>OY978452.1:0-2400000 GCA_963854805.1 Plagodis dolabraria | reverse complement strand
AACTGTGAGGAAATCGCACGTGATGACATCCGCTTCAGATTCTACTACGTTTCAAAATGCCGCATCAGCGCAGGGAATCAGCACAGGAGCAACGGCTACCATTCATCCAGCTCCCATACCTCATTGCCGTATGTTCTCATTTGATTATTTTCACAGTTGTTGCTCTGATATTGACTATGGTCTTGTCCAGAATTAAAATGCTTGACTTTAGAATCAGTATACATACATATCTACTATAGGAAGGGGGGAGAGGGGGGGTTGTAGCATCCCCCCGGAGGGGTCCGGGTGCCGGAAATCATTTTTTAAAATAATAACAATAAAAAAAATGTATACCTACATACACTGAAAGGACTTTAGTTAGATATGGTATATTATGTTAGTACATATTATAACGTATTGTGGTTAGGGGGAGAGAGGGCGGAATATTCCTCACTGAAGGGAGGGGGATTACAGAAACCAAGATTTTTAATACTAATGAAATTTCTCAAAATTAGCTTCTTTATGTAAATAATTAGTCACAAATCACAAGCACAAAAACGTCAACAAAAAAAGGTTATAAGACACAAATGTCTTATTAGAAGTGAAGTAATTCTATAACAGCTCCGGTGCTGTGGGTCAAAGTCAAAGATTTTATTTGCATGATGTAGGTAGTACATGTTGTAAGATTTATAATATAAAAAGTTCTATATACATCCTTGCCATAATTAGCATGCAAATGATACATAAAACAAAATTTAACAGTTAAAATATACAGAATTATGTCATGTTATAAGAAGTAAAATTCATTAAACCATCAATATAAAATAGAAAGAAATGTCAGTGAATAAGTAAATTTCAACAAAAAATTGCAAATAATATTAATCAGATACGCAGTGCAGTTTTCTCGCTACCTCGTCACAGTGTACTCGCTACGCCTTCACAGTTTCAGCTTTGGGACACCTTCGGCGTGCAGCCTCTGCCGCGTCCGCTGTTCCTCGCCGCGAGTACACTAGCCTACCTCCTCCTCCGCTCCTCCAGCTTATAAAAAACACTCTAGGGGTAGGGCAGACAAGACTGCTTGGAAGGTGGGTGCTCTGATTCGGTTCTGTCACACTATACAACCTAATCTAAGCTACCTGAATAATTTGTGGTATTTTGAATCCATTAGGCTATTCCATATACTTAGTAGAAGTGCAAAATACACAAATAATCAAGGTTAAAATTAAAACTTCAATAATTTATTTGTCTCAAACGATTGATTACGTGATATTTCGTGTGATTATTTAAAAAAACTATATCTATTTGTAAAAAAAAGAATGAAGGTACATTGTGTTGTGTACTGATTCTAAAGACGAGCCTTATAAAGTTATATATTTACAATACCAACTAGACATAATGACACCCCTTCCGAAACTTATCAGCTTAGTAACATCAATAATCCACAAAATATTGTCATGCAAACCATGCTTAATTCAAGAGTTCAAGACTCAAGTAAATGAACCTGTCAATAAAGCTGCTGCAAACGATCATCAGGGACGTGCTTCCGCAGAGAGCACAATATGTTCACTCTTACAGATGTGTCAGAATTGTACATTGAAATTAGGCTTCGATGCTGATGGTGCCATTGTTTTTTTTTTTTTAATTTATTATTTAAATCATTTGCAAAAAATACATAAGAAATAAGCACGCCAAAAATCACAGAGATTTGTCCGGTATGCGTACAAAAGTTGAGCTTGTTTACAAAGAACAGTAGATAAATCATAGGTACCTACACAAAATCACATAACTAATTTAACAACTGTACTGATTTTATTTCACCGAGCAGTAAAAGACGACTCGAGCCGATAGCAAAACTTGTTTTGCAACTATCTAGTGCGTTATCTACAGAGTG
Source organism: Plagodis dolabraria (assembly GCA_963854805.1). NCBI lineage: Eukaryota > Metazoa > Arthropoda > Insecta > Lepidoptera > Geometridae > Plagodis > Plagodis dolabraria. The sequence goes on along the minus strand of OY978452.1, from coordinate 2,398,130 downwards.
TTCAAAAAGCGTGATTTTAGTTTATCTTTAATGTTGTTCCTTGTAATACTGTTTTTATAACTAGCATCGATATTGTTTATTAGACGAGGAAATAAATAGCGTGTTGTTCGTTTACCGTATGTATTATTGGAGGTTATTGTGGTCAATTGTTCATCAGTCATTTTTCTAGTGGTTAAATTGTGAGAAACTTTTTGTTGTATATCTAAATTGAAATATTGTTCTTTAAGAGGCAGTACATAAATTTTTCATGTACTGGTAGAATTTTGCAGTGCCGAAAGAGATCGTAATATTCATTCGCTTTATATTGTTCTTTAATCGCGGGTGACACAATTTTTTTTAATATCCTTATTTGGATACTCTGAATTTTATCAAGGTAAGTCTTGAACGTTCTGCCATAGCTGGTGATTCCATAGCTTATGATGGAATCTGCTAGTGTATTGTATAAAAGTAATAATATTTTATATGGTATTCTACTTCGGATTATATTTAAATTAGCTAAAAATGCTCTGAGTTTGTCACATACACTAATAACATGCGGGTACCAGTTAAAATAACTATCGATCACTAATCCTAAGTAAGTATGATTTCTGACTGTTTCGATGACTGGGCAGCTACAATTTTGTACCTTTTGATGAAAACACATATGGTTATGAGCCTTAAGTGTTTCGTTTGTGTCAAAGGTACATTTAAGGTAGAGTGAGCGAATGTGCAATAACTTTGTTTTGTTAGCATTTAGAACAAGCCTGTTGTCATGACACCATTTGTTTAGGCGGTTAAAATCATATTGTATTTTTTCTCGTGCCTTATCAATATTCCTATCAGCAATTACCAGACATGTATCATCCGCATATTGATAAGATGTGCAATGTCTCAGTACATTGTTCATGTCATTGACATAAGAAATAAAGTGAAGAGGGTCGATAACCGATCCTTGGGCTGTTCCCTCAGTGACTGGTAGGATCTCACTCGTAGCATCTCCTAGCTTAACATAGTAAGACCTATTTTTGAGGTAATCCTCACACCATTTTAGAATCGGGCCCCTGATTCCAGAATCTTCAAGTTTAAAAAGCAGATAAGATAAGATAAGATAATTTTTATTGCCAAAAAGATTTATAAGTAAATACAATGGTAAACTTAGATTCTACAATAACTAAAATTCTTATTGCCTAATAGATTGACAGCGAGCCCCAAACTAAGCACTAAGCCTGTATCTTGGGGATCGAGTGCGTAATTTCAAAAGGTTCATTGTGTTGTTCACGACAGAATTAAAAATTGATACAGTGGCAATGTAAAATTGAATTTAAATTTAAGTACAATGCGTTGCAATACCAAAGTAAAAGTTTAAATATGTATATGTATATGTTATTTTTTAAATGAGACTGCATAATATGTGGCCTTTATCTTCAATTAGGTGAATAGGAGTTTCCTTGAAGCAGTTTACAAGTAATAATTTTAATTTAACTAAGTACTTATAATATAGATGTAAAGTGTAGAATGTGTGTGTATATGTGTGTCGTAGGATGTGTGTAAGAGTGTGTATGAGAGAGTGAGACGCTGTGCGCGTATGTGCCTGAAGTGAGTGGACTCATGTATACTCGTTCACTCGTCCATTAATTGGTTTCATACGTTCTTTGCGTGTGAAATATATTGAGCGAGTGTGCTGAGCAGTAGCGGTTTCATATTAATTCTTCTGTTTCTTTGTGGGAAAGTTTGAGCAGCCAATCCTTAACAGTTCTTTTGCAGGCATTGACTGGGAGATTTTTTATATTACACCTTTTTGCCACTTTGTTGTACGTATGGGGGTGTGAAAAAGAAGGGCAGCGTTTAGCTAATAAAGATGTAACAAACGGTTTTGGAATTCTAAAAGCACGTCTTGTCATGATTTTTTCATTGTCTGAATGACTTCTTAGGTCAATGTGAGTTTTTATTGTAGCCCTGAAGATAAAGAGCTGGCGAACACGTAAAACTTGAAATTCATTGTAAAGAGCATCTGTTGGATAACGGAAAGGCTTCCGGAGTGTGACTTTTATTAGCGCACGTTGTGATCTTTCGATTTTCATAAAATAAGTTATACCTGCAGCACCCCACACCGTTACACAGTACTGGATGATAGACTGACATAAGGCAAAATACACTTGACGTAACAGTGGAACCGGAGCACAGTCGCGAAGGTTTTTCATTACATGGATTAATTTACGTGTCTTTGATGACAAATCAGCTATATGGTGTCTGTAGGATAAATTTTCATCAATTGATACACCTAGATATTTTATGACGGGAACGCGGTCTATGAAATTACAAGTGCACGTAGAATGATCTAAGCTTCTATCATCCTTTGAACAGTGATGAATTTTCAGGACAAATTCAGGTGGTGGCATAGAGATGACGGTCTTTGTAAAAGCAATATATTTAGTTTTTTTCAGGTTAAGGGTGAGTAAGTTCCTGTCCAGAGCTTTGGCAATTTGGGAAAGACTGTTTTCTGCAAGATTGTACACAAGGTCCCACGCTTCACCATTAATCAAAATCGCAGTGTCGTCAGCATATGCAATTATTTCAGTATTATTCAGCTGTATGTTGAGGATATCGTTGATATAAATTAGGAAAAGCGTAGGACCGAGGATGCTACCCTGAGGAACACCACAGTTTGTTAGTTGGTGGTCGCTAGAGTGGTTTAGCACTTTTACAAACTGTTCGCAATTTTTTAGATAACTTGAGAACCAGCGCAACGGAATCCCTCTGACACCAATCGATTCTAGTTTCCTCAGAAGCAAGCCAACCGAGACCGTGTCAAAAGCTTTCGCTAAATCAAGAAATACACCGATACATTTGCTTCCTTGTTCAACATATGATGAGACCAGGTTAGCTAGCAGTGTGACAGCGTCTTCAGTCGACTTACCCCTGCGGAAACCATACTGTTTTTCAGAGATAAGGCTATATTTCTCCAGATATTTGATGAGTCTGTCATTTACGATTTTTTCCAGGATCTTAGAGAAAACGCTGAGAAGTGCAATAGGCCTGTAGTTAGCAGGGGTACTTTTTGGACCATTTTTGTGTATTGGAGTTATGGCAGCTATCTTCCAGTACTCTGGAAATACACCAGACTCAATACTAAGATTACATATAAAAGTTAATGGAATTAGTATAGCTTGAGCACATTTTTTGATGAGAGCAGCAGAAATAAGGTCGGGACCAGAGGCACTGTCGATTTTAAGCTTGCTAATAACTTTGGCTATTTCATTAGGGTCGGTGGGGTAGAGAAACAACGAGTACGGAGTGGATGAATGGGGCATGTATGAATCAATAAGAGATGTCTCGGTAACAGCTAACTTTTTCAAAATATTGTCAGTAAGTAGTTTACCCACGGCAACAAAATGCTCATTACAGTGATTTAGTGGGTTATTTGAATTTACTGAGTAGTTAAACAGTTCAGATGGCACGTTGCAGTTTGAGTTATAGCAAATGGTTTTTATTGTCCTCCAGAGCTTTTTTGTGTCATCTTTGTTCTGGTCGAGTAGCTGACTATTATATTGAGCTTTAATTTTACGGAGAAGTTTATTGCAGAAGTTCCTGTACCTAGTGTAAATCCTATGCCGATTAATGTCACCTGGAAAAGCTCTACAATCGTGGTGTAATTTGTCACGATGATGCATACATCTAATGAGTCCTGGAGTGATCCAGGGCTTTATGTTCACCATTTTTCTTCCTATTCTAATTTGTTGTGTATGCCTATTGATAGAACTAGTAATGATCTCGTTAAACGTGTTCAAAGCAGAATTAACACAGGGTTTCGTCAAAACGTTAGACCATTCAGTATTATTTAATTCTGTTAGAACTGCGTCAACATTCGTTTTATTTCGCATTTTAGCCTTAACCGACTGAATACTAGACTGTCGAGAGATACCAGCTATAACGATAGCATGATCAGTAATTGAAGAATGGAAAATCAGCCCTGTGCTTGCCGTTGATGATTTAATGAAAATGTGATCTAAGCATGAACGTAGTCTTGTCGGTTTGGTAATAGCGGGAAGTAGGCCATGCGAGGCCATGAGGCACAGTAAGTCAGATTGTTCCTCTGATGTGTCACACAAATTAATGTTCAGGTCACCAGCGATAGTGATAGTCGGTTTGTGTCACTTAAAACTATATCAAGCGAGTCTATAAACGAAGTAGTGTCTGTGATTGAGGGGGAGCGGTAAATGCTTAGAATAGATGTTTTATCGTCAACATTTACGACAATAGTGTCAGCATCCTTTATTTTAGATTCTAGTGCCAACGCGTTGTACGAAGACTTCACATAAATCACTACCCCGCCGTTTTTATTTAGTTGTTTTTGCGTGCGAAAGACGTTATAGCCTGGGAGAGACGTAAGTAGAGTGCCCTCTGTAAGCCAGCATTCTGTTAAAACGATAGCATCAAAATTTAGTTCAAAACTTTTGAGTGTGACCAAGAAATCGTCGAAGTTACGTTGATAACTTCTAATGTTTAGTGAAATTACTTTAAAGTTAAGTGCAGTGCTGTTTGTAATAAATTGTTTACATAAATCGACCGAATAAAAATTATGACATTCGATTGAGATTGTTTCTTCAATTTCCTCTGTTACATCAATCAAACCCATTGTTATGAAATAAAAGTTGAGAAACGTGTAGTGAGTACATAGCCAAGTACGTCATATTTATTGTAATATAATTATTTATGTAAACTTTATTTTCAAATGTTGTATTATATAATAGTTTTGCTTCCAAGATGCTCTTTACATTCATGAAGGTGTTGAATTCGGATAGTGAGGGAAATTGATGGTGAGTTTGTGTATTGAGTTTTATGAGTTTAAATTGTGTAGTGTAAATTAGTGAAACAAATATTATTAAAATTAGATATAAAAATAGAACCAAAAAGCAATTCTTAGCTGTCCGGTGGGGGGTCAGGATATGTTCATTGAGCAGGCACGGGGCCCAGGTGGCGTTCGAGGTCTTCGTATGTTTTAATAGGAATTGCTTGTTTTCCTTCCTGCCTGCGTAAGTGTATTGTGCCATTCTGAGTCCAGCAGAATCTAAAACCTGCATCTTTTGAACGCTGCCGGGCAGTCCGAAATAACTGCCTGTTTTCCTGGGTAAGGCGCTCATTAAAAAACAGCTTTCTGGCCGCCCCTTCGACTATGTCAGTACTTAATAGGTTTCGCCGGGATTTCGCAGCTTTCAGGAACTCCTCTCTTTTTTGCCGTCTCACAAATCTGACAACGAGGGGTCGTGGAAGTTTTGAAGGAATCACCCCATCCTCATGACCAGTCTCTGGGCGACGAGGGCCAGCCCGCATCACAAAGTCTAGGTCACAGTCGTCGAGGGCAACTCCGATCTTTTTCGCCGTCACATGAATAATGTGCGTGAGGTTTTCATTTTTATTTTCAGAGAAGCCTGCTATTTCAATCTCGTTTTTGAGTCTTGTTTGCGCCCCAGTGTTCAATTGCTCCCGTAAATGTATTACTGTATTTTTAAGGGATAGAATTTCGGCCTCACGTTCATTTCCACGGACTTCTAGTTCATGAATTTTTGCTCCATAGTCATCCATTCGCTCTGTAATACGCTCCGCAAGAGACTTCATCTGGGAGTTCATGTCGCCTATTTCTTTACGTAGTAATTTCATCTCTGAAGCTATGGAGCTTAATGTCAATGGGTCAAATTCTACGACGCTTGCGATGGAAGGCGAGCATGGCGCCGATGCGTCTGTTTTAGGGGAGCCATCGCGCATGATAACATTTGGCCGCTGGTCGTCGCCGTGTGCAGACTGTGCGGCTGCCATACGAACCGGCGTGTTTGAGTTATCTTTCTTTGGCTCTTTGCTGAGACAGATTGGGCAATTGAATGTGCAGCCCAACGGACAATCTGATTGGTTTAGTACACGCTGCACAGTTGTTTACCATTATGCTAACTTTATTCAGTGCAACAAATAATGTAAGTAAGTGATCAGTCGTAACTGTGACCCAATAACAGTTGTAGAAAACTCACGTAGTCGGCAAAACGCTTGAGTCTGTTCCGCTGCTGCCGTCGGCCGTAACTCGGTCAGTGTCCGTGTGGAAGCTACGTCAGCACTTAATCGACTGCCGTCGCTATACTTTTAGTAGCGTGTGAATTATGAAATTGATTGATTGATTGCAGACTATAATAGCACTTATTACTTTTTGAAATATGTGTTAATTTACTATGAGGTACCGAGCAAAATTTTAGAGACTAGACAAGCACGTCCGCACCTTAGCAATAGTTGATTCGCACTCCATGATGTTTATGATCTAGGGTGTCAAAGGCACGCGAAAAATCAATGAATAGAACAAGGACATGTCTGCACTTGTCTAGGTGATTATTGATTTCATCACTGAATTTGGAAAGAAGCAGAGATGTACTTTTCAATGGTTGGAAACCATACTGGTTACTACTAATAATTTGATTATCGTGATAAAACAAATGAATCTGATCACTTACGTATCTCTCAACAATTTTATCGATAGATGATAGGAGGGAAATTGGCCGATAATTCGACATCTCATTCAGTTTGCCTTTCTTATGAATAGGTCTCACACAACTTCGCTTTAATTCATTCGGGTATTTTCCGGCTGTGAGACTGGTATTAATCAAATGCGCAATAGAAGCGGATATATTCTTGGCGATACTTTTTATATAAACAATTTTAATTTTTGTTTGAAAGTTTCCGTGAGTATAAGACATATTAATGTTTTATATAACCGGCTGTACTCACGCGTATTGGTCGAGATTGTCACCTAGGTTTCGGGCATATCCCGTACATATATATGATACAGTCAGCAGTGTTTGTGTTGGGGTTTTCGACGATAACTTTAGTGACGAAGAGGATGCACTACCATCAGCTGTGCGGTGTGCGGGGCATCCCCCCAGCCCACTCCCCGCCCCCGCAGCTCCACTCTCGCGCCGCGCAGAACGAGCAGTTACGCGGAGTCGTCGCCGCGATTTAGACGCGTAATCTCACCTGAGGAAGGGCATCGGATATGCCCGAAACCTAGGTCGACAATCTCGACCAATACGCGTGAGTACAGCCGGTTATATAAAACATTAACAATTTTAATGCCGTCGCCGCCTGGCGCTTTCCTACTGTTCAGTCTAGATATTATCTTTTCAATGCTAATGGGTATTGCTTTTTTAAAGTGTAACGTGACATTAGCAGATTTTTTATATTCATTTGCATCCAGAAGTTTAATTGGGCATGAAGGAAGAATTTCCTTAACGGCATCACGGAATTCTCTTACAAACTTATTGGCAATAACTTCATGAGCCTGTTTACTGGGATCAAAAGCTTCCGAAATTATATCCTCAATCGACCTACCCACCCTACCACACATTTTATTAACAATTTGCCAAAATTTTCGAGGATTTTTTACATTAGCATTAATTTCGTTGTGATAGTAGTTATTCCTACTTTTTTCAAGAATCTTATGAATTTTATTATACTCTAGTCGAAGGCTGATGACTGTTTGATGTATCTTTTTTCCAGCTATTGAACAAGGCATCCCTCCTATCAGGCAATTTTAGCATATATTGCCACACCCAGGGTTGTTTGGTGAGTTTGTTACTACAATGGGATTTATATTTTAGGGATTTTTTATAAGTGGAGGTAAATTTCATTGTTATAAATTCATGAATACTTTTAGGGCACGATATATCTTTTGTACACGCCCAATCAATACTATTTAATTCCTCATTTACAATTTTATGAACGTGATATTGAATTTTACAATTTTTTGTCACATATTTTATGTGATGCATAGCTTCACACGCCAAAAGAATGACGCGGTGGTCCGCCAGAATTGTATCGACTGCGCCCGTGCACGGATTCAATGAAGTTAACTTCGTAAACAAGTGATCGATACATGATTTTATAACATTACCTAGTCTTGTCTCAATCCTAGTATAATCAGTTATACCTACATTGAATCCGTGCTCGGAAAGCATATCGACATACGAGTTTCTTATGAAATTGTTGGTTTTAAGGTCTATGTTGGCATCACCAAGTATGATTGTGTTAGTGTTCGAGTTTTTATGTAACAGCTGTGATAGCTCGGAAATGAAAGTGTTTTTATCAGTGCGTGGTGGTCTATAAAATGCACACAGTTTTATGACGATTCTGTTCGCGGTCATTAAATTACCGGTTACAATTTCAAAGCTCGTCATTATTTTGGTTGTTATAGGAGAGAATTTAAGATAGTTTTTAATGTAGACCATTATTCCACCTCCTTTTTGGTTTGTACGAAGTTCTGTGTGAATTTTATAGCCATCAATATTGTACAAATTACTAACCGTAGGAGAGATACCCACTTCAGTCAGCACAATTACATCGATGGGAACTTTACATGAATTTATAAGTAGTAACAACTTTGCGAAGTTTTTAATAATAGATCGTATGTTTACATGTAGGCAGAATAAATTAATTTGTGAAAATGGAACTTGGCTTATAAATGAGTTAACAGTGGAACAATTTGTAATTTCTGTGGATATATGTATATTGTTTTCCATTATTTATAGAGATAGGTAAAATAAGTGTATAAACAGGAGTGAAATTCCGTAGGGAAATATAAGATACAGTATAAGTAGGACTAATCTATTGAGATTGTAAAGCGTCGATATCTGCCATCGAGCGAATTATGTGTGGGCGGCTCTTGTCATCGGTTTTTTAACATAGATAGTACCGTCTTTACACTATACGTACTTAAGGCGATTAGAGTCGCCAATGACCTTGAGCATCTGGACCTAATCGAGCTTACTTTACTCTCGCATCGCCGCATACGTTCCGCGCTCGCTGCACAAATATAACGGTCAAAGAATATGCAGATGCGCGATGCGCTCCGGTAACATGGCACTTTATATTCCTACCGTACGATTCTAGTGAGTATCCGCAATTGCAACTGCGACTGAGATCAGTCGTCAAATGAAAATGTATAGTGTACCTACCTAGGTTGTTCTGGACGTCTTTATTCCTTTTCTTTATTTTTCAATGTCATCTGCCGAGTGAAGAAAGTTACTCAGATTTGTCTGATACTCGATATTTAGGCTGTGCTGAGAGTCATTATTCCGAATTTGGAATTATTTTTTCAATGTCATCTGCCAAGTGAAGAAAAATGCTACGGTTTGACTGAAAATTGATATCTAGGTTGTTGTAGACGTTATTATTCCATGTTAAGAATTTGTTTTACGTTGACGTCTGCCAAGTGAAAAATGTACTTCGATTTGGCTGAAAATCGATATCTAGGTTGTTTTCAGTTCGCACACAGACTCTTTAAAAAATCTGCAAATTTTAGTAATATGCTACATAAACGAGTTTTCCAATTAAAATAACCTGTCATTCGTACAACTTTTGCAAGAAGATTTAGCCCTTTTATTAAAACATATTTATATAATCAAGTCCTGAATTTAAATACCACCTGTGTGGATAATTTATAAAAAAAAATGTATGAAACTGAACAAGATGATATTTTATGGATAATTTGTAAGTTAAATTTATGTTTATAACTATTTTGCGTGAAAAATTGTACTGAAGTCAACTGTGCACTATACAGCTATCAATTAAGGTCTTAACGATACAAACTTCAACGTCGAAGTGTGAAGACCACCAGCAATACAAGATTTGGAAAAAGTGTTATTGGCTTAAATAAAGATTTATATTATTGTTTATATTATTATTATTATTCTGGACGTTTTTATTCCAAATTTGGAATTTATTTTTCGATGACGTCTGCCTAGTGAGAAAAGTTACTAAGATTTGGCTAAAAATCGATATCTAGGTTTTTCGGGGCGTCCTTATTCCAAATTTGGAATTTACTTTCCGATGACGTCTGCCAAGTGAAAAACTACTTCAATTTGGCTGAAAATCGATATCTAGGTTGTGCTGGGCGTCATTATTCCGAATTAAGATTTATTTTTTTAATGGCGTCTGTCAAGGGAAGAAAGTTACTCCGATATCTAGGTTGTGCAGGGCGTCATTATTCTACATTTGGATTTCATTTTTCAATGACGTTTGCTAAGTAAAGATAGATGACGTATCTTTAAAACGCTAAGATATATCGGATAAGAGTAAGAAAATTATAATAATCAATCGTTTATTCAAATCTCCTTATAAATGAGATTATAGCCGACGCGGGTTTACTCGCTTAAAAACGACGATATAAAAGGAAGATTTGTATAATGGCGAAAATACATTGAAAAATAAGAATAGGGACGACTGTGTCGTACGCAAAAATACAAAATGGCCAACGTTTGTGCTATTGGACATGTCGGCCCTTGAGAAGGAAGTATTTACCTTTAGATTTTCCCGCCCATAGGTGGGAAGCAGTCTTCCACCCGCTACTCGCATCAAACAAACACTACTTTCCGGGTACGAGATATGAGATGAATAATTTCTTCTCTAGGAAATAATAATATGGGCAATTTATCTACAGCTATATTGTAAAGATTGGTTCCATCGTGAAAAGGTAACCGATATACTTTCTCATTTATTAGGAGATTTGAATAATTGATTTATAAGTACTTTTCTTTAAACTTTCGTGAACTAAACTCATGTTTCTAAATTACATTAACGAAAACCAAGCGGGGTAGATTTAAATCGCTCCCGCCGCTCCTCAAGACGATGACACCCGCTTCTTCAGTCTACTCGTGACCACGGTCAATGCAACTTGGTCGAAACGTCGAGGTTAGTCAAAATATTATTTTGATGTTAATTCGTGCGTCTTTGATAAGTAATCATAATTTTCCTACTCTTATCGTACTGCGGCGATAGGGAACTGCTAATCATCCCACGGCCAGCAGGTAGGTAGGTAAACTCAGGGAGTAGGTTTGAAAAGTTTATTAGGCCAAGCCTTATCAGGTTGCACAGCCGCACAGTTCTACTGAAGTTACATAGACCGGAGGGAGACACTGGCCTGATAGTACACGTGATCCAGGTCCCAGATGTGGCGGTCTTGGGTCAGCTGATAGTTCTGGATCTCGGTAGTGAGTGCCCGAAACACCCGTCCTCGGATTAAATCAGTGAAGTGGAATCCTGGAAGGAAGACACCGGCTTAGTAGCTGATATTCCTCAGCCAACTGTTGCCAAGCCACGCCGACACGATCGTGGTACTGTTACCAGCGACTCACATTTTAAAACTCACAGTCTAGCGTGGTAGGGCAGCACAGCTGTTTACGTTACATAGGTTTTAGTCAGCACTATGAAATAACAATAATAAATAAGGAACTCACCCTAGAGAGATTCACGCACTTCACAACAAGTTAATAACAATTAAGATCGATAGTACGAATAGAAAAGCGTCCAGGAAAACCAAGATAAGTATCGATTTGTAGCCAAATCAAAGTGGTTACTTTGATTTGGCTACAAATTTTCCACTTGGCCGACGTCATTGTTAAATAAATTCTAGATTTGGAATTAAGACGTCTAGAACAACCTAGATCGATACCTAGGTTGTTCTAGACGATCGATCTTTTCAGCTAAATCGAAGTTAAAATTATTCCAAATTTGGAATAATTTTATCTATGTCGTCTGCCAAGTGAAGAAAAATACTCAGAATTGACTAAAAATGGATATCTAGGTTGTTTTAGACGTTATTATTCCAAATTTAGAATTTGTTTACGATGACGTATGCCCAGTAGATAAAGTAACTTCGATTTAGCTGAAAAGATCGATCGTCTAGAACAACCTAGGTATCGATCTAGGTTGTTCTAGACGTCTTAATTCCAAATCTAGAATTTATTTAACAATGACGTCGGCCAAGTGGAAAATTTGTAGCCAAATCAAAGTAACCACTTTGATTTGGCTACAAATCGATACTTATCTTGGTTTTCCTGGACGCTTTTCTATTCGTACTATCGATCTTAATTGTTATTAACTTGTTGTGAAGTGCGTGAATCTCTCTAGGGTGAGTTCCTTATTTATTATTGTTATTTCATAGTGCTGACTAAAACCTATGTAACGTAAACAGCTGTGCTGCCCTACCACGCTAGACTGTGAGTTTTAAAATGTGAGTCGCTGGTAACAGTACCACGATCGTGTCGGCGTGGCTTGGCAACAGTTGGCTGAGGAATATCAGCTACTAAGCCGGTGTCTTCCTTCCAGGATTCCACTTCACTGATTTAATCCGAGGACGGGTGTTTCGGGCACTCACTACCGAGATCCAGAACTATCAGCTGACCCAAGACCGCCACATCTGGGACCTGGATCACGTGTACTATCAGGCCAGTGTCTCCCTCCGGTCTATGTAACTTCAGTAGAACTGTGCGGCTGTGCAACCTGATAAGGCTTGGCCTAATAAACTTTTCAAACCTACTCCCTGAGTTTACCTACCTACCTGCTGGCCGTGGGATGATTAGCAGTTCCCTATCGCCGCAGTACGATAAGAGTAGGAAAATTATGATTACTTATCAAAGACGCACGAATTAACATCAAAATAATATTTTGACTAACCTCGACGTTTCGACCAAGTTGCATTGACCGTGGTCACGAGTAGACTGAAGAAGCGGGTGTCATCGTCTTGAGGAGCGGCGGGAGCGATTTAAATCTACCCCGCTTGGTTTTCGTTAATGTAATTTAGAAACATGAGTTTAGTTCACGAAAGTTTAAAGAAAAGTACTTATAAATCAATTATTCAAATCTCCTAATAAATGAGAAAGTATATCGGTTACCTTTTCACGATGGAACCAATCTTTACAATATAGCTGTAGATAAATTGCCCATATTATTATTTCCTAGAGAAGAAATTATTCATCTCATATCTCGTACCCGGAAAGTAGTGTTTGTTTGATGCGAGTAGCGGGTGGAAGACTGCTTCCCACCTATGGGCGGGAAAATCTAAAGGTAAATACTTCCTTCTCAAGGGCCGACATGTCCAATAGCACAAACGTTGGCCATTTTGTATTTTTGCGTACGACACAGTCGTCCCTATTCTTATTTTTCAATGTATTTTCGCCATTATACAAATCTTCCTTTTATATCGTCGTTTTTAAGCGAGTAAACCCGCGTCGGCTATAATCTCATTTATAAGGAGATTTGAATAAACGATTGATTATTATAATTTTCTTACTCTTATCCGATATATCTTAGCGTTTTAAAGATACGTCATCTATCTTTACTTAGCAAACGTCATTGAAAAATGAAATCCAAATGTAGAATAATGACGCCCTGCACAACCTAGATATCGGAGTAACTTTCTTCCCTTGACAGACGCCATTAAAAAAATAAATCTTAATTCGGAATAATGACGCCCAGCACAACCTAGATATCGATTTTCAGCCAAATTGAAGTAGTTTTTCACTTGGCAGACGTCATCGGAAAGTAAATTCCAAATTTGGAATAAGGACGCCCCGAAAAACCTAGATATCGATTTTTAGCCAAATCTTAGTAACTTTTCTCACTAGGCAGACGTCATCGAAAAATAAATTCCAAATTTGGAATAAAAACGTCCAGAATAATAATAATAATATAAACAATAATATAAATCTTTATTTAAGCCAATAACACTTTTTCCAAATCTTGTATTGCTGGTGGTCTTCACACTTCGACGTTGAAGTTTGTATCGTTAAGACCTTAATTGATAGCTGTATAGTGCACAGTTGACTTCAGTACAATTTTTCACGCAAAATAGTTATAAACATAAATTTAACTTACAAATTATCCATAAAATATCATCTTGTTCAGTTTCATACATTTTTTTTTATAAATTATCCACACAGGTGGTATTTAAATTCAGGACTTGATTATATAAATATGTTTTAATAAAAGGGCTAAATCTTCTTGCAAAAGTTGTACGAATGACAGGTTATTTTAATTGGAAAACTCGTTTATGTAGCATATTACTAAAATTTGCAGATTTTTTAAAGAGTCTGTGTGCGAACTGAAAACAACCTAGATATCGATTTTCAGCCAAATCGAAGTACATTTTTCACTTGGCAGACGTCAACGTAAAACAAATTCTTAACATGGAATAATAACGTCTACAACAACCTAGATATCAATTTTCAGTCAAACCGTAGCATTTTTCTTCACTTGGCAGATGACATTGAAAAAATAATTCCAAATTCGGAATAATGACTCTCAGCACAGCCTAAATATCGAGTATCAGACAAATCTGAGTAACTTTCTTCACTCGGCAGATGACATTGAAAAATAAAGAAAAGGAATAAAGACGTCCAGAACAACCTAGGTAGGTACACTATACATTTTCATTTGACGACTGATCTCAGTCGCAGTTGCAATTGCGGATACTCACTAGAATCGTACGGTAGGAATATAAAGTGCCATGTTACCGGAGCGCATCGCGCATCTGCATATTCTTTGACCGTTATATTTGTGCAGCGAGCGCGGAACGTATGCGGCGATGCGAGAGTAAAGTAAGCTCGATTAGGTCCAGATGCTCAAGGTCATTGGCGACTCTAATCGCCTTAAGTACGTATAGTGTAAAGACGGTACTATCTATGTTAAAAAACCGATGACAAGAGCCGCCCACACATAATTCGCTCGATGGCAGATATCGACGCTTTACAATCTCAATAGATTAGTCCTACTTATACTGTATCTTATATTTCCCTACGGAATTTCACTCCTGTTTATACACTTATTTTACCTATCTCTATAAATAATGGAAAACAATATACATATATCCACAGAAATTACAAATTGTTCCACTGTTAACTCATTTATAAGCCAAGTTCCATTTTCACAAATTAATTTATTCTGCCTACATGTAAACATACGATCTATTATTAAAAACTTCGCAAAGTTGTTACTACTTATAAATTCATGTAAAGTTCCCATCGATGTAATTGTGCTGACTGAAGTGGGTATCTCTCCTACGGTTAGTAATTTGTACAATATTGATGGCTATAAAATTCACACAGAACTTCGTACAAACCAAAAAGGAGGTGGAATAATGGTCTACATTAAAAACTATCTTAAATTCTCTCCTATAACAACCAAAATAATGACGAGCTTTGAAATTGTAACCGGTAATTTAATGACCGCGAACAGAATCGTCATAAAACTGTGTGCATTTTATAGACCACCACGCACTGATAAAAACACTTTCATTTCCGAGCTATCACAGCTGTTACATAAAAACTCGAACACTAACACAATCATACTTGGTGATGCCAACATAGACCTTAAAACCAACAATTTCATAAGAAACTCGTATGTCGATATGCTTTCCGAGCACGGATTCAATGTAGGTATAACTGATTATACTAGGATTGAGACAAGACTAGGTAATGTTATAAAATCATGTATCGATCACTTGTTTACGAAGTTAACTTCATTGAATCCGTGCACGGGCGCAGTCGATACAATTCTGGCGGACCACCGCGTCATTCTTTTGGCGTGTGAAGCTATGCATCACATAAAATATGTGACAAAAAATTGTAAAATTCAATATCACGTTCATAAAATTGTAAATGAGGAATTAAATAGTATTGATTGGGCGTGTACAAAAGATATATCGTGCCCTAAAAGTATTCATGAATTTATAACAATGAAATTTACCTCCACTTATAAAAAATCCCTAAAATATAAATCCCATTGTAGTAACAAACTCACCAAACAACCCTGGGTGTGGCAATATATGCTAAAATTGCCTGATAGGAGGGATGCCTTGTTCAATAGCTGGAAAAAAGATACATCAAACAGTCATCAGCCTTCGACTAGAGTATAATAAAATTCATAAGATTCTTGAAAAAAGTAGGAATAACTACTATCACAACGAAATTAATGCTAATGTAAAAAATCCTCGAAAATTTTGGCAAATTGTTAATAAAATGTGTGGTAGGGTGGGTAGGTCGATTGAGGATATAATTTCGGAAGCTTTTGATCCCAGTAAACAGGCTCATGAAGTTATTGCCAATAAGTTTGTAAGAGAATTCCGTGATGCCGTTAAGGAAATTCTTCCTTCATGCCCAATTAAACTTCTGGATGCAAATGAATATAAAAAATCTGCTAATGTCACGTTACACTTTAAAAAAGCAATACCCATTAGCATTGAAAAGATAATATCTAGACTGAACAGTAGGAAAGCGCCAGGCGGCGACGGCATTAAAATTGTTAATGTTTTATATAACCGGCTGTACTCACGCGTATTGGTCGAGATTGTCGACCTAGGTTTCGGGCATATCCGATGCCCTTCCTCAGGTGAGATTACGCGTCTAAATCGCGGCGACGACTCCGCGTAACTGCTCGTTCTGCGCGGCGCGAGAGTGGAGCTGCGGGGGCGGGGAGTGGGCTGGGGGGATGCCCCGCACACCGCACAGCTGATGGTAGTGCATCCTCTTCGTCACTAAAGTTATCGTCGAAAACCCCAACACAAACACTGCTGACTGTATCATATATATGTACGGGATATGCCCGAAACCTAGGTGACAATCTCGACCAATACGCGTGAGTACAGCCGGTTATATAAAACATTAATATGTCTTATACTCACGGAAACTTTCAAACAAAAATTAAAATTGTTTATATAAAAAGTATCGCCAAGAATATATCCGCTTCTATTGCGCATTTGATTAATACCAGTCTCACAGCCGGAAAATACCCGAATGAATTAAAGCGAAGTTGTGTGAGACCTATTCATAAGAAAGGCAAACTGGCCACTTGGCCGACGTCATTGTTAAATAAATTCTAGATTTGGAATTAAGACGTCTAGAACAACCTAGATCGATACCTAGGTTGTTCTAGACGATCGATCTTTTCAGCTAAATCGAAGTTACTTTATCTACTGGGCATACGTCATCGTAAACAAATTCTAAATTTGGAATAATAACGTCTAAAACAACCTAGATATCCATTTTTAGTCAATTCTGAGTATTTTTCTTCACTTGGCAGACGACATAGATAAAATTATTCCAAATTTGGAATAATGACGCACAGCACAACCTAGATATCGATTTTCAGCAAAATCGGAGGAACTTTTTCACTTGGCAGACGTCATCGGAATATAAATTCCTAATTTGCGAACGGATCTCGGTTGCGAACGGACGTGTTTACGTAGCGAGTGCATTAAGCTTTTATCAGTTAAAATGTCAACGGAATGTAACGGTTGTAAATCAGTGATAAACGATACATTATTTATGGAGTGTTCTGTTGAAAGCTGTAAAAAGCAGTACCATCTTAAGTGTCTTAGTATGACTACGGAGAAGTTCGAGGCTTTCACGGAGACGGACAAGAACAATTGGATTTGTCCAGAATGTGTGTGTATAATACCTAAAAAAGGTAATACCAATACGCCAGTACGAGGTAATATCATACTGAATAAAACATTTACACCAAGCAGTTACGTTAACACGGGGCGTGGAAATCATAATCTTATTCAGAATGATTTGTCCATAAGTATGGACCACGAAAGTAAGGTCCTACAAGAATTACAGGAGTTTCGTTTCGAGATGAATCATCGTCTGGATAAGCGAGAAAGGGAGTACTCATTGCTACTAAACAAATATACTAACATTGAAACTGAGTTACGAGAACTTCGTAACATAATGTCAGCAGTTCAAGAAAAGGTCACGAAAGTTGATTTATTACAGACTGAAGTTAAACAGTTAAAGGAAAAAAATCAACAATATGAAGCGATACTTAAGGTAAATAATTCCTTAGTTCCTTTAAATGACATTTCTCATGAACCTAAAAGTACGTTTGCGCTTGATAAAACTCAAAATCAGACGAGGGTAGACGAGTCAACGAAACACGGTGGGGCTACGAAAAAGTCTAAAAATGTACTCCTTTCAAATAAAAATCTAAAGCAGGTAGACGACTTGACGGTGGATCAGTGTAGGGCCACTAAACCTGAGACTGTGATCGACACGTCAAATCACAAAATGATTCAAAAAGATAGTCATGGAACATTGGAAGAATCTCTGGATAATACAGTAAGAGAAGCAAATGTACCAGTAACTGGAGATAATTGGACAATTATAAATAGGAAAAAGAAAAGATACCCTACCAGCGAGGTGAAGCGCGGAGGCTGCACGAGTACAATAGATATACAAGGAGCTGCAAGGAAAAAATATTTACATGTCTGGCGTCTCCAGAAGGAAACGACCATAGAGAATTTGGAAAACTATACGAAGAAAATATGTGGGGATGGAGTATATTATTTGTATGTATATTTATTGATATAAAAGTAGAAAAAATAAAGCATAAAACGGAAAGAGATTATGCTTCTTTTATAATAGGTGTTCCAGAAAATGAATACAATAAATTGTGCCAGTCTGAAAATTGGCCCGTTAATATTGAATTCTGTGAGTGGATTTGGTTTCGTAGACCACTACAACATGCAAAATAACGCAAAGAAGCCTACTAACGTTTCCATAGTTTATCAGAACGTAAGAGGGCTACGAACAAAAACTAACAAATTTTTTCATGGTGTTGCAACTTCTAGCGCTGATTTATTCGCCGTTACCGAAACAGGATGTAACGATTCCATTCACGATGCAGAATTAATTCCGCCTGGTTACACAATTATCCGAAGTGACCGTACAGATGGGCGTTAACAGGGCGGCGCGTGTTTAGTGGCCACGCCGCGCTATGAGCTGAGACGTATGCAGGTACCGGTGGATGTAAACATTGACAATCATTTATTCGAGCTAGTTTGTGGTGCCGTTTATTTGCGTAATAGATTTTTATTTTTAATATGTGTCGTGTATATCCCGCCTAGGAGTGCGGAAAATGAATATATGACAATGTTTAGAGTAATTGAAGAATATTGTAAGAACTATAATGAAATTATTGTACTAGGCGATTTCAATTTATATTCTTGCACTGTAGAAATATGTAATTACTTTGAATATTTCCAATCGTATTGTGGGTTCACTCAGAGTAACAGCATAGGTAATTGTGATGACAGACAATTGGACTTGGTACTAAGTACGTTTGAAGACTATGGTAGTGTGAGTGTATGTGAGGCGAATATACCGCTTTTGAAGGTTGACCCTTACCACCCTCCGCTTGAGGTGTCGGTGTGTTTGCCTCGGCGGTGCCCGCTCGCAGGTGACGTCGAAGGCTCGGGATCAGCTCAAACGGATTCGCAATTACAAGGTGCCTCCCATTATAATTTTTATAAAGCTGACTTTTTATCACTATACACATCGATAGCGAACGTAGATTGGACACCAATATACGATTTAGATTTAGAGATGAGCTTGGATTTTTTTTATGATAATATTAACTCTATTTTAAGTAACTGTGTTCCTCAGAAAAAGCGAAGCCGGGTAAGCTCAAAGTATATTTACCCTGAGTGGTACACAGCTGATTTAATTCGAGATATAAAATTAAAAGCGGAACTTCATAAGAAGTATAAAATCAGTGGATTATCTACTGATTACGATGCGTTCGCTGAGTGCAGGACCAGGATTAAAAATAAAATCTTAGCCGCGGAGACTCAATATAATTTTAATGTTCAGAATCAATTGCAAAAAGACCCAAAGACTTTTTGGAATTACGTGAACTCCAAAAGAGGTAATAGATGTCCTCGTAAGTTACTGAAGGACGGAAAGATTATTAGCAACGAACAAAGTGCTAGCGAGTTTGCTAAATATTTCCATTCAGTATATAGTACGAAACGAGCACAATTAAATGTGAGTTCAGCGATGGCGGAATCGGGCGGCGAGAACGGAGCGGCGCGTGTCCATCTGGACAGGTTACAGTTAGTAGATGTCCAACATGGTCTTCTGCAACTAAAGCCGAAGAAGTCTACTGGTCCAGATGGTATCCCGCCCTACATTTTAAAAGATTGTCGTCTAGTGCTAGCTAAACCACTTCTATATATTTACAACCAATGTCTTCAAACAGCAAAGTTTCCGGATAGATGGAAGATAACTAGGGTCGTACCGGTACCGAAGGGTAGATCGCGTATTAAGGTAGATGAGTACAGGCCTATTGCAGTACTCTCTTCAGCAGCAAAAGTATTCGAGTCCATTCTACAAAAGAAAATAGCGGTGCAGGTGAGCTCACAGCTCTCAGATGCTCAACACGGGTTTAGACCTGCAAGGAGCACTACCACCAATCTACTTAGTTACATGGGAGAACTGCTGCCAACAATAGATGGTGGAGGTCAAGTGGATAGTGCCTATTTTGATTTTAAAAAAGCCTTTGATTTGGTCGATAATGACATATTGCTCAAGAAACTAGCATGGTTTGGGTGCACCCCAAATCTTTTGCAGTTTTTTGCTAACTACATGACGGATAGGAAACAATATGTCGAATATGCGGGATGTAGGTCGGGGCTTTACTTCACCAGGTCTGGGGTAAGCCAGGGTAGCAATATCGGACCTTTGGAATTTATTCTGATGATTAATGACTTGCCGAAAGTAGTTCAGAATGCTAAATGCTTGCTATTTGCTGATGACCTCAAGCTATCGTTAGTGATTAAGAATGCAGAGGACTGCGAGCGACTACAAAGGGATATAGACAGAGTGGTGTCCTGGAGCAAGGATAACTGTTTGCAATTTAACGCCTGCAAGTGTATGACAATCACGTTCACGCGTTCTCATAAACCGGTTCTATATAATTATAGCATTGACCGAATGCCGTTAGTTAGAGTCAATGAGGTGAAAGACTTAGGAGTAACTTTCAGCACGGAACTATTGTTTCGGAATCATATTATTAATATATGCAAAAAAGCTTTTGGGAACTTGGGGTTTATCCTGCGTATGGCCAAAGGCTTTACCAATATAAATGCAATTTCTGCTTTATATAACGCCCTAGTCAGGAGCCAATTAGAATGCAATAGTGTCATCTGGTCCCCTCACGAGACAAAGTATGTTCGAATGGTAGAAAAAATACAAAATAAATTTATAAGATATTTATATTTGAAAAATTATGGAGTATATCCATTTTATCCATTGATGTACCCTACTTTATTTATTCTAGGCATGGTAGGATATAATGAACTGAGGGTCAGGCGAGAGCTCACTCTCGTTTCTTATATATTTAAAGTGCTGCGAGGTAGGGTACACAATGCTGATGTTCTACAGCAGATATACTTGTGCGTTCCGGATGGATTCGTGTGCCGAAGACGGTTACCAAGGTTGTTGGCATTGCCTCATGCGCGGACAAACCTCCTGCGAGAGGCGCCTCTTACGCGAGCATTTCGCTCTCTCAATGACATTGCGGATGAAATAGACCTATTTAGCTGTGCCCTGAGTGAATTCACAAACGTAGCTTTGAGAATTTTATGTTTTAAAGATAATGTATAAATTGCTACACTGTCGCATTGGGTTGCGTACCTGTAATGATAGTTGTAATTTGGATAATAAATAAATAAATAAATAAAATAAAATAAATTTGCAATAAGGACGTCCAGAAAAACTTAGATATTGATTTTCAGCCAATTCAGAGTAACTTACTTCCCATGGCAGACGTCATCGAAAAATAAATTCCAAATTCGGAATAAAAACGTCCAGAACTACCTAGATTTTGAATGTTAGCCAAATTGGAGTGACTTTCCTCACCTAGCAGATGTCGAAAAATGTATGCCAAATATTGAACAAAAACGCCCAGAAAAACCTAGATATCGATTTTCAGCCAAATAGGAGTAAATGTTTTCACCTGGCAGACGTTTTCAAAAAATTAATTCTTAATTCAGAATGACGATGTCCAGAACAACCTAGATTTTCAATTTCAGCTAAATCAGAGTTACTTTCTTCACTTGGCAGATGTCGTCGAAAA
The DNA here is from genome assembly GCA_963854805.1 of Plagodis dolabraria. Lineage (NCBI taxonomy): Eukaryota > Metazoa > Arthropoda > Insecta > Lepidoptera > Geometridae > Plagodis > Plagodis dolabraria. The sequence continues at coordinate 2,376,425 of OY978452.1, read as the reverse complement.
AATAATTTCAAATTTGGAAAATAGACGTCCAGGAAAACCTTGATTTCGATTATTAGCCAAATCGGAGCAACTTTTTTTACTTGGCAGACGTCATCGTAAAATACATTCCAAATTCGGAATAAAGACGTCCAGAACTACTTAGAGTTTGAATTTCAGCCAAATCGGAGTAACTTTCTTCACTTGGCAGACGTCATTGAAAAATAAATACAAAATTCGGAATAAAGACGTCTAGAACTACCTAGATTTTGAATTTCAGCCAAATCGGAGTAACTTTCTTCAATTGGCAGACGTCATCGAAAAATAAATACCAAATTCGGAATAAAGACGTCTAGAACTACCTAGATTTTGAATTTCAGCCAAATCTAGGTAACTTTTTTCACTTGGCAGACGTCATCGGAATATACATTCCAAATTCGGAATAATGACGCACAGCACAACCTAGATATCGATTTTCAGCCATATCGTACTAACTTTTTTCACTTGGCAGACGTCATCGAAAAATAAATTCCAAATTTGGAATAAGGACGTCCAGAAAAACCTACATATCGATTTTCAGTACTGTAACTGTAACAGTCAGTTCGTCCACTGCTGAACACAGCCTCACTTTTTAGGGGGTATTTGCCATAATCCCCACACTTGGCAGGCGTCTTGGGGATCGCAATGTAAGTTGGCAGTTCTTTAGAAGGCGCTGTTGCCCCCCTTTAAGTAGTTTTCCCTTAGACGCTTCTGACGACACCCACGGGATGATATGGGGAGGTGCAATTCTAACCCGGCACCCCACGGTGCTAATCTGCCTTACCTATCTCTCACTATTTTCGAGATACGTTATCCATCTTCACTTGGCAGACGTTATCTTTATGTAGTATTAATTAACCTATATCAAAACACCTAATACAATTATCAAGAAAAGCTTAGAACTCCAAAAGATGTATGTAGCCCCATACAAACTCTAAATGTAGGAGAGAACCATTTTGTACCCTACAAACTACTAAAGCCGGAAACTATTTACCATAATATAAAAAAATATATTATCTTTAGTTAACCAGTTATAACATGAGAGCGTTATAGACATTACTAATTAATTTTGTACATATATTATAAAACTTTTCATTGATCTTATTGATAAGGCCGCCCATTGTAATTTACCCACAACATTGTCAATTTCAAGTTTTGATTCTTTTCATATGTGAGACAATTCGAATAAAATTTGTCTACAAAATACCAATAATAAAGCGTCACCGCGCATACTTCACGTCGCAATCAAGTTGGCCCTCTGCAGCGAGCGAATCATTGCACGCACACAGCTACGAATCTCGCGTGTCAATGCACTAATACAAAGACAAGATCGTTATCAGTCGAAAGCGCGAGCGGAGCTACGAGCGACACAGCCTCCCCGTGCCAACGCTTGCGCAACACTGCCGCCCGCGTCCGCGCAGAGCACCTCGGAACCGCAAGCGTTCTGAATCTGAATAATTCGACATTTTCTTAGGAAAATATCAATGGATTTACAAATGCTATGTTATAATTGTAGTATAACAATCTAGAAATTTAATGGTACAATTTATTTTTCAAAAATCGTAGCCGTTTAGAAGGAGTTCGCCATATAAGTCAAGAAATAGTATGTAGTTAGAATTTTTTTTAAGGCAAAAGTAATAGTAATACCGTAAAATCATATGTTGCAAATGTTGTACTTGAATTCATCTATAAAGTATATTTTTTTCAAGTCTTCAACTTCAGCGGTTACGGAGGAGTTCGCTTTAGAAAGTACGAATTTGACGTACCCAAGGGCCTTAAAGCTATCTTTTAGTTTTTGCTGGGCGTTATACAAGAGGACCTTTGTACAATGAGTTAACGCCCCACGTATGTAGACTCGACGCGTAGCTAGATCCTTGGGCAAATTCGACATGTGTATGTCTCCAGCTTACTCAATTGAAATTTCTTAATTCTGAATATGCCAATATTTAGAGCAGATTTAGTGCAATTATGAATACCAATTCAAAATTTAGGTGCCAAATAAACTTCGATGCTACAAGTGATTATAAGTGTGTTAGCTGGCGTTATGGTCTCCAGCTGACACATGCTATATATACGAAACGGCTAAAGGTGTGATTATATACTATAGCCAGGGATTTAGCGCATAATTTGTGCCAGTGGCACAAAAAAATTGAAACACCTTACTTGAAAACTGTAGTAGTAATGACCCGATTACAACGTGTAAGCTGGGGACCACGTGTCTACAGCTGCTCATCTGTATCTTCTGAACGAATGGGCCTACGACTTTGTTTAATATGTCAAAATTTAGCGCCAAATTTGTGCCATCGGCACTAAAACTTTCAAGTCTGTGGCTATTAAGGTTTTGGAGCTACAAGCTCAAATAAACGTGTAAGCTGGAGACACATGTCCCCAGCTAGCACATGCTGTACAGCTCAAACGGGAAAGGCTAGACTACTGTTTAATATCTTAAAATGTTGGGTAGAATTTGTGCCATCGGCATCAAAATTTTCAAAACAATGGGCCTCATAGTTTTTGCGTAATAAGCAAAAACATTTCTTCCCGCCTAATTATTTAAATATTTCGTTGAAAACGTTACTGTACGCGGCGTTGCCTTTCCGATGACTGTAGCTACAATCTGTCTTGAACCTTATTTCTATAGGCTTGGAAACTATTATCACTTTCTTATAAAATAAACGCCGTTGAGACATAGGCTAGGAGCATGAAGGTTTAAATATAATCTGACAAATATTTTATACTTTGCATGCTTTCCGGATTTCAAAGTTATTGAAGCCGTCACTATTGACGAGTGGTCGTTTTAAAACGTTACGGGTTTCGAAAACTATCTTCCCATTGTTGCAATAGGGGTTTTTCAGTTTTCGTTCTGAAATGAAACTATTTAGATATTCTGAGTTTTGAAAATCCGACGTATTGAATAAGGATATATTACGCGGAAGTCCACGTTTGTAGCTAGTTAGCGCCTACATGCATGCGTAACAACTACTCGTATGTATAGCCGGTATGTACCTATCTCATTAGCTTGCTGTTGTTTGTATTATTTGATAGAGCGCGATGTTTTTGCAGTCTGTTTTTAAATTTAGGTAGGGAAGGTCGTAGTGTATTTCGTTAATGTGAACAAACAAAATGTTAAATATTAGTTTATAGATACCTATAAGTGTAAATACCTACATATTTTCGTAGCTAAATAACAATTTTTGGGTTCCGTACTAGAAAACAGGAACCTATTACAAAGCAACATGGATAGCTGACCTTTATAGGTCTGTATCTTTGGAACGGTAATAGGTTACCGGTTGAAATTTTCACAGAATGTGTGTGAATGTGTTAGTATGGCAATCTGCCATACTAAGTCATATTCTGTGAAAATAAGCATTACGGTGTTTCACAACGCAGCCGTTGCGCGTAGCGTATTAGAAAAAGATAGGTTTTGAAGCAGTGATGGCTCAGTGGCATTGGAAATGGACTGCCGCGCAGCAGGTCCATGATTTGAATCCCGCCGCGGGCTTTCGCTTCACCGCATGATGGTAGGGCATTTTGCGAATGCCCGCCCGGCTAGCGACCACCCTCAAGTAGAAAATCTGTCGACAAGCACCTAACGGTGTGTTCCGGCAGCTGTCCTTGAGAGCCAGTAATTCTAGGTTAAGCCTGTTAACACCTTCGACCAGATCATCACTTAATATCAGGTGAGATTGTGGTCAAAGGCATAAAAAAAGTTGTGTATATACGAGTACATTTTCTTCGACTGGACTGATAATTTCTTATATATTCATATCCTGAAGGTCTTCGAATATGCCCAAAGGAACGTATTAAATCATTTAATACGTGCGGACAACATCGAGGACAAAGGAGCGTATCCCTTACAAAAAATCCATAGCATTTGTTAATTGATCAATTAATCATTTGTAGGGTGTGTTTAGTGATAGGCTTCTTGTGACGGAGCGACGAGCGGGTCCTCTGAAAGTAGGTCCTTCCCGCCCATTTTTCCCACGTGCCTAAGGGCATATATATCGGCTGGTGTCTTCCTGTTACATTCCAGGAGCCCAGTCGAATATGCCACGACATCGTGGTATAGTTTGGGACTACGGGGATCATAAGGGGCCCCATTCCCAAACAAGTGTCCTAAAACAAAGCTTTAAGAAGCAAAGGTTTTAGCAAAGCAAAGGTAAGTATAGTTAGGCAGAGATTTGAAATACTTACATAGATTAGTTATATCCGAACACCACTGCTCTAAAAGCTTACTAGAATTTACCTATATACATACCTACGCCCATGTATATGCAGTTTGTAATGACAAGGAAAGAACGTTCAAATATTATGCGTCATATCTGTTGTTAGAAAGAGATAAATGAGCAATTCGTGTTACCACCGAATAGAGATCCGCGCCACGACGGCGTGCCGCCGCCGAGTTACCTCGGCGCGCCGCCGCCGCCGCCGGGTCATGAACAAATTCACGCCGACGTCGAAAATCAATTTAGAGTTTTCTGCCGTGAGAGCTCCGACCGGAATCCGAACTGCTCCGGTCGGGACTTCGTGTGAGGGGCTATCCGACTTAAGAAGAGGCGTTCAAAGACTTTCGAAATGCATGTAAGTAGAGTGATAGGCCTGTAATTCTCGGGTCTCCAAACGTCTTTGCCGGGTTTCGGGAACATATCCACGTGGCTCATTTTTCATTGAGAGGGTAAGTGCTCCGTGCGCAGGATCCCGTTAAACAGGCGCGTGATAGCTGCCGTGGGTTTAGAGGACAGGTGACGGATCACTGTCCAATATCTTCTTCTGTGTTTTATGGGACACTGAAGTATTCATCGAGGAATACTTCAGTAAGTTCAACACTCAGACTGTTCCACAGAGTCTGAGTGTTCTCTGTTCACTGTGGGATTGGGCTTGAATAAGTTCTCAAGGGATTGGGCAAATATTTCTGCCATGTCCTCTGCTCTGTATCTCAAGTTGCAATTTTCGTGGAAAAGACAAGGAATTGGTTCTGAGTGTTTCCTAAGTTGCCTGCAGAGTTTGTGGAGTGAGGCCCAGTTCTGTGGATGGGGTCTCATTAATGTTGCCAGGTTTTTCTGAGCAGGCGTTTTTCTTTTATGAGCTCTCTTATACAGCGGGGGAGGATGGGCAATCTCGATTCTCCTTAGGGGTTTTCTTTAATTGTGGAGGTATGAAGTGCCTTCTGCGTGCATTGAGTGATCTCTTCTGCAAGATTGTCCACTTCTGATGAGGTTGTGACATGCCTTGAAGTTGAGGTATCTCATGCGGTTTTCATAAACTTAGGCCAGTCGATTTTGGGCTTTTGTGGAAGTTTGTGTATCGGTTGGTGGCAAGATCATGTTTCTTCAATATTTTGACTAATTTAATAGAGTAGGAACTTACTTGTATGCAAGAAAATAAACATTTACCCTTCTAGTACATATACAGCAGATTTAATTTTTCTATTCCACCATATAGGTAAAAAAATCAATAACACGCCGGCTACGCCGCGCCGCGCCGGGTACGTTTACCAGCGCGCCGCTGCCGACTTTCATGACCGCGGCGCGGACCTCTACCACCGAACTGCCACGAGACGTTCAGATCATGCTGCGATCTCTTTCACTCTCTCACACATAACGATACACATATGTCGCTCATCCATTTCATTGAGATTCGTTCTAAGATAAAACAAAATGACGATATTTTCTGTTTTAACAATAAAAGCTATAATTACGCGTGAAATTAAACAGTTTTCTTATCTCTCACAGTGCCTGTATAATTGGTGCCGAGTCTAAGACACAAGGAAGGCATATTGTCCACAGATTATTCCTAAAAAACACGATTAGCGGCGATGTAGGTATTCACCGGATGCTCGGAGTGCAAGACTGGTAGTACTACTGGTACTCAGGTAATTACCCTGAATTCGTCTAGTAAATATGGAGGGCATACAAATCATCTACAGGTAAAAAAATCTTAGATAGTTAGGTACGCGTTCTATTGAAAACTACCACCTCTTTTGGAGGTCGGTAAACAAAGGGTGTCGACCTTTGAAGGTGCACATAATGTGATGATCTGCATACCTAGTAGGTACTTAATTCATATTTGCAAGGAAACGTTTTCATTCGTATTCTAAATAACTTTCATACAAGTACAAGGTAAAATACCATTCGAAAAGCTTCCGAATCCGAGAGAAAACTGTACCTAGATAGATACTCTGGAAAATACACTAACACACATTACGTACGTACTTACCTACTTACGAACACCTGACTTTAACATGTAGTAAAAACATTTACATTATTGTAAAAGAACACAAAAAGTGTGTTTAGTTTTTATCCCAATCCGCAGCGGGAGTACGATGAGACGCGCCACGAGCGACGATTGTTCGTTAGTTATAATTTGAATAATATTAATTGTATCAAAAAGGGGCGCCCCCTGCCGCTTAACACGCCGACGCCGATGCGACGCCGAAACTGACACCGTTGCCTATTCCAACAATGACACCGACGCCGCCGCCGACGCCGATGCGACGCCGAAACTGACACCTATTCCGACACCGACGCCTATTCCAACAATGACACCGACGCAGACGCCGACACCTATTCCAACAATGACACCGACGCCGACGCCGATGCCGATGCGACGCCGAAACTGCCACCTATTCCGACGCCGACACCTATTCCAACCATGACACCGACGCCGACGCCGACACCTATGCCAACAATGACACCGACGCCTACGCCGACACCTATTCCAACAATGACACCGACGCCGACGCCGACACCTATTCCAACAATGACACCGACGCCGAGGGCGACGCCGATGCGACGCCGAAACTGACACCTATTCCGACACCGACGCCTATTCTAACAATGACATCGACGCCGACGCCGACGCCGATGCGACGCCGAAACTGACACCAATTCCGACACCGACGCCTATTCCAACAATGACACCGACGCCGACGTCGACGCCGATGCGACGCCAAAACTGACACCTATTCCGACACCGACGCCTATTCCAACAATGACACCGATGCCGACGCCGTCACCTATTCCAACAATGACACCGACGCCGACGCCGACGCCGATGAGACGCCGAAACTGACACCAATTCCGACACCGACGCCTATTCCAACAATGACACCGACGCCGACGCCGACACCTATGCCAACAAGGACACCGACGCCGACGCCGACGCCGATGCGACGCCGAAACTGACACCTATTCCGACACCGACGCCGAAACTGACACCAATTCCGACACCGACGCCTATTCCAACAATGACACCGACGCCGACGCCGACACCTATGCCAACAAGGACACCGACGCCGACGCCGACGCCGATGCGACGCCGAAACTGACACCTATTCCGACACCGACGCCGAAACTGACACCAATTCCGACACCGACGCCTATTCCTACAATGACGCCGACGCCGACACCTATTCCAACAATGACACCGACGCCGACGCCGACGCCGATGCGATGCCGAAACTGACACCTATTCCGACACCGACGCCTATTCCAACAATGACACCGACGCAGACGCCGACACCTATTCCAACAATGACACCGACGCCTATTCCAACAATGACACCGACGCCGACGTCGACGCCGATGCGACGCCAAAACTGACACCTATTCCGACACCGACGCCTATTCCAACAATGACACCGATGCCGACGCCGTCACCTATTCCAACAATGACACCGACGCCGACGCCGACGCCGATGAGACGCCGAAACTGACACCAATTCCGACACCGACGCCTATTCCAACAATGACACCGACGCCGACGCCGACACCTATGCCAACAAGGACACCGACGCCGACGCCGACGCCGATGCGACGCCGAAACTGACACCTATTCCGACACCGACGCCGAAACTGACACCAATTCCGACACCGACGCCTATTCCTACAATGACGCCGACGCCGACACCTATTCCAACAATGACACCGACGCCGATGCGATGCCGAAACTGACACCTATTCCGACACCGACGCCTATTCCAACAATGACACCGACGCAGACGCCGACACCTATTCCAACAATGACACCGACGCCGACGCCGACGCCGATGCCGACGCCGATGCGACGCCGAAACTGACACCTATTCCGACACCGACGCCTATTCTAACAATGACACCGACGCCGACGCCGACACCTATTCCAACAATGACAACAACGCCGACGCCGACACCTATTCCAACAATGACACCGACGCCAACGCAGACACCTATTCCAACAATGACACCGACGCCGACGCCGACACCTATTCCAACAATGACACCGACGCCGACGCCGACGCGATGCCGAAACTGACACCTATTCCGACACCGACGCCTATTCCAACAATGACACCGACGCAGACGCCGACACCTATTCCAACAATGACACCGACGCCGACGCCGACGCCGATGCCGACGCCGATGCGACGCCGAAACTGACACCTATTCCGACACCGACGCCTATTCTAACAATGACACCGACGCCGACGCCGACACCTATTCCAACAATGACAACAACGCCGACGCCGACACCTATTCCAACAATGACACCGACGCCGACGCCGACACCAATGCCAACAATGACAATGACGCCTACGCCGACACCTATTCCAACAATGACACCGACGCCGACGCCGACACCTATTCCAACAATGACACCGACGCCGACGCCGACGCCGATGCGACGCCGAAACTGACACCTATTCCGACACCGACGCCTATTCCAACAACGACACCGACGCCGACGCAGGCACCTATTCCAACAATGACACCGACGCCGACGTCGACGCCGATGCGACGCCAAAACTGACACCTATTCCGACACCGACGCCTATTCTAACAATGACACCGACGCTGACGCCGACACCTATTCCAACAATGACACCGACGCCGACGCCGACGCCAATGCGACGCCGAAACTGACACCAATTCCGACACCGACGCCGAAACTGACACCAATTCCGACACCGACGCCTATTCCTACAATGACACCGACGCCGACGCCGACACCTATTCCAACAATGACACCGACGCCGACGCCGACGCCGATGCGATGCCGAAACTGACACCTATTCCGACACCGACGCCTATTCTAACAATGACACCGACGCTGACGCCGACACCTATTCCAACAATGACACCGACGCCGACGCCGACGCCAATGCAACGCCGAAACTGACACCTATTCCGACACCGACGCCTATTCCAACAATGACACCGACGCCAACGCAGACACCTATTCCAACAATGACACCGACGCAGACGCCGACACCTATTCCAACAATGACACCGACGCCGACGCCGATGCGACGCCGAAACTGACACCTATTCCGACACCGACGCCTATTTCAACAATGATACCGACCCCGACGCCGACACCTATTCCAACAATGACACCGACGCCGACGCCGACGCCGATGCGACGCCGAAACTGACACCTATTCGGACACCGACGCTGATGCTGTCACCAATTTTAATACCGACACCTTTTCCGACACTGACACCGAGTTCGACGCCTATTCCGACACTGACACTTATTTTTTTACTGACACCAACGCCGACGCCCTTTCTGATACCGACGCCGACGGTTAAAAAAATTGATCTTCTTTTTAAAATAAAATTAAAAAAAAAAATAAAGAAATTGATTTTTTTAACTTTATAAAGTCTATAATTGCGTTCACCTCTGATTTTGAAGGGCAGTCAGTGCGCTCTAAGGTTTTCTCGTACGCGGACGTACGTTTATTCCAAACAAACGGAGTTAGACAGGTTTCCGGTCGCGGCGATCGGATGTGCTAGCAAGGATTGCTATAGATATTAGTGAATATAAACATGTGGTTTATTTGTGTGAGTGACCGTTATTTTGGACGCCGTGCGTTCCTTTTGGTGGAAGGATGAGCAAGCTGTTGGCGGGCGGACAACATCGAGGACAAAGGAGCGTATCCCTTACAAAAAATCCATAGCATTTGTTAATTGATCAATTAATCATTGTTTGGGACTACGGGGATCAAAAGGGGCCCCATTCCCAAACAAGTGTCCTAAAACAAAGCTTTAAGAAGCAAAGGTTTTAGCATAGCAAAGGTAAGTATAGTTAGGCAGAGATTTGAAATACTTACATAGATTAGTTATATCCGAACACCACTGCTCTAAAAGCTTACTAGAATTTACCTATATACATACCTACGCCCATGTATATGCAGTTTGTAATGACAAGGAAAGAACGCTCAAATATTATGCGTCATATCTGTTGTTAGAAAGAGATAAATGAGCAATTCGTGTTACCACCGAATAGAGATCCGCGCCACGCCGGCGTGTCGCCGCCGAATTACCTCGGCGCGCCGCCGCTGCCACCGGGTCATGAACAAATTCGCGCCGACGTCGAAAATCAATTTAGAGTTTTCTGCCGTGAGGTGCATTACCCTGGATAGCTGAGGTGGGGGGGAGTGCTCCGACCGGAATCTGAACTGCTCCGGTCGGGACTTCATGTGAGTGGCTATCCGACTTAAGAAGAGGCGTTCAAAGACTTTCGAAATGCATGTAAGTAGAGTGATAGGCCTGTAATTCTCGGGTCTCCAAACGTCTTTGCCGGGTTTCGGGAACATATCCACGTGGCTCATTTTTCATTGAGAGGGTAAGTGCTCCGTGCGCAGGATCCCGTTAAACAGGCGCGTGATAGCTGCCGTGGGTTTAGAGGACAGGTGACGGATCACTGTCCAATATCTTCTTCTGTGTTTTATGGGACACTGAAGTATTCATCGAGGAATACTTCAGTAAGTTCAACACTCAGACTGTTCCACAGAGTCTGAGTGTTCTCTGTTCACTGTGGGATTGGGCTTGAATAAGTTCTCAAGGGATTGGGCAAATATTTCTGCCATGTCCTCTGCTCTGTATCTCAAGTTGCAATTTTCGTGGAAAAGACAAGGAATTGGTTCTGAGTGTTTCCTAAGTTGCCTGCAGAGTTTGTGGAGTGAGGCCCAGTTCTGTGGATGGGGTCTCATTAATGTTGCCAGGTTTTTCTGAACAGGCGTTTTTCTTTTATGAGCTCTCTTATACAGCGGGGGAGGATGGGCAATCTCGATTCTCCTTAGGGGTTTTCTTTAATTGTGGAGGTATGAAGTGCCTTCTGCGTGCATTGAGTGATCTCTTCTGCAAGATTGTCCACTTCTGATGGGGTTGCGACATGCCTTGAAGTTGAGGTATCTCATGCGGTTTTCATTCACTTAGGCCAGTCGATTTTGGGCTTTTGTGGAAGTTTGTGTATCGGTTGGTGGCAAGATCCTGTTTCTTCAATATTTTGACTAATTAATTTGAGTAGGAACTTACTTGTATGCAAGAAAATAAACATTTACCCTTTTAGTACATATACAGCAGATTTAATTTTTCTATTCCACCATATAGGTAAAAAAATCAATAACACGCCGGCTACGCCGCGCCGCGCCGGGTACGTTTACCAGCGCGCCGCTGCCGACTTTCATGACCGCGGCGCGGACCTCTAATTTGAAGTGACATATACCAATTAAACATCCAGAAGAGTATTTACTTTTATCTAACATAAATAAAGAAAACACACACCAGCCATGTACGTCTAAAGAAATATCAATCTCTGAAAAAGTTAATGATTTATGTGTCGGTGTATAATGTGTCGTATTGTTAAGTAACTTAAAAAAAATTACAAAACTACTGATAGAACACTGCAGCACAGAAGCCCAAGATTTTGACTCCCAATCCAAAGATGATGATAACGAATACGATTATGCAGAGCCACAAAACTTTATTAGTGTTGCACAAGAAGAAAGTCAAAATGTATTAAATGTTGATAGCATTATCAACACCATGAACAGTGAATCGATCAAGCCACGTGTAATGCTCTGCGCTGCACAAACCCTTCAACTTGCCGTAAAAGACGCAATAAGACGTTCTAATAAGTGGATAAGTCTCACCTATAGAGTAATAACGCTATCCACCAAAGAACAAAATATTAGTATACTAAAGAAGGACAACAAATTCCTACTAAAATGTTCGCAAGTACGATTCGGCACTCCCCGCAAAATCCTGAATTAATAACTGGGTATAGTTCGCGGAAAAGAAATAACTACTTGAAGTGGTGCATAATTAACACTTATTTATGATTTTCTTTTCTCATCAACATTTTCTGTGCTTAAATAAAAAAAAACAAAATAACTTTTTTATTAGAAAAAAGGTATTTTGATTTTTATATCATATATATATATATATATATATATATATATATATATATATATATATATATATATATATATATATAAATTTAATAACTTTTCTTTCAATATAATAAGTAAATAATTAGAAGATTCAGCTTAAATATTCACGTATAATAAAAATTTACAGCGAAAATGGAAACTAACAAAATACTTTATAACCAACTATAATATAAGCAAACATTCTAGCTGGGTTTCTAAACTTTCTACATGGGCGCGGGTGTGAGACGCTGTGTATAGGCACGCGGGCAGCACCGCGCGCCGTCCTCAAACTCCTTACGGGTCCCTCTGAAACCTAAAATATAATATCTGCGCAACCAGAAGCGCGATGTTCGAGGGGCTCATAAATATTTGCGCGAACTATACAAAACCTTTATCGATGTATGAGTCCGACTCGCTCTTGGCCAGTTTTTTACCCATCAGCTCTGTAACGGCTTAGATTGGGTAAAGTTTCGTGAGGAGATTATAGATACCCTAGTATAAAATATCTACCTATTTATACTTTTCATCACAGAACTCATGGATAAAGACTCAGTTTGACTAAAAATAAAGATACCGGATAATTCAAAAGATCAGATATACCTACCGGGAAAATTTAAATGATTCAAAACCTAATTTGCGAAAATATTAAGTACCTATCTATATATAAGTAGGTTACATAATATTTTATGTACTTGTAATATAATATTACTTACTTGTAGTGGCCGCTAGTGAAAAATGCGCAAACTTAAGGGATACTTAGTTTTGGGCCAATCAATTAGGTAGAGTTTTACTTAAATGCAATATTTTTTTTTATATCAATGGCTAGTATAAACCACTAACTCAGGTATTTTAACTTACCGCACTCCCAACCCAAGCCGAATGACTAATGGATTTTAGGTAACTATTATATAACACGTTTTTCCCCTCACCTTTCAAATAAGACATTTACGATCAAAAACCCAAAGTATAGGGTAACCCAGGGTTACCCACCACCAACCCAGGTTTTTAAAAAGTTACAAATACCTCTTCATTTGAAAACCCTAAGCAAAGGGTTACCCTATGGTGTAAATGGTTATTGATACTTCTAGAAACAAAAGCCCAAACGAAAGGGTAACCCTAACCTATGGAAGGGTTACCCTTAGGTAGGGTTACCCTTTGGTTAGTGTTACAGTTTCTTTTAAGGTTACAGAAAGTTACAAATACCGCTTATATCGAAAACCATAAGCATAGGGTTACCCTATCGTTGGGTTGAAGGCAGGGTAACCGTTTAAATTGGTAACCTCATAGAAATGGTTTTTGATAAATGAAAAACCCTTTCGAAAGGCTTAACCGAAAACCGGGGTTGTACGGTCCCTGTAAATGTCATCGATTATTTTAATAGTGCATTTGTGTTTGCATGTCATGATATTGTATGGATCTTATAATGAAAGCTTTTATTTCTTTTAAATTGCCTATTTTGAAACGTTTCTTCTTTCTTTGCTTCTTCGAACTGATTTCCAGATATATTGCAGCCTTTACTAGTGCTAGGATTTTGGTCAGTATTATGTTTATATAATTTAATTTGCTGTATCTTATTTCCGGCGGTAAGACAGAGTTTTTATTCTCCTGTTAAGCTTGATAAATCAATATTATGTCCTTCTGTTAACTCGTTTCCTGTTTTACTGGATAAATCGGTATTCTCTTCTTCTGTTAGTGCGATTCTTATTTCCTTTACAAATTCGGTATTTTGTTGTCCTGTTAACCCGCTTTTTGTGTCTGTCCACCAAACGAGAAAAAGTGTGTTCCACACACACATTAGAAACCACACACTCCACACACACAGACCAGAAATCAAAGCGGAAAGTTGTAACTATAGCGACGTGACAGACACTTACTAGCAAGCGGCAACAGAAAACATGACACCTAAAATTTTGACCAATGTTTTACTAGAAGAAATATATGTTCTATGGCTTAATTACAAAAAATATATATGATATAGCGATACATACATTTGCTGCACGTCCGCGCGTCTCTTGCTTGCGGCTGCTTTATTAATCTTTTATTTTTGATTCAGTAAGTCAGCCCTAAGAAAGCGCATCAGTCATATGATGGTCAATGGTGAATGCTGCTATCATCACGGGCTGTACATAGCGAAAGTAACGCTAAGTCTAGCGCATTAGACACGTATTTGCGTTTACTGATCTGATAGTGGTAGCGATTAAATTTGTAGGTATTTTTTCTCTTTGAAAGGACAGAGTTAGATCTATTAGTAGGTAATCTGTGCCCTGGTCTTGATTAGTAAATAAAAGAGAACTGAACTTACCATTTTGCTTTCGATCAACGTTGCACCGTGGATCCACCTTGAAATTCGAAATGAGATTACTCGGATTAAGATTACTCTTAGCCCGGCAGCACTCATCATGCCACAATCGGTATCCTACTAGATTGTATTATAAATATGTATCATAATTCATAATGTGCTGTAATTGCGTTAGATATACTAAGGATGACTAATTGATTTTATGTTTTGATTAAATTGATACTAAATTAGTATGTAACATTGCGTTTTTATTTGTAGTATTCGAAAACAATTCTTCTATTGAATACTAGTCATAAACATTCTACATGGATATAAAGTTCCTATGCTTATTCAGCCTTTGAAAACGAATCGAATAATCCCAAAGATTAAATCACATCTGCTCTTACTCTGCTTATGCTTAGGATCTTTGTTAGAAATGTTTAACGCATAGAGCAATGCGTTGTTTCTCCTTAGAAGAAATATGAATATATTGCACTTTAGGTAAAAAAAATTGGGTAATTGATTCAAATAGATCTCGTTCCGTAGATTCCGAATATGTATACATTTCAATTTCACAAAAAATGTCACATGCGTTGTTTATAGTTAGCTCGGCACAGTTAGTAGGTACTCATAAATAACAAAATTACGAGAGAAAAAAATATAGTCTTGTGCGGGATTAATACCTACGATTTTTTTTAAACAACATTATTTACTTCCCTTACACATTTACCATAGCAACGCCGTCGTTTGGTAAGTTTCTGTTTTGTTACGGCATGCGGCATACGTAGGGCTGCCATCCGTCCGGGATTCCCCGGATTTGTCCTAGTCTAGAGGGTGTCCGGGAGGCGTCCAGTAGGGGTTTACAAATAATCCGGGTAAAACCCGGTCTTTCTACATCATGATTTGTAAATGCTATACCAATTTGGACGTTTGCAAACAAACTAAGAACTTGTATATATCACTTAATGTTGGTTGGTTTTCCATAACAGAATTACGAACAATTATCTTTTTACCAATTTTCTTTTTTTTCAAATTAAATTTTATAATTACAGTATATTCGTAACCAGTTATCACTGATAGATGTAGTGTAGGATTAGATTAGAAAGCAATATCTTGGTCAAACAAAGAGGATGTAATAAAGATCTAGTAAATACGTCAACATTCTGAGAGAAAAAATACCTACCAACATATCTTGTAAATATTGGCATTATATGGTTGTCAAACTACACAACACCTTCTCCTAGTCTATACATTTACTGTTTCTTTGTAACTTCTTCCACATATCCTTAACGTGAAAGCAAAAAGTAAGTTCAAACGCTATAGAAATAAGGTTCAAAACAGATTGCAGTTACAGCGAACGGGACGGCAACGCCGCGTACAGTAACATTTTTAACGAAATATTTAAATATTTAGGCGGGAAGAAATGTTTTTGCTTGTTACGGAAAAACTATGAGGCCCATTGTTTTGAAAATTTTGGTGCCGATGGCACAAATTCTACCCAACATTTTAAGATATTAAACAGTAGTCCAGCCTTTCCCCGTTTGAGCTGTACAGCATGTGCTAGCTGGGGACATGTGTCTCCAGCTTACACGTTTATTTGAGCTTGTAGCTCCAAAACCTTAATAGCCACAGACTTGAAAATTTTAGTGCCGATGGCACAAATTTGGCGCTAAATTTTGACATATTAAACAAAGTCGTAGGCCCATTCGTTCAGAAGATACAGATGAGCAGCTGTAGACACGTGGTCCCCAGCTTACACGTTGTAATCGGGTCATTACTACTACAGTTTTCAAGTAAGGTGTTTCAAATTTTTTGTGCTACTGGCACAAATTATGCGCTAAATCCCTGGCTATAGTATATAATCACACCTTTAGCCGTTTCGTATATACAGCATGTGTCAGCTGGAGACCATAACGCCAGCTAACACACTTATAATCACGTGTAGCATCGAAGTTTATTTGGCACCTAAATTTTGAGTTGGTATTCATAATTGCACTAAATCTGCTCTAAATATTGGCATATTCAGAATTAAGAAATTTCAATTGAGTAAGCTGGAGACATACACATAATTCGACAGTATACTTCCCGCTGTGAGCTCCATATTTTTGGCTGAATTAATCCACTGTGTACGCACTGCACTACATTTGACTTCAACCAAAATATGCCCCTGCTGTGGACGATCCTTAGGTTTCTGCAGGCGTCTGATAGTTACTACGTCAGTAGCATTTACTTCTAACATTTCCGCAACTTTGTTCACCACTTCTTTGACATCTTGGTTAGGAGTTTCCGGTATCCCTGCAACCTCTAGTGTACCAGCCAATATTTTTTGGTCAACTTCATTGACATGTTGCTCTAGCACTGCGATTCTCAGTTCAAGATTCTTATTTGTATTAAGTAGCTCTATGTTTTTATTTACTAGGGACTTAATAGTACCTTCTTGTTTCCTAACCATATCTTCAAGATCCGACATTTGGCCATTCATACGTTCAACAGCCGTTGTAAGCTCACCAATCTCAGCCTTGATGATCCTTTGCGTCTCGCGAGAGATATTCGCTATAAGTTTCTTTTCATTTAGAGCTTTGCAAGCATGTCCTTCTTGGCCATCTTCTTCGTCAGAACTTTCATCAGGTGACACAAAGAAAGAAGATCGCTTGGAAACGTTGCTGAGACATTCCTGACAACTCCATTCTAGACCATCTGAGTTCCTGAGAGCCGCCAGCTGTTTGTTCGTCAGTTTGGAGCAGCTGGGTGTCGAATGAACCGTTATATTACACCTACTGCACACGAGACCCGGAGATTTTGATGTAATATTTTTATTACATGTCGAACACTTATTAGGTGCCATGTTGACGATCACAATTGCGGGTAATTGGAAAAATATCACAGGTAAAACGTAACACGACCGATGCGTATGCAGTCACTGACTCGACTCCTGTTGCTGTGATACTAAAGTTTTGACAACACTAAACATGCAATTTATACAATTTTGGTCTCTAGATACAGTTGTTGATAGCTATCTAAAAGACCGTAGTAAGGTAGGCCAACAAATAACTAATAAGTAATGTTAAAAAATATTGTTTATACAACAACTACTTAACATTACATCTGTCTTGGCATTTTTTTCTTGGATATAACATTACTGAAACTTTAACAATGCTATTTATAAAAGTCATATGGACATTTAAGTCATGGTTGGGGCTTGCACTTTCGGCAAACCCGTCTTCTTTATTCAGGGATCAAACTAGATTTAGCATTTTCAGAATAGTGATTTAGTTAAAATGAAACAAGTATTTTTGTTTTAACTAAATTGTTAACATGTGTGAGAACAGTGATGTCCAAAGAGTCTCAGAATAATAATTTAAAAATCTGATATAGCTGGAGTCCCTCGGATTGTGTGTTTTAGTTTGTTAGTAACACACAATTGTACATAGTGGAACATGGGAGATATAAAAAAAATGTTTCTCTAAATTATTTTTTTATATATATACCATCATACTCTGAGATCATACAGTATTTATCTACTTTTTTAATCCGTTTATCGCGCAAAAACATTAACCTCTTTTTGCGCAGTTGGATAAAAAATATCCTATGTTTTTTCCCGGGTCTCAAACTATTTCCATACCAAATTTCATTCAAATCGGTCCAGTAGTTTTAGCGTGAAAGCGTAACAGACAGACAGGCAGACTGAGTTACTTTCGCATTTATAATATTAGTACTGATCAGTTTTTAATTCTGTTTGAAATATATTATTCTGTAGATATTAGATAATAAGGCAGATATAACATTATCTGGTTCCTCACCTGCAACAGATTCTGAAGGTTGTTTATCTGCAGCTATGTAGTCAGAACAAAATACGAGTATATAACTGTTTGTAAAACCACCAGTTAGATTCACCAAAAACCATACCAATATATATTATTGACAGTGTTAAGCATTAGCTGCACTTCCCACAGAAGCATTGAGACTACTGGAGGTGGCTTGTCTGAGAAATGTGCATGCATATGCATGATTCACAAAAGAAAAAATAATATCCATGCTTTTGATTTGCTATTACTTCTTGTCTCATGCCAGCATGTCAATACATGTTAATGAGCCAAGCCATTTCAGTATTTCTTGTTTGGGTGTGTTTTGGATTGACCCAGTTTTATGGTGGTTATTTATATAGAATAGTGCAGTCACCAATTTTTTTAATCAATTTTACATGGTAACCACCTTCCAAATACTGTATGGAGTCTTGAACTCCTGGTTAGTATGGATAATAATGCGGTACAAGTATGTCAGTAAAAGTTGTGGTATCTCAAATTCTTGGACTTATATTTTGTGGTCTACGGCATTTACTGCCTGCGGCCATATTTAGTTTGCTAATGGTATATTCTCCTGGTTTTTTGCATTGCAACTTAGCTACTAAAACATTGGTGTTCAATTCAGAGTCACCTCCTTTATCTTCTGCAGGAGGATCTTCGTTCAGAAGTGGAAGAATATTAATACATAGTATTAACTTCACCTCTTTATCAGATATTATATCCAAATTCAATAGACACCTATCTCTGACTAAATCTTGTATTAAATTGCCGCCCTCTATAATACGAGTATAACACCACAAATGGATACTTTGTTTTTGTATGGGAGTGAAAAGTTTTTTGTGAAACAATTGAAATATTTCATAAACTGAGTGTTATCTTTCAGTATTATTTTTATAAAGAGAATTCAAACTTACCTTTCAATACAATGTTTATGTATTCACCTTACATTTACACCTTGTGCGTATGTAGCATTACAATAACAAATAATGCTATTGGAAAAGTAAAGCAGAAAGTGGAATCTTATAGCAAAAGCTATCAGGCTAGACAGACATAGAGATAAACTAGAAGCTCAACTGCAAGGACCGGTGAGC
Organism: Plagodis dolabraria; assembly: GCA_963854805.1. Lineage (NCBI taxonomy): Eukaryota > Metazoa > Arthropoda > Insecta > Lepidoptera > Geometridae > Plagodis > Plagodis dolabraria. Next base: position 2,357,048 of record OY978452.1, on the reverse strand, counting down.
CTAAAATTTGTCGTCTAAAATGACATAGTATTCAAGGCCTTTCAGACAGATTTGCAGAAACAGGCTAAGAGATAACTCACTAGACAAATCTCTTGACTAATGACATGAATTCAGAGACTCTCAGTCAGCCATTATTGGACTATTGTCTTTCATAGACAAATTGCCAAGTAGCAGTATAGAAAAAATAAAAATAAGTGTACCTTTTTGCAGCCATACCCATATAATAATGTATATGATATTCTTGCTGGTGCCCACCACTCTGTCTGCGCAGGATTAGTTTTTCGAGTCGCTTATTTTATTATCTAATCTATCTTTATATCACAATTCATCTAAAATTGGCCCTCGTCCGGTAGGTATTGCTAATTGCTAAGTGCTCGTCTAATTGTGTTAGACCAGCACTTCGCTTTTTTGTAGAACTATTTAAGATAAATATTTCCGTTATACGTAATATGTATGTGTAATATATTATATAAATATACTAACGGTTTTTGGAGCACATGGCAGAATAGCTCGCAGATGATAGGGTTTTTCCTACTTACTTAATACTTATCATTATATTTTAGACAATATCTTTATAAATTATAGCCTATGTGTTATTCTGATGTATAAGCTATATTATTGTTAGGTTTCATTAAAACCAATTCCATATTTTGCATGAAAGAGAAAACAAACATCCATACATAAAAACTTTTGCGTTTATAATATCAGTTAGGATATACACACACATATATAAATATGTTTTGCGATGCTGACCTAAATATTTTTATTTTTATAACTACAGGCATTACTAAGTTTGTAATAATGCAAAGTTGAGCATCATGTTAGCTAGTACTTGAGCAATTCAGACTAAGTACAATAATTGAATCAAATCAAGTTTTAATAATCTTTTTCTTTAATTGTATTGTCCACAGCATGGTCAGCATGCTATGATGAGACTAGTGGGTTCACATACTACTGGAATCAGCAAACAAATGCGGTTACTTGGGAAGCCCCGCCGGAGTATCTGTTGGCATTGAAGATAGCACGGCAACAGCTGAATGCTGCGGGTAAGTTTTGAGATATTATCGGCCAGGGCTGTCCACAGCCACAAACAGCACAACGTGGTCCGTGGGCCTTATATCTATTTCTTACAAAACATATGTGGTACATTATGAGAGAGTGCATAAAAAATAATTTAGTATTTGAATATTATGATGGTTAAAGTTAAATATTTAGAGCCCAAATTTCGTGTCTGCCCAGCTAATCTCGACGGCCGAGAGGATAAGGCACCCGGTGCGTAAAGCCAGGGGACGCGGGTTCGAATCTGGCTCAGACGAAAATTTTGTGCTCTAAACAAATGCAGTAGTGATATCAGAGTGGTGATGATAGCTATGGACGCCATGCCGCAGATCGATGGTTCGATCCCCATTGCAAGGTTGAGCTTCAATGGGTAGAAGGACATCCTGCAAATGCTCTCCTGGGACTTGACAACTGTATTTCTCAAAGTGGGTGCGGGGAGTTCGTACTCGTGACGAAATGCATCTGTAATAGACATACGCTTTACATCTGGTGGGCCTCGTGCTTAGTCCGTCACAGTCGAATAAAAAAAAACATTTTTGAATGTGATGCTCGCTAAGTATGAGTAATGAAAGAAGTGCTTAAGATCATATCTAGTAAAAAAACTGTCTTAGGTTTTCTTTTTCAGAGTTCAGCAGAGACACTTGGCAAACAAATTGTTGGGTACCAATCGGAATTGACTGTTCTACAATCCTAAAAAGTATGGTCGCCAGTTTACCCGATTCGGAGACGAGGGAACTGTCTGTGAATAAATAACTTAATCGGTTACCTCGAACCCCCGCGCCATCTTGAACTTACCAACTCCCGACGGATACGACAAGACGCGTCCGCAGATTTTGTCACGTCCGCGAAACTGCCGACGAACACACTCTAACTTTCCTTCCAAACCCCTTGTCATCAAAACTGCACCCCGTAACTGTATTTTTATCTTGTTCATTGATTTATGTTAAGAAAAGCGTCTTTAAAGATACTGCTCGCGGTTTTTTTTTAAATAAGACGTGGTCTGTTATTGAAACAAAATTTATTACAGAATATCTCGGATGGACCACCATTCGTCCGAGTAAAATATAATAATCACAATATATATCTATTTCAAAAAAGGCGCACAAAATGGTGAACTACTATTTCAAATGTTGAATTACTTAGGGCATGAATTACTTGCTACATAAATGCGATAAACAGGGGGCGACTACACAGAACTTCGATCAGGAATACAACTGATCGAAGACAGAAGGCTTTTCCGCTGAAGAGTCGTCTGATGATGACATAGTTAGCATGCCGAGGAGAACGTCGTCGTCTTCGCCCACTAGTAGCACCGCACGAAGCTCATAACGCTCGTGTGCCGTACGATTCCGGTTAATCGAAGTGGGAAGATGTGGCGAAATCACATACATACATATAATCACGCCTGTATTCTCCGAAGGGGTAGGCAGAGGTGTGCAAACAGTGTAAACACCCACGTTTCGCCAATTGGGTTTTCACGGTTATACACTGGGCTCAGTTTCAGGGTCATACAAAATGTTTTCTCTATCACACTGGACGAAACACAAGAACATAATATTAAGAATTATATGTTTACGCTAACAACATGTAAAACAGGAACACAAGAACATATTGAATGAAACCCTGGCAGGGCACTAATATGGTATAAGTATTGCCATGTTGTGCGTCTAATGCACATAACACCCTACTCACTTCCATGCATCCGTGAGCAGTGGCATGCTGCTCATTTGGCGCACTTTTCTCTTAGTTTCCTGTTACGACACCCACGGGACGAAATGGGAGGTCACATTCTAACTCGGCAGCAATGGTGAATTAATTAATTATTCCCAATATATATCATTTAGTTTAAAAAAAAAGCCGTTTTTACAGGGTCCACGGAAGTGTCTGCAGAAGAATGGCAGCTTTACCAGCAAGCATTAGCCGAGAAGCAGAATGCTAAGGTGGTCTCAAAGCCAGCGGTCAAGAAGCAAGCCAAACCCAACTCCATCAAAGAGGCACCCAAGAACAGCCGGTTTAATAAGAAGAGGTGTTACAGCGACGATGAAGATGAGTAAGTATTAACAAATTAATATATCTAGGCGTTACTTTGCCGAAATCTATAAGGTAAATAATAAAAAATTATATGTACTTAATGATGAAAAGATGTTGAAAAGATGGAAAGAGTATTTTGAGAGTTTATTTGAAAGAGAGGAAACATTGGACCAGGTTCCAGGAACCTACATGAATACAAGTGAAGACGGAAATGAGATAAGCATGGATGAGATTATGAAAGCGTTGAAATGTATGAAATTAGGTAAAGCTGCGGGATATGATAGAGTGTCAGTCGAGATGCTGAGAGCAGGGCAAGGCATAGTCGGTAGTCTGTTGCACCGCCTTTTTAATTTGTGCTGGAGGAGCGGCCGAGTACCAGGTGACTGGTGCAAGGCAGTGATTGTGCCGCTATATAAAGGAAAAGGGTCGCAACAAGACTGCAAGAATTACCGCGGAATCAGCCTCCTCAGCGTCGTCGGTAAACTATATGCGAAAGTACTGATTGAACGGGTCATAAAAGAGACAGATGAGAAAGTATGGGATGCACAAGCAGGGTTTAGAAAGGGAATGGGATGTACGGATCAGGTCTTTTCTTTACGATGCATAGCCGAAAAATTTTTGGCGAAAAGCCAAAAGGTCTATTGCGCTTTCGTAGATTTAGAAAAGGCCTATGATAGGGTGAGTAGGCATGAACTGTGGTCAGCGTTGTCTATGCATGGGCTGAATGGTAACCTGATCCAAGCGCTGAAATCCCTATATGAGGATTCCAGTGCTTGTGTTAGGATAAACGGGACATACACTGATTGGTTTAACATAAAAAGGTGTTAGACAAGGATGTGTAGCGTCACCGTGGCTGTTCAACTTATTCATGGATAATTGCTTGACAAACCTGAAAGACAGTGAATGTGGATTAAGAATGAACGAGTTACTCATCAAATGTCTTCTCTACGCTGATGACCAAGTGATACTTGCGTCGTCAGTAAAAGAGTTGCAGGAGATGGTAAATGTTATGCATGAGGCTTTAGAAAGAAAGGGAATGAAAGTAAACGTAAATAAGACGAAAGTTATGGTGTTTGAACGAGATGATAGAGTGACCGATTGCAATATTGCGATTGGAGGTGAAAAAGTGGAACAAGTGAAAGAGTTTGTATACTTGGGATCCATGTTTACAAAAGATGGAGAGTGTGAAAGTGATATAGAAAGGAGAGTGAATGCTGGAAACATGGTTAATGGAGCATTGCACGCGTTTATGAACAGTCAGAAGGTGTCTAAGAAGGCTCGTCTGGCTGTTCATGGGGGAGTGTTGGTTCCGACACTAATGTATGGGAGTGAAAGTTGGGTATGGCAGAAAAAGCATGAAAGTAGAATAAATGCAGTGGAGATGAGAGCATTGAGAAGCATGATTGGAGTCAAACGGAGTGACAGGATAAGGAATAGTGTGATAAGGGAACGATGTGGTGTGAATGAGGATGTAGTGACCAAAATCGAGAAAGGTATGTTAAGATGGTTTGGACATGTAGAGAGAATGAATGAAATGAGATTGACTAAACAGGTATACGTGGGACAAGTGAACGGAAGTGTTGGAAGGGGAAGACCTAGGCGAACGTTCCGAAATCAGATTGAAGATGTTCTGAAAAAAGGCCAGGTCAGGAGTACCCTAAACCGACGCTTATGTATGAAAAAAATGATGAGTGTAGATGAAGCGAAAGAGATATGTAAGGATCGTAGCAAGTGGAAATCTGTGGTCTCTGCCTACCCCTATGGGAAAGAGGCGTGATTTTATGTATGTATGTATGTACTTAATAATAATACTTATTCGAGCTCAGGATAAATAACTCGAAATCGAGATTTCTTCATTGTGCACTTGAAGAATCAAGACCTCATGAATGTTTCGCGTAGAAACGAAACGCGTCGAACATTATTCTATTTCGGCGTTTATGATGTCACGTCTGCTCAGCAGAAAAATTAGACCGCATTGTCACAAGATAAATTTTGTAAATACATTTCTGAAATTTTATTATATTTTCTTAAAATATTTTTTATTAATTGTCATTTTATTCTATAAAATTAATTCAATTAAATAGTCTGAAGTTTGTTTGGCAAATATCAGTACTTCAGTACTAATATTATAAATGTGAAAGGAACTCTGTCTGTCTGTCTGTCTGTCTGTCTGTTACGCTTTCACGCCAAAACTACTGGACCGATTTGAATGAAATTTGGTATGGAGATAGTTTGAGACCCGGGAAAAAATATAGGATAGTTTTTATCCGACTGCTCAAAAAGAGGTTAATGTTTTCGCGCGATAACCGACATACGCGCGGGCGGAGCCGCGCCCGGAAAGCTAGTTAACCATAATTTCTGTACCTTTGTATCACTCTTGAGGTGCTGATAAACATGAGTTTTCAAACAGCCCAAACAAAGAGTTATGTGTCAAACATACTTCTGTTTTCGTTTACAACACACACAAGGATATAAATGTAAAAATATTTTTTATGGGATTGTGAGGGAACAAGCACGATGCCCACCTGATGTTAAGCGGTAACCTCGGCCTACAACAAGTGACGAACTGCACTGCGCCCATCACCTTGAGACATACAGTTGTTAAATCTCATGTTGAGTTTACTGGCTCTCAAGGATTGCTAACGGGGCATACTGTTAGGTGCTTGGTGACAGATTTTCTACTTAAATGCCCTTAGTGTACACATACATTTATTTTGTGGTGAAGCTCAAGTCGGCTGGTGGGGATCGAACCATGGACGTGCGGCACGACAGTCCATAGCTGTTACCGCTCGGCTATCATTGCTTAAAAAAAAGCTTCTTAACGCCAACTTCCTTGGTGGGAATGTTTATTAGTAAGTAGTAGTATTATATCCAATACTATTCGTACAATGAGAGTTTTAAATTAGCCTTGTTGTAGGCACCAATGTGCTGCAACACCGCACTTACATCGATGTCAGTATTGGCATGCTGTTCATGTGGTGCAATTTTAACTTCCATCGTAATTCAATCAGATATTATGTAGGTATTTTTATTCCTCAAAATCCCTTTTTTACTCAATTTTATTATTGGTATTTGATTTATAAATTCTTCTTAGCTTTAACTAGTTTCCATAATCCATCATAGCTCCAATTCTTGGTATAAATAATCTTTCCGCGTCCGGCGCATAGAGCCGATTCGTTATCCGCCGTAGGCAAACATATTAAGCTCTAAAATTTGCCTTGTACTCTAAAAGATGGCAAGTGCCAGGCCCAACTCGCAAGGTATTCCAACAGCCCGTAAAAGAAAAACTGTTTGTTTTGTTTGATATATCTTCAAAACCACATTAAAAATCGGAGTTTTTAGAAGCTCTTATTTAGTTTCAGCTGTCCCAATGTTTCTCATCTAATCTTGCAAATTAAATTCGATCCACTTCCTGGTTACCGATTGAGCTGAAATTTTGCATACATGTGTAAATCGCTCGACAATGCAATATTATGATGACATGGTGCTGATCTGATGATGGACCTGGAAGGTGGCCAAATGAACTTCGAAATGTTACATTACAACACATTCTCATCGAGTTTTGGCTCATTTGAATCCTCTTGACGAGTGTTTTTGTAATTTTTTACTTCTTTTTATCAACAAAAATATAGTAAAAACTTGTTCTTAAAAAGTTTTTTTATAGAAAATAGCTTGTTTTTTTTGCTGATTAGGTAAGCTTATGACCACAATCTTACCTGATGGTAAGTGATGATGTGGTCCAAGGTGTTACCAGGCTTTACCTAGAATTACTGGCTCTAAAGGACAGCTTTTTAGTTTTTAAATAGAGGATATGGTACAATAATAAACCTAAATTTAAGATTCTTAACTCATTTAGTCTTTGAAGACCCAGTTACAAAAATGATCTTAAATTGACAAATATTGGTTGGGAAAAATAGAACAATAGGAAGGCTACACGGTTTGAAACTCGCCCCACGTGCTGGATGCGGGTGGCCGCGTCTTCAATATGATAATTTTATTTTGCTGATGATTTCCGGTACCGTCCGTGCGCGAGGATCGCGGCTGATTATTGAAACGTCGGGTTTTACTATATTTTATGAGTTCTACGGAGCGCGACTCGTTCTTATGCGCGCCAGACGTCAAACGGGAGATTTTTCTGCCCACATGATAGCCAAGGAAATATAAAGGATGTGTTGAGGTATTGCATTAAAAAAAATGATAATGTTGCGCATATTACCAAACAAATTATATGACAAATACTTATTTATTTTAATAATAAATTAAAAAAACTACTTTATGAGTTCTACACTATGGCACCCCACATGATATGGCGTAACAAACAATGTTTTTCCTTTTTTTATTGCTGATAGGTAAAGCCTTTGAACACAATCTCACCTGATGGTAGGTGATGACGCGGTCGAACGTGTTAACGGGCTTAACCTAGAATCACTGGCTCTCGCAAAACCCGAAGCGGGATTCGAACCATAGACCTGCTGCGCAATGCCACTGAGCCACTGCGTTAAATCAACACCGATTCTCTTGTAGTAGGCCCCCCTTCAAAAATAATTACATTAAATGTCTAGTTCAATATTATTTCCAATGTATATTTGGGCTAATGTTCTACATATAGTATCAAAATTGTAACGAATATTTCAAACAAAATACCGTTTACAAGCTAGAGACCAATGACATGCGGACAGACAGACGGTTAGACGGATGGACAGACAGACCGTGGAGTCTCATTGAAAGAGTTCTGTTTTGTCCTTTGGGTGTTGGGTTCCACATGATGAATATGGCAATAAGAATTACTATATATATTTTAAAGTGAATTGAATAGCAATAGGTATCATAAATAAAGTGCGAGTTATTTAGTTTATAAGTTAAGTTAATGATCCCAAACCAAAATTTTTATTTTTAATATCTAGCTTTTTAGTTTAATACAATCAGATTACAAAATTACGGGATTTAAGTACAACGTAAGTTGAACTATAGATGTCGCTTCATCCCAATATGATGCAATGGACAAAGAAAGATAGGAAAAAATAGAGTTATGACTCATTGTCATGTTAGGTCAGTCGGTCAGAGTATACCCCCGCTAAAGGGGTGGATGGACGCTGGTTCGTATCCCGCACATGACTTTAATTTCTTCTCTCGTGAATTTGTAATGTAATCCGCAGAGCATGCGTTATTGCAGGAATAAAAATATTAAAATACAAACAGATATATGTTATCATGGTACTTCCTCTTCTCGCTATACCCTCTGTGCATCTCCAACTCACACTAGGTCGGTTTTAGTGGTTCTCCCTTAAACACATGCATTATTTTAATTACAGGAAAATAGAACTCATAACATCATACCATAACTCAGATTCTGAATCTGACCATGAAGCAGAGATTCCAGTGAAGAAACCAGTCGTAGCCCCACTTCCCAAACCCGAAGTCGTTGTTGCCAAGATACCCAAACACCCTCACAAGAAAGCGAAGACGAAACCAGCTGAATATGGACCTATGCTACCTCCAAATCAGAACTATTCAGTGCCAATAGGGCCTGAGATACCACCAGAGCTGCTGAGCAGTGAACCTAAAACCCCTGAGGTTAAAGTTGAAAATGGTGTGAGTAAGCAGGTGAGATAATTTATAGATATATATAAAAGTAGAATACCAAATTATTTAAATTTAGGTGGTTTAAAGTTAAAATTAGATTTAGAGAATGCTGCACAGAATCGACCCCATTATGTGTTACTGTATATTGTGAACATAAAATAAAAAAATAAAACACGTTGAATGCAACATGTTTTATTTTTTGTTTTTTTTTTAAGATCTACTGTACTTCTTTTCACTTTCTATTTCGTCAGTCACCAATGATGAGAAATATCTCTGAATACTGCTCAAGTATAACTGTTCAATATTGTTGGAGACCCATCTGAAATGATCTCGAAACGAAATGATTTCACGATGAAACCATTTGGTCTCTTTCTTGTACTTCTGGCATGTTTGTACAAGTTTACTCAACAAACATGTCACTTGTCGAGACTGACCATGGAGGCTTTTAACTCTATTGAATTATGTTATCAAGCAATGTGATGGTTAAAGTTTTCAATCTGAGGTGACATTTGTTGCAGCATTACAAAAAAAACTGTGTAATTTTTAAATATTAACACTAATCTACCATTTTTTTTGTGCAGGAAGAAAAGCTTACAAAAAATGACACGGAAGACAGTCAAGATGAAAGCACTCTCCTAAAACGTTTAAAAGACAAAGCCAAACTGCTAGAAAAACTAGGTGGAGAACTACCTTCAGGATTAGAGAAGATCATCCATGAAACTACATCTGGCACTGCATCACCTGCCATGTCGGAAGACAAGAAAAGTTTAGATATTGATGATCTATTAGAAGAAATAGAGAAAACGGAATTGCCTAAAGTGTCTAAATCAAAGAAGATTGACATGTTTGACGAAGACTCAAAAGGCAGTATTGGTAGTCCGAAGCATTCTCCCAGAAGTGGAATTGCAACCCCTAAAAGCGGGACCAATACTCCTGTATTGGGTCTGTTTCCAAGTAGTAAAAACATCGAAGAAAAACCAACTTTATTCCCAAGTGCTACAGTTCAAAATCAAGTGCCAAATGAATTATTTCCGAGTGCTTCCAACATTGTAGAAACGGAAGAAATCAAACCGGAACAACCACCCTTACCTCCTGAACCTAAACCTAATGTATACCTCTCCGATCCAAGTGAACCAATAGAAAAACAGAGAAAGAAACTTCGCATCTCTAACTCTGTACTACCTGAACGTAAAAAAGCTGAAACGCCATCTTATACCACAAAATATTCACAGCATATTGAAGGGTTTTCTTCAGAAAGAGTTGGCCTAGGATTCAGTAATGATGGTTCGGAGAGTCCTAAGAAGAATAATACCATTAGTTATGGAAAAGGTTTGATGTTTACAAAAGGAGAGACATTAAATGAAGAGAAGAAGGATGATGATTTGGATGACTTGACGGAGTTGGTTGAAGCCAAATTGAAGTATTTGAACCAGATTCAACCGGGAGTTGTGTCGCCTGTGCAGGAAATGTTGATTCAAATGCAGGTAATATCTCAATTTAATATGTTAATATTCCTTAATTGATATATTTTGTGAAAAATTCGATTGTCCAGCACCCACTTCCATAGCATAATTTTATTGTAAATGTGACAGTACAGAATCCTGGAGTTTTCGGGTTTAAGTCCCACTGGAAGTTATTTCTATTTTTACCTGGTGTCAAGCTGCAATCTTAGCTGTAATGTAATCTATACCTCTGCCTATAACAGATGCATTTCGTCACAAGTGACGAACTGCATTGAGGAAAAAGGAGTTAAGAAAAAGGAGTTAAGTCTCATAATGGAATATTCACAACACATACAGTCAATCGGGGTAACTTTGACAGATCGCCACTAGATCTTTTTAGCAAATTTTTACCATTTGTAATGTGAGACAAAAGTAACGTAATCTGTGCTCTCAGATTGGTTTTCATACTCTCAAAATATTTAAAGACTATAGAATCATAAATTATATAAAAAACTGGCAATTTGGTTGTGTGTCTAAGTTATAACCCATATACAGGTAACTTTGACACACATCAGATTTGTCGCCGGAATCATAAGTTTTAAACATTTTATACATACTTCAGGGTAATTTTTAATAAAATGTCAAATGAAGTGGAACCATATACAAGTAAATAAAACCATTAAAACAAGTAAATAGAACCATTAAATTGTTGTACCTTTTTATCAGCAAAATTACGAGTAATTTAAAAAGTTTATCACTGAAAAAATACACCAGTTGTGTGCGAAATATTTTAGAAAGGTTTTGACATTCACTTTGTGTGACAGTTTTTTTTTCAGTGATTTTGTTAAGTACACAAAATTTATAAATTCTTTGTTATTGCAATAAACTTATCCAACGAAATTGGAGAGTTGACTGTCAAAGTTACAATTGTTAATCAAAGTTACCCCAATTGACTGTATATTTGATAGTTTTTTTAATTTTTTTGACATGTGGTACAAACATAAATAAGGATTGTATGTTATATTATAATCCTGATATTATGTAATAATTTGTAGTATTGTGTTTGTTCACCCAGTGAGCATAAATTATGGAATACTTATTCAACGCACACGAATTTAATCTATACTTGCAAATAAAATAATTTGAATTTGGATAGGAATACGTGAGTTTCAAGCATTCCACGCGGTTACACATTAGGACTATACTTTTTAGATAAAGGTATCATCAATTTACAGTGTGACTGGTTGTGAAATCTTATTAAAACAGTGAAATAAATCCACGAAGTCACAGTGCGACTCTTTTGGTGTGACCAGTAAGGGAGCCACTGTGTGTAGCGCAGTAATACCTACAGGTGTGTGTGTGTGTGTGTTGTTTCAGACGTTAGTGTCAGCGTTCCGGTTCGGCGCGCTGACGTCAGCGTACTGGCGGCGCTGGGCTGACAGCGCCGCCGCCGCGCTGCAAGCGCTCGAGGCCAGCGCCGCGCCGCCCGGCTGGACCGCGGCCTTCCACAGGTACCGCCTGCTGCTGTCTCTCTCTCTACCGCCTGCATACCGATATGTGCCTTATCACTACGCGGATAGACCGCATAATGCCGTGACCATCCTAGCTCCAGGCTGAACTCTCCATGTGTATATCAATATGTGCCGTGTGTTCACTTGAATTACTTGACTGATAGGGTGCATAATGCCGTGACAAAGCTCTGGGATAAATTGTGAAGGTGTACGCGAATGTGTGCCTTGTGGCTACTTTGATAGCTTGTCGAATAGGGCGCAAAATGCCTTTGCGATCTTATTAACAGTGGACGTGTGTAAGAATATGTGTATTGTTGACTTTATTGACATGACAGATAGGGAATGTTATGATGGAGTGTGCTGTTTGAGGATTTTCGCACAGGGTCGAAGTTGCCATAGTGCATATACAGAATGGACCATTAAGATGGGTCAGCATGGGCAAGTCTAAAACTACGAAGATCTCATCTTGTCGTAAATTTTAGTTATCATAGATTATAAAAAACCTGTTACTCAGTTCAGGAATCAAACCCGGTTGTATTGAAGAAACAATATCTTCATAATAGACACATTACATACAAGGCTTGAAATAAGATTAGTTAACCCAGTGAGTTATGACCAATTTGAATTATTATGTTAATCTGTTTTTTGTCTATATCTCAGTCCGTCAGGAACATGGTGCTTATTTGTGTTTTTATAAAATTATTTAAAAAAAAAAATATTTTTAAATCTATTTGACGTTTACATCCAAGGGAAATACATAAAATCTGATGATTAGTGTCGGTGTGGGAGGATAAGTTATAACATCACCATCATTGATTATTGGAACACCTCCAACTTACCCTGTCGGAAATAACTTTCCTTATTTCGTGGTACTGAAGCCTTTCACAAGTTTCTCTATCATTCAGATCCTCAAACATGCAGTCATATTAATAGATTTTTATCCTTCATGGATTACAATTTTTCTAAAATAAATTGATAAATTTGTGTACTGCAGATTCTGAATCAGATTCCCTTAAATTTATAATAAATCTATCTTGTACATCAACAATGTTGGTTTAGTTGGCACATTACATTTTCACTTGGTTGATGCAGTTTGCCCTTTTTTTGGGTGTCACCTCTCTCAAACTTTCCTCTTACAATTTTTTTACTTCAACCATTTTAAATGTTCTATTGCTTCTTGTCACATACCCTTTACCTGAGCCCACACTAGCTCAATAGGTTTGGGCTCGCAGTAGTAAGCTCATCAACCACATATTTCGAAGATATTTGGATGCTGTTTAACAAAAAGAGCAATTTCCTCAATGTATAGACATGAAAGAGGAAGTATTTGCAATTTTATAAATAAAGGCCTGCATGAGTAAAGGCCCTGCGGCCCTCGGACCCTGGGCGGCGCGGCGACATGCGTGACGCCCAAGGCGACGTGGGAGGAGTGCCGGAATGCCTCGCATCGGTGGGATAAGCTGAGCCCCTCCTCCCACGCGATTGCTCGATTTTCACCCCCAGCATGCATAAAACCTCGTCCATTTCATAAATGCCGAAGGTCAGGTAGGTCGTCCTCTTCATTGCCGCAAAAAAATGCAGCCTGGCCTGCCCTTCCTCGCGGAGATCCTTTTTATATGTTCAGGTTCAAACCCGAGATCTTCCCATTCTTGCTTACATTCTTCTGGTCTGGTGTCAGTTGGAAGTCCTCGGATTGTCAGCTTCAGGCTGCGCTCCTTGGGGAGGGAGCACGAGAACCAGGTAATTTTTTCCGTCTCATCCAGGCTTGTAGATAGGTCTCACCTTGGTCTCGCTCGTTATTCCGAGCCAGATCTGCTCCATACTTTTGTAGTTCTTCCATTGACATTTTCAAAATATTGGTACCATTAAGAAAAGCAAACTTCAACTACAGCATGGTAGTACAATCAAATCTCTTTTTAATTTCTGATAATCTTATCAAACACCATCATTATTTCTTTACAAAATAGTTGAACATGTTGGAGTGTACATGTAATTTGTCTGCGTCCATTTCTTCGAAATGTTTTTTACGTTTCGGAATTCGTTTATTTTGCAAAATAGGATCAACACCACTTTTTTCAGCAATTTCTCCAGCCTCTTTTATCCAAGATTCGATTTCATTTTGTCTCATTTAATGAACCAAGCACGGTACGAACTCGACCAGCTCATTCCTAGTCCTGCAATACTAGTTTGTACTCCTTTATGGATCCCGGCCTTATTAGACCCATTATCATAAGATTGGCCACGACGTTGTCCAATTGTTCGAAACGACATTGTTCATTCTGTATTGTCTTTGATAAATAATACTTGTCCCTAGTTTAAGTGTTCTAATTGAAACTTAAGAGTTGAATTACGTTTGGCAAGTAGGGAAATTAAGTTCAATAAGTTACCTTGACTAGGCTGAAGAGATTTCGTGATGAGATCGCTAAGATACGCACGCACAAACAATTGCATATTTTTTAGAATATGTAAGCCAAGATCTTTTAATCCTTCGGCAAATAGCCAACGTCCTGTACTACATAGAAAATGTTAAATGTCTGCCATTGGGTTCAGTAGACCAAAATTTTCAATTCCGTAATATTAGGTATTTATAGTCTGTCTCTATCGGGTATACGCGCATAGCTACTCCATCATAGATACTTCCTCCTAGCTTTGCCAAATATGAAATGCAAGACATCAAAAACGCTTTTATGACTCTGATTGAGCAGAGATAATAATGTCTTTGTTTACATCAGCCAAAGATGATTTTATTTTGTTTTTATAATTACACATAGAGCAGACAAATGTGAATTCCGATTCTAATCCTATTCGATATTCAGAAACTAATTTCATTGAGACTCATCTGCAGTCAAACAGAGATTCATGTTGAGAGAGTTGTATTAGATAGATAGATAACTCTTTATTGAATACACCATAATAACAACAATAAACTTATTAGTGGTGATGTAAATGATTAACATCTATTACTCGATGCCCCATGTCGGGTATTTCTGTTTGAATCTGAAATTTAAGCACATATTTTAAAATTTATTAAGTTTGATTTCTTATTATGTAAATATTACTTAGCTATAACAAAATGCTTACTGTAGTTTCAGAGGTACTTTTGAATATGTATGAAAGCTCTTCATTTTCAGGATTTGGTTCCTTTAACTGAAACGAAATTACTTACATTACTATTAAATAAATGAGACAACTAGATATAATAGATGACTGGAGTACAGTGGCGAAGGCATGGATATTTCCAAAGCGGAAGCCGACAAAACACTCATTAAATACCTGGAAAAACTTTGTTATAAAGCAGTCAGTAATTTGAGTTTCGTTTATTTAAACGAGTTCAGCTTGCAGACGAAGTAAAAAAAATAATTTAAAAAAATATAAATAAATCGACAACTTCCTCTTTTTGAAATCGGTAAAAAGACAAGACAATAATCGCGATAGTTTATAAAGGTACTTAAGTTTACCGTTTCCTCCGAATCCTTTGATGTGAGCAACACATTTTGTAACTCTTCGTTTTCAGGACTTGGTTCTTTTAACTGAAACAAAATTACTTACATTACTATTAAAGGAATCAGACCTCTACCAAATGACTGGAGTACAATGGCGGAGGGATGGGTACTAAATACTCACAAAATACCTGGAAAATCTTTGTGATAAAACAGTGAGGTAATTTTAATTTCGTTTATTTAAAACAGGAAAAAAATAATAACTCAATCGACAACTTCCTCTTTTTTTAAACAAAGGCATTTTTGTTAGTTAAATACATAAAATTTCGCCCACGTAGAACTTGGTTGTGCCGCGATCCCTTCAAGAACCTCGGTAGGTAATTAAGCATATTTCAATGTTTCTACTTAAAAGTAAAATCTACAACTTAAGTTATCTACATATATGTAAGTATCAAATTTCATCAAGGTGACGTGTCATTTAAATATGCAAACTTTTATATTGGTTTACTGGAGGTGGGACCAAAAATCTTACTTATTAGATTAAGAGGTCCAAATAACTGTTTACCTACGTAACTTAACCCATATTGGTACTACTAGATAACTAGCTTGTGCCTGTGGACTCAACCGCGTGGAATAGTTATATCGTAGTCCCCCGATAATACTCAAAATCTCGGAATAAAGGTAGCCAATGTATTAATCCAGGTCTTAAGGAATCTATGTACTAAATTTCGTCGAAAACTTAGGCGGTGAGTGGTAACAAACTCATACAAACCTTCGAACCTATAATATTTCATAGTGTGCACTTAAAATAAAACAAAGTAATAATGTATTTATAGCTTTATGGTATATAAAACATATGTGTGAATAACATCGAGATTCACCACTTACAATTTAATTAATTAATTATGTAATTTTTTATTTAATTAATTTTGTCGTCCCGTTGCATGAATCCATACACGATGAAGGACAGCATCCTTATGAAAACTACAAATCAAAATTTAATTGCATTAATTTTACTGCATAATTGGTCAAAGTGGTTCATACAAAATTACCCACTTTTATGGGAAAAATCTTCGGTCATGAGCTGGTTTTCCGAAAATTGCTATAATTCGAAAAAGTATAATTTTTGATCTATGTTCACACTCTCATTTCTCCCTAAATAAATTTCATCATAGTAGAGCGAAACAGGTAGACAAAAGAACACTACTTAATTTTTATGGATTATAATCTCAAAACCAAGAAATTATTTTGTAGTAAAATGTAAGATTATCAAATAATTTAACACGCAGACATTCATGTTATGATCAGAAATTCATATTTGATTCGCATAGACTGTGTAAGAATGGTGAAGACATATGAAAAATTGCACTTACATGTGATACGTAATGTGTTCCACATTTCGTTCAGTTCTGTTTTTACATCAAAGAATTCTGCATTTCACCGTGTTTCGGTGGAAGCAGCAGCGTAGAATTTAACTTAGGATTTACAATATACACATCAAAATCGTTGTTTAACACGAAAAAAGACACTTTCAAGCACCGAACAAATTTATCTGCCACAATTGCGAAATGTGGCAAACAAAAAATCGCATACGCCGAGCAGGACAAAACAAACTGATGCTGTCTCTTTCAAACTAATGCAAGCGTATATATTACCATTCTTGTCTCACAACTAACCGAATATAAATGTCTACTCCATCATAGATACTTCCTCCTAGTTTGGCACAGACATTATTATCTCTAGTGAATCATAGTAATAAAAGCGTTTCTGATGTCTTGCATTTCATATTTGGCAAATACATTGTCTCTGATCAATCATTGTAATAAAAGCATGAAAGTGTTTTACATTTTGGCGTGGTTGGGGTTAATCCTAAAATAGACAAACCGGTGGTTCGTAAAACAATATTTTATAATCAAAGGCAAACACAATAAAGTTGATTTGTATGCTGTGTGGTTGTATGAAAGGACTGTATGTAATATTTACCTTGCGTTAGTGATTCCGATAATCTTGAGGGGCTGTGAGATGGTATGTGCATTCATGAGCTATCTATGTATAATGACAAGATTGTTTTGAGTTTTTATAACTGACTTACAACAAAATTAAACGTATGTACTACTCTTGCATCTGCATGATACATGAAGATGAAATTACTGTGATTCGTGCTGTATACATACATAAATAATGTTTATCTGAAGACTTTGCACGCACTTGACGGCCAAATCGCGGCAACCGTTTAGTAAATTTAATTAAATAAAATCGACTTTATATGGTTCATGTTCTCATGAGGCTGTCAAGTGTGCGCTGATTCCATTCATAGGTCGCCGTGATTCTGCCGTCAGTTTTATGTAAGTTACGATTTAAGTTATTTTTACTAAAGTAATAGTACTACTCTATTATAAATAATCAAAATAAAACAGCTTGTATACTTCAGTCTCTCAATGTCTTCGATATATTTTATGAATAGGCGTTCTTAATTTATCTTGATTGACAGTGTTTGATATATATTTTTTATAACTTCTGTTTAAATAGCTCAAATAAATCTGTAAGTAATCAAAAGGAGTTTCTTTGCTAATTGATAAGACCATAAACCCAGCTACCAGAGCCATCATTGTCAGTTATCCCAAAAGAATTGTAATTACAAATATTAGTCGTAAGAAGTGATCGTGTCTGGGCATCGAGCATCTGGCCTATTTTTGACGAGGAAGAAGAAAGAAGACTTCACGCCGAGGACTCGGTGAGAAAATTAATATATTTACCATTTACTTTTTGATCATTCAAGATAATGCTCTTTGATCTTTTTCAGAAGGTGTCGAACACTCAAATCAATAAAAAGAAAACTATTGACTTGCGTGAAAGACACGAGGGCGACGAAGGGCGGTGGAGTTCGTGTTTACTTACAAACGAACTGTATAGAAAAGTAGACACAATTCAGGAAAAAGAGCTTAAGTATAAACTCAAAGATATTTGTCACATTTCTCTGAAAATGCTCCGTGGGTTTTAGATTGTTTCAGGAAGATAATCTTGGGTAAAGAAATTGTCTTAAATATTCTGAATTTCGTTGATGTGTGTTGAGGAACTAAACGTAAAGCTTGATTCACTGTTCTCTATAAAAAAAAATGACTAGCCACACTAAGTTTGACGTGTAGTTATTTTGTGTACAGTTTTATCTGTACCCTATACTGATTAATAAAAATCTTCATAACTTTTTAGTTTCGCGTATATTTATAGTCAGTATGCATGTCCAACCCGTTTTATAAAATTTATTTTTATTCTATAAATCTAGTTTTGAAGTAAATTTTAATTGATTAAAATTTACTTCAAAACAGCTTTGTCCAAAAATTAACAAATACACAACGAGAAAGCCCTGATTTGAAATATCCAGTTTACTTGTTGAATTGACATGACAGTCAAGTAAATATCTCTTTTTTCCGTTTAAATTTCGATCGACGCACTTTGCACCTCGAAGTATCGTCAGGAGGTATTGAGTCTCCGACGGAACGGTCGAGAATGAGCGATGACACGGGATTCGCTCAGCACCCGTTATAGAGCTATACCCCGACGATATTTCGTGGAGAATCAAAAAGTATCGAAAATCCATTCGGTTGGGTCACGTAAAGTTTCTCACTTCACCTTAATGTACCTAGGTTTTAAAGAATTTAGCAGAGTAATGTCTTTATGTATATTAGTTATAATATTATCTTCATTCTGGCACTGTCCACGTCAATAAGTACCAGTGTCTGCTATTTGCTGATAAATTCATCTTTAAATTACGTAACCGATTTCCACTCGGACAACGCCGCGGGTGAATGCGATATAATTACATAATATAAATAAAAAAATAAACCAGTAATTTAATACCAACAAAAGTCAAATCAGAAAAAGAACATAATATTTTTTGCTAAAAAATATTTTACCTATTCTACCATTGCTCTTCATTAACATTACCCAAGGTAACCTTCCGTCGATCTGAGCGCACGGTGTTGCAAACTGTACAAATAGTTTTACTTGTACGTTTGGTTTGACAGGGCTGAGGGTCGGTACCGGTACGTGCGGGACGCGGACGGGTTCGAGCAGTGGGAGTACCCCGCCGTCGCGAACACTGACATGGATATATCTACCACGCCGCCACATCCAGGCATCGAAGCTAAGGTTAGTTTAATTTAAATTTCAACCATCAATGGGCGCTTTAACGACGCTCGGATTTGTATTCTTATCTTTATTATCTGTATTCCTCAGACATTAAAGTTTATTTTTGTAAGTGTTATACTGTTCGGTAACTATGCAATCGGGTTTGAACCCTATCTCGAGGCGTATAGTGTTCATATTCGCGCGGACGCGAATCGTGTTATTCATAATTGCGAGGACGCGATCTATTGTTAATGTGTGCGGCGCGGCGCCGCTGCCGGTCAACCATTTTTTAATTTGAAGTTAGTTCGGCAGCAAAGTTCGACTGAGGCGTTCGGCTCACACTCTCGTCTGGACACACACGCGGTCGTGTGCAGAGATTTAAAGATACGGTTTTATCTCGGTTGACCAGTTGACTGTGCATAAAATTGCGCTAATCAATGATAAATTAGACTGTTTGGGTTGAGGCAACCCAGTTATTTCTGACGCCGGGCGTCCAGCATTATATATTATATATTACATTATATATTATATTGAAGTTAACGACAAGACGGATTCCTGTCTGCGGGCCACTACGTCACCATCGGGATCGAGGGAAGCTTATACTTACGTAAATATAATCCCAACATTTCTTTAACTGCAGTTATAATAAGTTAAGGTGTTTTGACATAAAGTATAAACCCCCTTCGACGGAGCGACTCGCGAGCCGTTAGTTGGTGAGTGTATTCCCGCCATTTCTTTTACCCACGTGCCTATAACAGCATGTAGATCGGCTGGTGTCTTCCTGTGACTTCCAGGAACCCAGTTGAATACGCCACGACGTACGTGGTAAAGTTTGGGACTACGGTGATAGAAAACGGCCCCTCCCCACACATATACAAAATTTAACTTTCGTGACAAACACAAACATTCTACTAAAAGTGTTTGTTAGGATTAACAGAAGTCAACTCTAAGAGGTTGTTACCATTTTTCCAATAACCCATATCAAACGATGGGGGCGTAAGTAACGATTGCCGTAGACTATTAAAGTTAGATCGGTGGCAGGGGAACAAGTAAAGTTCATTTGATTAACCATTGCTACCTTTGAAATATCTGGCATTTGTATCAGATGTGTTGAGCTCTATCTAACCCCTTGATGTCGGCCGCCTCACCAGGATAAAACTGCACATTTCCATATCCTACTGTGGGAGTCCTAAGAGGAAGAACAAAAATACCAAAACAAGAACAAATATAAAATAACAGTACCAGGTTTTAGACTAGCAAAGAAATATTAAAGGTCCTTTTTAGGTAGTTGTGTGCGGTTTTATAATACAATTCCCAAATATATTACAATGCTCACAGAAAGAAAATTCAAATTGCACGTGAAAAACATTTTGATTAAGTAATCCTACTACACAGTTTGTGATTACTTAAACGACAAAAATGCTTGGAAAATTCCGCCTCACATGTCTCCTACGTAATTTAAACAAATATTGTAATAATTGTATTGTATTGTATATAACACATTGTAAAAAGACGTTTAAAACAATGGCCCCGAGTTTCTTGCCCGTTCTCGCAGTGGCTCTATAATTTTTTTTTGCTGAACGTGGCAGTACAATTTAGAATATTTCAATATTAAAATTTGTTATTGACCTTCATAAGAGCGTCGTAGACGCCTAAATTGAATAAATGATTTTGAATTTGATGTTGAATTTACCAAAAGGTGGGAAGCAGCGCTGTCTGAGGAACTGCTGTCTTACAATGCGTTCCCCAAGATGCCTGCCAAGCGTGGGCATTATGGTGAATTCTCCTTAATGAACAAAACAACAAAATAAATCGCTCCCTTGTCCCCGACTGCTCTCCTATTCTCGGCCCTAATAGCATGTCAGGTTATTGTGAAGGAGGGGATGCGAAGAATCTACGGCAGATGCCCCCCACAAAAACGATTGACCTTTGGCCCTAGCGACATTTATTTTATTTATAGCTAATAAGCTAGCCTTGACTGCTATCTCACCTGATGGTAAGTGATGATGTGGTTGAAGATTTTGTTCAGGCTAACATAGAATACTGGCTCTCAAGTGTAGGTGCCGGAATACACCGTTAGGTTAGATGTCGCACACGTCAAAAAGACGTACACTAAAACGGATGGAGAAAATTCGACTGTCCAGCACCTACTCCATAGCATAATTGGAAATGCACCATGCAGGACGGTATTCTGGGGTTGCGAGTTCAAGTCCCGCTGGAAGTTATCTTGTTTCATCCAAAATAATTACACCGTTAGGTGCTTGGCGACAGATTTTCTACTTGAGACTCCTGTTTCTTCTAGTAAGTCCTTGATTTCATCTTGTTTTTCTATTACGGCGACTAGGAAACAGATGCAATTTGAAAGAGAATATACAACAATACGACTCAATATACATAGATTTTGACAGAGAAGATTACAATCAACCAAAACGAAAACAACTTTAAGTGTGAGTTAAAGCGCTCGAGAATGGCCATCGTTTTAGCATTGAACGTGTGTCTCCCACCGTACAGTCATACTTAAAAATAAATATAATATATAGAATAGATTAGACGTGCTGCTGTTTACAGTCAATCGAATCGTGTCGTTCTTTTTAACCGACTTCCAAAAAAGGAGGAGGTTCTCAATTGTCTGTTTTTGTTATGTTTGTTACCTTAGAACTCTGGACTGGGTGAACCGATTTTAAAAATATTTTTTGTTTGAAAGGTGATGCTTGTTGTTTGATCCAATTTAAAATTTCATCAAAATCGGTCAAGCCGTTGCTGAGTTAACAAAAATACCTGAAAATTATTTACCTATCTTGATGATATAGTTGTTAAAAATGAATGATGATCGATCCAGTAAGTTCAAGGGTGTTGAAGTCGGTTCCATTTTTAATGTCATTGTGTCGGAACAAGCTCTTGCGTTTTTTCACAAGTGATGAACTGCACTGCGCCTTTCACCCGGAGACATATAGTTGTTAAGTCTCATGTGCCTGTAACTTGACGATGAAGATGCTTCATGCCTTCGAAAAGTCCAAGAAAGTGGCTAATCTGAATAGACTCTCCAGTTTCTAACGGTGAGTCCTTTTCTATTTCGTCCTCTTTTTGTATAACAGTCACGTATTCTCATTATAGCAGCAGTGACCATGAAACAGGCGCAATTTATAAAAATGAAACACACTGAACTGAAAGACTGGCAAGAAAGATTGCTTGACTCCATCAATATGGAATTTGACAGATGTTTGTTTTGATTATGTTTGCAGGATGAGCAGCCCCCGCCTCTGCCGTCAGCCCAGCCTCAGCCGCCTCCGCGGCCTCGCGTGGCCCCGCCGCCTCCGCCCCCGCCCCCGCCCCCGCCCATTCCGGCGCAGCCTACAACGCCGCCGCCGCCCGTGTGGGCAGAACCGCCGCCGCCCACGTGGGCAGACCCGCCGCCGCCCGGTTGCGATGACCTACCTATGCCGCCGCTGCCACCTGTGAGTACCTAACTACTTATAAAAAAACGACACATTTTTTTGAAAACAAAATATGTGGGAAAGTTAGCTTTTTTCTTAGGAACGTATTTAAATCTAATAGTAAATAAATCTGAATCTCCTAAATCATTATCCCACAACAAAGGTGTGAGTTCTTCAATAATTAAGATAATACAATAGGAATTATATAATCAAAACGTCGTTTAACAATAATCATCCATATTGTAATAACTTAAATTAAACTTTTAAATTTGCTCATATCTATTCCTAGGAACCAAGACATAAACCAAAGCAAGAGATTGGCGATGAACTTCTATCATTCTACAACGATATCGCTGAACTGGAGAAACATACAACAACTTCTGCACCCCATACCGCGTCCAACTCTCCCGAGCCGCCGGTGCTGCCTGAAACAAGAGTTAAGCCAGACAAGCTCAGAGAAAGGGAGAGGGAGAAGGAGAAATCCGATAAAGGCGACAAAGAGAAACAAAGCAAGAAGAAGAGTAAGGTACGTTTGTTAGATGTTAAATAAATTTACTGCCCAAAAGTAGGTTATACATCCTGGTCACTGCACAAAATAGGATAGAGCGTATTATAGACAGAAAAGGAAGACATACGCTATGACTCACTAGTAGGTTGAGGTTCTTAAACTGTTATAACTTTACAGATCGATGTAATGACCGAGAAAACATTATTAAAATACTGCAAAAGAATGCGTTGGAAAGGTAGGGTATCCTACACCGACGTCTTCTAACAAGCTTCTATTAGAATTTTTTTATTTTGTCTTCCTTACTGATGTACCCAATAACATTATTCTTTAATGTGATTTTTGTTGTTCCGATGTCGAAATTTGTATGTATTTATATGAATATATGTAACCTATAATTAACAGCCATGTTCACATGGAAGTGATGTATGTCTTGAATGAGAATAAATGTATTTAAACCTAAGACCGTAATTTGTGGTGTAGAATACTGTCTAGCCGCCATTACACATTACTTTGGGTGAACAAGCCCCTTAATGCTTTGCCGTTTAGAACTTTAATGTGTTCTATGTAATCTGAACGTGCCATTGGCTGGTGGACTACATCTGCTCTTTGAAAATGAAGATATCGATAGAATAATGTGACAATCTTTATTAAATTACACCAAACCCACTTTATTCATATTAATCTCATAATTATGAAAGTGAGTACTACTGCGCAGCGGGTCCAAGGTTTCAATCGCCGCGGCTTGCTCTTCACCGCTTTGTGGCAGGGCATTTGCGAATGCCCGCCGGGCTAGTGACCACCCTCAAGTAGAAAATCTGTCCTCAAGCACCTTACGGTGTGCTCCGGCAGCTGTCCTTCAGAGCCAGTAATTCTAGGTTAAGTCTGTTAACACCTTCGACCATATCATCACTTTCAATCAGGTGAGATTGTGGTCAAAGGCTAACCTATCAGCAATAAAAAAAAACTTTGAAACTTTGGTGTTAATAGAATTCTTCATTTCGGTGATATTATAGGTATGATGATATGCCTTATATTTTCGTTAACGAGTTATAAATACTGTTTGTTCTCTTTTATTAGGTTTTTATAGGTCGTTATTCGATTTTTTTTATGCCTGGTAGGTTAGCCTTTGACCACTATCTCACGAAGATGTTGTTCAGGCTAACCTAGAATTACTGGCTCTCAAGGACAACTGCTGGAACACACCGGTATGTGCTTGGCGACAGATTTTCTACTTGAGGGTGGTAGCTAGCTAGGCGGGCATTCGCAAAATGCCCTACCACCAAGCTATAACGACTGGCATCCTAAGACAACAACCGGGACCGACGACTTAAAGTGCCCTCCGAAGCACGGAAGCGCTCAGTAGTAATGTCACTAGCGGTCACCCACCCAAGTCGTGACCGCGGCGAACGTTGCTTAACTTTGCTGATCAATTCAGAATGGCTAAGCCAACTTCGCTATGAAAAATACCGATGTATAATAAATTACCAAAAAGCTTGACCACCTTAAAATATATTTGTTCATACTAAAACTTAAAAACTTTTTTGAAAACAATCCCTTCTACACATTAAAAGAATATATGTCAATGCAGCTTTTTTTTTTTTATGTTATTTTGACGGAACAAGCTCGAGGTACACCTGATGTTAAGTGGTTACCTCTGCCTATAACAGATGCAGTTCATCGTTCAAGTGACGAATTGCACTGCGCCCGTCATCTTGAGACATAGTTGTTAAGTCTCATGTGCATGTAATTTCACTGGCTCTCAAGGACTGCTGCCGGAACACACCGTTAGGTGCTTGGCGACAGATTTTCAACTTGAGGGTGGTCGCTAGCCAGGCGGGCATTCGCAAAAAGCCCTTCCACCATGCGGTGAAGCTCAAGCCCGCGGCGGGATTCGAACCATGGACCTGCTGCGCGGCAGTCCATAGCCAATGCCACTGAGCCATCACTGCTTCGCATAGAAAGCTTATAGAATCTTTGTTCCTAGGACAAGTGCAAACGTGATAACTGCAAATTGTATTTAACTGTGTTAAGTGTAACATATTCTGATTATTAAATTTTAATCAATTATATACATAGACGTTATTAGAATTTAATATATTTAAGTAGGTAGTATAATAGTAGTTTATGCTGTCATATAATAGAGGGTATTAAAACATGAGTGTAGTTTTTTTGAAACGAGCCGCAGCAATCGTGTTTCAAAATAATATTACCCGAGTGTTTTAATACCTAATTATATGCAGTTGCATACACTACTTTATTTAATCTCATGGCTATAGGTAGCTTAAATAAAATGCAATATAAAAACCAGCGCGATGCGCGCGCAGCGCGTTCACCACAGATAATGTGTACTTAAATTGAATTGAAACCTCCTTGGTCGGGACACATGGTACTTTAAAAATAAAAAAAAATGTTTTAAAGCATTGTTTTGTTAGGAGAATAATGCTTTAATTTAAAGAAGTATGTAAATAAAATATGCCAATAAAAGTCTGTATTTAATTTCATAATTAGAATATTAGCGATTGCGATTATATAAATATATTTAAATGTCACTTGAAATTGCCTGTAAAATCATTTACAAAAGGGCTAATAAAACTTCTTTATATATTTTCAGGTGAAAATCTCGACATCTATGGGAATGAAACACAAGACTGTATCGAGCATGGTGGCGAAGTGGCAACAGGTCGCAGACGAGATCCATTCCGATTGATACTTATTACATAGTTACTTCTTGTATAACCTCGAAAGGGCAGGCGTACCTTTATAAACAAGGTCATCTTTTCTTGGTTCTCTAAAAGCGTGCCGTTTTTCTTTTGACTGTATACGGATCGAAAGTTTATCACATGTATGTATACTATTGATATATTTAGACGTCTATTCGATAAAACTCAGTTTTTTTTTATTATGTGATTGTGACGGAACAAGCCCGAGGCCCACCTGATGTTAAGCGGTAACCTCTGCCTATAACAGGTGCATTTCGTCACATGACGATAAGCCTTACCACCACGCGGTGAAGCTGAAGCCGGAGGTGAGTATCGAACCATGGACCTGCGGTACCGCAGTCCATAGCTGTAACCGCTCGGTTATCATTAATTCAGTGCAAGTAAACCAAAACTACATGCATTAATTTTTGTGAGTAAACGGACCTGGGCGAGTATTGAACCCGCATCTTCTAACTATTCCTAGCTGACGTGTGTCCCGTTGAAGTTCCAATAGATCCTTCACAAATGTCGTTAACGGACTAAGTCGGAACGAAAGTCTTTTTGAGAACATTTAAACTTTATTTTCATGAGACTAACCTTTTTAATTTAAAATATGATTTGTAAGCAGTCAGAAGCGCTGACTTTTTGAAGCGCTCGTAGCCAAGTTTGCTTAGCCATTCTGAATCGATCAGCAAAGTTAAGCAACGTCCGCCGCGGTCATGACTTGGATGGGTGACCGCTGGTTGGGCATTACTACTGAGCGCTTCCGTGCTTCGGAGGGCACGTTAAGCCGTCGGTCCCGGTTGTTGTCTTAGGACAGCAGTCGTTACAGCATGGTGGTAGGGCACTTTGCAAATGCCCGCCTGGCTAGCTACCACCCTCAAGTTGAAAATCTGTCGCCAAGCACCTAACGGTGTGTTCCGGCAGCTGTCCTTGAGAGCCAGTAACTCTAGGTTAGTCTGAAAAACATCCTCGACCACATCATCACTTACCATCAGGTGAGATAGTGGTCAAAGGCTAACCTATCAGGCATAAAAAAAAAAAAAAAAAAAAAAAAAAAAAAAAAAAAAAAAAGAAAAAAAAAATGTATGTCAAAAATAAACAAATCTATCGTGATTGATTATACAAATTATTATTATACAGGGTTATTTTTAGAGACGGGACAGTAAGGGCAGGCACCCTAACTGTTATAGTTACAGGAAAACGTTTTAGGAGACTATCCGTACAATGTTTAAGGTATTCTGAACTGCATTTCCAGAATTTGGATAAATGTACAGTCAGCAAGAAAATGGTCATTTTACACAAAAACTTCTTTTTATGCCAATCGATCCTGTTTCTTATAAGGATCAAAAGCCTCTACTGGACCGACTGAGGTTTGAGTACTAGAAACGTCAGAAATCGCGAAAAACTTTTTCCATACATTTGTATAAGATAATTACAGTTTTCGTCAAGCTGTCCTCGTGGCGTGGCTTACTGTACCTAAAAGCAAAAGCACCTACGTAAGTAGAAGACACGAGCGACATAATATCTGGATGATATCTCATGATAAGCTTCCACATAGGCTAAAATAGCAATCTCATTGAGAATAGGAAGCTTAAAATTTAAAACTTTTTTTACTTACCTACATTTTTGAGCCAGTCTTATTAAATTCAAATTCAAATAAGTTTATTTGTAGAATGTAGTGTACAAGATGGTAAAAATTATAGGCATGCAAATTTTTTAACTCCAAAATTAATAGTTCTAGTTACATCAATATAAGCCATTTAGTTGTCATTAGGTACCAATAAAATTACATAACTAAATACAATCACATTAAGTTAAATTATATTCATTTTAATATTATATAAATTAATCTTAATAGCGGATTATAGCGGATCTACCCATTACAAAAAGTTTGGCTAATATAGAAGTTGTGTGTGAGTTTGTTTGATAGAAGTTGTACTCAAACCTCAATCGCTTCAGTAGAGACTTTTGATCGATCTTTCGACAGAATACCTTAAAAAGTAATGGATAGTCTCCTAAAACATTTTCCTGCATCCATAACGGTTACCTACGGTACCTGCCCTTACTGTCCCGTCGCAAAAATTCACCCTGTATACAACACTCGTATATGTAATAAGTCAGAAAATAGTTACATCTAATCACATGTCTAAAACAAAGGCTTGTGCAAATCCCAATGAATAAGTTTCTCTAGAGGATCTTTACGAATTTATTTGACCAACCCTGACTTTTTCATGTCGATATATAGTCTGGTGGTGGTGGTAGGGTATTTTGCAAAGGTTCGCATGGCTAGCTACCACCCTCATGTAGAAACTCTGTAGCCAAGCACCTGACGGTGCTCTATTAGCTATCCTTGAGAGTTAGTAAGTTGAAGCCTGTTGACTTTCAAACACAAGGTCACATACTGTATGACCACCCATCACATTTCACCATCTGTGGTCAAATTTGTCCCTCACAAGTAAATTATTGTAACTCAAAAAATGTTACACCTAAGATATTTTGTATAGGTCTATTAGTTATAACTTATAATTTACCCTAGAATAATTAAAAATAAATAACTCTTATTATAATAATAAGCAACTAATTATTTATTGTAAATAATACATTATTATGAAAATTTAAGGTGTAGTTTTTTAAGAACAAGTAAATAAACATAAATATGTAAAAAATATGATTTTATTTGTGCTGAGACCTGCTCGACCATGTCCAATTAATTATATATTAAGCAATTTCAACGTTAAGTAAAGCATTACCTCTTATGGGAGGTAAAGTTATAACTACTGAGAGAGTGATTTGAATGGAGTGTCAAATTCGCGTGGAAACTCGTGGAAAACTGAAAGTAAAAAATGACCATATGGCATTGTAAAGTGGTTTGTTTAAAATCTATCTGGCTAAAGCAGAACTGAACTCGAAAACAAGGGGCGATGTCAAAGAATGTAAAACAAAGACGGTCTTGTTGACGTGACTTTTTTTTAATTTTTTTTTATTGCTGATAGGTAAGCCTTTGACCACAAACTCATGTGATGGTAAGTGATGATGTGGTCGAAGGTGTTAACAGGCTTAACCTAGAATGACTGGCTCTCAAGGACAGCTGCCGGAACACACCGTTAGGTGCTTGGCGACAGATTTTCTACTTGAGGGTGGTCGCTAGCCAGGCGGGCATTCGCAAAAATGCCCTTCCACCATGCGGTGAAGCTCAAGCCCGCGCGGCGGGATTCGAACCATGGACCTGCTGCGCGGCAGTCCATAGCCAAAGCCACTGGGCTATCGATTTCAGTGAATTTGATTCGTGTAAAAAATGTCGAGTGACAGTGATTATCAAAACCCACCGGCAAAATCATAACAATGATACGAACAAACCTATGATGACAATCTGTTTAATGATTACAAAAGTAGGGGTCAAGGAAGATTGTCGGTATGCGTCGTGGTAGGTAGTTTAGCCAACATTTTGCAGAAACTCGAATGTTACGTAGCCTATGGTGCAATTATTTAATGCTCAGATCTACAATAAGCAATAAACAATATTGAGATTTTTTTAGGGTAAATCAGAGTGTCACCGTCGGGCTAAAATGTCTAATGAAGCACCGGAGTTCAGCTTCCTTGCTCTTAAAGTAACTCCTTACTACATACTCGTATTATTAAATGGTTTCAAATTAAAATTCATTTATTTGCAGGAATATAGGAACATAGTTTACATAAGGTCTTATACCGAATTATTAATATAATAATGTCCGCTTCTCTAAAATAAATTACATATTAGTTTTAGTTTCATGTCAGTGAAAAATACGTAAGAATTGACTAAATTTATGGCAGTAAATAGAATTTGGTATATGAGTTATATTTTTTTAATATACATAGATTTATGTGTATGTTTTTGTTTTTATTGTATTGATATTTAATTGCAGATACATTATTTTCCGATGTAATGACACTTATTTAGTAAAAACATTAATTGTAAAAAAATTATATATTTACATAATAAATAAATAATTATATAAGTAATGAAAATTCATTCCAGTCACAAATTCATTTTATTCACATAAATACAACAAGACAACAAACTTCATATTTAATAACATTGGACATAACGCATATAATAACAGTAAACGTTGGCCATGAATTAGATGTTATATTTTTTAATGATCGGTCAATTATATTTTACTTAGGGCCTGTTTCAGAATGTTCGAGTAAGTTCCGGTTATACTACCCAAAACATATTTAATAAATAAAACACTATCTTTGCGTTTCACAGCCATCGATTTAGCCTATCCATCGGTTAAAGCTTGAAACGTGCTGCATGTTAACTGTCATTTTTATCATTCAGTTATTTTGTGTGTTGCATAGCAACCCGAAACTTTATTATGACATTTTTAAACGGGCGCTTAGTGTAGTCCAAAGAGTATCTAATGCCTTTGAATTTAACGCTCGTCGAGGTACTTCATTGATAGCAATAGAAATACTGGCCTGTTTACATTCAATTTGATTTAGAACAAGCCGTTTTTCTCCTTAACCCTAAATAACAAAGCTATACATCTCCGTTCTCGGCGCTTACCTACAATATCTCAACTCCAAACCCTTTTTGCACAAAAAATAAATCCATATCATTCGTTCACATCACTGAGATCAAAAACAGCCATCGATATTCTTTGCAAGCCTCACACAGTCTCAAGGGAGCTGTGGTCTTAATAACTTCTCTGGTAGCGAGGGCGGCCACCCTCCTCTCGGCATAATAATATATTACATATCTATACTGGATTTTAAAAAGGCTAGGTAAAATAGGAAAGACTACCATGTTCGCGAAGTGGCGACAGTATCATTTTGGAATTTTGAAATCATGTATCGGCCAGGTATTGTCCTTTTTTAGGGTTCCATACCTAAAGGGTAAAAACGGGACCCTATTACTGAGACTTCGCTGTCCGTCCGTCCGTCCGTCTGTCACCAGGCTGTATATCAAGAACGGTGATAGCTAGACAGTTGAAATTTTCACAGATGATGTATATCTGTTGCCGCTATAACAACAAATACAAAAAGTTGGCCAAGTGCGAGTCGCATTCGCGCACGTTAAAAGAAAAAAAGGTTAAAATATGAAGTTGTATAGCTAATAGTACGGAACTCTTCGTGCGAGAGTCCGGCTCGCACTGGGCTAATTTTAAAATTTTTAATTTATATTCTCAGAAGTCAGGAGTCCGGGAACAGTGCCCGGTAATTGGAAAGAGGACTAAAACTAACACGACGACGACGGACCAAACTATAGGAAGTGGGCGTACATGCTACTGCCGGTCCAACAAGACCCACCATTCCGGTTATCCAAGTTTTGTTGGGTATCGACGAATAATGGTTTGTATATATTCCTAGTTACCTATGTTTTTATGTAGACTGACCGAAACAATTCAGAGGAATTGTTTTGAAATGTGCATCCAAAAGGTTCGCAAGTCGCCTTGTATATTTTTTACGAAATGTAAGTGACTATTGATTGTATATTTTGTTATTATTTCGCTTACTCCTAATAATGGGCCGCTACGTGACGCCATTAATAGAAGAACTAGTACCGACTTGTACACGACCAATAACAGAATTTTTAATTCGTCTTTGGGACGTCATATGCACATCACAGCACAACGTACAACGTCGACAATAGAACGTCAAGAGGATGTCGGATGTCGTAGCGAGTTTATTATAACCTCACTCGTATGTAAATTTGCTACCTGGGCACGAGGTGTAGAAATTTGAGAATATTGTCCAACTGCATTAGACATAATACTATTTAAAGATCTCAGTAGGAGCACTTGTTTTTTTATCCTTGGCCAGAACATCCTGTACAGACTAGGAGTCAGTTCCATGCACTTGTGTCAACATATCAGCTGGACTGCTGAACACAGCCTCCCCCATTAAGGAGGTAATGTTGCCATAATCCCCACGCTCAGCAAGCGTCTTGGCAATCGCAGTGTAAGATAGCAGTTCTTCAAAGGCGCTGCTGAAATATTATATCGGATTGTAAGATATACTTACTGCACTTTTGAAGAGAGAACAAGAGATGCCATGCAGATTTTGACGAAAAGAAAGTGAAAGTCATTCGCAAATATAACCTAGTTTGAAAAACAAAATAGTCCGACAAAAACAAGTAACATGACCACCCTTCACAAAATAAAGGCTAGAGAAAGTTATTGGGGAAAAAGTAGGTTAGGGGGTGGCAAGCTGAAACTGTGCCTACTTCCTGCCTATGAGCAAACATAGCGTGGTTTGCATACTAGCAACGCTTCGGTCAGGTATAGCAGTGAGAATTGACCTCTGTCAAATAATTTTATAATTTCTGTGTGATACAAGACCACTATTTAGTTAAAGGATGGGCACACACGTAGTTTTGAAATACCTAAAAAAACATGCTTTTTAGTTCAATTTCTATTCTTCTGATTTATTCGTTTTAAAAATCGTTTTCAATAGGGATACAAAAAACATTCCCATAGATTATTACTAATAATTAAAAAAATATATATTTTACGGCAATCTGACAAATTATGAGCTAAGATATTTGCCTCAAACATGGCTAGGTATAGGTTTAATGTATTATGACCAAAATAAATAACTGTATGGAATGTTGTGCTCATATTATACTTACAAACCGCATGAAATTCACTTGGATTTAAATAATTTATGAAGAAAACACTGCCCGATGCCACAAAATACCTCAATATTAACATACGCTAGTGCCAAGCACTGATTTTCAGTCGGTCTCCTTCCACTCACGTTACGGGCGTTTAGGTGACTTGACACGTAAAATAAATATACGAATGAATTACATATAACATGTGTGTATTACCTACATCTACATCATGTACAAATGCAGACTGTGTGTAAAAAAAAAATATTACAGAGACGACAATGAACGAAACGTAAATTATCTGTTCGTACAAACAGATTAGAGATTGTTGGAGCGTGAGTGTAGTATTGTTATATGTTCTATGGTTTAGATACAAAAAAAAAAATAGTGACATGCCTCTATGTAAGATTATTCTGAAATTACCGGGCTATTTTTTTAATGTGATTGTGACGGAACAAGCACGAAGCCCACCTGATGTTAAGCGGATTGATCACTGCCTATTACAAATGCATTTCGCCTTGCGATGTCACAGTGAGACATACAGATGTTAAGTCTCATGTGTTTGTAATAATAGTGTTAGGTAATTAACGTTATTGCAACAGATTGCGAAACTTCATCCCTAGTTCTGCTAAAGTTACATTAGGACAATCCTTTCTACTTCCGTTTCTTGATCATGCTGACGCTTGCTACCCATAATATGTCTCTCAAGAACAGCTGAAAAGACTTGAGCGACTATATTTTTTTTCCATCTATAGATGTTTCCGTATCACTTCAATGCCTGAATAGTCTCATATTTTAGTAAAAACTGAATTAGGATTTAAGTAGGTACATATCTGTCCTCCATTTTACATCGGGGCATTCTACATTTATGGTGGCAATACCGATGTGTATGTCTCCAGCTTACTCAATTGAAGTTTCTTAATTCTGAATATGCCAATATTTAGAGCCGATTTAGTGCAATTATGAATACCAACTCAAAATTTAGGTGCCAAATAAACTTCGATGCTACACGTGATTATTAGTGGGCCTACGACTTTGTATAATATGTCAAAATTTAGCGCCAAATTTGTGCCATCGGCACTAAAATTTTCAAGTCTGTGGCTATTAAGGTTTTGGAGCTACAAGCTCAAATAAACGTGTAAGCTGGAGACACATGTCCCCAGCTAGCACATGCTGTACAGCTCAAACGGGAAAGGCTAGACTACTGTTTAATAGCTTAAAATGTTGGGTAGAATTTGTGCCATCGGCACCAAAATTTTCAAAACAATGGGCTTCATAGTTTTTGCGTAATAAGCAAAAACATTTCTTCCCGCCTAAATATTTAAATATTTCGTTGAAAACGTTACTGAACGCGGCGTTGCCGTTCCGATAACTGTAGCTACAATCTGTCTTGAACCTTATTTCTATAGGGTTGGAACCTATTATCGCTTTCATACAAAATAAACGCCGTTGAGACATAGGCTAGGAGCATGAAGGTTTAAATATAATCTGACAAATATTTTATACTATGCATGCTTTCCGGATATCAAAGGTATTGAAGCCGTCACTATTTACGAGTGGTCGTTTTAAAACGTTATTGGTTTCGAAAACTATCTTCCCATCGTTGCTATACCGGTTTTTCAGTTTTCGTTCTGAAATGAAACTATTTAGAGTTTTGAAAATCCGACGTATTGAATAAGGATATATTACGCGGAAGTCCACGTTTGTAGCTAGTTAGCGCCTATTTCATTCGGCTGTATAAGTATAAAAAGCTCCCATCGGTTTCGGAAACATTCGGTACCATAGTACCCGAACACACTCGAGTTTGGTCGGGTCGCTAACTCGCTACATGCATGCGTACCTACTCGTATGTATAGCAGGTATGTACCTATCTCACTAGCTTGCTGTTGTTTGTATTATTTGATAAAGTGCGATGTTTTTGCAGTCTGTTTTTAAATTTAGGTAGGGAAGGTCGTAGTGTATTTCGTTAATGTGAACAAATAAAATGTTAAATATTAGTTTATAGATACATACTTAGTAAGTGTAAATACCTACATATTTTAGTAGCTAAATAACAGGTTTTAGGGTTCCGTACTAGAAAACAGGAACCTATTACAAAGCAGCATGGATAGCTGACATTTATAGGTCTGTATCTTTGGAACGGTAATAGGTAACCGGATGAAATTTTCACAGAATGTGTGTGAATGTGTTAGTATGGCAATCTGCTATACTAACAACATATTCAACAATTCTGTGTCGTCAAGATATTCTGTGAAAATAAGCATTACGGTGTTTCACCAGGCAGCCGTTGCGCGTAGCGTATTAGAAAAAGATATATGGCTCAGTGGCATTGGATATGGACTGCCGCGCAGCAGGTCTATGATTCGAATCCCATCGCGGGCATGAGCTTCACCGCATGATGGTACGGCATTTTGCGAATGCCCGCCGGGCTAGAGACCACCCTCAAGTATAAAATCTGTCGCCAAGCACCTAAAGGTGTGTTCCAGCAGCTGTCCTTGAGAGCCAGTAATTCTAGGTTAAGCCTGTTAACACCTTCGACCAGATCATCACTTACCATCAGGCGAGATTGTGGTCAAAGGCATACCAATAAGCAATAAAAAAAAAGTTGTATATATACATTTTCTTCGACTGGACTGATAATTTCTTATATATTCATATCCTGAAGGTCGTCCAATATTCCCAAAGGAACGTATTAAATGTCATCAATTATTTTAATTGTGCATTTGTGTTTGCATGTCATGATATTGTATGTATCTTTTATGAAAGCTTTTATCTTTTTTTAATTGCCAATTTGAAACGTTTCTTCAAACTGTCTTGTGAGTAACCCCCCTTTACCTCCTGATAACTTTTTATTAGATGTGAGAAATTGAATTAATGAATTAAAATTATCAGACTCAATTTATTTTGTATAAAGTTTTAGTTCAAAATAAATGAATCCTACAATTTAATGCTACTGTTTTTTTTCTTGTGATCGTCTAGCGTTATTGTACTATTATTTGAATTTAATATTTTAAAATTATACCTATTTTATTTAATCACTATTATAAGACATAAATCCGCGGATCGTTAAAACGTAATACCTAAATTTACTTTTCCTGATGTAATAGCGAATGTAAAAATTATTTTACGTAATGTAAACTTTTACACAATGCTGCAAGAAAACAACAAACAAATACAAACATGAAATAGAATCCATAAAATATTCAAAGTAAAGGACCTAGAACTAGTTTAGGCATCACACATACGGCTGGCTGAACATGCATCAAACCTTTCTGTATTTCAGGTAATTCAGGAATCCCTGCTTTCCCTATGGTCGGACTGGATTGAAGAGTCCTGTAGAGAGAAAAATAAATTCTAACGTGTTCAAATGAAGTTCCTAACTACCTAAAACTTTTGTAATAAAATTGTACAAATATACTATCCTTCAATTACGTTAAGATTAAATTATAGTTTCACATAATTAAGTAAATACGTTAGTTTTGTAAAAAAAGAATAATGTCTTGTCATGTATGGTCAATATGTCATACTTAGAAGTTATGAAAATGGTTCCACCATAACAAAAGTAAATGTGAATTCATCATATGTGTTTTGTTTCATAAAACCCTTTGTATTACGCTTCGCTAATACTATATTACGCTTTTGTAATTTCTTATGTACGCAGTGCCTTAATTAACTAAGTTCTATTAAGCATATAAATTTGCTACAACTTCGTGCACAGAAGCTTGAAAGCATTCATGACATTTTATTTGCTGTGTATATGTGTTGATATGTAACAATTTTTAATTTGTTTCTAATGTTTGGGACTGCCAGCACGCATGGCTTTCTCTATTGGAGAAACCTTATATTCTGAGGGGGTTGTAAATCCAGCGGTGCAGCGTCTCTTGGCTATCACGCTGAAATTCAGGATGAGCGGATATCGCTAAAGAATGGCCTTAAAGGACTTATATTCTTTCCATATAACATAAAAGGATTAGAATATGGTTTGACCAAGTCACCGATCGGCCGATGCTGATCTACCCAAATGTTCCCTGATAAATATAGGCAAGTGATAAAATTACTATATAAAGTTTACCCTTCAGAATCATTTATAGATTACCTTTAGGGTACGAGCTCGTTTATTGTCATTGTTACTTTGAGCTCAAGCCGTCACTTTTACACGTGCGGCTTTGTTCCATGAAATCGAGTCGGGCCTTTTAGTTTTAAGCTCCGTATTTAATTTATCTTCATTAGAGCTAGATCAAATTTAGTAATTTGATCTTTAACTAAAAAGATATAACAATTGATAATGAAACATAAGAACACTCTCTTTGTTCCCTGTCTAGATTACCAATCGATATTTTATACTTAGATACAGATAAATTCTCCTTTTTGAGTGAGTGACAACAATGAATGCACCATTTTGACATAAAATTAAGAAATTTATAGTCATCCTAACCTTTTGGTGATCTCAAAGTGCCTGACTCGAAAAGGGAAGCATACATATAATATATAGGTGTGTTACGTATAGCGCAATTAGAGCCAACTCGATCAATTGAATATCTTTGTATGCCTAGTGGCAAGTGTGTTATTGAAAGTTAAAGTCCGTGCAAAATACTAAATTTACGCATTTGCTCGCCAAATATTTGCAACAAAAGTTCTTATGAAACAAAACCATAATTTCGTGTTTTAAAAGAACAAATAATTATACTCTCATGTTCGTAATGTCATTTTCATCTTGATCAGTCAAATAAAGTATGCTTAGACAAAATTTATTGTCTAATTTTCCTAAACCTTTGCAATGCTATTTACGCTTAAATAAAGATCTTTATTTAATTAATTTAAATTTCAATCAAACATATGAAGCCAATGTAAAATCAACCTAAAAGTCACAAAAAAATATAACACATTCATATAAAACATGAAACAATTAGATAACAGTTAATCTCTGCAATATATTCTATCCCTGACGGAAATCCAACCTGTATTTTTCAATCTTGCTGAATATCTAACCGCTCATCATCAATTAATCATTTAATATTTTAAATCAATTAAATCCCTTTCAAAAGAATTAGTAAATGAATGTCAATTACAATTCAGTTAGCGTTCTAAAATTTATACTTCATAAATTATTATCAATTATTTAATTAATAATAAAGTATTCGAATATTTACTGAAATAAAATGTAGTTCAAGAAATAATAACTAAACAGATTGTTATCGTTCAAGTTGAATTTAATATTCTCAGAATGTACATAAATTATCAATAAAATTATAGTTAGAATATTTAATTAAAATTGTGTATTTAATATAAATAATCAAAAGCGTTTAAACCACCAGATATATTAAAGAATTAAAGATGTAACTTGTAGATTTAATTATTTGAGACATCTCTACTAGTTTAATGAAAAATATAATAGTTATTGTTCTTTTTTTTTTTTTTTAAATCAAATAATGAATTTATGTAAATGAACTACATATGTAACGTTAGTTAAGTCCTAAGTACTTAGCTTTTATTCGGCGACAGGAACCAGCTTAAGATGAACACACGCGCGGGTGACTTTTTGCCAAGAAAACAATAATTCTACACACTACTTGGCCAGTCAAACGTTCGCGAACCACTGAACAAACCTTTAAACATAGTCTAGTTCCTTTGAGCAGGTACCGCTGCATTCCCTATCTTTCCTAACATATTTGTCTCCCTCACTCTTACTAAGCATTCGTTTCTCACTTCAACGCGACAAAAAAAAATTAAACCCAATGTATGTTCACGTGTTGAAAGGACCACTTGTTTCTGAGGACAAAAGTACCCTTGACTCCTAAGAATTTCAGCCCCTTATCTCTAACGATTCAAAATTTTACGATCTTGAAACAATAACGTCCCAACAGTTTCTTTATCTTACCAAATGTCC
Source organism: Plagodis dolabraria (assembly GCA_963854805.1). Lineage (NCBI taxonomy): Eukaryota > Metazoa > Arthropoda > Insecta > Lepidoptera > Geometridae > Plagodis > Plagodis dolabraria. The sequence continues at coordinate 2,318,728 of OY978452.1, read as the reverse complement.
CAAGCACTTAACTCAAATTCTTCGAACGTTCCCAAAATTTCAATGGCACAAAAAAATACACGTCTTTGGTATTAATTTATTTGAAAAAAAAATGTAACGTGACCACTTAGAGAAATTTATTACTTGCATGTGTGTTAAGAATTTTTTTTTTAGATATTAGTCGCGTTAACCTTTTTTATGGTAGGTAGGGTCTAGACGGTTACAGTCTTCTTTCATTGCTTCTTTGAACTGATTTCCAGATATATTTTGCAGTCATTACTAGTGCTAGGATTTTGGTCAGTATTATGTTTATATAATTTTTTTGCGCGCTCGTAGCGAAGTTTGCTCAACCATTCTGAATCGATCAGCAAAGTTAAGCAACGTCCGCCGCGGTCATGAGTTGGATGGGTGACCGCTGGTGACATTACTACTGAGCGCTTCCGTGCTTCGGAGGGCACGTTAAGCCGTCGGTCCCGGTTGTTGTCTTAGGATGGCAGTCGTTACAGCATGGTGGTAGGGCACTTTGCGAATGCCCGCCTGGCTAGCTACCACCCTCAAGTTGAAAATCTGTCGCCAAGCACCTAACGGTGTGTTCCGGTAGCTGTCCTTGAGAGCCAGTAATTCTAGGTTAGCCTGAACAACATCTTCGACCACATCATCACTTACCATCAGGTGAGATAGTGGTCAAAGGCTAACCTATCAAGCATAAAAAAAAAAAAAAAAAAAAAAAAATTTATTTCCTGTATCTTATTTCCGGCGGTAAGACGGAGTTTTTACTCTCCTGTTAAGCTTGGTTAATCATTATTATGTCCTTCTCTTAACTCGTTTCCTGTTTTACTGGATAAATCGGTATTCTCTTCTTCTGTTAATGCGATTCTTATTTCGTTTACACATTCGGTATTTTGTTGCCCTGTTAACCCGCTTTGTGTAACGTGTTTTTCTACCAAACGAGAAAAAGTGTATTCCACACACACATTAGAAACCACACATTCCATACACACAGACCAGAAATCAAAGCGGAAAGTTGTAACTATTTATTTATTTATTTATTATTAATTATTACGGACATACCATTTACATTAATTAATCTAAAAAAAAACAAATTTACATGGTCCTAAAAATAAATTACATAAATTATAAAATAAGTCATTTAGTCAACAGATTATAATTTACAATATTAAATAAACATATAATAAAACATTTGTCAATAGCGACGTGACAGACACTTACTATCAAGCGGCAACAGAAAACATGACACCTATGTTGACCAATGTTTTACTAGAAGAAATATATGCTTAACGTATTATTATATGTTCTATAAAATTATATGATATAGCTTTTTATACTTATACAGCCGAATGAAATAGGCGCTAACTAGCTACAAACGTGGACTTCCGCGTAATATATCCTTATTCAATACGTCGGATTTTCAAAACTCTAAATAGTTTCATTTCAGAACGAAAACTGAAAAACCGCTATAGCAACGATGGGAAGATAGTTTTCGAAACCAATAACGTTTTAAAACGACCACTCGTAAATAGTGACGGCTTCAATACCTTTGATATCCGGAAAGCATGCATAGTATAAAATATTTGTCAGATTATATTTAAACCTTCATGCTCCTAGCCTATGTCTCAACGGCGTTTATTTTGTATGAAAGCGATAATAGGTTCCAACCCTATAGAAATAAGGTTCAAGACAGATTGTAGCTACAGTTATCGGAACGGCAACGCCGCGTTCAGTAACGTTTTCAACGAAATATTTAAATATTTAGGCGGGAAGAAATGTTTTTGCTTATTACGCAAAAACTATGAAGCCCATTGTTTTGAAAATTTTGGTGCCGATGGCACAAATTCTACCCAACATTTTAAGCTATTAAACAGTAGTCTAGCCTTTCCCGTTTGAGCTGTACAGCATGTGCTAGCTGGGGACATGTGTCTCCAGCTTACACGTTTATTTGAGCTTGTAGCTCCAAAACCTTAATAGCCACAAACTTGAAAATTTTAGTGCCGATGGCACAAATTTGGCGCTAAATTTTGACATATTATACAAAGTCGTAGGCCCATTCGTTCAGAAGATACAGATGAGCAGCTGTAGACACGTGGTCTCCAGCTTACACGTTGTAATCGGGTCATTACTACTACAGTTTTCAAGTAGGGCGTTTCAATTTTTTTGTGCTACTGGCACAAATTATGCGCTAAATCTCTGGCTATAGTATATAATCACATATTCAGCCGTTTCGTATATACAGCATGTGTCAGCTGGAGACCATAACGCCAGCTAACACAGTAATAATCACGTGTAGCATCGAAGTTTATTTGGCACCTAAATTTTGAGTTGGTATTCATAATTGCACTAAATCGGCTCTAAATATTGGCATATTCAGAATTAAGAAATTTCAATTGAGTAAGCTGGAGACATACACATCGGTATTGCCACCATACCACGCCTTACGACCGATAAAATGGCTATAAAATTAGATTTGCGAGAGCACAGCTGGCTGTTTAGTTTGTAGCTATAAAACTTCAATTTTTAAGTTCAGTTCAGCTAACTGGAGCGAGGCACAGTTTCAACCTGGTATTGTAATTATCTTCGAAAATAGAAACCTTTTTCTACCTCGGTGTACCTACATTTTTTTACTATAGCTGATAGGCTTTACCTCTGACCACTATCTCACCTGATGGTAAGTGATGATGTTGTTCAGGATAACCTAAAATTACTAGCTCTCAAGTACAGCTGCTGGACCACACTGTTAGGTGCTTGGCGACAGAGTTTCTATATGAGGGTGGTAGCCAGGAGGGAATTCCCAAGATGCCCTAACCTCCATGCTGTAACGACTGCCATCCTAAGACAATAACCTGGACTGACGGTGCTGCACTGTTCCTTCCGAAGAACGGAAGCGCTCAGTAGTAATGTCACTAGCAGTCAATTATCCAAGTCATGACCGCGGCGGACGTTCTTTAACTTAGTTGATCGGTTAAAGCAAAGTTCGCTACGAGCAACTTTATTTATTGTGGCGTTGCCAGTAGGTAAGTAGTATTTAATCGTATACCGTGAGTTTTTCATTACTGATAGGCTAGACTTTTGAGCAGTATCTCAACTGTAGCTTACTACAGTTATGGTGTGGTCGTAGGTGATAAACAGGCTCAACATAAAAGGGAACTGGATCTCCTCGACAGCTACTGGAAAAAACTTATGTACCTACCTACTCGATTTGTACTTGAGTGTAGTAGCTAGCCAGGAGGGTATTGGCAAAACGCCGTACTACAATGCAAAATCTATTCCGTGTGTTCGTGAAAACTCACAAAGACAAGAGTGATCAAATTTATCTCACATGGACCCAAAATTACCTAAGAAAGTTTATAAGGGATTTTTTATCCGGACTCACTCCTGGCCGCCAACTGATATGCGTATCTACCTAGCGAGTCTCTCGACGAGAAAGTGAGTGACTCTCGGTGAGTGTTATGACCCCCAAGAAAGCTTCACTGAGTGACGAACAAAAGAAGAGAGAGTTGGCGCCGGCATAGTTGATGGCAATGTTCACGCGAACATTCAGCGATCAACTATTAATATAAGCATCTCTTTTGTTGACTACAGATCTTCAGCTTTAGTCTGTTTCATGAGAGCTTTGTGGACGTTATCACTGTTGATGAAGATGATAGGTACCTACCTAGTGGGTACAACTTGCACTGCGGCCTGACTGCCGCCGGCATCAATAAATGCTTATAGATTTTCTACCTTACACTAGGTGAGATAGAGTTCAAAATATCATACAATGTTTCAATATTTTTTAAAGTCTGTATTAAAGAATCATCTTTTAATACATTGAACCCGGGTACATCGAATTGAAAATCTCACAAACATGGCTATGAAAAAAGTTTTGTTATATGTTATATGGCTCGTAAATTCAAATTTGCAAGCAACTTTGAACGAGGTTACGTGCGATTGTATCGTACCAAACAACAATGAATTTGTAACGACTAGTAATGTGATAACCTGGATAAGACCTTGGGAACACTTGTTCTACATAGTTGCATAGGTATACCTGCTGTCATATTTAACGTAGGTACCTATATTCAACTAATATATAATGACTTACTAGCTGTAACAAGTACGAGTATACCATCCAAAAATCTCCTGCAGTTTTTATTATAATCTATGAACAATAATATAAAGTGATTCTAAAAGTGAGTTCCTCTATCTCGCTGCTTATATAAATAAATACTTATTTATTCAGATCTCGAAACTTCTTCCAATGTAAATTACGCCACTCATTTCCACAAAATGTAGCAAACTAATAACTAGCTATAAAATTAGGTATTATTATTAATTCTAAAGCTAGTTGTAACTCTGTGACGGGGACAAAAACGTTCACAAAAGCATTTACAAACAAGAATCTTCTCTCGAATAAAAACTTATTTGTGTTTAACAATAAGCAATGAGCAAGTACCTACATATATAAGGCATTACTCTTCCAACCAAACAAGAAATACACTGGGATAAAGGGTTGAAATGTATAACATCCACATTTCTACAAACATTTTTAGGTTTTATAATATGAGCGAGTCTGTTGCCCTTCACACAGTTGCGTATTATCAACATTACATCATCCGGAACGTCAATTGTTGATCAAGGTCTCCCCACTGGGGGGAAATTGCCATAATCCTCAAGCTCGGCAAGCGTCTTCGGGATCGCAGTAGAAGTTGTCAGCTCTTCAGAAAGCGCTGCTTCGCACCTTCCGGTATTTACACCCCACAAGGTCCCGGCGTACGCAATTACGTATACTGAAGACTTTTACTAACAATTTCATTTAGAAAACAACCTGTAACAAGTCTAGGATTTGAATCTTAGATCTCGTAGTTTTGGCATGACGCTCACGATACGAAGGAGTAACAATAGCTTAATTCCAGCCATCCCCATTCAATTAATGATAAATAATATGCTTAAAGCACTCGTATTGTTTGCTATATCTCTACAAAGCAAAAATGTATGTCAATGGCGTATAGTAACGACTCAATAAAATTGACTTCCAATGTGGCAGGAACCGTGCCATTAACGTCGGCTGTCAATCCTACTGTACGAATACATCCAGTGTTTTCGTGACTGAGTGACAAAATACTTTAACATATATTTTATTTGTGGTTTTACGCACGTTGAGTTTTGTTATGTCGTGCTCTCTCGGGACCTACCTACGTAGTATAAGTAAATAAGGCTTTGAATTATTATTGTACGTCACCAGGCGATAGGTATCTTTAGTAAAAGTCCGTTTTGGTGGGTACCACCGCAGTGTCAGATACTTTGCCTCGAATTATTTGTGCGTACCGCTAATTTGTTCAGGAGTAGAGAGCACTGTAGTCAGTCCAATTACTGGACTTATATAACAACTAACGTCTCGGAGTGACACGTAGTGCAGTGTAATGCACAGTGAAAACAGTGACGCTGTATGGTGTTACCATCAGACGAGCGACTTGCCAGTCTCGTCAGTGTCGTCACTAATAAAAAATATAGATGTTTCTCTTGCAAATTACATCAATCCAATATTATTCTTGAATTTAAATTGAAATTAGTTCTACAAATATTATTGCAGTGATTGTAATTTCTTTCTTTCTGTGGAACTTTCTCACGTCTAATACCGCTATGAAATTCGCCACAGCTTAATAACCAACTCTAGAATTGTTATATACACTAAACTTATAAAAAATGGGTTAAACGTCACACATAACTCGAACATGGCAATGTAAAATCAGGCGACGTCTGATTGAGTCTCAGTAATGTGCGTATGTGTGTCTACTGCATGATTGTCTTCCTTCCTTTGTCATTGATTAAAACGTATCATATACAATGGAAGTGCAGCTGTGATATTAGTACGTACTTTTTATTTAAATCGAAGCAGTGATAGCTCAGTGGCTTTGGCTATGGACTGCCGCGCAGCAGGTCCATGGTTTGAATCCCGCCGCTGGCTTGAGCTTCACCGCATGGCGGAAGGGCATTTTTGCGAATGCCCGCCTGGCTAGCGACCACCCTCAAGTGGAAAATCTGTCGCCAAGCACCTAACGGTGTGTTCCGGCAGCTGTCCTTAAAAGCCAGTAATTCTAGTTTAAGCCTGTTAACACCTTCGACCACATCGTCACTTACCATCAGGTGAGATTGTGGTCAAAGGCTTACCTATCAGCAATAAAAAAAAAAAAACGATGATTAAATAATATTACTATAATTCTGGTTATAACGCTTTGATAGGCGCATCCCTGTCACGACGTTCAAGAGCTTTTTGCAACTATGATCTTTTATCTAATACTCGTTTTAGTTATAATATAAAAGATGATGTTGGAGTATCAAAACGAACAAATATCATGCCTCCTGCTCCTCCGATTATTTAGTTATTGTATTTGTAGTACAGTTGCTGTATTTTTCATACATGTATATATACATTTTAATGTCATAGGTGCATATCTATGTAAGCATAACTATACCTACTTTCTACTATAGTCTCGTTATTTGTATTAAGAATTACTATTGTAAGTCTCGAAGTAGGTTCGTAATAGATTTATTTTGTTGTCAGATTGTCAGATTAGGTAAGAAACAATATAAGTAAGGTTAGTAATATTGCATTAGAGCCGTACGTGAGTTGATCTTCGATTGAGTGGGATGCTCGGATCTTGGAAGGTAGGAGAGGTTTCTGTGTATGCCTTATGAGGCATACACAGAAACCTCTCCTAACTTCTCCGGCTATTCCTTCCATCCTGGCTAGGAACTGTACCACAAGGTCAAGATTTTGTTGGCGACTCTATGTTCTTTTTTCAATTTAAACTTTTATTTTTATACCTGATAGTTTAGCCTCTGACCACTATCTCACCTGATGGTAAGTGATGATATGGTCGAAAATGTTGTTCAGGCTAGAATTACTGGCTCTAAAAGACAGTTGCCAGAACACACTGTCAGGAACTTGACGACAGAATTTCTACTCGAGGGTGGTGCTTGCCAGGCGGGCATTCGCAAAATGCCCTACCACCATGCTATAACGACTGCCATCGTAAGATAACAACCAGGACCAACGGCTTAACGTTCCCTCCGAAGCACGAAAGCGCCCAGTAGTAATGTCACCAGCGGTCACCCATCCAACTCCTGACCGCGGCTGACGTTGCTTAACTTAACTGATCTTATAAGAACGGCTAAGCTAATTTCGCTACGAGCGCTTCTAAACGTCTTGTCAGAAAAAGGGGTTTGGAAGCTTTTTTATGTTTCAAATCATATTATCTTATTAATAAAAATGTTTACCAATAACTTGATATTATTATTATTAAAATAGCCTCCCCGTACTCTCATATATTTTTAAAACTTTTGGGAACAGATGACTGCTAATTTTTACAAGTTAAAAGTAAGTATTTACGAAAAGGCAATTTATTTTCAAGTTATCGACAATTTTACTGTCAATAGTATTAAAATGACTAACGAGTTCGAATCACATATCATCATCTCGGTCAATTTAGGAAATGGGCTTGAACTTTGTTTACGTAGGAAAGCACTTTATCTGGATATTGTTTGCTATTCTGTGGCACAGGTTACATCGATCTAAAGCTAAGGTAAGTATACATAATAGAAATAGCGCAATATACCAGTAAGGGGTTTCCGAACAATATATAAAATGTACACAATTGTACGTTAGCTGTGGGGACTGACGTGTTTCTCTTTCTACCTATACCTATTATGACTGGTTATCCGTGTGGTCTAAATGAACGTACTTTGAATATAATTTTTTCTATATCCAAAACTTTATTATCCTTGTATAATAATATTGGTAATTTTAGTTGCTACACACGAGTAATGAAACTATATGTGATATCAATTTAACATTATACGTATATATTTTGTATCAAAGCGTTTACCAAATATTGTATGTAAGTCCACTGTATTTTACAATGACTTATTTGATTTTGGTTCGCCCATGCTTCAAGGCCCTCGTTCCCGAATCTCCCGACGCACTCCCGTATTCACTAACCGAACCGCCGCCCGCCGTTACCCGCGAACCCGTGATACGCGTTTCCCCTCGCAGGCCGTCCGCGTCGCGCTCCTGTATCCACCTGGACAAGGGACCCAGCTAGCCGAAAGGTTCACCCACGTCACAAGGTGTATATACATCCTTCGTCTCGTAATCCTAATAATGTTAAGTTATATTTCTACATTTAATTTGTCTTAATACGCAAAGTTTTGACTTGAAGAACTAAGTTACCGGTGTTCGACAGGAATAGGCATCCGGCGTAAAATCGGCGGACGCGGAGTCGATTCCCGTCCGGAACAAAAAAAATGTGTAATTTGTAAGTGTGTATCAGGAAGATTGTCAAGCGAGAGTTTACCTTGGCCAAGTTTAATAGTTGGTTCAACATAACTAACATACATAATGAAAACTCACTCATTATCACCAGTTGGAAAATTTGTCTTTTTCGAAAATACGTGATGATTATAGCGTTGAACAATTTAGATATAATATGTCTATATAAATGTACATTGTTAAACTTTAATTAGTGCTCTACTTACTTTAAAAATGTTCATGTACAAATAAAAAAATATAGAAGATATCTTTGACCAATTCGTCCATACTATTTTTGCAAAAATAGCGATCACAAGTTTACCCACGTCCCCAAGCATTGAGAACTTAGGTAATCTCTCATCTAATTTAAGTTAACAAGATGAAACAGATAATCTCATTTGTCGTCACTCTCTCGCGCGTGACTTTATGGTACGTCTGAGAGCTGACAGTGACCAGAGAGCCTTAACAACGACCTTTAATATATTGCATGTACCTAATTTATCAATTCTGTAATATTGCGCAATCGAATTTTTAGCCAATTGTCAGTTGCACAATAAATAAATGAAAATTGGCAGAGGCTTTCTGACATTGACCGACTAAGTTTCATCTCAGAAACATTTTATTGTATTGGAAATAAATAATCTTAGCAGAAGAATTTGCCAAACAAACAGGGACATGTCTTAGATATAGGTATCATAATAATGATCTTTTAATAAATACTTAATAATAAAACTAAATCTTTACATCACAATATCATAGTAAACTTCATCAATTGGTTCAATATCAAGTCAGCATCATTTTGTTCCCTATTTTTTCTTCTTGTTGCTCTATTTTTTTCTTTGGACCCGTGGAATATGCGGCTAGAACCGCACCTCCCCTTACCCCCCTAAGTTGCCTTCCGAAGAACTGCGATTCCCAAGGCGTCTGCAAAGCGTGGAGATTATGGCACATCTCCCTAATGGGGTAATCATACATATTGTCCACCACCGTATATAGCCCTTCATGTACGGTGGTACATAGAAGAATAGATAGAGAGCTATGTACGGTGGTGGATGATATGTATGATGATTATAATAAAATTACTTCGACAAGAAACTGACTTGATTAATGTACAAAATTATACGTCAAATTTAATATTTTTGTAGGAAATTTGCACAAAAAGTAACCATGAGCCGAAATCGTTTTATATATATATATACGTTTTTTATAAGAACAAACAGTTCAATAAAGAAGTTTCTCTGTATTTTCTATGAAGTCTTATTTCCACATACCTATTGTAACAGTTAAATTATTGACATGTTGAGTTTTTCTTTAGATCTATGCCTACATATCGTTGCTTTGGATGAATACTGTTGCAACTCAAAATGGGTATTTTTTTCAACAGAGCTGATTGAAGTTTACTATTATTTCAAACTTGTGTAACTTTTGACCTATTGAACTCTTTTTGGTGAAAATAAAATAATAACGTAAGAAATTTATTGTAATATTTATTTAAAAAACACGTGTTACGACTTTAGCCTTAACGTAAAACAAAACTTATAAAAAATTAAAGGATCTTCGATATGCTTTAGAACGTCTTTGATAATTTTTTGAAGTATACCGACTCAATTTCGTAATGATGCATATAAAGTCACATATTTTTTTCAACATCAATGATGTTTATTGCAGTAATTCAGCATAAACATAACATTTTTTTCAAGAATACTGTCCCACTTTGTGTTAAGACATTCATACGCATTCATATGCATAATTATACAGTCATAACACGAATTCGGCCATTATTTGACCAAAAGATGAAGTTTAACAAAACATAGAATAAAGATATACAATGTCACATTAAGTCTTATGACAGATAAATCATACCTAGGAAAAATTAAACTTTTATTAAAAATACACAGGAAAACTAGGATAAATAAAATAAACATTTTTCAAAGAAAGTAATAGAAAACGAAACAACTTAATTATCATTATAATATACTATCTTGAAAATTTCATAAACTCTGTATCAAAATTTAATTTGGCTATTAATCACAGTTAGTTGCCACACTAATACTATAATAATCACAACCTCAAAAGCCAGGCTTATTTAAGTACTGTTCTGTACCTACCGTATGTTTCTTTTATTAAATAGTATTATTATTATAACAATATAATATTTTAGTTAACGTAACAGCCTTTTGCTTAAAGAAAAAAAATATTCTTAAAACTTCTTTCATTAACACTTAATACTAATTATGTTTTGTACAGTCTCAGACCAAATAAAAACTAAGACAGCGTTGCGAACAAGACATCGAAGCATGCCAAAATTAGTGTAGTTTACGGAGGTGAGCGAAATTACAATAAAACTACTCCTCACTAAGTGCACACATAATTTTGTTTACGAAACCGGCCTCACATCACTGGTGTCAACGCTATGTCTTGGTTTTTAATTGGTCCAAGTGTACAGTATGAGATCAACTTACTGTTTTATCACAATTTGAACAAATCAAAAATGAAAAAAATCAAGGACTGAAATTACATTCTAAAGGTTTTCATAGAATAGCGAGTAACATTTAGGAATAGTATTTTTTCTGACGAGTCCTAAGAGACCTTTTTTCTTTTTTTCACAGACTGTCATCTTTCTTGTGTATGCTTTCGTCAATACAATGTTATTTTGCGTATTTCTTGTTCTTCCTACCTTATCTACAACCACTCTCTTGAAATTTTCTTGGTCATAGAAAGTTTTATATGAGAAGGTGTAATTTTGGGTGTCGTCCATTTCTACTTGTAATATTTTTATATCGGTTAATTTCAGAGGTTCTTTATCAGAATTTATTGAATAATTCTTTCCAATCGCTGTTGCTAAGCTTTTAACATCATAAAAGTCTGAATGAGACATTTCGTGGACTTTGTAAGGATTACCAGTCTTCTTGGCACTTCTAATTATCTGAGTGTATTGATCTGGGGTAAATATTGCTCCAGATCTGAGCTTCTTTGGATTTGCCTTTCTATTACTGAGTGGACGCCGTCACCCTCATTCTGTGTATGGCCTTTTATAAGAAATTTATGGGATATGGAATTTATAAAATCAAAGTGATGTACGGCGTAAATGTACACTGCTATCAAGTAGTGATTCTTTTGCTGCCCGCAGCAATTATCCGAATAAAATATCAGATCCAGCTTTGAATCCAGTATCCTGGACCTTTCCTCCAAACTTTTAATGTATTTCAGCACACAAGAACCTATTTCAATTGCACCGCGTTTTGCTTCACCTTCATGCCATACATAAGAGCTCACCTCTTTTGTTTTCAGATCACAAATTGTGAAATTGTAAAAATTTAATTTGGAAACGTAATAAAATGTTGAAGTATCACCCTTTGGGCAAGGCATTGCAGCTTGTAGATTATATACTGATACTATACAATTGTCTGGGGTATACTTTTTATCCTCATCTTTTTGATCTCTTGCTAGTTGCTTCTCTTTTAGGTGTAGTTCATATTGAATTTTCATTGTTTGTTTATCTTCTTCAGTTGCATTAGTATAGTTTGCACAGTCTTCACACTGATCTTTCTTAGGTTGAAAGAATGACATATTATATTCGTAACAGAAAATATTGTAATACGCAAGATAGTTTCCGAATGGTACACCAGCAGCCTTACAATCAGCAACATAGTCTCGATGTAAATCAGCTACGGTTTTACTGCCATCTATGTATGTTCGCTTGGTATTTGCACGACAGTAATGGCTTTCAATATTCGGAATAGAATCCAAGTGCTTGCGAATACCATATTTTATTACCGGATCTAGATGAACGTGGTTTTGATGTTTACCTCGACGATCCTCCTCTAAAATACCAGTGTCAGAGGTCTTCTGTATTACAGTCTTAATTACTCGATCGTTAATATCCAAGGTAGCCTTAAAAAAAGTTTTGCAGACTCTGATTCTTTTATCTCCAACAGTCACATAAAATGAGAAATTGTTCCCCCTGTTACTATTATGTACTTTGTATGAATATCTCGGTTTAATAACTGAAATATGTCGCATGATGAATTCGCGCTGCCGTTGCAAATCACCCATATCCCAATAAGTTTCAAAAATATTTTGTCTCTGTAATTCTGTGATGTTTTCTTTACATTTGAATTCACATTTTTCACCACATGCAGTTTTGAGTCGTCTTTCAGGAAGTACTTTATTATTTTTAGTCACATAGGATTTACCGCGATTTCTCAAAACTTTTGCTTTCACAGATATCCAGTTCATGGGATTAGCCTTCCGTTTGCGACCAATTTTACTATCGGTTTCTTCATTATGCGATGTTGTGTCTACTGAGACAGGTTCTATTGATGTCGTAGCGTGACCTCTACCCTCAGAAATGGTTTGGTTAGATATTAGTGTATTCATTTCAATTATAGGCGACTGCGTGACATTTTCATCCTGAGGTATTATGGCTCGAACGTTTGAGGTAGGCGATGTATTGGTTATACATTGCCTACCTCAAACTACCCAATACAATCTCCACTGTACGAAATAGAGTCTCTATTTTTTGCACTGGGGAAGATTTCTGTTTCTGTTTCCGTATCTGAACTGCTAGATTCTGAACTGTCTGATGAGTCTGAAGTAGAGCTTGAACTTGATGAACTCTGTGGAATATATTTAACTATTTTCGAAGTACTTGGCTGAGTATCATTATAGTTAAAAGTGTGGGGCTCAATGGGTGCAATCATTGACATGGGAGTTGTATCAGTCTCACTTGAAATCATGGGGTCGATTTTACCATCAATTTCATTTACTTTTGTTAGTTTTTTTTTATTGCGATTCTCTTTTTTTTTATTGCGAACCCAGTAACTTGGTAATACGATATTCCGAGGTAAGACTGGTTGTCTACTTCCGGGCTTCTGACTTACCGTAACGAAAATCAAAGATCCACAAATGACAGCCTGGACCAACGGCTTAACGTGCTTTACGAAACACAGAGGAGTCTAGGTATGTAAAGATGGTCACCCATCCACGGACCAACCCCGGTAAGCCTTGCTATTATAACTTATGGTATCAAAAATAATACTTACAACATCTTCTTCTATCCCTTTAGTATTTATAGGAATACTGATGTTCTTAAACATTTGTAGCGTTCGTCGATTTGCCACTGAAATAGTAAATAGTAAAACATAGTTAAAATCGATACCTAGGTACTTTTATTTATTTACACTGGTAAAAAAAACGAAATTTTTCACCACCTAGAATAATAATCATGCCAACTTACATAAAAAACATCAAAACACAATGAGAACTGATTTTTCTGAAATAGGGCATTAAGTTGAAAAATGTACTTGATATTTTAGGGTACAGTGTCTTATTCAAAAACAAAACTAAAACATCATAGTCATAATTATCTGTTAAATAGTAATATTTAGAATAGTGACAAATTTATCTATTTTATTTTTTATCTAATACGGTATTATTTTTTATTACTACATTACACTCATACTTACTTTTTCTGGAATAAGGTCCCAACTCAAAATGCGATTTCAATATTTGCACACTTTTTTAAAGAATAGTGAATCAACACAAAATAATACACTACACTGGATAAAATGAAACACACTTTCGGGGTATTATTTCGTGATAAGACTCTTTTACGGAGAAAAAACGTGGTTTAGCCTCAAGATTCATGTCTCAACTGTTGAAACATCACTGTCAAAAAAAATGGCGACCAAAATCCGCCAATGGCGTAAAGTCTTTTCGTGGCGCCACAGTCACTAGAATTGTGATACGAATATGATCTTTACTGAGTATAGAATAAGGATTATTCTCCATCGCATGGTCTAACTAACTCGAAATTGTAGTATTTTGTAATAATACAGTATTCTTCCAAACCAGCGATATGTCTATATTAAGGCTTTTGTTTATATAAAAAATATTTTTGTTAGTATGGGTATCGGTGTCCCACGTGATGATAAGCGGGGCTACTGCCCCGGCCCGTACCACGTAACGTTCGGAACGTAGGTATAAATTCGAACGAGTATTGTAAATCAGCACTTTCGTATGTAAATGTCTCAATCTAATAATCTAAGAAGGTGTTGTTTTTGTCAATTACATCGCAAAAGTAGCAGTTCGCACTCTGTATAGAAGTTATCAAATATCTCTTGTGGTTTTTGTTTCTGTTTCCGTTTAAGTTGTAACTATCTCTCGAAAGCTTCACTAACACGCAGCTGCACGTAATTATCAATGGCGCTGAGCACGCTATCGTATTTCAAACCTTCTTCGCTAGAAAGTCTCAAAATGTACAAAATTCTGGCTGTTTCAATGTCTAGCATGTTTCGTAAAATAAATAATTTTGATTTTGTCGGATACAATGTACTGATTTGTGCTCACCAGGTAGGTAATCGTCGAAACTTTGTTGCCAGAACCGCCATACGACGCTGCAATTCCGCTTGCAAATTGAAATTCAGTGGCAGCTTTACAGCACTCATATTTTAACCTTCCTTAAATTTCAGTAGTTAATTGGCAAATATAGGCACGACTTGTCTGATTATCATCCGCCATGTATATGTAACGATTTGAATAAAATTTGCTGCTGCGACGCCATTTTTATAAACATAACCTAAACAATGTCAGTTGGGAGCACAACGCGTTCCGATTCACTCATACGATATATACGAGTATTACACGAGACTGAAACATATTAATAAAATTTGGGTGTTCTCATCTTACTGCTTCGAGTATGTAAAGGCGTGATATCATATTTTTTTAAATCTTTTGTATATGATACAACAAATAGGAAATAGTACACTTTGTACCAGGAGTTCCTTTAGACCAATCAGTATGCACAACTAGTTGTATTATAAAGAGTAAGTATTCAATAATATTTGTTGTAGTAACTAGTTATGTTTGATCAAAATAGTTTTCTATCTATGTAATTACTAACATAGTAGCGTTTGCATTATTTACCTACTATCAGATCAATCTAAACATATAAATACAATCCCTACAGCTATAGCGTCTGTTAAATGCATTTATCTCGAAAAGAAAATGTATTTTTCACGGAGCTACGGATCGGAACGTCCGCACGGTTCGTTGCCTGCTCCTACCTACCTAGTACCTACCTACTTCACACTTAGCTGGTTCTCTTTTAATACAAACCTTATTTTTTCCAGACAAAGAACTTTCTGTGAAGGTATTAAATTACTTGGAACTTATGAGGTGATTTTTGTTTGAATAGTAAAAATAACAAATCGTCCCCTTAATGCAAAAACCAGCTAAAGCGCTTTTTGTCTAAAATTGGTTTTATACATCATTAGAATATCTACATGCTACTACGACCCATTTTTCAATAAAATGCTTCTTTGCCGAGTTACGGTTGAGATTCTTTAGTCTCAACCGTAACTCGGCAAAGAAGCATTTTATATGTTACTTTTAACATAACGGTATTTTTTCATCGCTACGAACATACAAAAGCTCATGACTGTATGATAAAGCAACGTTTTCTATTTTTATTCTCCGAGGAAAAATTTTATCCGAATTTTTGTGGTATCGGTGGAATGTAAATAAGGCGTCTGTGTTCTACGGCAGGCGTCATAACTTTGCAGGAAACGTGGCTGTTGCGACACGATGTGATGATGCTGAACACCATTGACGACGACTTTGCCTTCACGGGGAAGTCAGCGGTCAGTGCTCAGAGGCAGTACTTCGTGGGTGACCCCATGGAGGGGTAGCCCTTCTATGGAGGAAGGACCTTTTTTCAACGGTGTCAATAGTGCAGTGCAATAGTGTGCGGTAAGTGGCTATAAAAACGAGTGATACAGTGCGATCGTTACTAATAATAACAGTTTACATGCCAACTGCTTCAAATGAAAATTTAACTGAAATCACAAACTGCTTGAGTGAAATTAGCACTATTGTTGACAGTTCAACGTTGATTCTGTTTACATATTGGGGGATTTTAACGCACACCCTGGTGAATTATTTAACAATGAACTTTAAGTTTCTGCTCGGAGCAATCGAGGACGTGTGCAGATTTAGTTTCGTTGCCGACAAACTCTTATACCTACATCAGTGAAGTGCACGGTTGCAAACGATGGCTAGATCATTGTGTAGTCACTAACGCTGCCTTAAATACTGTTGTTAGTATGAAAGTGTTGTACGATAGCTACTGGTCCGACCACTTCCCTTTAATATGTATTTATAAATAAATATAATAATTAAATATAATTGGGATGAAAGAGATCAATCGCAGGTAGAAAAATATCACGAATTTTGTCATAAAAATGTAAGATATGTACATTTTCCTAGTCAACTGCATAATTTTGCTGACAAGATGTGTAGACAAGAAACTCATATTAATTTTTTAAATACATTGTATGGGAAAACTGTTATAGTCATGTCGTCATGACGAAAAGACGACATGACGACATAACGACATGACGATAAACACTGTTTTATCCCAAAACTCAGTAGCCAATCACATAAAATATCTGCGCACGACCGGGCGCGCAGTCCGGAAGAACCATCGAACCAAAATGGGAAGAAAATTAAAATTTATC
Organism: Plagodis dolabraria; assembly: GCA_963854805.1. Lineage (NCBI taxonomy): Eukaryota > Metazoa > Arthropoda > Insecta > Lepidoptera > Geometridae > Plagodis > Plagodis dolabraria. The sequence goes on along the minus strand of OY978452.1, from coordinate 2,301,925 downwards.
TAGTCTACCTGCAGTGGATGACTGCGCTGCCTCGGAATTGTATGAACAACAGTATTCGCGTCCACGCGAACATGATATACGCTTAGGGGTAGGGTTCAACCGGAATGCATAGTTTACCAAACAGACGATATGACGTAATAGCAAACCACTCTTCATGGGGGAAATATTGATTCAAAGGTGGACGTTATGGCGGTTGCTGTGTGAGATGTTTGTGAGATCAGTTTCATAATTAAATCCATTTCTAATTTAACAATTTCTGATACGTATAAACCTTTAACCCGAAGCTGTTCGACAGTGAGCACATAGAAAAACAATAAATGGCAATCAAAGACGTATCTCGCACACCATCCAAAAACCCCTATCATCAAGGCAAATCGACAAACAAATGACAAATTCCATATTCATGATTGCATTAAACCATCCATGATTTAATTTCACGGGCTAATAGATACTCATTCGTAGCTAGAAAACCAGTTGACTGGACACGGCTGAATGTAGGAGACGTCCTCAACCGGATTTATATATACATACAACTGTGCTGCTGTATTCTGGAATTTTCCGTAAAGAAATTGAATATTCTAAGACACTATCTGTGAAGGACATTACAAGTATTTGTAAGTTACTTTATATTATATTGTTAACTGTACTTTGAAACTGTAATATACAGTACTGTATAAGTCGGATTGTCTGCTGCTGAACACAGCACAGACAGGTTTGCCATAATCCCCACGCTTGGCTTGCAGTGGGTGGGTGACATGACATTCTAGCCCAGCACCCTACGGGGCAAACGTTATAATAGTGTGTGTTATTTTCCGATATAGGTATAGTCTGTGAGCCTTTTCGTACCTACTGCAGTGATAGATACTTGTAGATATCGTGTCTCAACGTTTTCCACCAGCTTAGGGCGCATTCCGTTTTGCACTTTCAATGCACGTAACGATGTAGCTGTTCCGAAATAAAAAATGTACCGACAGTGCTAACGCTCATATGAAAATCGGAGCGGTTATGTTTGTACACAAATAAGACTTTTTCAACCAAAAGAACTAAACGCAGGTATTACTTCTATCTAATGTTTATAGTATGATGCACAAAATTCTTGAGAACGCTCACACTGCGAAACCTTGAAGGCGTGAGCGTTGTATGCACCGGTTGGTAACTTCACGGATTATGTCAGATAGATTTTGTACGTAGCTGTCAGTGCAGTGCACTGCTTAAAGTATCTAAGGTGCAATACGGAAAGTGTCCTTAGTTTAAACGGCGGTAAAATAACAGTCGATGTAAAAGATAACATCATCATTTCTCATCAAGGGTCTGTTTGTGGTGCAACTTCAACCAAGATTTTTAAGTCCTTGACTCTCCGTGTTTTTTTTTTAATTATTTGGATGAATAATTTAGTTTAGTTATATTTTTTTTTCACATAAAGAGATGAGATATCAGAAGCATAGATTAATCTTCTTCTTATCCGTTACGCTCTTGACAGAGCGGTCGTGATCGTTATGCAGTAGTACTGGGAGGGGCAGATGTGATGCGCCTCACGATGTTTCGCCACCTTTGCCTGCTGGAGGTCATTCTGCTGCACTGGTTCAGGGCACTTCCGATGGCAGACTTGATCTGGTCAGTCCAACGCGTGGGTGACCTTCCGCGCGGTCTAGTGCCCTCTACTTTTCCTTGGACGACAAGGCGCTCTAAGGACTGATTGTCGCGCCGGGAAACATGTCCGAAGAATGTAAGGATGCGAGATTGTACTATTGAAAATAGACGCTGCTTTATACCGAGTTCTCGAAGTATCGAGACGTTCGTTCGAAACTCAGTCCACGAAACTCCGAGCATTCTTCTCCAGCACCACATTTCCAGAGCGTCTATTTTCTGTTTTTCCACATCTCGCAGAGTCCATGTTTCAGCTGCGTATAAAAATATGGGGAATATGAGTGTCCTCACGAGCCTGGTTTTCGTAGCCTTGGTTACTTTTTTGGACCTCCATATTTTTCTCATCTTGTCCATCGCCGTTCTTGTGATACCCATACGTCTTTTGATCTCATCTATGCACCCGCCGTTGTTTGAGATTAAAGCCCCAAGATATATATATGATTGGACCACGCTACAGTTCGCAATCTGAGTCACTTCCGGCAAATTATTTCTGGCACGGTCGACAATCATCACTTTGGTCTTGCTGCGGTTAATCTTAAGTCCAAACTCATGGCTCACTCGTTCCATCTTTGACAGCAGCTCTTCCAAGTGTTGTGAACTGGTCGCAAATAAGGTGGTGTCATCCGCGTATCGCAAGTTTGCAATTTTGTATCCACCTATTGTTACACCATCTGTCCAGTCCTCCAAAGTAATACGCATTATAAGTTCAGTGTATGCATTGAATAGGAGCGGTGATGTAATGCAACCCTGGCGTACACCAGCACTAGGATGGAAGTTGCTAGATAAGACCTCATCTGTGCGCACTGAGGCTGTGCCTTCTTCATAGAGACGTCTTAAAAGGTGTACAAGATGTTTTGGTGTGCCCATATCTAATAAGGTTTTCCACAATACTGGCCATTTCACCGAGTCGAACGCTTTCGAAAAATCAACAAAGCAAATGAATGTGGGCTTGTTGAATTCTCTTGCCTTCTCAATGATCTGACGTACGATGAGAATTTGTTCCCGAGTGCCTTTCCCCTTTACAAAACCGGCCTGTTCTGGAGCAATCTCCTTAGCTAGGTAAGTTTTCAATCGCTCGTTGAGAATATGTAACATTATTTTGCTAGCGTGTGATATAAGAGCAATGAGACGGTAATTGTTACATTTCTTAGTTGAACCTTTCTTGTGCAGGGGTGTGAATACGGTGTGTGTCCATTCAGAAGGCCATGCTCCTGTTTGCCATACCTTGTTGCAGATAATGTGAAACATCTGGTCGCCACGTTCTCCTAAGGCTTTATTTGTCTCAATAGGAATTGCATCTCTACCAGTTGCTTTCTTGCTTTTCAGGTGTTTTATAGCAGATTTCACTTCGGACAGAAGAATGTCTGGTTCCAAATTCTCACTCACTGGGTCTGTATTTGCAAATACTCGCGACTGTGGATCTTGGAGTAATGACTGACAGTAACTCTTCCACGTTTCAGAGATTTGTTCAAGTTCTGTTACCATTTCTTTTTTGTCATTCTCAATAGCCCAGGTTTTAACCGGCAGAGATTTGGTAATCAGACGAATTTTGTGGTAAAGATCTCTAGACTCATATTTTATAGCATGATTTTCAACCTCTTCACAAATGCTACGAAGGTGGGAATTGTAGTCTCGCCTGCAGCTGGCCTGAATGTCAGCAGACAACTTGTTTAGTTCTCTTATGTCTGTACCTGCGGCCTTTTTACGACGCCTCTCTTCAATTAGAGCAAGTGTGGTATCATTCATCTAATGTTGACGTTTGCGCGTTTCAGCTCTTGGATTGGACTCAGCTACTGCATTTTGGATGAGGTTTTTAGCCGTGTTCCACAGCATTTCTGGTGTAGCTTCATTGTGGTTCACATCTGTCCATTCTCTCCAGTTCCGTTCTAAGACTGCAGTGAATTTTTCTTTGTCCGTTCTATCCGTCGTGTATTTTAGGGGATCGGGCAGCTTTAAGCTTCAGCCGCATCTTTGCGATAACGAGTTCGTGATCAGAACCACAATCAGCCCCAGGTAGCGTATGGGAATTGAGGATGGCGGTGCGCCAGCGTGATCTAACCAGTATGTAATCGATCTGGTTCTTGGTTCTACCTCCAGGTGAAGTCCAGGTGAACACTCTACGGGGATGGTGCTGGAATAGACTGTTCGCCACTACCATATTGTTCTCGTTTGCAAACTGCATAAACCTTTCACCTCTTTCATTTCGTACCCCAAGTCCGAAGTTTCCCACACAGTTGTTATAATGACTAGAGTTTGCGCCAATTTTCGAATTAAAGTCACCCATAACAATAAGAAGCTCTCTGTTTGGGATTTTGACGATTGTTGCCTGTAATTCTTTATAAAAACTCTCTAGAACGGGTGGTAGAGCTTCGCTAGTAGGGGCATATACCTGTATTAGGTTTAGGTTTACAGGTGACGCTTTGAGTTTCATAGTTATGATACGGTCGCTAACTGCCTCATACCCTAATACGCTGTTTCTTTGGTGTTTAGGGACAAGAATTGCTACTCCGTTTTGGCTATTGTTATCATTGCCGGAAAAGTAGACGGCATGAGCGTCTGTGAAGAAATGTCCGTTGTTCCTCCAGTGGGTTTCGCTCAGACCACATATGCATAAACCACACCGGGTGACTTCTTTCTCCACGGTAATAAATTTACCAGGTTTTAGCAAGCCGCGAATATTCCATGTGCCTATCTTCTGGATTTTACGCAACTTGACGGGGTTTCCAGTAACATTGTTTCCATGTGAAGCCTGGTCTCCTACTTCAACATGGCCGGTAGTCCATTTCTCGCCGCACGCCCCGGATGCGGCGCGGCGCCGGTCGCTAAGCGGTTCGCATGGCAATCGTAATTCTGTACTTTTTACTTCCATAACGATTTTCTCGGGATATTAGTTGCAGTGGTTTCCCCTTGCCTTCTGCACCAGATCTTTTTTGAGGTTATTTGGACCCCAAGGCTTCTGTAGCCTCTTCTGTCCACTGGCCAGGAATGTGGTTATACCGCCACGGTTCGGTCGTCATTGCCTCGTCGGTTATCTAGCAGGGGGACCGCGGTACCGAGATACCGCCGCGGATGATGTGTTGTCCGCGCGTGCAGGTGAGGTTGACAGTTGGGGCCGGAAAGATGTTATGTCCGTTCTCCCCCATTACCCCCCCATAGATTAATATCTAAAAGTTTATGCAAAATTTCAACTAGTTTGAATACTTCTTATTTAAAATATGACTAAACTACGTCTGTATGCAAAGAGCTACGAAGATACTTACCTTAGTGATGACCTGAACATCATAATGTATGAAGGAACATTACTCATGTTCCAAATATAAAATAAAATCTTTACTACACTCTATGGTCCACTTGACTCGTGTAGACCACTATTCAAAAAACTAAAAATACTAACTTTAACTGGCTTGTATATCATGCAAGCAGGACTTTTTGTAAAAGAGCATCCTTATTTGTTTGAGCAATTAGGAAATACTAAGTTTTCTCGACTTGTTAGTAGAGATCCTACCAGACTACGTACGCCCACATGTAATACTGCCTTATGTAGTCGAAATTGTAATCTCATGTGCGTTAAAATATTTAACCAAATTCCTATGGCAATCAGGGAGCTCCCATATAGATATTTTAAAATGAAATTACACCTGTGGCTGACTGAAAACTGTTTCTATACAATCAAAGAATTTATGAATTTTAAAAAAGTGACAATATAATTTTGTACAATATACCTTATGCAGTTGATTTGAATTATAATTTTTGGTTTTGATGTGTGTATTGTATTGTATTATTATTTGACTAAAAGTGACTAAGATATTGCAATATTGTGGTCCTGACATCTTATATTTTATAATTCCTTGACATTCATTTTATTTAATTTAATTCAATTGCATTCAATTCATTGATATTTAATTTTTCTGTTTGCAACTGTAACTGTATAAGTAATTCTATTGTTATAATAAATTTTTGTATGCCAATTATTGGTGAAACATGCTGAACCTATGTGACTAATTATCTAATAACGTTATTGTACCATGTTTCGTGCAAATAAACAAATTTAATTTCATTTAATTTCATTTCATTTCATATGAAAGTGTAGTGGATAAAAAACCTACTTTGCTTGCTCTTATCTGCGAACAAAACATCGCTTTTCAAATAGATGGGATGAAATAGTTATTTGTGATAATAGGAGCTAAGCACAGTAAATAAAAAGGATGAAGTAATATTCTTTTTCTCGGCGCTGTTATTCTGAGTTCAGAGCAAAGCTAAGAATTTGAAAGTATAATCCTGCCCACAGATTACATGAGGGTGGCGAAGGTTTCAACATACCTACGCCAACCGAAAATGTTGTTGACCCTTTTTAATTTCAGATACTTAGTAGAATATATTGAAACAAATGTCATATTTTGCATGGTAGTTAATCAAATGCGCGCCTGGCTATCTACCACCTTCAAGTAGAAAATATGTCCGTCTAACACTGTATTTCGGTAGCGGTGCTTGACAGCAACTAATTCTAGATTAGCCTGAACAATACCCTCGCTCACATCACCGCCTACCATTCAGGGGAGATAGTGGTTATAAACAAGACTATCAGTATGTTTTTTTTTATCCAAAATATAACAAACGGGTAATGGGGCCATCATCCGATGGAAAGCGATCACCGTCCGGGCAACAAACCGGGGCATCACAAATACGTTGCCGACCTTTTAAAGACTTTGTTTATTCGTCTTTTGATGAAACCTATGTTGTAGCTGCTCAGTAGATAAAAAAATGTTACTATAATAATAATGATTGTTAAATAATAAAGAAAATACATAGTGCTTACGCCTTGATGACAATCAAGTCCTAAGTATTTTACATAGGCTTTACAAAGCTCTTCATCGCTGTAAAAACGTCTGCTCGATTAGGCAGCTTTTAACCGAGTCTTGAAGCAACTCATATTAGACGATGCGATATTTAATTATTGTTAATAGACAATCTACCTGGTGGTAAGTGATGATGTGATTGAAGGTGGTAAACAGGCTTTACCTAGAACGTGATCTGGCTCTCGAGGACAGCAGGAACACATCGGTGGTGTAGTGCTTCGCAAGTAATTTTCTTAGTGACGGTGGTAGATTGTCAGACAGGCATAAGCATTCCACGTATTTATGAATATTATAGGTACGTAGAAGTCTCGCACTACTCGATTTAATTGTCTGTTTCTGCCACGTACCTGTAAGTTGTGGAATGCTCTTCCTCCTGAGGTTTTCTTCAGGTCTACAATCTAAACCGCTTCAAAAAAGGCATGAATAGAGTCCTTTCTCTTAATGATAGGCAACGCACCAGTAATGCTGCGGATGTTACGGGTGTTCATAGGTGGCGAGACCACTTACCAGGTGGACCGTCTTCTTGTTTGTCACCTATTGTATAAAAAAAGCAAGATACCGTACTATCATGCAAAATAACGCCTCCAACATAGCCCGATGACTGCCATCACCAAGACTAATGTAGTGTATGACTCAAATATAGTCGACGTAGACATCAGAGACATTCATCATTTAGCCACCAAGAGCAATACACTTTCTACTAAAACATAGTATTTTATTATACTCCATAACCAATAGTCATCTTCACAGGATATAGGTAGGTATTGTTCTTACCTAAGTTACCTCCCATCTTACTACACTGAGGATGAAAATTTTAATTCGGTTCAATTCGATTTTATTTTTGAGCTTACCATAAGATGTCAAATAAGATTAGCTTTGCCTACCTACGACGGTGGCGGGGGGGCACGTGGGCTTGTCATCGATACCTGTGCACAACTAGACCATCTTTTTTACGTACACAGTAACGAAATTTATGATAATTAGACGGATCAGTCTATTTGCACGATTTTTTCAGTTAATGCTTTTCTAGCTGTTTTCGCCGTGATTTAGATTTTACATGGTTCTTGTATTGACGACACAAGATCCTCGCGTTTTTAACCCTATACTTACGCCAAAAAGCCACACACAGGTCGCTAGTACCAACTAGTACATTGTTTTAGGAAAGCATACAAGTATATTTATTAATGAATTAAATTATCTCAAAAATGTGGTTCCGGTGGATAATCGTATTTTTCAAGATTCAGACTTTTAATTAGAGTATATAAACAAAAAGGGTTTGTATTCATGGTTCGGCTCGGATGCAGTGAGTAGAGATCTTAAATAAAAGATGTTTTTATGCGATGAAACGCCGGGTGATAAATGATGTTGGGGTGATCTTTGGTTTATGAATGAGATACTTCAAGACTGTTTTATCTTTAGCCAGTACTAGTATTTGCTTCATCTTTCAAATTTCTAAAATAGAATACTTAACAAAGAATGGATACCTACCATATACAATAATGCTAACCATAGTGAACATAAATTATTGTAATTTTGGAAGTTATACACAAACAATATTTTACGATTATTCATAGATATTAACATTTATTCATGTATAAAATATATGATATAATATTGACTATCCTCGCGTTACTTCATAGTATTTGATTCCTTAAGCAATCAAAATTCAGCCTGAAAAAGTGTTCACTCAGGCGGATGCAGAAAGAATTAAGATACCAATCTGAAGGAGTCGGTTCTCAGACAAATAGGCACCTGACAAAACTAAAATCTAAACAAAAATGTATCTTGGTGAATTTTAAATAGTACCTACTCGTTATAAGTACCAATCACCTGTGAAGTGTGTGTGTGAAGTTGGGGTGTTTGCTAGCGTTTTTTTATCGATAGAGTTAAGGCTAAAGATATTTTATTAGCAACAGGAATCCCAGATTTAGTTTCTTATTTTGTTATTACATTTGCAATATGTATACAAATCGAAAATCGTGAACCAAATGAAACACACGTAACCGCAAGTTGCATATGGCAAGGCCTGCCACGCCACCCTCGCCCTTATTAAAGCGCCATCAAAATGTAGTTTTTTACTCGACATTGTTTATCACATTTGGTATTTAGGCGCCGCTAGCCACCACCGCGCACCGCTCCTCTCGCTCTACCCTAGGGCCAGCCCAGATAATACCAAACTTACAATGTATTTGCTGTGTATAATAAGTTCTCTTCTATTGCATTGTTCAGCTCAGGGCAAGGCGAGAGATGGTGATGGATGCGAGTGAGGGCAAGATATGGTGGTTTCACTATAGTGTACGAGTTGTAACTTAAGTTTTGAGTGTATATCACACGCGACGTACTAACATGCGCTTCAGGTGCCAGGCAAGGTTGAGAATGATAAGCGGACAAGTGAAGCGAAATTATGAATTTAATAACTACTATCTTCATCGGAGCCATCGCATCAAAATGGAGTAATCACGAAAGTTGTCAATCTGTTTGTAAAATTATAACTGCAAGGCTTCAAGACTATTCTTACTCATCAACAGGTGCGATGGCAAAACACCAACCTATCCGTTATAAAATAATAAACAACGCATATATTTATTTTACCAAGATGTAGGTTAAACCTCTAAAAATATCTTGTCCCTTATTCCCAAAGATCCAAGTCAATACGTGAGTTCGACTGAATAATTTATGAACAAATATTCTACTAAGAGGATAAATCAAGACACTTTGATGTCCTTAGTCTGTTTATTTAGGTATTTATTATTTACAGTGGCCATTAAATTAAATTTATGTGAGGTAAGCTCGGAACCTCAGACTTATTTAAGGTTAGAGGAGAAAAAGATTTATTTTAGTTCTTAGGTATTTTGATACTAAAGTATATATCTTATGTACTATATATATTTCTAATAACGATGGGTTATCCTAGACAGTTCGAGCCCTTGAGCCGTATTAATACTATTTATGAAGCAAGAAAGGTATGCCAGAGTAATAAGTAGATTATTTACCAAGGGAGCAAACAACCATTTTAAAAGCGACAGTGTTTCCAGAGTGGAATGGAGGATTCAAATTTATTGAGTTTAAAATATTTGTTGGCTCCCGAGACTGGGTACTCTACTTTTTATAACCCTCTATGAGAAAATAAGTAAGTGCAATTTATGAATAAGCAGTACAATCATTTATTTAGATATTATTAGGAAAATAAGACATAATAGATGCTAATGTTTTAATTTGGAAGTGTATCGTAACAATTTAACCACTACCATCCGTTGCAGTTCTCGATTTATTTATAGCTTGAGAATCAGAAATAGTCTCAGAGAAAACGTCTCTGGATGTAGTTTTTGATGTTGATTTATAAAACAAAAAAACAGCCTGTAACATGTTTATATAATATTTGTGATAGATCTCTTTGGTGATTGGAACTTTTACTAAAAATATCCTCATTCTAAATTCAAATTACTTTTAGTCCCTCAGGGATTAAAAAGCTATTTTAGGACTTAACAACCTTATCAACTTAACCTTAAAGGTTCTTAACGAAAATGCTACAGACACACAAATACCAAAGCACTCCAATAGTTTTTTATTAACAGTTTATTATTGCAATGATATAGGAATAATATAATTCCTATAAGGCATCAAACGAAATTAATATAGTGATTCATTATTTCGGAGACGGCACACTTAAAGTGTGCAAATATATAGATTTTTTGCGAGTCTATACACTACACGGCGAAGCACACCACATCAGCCAATGCTTATATGGATGTGTTTTTTTTATCCGGTGATACCATTTAACTACATGCACTAGAATGAAACAATTTATTGAACTAAGCGTTTACAAAAAGCTAAATATAAATTACTAATTCTTTTTATACCGAACTGGTTACTGGCTAGCATTTGACCTCTATATCACCTGATGATATGTGATGATGCGATCGATGATGGAGTGCTCTTACCTAGAAGATTCACTCGTGTTTTGTAGACTAGTGTATATTTTCGTATTATATATATATTTTTTCCCATCTATAAAAAAAGCTTAGAAAACAATGGTCCGTTACAGGCGATTTATTAAAGGATTGCCTAAAGGACCTGCATTCATAATTTGAATGGAATTGACCAGTATAACTTAGGCGATTACATTCACGGGTGACGAAAGGACACTAAAAAGATGATATCTGCAAAAGCATATATAGTAATAAAACTTTCCAAAACACCCCAAAAATGGAACTGACTATTATACTTAAAAGTGTGAAATAACTTGTTGAAATCGGTATCATGATAGTTCAAAAATACCTATTATCACAATATTGTGCGCATGGTACCGACTTCGACAAGTTATTTTTCAATTTTGAGTGTTTAAGTTGGTTCCATTTTGAGGTAAAACACTTTTTGGCCCTTTTTAGTGACCCTTGCTACTTTCGATTAATTGATTGTCAATGACTATATCATAAAGATAGGAAAACACTTATCAGTTATTGGAGTGTAACTAAAAAAAGGCTTGACAGATTTTTATGAAATTTAAATTGGCCACATGAGAAGCTCTCAAATAAAAAAAAATCCTCAAAATCAGTTCACCCAGTCGAAAGTTAAAGGTAACAAAAAAATCGGCCAAGTGCGAGTCGGACTCGTGCACGAAGGCTTCCGTACTCAATAGCTATACCATTAGCTATACAACATTAGACTTCATATTATAACCTTTTATTCTTTTAACGTGCGCGATTCCGACTCGCACTTGGCCAAATTTTGTATTTTTTGTTATAGCGGCAACAGAAATACATCATCTGTGAAAATTTCAACTGCCTAGCTATCACCGTTCTTGAAATACAGCCTGGTGACAGACGGACGGACGGACAGCGAAGTCTCCGTAATGGGGTTCCGTTTTTACCCTTTGGGTACAGAACCCTAAAAAGCAGTTGAATTAATAACCTCCTCTTTTTTGAAAGTCGGTTAAAAAGTTACATTCTACGTTACAAAAAGGTCCAGAATCATTTCTATCGTTAAATATTTTATTTTAAGACATCCATTTCCTGGTTGTCTTAAAATAAAAACCACGTTTTTTAGCATTACTTCTGATAGCAAAAATTAAGTGAAATATATTTTAGAACACGCGCCATCCCCTTTGGAATCGTGCCGTGCAGGTCAACGTGCCATCCTCTCGCTCAGCTGATAGAAGCTATATAGAGAATGGTCACGTGGAATAAGTGATTTCTTGCAGGTATACCAAAGGTTCATAGTACATTATGATATATGTGCGGTAAGTTAAAAATTACAGCCGAGGCTATTGCTAGGCCGTAGGCGAGGACTACAAGAAAGCAGAAGCTGTAATTATCAAAGCGTACTTGTATCATACGACGTTTTATAACATATTTACGAGTAAATAAATAAAACACGGATTCTCTTTAACAAATAAATCAAATTAATATTTTTTTGTTTTGTTACAGATGTATGGTTGCAATTTATGGTCAAAATTAATTATATTAACGAATTTAATCTCCCAAAGTTAATTTTATGCATATTGTTGACCACTTTTCTGACATATAAACTCTTTGATAATATTTAAAAAAGTACCATTCGTTTAAGACGAAGCATCTTTATAAACCGTGCGTTTTACTTTACAATAACGCACTAGTGCGTGAGATATGAGATACATTACGATATTGAAATTGGTGAAACGAGCAAATGTGTTATAAAAAATATTACCCAACGTACGTAACAAACTACAACTACCAGACTTTAAATAAGTTACCAATCTATTTTTCTCCTATATAACATCAATTTCTGATCATTTGGTGTATAAAGCGATTAAAATATTATGTATGTTCGGAAAAAATTGAGTAAATTTAAATTAAACAGTGACAACCACGATTACAACACTAGGAACAAATATAACCACAGTTTATTCCAAACTTAATCTGCAACAAATATTACTGTGCTAGGAAGAGACTAGTCCACCCACAACACAGGGTATCCTAGTGTGGGGGCTAGAGTGATATGTAGACAACTTTGTTAAAAAAAATTAAAGATACCTAGTAAGTAAGTACATAGTAAAATATTCTTTGACTATCATTTTATGCAATGTTTTCCTTGATACTTATATTTGTACAACCTACCTAACTTAAATAAGTAAATACATACCTAATAAGACTATATATATTTTTAAGTTTTGTCTATGTATGTTTAATATTCACTTTTTTGAACAATAAAAATATTTGTATTATTTGTATAAAATAACGGTACCAAGTTTAAGACTAGCAAAGTTAAATAAAAGGTCCTTTTTAGGTAATTGTGTGCGGTTTTATAATAAAATTCCCAAACATATTACAATGCTTACAGAAGGAAAATTCAAATTGCACGTGAAAAACATTTTGATTAAGAAATCCTACTACACAGTTTGTGATTACTTAAACGACAAAAATGCTTGGAAAATTCCGCCTCTGCCAAGCCATCACATGTCTCCTACGTAATTTAAACAATATTGTAATAATTGTATTATATTGTTTATAACACATTGTAAAAAGACGTTTAAAAGAATGGCCCCAAGTTTCTTGCCCGTTCTCGCAGTGGCTCTATATTTTTTTGTTTGCTGAACGTGGCAGTACAATGTAGAATATTTTAATATTAAAATTTGTAATTGACCTTCATAAGAGCGTCCTAGACGCCTAAATTGAATAAATGATTTTGAATTTAGAAAATACATTTGTTGTTCTCATAAACCTTTTTTTTCATGATGCAGCAAGTACACATGCCTTTATCAAGGATGATTTTTTGTAATAAGTGATATTTTTTCATGTAGATAGAATCTATAGGTTTTGTTGACATTAGAGTTTAAAAACACGATGATCCAAACAATACAGAGGTATTGAGAACCTCTTCCTGTTTTAAACTCAGTTAATAATTATATATTGCAGCATTCCTGAAAATTTACATAGTTCGGAGAAAGTACAGGCTAACAGGTATAATTTAGGTACATTTTACGGTACAGAAAACACTAAAGTCTTGCCGTACATTTTCACGTTTTGTGTCCTAAATAATCTGTACATGTTTCACCAAAAGCAGACTTATTGCACGTTTTATCTGTCAGAAAACTTCAAAAATTACACCGTTAATCAAATTACTTTACTAAAACAGTTTTCAGTAATTTATAGTGTAGCAGTAACAATGTTATTTTTGAAGCAAACTTAATTTAGAATTTTTATTGGTTCTAAAAGTCATGTTCTGATTGCCATTTTAATTTTCTTGTAGCTAAATGAAAATTAAAATAATTCTTCAGAAGTTATTAACCTCGAGATTGTCTGGAAAGGTTACAAAAGAAAGGTGATGAACCCGTTCTTCTCATAGCTGCTTACATACAAATATTTCAAATAAATATATATTACCCATTTTTTCTTTAACCGTTATAACTGAACGCGGAACTGAATCTTATATGTGATTATAATCAATAAAAAAAAATGACCATATTTAAGTTGGGACTCGCTTTTTTAGGGATTCCGCATTGCCACAGCCTGTTAACTAAAAAAATAATTTGTTTTGATCTCATCTTAATTAAAAATATACACCCATATAAAAAGATAAATTGAGAATCTTCTTCTTTTTTTGAAATCGGTTAAAATGATGAAATATTACTTGGTATGCCAAAACTTCAGCTCGCTACAAAGTAAAGTTTTTGAGATAAACTCGTAATAAAATAGGTCTAAAATAGACAAAATTTATAGCCCCCATGAAAAAGGAAACAGTTTTGCTTTCGACTGACTTCTCAAGTATTGGATCCCCCCTCTCTTAAAAAGTAATTTACTTGAATTTCTAATTCTAATTTTTGTGTTTTCTCTCACTCGAAACTCATTCTAATGTAAGAGCTCGACCCGGCTCATTTTTGTATAAGAAAACAGGAGAATACAAAACGTTGATTTTGTAAATGAGAAATGTGCAAAGAATAGGAACAAATTCATGCATCATTTCTACTAAACTCATATAATATGCCCCTTAATCCGACACCAACGCATATTCCGACACTGACACCGACAAGAACGCCGACGCCGACATTTATTCCGAAACCGCCGCCTATTCCGACACTGACACCGATGCCGTCGCCACCGCCGACATCTATTACGACACCGATGCCTATTCCGACACTGACACCGATGTTGTCGCCACCGCCGACATCTATTCCGACACTGACGCCTATTCCAACACAGACACCAACGCCTCCGCCAACGCCGACACCTATTCTAACACCAACGCCTATTCGGAAACAGACACCGACACCAACGCTGACTCCAACACCAATTCCGACACCGACACTTACGCATATCCTGACAAAGTCACCGAGCCGACACTTACACCTATTCCGACAACGATGCCTATTCCATAGATACGATAGACACCGACACCTATTCTGACATTGACGCCAACGCCGACACCGACCCCTATTCCGACACCTTCGACCACATCATCACTTACCATCACGTGAGATTGTGGTGAAAAGCTTACCTATTAGCAATAAAAAAAAAAGTATTATCTCAATAGCCTCGCCGCCATGGAATTGAACATCGGCGCAACAACAATTCAGCGAATGAGTTGATCATCTGTTTTTTCTTTTTACTCAAGTACATATGTCTGACTCAATACTTCTCTTATCAAATGAGAAGAACCCATGAAAGTCATTTCTTCGCTTTCTACCCATTTTTCAGAAAAAATAATTTTGTTTATAAATAAAGTATATCTATATCTAAAAATGATTGTATTAGCTATATTATATGTTCCAATCACCGAAACAAATTTTTTGAATTAAATTCACTAAGATCTGCCTCTACAACTCTACTCTATAGTTACTGATTTTATTTCAATTGTTGCGTCTTGCACTTACCAGTAAAAATCAAAAGAATATAATCTAGATTGAACATGTCGCAACGTGCGTCGGCCCTCCCCGCTTCTTTATTCACCCTTTATGCCACCTCACTCGCTCATCCCGCATACATATTTTGGTACAGAAATAAAATAACAGGTAAATGACATATCATAACACAAAAATATAAACAAATTATTCCGTTATCCATATATGAGTATCTTTGTCTACTAGTACTCTTTAATTATTTTATACCGATATGCACTCCCTAGTTCTTATAAAGTAATACTAATTCAGTGAGCATTTTTTTCCGTGTAACCGATCAGTTACATAAGTAAAGCAACGTCCGCCGCGGTTATGACTGGAATGAGTGATCGCTAGCTACTACTGAGCGCTTCCGTACTTCGGAGGGCAGGTTAAGCCCTCGGTCCCAGTTGTTGTCATAGGATGGCATCGTTAGAGTATGGTGTTAGGGTATTTTGCGAATGCCCACCTGGCTAACTACCACCCGCATTTAGGAAATCTGTCGCCAAGCACGTAACGGTGTGTTCCCGCAGCTATCCTTGAGAGCTAGTACTCTAGGTTAGCCTAAACAACATCTTCGATGACATCATTATTAATTATTTATGTGAAATAGCCTTTTTAAGTTTGACAGATGTGATCCCAAAGATCTCAATGACATCTATCACGTCTGTAAAGAAAGTAGTCATCAATTACCTTTAGGTTCCGAGGTATGGCCATTTAGTTTTATCACTTGTCATCTCAGATGTAAAGTTTGGTGAGATGTGACACTTTTGTAACGAAACTATATTTATAACTATAGTAACAGTTTCCCAGATATCGCCTTTCAAGGCGAATGCAGACAATTTTGACAGGAAGTTAAAATTTAATTATTTTTCTTGATTTTACATGTAGGCACATGAAATTTAGTAACTTTATGTCTCAAAGTAAGTTTGTTACTTGTAACGTAACGCTTTTATTACAGGTTACCTCTAACACCAGATGCGCATCATGCCTGGTCTTTCACAATCCCATAAAAAAAACGAATTACATTAAAAATACTATATATATGTATGTATGACAATATTTTCCAAGATAAATCCAACGAGCCCTTTGATTCTCATTGATTCATTAATATTAATACAATAAGTTCAGTAATTTATACAAGTAACAGAGGATGACTGGTGAGTCATCCTCTGTGGTGGTAAGGAGTACAGAATTATTTTTAAATGAATTTATAAATAATGGATGTTTTGCTTTTGAAGCAATGATGCAGCCCAGAGCCATTACCGCTAGGTTACTAGCGGTAATGGCTCTGGGCTGCGTGACTCAGAACCATGGTTCGATGTCAGTATTGACAATGTTTCGGTTTCTACCGGAAGCCTTCTTCAGGATTTTGAGTGTGGTATGTGGGCTGCAGTGAAGTCACGTCTCACACTGCTGGCGGCAGCTCGCTGTGCTCGAGCCGACGGCGCTGGCGGCGGGGGTCGTTGCGGAGAGTGTTGTGACGAACGCTGCGTTTTCGGTAATTGGATGCGATGCAACATCTTCATCGCTACTGCTTTCTTCAGGTGACACCATCGCAACCTGAAGAAGGCTCCCGGTAGAAGCCAAAACATTTTCGGTAGTGATATCAACTCACAGTAAGTTGTTCACGCTCAGACACCCGTGTGTTCAAACATAAAAAAATTACTTTAATTAATAATAATAATCTTTATTTATCTCCAAAACATGAGCTACTGTTTACAATTATCAGTTTGTAGGTATATGAATAAGATAATTTACAACATGGTTCCCTGAAACCTCACACTAGGATAACCTGTGTCGGAGGTTCTCACTCTCTTCAATTAAATTAGATTAACGAATACCTAGTAAAATAAGTTCCCCTATTTTTGAACCACCAACGGGTCTACTCACACCCAAATAACATTAAAATAATATTTTGCTACCTCAACGTTTCGATTAAGTCGCATTGACTGTGGTCATGAGTAGACTCAAATAAGAAGCAGCAGGTGCTATTTCCAACTATCCGAATTTGATTTTTTTATTTGTTTTTATGACTGTCACCTCAATACACTACACTAAACAGTATAGAAGTTTATCTAAACCCTCGATTAAAATGTATAAATTATTAACCTACGCTGCTTAACGTATAATTAGTTAATTACAGGAGTAGTATAACCGTTCAACGGAGATAGTTTTTGGATCATGAAGCTCGAGCTGCGCTAGAGCGATCTAATGGTAATTCTACTTTGATCTCCATTCCCATTCACTTACCCCCACACTTCATAGATTTATCTGCATTAACACATGACCTTCCTAGATCTTATAATACATTATATATCAAACACACTCTTCAAAGGTGAGGTTGTGAGGGACTCACTTCCTTTGTGGCTTATTTTTAAACTTTATTTTTATTCAACAACATCAGTTAATAAATAACTATTATATTTGAATTTGCATTCCCTAAATACAATATTATAAATGATAATAATATATTTGCATTGAAGAAATTGCTATTTAGCAATAAAGCCACCGATTGTATTATTTCTTAGATAAATTATTTTGTAATTAGTATTATCTCAAAGTGCAACAAAGTGTTATGTATCTACATTAAATGAACGTCAAACATAGAGTGTATAAGAATTATTCATCTGAAACTACACCCCCCCCTAAAAGGGTTACATATATACAAACTATTGAATATAACTATATAGATTTTTTAAATGATACCATCTCAAAAAATCTAATATACGAATTAAAAATAAATTAAGCCAACCCTATTATGAAAATTAAATCACACAAATTGCAAAGACATTTTAACTCATAGCTATTTAATAAAAAAAACCTTCAAATGAGGTTAAAGAATTAAAGACAGTTATTCTATTCATTATCAATATCGACTATGTGTCGAGATTGTAGTTTGGAATTGTCCTACTGTTTTTTCTGTGGCGTCCGTACCTTCGTCGGCTTTGCGCCGTAGAGCATAACAGTGCTTCTACGCGAGCGGTGGGCTACGGACGTCTACGCCGTATCCGTAACGACTGCTACGAGACCACTTCGTAATTTTCCGAAATATTTAACTTTAAATTGAGGATCGCATAACGAACCTAACAGTTAAAGTGACTTATTTTTCATGAAACCGGTGAACACTAAAATTTGGAAGAAAACAAAGTATTAAGTTTGTTTGTAGATTTCCATACCGTCTTTGACGTGAGTGTTATGTACGATTGAAGACATCTTTCTGATCGTTGTGAACTTTGCTATCGATTGTTACGACGCACTAACGAGCTCAACTGTAAGTATCTTTATTATAAATATTTGTCTTATTCTATGCTAACATTTATATGTATTTATTTATTAATATACTATTTAAAAAAAAACTTCGTTCCAAAGAATGGAACACTACGTATATATTTTGTTTCATTATGCATTATATTAGACCACATTATAACTGAATCATCCAATTTTGATAAAAATCGTTATTGGTTAGAGTATTCCTTTAAATTAGTTAGTCCTTTTGCTACGCAATATTCGAGTTTCACTCAATTAAGTAGCAAATGGTTCGTGGCAATGTTTTACCTTGGCGGTCTAATGATTACTGCTATTATAGCAACTGAGGAATCATACATAGTAGGAGTAGGTATATATCATAATATGATGTATACTTTTACACAGCACTACTATCGTAACTTGTCTAGAAGTTCTTAACTGATCGACTAAGTTAAGCAACGTTCTTTGCGTTCATGACTTGGATGGGTGATTGCATTTCATATTGAGCGTGCACGTGCTTCGAACGGTACGTTAAGTCTTTGGGAAGAAATGTTTTAGGTTGTCAGTCATTACAGCATTTTTGTAGGGTATTTTGCAAATGCCCGCCTGGCTAGCCACCCCGATCAAGTAAAAATAAATAGTGCTAAGCAATAGTGCTTAGCACCTGACGGTGTATTGCGGCTGTTGTAATAATTTCAGGCTCTCAATGGAGCCTGAAATTATAGGTAAGCCTGAAGAACATCCTAGACCACATCATCACTTACCCTCAGGTGCTAGGTATACATACTTAATAAAACTCATATACTGAGATCTATTACACAATCGAACCATGGAACAATAGCACTGGAAAGAGTGAAAACTTTCAACACCGAATATTGTGAAAAAACTTCAGGAATTCGTGACCACGATCACGATATATCGCGTATTTAATAACATTTCGATATTGAGCTAAGAACATTTGAATCACCATGGTATAAACATAAACGAGTTAATTCACACTTTTTAAACGATTTCCAAAATAGGAGGTTCTTAATTCATTTAACTGAAAATGTGCTTGCATGCCTAAATGATTAAATTGTAATTGGAACTCTTGTTGGTGAAGACTGTTAATATACATAAGCGTATACATAAATAAAAACAGTGAAAAAAATTATTTAAAAATAACAAACGACTTGTTATCGTGGTCCGATTTCTACAAGTTTTTTTTTGTGTTGGAACAAAAAACAAATACCTGTAGAAATCGGACCACGATAATGTAGGTCAGTGTTTTAAAACAGAAAGGTACCGACTACATCATGTGATTACATACATTTTAGTATTGAAAGTCGGTTACGTTTTTTTTGATGTATTTTTGTGTAGTTCTATTTAAATTACTGTTGGACTCTTTGTGAAAGAGTTCCTTCCAGGGCAGTACTGTCACTGCATCTATTTTTACCGCCAAGAAGTAATATTCGCATTACTGTGTTCCAATTTGAAGAGTATGGATGCCGGTGCAATTACAGTCAAATGAGACAACAACATTATGTCTCAGGCTGATAGGCGTAACGCAGTTTGTCACTTGTGATGAAATGCATCGGTTACATGCAGCGATTATCGCTTAACAAGTGATTGTCGTGGACTCCGTGATAGTTCCGTCAAAATCCCATATAAAATACTATGATTCACGAAAGCTTCTCATGTAATTTAGTGTGGGGCTGCGTGTTTTCACGAGTTATTTAAAATACTTTTTACCTCGATTTTCTAGTAGTTCCCCAAGGAGTAAAATCTAACCAAACAAAGCACGGGTTAAATAAATATATGATTCTAAAATAAGATTAAAGATCACAATGACCCTCAATTTGGACGAGAATAGACCTGACCGGGGAGGTTAAGCTGCGGACAGGAGTTAGTATTTTATAAATAAAAACCAAAACCACAGTCACAACTGCGCAGTTCTCAAACAGTAGATATATCTTTATTTTTCATTATAAATATTACTTGAGTAGTAATATTGTAGTCCCGCCGCAAGGGGTAGGTTTTTGCAGCGAGTTTGCGGTTTATTGCAGTATATTTCAAACTGGTATAGCGGCGCAACTTCCAGCTCAACTTTTAGATACTTTATTATATAACACGATTCATAGAAAACCATTGGGAGCGGATTTTTAAGGTAGAAACTGACGTATATGGCGGAAAATACAACTTTTATGAGTTATTCACTGTTGTAGATATATTTCGTATCCATTCTACAAGATCATAGTATTCTTACTGTACTGTAACAGCCGGATCGTCCACTACTGAACACAGGCTCCCCGGTTAAGGCGTTTAAGTGTCATTGTTTTGTGATTAAAAGTCAGTCTTCAATATATATTTACGAGGAATGTACTCATAACTAGTTTTTTTTCCTAGTTACTTTTGTGGGTAATGTAGGTACTGTGTGGTTTTCTATAGTTACCTTTTATATATTCTAGTATTAACTTGAACTTGAAATGAATCTATAACTTATCAAACTAATATTATGAATGCATAAATTTGAGTTAGTTTTTATGAGGATGTGAGTAATTATGTTTGTCATTTCTTCACGGTAAAATGGCTGAACCGATTGGGATAGAACTTGGAATAAAGATATTTTAGGTCCTGGATTAACACTATACTTTTCATCATTATCATTTTACAGTATTGTCTTTGCACGTGCAAATCTCGTTATCTTAACTACAAATTGGACAATCAGTTTTGAAGCAGTTATAATGACAATTAATATTTAAATGGTTACTAATTTTTCCATTGTCACCTCTACGGTCACTATTATTTGACGGTAGAGTTTTATACTCATTGTTGCTCTTAGATTGTGATTGTAAAGATTATATCGTACTCTTTACGATAAGTATAAGTAAGAAAGTACTTATACTTGAGTACATGAAATTGTCTTTACAAAAACTCAGGCCAATGGAATGAAGAATGGAAACGAAGATGGGAAACCGACTAAGTAAAAACAAGCTTTTAAGAATAGGTGCTGGAATACATCAGCTGGGGTTTGACAGATCTTCTACTTGAGAGATGCATTTTTCATTCTAGAACTATCATCAGAAACAAAGACCTCGATGAGATCTAATACTTCTGTAAATCTGTAAAGCAATTAATAGTCCTCTAGTATAAATAGTTTCCTATATACAACTATTTTAGTTTGACATTGTCATACATGATGATTTTTATAAGATCTACCTTTTCTGTGAAGAAGCTAGAACTCTAAGATGAAATGTTTTTAAAATATAGCCATTTAATGTTGGCAGCTGCCATCTGAAACGATATCAATTAACTCTGTCTCATTTAAAACTAAATCTATGTGCATTGTTTGGGTTAAATGGAGTCAAAACAGCTCTCACATAAATTACAAAATATGTCACCCGCTGTTACTTTAACATTAATAATATCTTAGACCTATTTTGCGGTCATTTGGAGTTTGCTTGGATGAGTACAATATCATCCCTTGCCGACTCTACTTACAAGCTTTAGATTTATTATAAATGCCTTCGATCTAGTTGCTGATAAGAATATGATACTATTTTACTATTCAGTAACGCGTCCGTTTGGTACGTACAAAAATTGTGCGAGTTACTGAAATATTCTTCTTTTTATATGGATTGTGTATATTGTTGTTCCCATGAATAGAAACTATGTAATGATTGAAAAACCGGGGCTTCGTTATATAATAATATAATTTTTAAATTTAATAAATTGATATTCTGAATTTTTCACAGATTTTTGTTCTTCACTTGGCAATATTAATGAACACAATTTTTTAATCAAAAAAATATCAGAAATCTTTTAAAATATTGCGATAACTCCAATTAAAACCGTTGCATAAATTTTATTGTAACAAAACTTTAAGCAGCTCGATGAAGGTCTTTTTCATTTACAATAGTAAGCCTAATAAGTGTTGGTAACTTGACACCAATACGGCATTGGTCACGCCGAACAATCCCATTAACACCGATTCCTGACAAATGACGTCTCGTGCGTGCACTACATTATAACGTCAAACCAGCTAAGGAAACACATTTGTCAGTCAAGTCGGTAGTCGTTACAGACAATATAATTGCGTTCGACAGCCAGCCAGGGCGGGAACCGGGTCAATACTTATTCGAGTATACACAAACATTACTGTAGGTATATAGATTTATCAACATTTCTACCCTTACCTCACTTTCATGGCATCGAGACGTTGTTTTCTCTAATAACATAAAGGAAAACTTAAGCATTATAGTTTAATATTTGTTTTCTTTACTCGTAGTAATACAGTACACAGCGCAACATATGAATATGATTTTTAGAGCCCGAAATGTTCGTTTTAAGCCGCGTCGGCCAGCTTTCCGCAAAGAGTTACAGGATGTATATGTACCGTTTATAACTTACTTCCAGAAATGTACGTAGTTTTTCAAATAAACGCGTGTTTGGTTTTTTTTGTATGATTACGCTTATCTTTTCATTGACTCATCCAATACCGATGTTTTTTCCATCATTTCAGTGAAATCAGAGTAATATCAGATTGGAGCAATATATAAAATATAGATTTTCTTTGGAATACTTACAGATTCTGCTCACCGTTTATGCTCAGTACAAACGCTTTGGACCCTTAAATTTCATTATAAGAAAACATTTGGTAACTACGTCAGAAGTTCTGAGTCAAAACGCCTTGGACGACAAGCGTGTTCTTGCAAATTTTAAATCATATATTTAATTAACTTCTCTATTTATAATAATAAGAGTAAGTATTTTTTCTTTTTTTAATGTATTTTATTAAAATCAGACTTGAGCGATTATATGACCTACACTGATGAATTGTTCTAAGAATGCGTTCAGTGCATTTTATTTAAATACAAAAGTGCATTATATTAAGATCTCTAATATCGCGTTCAAAAAATATTAAAAAAACATTACTAGTAAGTAGTGTACTGTATCAGCCAGATTGTCCACTGCTGTACACAGCCTTCCCACAGGTAGAAATGGGGGGGTGCCATTCTAACCCGGCACCCCAAGGGGGGCTACTAGTAAGTACGTTCAAGGTATTAAATTATTGCTATCATGTTATATCTAAGCAAAACATGAATCAATGCGATATAAATAAACTAAACGGTAATCGTTAATTTAACGTTTTCACAATTATTCCGCACTAACAGTGAGTTTGTCGTAGCTGTAATCTTACGCACTGCCACGAGCTCTAGAATTGTTTACCGCTACCTATCTATTAACAGTTTATTGCTAGGAACGCTGTTTATTTTCCAAAATGACAGAACCAAAAGGATAAAACGTGAGTAATGAGATTTCTCGCAATAATTATGTCAAGCCGCGCCTTTCATGACATAATAAGTGGCGAACGAGAAAAAGATGAAGAAATACCGAAAGGAAATTAGAAGGCGATATTTGTTTGGGTTTCAGATTTATTATATCTGGGATCCAATTCTGTCAGAGTTATTATTCAGTGTCACGTGTTTGACATTTTTATTTTAATATGAGGCAAGTCTTGTGTTAGGTAATACCGTATCACTACATAATACAAGACAAAGTAGCTTCCCGCTGTCTGTCCCTATGTATGCTTAGATCTTTAAAATTACGCAACGGATTTTGATAATAATGATAAATGATAATGATAAATGATTTATTTTCTTGTGGTTCTAGGTAGTACATCAAATGTGGTGTCAAATATATTAACAAATTTCGCTAGATCCGATTATTTAGCATACAAGAGTTTTATACAAAAAATGTTTCGTCTAGCAGCAATTTATGAAGGGCGTTTTTAAATAAGACAATACAATCAATGCGTCTGATTCGTTGTGGAATGACATTATATATTTTATGTGCCATGCAGAACACACTCTTACGCATGAATAATTTACTTCCCGAGCGATGTAGTAGGTTTCCTGCCCGTCTAGTGCCAGTCGGTATAAATTCAAATAATTCAGGATTGCATAATAACAGGATTGAATAATTCAGGAGGTCTTGACTTACCGATGTCTCGATCGTGCGCTCGGTAAGTCAAGACCTCCTGAAGATGCTTCGTTTAGAAGCGAAACTAGTCGGGTATTCTTCCGGTTAGGCTGCGTGATGTTTATGACGTCACGTAGATAACAGGAAAATTAGGCGGAATTGTCACTAGATATATAATTTTATGCTTTTTTAAGTGTTTTATTTAAATATTATTTAATGTTTTTTAGGATACTTTTAAAAGTATTTGTTATTATTAAATATGGATTTCCGCAAAGTAACGCCTGAATCTATTCATTACAATTCAGGATTGCGTTTTACGAACATGGCAACTTCACTCATGTACATGGATGGCAATGTCAACAGGTTTGATTTAGCGGAGTTGATCTTGGTTTTTAAATAGATAGAGTGATTCAAGAGAAAGGTTTAAATGTATAATACATGCATAATACACTAAAGAAACATTTTAGAGGTTTCTAATGTGATATCAAGAGTAACCTCTAAAGAAAACATGTTTGTCTTGGCTAACGACAAAAAAAGCTGTGAGCGTTGTATATAAAGACATTCTGTAGTATATTTAGTATAAGTTGCATCAGTGCGATGTCAGAGCGAGTCGCTAGTTGCTTTATAATCTGCTTGAAATGCAGTAGCGTATAATGGATAAAAATGCATGGTTTTTTATAGCAAATATCATCTGATGGTAAGTGATGATTCAGAAGCTATTCAGGCTAACCTAGAATTATTACTGGCGAGAAAATTTTAGTTTGCTTGTTTGATATCGCCAATACATTTAAGGATGTGATCCAGACTTCAAACATAATATTAATATAACCAATTTTAGGTATAACGCACATGCTACTCGTCAGATTTTACTCAAATTTAAATGGGACCAAAAATACATATATATATATATATATGTATTTTTGGTCTATAGCATTGAGAGGCTCCTCCTTTTTTTGAAGTTGGTTAAAAGTAACACAAGAACATATCACGGTAGTAAGATTAACAGAAATAAATGTGATAAACTAATATATTGGAATGCTCCATTCCAATCTGTTCGAACAATCGAGCTAGCAATCTAACAGTTCGGAAATCAGTTTTATCATTATCAGCCTCATTACCTGAAGGCAGCATTCCTTGAGTACATTCTTGTAAATAGCATACTTAATATATATTTAGGTTAAATGAGGATGTTAAGATGGTAAAAAGCCCTGTAATGCACGTCATTTGTAACAACACCCCTCCTACGTCAACGTGAGTAATGACTTGCTGCTTTAGTAGCAGTAGAAGTTTTTGTGCGAGTTCATCCAGGGAAGTAGTGCCACCATTCCTATTTCTACCCCAAGCAGTAGACAGTTTTCACATAATGTTCCCGTTTGAATGTTAGGTATGGGTGCCGGTGAAATGACAGTCACATGAGACAACAGGTTTGTCTCAGAGTGATGGGCGCAGCGTGACGAACTGCGTCTGTTAAAAGCAGAGGTTACCGCCTAGTACATGTTCCATCACGATGGCATAAATAAAGTCTAGTAAGCTATTACTAGACTTTATTCATTTAAGAATATGTGTAGTTGGATATACGTCCAGTTACTCCGAAGTGAGTTATTTACGATAGCAAAGTTTGAAACTCGTACTATAACTAATAAGTCGTGCTTGTTTCATCACGATAGGGTAAAAAAAACGGCTCATCATTTCCGTTTTTACGATATTCAATCCACGATAATATAGAACAGGCCCAATTAAAGCGAGAAAATACACAAGCGTAGGCTTGCTTATTAGATATAACAATTATGAAATAGCACTAACGACGTTTAATTTTGTTTTGAAATGTCCACGCAGTTTCATTAAAATTTTAAATAAGTGAGGGATAAGTTACTTTAAGTACCTACTAAGTGAAAAGTTTTTACTGAAAACAGCTGCGACTATGAGTCCTTTAAGTGGTGTACATCTCAACCGTGACTGATGGTGCTCTTTGCTAATCTCCGGTGGCTAGTAATATTATAAACTTAGAAATTAATAGACTGGCATTACGACTGTGTGCCTCAAGAGGCTAAAGGAAACATTTAGTAATAACAATACGTTCTGTGCGTAGAGATATTGGATCTCTCGTAAATCTAAGTAATATTTGGGAATCTGTATCTGATACCTTGTGTCTGTTATAAAATAGTTAACTGAATTCTTAAATATAAATATAATGATTATAATTATTTTCGTAATAAAAAAAAATAATCGTTATTTCATACAAGCATTACTTTTTATCATAGAATATTCGAATAAAAATCATCGGAATAAAATCGATACATGCGAGTCCCAAACTGTTTAGGAAGTTATTTCTTCCATGATGTATTAAATGTGGAAAGACTTTAGTGTCAGTTTTAGAAAAATAATACTTGTAACCCTGCAGTAGGGGAGTAAAAGGGTCATGCCTCAACAGTGCACTCAATATAATCTAAGTAGCTCGATGTGTGTATATTATCGATCACCCGATGGTAGAATTGTTTACTTAAGTACATAAAAGCCGTAGAAGTGGCGACTGACGTTAATAAAATTTTATAAGTCTGGGGAAACCCGTACAAAATCAAACACTCGATTATAATCGTATTATGTTTTATGACTGATTTGACTTTATGTCATCGAGAAATATTAGGAAATATTTTTCTCATAATACTTTATAAGAAAAATATTTCCTAAGAATATAATTTAATTTGAGAATTTTTGTTGCGAATTTTAGATTATCATATTTTTTCTTGTTGCCCTTTTAGAGGGTGGTAACATAAAAAAATTGAAATTGCAGATTTGCGACAGTACTGCTTCTTCTTAGGCGGGCCAGCAGCTGGGTGGCTATATATATCTTGTGGTATTAAAAAACAAACCACCCGTCTGCCCATGGAGTGCCAGCGTACGGCAGCAGCAGCTTCTACAGATCTGTCAACAATTATACTACCTCGTTCCCCCTTCAGCTGTTATAATTTTTTTTGCTTTGATCCAGATATAGCAAGGAACCTTTAAACTTTCTAGAAAATAAATAATATATGGCAATTGTAAGAACGCCCAATTAAATGTCTTGTAGTTAATGCCTGTGTTACTTTTTGGGTAATCAGCCTCTTACACTGTTTGGCTTAGAGGCCTTAGAGCGAGTTTTATGTTACCATACTAACCGGAATTTGACTGCAACGTGATGCGGTACTTATTACCCACAATTGAATATACATATCCCCGAATTTACATCCCCGCATGCCCGAGAGGTAGTCAGATATGTCTAAAACATATGTTTTATCGTATATATCTTGGTAGGTAATAAGGGCGAGTCTATAGCCATCTATTGGGCAAATTTCCTGACAATTAACTTATTTTTTTTTTTGTCAGAAAAACTCAATGCTTAACCGACCCGGGTATCGAATCTTGGAACTTGAGATTACCAAGCGACGCTTTTTACTACTTTACCAAAACGGCAGTACAATAGTAAACATAATATCCTCCATTTTCTTTCTAAAATCCTTCATTTACTGCTCATTGTATTACTAACATCATGAATATGACCCCAGTTAGCGATGATAAAAATTTTCGTGTTCGCCCACTGATTTTTTTAATATAAATCAAAAACTTATAGAAAAGTCCTAAATATTTTTTCATAGAAAGGTCACGGTGTATAGTGCCTTCTTCCACAAAAACAGTGATTCTTTCGAGAAAGTTCTTTTACAAGTTCGAAGTAAGATAGAGTTACGAAAATATAAGTTTAAGTTTGCTGAAACATTTCGGACTTAAAGTGCCGCCGGGAAGATTTATCCGATGAAGTCTCTATTTCTATTTATAAGTGCTTTTCCATCGAGAATCGAGTCGCATCGAGCTCGTGTATGCCCCGGAGCATTGGAATTCTGGTTTTTCACCTTTTGTTGTTTGTTGGAGCTGTTTGTATTCGATAGAGCAGTACAAATATACCCACCTATGTAGGTAAATCGAATAGGAGTGTACGTTCATTATGCCTCTAGTCTTCTATTGTCACTGTGTTGTATGAACCAGAATCTTATTTTATACGAAAACTTGATTTTGAATTAGATAAGTAACCACACTACCCGGTTGAGGTTGTTTCGGCAGCTGTTCTTAAATGTGACGCCTGTGCTTGGCGACAGATTTTTTACAAGAAGGGGGTAAGGCAGGCAGACTTGTGATAATGCCCTATATGGTGGTAGGGCATTAACATAAGTCTGCCTTTTTTCTATGTTTGTGTTTTGTCAAAGTATAGGAGTTTTCAGGCTGCTTAACTTCTTTTGACATAGCGTATATTTTTTAAGATAACTACCGGGACCGCCTTGTTGGTCGGTTAAGAATGGCTACGCAAGCTCTGCTGCAAGTGCTTCAAAACACGAACGAACCCAAGTATGTCATGAGCATATGTTGTATGATAAGGAACATAATACAAAACACAAAACCTCGTTTTATGTCGTAGCGGATGCGTCGCCCTGGAATTTCAAGGTTTGATGTCCGAATCAGATGATTTGATTATTGGGATTATTTATTTAAAAAACTGTCAGTACCAGATGAAAGAAGCAGTAAGCCGCGGTTTAAAACTTCAACTACAATCGCTCCCTCAGGGTTGAAGTCTCATGGAATATAAACCCGCGAGGGGGCGATATATCTGGATGGTGGGTCTTTAGTGTTAGACTAAACTGGAGATATATTTTATTAAAAATATTATTAAAATATATCTAGTGACTATTCCGCCTAATACATTTCCAATTCAGTGTTTCAATACAGTTATAATTTGAAGTTTTCTTAAAATACTTTTAAAATATTTATTATTATCAAATATGGATTTCCGCAAAGTAACGCATGCATCTATTTATTAAATAGGATATTGTTTCAGCGAGCATTGCGGCCTGGCTAGTGACTATTGTCCCTTTAACTTCCACATTTTCAGAGCTTATGCAATCATTTTATGACGAATTTCTTCATTTCTGATTTCATCAATTGCGAATCTAATATGGTATCCCCAAAGTAATGAAGAACTACAATAACTATCCTATGTATTCCCTCACTCTATTTTATTTAAATGTATGAGCTCCATTCCGCAAGTTTCAACCTTCTAACTATTATCGGGAGTGACGGTGACCCTTCACGTATCGCTTGTTCAGCAGAAAGGTTTCAATAGACTCACGGTGACCGTACGACTGGATAATACGAGTCAATCACTTTTGTAGGTTTGTAGTCGGCTTTTGTTGACTACTTTGTTGTTTGGTTTTTGTTAGTGTTCAGTGAGAGGCTTGGCCAAAGATCAGAGCCTGGTAATTTGTTTTTCCTTTTGTCTTGATACACAAAGCTGTTTTGTTTCATTTACGTTTTGTGGCGTTTCCATCCTTAGGACCATTAAAATTAAATCGTTATTTTCTCCCTTTACTAGATCCTACTTCAGAGGTGGCCCCATTTAGAATCTTTATTTTTTAAATATGGCACCAACTTCCAATACTATAACATATGCTGATTCAATACACTCTTTCTTCACATTTTCATGGTCTGCCTTCCACAAGTATACTTTTCATTACTAGTAGTCGTTACTGTTTAAAAAATCATTGCCGTTAGTATACACGGCCAAAATAAATACACCCTATCGTTTTCTTACCCTTACATTTAAACATTCGGGTCTAAATACGAACAAAATTTCAAAATAGCACCTTTGTGATCAAATTGCATCGATAGTGGTCACATGCAGACTTTCCTTCCCTTATCTCATATTTCTCAGGGCTCAGTACAATATGTTTTCATTAATAACACAAAGGTACATTGTACACATAGGACGCGTGTTCTAAGTGAAAATGTGAAAATTACACAAAAATTTAATATTTTTCTTAAGTTTTGGCGTCAGTTTTTATGGCCATCTATACCATTGTAATTTTAAGTATACATTATAATAACTATTGTATTACCAATCTGCAGCAACATCCTACTCCCATTGACGTAAATGGTGGCATGCTGCTCATCTGTACCCATATACGACATCCAGCAAAAAGATATATATGACAGTCCTTATAGTCCAGTCCTTCTAACACAATTCAAAGCAAATCACTTATGTGCCTAAATAAATACGAGTCAAATCTGTACTCCGAATAAGTTATAATCAGTCAAGTGCTTCCAGAGAACGTTTGCCTTTGTCGGCATGCCATGGATTCTCCAAGCTATTTGCCAAATAACATAACACTACTCAGACGAGAATACTGACGCATGCCAACAACATTCCATCACGAAACTATTCACTTTTTCCGACAAAGACTTCTCTATTATAGTTGAGTCTTTCGAGAGCCACATTTAGTCATACTTACAGCGAACAAATATGAGCGACACGTTCTTTGTCTGGACGAAAGAAACATATTTCAATTTTCTACAAACATCTAGAGTATGCTCATCAATCTACCCTTATCGTACTTATGCAGGGGTCAGCAAGTACAAAGTTCTCTCTACGCCAGGACAGTATGGTGGTTCTTACTTTTGTTTTGTCGTGAAATTAAATTGGGTTAAAATTGTACGCTCTGTCGGTGGATTTCCTAGCAGCTATGATCCTGGGTGTTTCAAGCAGGGCGCGATAATCAACTCTGTGGTAATCATAGGGATAGCGATTAGCGAAGCTTACGGTTGCATTAATGGACGTCGTTTCTGGATTTCGTTTATGAGGCAAAATCACATTGAACCACTAGAAAAATAAAACAGGCTGTACTCGCCACTACGGTCATAGCAACTCGATCGAAACGTCGAGGTTGGTAATTATTTCTTATTGATGTTTAATTATGCATTAATAGAGCCCTTAGTGAATTGAAAACGTAAGTTTGCATGTATTGGATGCTGCTCAATAGGCGCACTTTTCCTTTAGTCGCCTCTTACACGGGAAGAAATATTTCATACAGTTTGAGATCCTAAGCATGCGTCTGATGTGCACTGGGCCTGTTTTATTCTATGCTACTATACGTTGTATATTGTACTAAGCTTGATGTTTGTGTATGTATTATCTTTTTTGCGGTATAGTAAAACTAAAACAAAATTAACTATAAAACACGTTTCTGGTAAGTACGGGGAGCCTCTATTGTATTAACTTTTTGCTATTACCATCATCTGGTAGACAATTTTTCAATATCTCACATATCTTGTGAAAATTTCAATGTTCCTTTAGACACCGTTTTCGATATCCAACATGATATGAAAAATTCTTTCTATTATAGCTGTAAACATGGTTTAGACGCATATGCCTGAAGTGGGGAACATAATGTTTTAGCGCGACTACGAGTTTTTATTGTACATTCATATATCTTTCACGAACGAGCTGCGCTCTTAACATTTTTCAACTATTGAATTAACGAAATAAAATGCTTGGAAATCCAACTGGCATTTTCTCTACTGCAGTTTCCTATTTCGAGCTCCACAGAATATATATCTTTTTTATTCCGTACACGATTAACGAAGTGCGAAAGAGATACATTTTTAATGAGATTTGCGTGGAAGGCAGAGCGGTTTTGTTTTTGTGAATTTTGGTTTAAGCCGATTCGTTTCCACCTATCATTCTTTTTAATTTTAATTCTCCCAGGGAATGTTTACTTTGGCTGCTAAACTTTAGATTGGCCAACGTGGGGATACTTTTGACGGAACAAGGGATGAACATTTTAATTAATTTTTTCGAGCTTGTTACTGCCAGATTTTTGATGGAAAGTTAGCGTTGGTGAGGCTTTACAGGTATAGGTATTTTAAAAGTACAAAAATTTTAAAATTGTCTTCTGATTAAAATACTTGTCAAATATGAGCAATCTGAGAACTTTGTTTCATGCAGGCTTAAATTTCAATGACAAAGTAATATTTTAAGAGCTATAAGGCTGTATGTGAAACGTAATGTACGTACATTTTTAGAGTAAAGATAGTCGAGTAGTAGCAGAGGTTGATTGCAGTGCAGTAGGTCCATGGTTCGATCCGCACCACTGGATTGAGTTTCACCGCAAGGTGAAAGGGCATTTGGTGGATACTGTCCTGGCTAGCTACCATCCACAAATAGAAAATCTGTCGACAATTACCTAACAATGTGTTCCTGCAGCAGTCCTTGAGAGCCAGTAAAAATATAGGCACATATAGACTTAACAACTTTATGTCTCAAGGTGACGGGTGCAGTGCCATTCGTCACTTGACGAAATACATCTGTTATAGACAGGTTACCGCTGAAAAACAAGTGGGCCTCGTGCTCGTCAAAATAAAAACGCACTTATATACACACTAAGACACTAAGTCGTGAACAATATGTCCATACTTTGATATTATAATATATAAAGAATACATTGTATCTGGTCTTCTTATAAGACGTAGTACCATTCACATATCCAAAGAAATTAGCCATAACCACAATATATACTGCTTTGTGTGTCGTCAAGCGTCTCTTTGTATCCTCGAGGGCTCAAACTCTGTTTTGTAAGTTTTCTAAGCTAGCCTTTGACCACTCTCTCACATGATATTAAGTGATGATACGGTCGAAGATGTTGTGCAGGCTAACCTAGAAGTATTGGCTCTAATGGACATGATATAGATTTTCTACTTGTAGGCAGTAGCTAACCAGTTAGGCACTTACAAAATACCCTACCACCATGCATATCGACTACCATCGTAAGGCAACAACCGGGACCGTCAACTTAACGTGCCCTCCGAAGCACGGAAGCGCTCAGTAGTAATGTCACTAACGGTCACTCATCCAACTCATGACTGCGGCAGACGTTGCTTAACTAAGCTGATCGATTAAGAACGGCTAAGCAAACTTCGCTACGAGTAAAAGTAAAACTAAATAATAACAAGTAAAGAACTCCATACAAAGTACAAAAGGAAAAATTATAGTCATTTGCGGCGTCAGCGTCATCTTCTCCTTTAGCCGAGGTATGCTCTGACCGACTGAGCTAACATGACAGTGGTTCATAACTCTAATTTTTCCTCTCGTTCCTTAACCATCGTATAGGGATGGAGCGATATTTATAGTTCAACTTACGTTACTACAAACAAGACTAATTTTGCAATTAACTTTAAACTTGTACTAAATATGAGGCAACCCTATAATTTTAATATTTTTATGTTTGCAATGACGTATGCTTTGCAGAATTACAAATTTACGAGAGGAAAATTTTCGTAATGGAATCCAATATTAAAAATGAAGAACTGTTATATACTTCTTACTCTAAGATACAGCAAAGAGTTAACCGACATACTACAAGTAATACCTTTTTAAGCAATTTAATTTAATTGAAACCATCATTTTTACTATTAAGTAACAAAGTGTCGGTATTGAAATATTGTTCCCTGTGGTACTGTGAGAGAAAATTATGTTGTAGCATGTAACCCTACTAGACCGGGATCTGGGACTGAAGATGATGAGCACGGTGTAAAACTAGAACGTGTGGAAGATTACTGCACACTATACTTACATAACTACCAACATGGCTTCAAAGCTTGCTATAGAACTGCCACGAAAATATAATAATATACATACCCATACCCATTGTAAGCCAATTGCTGACTTACGTCCACGAACTAATTAAAATAGTTTCCAAGTACAAAAGGCTTTACTGGCAAAGTGAAATTAGTAAGAACTTCTAAGGCAAAGTCTAGAAACAGCAAACTTTTGCGTTACACGTGCGTACTTACTTCTTCATAATACTTAGTTCACCAACTTTTAACTTTTGCACTGTGAAGAGCTCACAATTGAAATTTAATTGACTAACAACCGTTTAGTTGTATAAAGTATGTTTATATTTTTATGTGATTCTCAATTTCATTTTCGTAATCTGTAATAAAAGTTTTTGCAAAGATTGGATCAAATTTAGTTAAATTAATTAATAAACGAAAAGTAACGTGTATAATCTTCGATAACGAAGTGTATAATATATCACTTGCGAGAGAAAACAATTTATTGTACAATTTACTAGAACGTATACATAACCTTTATGAGTTTCACGTTAATTATTTAGTATTATTTTTTCGAAGCCAAAGAAATAAGTATCAGAAAACTTTTACATATTATAATTATACAAAACTACAAAAAGCTTGTCCTGAACTAGAACTCTTTGTGCAAGTTCGTCCGGGGAAGTACTGTCTCCCATAACTATTTCTACCTAAGGCGGCCAACTTTCTGAAAATTTAATGCGGTACTTTTTGAGGCAATTGTTTGGGGTGAATGCGATGTATGAACTTTTGTCACTATACCTACCTATCAAAATTACATAAAAACCTAAAACTTGTCCAAGTCAAAATCATTTATTCTATGTAGGCGTTTACGATGATCTTAAGAAGGTCAATTACAAATTTTTATATTGAAATATTCTACATTTCGTTGCCACGATCGAAGTCAAAGACAAAATCATTTATTCAATTTAGGCGTCTACGATGCTCTTATGAAGGTCAATTACACATTTTAAAATTGAAATATTCTACATTGTAACTACTGCCATATTCAGCAAAAAATCAAATCGTCAAACAAAATCAGCAAACAAAAATTGTATAGAGCCACTGCGAAAAGAACGGGCCAGAAAGTCGGGGCTATTCTTTTAAACTTCTTTTAACAATGTGTTACATACTGTATAATAACATTATTACAATATTAAATTTGCGTATATTACGAAGGTGACAGGCACGGATAGCTTGGCAGCGGCGGACTTCACCAAGCATTTTTGTCGTCTAAGTAATCACAAACTGTGTAGTAGGATTTCTTAGTCAAAATTTTTTTACGAGCAAATTGAATTTTCCTTCTGTGAGCGTAGTAATATGTTTGGGACCTTTATTATAAAACCGCACACAATTACCTAACTAAAAAGGAACTTTTGTTTGTCTTTGCTGGCACTGCTATTTTCTATTTATTTCTAGTGTTGTAATCGTGATTGTCACTGTTGAATTGAAATTTACTCAAATACTTTCGAACATATAATAGTACATTACTGCAGCGGCCAGCAAAGGTGGCATTGATGGACGAACATGTAAATGTGGGCCGAGGCGAAACCGAAGCACACATACGTAAGTCCATCAATGCCTAGTTGTGGCCAAGGCTTGTATAGTGTTTTTGTCAAATAATGCGCGGAAATTAAAACAAAGTAGTACCTAGGCAGATTTTTTTATTTGAAGATACAGTTGTTAAATGTACAATTTAGGAATTTATATTGGACTTTCCGGGGATTATGTTGGTTTGGGATAATTCTAAATAGGTGAAGAATTTCAGGTGGCGTTGAATTAAGTTCATCACACTCATTGTCTTCACTTGAACTCATTTTGTCGAAACAATTACTTTTCAAAATCAATTACTATCAACAAACAACAATAAAATTGCCCGCGTTAAAGTGTTCATTTGTTTTTTTTTTCAATAAACAGCGTTCTATTTGCATGCCATATCGAAATTTAAATAAAACCTTTGATAAGTTACCTCCGTGGTGCTTGGTGCCATGCTTCGAAGTAAAAGATCATTCCATTTTTAAATTTCACGACAGATATGAGTTTACTATGCAATTTATTTGACCGCTAGACACGACAGATATAGATTTTCATACATTTGTTGCCGGCCGCTGCGCGCATGTATTTGGCCAGTACAGCAATTTCGATTTATCTCGAAGAACGTTGTCAAAATAATGCTCACATTTCCAAGCATGTTTGAGAAAATAATATTTTCAAATCCTTACAAAAACCTTAGTCATTTTTAGTTTTTTAAAGTTATTTAAAGATTTTAATTTTGAAGCAGTGATGGCTCAGTGGCATTGGATACGGACTGCCACGCAGCAGGTCTATGGTTCTAATCCCACCGCAGGCTTGAGCTTCACGAAGAGCATTTTGCGAATGCCCGCCTGGCTAGCGACCACCTACAAGTAGAAAATCTGTCGCCAAGCACCTAACGGTGTGTTCCGGCAAAGGTCCTTGACAGCCAGTATTTCTAGGTTGAGCCTGTTAACACCTTCGACCACATCATCACTTTCCATCAGGTGAGATTGTGGTCAAAGGCTTACCTATCAGCATTAATAACAAGACACTGCTGTCCATCTTCAGGTACTTCTCTTTTCATCGCATGCAATGAAAGCAGGGGTGCAATATCCATATATGCTTTATATTTACCTAAAGGAAGGCGTATAAAGTACAGTATACAGCTCGGGGGGATAAAGCTGTTTTTGGTTTGTACGAACTTAAATGTCTCACTCAAGGTTCTAGTATTTAATCCTTCCCAGATCAGGTTTCATTATGCCACCCGTG
Source organism: Plagodis dolabraria (assembly GCA_963854805.1). Lineage (NCBI taxonomy): Eukaryota > Metazoa > Arthropoda > Insecta > Lepidoptera > Geometridae > Plagodis > Plagodis dolabraria. Next base: position 2,265,133 of record OY978452.1, on the reverse strand, counting down.
ACGTAAGACACTGCTTTGTCCCATAAAAAACTATTATAGGATAAAGAGGCCCGCCTGTTCTCATAATTTCACTCAATTTTTACGCAATCTGCAAAACATCTGAAGCTAAATTTTAATTTGCAAACAAAAAACGTACTTATATTTCTAGATCTGAGAGAAAAAGTCATTACCTTGTCGAAAATAAGAATTGCTCCATACATAACACGGACAAAGCAATTTTGTCGACGGCTGGCCTGACTCGGTCGAAAACTTGAATAAATTGGAGTTGGAGTCACTGGTGCCTCCAAAATTTCGTGAATTACGCTTCAGTGGCTTTTATAAAACATCTTGTTTCCTTTGTATTGAAGTTGTGACCAGAAATTGACGGAAAATAACATCTCTACTCACATAAAAATATGTGTAGTTTACCTCAACTCACAATATGATGTTACAAGGTCTGTGGACATTTAATTAGTTTAGTTTATGATCATCATTAATTTCATTCTTATTCCGTTTAGGTATTTACATTCAGTATAATGTGATTGGTGTGCTTGGTGACAAAATGTTTAATTGATTGTGGCAGCTTTCCAGCCACCAAGTAATATTTATGCTATACTGCCTCTAGGGCTGAATCTTCGGTTGCTTAAATGTTATCGTTGTAGTAGCTGTAGTATTGTATACAGTTTGTTGTTTTGTTAATTATGGACACTGTGGTGGTACAGGCTAGTGTGATCGTCTAAGTTAAGAGTTATGATATATTGAGAAAGGATTACTTGATTCAGAGATACGAAATCATAGGAGAGCTTTACTTAATGTGATTGTAAATCATCACTCATGTCTTACACAAGTTTTATGTCAGTACATAGGCTGAATGTCCATAAAATAATCACTTTCATATTCCTCCTGGCTTGCTTTAAATAAGAGAGGTCAACAAGTAAATTAATTAAAATAGTTAATTAAATTAATTATATTAGTGTATGCGTTTGATTCATAAGGTATATGTGGAAGAGTTATTCTAATTAGACCATCCTTAGCAAGTGGCAGGATTCAATACAAGAATGCCTTATTTTATGTGGAAGGAAAGATCATCTCCCCAATAGAAACCAGTCCAAATAACGTCTAGGGAGACCTACAACGCGGCTCAGCGTACACCGAAGTGTTTTCAGGGCGGAACCAACCTTTTAACCTATCATGAGCTGAGGAGCTCTATTTATTCTTATAGCGAAATAAGCGCTATTTGTATATTTTATCAGCCCTTTTAAAACCATGGATTTATGTATATATCTCAAATATCACGTGATTCAACACAAAATTTGTGTTTGCCTGGCCAGGCTTATAGAAATCTATAGGTTGGTTCAGATGAGAGGACGTGTATTGTGACGTATTGTACTGCCGCTTCTAGGCACAACCATGTAATGACTTGTGAAATCTAGGTCCCATATTCTTGTTATAGGCCTTAAAATATAAGACTGTAAAAAAAAGCACGCTCTCCTAAGATATCGTTTGCAGTTATTCCCTATCATAGTCCAAAAGATATAATATAGATGTTTAGAGTTAATGGAATTGTATACTGTACTTATTTTAATATACTCCCTGTTGATCAGTAACTGGACTCGATCTCCCCTTGCTGTCTGCTCGCAGGACTTTGTGTTGGAAATTATATGACCTATCTATCTAGATTAGATGCTACGTTATAGCCCTAATGAAATAATTTATGTTATATTACTATCTTAAATTAGGTAAAGAATACTCTATACTCCAGCATATTCTGCTATACTAAATAATTAGACTCAAATATTATTTTACTATCCTAACTGTTATTAACTAAGTAAACTATCGTAAATTATTTATCAAAACAATTTTAAATTTATCTCAAGATCTAATTAAGTGTGGATTACTATTTCAATAGTTAGAGTTCAAATATTCATTTAATTTACTTTAGATTCAATTATTCTTAATATATATTATATTCTATCTGATTGGAAAGGTTCTTAATCATAAAATAAAATAAGTTTAATATAGATCATATTAATTTTTATTATAATGATCTTAAAATTTGTTGTGGTATTTAAGCGACACTCTTTGATTATTTAAATCATGAAAGTTACATATATATGTATCTATAAAAATACACATATATATTAATCACATGATCCGCCATTCATTTCCTAGACTTTATTAAAGAGGAAAAAATGAATAGCGAAATGACAAAAAACCTCTTTAGTCGTATTACACAGTACAGTAGAATCAACAAAACATATAATATATGTTAATATACACAATTATTTACAAAATAAAACCATACCCATATGTAATTTTCAACATAACAAGTGATATCTTTGACATGAATATACTAATTGTATGTAGCAAATAAGATATATGTATTCAATAAGGTAATACGATTTAATACTATCATTAATAAATTGACTATTCAATATAATTTAATTTTCCTTACAACAAATCCTCTGAAATTCCATAAAATATATATTGGGTGTAATTTTAATTTTATCGCTAGAATTAACTCTATAGTATGTTGAGAATAGGATTTATCAACTTTACCGAATGATTGTCTTCTAATATCACTGAATTTAAACTTAAGTTGTTAATTTATCAAATAATAATAAAACACTGAAGTTACTGCAGTTTTTAAACTGACTTCCGCGTTAAACCAGCGCTAATCTGTTAATGTCCTCCTGTCTCCTCTCTTCGTCTTTGCAAGGTCAGAATTCCATCCCCTCTCTGTATGTAAGGAAACACCCCCATCGTCATCGATTGGTTGATCTAAAATAAAATAAAACAGCCACACATAATTTGTTCTCTGATAGGTTAATTCCAGGATCGGTTAAGTAAACACCCTCGCAACAATATTTTTTATATTTCCCACGGTTTGCAGTTTTGCCAAGCTTCACAAAAAAACCCTCCAACCCAAATTTTTTGTGAGTCTCGTTTTCGAGTGGCCATAAAATCAAGAATAGATTTTGAATGCGTTTGTTTTTATCTTTTAATAGCTTCCCGGCGCCAGACTGTTAATTTTTTGTGTTTTTGTGTTATTTTTAAAAATTCACTTAGGCAGCTCTACTTATTCGTCAAATAAAAAAAAAACTTCGTTGTATGTGTCATATACGAGAATACATAATTACCTATACTATATATGTGAGATACCTCCACAACACATGTCACTATAATTTCTATTCATGGAGGTACGGCATTTTACAAATACCCGCCTGGCTAGCTACCATAGCTACTACACAGCATCGTTGCTTGTACCAAATTTCAAGATTCTGAGTTCACGGGAAGTGCCCTAGTGGGTTTTGATTCCCTTGCGAGTGTAGTTGGCTTAGAAGTTAATTAGATAAATCTCAAAATCGTTCCCGTAAGTCGTATGATTAAGGTTGCAACAAACCTTAATCATAAGTTTACCATAATATATTTTTCTATATGTGGACGGAGAAACGGACAGACGGACAGCCGAGGTTTAGTTGCAGGGTACTGTTTTCTAATACGGAATCCTAAAGAACAAAACCGCACTAGTCTATTCTCGTACTATGAAACTATGAAATACCTAACTTGCGGAAGTCGGGACCATGATCAAGAAATTGACTTCAGTATTTGAGAAACAATAATAAACAATGTACAATATCGACTTCCAAAAGTTATTTCACACTTGTCAGTGTATAATTTCGGTTCTGATTGATAAAAATAAAAGAATAACGTAATTGATTCCACAAAAGGCTGCCTTTATCCAAATACAATAATCAAATGCCGTCTGCGTAAATCAAAAAACCCATGTCCAATTCCAAACATCCTCCAAATCTAATTTGATCTATACGGTCACTGGTTCTTAAAATAGTCAGCCCATTTTCAATTGGAGCTGTCGTCCCGAACTCGGATAGCCAGTTAGAGCTAATTTCTCGACATCCTTTACCGAAGGCGCCTTTTCATAGGCGAATTCATTAAAATCAGCTCCCTGCTATCGACATTTTCGAGACGTTTTTAATCTGGACGGAAATTATTTTTATGCATCGCTTGGTTTGCTTTTGTAGTTAAATGAAAGTTATAAAGGTTTGAAAGATAAGCTTTAAAATGTAATTTAGGGTTTTGTGCCAGAAAACTATTCGTCCGTCTGATCTTTGCTGTAGCTGTAATAGAGGCTAAAAGTTTCAAAACTTTCACAAAATATTGTTGATGCCTGAAAAATAGTATGGAATCTCTTCTACCAATGTTTTTTTCTGAAACATTACACGAAAACTTGATACTTTCGCCTATGGCCGATAAAATATCTTGGTTTCATGTGCTCCGTGTGTGGGAAATATACATTAACTCCCGCGGGGGTGATGGGGTGCAGGGGTGCATTTGCACCAATTAAATGTGCAGGGCATGTTACTGTAACACAATGTTGTGTACCTATAGGCCGGTTTCTTGCGCGGACGACGTGAAACTAAGTTTTGTGTTAGAGTTTATGTTGAATATTTCGAAAAAGGCGTCACAGGAGATGCGTCTCAGGTCATTCTCACCCGAATCCGGGCATTTATGAATGAAAATCAATTGTAATTATTATCTATGGAGCGCAAGGATTAATAAAAACAATGAGTAAAAAAGTAAAGGACAAAAATTTTGAGTGGCTCAAAAATTAAAGTTGCGAAGCAGTTTAAATACCTAGGACATCTGTTGACGGAACGGCTTCAGGACGATGAGGATATCGAGCGAGAGCGGAGGGCACTTGCAGTCAGAGGGAACATGCTTGCTCGCCGGTTTGCTAAGTGCAGTAATGACGTAAAGACCACACTGTTCAAATCGTATTGCTTAGGCATGTATACGTGTCAGTTGTGGACAAGTTTCACGCAGAAAGCATGAGTAGGATAAGAGTCCAGTATAATGACGCATTCCGGGCTCTTATGAAGCTACCGCGATACTGCAGTGCATCAAGCATGTTCGTTGAGGCGCGTGTACCAGACTTCTTTGCAGTCATTCGATCTCGAGTGGCCTCATTCTGGCTTCGCCTGCGCCGTTCCTCCAACAGAGTACTTGTAGCTATCTCTGATGACATATTCAGGAATCCTGTTTTTACGCGCTGGATTTCCGTTCTCATGGACAAGAACAAAAAGTGATTCAGCATGATAAATGCGTCGCGTAGGTATTTTATTTTTACTTATATCTATTGTATATTTTTTATATTTTTGGACACCTCTATAGAGCGTTAGAACTTTAATTTAACTATGGGTTTATGCCTGAAATAAAAAAAAAAAAAGTTATATTGCTACCTTTTATTATTTTTACTCTAACATAAAAACAGTGATACATTAAAGTTTTAAACTTACAGTGACCAAAGGAACGATAAAAAAAACGACTTCTAACACAGAAAAGTATGAAATAACTTGTTTCACACTTTGTTGTGACAATAGCTGGTTAAGAGATAAATTATTTAAACTCAATTATCTACAATACTAGTTTCGACAAAACTTGCAACCACCAAGTCATCTTGGTATGTCAAGCATTTTTCAATAAGTTGAGTATATCTTAAACACTACTAGAACGATTTTGATGTAATTTATATAGGACTACCTCAGAGGTATACTCTTTTCATCATTTTCAGCAGCGGACATTGCTTAACTTAGCTGATCGCTTAAGAACGTCTAAGCAAACTATGCTTCGAGCGCTTCAAAGTATGTAGTTTAAATTAGTAAACATTCAGAACATATGTTTGTGTGTTGATACGAAAACACACTTAGCCGGTTTTACTTGTAGAACTCGTAGGTATTCTTATTATTGTTGGCGCTTTCTTGTATTATAGTAATCCTTTGTTTGTAACAATTTGTTTTAAACTCGTAACAAAAGCCTCTTTTGCGCATCACCATTTCATTAGTATTCACCGACAGAGGCTCCTTGATTACACTTAATTACGGACTGACTGCTGCGACGTTGTTGTCAATAAGGCTTTTTCGTGTTTGCTAGGCTAATTAATGTACTTACCAACTCGTATAAAAAAAATATACCAATACTTAAAATCGTATTTGATTTTAAGGAGAGATGCTGTTAATTTTGCAGTTTTTTTATTGATAGGTAAACCTTTGACCACAGTCTCACCTGATGGTAAGTGATTATGTGGTCGAAGTTGTTAACAGGCTTAACCTAGAATTATTGGCTCTCAAGGACAGCTGCCGGAACACACCGTAAGGTGCTTGGCGATAGATTTTCTACTTGAGGGTGGCCGCTAGCCAGGCGGGCATTCGCAAAATGCTCTTCCCCCATGCGGTGAAGCTCAAGCCCGCGGTGGGATTCGAACCATGGACCTTCTGCCTGGTAGTTCATAGCCAATGCCACTGAGCCATCACTGCTTCCAAGCAAGATTAGAATATTAATTTAAAAGTTTGACAGTGAGGTTAATTGGAAGTGATGACGTCATGTCCTGCTAACGTCATTTTATAAATCTTGGGAAAGTTATTTATTGATCATAACTTTGTTTATATGACATAAGGCCCAACACCCATCTCTTTATCAAGCTAAAATATTGATGATAAATGAGTAATACTGAAACATTGTGATTGCAATATTGGGTGAGAGCTGTAAACATGGTTAATTGCACGCGTTTATGAAGGTCAGAAGGTGTCTAAGAAGGTTCATCTGGCTGTTCATAGGGGAGTGTTGGTTTTGAACCATGGACCTGCTGCGCGGCAGTCCATAGCCAATGCCACTGAGCCTTCACTGCTTCAGATGAAGCAGTTTGATTTATTATGACCAAGACGTCTGAATGGTTACTTTTAAATTTATTATAATAATGTGATCATCACAAACATTCTACGAGGTTTAGCTTGTGATATACCCATAAGCCAGCCACTATTTTTCAAGGTTTTCTGTATCAAGGCATCTACTGACGCGTGATGTACCAATGAAATTTTTTGCTTGGTAATCTATAATACCTCCTAATATAATTCCTCCTTAGATACTTGATAATACCTCCTTGAGTCCAAGATTTCGTTTCGTGTCGTGATTTACAGACAATTCGTACATATTTCATGAGAGACCGGACTTAGGATTTTTCGTCAGCTTTTCATAGCTTATATAGCATGGACGAACACCCATCAAGAACAGTATTATCCAACGTTCATTACTACACATTAATGTCGGCACTAATACGTTTTGGCTGGTGGCATCAAAGTGTAGTATCCCACAATATTGATTGGACTTCTATTCATTCTCATTTATGCTTTCTATTTCTCGTATATAAGTTCCCAGCACAGATTTTAAATAGGTTGCTAGTAAAGTACACTCTTACAATTCTCTTAGTCTGCGTCAACACGCTATCGAGACAGGTTGTGCGTAGTGTTGCATCGTTAAAAACCGAATCCTACCCGCAATGGTTTCCAAAAAATGTGTAAAGTGCAAGAAAAAGTGCCTGGTTTGGAATGCAGTAGGTGTGATAAGGTAGTGCAAGCCGATCCAGTGTGTTCTAAGCTTTCTAACAAGCAGCTTAATGCTCTCCGAAATTCTCCCGGCATCGAATGGAGCTGCGAAGGATGCTTGAAAAATATCTCTCGCAGGTCATCGTTTCTTGTCCCCGATGATGATGGCGACGATGATGAGTCAGAATCAGGTACCGTTGTGAATGCTCAAACTTTTGATACACGAAAACTGGTTCAAGATATCAGTCGTGAATTTAAGAAAACTTTTCGGGAGGAGATTAGCAATGTCGAGTCTTCGCTTGAGTACCTCAGTGATCAAATCACTACGATGGAACAGTCTTTATTAAAACCAGATACTATTATAAAAAATTTAGAACACAAAAACCAAGACCTGCAAAATAAAAACAAGAATTTAGAACTCAGAATGTCTATTTTAGAGCAAGATATGAATAGCTTTGAGCAAAAAACTCTTTCAACCTCTCTAGAAATAGCTGGTTTACCTGAAATCGCCCATAGTGACGTTAGCAATGTACTCCAAACAGTAGCCTCGAAACTAAACATGAATGAATGTGACATACAATCCTAACAACGTTTGCCTGGGACCAAAGAAAAACCGGGAGCCATCCTTGTGGAGATGAAGTCCAAAGTGTCCCGCCGGCAATGGATAGATGCTGCCAAGGAAAAAAGTCTCACCGTTGGACAGATATTGCCAGCCGTCCCCAAGGAGAAGTCTAATGATCGCATTTTCATTCGAGAAGCTTTAACTAAAAATCTTAAAACACTATTGTTTAATGCTTAAAAAAATGCTCAGTAAGTCTTATCAATTTATATGGTGCAAAGATGGTAGAATATGTGTCAAAAAAAACGAATAATAGTAAGATATATAATGTTCGATCAATGCAAGACATTACCCAAATTGAAAAACAAACAAAGGGATCCACTATAAGTTTTTCAACGCCCCTGTAAGATACCTAATTGTATTTTATTCTATTGTATAATTAAAAAAAAACAAATGGATACACATATAACAGAACTTTTTGATTGCACTTCTACGAACAATTTTTTTCAACAGCTACCACCTAAATGCCAACTAAGTCTGACATCTTTACACATTAATATTAGATCATTGATTAAAAATTTTACTAAACTGCTACAAATAATTCATACCTGTACCTATCCATTAGATATAATAGTGATTACCGAAGCTAATATTTCAGAAAATATTGCCAATTTATTTAACATACCTGGCTATAACATGTACTCACGATTACGTCATAACAGAAAAGGGGGCGGTATCATAATCTACGCTAAAAATCATTTAAAGCTTATCGCAACATAAAACATAAACGTTTGAAAGTCTTACCGGCACTATAAAACTAAGCTCATCCCAGGACGTAATCGTGTGTGCTATTTATAGACCACCTTCGAAGAACAAAAATTTGTTTGTCATGGAGCTAGATATGCACATTAGCAAGTTTGAAACAAAACAAAACCTTCTTTTGATCGGCGACACAAACATTGATCTGAAAACCATTTCATCATATAAAGACGCTTATTTAGAAACACTCAGCGAGCATGGTCTAATGTGCGGAATTTCCGATTTCACTAGAATTGAAACTAAACGTAATAATAACACAAACACAAAAGTTATCACTAAATCATGTATTGACCACATCTTTGGGCGCTTCCACACATTAATTCCGTACTCGGTGGTGCTAAACGTCGTACTAGCCGATCACTGTGCCGTTATCTATGCATGCATTGGTAACTCAAGACCGGAGCGTATACAGGATGGCACGAAACATACCATTGACTATGAAATTCTTCGTAAAGAGCTGAACAATGTGAAATGGGAAGATACAAATGATATGACTGCTGCTAGCGATATTTTTAACTTTATTCGGGGATCGTTCCATAATGCGCACAAATTAGCAACATGCACTAAAACAAATGAATATTTTAACAAATATAATAAAAATAAACAATTTACTGTACCCTGGGTTGATGATAATATTACTCAGTTATGTGAAAAACGTGATAAACTGTACAACTCTTGGAAAAGTAGTTTAAACGATTCGAAATTAAGATCGAAATATAATAAAAATCGCAATAAATTACATAAATTATTAGAAAATAAGAGTAATACGTATTATATAAATAATATAAAAAATAATTTTAGAGATACAAAAAAAGTTAATAAACTAATCAATCAAATGCTGGGACGGGTAACGTTATCGATCGATGCCGCGATACTGAAAGCATTTGACTCCCAAGGATTGACCACTAAAACTATAGTCGACAACTTCGCTACAAATTTTGACAGAGCAATAAAGGATATTATTCCCAATTGTAACACGAAACTAGTAGACCCAAAAACCTATTGCAATCCAATTGACTCCAGTATTTTGTTTCAAAAAGCTACTGGAGACAAAGTACTTAAAATAATTCGTAACCTTAACTCAAACAAAGCTCCAGGGCCAGATAAAATAAGAGTGTCTGATATTAAAATAGTAGGACAGGACTTATCTACGCCTATTGCCAGTTTAATTAATTGTAGTGTCAAATCTGGTATATACCCCGATGAACTAGAAGTTGGTTGCATCAGACCTGTCTACAAAAAAGGCAAGCGTGATGATTACTCCAACTATCGCCCGATCACGCTTCTCTCTTCTATTGACAAAATTGTGGAAAAATATGTCTGTGAACATATACACAAGTTTTATAGAAAACATTATACCTTATTCAAAAATCAGTTTGGGTTTCAATCAGGAAAAAGTACAAGTGACTTCCTGTCAAAATTTACTGATGAAGTGAACGTACATATAAATGAGAAGAAACATGTACTAGTTCTATTCATAGATTTTTCCCGTGCGTTTGACACCTTAGACCATAATCAATTTGTTAATAAGCTAGACAACTGTGGAGTACGCGGTCCTTTGCTAAAATGGTGCGAAAACTACCTGCAAGCCGTTCATCTACCGTTAATGTGGATAACACGTACAGTAAACCCATAATAGCTACAAAGGGCACAGCCCAAGGCTCAGTCTTAGGCCCTCTCCACTTTTTATCTTAAATCAATGAAATTAGTAATTGCATCAACTTCTGCACTTGTTATCAGTTTGCAGATGATACGTGTCTCATTGCAGCTGATAAAGACCCGCAAGCAGCCTGTGACTTTTTGCAGTTTGATTTGAACAATTTATTAAAGTGGTGTCACGAAGCAAGCTTAGTACTAAATGCAAATAAAACAAAACTACTTGTCATAAAGTCACCTTACATTAAAAATTCCCCATTAAAAAAACTCTTGGCTCATGACCATAGCTGCCTTTAGCATTAGCAATAAAAATATTATGAGCCTGATAACGGAATTAAACTGGCTTTGTATAACATTGAAAGATAATTAATATTCTATTAATTTAAAATAAAACGTAAATCACCATAGCAAAAGGCAATCCCCAAAAAGGTGTGATGTCAAAGGGGCAAAATTTTCGCAGCATTCTGTTGCATTGATTTTTATATTGCTAGAGAATATTGTAGCAAACCTAGAAGTGGCATGATGTGCAAGGATTACTACGCGGGATTCTTGACAGACTAGCACGTAGCGTACACGTCTAGTGGTCGGGAGCGGCGCCGGCGATGCAATCTCAAACTTTTCCAATTTTGATCTTGATGAAGGAACTTTACTGTAACTTGTGGAAATTATTTAGATTTGGAAGTTAGTTGAATTTGACTTATTTTATTAAAAACGAACGTGTCTTCTCTACGCCAAATAGCAGGTATGACTTGCATCGTCAAAGTAAATGGAGCATAACAAAGAAAAGGATGTATGTTTAGCACAAATGAAATTAAGGTAAAAATTGTAATATGATGAACGTGTGTCACCATGACATTTGAGTTAAAATTTTTTTTTTTTTTTTTTTATTTATTTACCAAAATAAACAATTGTTTTACAAAATATTTGTATACAATAGCATAGAAAAAACCACTAAGGTTTAATGAGACAATGCTATATAGTTCAGTCCACATCAATTAGTATAAAAATGTCATAATAACAAAGTAGGTATTAATCGTAGAATGACAATGGTTTCTAACTATACTTTAACTAAATCAGAAGGTAGTTCATTTATTAACCGAGGAACTAAATAGGTAGCTGTCCTCTCACCGTAAACATTGTTAGATGATGATGAATGCTAAATAATTATAAAATCTTTTTCAGTTCTTCTGTGAAATTAATCGCTTATCGGCGACCTTTTTATTGATATTTGTATTTTGTGAGCACTTTGTCTACTATTACAAACTTCAATACTTCTGAAAGCACGATGCCGACTGTGGTGCAATTGACTTCAAAAATGTTGGGGGTTTAATTGCCGTGCACCCGTTACTTCAGTTTATACTTCCATGGCATGCTTGGTTATTTATGTTTAGAGTGCATTGAGATTAGGTATATATTAATATAGTTATATATTTAAAATATAATAAATATTTTATAATATCCATTCATAATAGTCGTAAGTGGCGACGAAGCGAAAAATACCATCAGAAGGTGGACAGCAGCGTACTGAAGAATTTCCCCCTTACACTGTTTTCCCCAGGACGCCTACTAAGCATGGGGATAGTGGCAGGCCCCCTCTCTTATTGGGGAAGCATTTGTATTACGGGGATGTCATGACAGTAGTAGGTACTATGTATTTCTAAATCATCTGTATATCTAGCTATATAGGGAGGAGATTATTAGGTAACTGATTTGTATCTTTAGTTCAGTAGGTAAAAACCTTCATGGTTTGTTATTGTAAGGGAAACGAATGGTCACAATCTACGATCTCTTTGATGTCATGTTGCTGGCAGCACGTATACGAAAAAATACGTTTTTACAAAGATAACTCTTATGTATACAGCTTTTTTGTGCAAGTGGGGCAAAAGATATTTGTAATTATATTGTAACATAATCTCTCTATCCCAATAGAATTCGATAACGATCACGACGAGATAGCGAGTCCATTCCGATAATGAATAAACGAGGAGTGAGGAAGAGGTCAAGTGGTTTGGGGTCAGGACGACCCCTCCTGACCTCATATTGGTGGCTCTCTATGAGTTATGTTACGTCATGGTTGGGTTATGTCCGCAAAGCTGATAAAAATATGATTGAACCCGTGTCTCTCACTATTGTCTCAGAATGCCTTGGGCATATTTATTATATTCTATAATATTACATGACAAGTCACACTTATTTGAAAACTTTTTACTGAGGTCGTGGCTCTTCGAACGCTTCATAAAAACTTACTTGGCTTCTACACGAGGCATCATCAGGATGTCTTGACGCAGAAATTTCTCGGCGGGATAGTCACAACTTTTTTAGACTGTTATTATTAAAGGTTTTTTTCAAGCTAAAGTAAGTCAAGTCAAAATCAAAATAATTTATTCACTTTAGGCGTCTACGACGCACTTTTGAAGATCCATTACAAATTTTAATATTGAAATATTCTACATTGTACTGCCACTATAAACTAATGTTAAAACAAACTGATGGTTAGCATCACGTCTGTCCATTAAGGTAACAGTGCGCAGTGTCTCCATTGTGTGTGACAAGTGACAATGCACTGCACTCGACAATCCGAGACAATCATTTTTCAGTCTCGACTGCCCGGTATTTTTACTTGCTACAGTGCCCTTCACATCTAAACCTACGTAATTTAAACAAATATTGTAATAATTGTATTATATTGTTTATAACACATTGTAAACAGACGTTTAAAAGAATGGCCCCGAGTTTCTTGCCCGTTCTTCTCGCAGTGGCTCTATAATTTTTTTTGCTGAACGTGGCAGTACAATGTAAAATATTTCAATATTAAAGTTTGTAATTGACCTTCATAAAAGCGTCGTAGACGCCTAAATTGAATAAATGATTTTGAATTTGAATTTGAATTAAACAGAGCAGTGTTCGTAGACTGTTGACTGACACTGCGGTTGTACGCACCAAATCGGCCCCTTGCTTAGCGGCTTACCTGGTTTGTCACTTGATTGGCATCATTCAGGGACCGTATGTGGGGTATCGAGATTAAGGGTACCTTCTCAACGATGAGGGTGATCCAGCCAAAATATAAAAAATCACCTGAATAGATTAATAAATTAAACCAAAATATACATACCTAAACCTTTGTTATTATTCTTATTTATTTACGAAAAAAATATCTGATGCAAAGTAATTAGAATGAATGTAACGTTAATATTTATATAATATTTAGCAAAGAATCTAGTAAATTGTGATAGGATACAAGTGCAGAAAGAAGGGACAATAATGTTTAGTAGATATAGGTCCGAGTTTACCTACATTCAATAGACATTAGCTTCTTCGTGCAAGTGTGAAACGCAAAGTTTTACAGTACGATTGTGAGATTTTATTTTTACCAAAGAATGAAACCGACTTCAATACTCAAAAGTGTGAAATAATTTGTTGAAGTCGGTACCATAATAGTTCAAAAGTACCTATTATCACAATGTTGTGCGCATGGTACCGACTTCGACATAACTTGTCGACCCTTGCTACTTGCGGGATCCATTGTCATTAACTCAATGACTATGTCATCAAGATCGGAAAATATTTTCCATTTATTATAGTGTATCTCAAAAACGGCTTGACCGATTTCGGTGAAATTTAAATTGGATTTAAATAAAAAATAATTATCAAAATCGATTCACCTAGTTAAAAGTTCTGAGGTAACAAACATGAAAAAGAAAAAAAAAACAAACTGAGAACTACCTCGTTTTTTTAAGTCCGTTTAAAATGAAAAGTGAAATAAAACAGGTACCTACTTACATAACTATAGACTGCGAGCTTGTTGCTTCCTCTTCTACTACTTATGTCTGGCGGAGTTAGATTTATTTGCATTTTGTTTTCTGATTTATTCTATTGAATTCAAATTTAGTCACATACGCTGAACAGACAATGAACCAAGAAGTTTCAGATTGTGATAATCAGTAGAATCCGTTTTAATAAAGAAACGAATCCAAAATGGTGCCAAAAAACATTACATTTTACTTGCACACTATGGTGTGCAAATAAAGTAAGAAGTAATGATTTTCGGCGCCATTTTTAATTCGTATCTCTAATATAGGTATTTAAATAGCGGGTTACCAGAAATGTCTAAATGCCGCCCACTTATTGAGTGAGTGCGTGCCTGCGTTGTTTTCCCGCTCCTAAATAGCAAATGCGCGCCTAAATGAATGGACTAAAGAGTATATAGAAAAGAGTAGTTATTCAAAAATTACCTTCTTGTATTTTTTTTCATGTCGGGGTATGCCAGTATCATGTTTTATTTCATGATTTTATATAGATAAATGAATAATAGATATAAACCGGCCAAGTGCGAGTAGGACTCGCGCACAAAAAGTTCCCTACCATTATCTGTAACCTAATCTTGCAAGTTACAGGCATTTTTCGCAGTAGTAGTATTTCAAGTTCCTCCTGTTTACATTATTATTATTTTTAGCATATAAACGTCGAAAACCTCTTTTATTGTATGTATAATATATAACCCCTTTCAATTATTACGGAACCCTAAAAAAGTAAACAAATTTGATTAATATTTATTTTAATAACTGTTATAATGACATAATATTATGATAGCATATTTCTGAACTATATTAAGTCGTCACCGTGGAAGTATCGTCGTGTCGAAATCCTTGCGCGTACCTCTTTTTAGTGTGAATGAGGTGTGCATGAATTTTAAAATACATGCAAAGTCAAACTTGTACATTTTATTTTGTAACATCGCACGATTTCATATACCACGAGCTTACTTTTACAGCATGTGCACAGACCTACTAAGGACACTTTTCGAACAATACGCATTGAAAAATATATTTTCATCCATTTGGGTATACTTATTTATTTATTTATTCAGATACGCCAACAATGTACATATTAAAACATACAGTAAAAAACTTATATTTACAAATTATAACAATGATATAAGTCATTATTACATTGGTCTGATAATTAGCGTGACTCCGACCTGACCTTGTCTGCGTTGTTTAACTACAGAGGGGCTTATTTCAGATAGAAGCTCGAAGTTAAAACGATAGAACAAAACAAAAATCATTAAATAAAATACGCTTCTTTGTATAACCCCCTAATTTAATAAAATTTCATATATATTATAAGTAACGTAATAAGCAAAAATGCCGGTAGGGTGCTTTGCTAGAATTGCACACCCCCATATCTTAGTAAGGGAGTAGTATATGGCGGCGAAAAGAAACACCAACAGCAGCTCCTTCTAAAGAATTCCCAAGTAACACTGTGATGCCTAAGGCGCCTTACAAACGTCCGGATGGAAACACGTAGGTCCATATTTTTTATTTTTTATTTTTATTCCTGATAGGTTAGCCCTTGACCGCTATCTCACCTGATGGTATGCGGTCGAAGATGTTGTTATATGGGCTACTTGCTCGTTTTTGTAACCTCCGACGCTAAAGGAGGGATGTTATTAGTGTGACATCTTTGAATAAGTGTTTTTGTATGGGATTGTGAGTGAACAAGCACGAGGCCCTTCTGATGTTAAGCGGTATTCTCTGCCTATAACATATGCATTTCGTCACAAGCTACAAATTGCACTGCGCCCGTTGCACTAAGACATACTACATATATACGTAATAAAGTTATTAAGTCTCATGTGACTGTAATTTTATTGTTTTTCTTATGCTTGATTAGGTTAGCCTTTGACCACTATCTCTACTGATGATAAGTGATGATGTGGTCGAAGATGTTGTTCAGGCTAACCTAGAATTACTGGCTCTCAAGGACAGCTGCCGGAACACACCTTTAGGTGCTTGCCGACAGATTTTCCACTTGAGGGTGGTAGCTAGCCAGGCGAGCATTCGACGGCTTAACCGCTTATATTTTACCTTTTGTCGTTTATTACGGTTCCCAGTTTAATTAGAAGTATTCATTACGTTTTATTAATTATTTTATTTATGGTGTGATTGACTTTTATTTGTTGGCATTAGGATGATAGGCGAGCATTCTTTAAATGCCCTACCATCGTGCGGTGAACCTTGAACCCTACGCAGCAGTTTATAAGGCATTACTATTCATCGATCACCAAGGCCATTGCTTCGAAAAAAGACAGTGAAATTCTCCATTTACTCTATTTTGCAATTACCCATCCATTCAGACCCATCGGAAAAAGCCGGCGGCAATTTCTCACGTTGCTGTAGCGAAAAAAAGAACCTGCTAAAACTTTACCGAGCACTGCGCAGTTAGTTTGCGAATATTATCGGAATTTTAGAAGAGATCACTAAAGACCCGCACAGAAAATATAGGTAGCTAAGTAGAACATTTTCAACCTGCATTAAAACAAGTGTCTTACAAAATAACAACAAATGGAAACATTTTTGCTATTCACAGAGCATATCTACCAAATATGTGCTAGAAAGATGAGTTGTGTAATAGGAAAAAATGCACCAATTGGATTACACTATTTTCTTACGCTCTGAAATGATAGCCGAGCGGTTATAACTGCGGTGCCGTAAGTCCCTGGTTCGATCCCCACCGCGGGCTTAAGCTTCACCGCATGGAGGAAGGGTATTTTACGAATGCTCAACTGGCTAGCTACCACCCTCAAGCAGAAAATCTGTAGCCAAGCACCTAACGGTGTGTTTCAGCAGCAGAGAGTCAGATTACAGGTACTGGTTTCCAATTCCGTCACATGTGACGAAATGCATTTGTTACAGGCAAAGGTTACCGCTTAACATCAGGTGGACCTCGTGCTTGTTCCTTCACAATAACATAAAAAACCATCTTCGCAACGCTCAGCTACACACCTGCATTGCGCTCGTTACTCCGAGACGTTAGTCATTATGTTTCGTTCGCCCGGTATATAATTGAACTGGCTACAGTGCCCTCAATCTCTACACCACAGAGTGTTTGCAAACTCTTGCTTATAACACCTACCACTAGGTTCCACGGGTACTCATAATCTGGCTTCTACCCAGAGAAAAAGGTAAAAGGTCAATCTGTGAGAAACTTTCATATGCATAAAAAAAGGGAAAAAATCATTTAAAAAAACATAACAGTTAAAATAATAACAAATAAAAAAAATATTTAAATCTTCATGAATTCGTAAGTAGGGTTTTAAAATGGGATTCCGAGTTTTATGGCAAAATAGATTTATTGAAACTGTGGGCGGACAAAACAGAATTGTTTTAATATTTTGTAAGTGCTTTCATTGTTTACATTAACTAATATTTAATTTAAACCAAATGAAGATGTAAAACATAAACTTTATAAAATACCTATGAGGTTAAAAATTATATCAACGGCCTACATAGTTTCACACTCAAAAAATACCAAGATTATGTGCTAAATGAATTCATAGAAAAGGGTTTCGTAACTGTTAGTACCTTCTAATGATTCCCAAGGTCAGGTTTAATGCGATCAGACTTAGCCAGGTCAATAATAATTATAGACCAATAAGCGTAAGGAATTAGCAGCTAACTCAAGTATCGGCACGGCCTCGTGTCGGATTTACGTAATCCACCAACGGGGAGGCCACGGAATACTGAAATGAACAGATAGATACTACTGTTACAAGCTGGGGGTTTGGGATAAATAATGCAAGACGTTTTCGGCAAACTGACACCTTTATTTCACAGTTCTACAGTCACTTCCAACTACACTAAAACACTGAACTAACCGCACTTCACAGAACACTATTCACAAACTTCACTGTACTTCACTATTCGCGCTTGGAGCACTTGGTCCAAAGATTATCGCACTGTTGATCGTTTCGAACTCAAAGTAAGACTGACTGGTCGGCTTGTTTGTTTGTTTAGGGAGGACATAGATGCTGGCTACCGCCTGTGCGGTCGTCCAGCTCCACCGGGTTTTGGGCGAGGGCCTGGCCCTACAATAGCCCGGGTAACTGGTCGGCGCGGACCCGACCCTATTTATACTCAAAAGTCACATTTTCCAGAAAGTTCACTAATAGTCTAGATAGAAAGACAATAAGGGCCATAAATCAACCTTTTAACGTATACAACTTTTGTATGAAACTAACTACTACTTATACTGTGGTTGTTTACTAGTTGCCTGAGAACAAAGGCGACCCTTTTTTTTATAACCTTTTGTGTGAAGAGTAGGTAAATTCTTGATTTCTTTTGCTTGTTTACTGACGATGGATTATTCTAGATTGTTCGACCCCTTGCGCCGTAACACTGCCCCCTCCTAAGACATGCTCGTCCCGAGCATAGTTGGAACCACAGTATGGCGCCAATCGATCCACATGAACAATCTTAGAGACTCCTCGATGACCCTTCCGTATCCGGTACGTGATGTCGTTGATTTTAGTCACAACCAGGTATGGTCCGTCCCATTTAGGTTAAAGCTTTGGTGACTTCCTTTTACTGCGTATAGGGTTTTGTAGCCAAACTTGTGAACCTTCTTGGAATCCGGGTTTCACTAGTTCTCCACTGTACCGGGTCTTCTTCATATCGGATAATCCATATTTGTATTGATCTTGACGGTCGCAGATATTCTTCTGTTTGCGAAGGTCATTCACAAAACCCTTTACACTGCTTGTTTGAGATGCTCTTCTAGTAGCACATATACTGCATTTGTTATACCAGTCTACAACATCACTCCGACAATGGATCCAGTAAAACTGCTCTCGTATCTTTGACAGTGTTTTTCTCACTCCAGGATGACTTCTTGAACATTCGTCGTGACATCGCCGTAGAATCTCACGAACTTTCGCTTCCGGAACAACCACTTGCAGGTGATAGTTATCTCCCCGAACATTCTCCCATTTGCGGCACAGCACACCACCATGGATCACCAAGCTGTCCCACTGCGCCCAATAAACCCTTGTTGCCATACCCATTCCAGCAACATCATTCCACTTGGGCCTTCCAGTGCCAGCTTCCATCCATGTCAGAATAGGCCTGATGTTTGCATCATCCTCCTGTGCACGTCGCATGGATTTCTTCCAGTCGTCGGTTATAACTGTTCTCACCATCCTTACTGGTATGACTTCCTTAGCTTTGCCGTCGTGAGTTTCTCTAATGTCGCTGCGTTCAATATTAGAGTGAAGTCGGTCGCGCTGTTGATTCCATCCCTGTCGAAGTCTGTCTTCTGATGTTAACTTCCATCTGGGGCAACTGGACCTTAAATGCCCTTTTTCTCCACAGCCGTAGCATCTCGGGCTGAATCTTCGAAAATTTGTATCAAATAGTGTATCTCCTTTCCTGGTCCATTGCATATTGACACCAGTAGTAGAAAGTTCTTTCCCATGTTCTGTCGTGTCTTCTATCGCTCTGCTGCGGGCAGTTATACCGCAAGTGACCCCTTTCTCCACATTCAAAACATCGAGGGCTGAATCCTTGGTTGTCATCACGGTAACGTTGTGTGTTAACCTCGCGAATGTAATGCGATCGATGATCCTGCCGCACAGCGTCTACCTCCAAAGCATGTGCTAGTGCATCTTTCAAAGATTCGTGATGCCCCAGCCTTACTGCAGCCCTCACTTCTATGTCACGAATCCCGTCGATGAACGCTTGGAGTAGATTTCCATCGATGAGCGCCGGTGATGTCTGGTACGCCTTCCGTACGAGCTTCTCCACTTCTAGGGCCCACTGCTGCAGATTCTCACTGCTTCGCTGGGCTCTATCTTTGAGCTGGGCTCGGAACACATGCTCTAGATGAGCATCACCGAAGCGAGATTCCAACGCTTCTAGAAGCTGGTCATATTGTATGTCTTTTCCTAGAGCCTCAAGTACTGTAAGGGCTTGGTCACGAAGGCCCAGAGTTAGCGCTGTCATAGCCTGATCTTTATTCCAACCATTCGCCTTCACAACGGCTTCAAACTGAATTTTGTAGGCCGACCACGTAGAGGTTCCGTCGAATGGGGGCACTCTGAACCCTCGAGGTGATGGTGCGGCCACAGGAGCTACCATGCTCTCTCCAGTTTTGAGGACGCTAAACGATTTTTTTACATCAGCGATCCCAGCTTCAACATCTGCTATGCGATTCTCGTGCTGCTGGACCTGATCTTCCACCACTTGAAGTTTCTTTCCAAATGTGGCACGCAGGTCTTTCATCAAAAGGGTCTGCTCCTCTTGGTGACGGATCTGTTCTTCCTGCCGACGAGCTTGTTCCTCCTTGTCTTGATGCAGTTGCTCTTCAAGACGCCGGGCCTGCTCTTCCTGGCGGCGGGCCTGCTCCACCTGGCGCCAGGCTTGCTCCTGAAGCATCGCCATCAGTGCAGCAAAATCAGGCGCAGCCGGAGCAGCCATAGTCGAAGCGGTTCCCGACGTAGTGGCGGTGGTTATCTCTGCAGCCGGCTGTTCTTCGCAGAGCACTGGTGGTGTAGCTCCTCCAAACCTTCGTTGGTCGATGTCTTGTTGCCGCTGGCTCCTCGTTCGGATGCCCTCAACGTCTTCCTTTGGTAGCACAGGCATTATTTATCCCACTTCTGACACCAATTTGTTACGAGCTGGGGGTTCGGGATAAATAATGCAAGACGTTTTTGGCAAACTGACTCCTTTATTTCACAGTTCTACAGTCACTTCCAACTACACTAAAACACTGAACTAACCGCACTTCACAGAACACTATTCACAAACTTCACTGTACTTCACTATTCGCGCTTGGAGCACTTGGTCCAAAGATTATCGCACTGTTGATCGTTTCGAACTCAAAGTAGACTGGTCGGCGCGGACCCGACCCTATTTATACTCAAAAGTCACATTTTCCAGAAAGTTCACTAATAGTCTAGATAGAAAGACAATAAGGGCCATAAATCAACCTTTTAACGTATACAACTTTTGTATGAAACTAACTACTACTTATACTGTGGTTGTTTACTAGTTGCCTGAGAACAAAAGCGACCCTTTTTTTTATAACCTTTTGTGTGAAGAGTAGGTAAATTCTTGATTTCTTTTGCTTGTTTACTGACGATGGATTATTCTAGATTGTTCGACCCCTTGCGCCGTAACACTACGTCTACCTCAGGTAGGTAAGTTTTCGGAATTTTCACTTCCGGTTCTACTTTACAAAATAATTAATAAAACTTATGCAAGTATTACACTGATGTTCAGATCATGCAAACACTGCTTACGTGGATTACAGTGCAAACCCTCTATTAATAAATAAGGGAATGTGCAACCTTTACACGTAAATAACTTTAGCAAACTAGCTGCCGCGGATTTATGCGCTGTCAATAGTCAAGTCTGTCAACTGTTAATTTGTTTATTCACAATTAACTTTCACTACAACGTTACATTATTAATGTTAATTTACAAGGCATTCCTTCTTTTTCTATGCGTTCTAAAATTATCAAAATTGTTTAACGTAAAAATTTTGAACAATCATATCCTCATCAATCTGTCAAAATTTGAGTTCAACATTTGTACACACACTGCAATGCCTCTTTTCTGTGAGCCTTAGATGCAGAAGGAGGTGAGTCACATACTCGTAGAACTCGTCATATTGTAGTGACCATTCGGCATATTGTAAACCGTTCGTTTGCGCAACTAGCGCACATTTGCATGATTTGAACCGCAGGGTGAGATGGCTTTAGATATTCAACGACGTCATCCGCCTGACCCAGCTCCCCTTCGTCACGCGCAAAGCCCGTGTCGTTACACGTTCCTTGATGAAGTGGGTGTGAATGCCACAAAATTAGCCAAAATTGTCTTGTCAACGTAAGTCAATCCGTATTTCAAGTTACAATAAGTTTTACAGTTTATTCTCGCTTAAAAATGTTTGGTTTCTTTTTATTGTAGAAAATATACCGTTGAATTTTTATTCCCTCGTTAAATTGAGAATAAGTTTCCTCTCTGGCTCTAATACGTGTAAAAGTGCACAAACATACTGCTAGGTGCTATAAACAGATTTTGAACAACATATTGATTTTAAAATGTATTGTGGAACAAGGTCAGTCTTTGTTATACAAACTAATCATTTCTAGGGTCCATTCTCTCATTGTAAATATAATAAATTTTACTGCAACTTATTGCTGACCATTATTGCTACTGCAGAACCACTCTCCCCGTGAAGTAGTGGCTGTTCCACTGCGCTTCGAACGCTCTTCAACATCCACCATGCCGAATAGTTTGGTTGGCATACCACTATCATGCGGAAAGATCTTCACGACTTCGCTTTCGGATATGATCTAACTCAAATCAGTCACCTCGCGTCACACTTTTCAATCGAAGGTATTCAAGCTTGCAACTAACCTTAAAAAATCTTAAAAGCACGTGATTTTTTTCACATTCCACTATGCGGTGAAGCTCAAGCCGGCGGTGGGAATCGAACCATAGACCTGTGGCATGGCAGTCCATAGCTATTACCGCGCGGCCATCATTGCTTCCGAGTGGGGTCAAAGGGTAACCTATCAGCAAAACAAAATACACAATCACACGCAGATACAAGACTATAATTGTGCCATCGGGGATTAAAAACAAAAGAATAACATCACAGCTCTAAATACCCGAATAAATAAAGTGATATCTAGTGTACTTGTTGAAAAATGTGCTGTACACGTCGGGCCATAGAGATATAAAATGTATTCTTTTCTGTGCGTCAGCCACAAGGTTCTACAAACAATAACATTACCTACAATAACATTATTAAATGTCCAAAAATAGCTGGCTACCTACGTAAGTAGACAATTGTCAAACAGCGCTACAATATTGTAGGAACGTCTGTATTCTATATTTTACACAGAGTTGGACTGAGCACCAAACGGCAAGTAGGTAATGGTAGATTGTGTACCAAGGGAGCAAACAACCATTTTAAAAGTTCTTTGAATCCAAAGCGGAACGAAGGATTATAGTTAATTCACGAGTGAAGCGAAGGACTTAAAGTTACTCGAGCTTAATATAGTGTTTGGCTCCAGAGAAGGACACTCTACTTTTTATCACCCTCTATGAGAACATAAGTAAGTGCAACTTATGAAAACATAGCATAGGAATAGTTAACGGCTAATGTTTGTTTGAACAATTATGGAAGTGCATCGTAACAATTTTACCACTACGATCCGTTACAGCTGTCGATTTATTTGCAGCTTCAGAATTAGAAGTAGACTCAGAAAACGTCGTCTCAGGATGTAGTTTTTGAGAATAGTTTCTCAAAAACTACATCCTGAGACGACGTTGTCTGAGTCTACTTCTAATTATTATAACTAATATTATTGTCTACTTCTATCTAATATTATAGTGTATAGGTTTAAAAATAAAATTACAAAAAAACTGCCTGTAACTTGCTTATACAATGTTTGTGATTGATCTTTTTGGTGATTGGAATTTTTACTAAAAATATCCTTTATATTAAAATCACTTTTATTACCTCAGGGATTAAATAGTTATTTTAGTCCCAGTTTACGAAAAATATACTAGCTCTTTTCAAATAGATGTGACAAAAAAATTATCTGTAGTTCATCTATACAACACTAACGGCAATTCATATATTTCACCATCAGCTCATCATTGGTCTTCTTATCAATAACTTGAAGTTGACTTCTACTGCTGTCTTTAAAATTGATAACGATTAGGTTAGGGCATTTTGTACATGTCCGCCTGACTACTTAGTACTTACCGTCCTCAGGTAGAAAGTATGGCTATATGCTGGAATATACCAAACGGTTTCTTCTAGCAGCTGCCCTTGACAGCCAGTTCATTTTTATTTAAGAGTAAGTATGTTTACCCACCACATCATCCCTTGCTTTCAGGTGAGATTGTGGGCGAAAGGAAAAATCTATCAGTCATACAAAAAGGAACTTTACTGTGATGCCTAGGATGTCTGGTAGATCTTCTCTTGGCGCTCTGATTGAACTGAAACAAAATTATGTCTAGGAGTTTTATAGCAAAACGCGCTCTTTGTGACGAGTACAGATTCATTTATAAAGCACATTTTATGAACTTAGCTAATGTCAGCGTTCGAAATGAATTAAGAAACTGTTTGCACTGATTATGTAGGTAATCTCCGAAAGAACTTGATACAACCAAGGATGTTTATTTAATTACATTTTTTGATACCGTGATTTAAACTCTCACTAAAAACATACGTTGCTACCAAAATGCAGGAGCTCAGCAAATCTTCAATATCATTTACTTTGAGGTCGTTCACTCTGATAGAGCTTCTTTCTAATCATGAAATTAACCTCTTAAAACTTTTTGTAGTCGTAGTACATATTTTGTGTACTGCTAACAATAAACTGTGATGGGAGATGAACTTTTTATAATTAATTCATCTTACCAATTGCAATTAATCATACAAAAGCGTATCTCCTTCTAATACTGCTACGTTTTATCAAAATATCTACAAGACCGCAAGGAAAAACATACCAGGCGAAACATTTATGAAAATAAACATTTATTAAACATGAACATTTTGAAAACAAATATACTGAATATTGTTCTCTAAATCATAACCACTGGTGATTGCTAACAATAACAACAATGCTATAGAACCTTATTGCATTATCTAATGAAAAAATAACAAAAAGTTGATGATTTTTACGGAGAAGTATATATTGTGATGTGACCTACATTTCCATACCTACATTTGTTCAAATTAGAATTTCAGATTTGATGCTGCATTTAGATTCTGTATCATGGACTGATTGCCCCTGAAAGTGTTTCTACTCAGTACATTACGACACAGTATTTGTTTAATTACAAAAATATGTTGTAAATCACAATTAACAGTATTTTCTTACTGACCTATTTTTATACCTACCTTTTTAGAATTCGTTTTAAAAAGTGATATTCGTTACGAATATAAAAAATATATACCATTGTATACCAACATTCTTATAAGAATGTGGTAATCGTTAGGAATAAATCATAATTGTAGTAGTCATAAATATTATTACACAATAAATGCTTAGGAATAATATCCCCTAAATTCTGTTACTGTACATGAACAGACCATCAATTGGCATAAGTCTTCAAATTGATATCCATGTATAAATTGCATTTTGTCATCGGTTTAATAGCCATATTTTTTTCATTTATTTAAAGCCTTTGTCCAGTATCTCATCTGATGGTGAGTGATGATGTTGTTCAGGCTAACCTAGAATAAAATATATAATTAAGGGTATTTCTGGTTCTCAACGACAGCTGCACAGAAATAAATTTTTAAGTTTTTTGATGACAGATTTTCTACTTGAGAGTTAGATGGGCGTTGGCATAATGCCTTACCACCATGTCATAATGACTGTCATCTTAGGATAGACAATAACCGGGACCGACGGCTTATCACCAGCGCTAGCGGTCACCCAACTAAGTCATGACCGCGGCGGACGTTGCATAAATGCTTAAAAAAAATACCCTACTGCGGTATCAAAATAAAGGGCTTTAAAAAACGATTCCGTAAATATGTTTTCAACACCCTTGCTCGTAAAGTTAGCTTTATTATATCATTCTTAGGGCCATACACCGAACTATAACACCCTCGCGCATAATAATATTTTACACTAGTGTGTAATAGAATTATCCCTACAAAGTTAAATTAGTACCTAACTGCAAATTATATGCGAGTAAACAGAGTGTTAAGAA
Organism: Plagodis dolabraria; assembly: GCA_963854805.1. Classification (NCBI taxonomy): domain Eukaryota; kingdom Metazoa; phylum Arthropoda; class Insecta; order Lepidoptera; family Geometridae; genus Plagodis; species Plagodis dolabraria. Next base: position 2,239,199 of record OY978452.1, on the reverse strand, counting down.
TCCAGATTGCCCAGGCAGGTATGGTAATTAGCAGAGTCTTCAACCTGGACAATCTGTTGAATGAATCCAAACTGCCCGCGATACAAGGGACTAAAATTTAAGGCGATCCTGGCCAAAAAACGCCATACAAGAATTAACTTTTCTCAAAGAAAAAACTCGGTTATTAAACTGAAAAAAATATATGTTATTTTTAAGCATATTCTTGAGTTAATTCATAAATCTGATCCACATAATAAATAACTTCACTCGATAGAAAAAAATCCTAAAGTTACCTCTATTTCGAATTTAAAAACGATTTTTGACTCCCTTTTTACCAATCTTTAATTTTAAATTATTTTTTTATACATTACTTATCAAAAAAAGTAATTAAATCATAAATAAAAATGTAAAAAAGTTATCATGTTAATTTTATATGATTTTTTAACATGAATTCATGGCATCAGAGCTCGCTCACTTGACCGCCAGTGCGCTCGCAGAGCTCGTCGACGTAGGACCTGTGTCAATTTTTTCGATCTACGCAGCGCCACACAGAACAGGATCAAAATGAATATCAAACAACAAAATAAAACATGCTCTGGGCTAACTTTCGACTCGTTACGCTTATCTTGATGACTTCCTGATTGACGGTGAAAGACAATTGATTTCGTAAGTAGTGAAAGTTAGTATCGTGAAGGTTAATATGTGTGGTAATATTAAGAAAAGGGCTGTTTTTTTTTACAAATAAATGGAACTTTGAAATAACTTGTCGAACTCGGTACTGTGATAGTTCCAAAGTACCTATTATCACAGTAGCGCAAAATATTCTTCGAAAGGTTATTTTGTACTTTGGGTGTTGAAGTCGGTTCCATTTTTTGGTAAAAAAAATTATTTTTGAATCTTTTTAGTTACCCTTGCTACTTACGGGATCGATTGTCATTCATTGTCAACGACTATATCATCAAGATAGGTCAATATGTTTCAGTTATTGGAGTGTTACTCAAAAACGACTTGAACGATTTTGATAAAATTTAAATGAGACTAGACGACAAGCATCAGCTTTCAAACAAAAAAGAATTTTTGAAATCGGTTCACACAGTCAAGAGTTGCGGAGGTAACAAACGTAAAAAAAAACAGACGAATTGAGAACCTCCTCCTTTTTTGGAAGTCAGTTAAAAAAGGGGGAGGTCGTCAATTTGTCCGTTTTTTTTTTACCGAACCGATTTTGATGATTTATTTGATTTGAATGTTGATGATTGTCGTGTGATTTTATTTAAATTTCATCAAAATCGATCTAGCCGTTTTTTGAGTTACACTCCAATAACTGAACGGTTTTTTCCTATCTTGATGATATAGTCATTGCCAATGAATGACAATCGGTCCCGCAAGTAGCAACGGACACTAAAACGGGTGAGTATTTTTATTTATCAAACCTACTTCAACCCCCAAAAGTGTGAAATAACTCTTCGAAGTGTGCACAATATTGTGATAATAGGTACTTTTGAACTATCACAGTACCGACTTCAACAAGTTATTTCGCACTTTTGAGTGTTGAAGTCAAGCCCATTTTTCGGTAAAAAAAAAAGCATTGAATTTGTTAGTAAATTTGAGTCGTCTTTTTTATGATTATAGAAATAATAAGTGACATTAAGCGATTTTTAAAACTGGATGGATATAAATTAAATTATAAGTAAAAACATAAATCTGGCTGTATGGAAACTCATGTCACGTCACGACCATGATATGCGATGTCACACCCGTGACTTGAACTAGTTTTTTGATAACTTTCTAGGTTCAATAAGCTTGCTAAAATGCAATGAAATTATTGTTTTTATATCTAGTTTTAGCCAAATGCCTAGTATTTCGTACCCAGGGTCTAAGATAATGAAGTTAATAATCAAAGCCCAGTGTATGGGTATACACTGGGCTTTGAGTATTAACTTCATTACCATATATAATCAAATCTGTACTTTATAATTTTTAGTATAGATTTACTCCACCCTTTTTTAATTATTATATGATAATAATAATATATATATTATAAATTCAAAAGTTAGTATGTGTTTTAGCTTCTTAACCGACTTCAAAATAGGAGGAGGTTTTCAATTCGTCTATTTATTTTAAATGTTTGTTACCTCAGAACTTTTTACTGATAAACCGATTTATATGATTCTTTTTATATTTGAATGTTTGTCGTATGGTCCTATTTAAATTTTATCAAAATTGGTCAAGCCGTTTTTTAAGCCGTCGGCCCCGGTTGTTGTCCCACGATGGCAGTAGTATCAGCATGGTAGTAGGGCGTTTTGCATTTTGAATGCCCGCCTGGCTAGCTACCACCCTTAAGAAGAAAATCTGTCGCCAAGCACCTAACGGTGTGTTCCGGCAGCTGTCCTTGAGAGTTCTAGGAGTTTCTAGGGTAACCTGAACAACATCCTAGACCACATCTTTAATAACCATCAAGTGAGATAGTAGTCCAAGGCTAGCCTATCAATAATTATAAGAAAAACATGCATTTATTAATACTCGTAGTAGAATGATACACAAAGTTGTCAGTGACTATGATTAAATGAAATCATCAACATTCATTTTAGCACCTTTGTGGCAAGCCCGCAGTAGCCACTTAATCGATCATTAATTATATATTACTGATAATTAATTAACCTCAGTCACAAACGAGATGCCCTTAGTCTGCCATAATGAACACTGCATCTATTAGGATACTACTAGTCATAACAAGCGCTCTAGGCGCACGCCTATTAGTAAGGTACGGACGAACTCAAAAATTTTGCTCTATTTTAGCGAACACGTTTTAGGTGCCCACCCCACCAACTTAAGCATAGTGAGGGGTAACCAACTCCAACTTCTTTAACAAATATTTGTAGTTCACGACCGTGTAGAATTAGTTTCACTCGTCTGTGGAAACCGCGGTGTAGTTGTACTCTTATCTGTTTTTTAGTTACACTCCAATAACTGAAAGGTTTTTTCCTATCTTGATGATATAGTTATTGCTAATTAATGACAATCGAATCCGCAAGTAGCAAGGGACACTAAAATGGGGGAATTTTTTTTACCCCAAAAATTGAAACGACTTTAACACTCAAGGGTGTGAAATAACTTGTTGAAGTCGGGACCATGCGCACAATATTGTAATAATATGTACTTTTGACCTATCATGGTACCGACTTCAACAAGTTATTTTGCACCTTTGAGTGCTGAATTCAAGCCCATTTTTCGCCAAAAATTTGCTTAACACCGCTGAATGGATTTAGATAATATATCATAAAACGTATTCTAATTTTTATCTCGATTTTCCGAACGGTTCCTGAAGGATCAGGAAACCCAATTTTGATGAATGGAATCTAGATATGTTGTAATTGATTGTTTGAAACTATATCTAACTCGTGTAGTTTTTAACGCAATTTGCGAACCATATACTATTAATATGTACACAATGGTTAAATTAAGGTTAGTAAATTGTTATCACTATTGTTAGGTCCAATGCCAAAAAATATGAGTTCAATTTATTCTGTTGTATCTCTTTATACTTGTTATCTGGGGAATCCTCAACTCAACTGTAATAAAATATATATTTAGATTTTTTTTATGTATATCACACATAAAAACTCTTTACATTTTCGCAAGCTCATTGAACCTAGAAAAATATTAGTAGTACCATAGTCGTGACGTAACATGAGTTTCCATACAGCCAGATTTACGTTTTTACTTATAATTCAATTTATATCCATCTAGTATTAAAAATCACTTAATGTTACATATTACTTCTATAGTTATAAAAAAATACTACTTAAATTTACTAACAAATCCAATACTAATGCAATTTCTCAATATAAAAAAATGTTTACCGAAAAATGAAACCGACATCAACACTCCAAAGTGTGAAATAACTTGTTGAAGTCGGTGCCATAATAGTTCAAAAGTACCTAGTATAACAATATTTTGCGCATGAAACCGACTTCGACAAGTTATTTCACACTTGAGTGTTGAAATTGGTTCCATTTTTTGTTAAAAAAAAATTAAACTCTTTTTAGTGATTCTTGCTACTTACTGGATCGATTGTCATTCACTGTCAAAGACTATAATATCATCAAGATAGGAAAATATTTTTCAGTTATTGGAGTGTCATTCATGATACTTGTCGTTCAATTTCATTTAAAAATCAAACGACAAGTATCAGCTTTAATAAAAAAAGAATTATCAAAATCGGTTCATCCAGTCAAAAGTTCTGAGGTAACACACATAATAAAAAATATAGACTAATTGCGAACCTCCTACTTTTTGAAGTCGGTTCAGAAGCTAACACACATACTAACTAACTGAGTTTATTATAAATATGTTAAAAACCTTATCATAAAATTTTCATAAACTTCTTTTATATAGTAACTTAAAATTCATTTATTAATTTTTAATTCCAAATAACATTTTGATTTATAACAGTGCGCGAATAGACACATTATATCTAAATATAGTATCTGTTGCCCTGTTTTATGACTTAATTTTTTTTAGTTTTACGGGATATGGTTCTACTGTATCTTCAATAATGGACACTATCTGGCAAATTTTATTTTTATTTCTGGCCAATTTTGCTAGAAGGCAAATATCTGCCTGAAGATGATTGCCTTAATGAGCGATGATTATGAAGTAAGATTTGTACTCATTGACTTTGAATTGAGCACTAGCAGTACAGGACAGCTTTATGAAATTTATTACAATGGGGCTCCTGTCACAACCAAGACAATTGATACATATTTTTAGTTTCAAAAATGCTCTCTATAAGCGCTCAACTTAACAAGTATCGTTTTGGATAATATCTTTTTTATTAAACTTGCAAAACAGTTCATTGGAATGAGCTTAAATTATATCATAAATATTGTGAAATTTGGTTTTATTTTAAACGCGAGATATGATTCTTTGAGATTTGTTATTATGTTGAATACATGGTCTGAAAATAATAATTTAAAAAAACTTAACTAAAACTAAACGATTCTGTCTCGACCATGGGCCACTCGCCACAACCGTGGTTCTATGAAAACCACGGTTGTGACGTCCATGGATGTGAAATGTTCGCACCGTGCTATAACTACAAAGATTAAACAAAAGTAGCCATCTTAAAACAATCACTAGATTAATTGTTATTAAACACACCAAATTAATAAAAATCTGCGAAGACATATTCATAAATACATATTTTAAGAGCCACGGTCTTGACAGCATAAGGGTACTCGTTTTACAAAATAACTAATATCAAACTTATTTTTACGCAGCTATATCACTCGACGCCATTAATTAATAGGACAACTGTGACAGACAGACTTGTTACTGAATTCTGGGAATCTCACATGACATGGTTGTGACATTTAATGTGTTCTTTTAATGAAGTTTATGTATATATATATTTATTTAAAATATAATAATATTACCAAATTACCATTTATGAATAGGTGCATTAAACGGCTTTCTCTATAATCAGTACTAATATTATAAATGCGAAAGTAACTCTGTCTGTCTGTTAGGCTTTCACGCCAAAACTACTGGACTGATTTGAATGAAATTTGGTATGGAAATAGTTTGAGACCCGGGAAAAACATGGGATAGTTTGTATCCAACTGCGCAAAAAGAGGTTAATGTTTTTGCGCGATAACCGACAAACGCGCGGGCGGAGCCGCGCCTGGAAAGCTAGTAAAAATATAATAGAACCTTAATATATTAATTTAATGTAGTTCTCACAAATAAAAATGTTTTTCTTAAGAATGATAATTTACCCATCTAAAATAACCGTAGGTACACAATAAACTGTATAGATATATAAACACTACTGTACTGATCGAACCCCTACAAGACCCGATTATTTTTCCGGCGTATGTACCAATACACGACAAATGTTAATTCCATTCTAAAATGTCATACTGACGTGATCTCCGCTACGTAGGTAGGACTGTACTGTACCTTACCTGGAGAGCTAAAAGCGTGCACGCGGCGCATCGCACACAACTCTGCGTCGCGTAAATGAATACGTCGCGCTCGCATAAAATACCTAAAGTCCGTGGAAAGCCTCGCCTTAAACTTAGACATTTAACTTACTGGATTCTTCGTGTCTTTTTGACTTTTGTCTCTCACGCTTAGTGTACATTAAGTTACTGGCCAGTTTGCTTAATCTAGTACTCACGCAAAGGGGGTGCTGCAGAATCTTTTGCTGTACGTGGCAGTACAATGTAGAATATTTAAATATTAAAATTTGTAATTGACCTTCATAAGAGCGTCGTAGACGCCTAAATTGAATAAATGATTTTGAATTTGAATTGAATTTGAATCTCCTCACGACTTTTCAATGTCCACATCATCACATGTCACATGAATATAGTGTTCATCACCATGCACAACAACACTTCAATTTACCAAGTCTATCCGTCTGTATGCAACAGCTACGCTACTTCAAATACAAACAACAATAAACCAATAAAACAAAATTCAAGGTTGAAAGTTCATAATTCAATAATAATTATTTTCACATCAAAAACCAAAGAGCCTCACTCCCCAGTGAAGAGCGTCGAAGACAAAAAATAGATTGCGCTACCGCAAGTTGCGTTCAGAACACAGACCATTTTCAATTTAACCGGGAAATTTAACCCTACAAAGTTAAGTTAGTACCTAACTGCAAATTATATGCGAGTAAACAGAGCATTTTCTATTTAACCGGGTAATACAGATTTGTAACAACAATGAGGTTTAAGGCTAAGTATATGTAATCAACAAACACTAAATTGCCGCGCGCAAAAAAAAAAAACTTGTGCGTAATTATTTTATATATGGGTACAAAATTGACGGCCTTTCATGTATTATTCTAATTTGCTGTGTACGTTAATTTCAATCACATTTTTATCACTTTTATATACTTCTCATAAAAAATTTGATAACGCTAAAAGGGTAGGTAGTAATATATCATTTTATAATAAGACATATTTAAGACATAAACTGTGTTGTATAGATTTTAAGGCATTAATTAATTTTAGACATTTTTATTTTAGTATTGACTTGGAATAGGTAGTGTTTGATAATTTACAAAACATAGGTTGTATTTATATTATTTAAAATTTAATTATAATAATGAATATCATAAAATAAATTCAAGCGTTACTTTGCGGAAATCCATATTTAATAATAAAAAATATTTTTAAAAGTATTTAAGACATTGCAAATTACTGACGGGTCTATCCACGCACGGATTAACATCAAAATAATATTTTGGCTAACCTCGACGTTTCGATCAAGTTGCATTGACCGTGGTCACGAGTAGACTGACTAATTTAGAAACATGAGTTTAGTTCACGAAAGTTTAAAGAAAAGTATTGCATGTCTCATTCGTGCACTGGGTGAGTCAAGACCTCCTGAAGATGCTTCGTTGAGAAGCGAAACTAGTCGAATATTCTTCCGGTTAGGCTGCGTGACGTTTGTGACATCACGACTGGCTTAACAGAAAAATTTGCCGGAATTGTCACTAGATATATATTCTTATATTTTTTTAAGTGTTTCTTTAAAATAATATTTAATGTTTTCTTAAGATACTTTTAAAAATATTTGTTAGTACTAATTTATAATTTATTGTAAACATGACTTGCCCATGACATGCAATACTTTTCTTTAAACTTTCGTGAACTAAAGTCTTGTTTCTAAATTCAGTCAGTCTACTCGTGACCACGGTCAATGTAACTTGATCGAAACGTCGAGGTTAGCCAAAATATTATTTTGATGTTAATTCGTGCGTGGATAGACCCGTCAGTAATTTGCAATGTCTTAAATACTTAAAAAAAATAAAATATTATTAAATATGGATTTCCGCAAAGTAACGCCTGAATTTATTTTATAATATTCATTATTATAATTAAATTTTAAATAATATAAATACAACCTATGTTTTGAAAATTATCAAACACTAATATACCTATTCCAAGTCAATACTAAAATAAAAATGTCTAAAATGTAACATTCTCAGTTATAAGGTCAATAAATATTTGAATTTGAATAAACATAAGTATAAACGTTGTAACTGCCACGTTGCCTTTCACTAGATCCGTCCCTGCCTACATCATATCTTCATGCAGACAAAGCACCACATTCATAGGGGCTTACCTCACATTGTGACATGTGGCAATCCGACGGCAGAGCGCCTGCCACAAATATTTATTCAATTCTCAAAACCTTTCCAACACTGAATAGCGAGACTGTATTTATTTTAAAATAATGAATAAATTGAGATCTGTGTCCATTTACTAATTTTATCGAGGTTGTTAATAACAAAGAAGGAGTAACAAATTCACTTTTACATTTATACTATAGGTACACAGTATACAATGTAAGAATATTATCAAAAAAAAATACAAAGTTAAGTTCTAAAATTAAAAGTATTTTACTCAATTTAATGTTACATACAGCTTACCATATCATTCACTCGTCTAAAATACTGTTCCCATCGACAATAGCAAATAGTATAAAATCATCCAGGTATGCGAATACATTTTTCAGTTAATTAACTATAACTTTTCTTTTTTTTTTTTATTTACGTGTGAAAAATGCATTTAAGCATTCCCTTCCACATCGGGGAAGGTGGCCGGGATATGTCAGGCTCAACAACAACTACTCCCACAGCAGCAAGTGCCCCTACCGACTAAATAACACAGGGTGTTCCAACTCTACCGCTTCTAGGCGGGCCGCAGGGACGCTTTGGCTCTCAACTACGAACCCGCCACGGTTGTCCGATTCCGGACCCCTCCTGGGGTGCTACCCCTCACGACGCACCAGAACACATGGCACGTCGCTATCACCCGGGGACCAAGCCCGCAAATGGGCGTCAGACAGCCCCGCTTCCGACGCCCAAGGTCCCCCTGCGACGGGTCAGATAAGTAGCCCCGTCGCCTGCTACTTCAGCCGCAGAGGATAGGGAGAGCGGCGCCTCGCTATACCGACACTCCTCTTCCCTTGCGGCCCGCGTCCGCCATCCAACGGTGGCGGCCCCACCGTGGCCACGGAAGGTAGGGAGAGCGGCGCACCGTAATACCGGCACTCCTCTCCCGCCGTGGCCCCTCACCGTCAGCTGTGGTGTTGTGTGAGCAAGCCCGCCTCAGATGCGGTACTGCCCATACAGCACCGTAGCCTACCCCTTGCCGCTCCATACTGGACATAGAGGCAAAGCTCAGTGGAGCGGCCCATCTGGGGCCAACCGACTGCCCAAGCAGGCACGGCCCCTGGTTCCTCTTAGCTTCACCGTGGGTGACGAAGCCACGGCTACTAAGCCCCACCGCCACGACAAGGCGGGAACCGTCGGGGGGACTATAACTTCTCTTTAACTTATTACTACAAAACCGATTCTGATGAAATATAAATAAACCACACCTTGTTGTTGGTTCAAAACATCATGAAAATCAGTTTATAATTGGCGGAATAATTGCGGAATTTGTTCTGCACAACAAAAAACGTGCAGTCGAATCGAGAACTTCCTTCTATAATGAAAGTACTGATATTTTTTCGCGTGCGCTGTGCCCAATTTATACCTACTAGTAGAAGAACAAACATCATCGGATCGGAATCGGACGTTGATAATGTGAGATGTTTTGCACTTTATACCCAACACAAAAGGAAGAATCAATCATCAAATATATAAAAATAATCAAGAAAGTAACATAATTGGCGGAACTGCCAGTAATAATCCCACAAGTGGTCACCCATCCAAACCATGACCGCAGCGGCTGATTGACCGTTGCTTTACTCAGTTGATTTGTTAAGAAGGACTATGCGAGGCACAAACTGGAAGAATTTTAAGCGCACGAAGAGTCAAGAGCTCATGAGGATGATTCTTGTAGAAGCAATACGCATCAAAAATTCGCCCGGTTTGTCTTTTTCCGCAAAGTAACACATGAAACTCTTCATTATCTGAAAAATCCGTTCTTGTTATAGTAATAATTAAATAGTTCACTCATCGTTTTTCACTTAGTCTACAACATCTATATTGTACATACATGCAGACAAAGCACCGCTTTTATGGATGTTTATATCATATAGTAGGGACTAGGGAGGCGTGCGGCAAACCAGCAACGCGCGCCTTTACAAATATTCAATCCTGAATACCTTTTCAACACTGAATAGCGGGACTGTACATTTCTATATGAATACATTCAGCTTCACATTGAGCTTCGGTTTATTTGGTAAAACTAATTTACCTACCAATATTTCGATGGTCTACGAAGTGTTTATTATATTTGTAAATGTATATACAAATTAATTGAATGTTTAATGAGAAATGTATGTTGTCTCAAATGAGTGCGTTGGTAGGTTGATTGCACTGCAACACACTCAACGTGAGTAGTGGCAAGCATATCAGCACATTTTGTTTCCTCAGTCACCTTTTACGAGTATTTGAAGCAGTGATGGCTCAGTGGCATTAGCTTTGGACTGCCACACAGTATGTCCATGGTTCTAGTCCCGCCGCGGGCTTGAGCTTCACCACATGGTGGAAGAGTATTTTGGAGTGCCCGCCTGGCTAGCGACCACCCTCAAGTTGAGCAAATCTGTCACTAAGCACCTAACGGTGTGTTTCGGCAGCAGTCCTCGAGAGCCAGTGGAATTACAGCCACATGAGACTTAATAACTATGTCTCAAGGTGACGGACGCAGTGCAAATCGTGACTTGTGACGAAATGGATCTGTTCTAGGCAGAGGTTTGTCCGCTTAACATCAGGTGGGCTTCGAGGTTGTTCCGTCACAATAACATATAAAAAAACAGTGTGAGGCTGTGGCACCGTATCGATTATAGCCGGGGACTGTACATAGCTCATAATATTATGTATAGACTAACCATAAAATGGTAACATCTGATGGTAAGTAAGCGTAAATGATGTTCTACATGACAGTGCACTGTGCTCGTCACTCTGACACGTTAATTTTTATGTCTAGTTTGCTCAAAGATTTCACTTGCTACATTGCCTTTCACGCCTAAACACAGTATTGTGCAAACAATACTGTGTTTAGATTACTGGATAAAGTAACCAAAGTAACACAATATGTGGTTCCCACCAAGACGGACTTATGCTGAACATACCTACAACCTGGTGAACTTTGTGTAGACTGCGAATAAGGGTGCGCCTATAGCAGTATTATTGAAACAGTCCTTTATAAGAACAAACCACAAAAACAGTCTGGAATTCACTCTAGAGCCTCGAGATTAAAGGGGGATGACGAGGCAGTCTTCGAAACTTTTTGACATATACCTACTTACGTACATTCGTAACAAATCGCTTCTTCTATCAGTACTATAATAATATTATAAATGCGAAAGTAACTCTGTCTGTCTGTCTGTCTGTTACGCTTTCACGCCAAAACTACTGGACCGATTTGAATGAAATTTGGTATGGAGATAGTTTGAGACCCGGGAAAAAACATAGGATAGTTTTTATCCGACTGCGCAAAAAGAGGTTAATGTTTTCGCGCGATAACCGACATACGCGCGGGCGGAGCCGCGCCTGGAAAGCTAGTATTAATATAAAAGTTTCTTACTTTTTGTTTCTTTATTGGCGATTTTTGCGGGAGGGAACAAGCGATAATTCTAAAATTTCGTTGAAGTGAAGCAGATTAGAACTTGTTATTGTTGACTAGTTACGCCCCGCGGTTTTACCAGCGTGGTGACAATGATGATGATAAAAAGTATTGTTTCGTGGTAATCCAGCGCCTCATCTACCTGCTTACTAAATTTCATCAAAATTGGTTTGAGTGTGAAGGAGTAACAAACATACATACGTAAACTTACTATTAGTGGGATATGCTAGCCTATGACCACGATCTGAATAGATGGTTAATGACGCCTCAGCAAATATACGAGGATACTAAACTATTTAACCTGAAGAAACTCTATACGTACTACTCATGCATTTTTATAAATAATACTATAACGCAATCCATTCACTCTAATCTAACATTCACACAAGGAGAAAATATCTGCAACTTAAGAAATAAAATCAAACTTGAACTGATTAAGACACGTACCAACTATGGAAAAAAAAACAATTTTGTTTGAAGGAGTACAGATGTTTAACAGATTGCCAAATGAAATAAAAAAAAAACTGTAGTAGCAACACTACTTATAGGAATAAACTGAAAAAATACCTAACAGATTTACAGCCGCCTAGTCACGAACAGTTGCCTAGCATTGTATAGCTTCCAGCCAGAGGACTATTAATTAACATACTATATATTTTGTATTTTAAGTGAACATTAGTTCTTATGAGAAATAAAGTTCTTTAAACCTAAACCTAAACCTAAAGATGTTGTTCAGACTAACCTAGAATGATTGGATCTCGAGAACAGCTGCCGGAAAACACCTTCAGGTTCTTGGCGACAGATATTCAACTTGAGGGTGGTTAGCTAGCCAGGCGGGCATACACAAAATGCCATACCACCATGCTATAACAAATACCATCCTAAGACCGGAACCGACAGCTGAATCTGCCCTCCGAAGCACGAAAGCGCTCAGTAGTAAAGTCACCAGCGGTCACCCATCCAACTCATGAGCGGGGCGGACGTTGCTTAGCTTTGCTGATCGGTTCAGAATGGCTAAGCAAACTTCGCTACGAACACTCTTTATTTGGGGCAGTCGTGTAAAAATAATAAAAACCAGTACTAACAAACAGATGAATAGTGCGATATCTTTCAGAAAATCTGCAATCTTTATGCGTTAAATTTTGAAAACAATTACTTACCTCTTAGTTAACCTGCTTGGTACCTAACCTATAACCCCGTGGAACATGCATGAATATTTACCGTGACAATCGATCGAGACGTCTTGTGTGGGAGCGCCGCCTTCTTACCGACCCACATCGCGTCGGGTCAGGTGGCCTCATTCCTTACCTAATCGAGACAACTTATGTGAATGTGACTCACTTCTTATACCAATCGCACTGAAATTATTTTTTTTTACCGAAAAATAGAACTGACTTCAACAGTCAAACATGTGGAATAACTTGTTGAAGTTGGTACCAGGATAGATCAAAAGTACCTGTTATCACAATATTGGGCGCATGGTACCGACTTCGACAAGTTATTTTACACTTTTGAGTGTTCAAGTCGGTTCCATTTTCGGTCAAAAAAAATACACGCTTTTTACTATTATCATCAAGATAGGAAAAAACTATTTAGTTATTTGAGTGTAAATCAAAAACGGCTTTGCAAACCGATATTGATGAAATTGAAATGGAATCACACAACAAGCATCAGCTTTCAAATAAAAAATAAACTTCAAAATCGGTTCGTCCAGTAAAAAGTTCTGATGTAACAAACATAAAAAAAAAATACAAACGAATTGAGCACCTCCTTCTTTTTTAAAGTCAGTTAAAAAGCAAAAGTTTGTAAGTAAAGATGTTAACGAGTTTGTTTGTAGTGACAATAACAGTGTTGTGACAGTGTGAATAAGTTCTGTCGTTTCAGAGTTTATTCGGCTGAACTGATTTGGATGAAATTTGGAGGATTTTTTGTAAATGCGATTATTACGGAACAACTACAAGGCCCAAGTGATGTTAAGCGATTCGTCACCTGTGTCCAACTGCTCTGAGTCCATCGCCCTAGGATACAAAAATGTTAAGTCTCTCGTGCCTGTAATTTCCCAGCATCCTGCAAATTGGCTTCTTGTCAACTTCTTGTTTCTCAGTTTCTTCGGAAACATGTCCGAGGAAACTGAGAATGTACGATGTAAGAAAGGGGTTGTTTGACCTTGAGTTCGTCAAGTATGGAAATGTTGGTTAGATGTTGAGACCATGATATAAGCTAAGCATTTTTCTCCAGCACCACATTTTCAGAACGTCTACTTCTTTGTTCTCTTACTTTAACTTGTAGCAATGTAGAGTGTAGGTCCTGTATTACCACAAGGAAACGTTTAGTAATAATATTAATCACTTTTCAGAATTGTTTACATGGGTGTAAGCGCGGAGCGTCTAAATATATATATTTTTAAAAACTCGTTTATATGAATCACATTAAAATATTTACCTGCCAACCTACGCCACTTGTAAATCTGTTTTTACCCGAAAATTCTAATGAATTTTACAAAAACACACTTTGTTTTCACGACTCCGCTTCGACAACTTTGACCCCCGGGGGCTACATCAAAAGCCGGTTAAAAATAACCCAAACTTTCCTTACAAAGTAAAAAATAATAACCTAAGAAAATAACAGCTTTTTTTCGGAGCAAACTGGATTTGTTTGGTTCTGAGAATAGGAGTGTTTCAAAGGATGCTTTGTTGCGAACATTGGAAGGAAACCAAGAAAGGCCTAACAATGCAATTAGGTATAATATGTCCAGGTCAAAATTCGAATGTTTCAAGTTATTACCAAGTCATGATGAAAGTTAAGCTTCGATCTATGCAACTAAGCTAAAATACAGGCTAATATGTTTATGTTCGTTTACGAGAGCCGACCTATGAACTGCTGGTAGTGTGATCCCCAACGCCGGCTTTACCTTCACCGCATGTTGGAAGAGCATTTTGCAAATGCTCGCCTGGCTAGCTACCCTAAAAAACTACCCTAAACCAGAAAATCTGTCACCAAGCATCTAACGGTGTGTTCCGGCAGCTGTGTCCTCGAGAGCCAGTAATTCTAGGTTAGCCTGAATAACACCTTCGACCACAACGTCACTTACCGTCAGGTGAGAGAGTGGTCAAAGGGTAACTTATACCCCAAAAAAAAAGCAACATATACATAAAAATTTATATTATTGAAAGAAATCACATGATAAACATTAATACTTTGCTCGTAGTAACTTCAAGAAGTTTCTAAATTGTGAAGCAAATTTTCTCATATTTACTAAAACGGCTCTATTTCGTTATTTATTACACAACGTCGTAATAATATGAATAATTTTGACAATCAAAATACAGATGGTTTATAGCAATCTTTATGTATGATGAAATTATGTTTTTTTAAATGCATTAATTCGAAGGATTACAACAGCTTAAACAAAAGAAATACAAAGAAAAGAACAATTAGAACAGTTTTAATTAATTATTTGCCGTCACTATAGTCATTTACGAGCTCGTTCTGCTGCAGTTTGCAGGAATTTCGCCTACATCATTATAAGAATCAACCTTCATAAATAATTAAACACAGATTTATATATATATATATATATATATATGCACAATTTATGATCTATCCCTTTGAATCCTCTTAAAAATATAAAAGTAGGGAAATTAAAGTACCTATTGCTTCGAATAGACAATTTATTAGACTATTCATTTATCGAGATGGTGGCGTGGCTGGTCGATATGCCACTAAAGTTGTATCCTCTTTGTAACTTTTATATAACAATAAAAATATATGAAAGAGAGAGTTCTTTAATGTTATGCTGTAATTACTTTAGACATAATAGTAGTTTATGCAACTGTCATATAATAGAGGGTGTTAAAACATGAGTGTAGGTTTTTGAAACGAGCCGCCAGGCGAGTTTCAAAATAAGATTACACGAGTGTTTTAATACCTAATTATATGCAGTTGCATACACTACTTTATTTAATCTCATGGCTATATTAATTTTTTTTTACCTGTATTTCAACTCTCTGTGGCTATACGCTTTTCTTGATTTTCTGGTAAAAGACTATTCGTCAGTTTCGTAGCTGTTACTAGAATGTCAGGTGGAGTTAAATCATCAGTATCGTGGATGTTGCTTGACATTTTTGCTACTAAAGTTTTATCCAACAAAATATTACTCAAATTCGTATGTACGAAATAGCGCCAAAATGGAAAAAGTCTGTTATTGGTCTGTTGGCTCGGAACCAGCGCAGCGCGTTGCGCGCGCATCTCGCTCACCATAGATAATGTGTACTTAAATTGAATTGAAACCTCCTTGGTCGGGACACATTGTATTTTAATAATTAAAAAATTGTTTTAAAGCATTGTTTTGTTAGGAGAACAATGCTTTAATTTAACTTTTTAATTTTCTTAAAGAAGTATGTACATAAAATATGCCAATAAAAGTCTGTATTTCATTTCATAATTAGAATATTACCGAATGAGATTATATAAAAATAGTTTATAGTCGTGAAGTTTTGTCGCTATAGGCTAAGTAGGCATTCCCTTGTTGAAAATGTAGGCTCTGATGATCGAATTTATTTTTGCCATTTTGATTTCGTTCTTTGAAAGATTATAGTTTTTGAAGTCTGTTCTGATTTGAATTTGGCTCCTATAAATGCCTAAGGAATTATAGTTAGTGCAAAAACCAAACTAACTCGTTACATGATGGTAACGAAAATCATTCTTTTTGAACGGCGTTCTTTGGTTTTACATTTGTACGGGAATACGCACCTATTATAAGGTTAAGCCTGTATCTCGGAAGGGTATGAAGGGGCCACAGATTTCATATTACTAATGCTTTCTTCTCTCTCATTACATTAATCATACGTGCCCGTCTGTTAAGGGTGCTCATAACTTTTTCCTACAACATCTTCAACCTGTTCATTCGGACAGACTAAGTATTAAACATATTGCAAAAGGTATCTGTAAGAAATTCAAGGTCCGCTGTCATTGTGGAGAAAGGCTGCCCGTTGAAGCGACAGCTGACAGGTGCGTTCCGGCCTTAGGACACGTCGCCATTGTGACCACTATACCTTTCTTTAACATTAGTGTGAGGATGTGTGTGTGTGAACACAATGAGGTGGAGATTGCCACTGTATGCCAGACGTGAATAGAATAGGTCTGCTTCTGAAGATTCAGTCGTTGGAATTCTTTATTGAAGCTATTACGTTTTGAAGCAGTAAGAGCCCAGGTACCAGATATGGACTGCCAAGCTGCAGGTTCATGGTATGATCCTTACCGTTGTCTTGCGCTGCACCGCATTGTGGAAGGGCATTTTGCGAATGCTCGCCTGCCTAGCTACCACTTCAAGTAGAAAATCTGTCGGCAAGTACCTAATAGTGTGTTCCGAAAGCAGTCCAAATCAGTCAATAGTAATAATTGGTTGTTTAGTCATAATTATTATGAAGTTACAGGCACATGAGGCTTAACTACTGTCAGGGTGTTGGGCGCAGTGCAGTTCGTTACTTGAGTTCATAGGCATCAGGTAAACCACGTGCGTGTTAAGTAACAGCCTATTTTTTTTTAATTCTACTATAAGTCTCTATCTCTTACGCAAAGGTGGTAGATTTTGTAACTTTAAATTGAAATCATACCTATCTATTTTACCTGTGAAATTCGTCAAGTAATAATATTAAAAGCCGTTATTCGTGCACCTTTGAACAAAGCCAAAAACCCGCCCTGGGTTTTCCATAATCCCTTCGCTTGGCAGGCGTCTTGGGTATAACAGTGTTAGATGGCAGATCTTCATTAAATTAGTTACGGTTGCCATCAATGAGACAAAGTTGCGTTATATATTTATTAGTTACATAAGTACAGTAAATCTTTATTGAGAGTTAAGGCTAGAATACGAAAGTAACGATTTCTTGCTCTTGTATATTCTATTTACGTACATTCGAGCACTTACAGGGGTAATAATCTTTGTTTATTTCCAATTCTAATGTGTAATGTAATCCAGACTGAACATGGAGTCTAGAGTCTGTTCAGAATGATAATGAATGGGATTTGACTTTAGTATTGAGCTACATTGATAATAATTGTGTATAATAATATTAAAATCGGAAAAGCTATTTTCCATGATTGTTGTGTGCCTTATAATATTATCTAACCCTTTGCTTGTTATTTAATTATTATTAAGGTATACAATCTCATAATAAGAATCAATTAAGTATATAAAAATAGCAGCACACATCATTCACGGTGTTAATGGGATAAATCTTAGGAAACTTAATTTTATTTAGCTTGGTGTCAAATTACTTATATTTATCTTTCTTTAGCATATTAAGGTTCATTTAAGTTAATATATGTGACTGAGTCTCAATTAATTAATGCAATATTTTTGTAAACTATTCTCTACGAAACTACCTACTATAATTAAATAAATAAAAAAAAAAGTTTTCAAAATACTTAATACTAACTAACAAATACCTTCCATAAAATCTTTAAAAACAAATTGAAATAATTGGTGATATTACTATTTATGCCATTTATCAACAATTAAAAACAACCTAAATATGTTATTTATATTGTGTATTTCCAAAATTAGTACATAATATGATTAGTTGTTAAATGATCCATTTAAATTCAATACAAAAAAATACTTAACAGTCTTACTAATATTGTGCACAAAAAAAAGTGCAATCAAACTGGCGCACATAGTGATTATACATTACTTACTACTCAACATTCATCATCATCAGCCGGAAGACGTCCACTGTTGAACAAAGGCCTCCCCCATAGAGCGCCACAAAGAACGGCTATTAGCCGCTTGTAACCATTGGCTACCAGCGACTTTCACGATGTCGTCAGTCCACCTAGTGGGGGGCCTACCAACTCTACGTCTTCCGGTGTAGTGTGGTAACCACTCGAGAACCTTTCTTCCCCAACGGTTGTCAGTTCTACGAGCAATGTGGCCCGCCCATTGCCACTTCAACTTGCAGATTCTGAGAGCTATGTCCGTGACTTTGGTTCTTTGGCGAATATCCACGTTCCGGATTTTATCGCGCAAAGAAACTCCGAGCATAGCTCTCTCCATAGCTCGTTGAGCGACTCTGAGCTTGTCCATAAGGGCCACAGTTAAGGACCACGTCTCAGTGCCATAAGTCATCACTGGCAACACACACTGGTTGAAGACTTTGGTCTTCAGGCTTTGCGGGATTCGACGAGAAGATGTCGCGTAACTTCCCGAACGCTGCCCATCCGAGTTGGATTCTTCGGGCGACCTCTTTGTCAAAGTTGGACCTACCTAACTGGACAGTCTGTCCGAGGTATATGTAATGGTCAACAACTTCGAGCGTATCGTTCCCAACAACTACTGGTACGGGTGCAACATGGACATTAGACATAATTTTCGTCTTGTCCATGTTCATTTTAAGACCCACCTGCTGGGAAACTCTACTGAGGTCGCTGAGCATTGTACTGAGTTCTTCAAGCGACTCTGCCATTATGACTATGTCATCGGCGAAACGAAGGTGAGTGATGTATTCGCCATAGATGTTGATGCCGAATTCTTTCCAGTTCAAGAGCTTAAAAACGTCCTCCAACGCATTCGTGAACAGTTTCGGAGAAATAACGTCTCCCTGTCGCACGCCTCGCTGCAGTTGGATTGGTTCCGTGCTCTTGTCCTGTAGTCGAATCGACATGGTGGCGTTCCTATACAAACACTTCAGCGCTTCGATGTACCTATAGTCAATTTGGCATCGCTGAAGAGACTGCAGTACGGCCCAGGTTTCGATTGAATCGAAGGCTTTTTCACAGTCCACAAACGCTAAACATAATGGCCGATTATACTCCTCAGTCTTCTGTATAATCTGGCGGAGCGTATGTATGTGGTCTATGGTACTAAAGCCTTTTCGGAACCCGGCTTGTTCGGGAGGCTGGAAGTCATCAAACCTACGAGCAAGACGATTCGTAATGACTCTCGAAAACAGCTTATAAACATGGCTTAGAAGTGAAATGGGCCGTTGTTCTTCAACAAGGTCTTGTCACCTTTTTTGAAGAACAGTACCACTACACTTCTGTTCCATGCTTCTGGCGTTTTACCTTCAAGGATGACGGAATTAAATAACTTCTGGAGGACTAAGAGTACCGGTTTTCCACCCGCTCTCAGAAGTTCTGTCGTGATTCCGTCATCACCTGGCGCCTTGTTGTTCTTAAGCTGCTTGAGAGCCATTCTAATCTCGTATAGGCTGATGTCCGGGATGTCTTCGGTATAGTGTCGGGTCAGTTTAGCTCTCTTGTCCTGAGCTGTACTGACAACGGGTTCTTGTGTCGAGGTGTATAACTGTCCATAAAACCTCTCAAGCTCTCTCAGAATCTCCGGTTTTGATGAGATGATTCTGCCATCGTCGATCTTCAGCTTGGTCATTTGGCTTTGCCCTATAGACGAATTTTTTGCGAACACTTTGGAACCTTGGTTACGCTCGATTGCGACCTTAATACGATTTGTATTAAAGGCGCGCAAGTCGTGTCGCAGTGCCTTCGAAATTCGTCTATTGAGCTTGCCGTAGTTCGACATATCAGCTGAAGATTGCAGTCTCATCTCACTCCGGTATTCCATCAACTTGATGGTTTCTTCTGAGAGTTTCTTCGGTTTGTTTCGGCGGGGGGTCTTAAAGAACTTAGACCCCACCGCTTGGACAGCTTCCTCACACTTCCTTCACTCAACATTACAATATATTAAATAAGTAATACAACTCATACAAGTCACAAACTGATTCTACTAATCACTGTGACATCAGCCTTACATTCTTATATGAGTCTCCTTCACGCGCGGGTAATCTCACACAGCGACCATCTGGTATGCCTATCGATATCGGTACTATACTACCACGGTAATGTTATCTATACAGTTTCTTAACTCGGCTCTGTCCTCGAAATAACTACCTACCATCGCGCGGTACGTAAACATGCGATAGGGCTGCCCGCCTCCAGCATTTTAATTACATGTGCCTACGTTGTATTTCCATTTATTTTTGTGATTGTAAATATACTTTTTTGTATAAACAAATAAAAGGTTAGTTTATTAAATAGGTAGTGTTCAATAAAAATGCGTGTTGTTTTTTGATTAGTAGATTTAATTAAAAAACCATGTTTATTTTTGAATTACAAATCAGTCTTATAAATTCAGTCCAGTCCAGTAGTTTTGCGTTCTCTGGACGCGTTATTGACGAATTCATGCAACCAAAAACAGCACAATATATCCAATTCGTTATATTAAATATGTACATGAACTTATTTTTTCTTAAAGAAAATTACACACCTGTCTGCGTACTGAGCGCCGGCTGAGATCGAGGCGCGTAGGTATAACTCGCGTTTCGTCCGTTTCTATTAAGTTGAAATACTGTATAGATAACATTACCGTGATACTACTGTACACATACATACACAAACATGAACCACTCATCCAATCAGCACTCCTGGTACCCTGGTACACCATTGCATTCATACCCAACTAGCACACATACCACTCAAACCCGTCTCACAAGTCTTACTCACACATGCAATGAGACGACATCATTACAATACACTCCTACCTTTGCAACTCACACAGCATAATTCAATAGTTACAATACCACACATCCATTACAAGATCTCGGAATAATATTCTCTTTTCACACTACCCTCGTTTTAAAAAAGTGCATATAACTATATTGATGGTGTCACACACGAATAATGAATTTACAGTTATGTTATTAAAATTACCAATTAGCAGAACTACCCTAAGTTAAAGTGTTTTGATTATGTTCCCACCATACGGTATTGTGTATTGTAACTGTTGTGAATTATGTTTCATGTACAACCTACAATCTTGATGTTTGAACCTACGACAGTTTTAAAAGTGCAATTCTTCTTCTTCTTCTTCTTCGTGTCGAAGATTCACGATTTAGATGGATGGCTGCCAGTACTGGGCTGTAGCCACCCCAAGGAGGAATTGTTATCGCTGGAATAGAGTTGGATATGCTCGTTTGTAAGTACCTTTTCATTTATTTTGCTGATTATCCTCCAGGTAATGACAGTAGATTGGATTAAATCAATACACACCTATCGATCATGTTACCAATAACACTTCATAAAGACAGCGCTTGTTTACGTTAATACGCACTTACATCAACTTTAACATTTTGAATAGTTTTGATCTCGTACCGGCATCACGATTCTATCATCGTTCCTCGCGACACCGGTTAAATGTTCATCCACATATAATTGAGTCCAGGAAGTCTCACACAGCTCGATTTATGCGTTCCTTCTTACCGCATACTTGCAAAATGTGGAATGATCTTCCATCTAGTGTTTTTCCGCAGAGCTACAGTATGGATTCCTTCAAAAAGGTGTTAAAAGAGTCTTACAGGGTCGGCAACGCATTGGTAACGCCCCAAGTGTTGCAAATGTCCATAGGCGACGGTAACCGCTTACCACCAGGTGGGCCGTCTGCTTGTTTGCCACTCCATTACATCAAAAAAAAAAGAAAAACTTATTTGTAAGACATAATATAAGACATTGTATACATACAATTACAAAAGCATTCAGGATGATATAAATACATTTTGTTAGCACAACCATGTCCTGGCCTTATTTAGCGTACAGATATGTGGTTAGAATTTACAGTACCTAATATTAAACAAAATGTCATACATATTATCATAGTTACATTATTATACAATTATATTTGATGTCAAATTCATAATTATTTTTGAAGCCAAGTACACGTCACGTACCTTAATAACATTTATATATTTTTTTTTATTACGTACAAAATACGACGATTTTATTGCTGCGACTACGATTTTTATGTGTATTCCTACCCTAATCGTTTGTATTAAAGGACTTCTATGACAAAACTTATTAACAATTATGTATTATGCACCCGGAAGAGACTAGCCACCCACAACACAGGGAATCCTAATGTGGGGCTAGTGTGATTAAGATAGTCCCAGACACCTGGAAATGTGCAAATGTCATCGGCATTCACAAACCAGGCAAAAGCTCATCTGACCCCACCAGCTACCGCCCCATCAGCCTCCTCAGTGCCTTAGGCAAACTTTACGAGCGGTTACTTGCAAACCGTCTCCAGTCCCATGCTAAGGAACACCACCTTATTCCAGATGAGCAGTTTGGCTTCAGACCGTGACACTCATGCGTCCAACAGGTGCACCGCCTCACGGAGCACATCATTGAGGGCTTTAACAAGTACCCCAAACCCCAGACAACGCTAGCAGTCTTCCTCGACGTAGCGAAAGCTTTTGACAAAGTCTGGCACAATGGCTTGATTTACAAGCTATACCAACTTGGCGTGCCAGAACGTCTTGTGCTCATCCTACAAGACTTCCTTAAAGCCAGAAGCTTTCGCTATCGCGTGGAAGGCACCCTCTCCTCCCCCCACCCAGTCAGAGCCGGAGTCCCTCAGGGCTCCGTGCTATCACCCATTCTCTTCGCGCTGTATACCAGCGACATCCGACGCTCTCAGCCAAACGTCCTATTAGCCCAATATGCGGATGATACCGCTATTTATACCACTGGGTGGCGTATCAGCAGAAAGTCCATTTTCGCCCTTCAACGGGCCATCACCGAGATCGGTGACTGGTTCCGTAAATGGCGCATCGCGGTCAACCCAGTTAAAAGTGCAGCTATGTACTTTACTGAGAAGACTCGCCGCCGTTACCCGCAACCTTTAACTTTGTTCGACCAACCCATCCCCTGGGTTAGTAAAACAAAATATCTCGGAGTCACCCTTGATCGGAATCTCACCTTTAACGATCATATAACAACCGTCCGAAACAAAGCGGCCTTTGTAATGGGTCGCCTTGGTCGCCTGATTCGCAAAGAGAGTAAAATGTCTCTTAGTAATAAGAAGACACTTTACACTGCCTGCATCCGCCCCATCATGACTTACGCATCAGTAGTGTTTAGTCATGCTAGTGAGGCCCATCTTC
The DNA here is from genome assembly GCA_963854805.1 of Plagodis dolabraria. Lineage (NCBI taxonomy): Eukaryota > Metazoa > Arthropoda > Insecta > Lepidoptera > Geometridae > Plagodis > Plagodis dolabraria. The sequence continues at coordinate 2,215,672 of OY978452.1, read as the reverse complement.
ATAAGCTTCAAGTTATTCAAAACCGTTTTCTTCGTAATGCAACCGGCGCCCCGTGGTATATCCGGAACACCGAGTTGCATTGCGACTTAAACCTTCCCTCTTTAGCACAGTTCAATAAGGACTGTGCCCGCCGATACTTTGATCGAGCGCCCCACCACCCGAACCCATTGGTTGTCCAGGCATCGAACTACTCGACTGCCTCTTCTATCCCATTTTTCAAACCCCCCCGTCGCCGACCACGGCAGGTATTAGACGACCCGGATGACCCCATCGCAGCCATTACGTTGGCAGCTTTAGCGTTATCCGCAAGTCGTCGAGGTAAAATCCCCAGGTGTGAGGTAATTAGGGGTCACACAATCAAACACCGAGCTCGCCGGCGAGCTCGAGGCAAAAACAAGGTCACGATAAATTGCTCTCCAAATAGTCAAAGAGTATTATTCAGTAGGGCCCAATTGTGCAACACTGCAGTTGCACAGAGGCATTTTGCTCCGACCCCCCATGTCTCTCGACAGCGAGACAAGCCGAGGTCCGAACCACAGTGGTGCCCTTGAGCTCGCTGTCAACCCCTCCTATAATAGCGGTATGTTTTCGGCGTCCGCAAGAGACGGAGGTAGAAAGCGCTTTTCGCCTTCTACGCCCGTCTCGGGAGAAGTGCCTTCGGCACTTCTATTGTATTGTAGGGCCAGGCCCTCGCCCAAAACCCGGTGGAGCTGGACGACCGCACAGGCGGTAGCCAGCATCTCTGTCCTCCCTAAAAAAAAAAAAAAAATTAAGATAGTAAGCACCACTTGATAATTATATGTACTCAAACTACTAAATCTATAAAACTTATTTGAAATTATAAGCTATTATCTAAAATAGTGTAAGTTGGCACCTATTTATTTATAAGTCTAAGTTATCTATTATCTTAACAACCATGTAAAGTTTTTTGAACAATAAATATTATTATTAATTATATATAATAACAAAGTTTGCTAAAATTATATATTTCCATACATTTGATATTAATATATGACAATATTGCCTAACAGATCGTTTATTTAATTGTGATTAGTAAACCCAAGTCTCTTTGTGAACGTACTTAACACATAATAACTGAATTAAACACACGCATGTTTGATGGCACATTTCCAATTTCCTAAACATAGTTGCTGGGTAACTATACGAGCTCAATGTAAGTCGTGTTTTAAAAGACATAATATGAGGCGTCATGCTTAACATAGCAATTAAACAACTTTAAACGGTTTAAAGTTGTTTAATTACTATGTGCAACAATCACGAAAACCTAAGTTAACATTACGTCATACTTAGCGTATCGCATAAGGTAGAAATCAAATAAATAATAAGATATATAAATGTCTAGGCATATAGATAAATTTGACAATCTATAACCGTAAGATTTTTTCCATTATTATACTTAAATATCCGGAGCGATACAATGTTTTACTCTGTTTACAAAAATAAGGGCCTGTTTCAGAATGTTCGAGTAAGTTCCGGTTTTACTACCCAGAACATATTTAATAAATAAAACACTATCTTTGCGTTTCACAGTCATCGATTTAGCCTATCCATACGCGCTGCATGTTAACTGTCATTTTTATCATTCAGTTATTTTATGTGTTGCATAGCAACCTGAAACTTTATTAGGACATTTTGAAACAGGCCCTAAGTAATATAAAGAAATAATATGTTCACCGAAAGTTTTAGCGTAATCCACAAGTAAATAAAAGGAAAGATGCATATACTTATATTATGTGATACAAAATATTATATATATATATAATATATATATTGATCAAAATGCTGGCACATATTTGGCTCAACGAATAAGCATTGCAATTCAACGGGGCAATGCTGCCAGCATGCTGGGCACGCTGCCAACTGGGAGTTGGCTGGATCATTTAGACTGCCTATGAGACTTATAGGTTGTCTAATTGTTTTTATTGTAGTAGCTGTAGTGTTGTATATAGTTCATAGTAATTTGTTTTATAAAGGCATACTGCCGATTTTTAAAAAAAGTGTTACTACATTTAACAAACAATCATTATTCTATTAGGAAAATTAGCAAATGATACTTGCCCGTGGGGCGTCGGACAAGCATAAAAATACCAAAAGGTGAGCAACAGTGCCTTCTGAAGAACTGCTATTTTACACTGCAATCCTTGAGACGCCTGCCAAGCGATTAAATTAAATCCTAGAATGGTGAAATCGGGCCTTAATTATAAAGATAAACACCAGCACGCGTCGAGCCGTAGAAAACTCAAAAAATGTCATAACAGCTATGCACCTACCCTCACGCTTTGCCGGACTAAGGAGGGGATTCTCGAAGGAAGCGCTCGTAGCGAAGTCTGCTTAGCCGTTCTGAACCGATCAGCAAAGTTAAGCAAGGTCCGCCTCGGTCTTGACTTAGATGGGTGACCACTGGTGACATTATTACTACTGAGCGCTTTCGTGCTTCGGAGGGCACGTTAAGCCCTCGGTCGCGGTTGTTATCTTAGGATGGCAGTCGTTATAAGCATGATGGTAGGGCATTTTGCAAATGCCCGCCTGGCTACCTACCACCCTCAAGTAGAAAATATGTCGCCAAGCACCTTATGATGTGTTCCGGCAGCAGTCCTTGAGTGCAGCACCTAACAGGCATAAAAAAAACGTGAACTATACGTTATTGTATAGTTCACTATGCCATCATCGTGCTCAAAATTATAGTAACATAAGATTCTGACAATGATGCCATAACGCACAAAAACCACTTTGCCATTGTATGATTATTCAAAATAACTTTATGCCAAACATGTTGTGCCATTCGAAAGAGGAAAAATTAGTAATCCAGATATTATACGAGTCAAGGGATTCCCGTAGCTGCTTAATCCATGTCAAGTACAGCTGTCGCAGTAACATTTAGATGTTTGGTGACAGTTTTTTCTACTACCAAAAAGCTGAAAGCAAAAACGCATGCATAATGATCTTTTGCTATGCAAAATGTTTATTAGGTTATATAAATACTAATATAGAATGATAGAATTAAAAAATACATTGGAATTTAGATCTGGTTTTCTAACGTCAATTACCTCCACGACATTTTTTTGAAGCGCTCGTAGCGAAGTTTGCTTAGCCATTCTGAATCGATCAGCAAAGTTAAGCAACGTCCGCCGCGGTCATGAGTTGGATGGGTGACCGCTGGTGACATTACTACTGAGCGCTTCCGTGCTTCGGAGGGCACGTTAAGCCGTCGGTCCCGGTTGTTGTGTTAGGATGGCAGTCGTTACAGCATGGTGGTAGGGCACTTTGCGAATGCCCGCCTGGCTAGCTACCACCCTCAAGTTGAAAATCTGTCGCCAAGCACCTACCGGTGTGTTCCGGCAGCTGTCCTTGAGAGCCAGTAATTCTAGGTTAGCCTGTACAACAACATCTTCGACCACATCATCACTTACCACCAGGTGAGATAGTGGTCAAAGGCAAACATGTTGTGCCATTCGAAAGAGGAAAAATTAGTAATCCAGATATTATACGAGTCAAGGGATTCCCGTAGCTGCTTAATCCATGTCAAGTACAGCTGTCGCAGTAACATTTAGATGTTTGGTGACAGTTTTTTCTACTACCAAAAAGCTGAAAGCAAAAACGCATGCATAATGATCTTTTGCTATGCAAAATGTTTATTAGGTTATATAAATACTAATATAGAATGATAGAATTAAAAAATACATTGGAATTTAGATCTGGTTTTCTAACGTCAATTACCTCCACGACATTTTTTTGAAGCGCTCGTAGCGAAGTTTGCTTAGCCATTCTGAATCGATCAGCAAAGTTAAGCAACGTCCGCCGCGGTCATGAGTTGGATGGGTGACCGCTGGTGACATTACTACTGAGCGCTTCCGTGCTTCGGAGGGCACGTTAAGCCGTCGGTCCCGGTTGTTGTGTTAGGATGGCAGTCGTTACAGCATGGTGGTAGGGCACTTTGCGAATGCCCGCCTGGCTAGCTACCACCCTCAAGTTGAAAATCTGTCGCCAAGCACCTACCGGTGTGTTCCGGCAGCTGTCCTTGAGAGCCAGTAATTCTAGGTTAGCCTGTACAACAACATCTTCGACCACATCATCACTTACCACCAGGTGAGATAGTGGTCAAAGGCAAAGCTATAATGCACAAAAAAAAAAAAAAATTTAGCTCTATAAACTAATAAACTAATAATACTATTTTAATATAATCTAAAAGCAACAAAAAGACACGAGGTTTATCGAACTGAGAGGTAAACAGTCTATGAAAAATTAATGACTTTCACGCCCACATTTAAATGTGTTTTCTTTAACGTATGAAAAACACACCTTCTAAGTAACTATTTCACTCAAATCTGAACCGTGCTGCTATTCGGTAAGGTTCAAATTGGTTTTTACGGTGCTTGAGCGAAGAAATAATTATGTTTTCGATTTTGACAGGTATACATAATGAATTTATATTTAGGGAGCGTCCATGGAAATCAATAACAGTGTTCAGCTTCAGAATTAGAGTATTGGATGTCTTTCTTTATCGACTATTTGGTGCATTGACGTCAGATCGTGTGCGTACTACCAGCGAAAGGCTGTACTGAGTAAAGAGTTCGACAAAACATCTTCTATTCCATTAATGAGCAATATACAGAGTTATTGGAGAAATTTTAACAACCTCTTATGGTTGACTTCTATTTAACCAACAAACATCTTAAGTTCTATTTTATTATTAATTTGATGTTTTATTATTTCGATACAATAATTCGTAATAATAATAATCGGCCTAAGTAGTCATATATGTATTGGAACGTCGCGTGGCGCATCCCGGCGATGCGCAACTTTGAAGGCCTTTGAAAGGAATTATTGCTATTCCCGTTTAGTTCAAGTAAACGTGAAATAGTCCGACAGTACTAGAAAATAATTAGTGTTTTTTTCTGAAAATATTTTATGTTTTGAGTAAAATCTTAGAAGTTAAGTTATTTGTTGTGGTTAAACGGAGGCATTCTGCGAGATTTTGTTAGCATTTTCACATTATTGCATGAGAATTAGTTTATTTTTATAGATTCATAAAAATACTGGAATTTAAGCTCTGAATTGGTGAAATTTAGGTTCTTTCTATTAGTAATAATAAATTCCACTCCTGAATTGATTGAATTTCTTCTTTTTTTGTAGGTAATATTATAAGTTTATTCGGTTAGCAGATGATAATCCAAAATGATATATAAAATGAAAAATAATAATATTATTTTTCATTTTCTTAGTCACTTCTTAGACACATCTAAAAGCCGTATCAGTCATATTAGGTACTTTAGAAAACATGAAAAAGTATTTTTTAAATGTGAGATGCTGAGGTTTGCTTTTAACCACAATCTCATCTGAGTAAGTAATGATGCGGTCGAAGTTACTAGCATAACTAGTTAATAGAATAACGTGCCCTTAAAAAACGTTTCTCCTCATTAAAAAGACTAGGCAAGCTACGCTACAATCACTATAAAACAATCATATGAAAAACAAAATGCCTATTTATAAAAGATAATTTTGATGACTAAACTAATAAGTTAAATTAGGTTTTTGGATTCTTTCTATTAACAACTACTTAGGTATTTATTATTATTTTACCGTACATTTATTTAACTTACTTTATCGCGCTTGTAGGTTTGGTGACCGTTCTACATGAGCGCAGTATTAGCTATACAATAATAATGCACGTAATATGTTGAAAAATCCTAGGTTAGCCTGAACAACATTTTCGACCACATCATCACTTACCATCAGGTGAGATAGTGGTCAAAGGCTAACCTATCAGGCATAAAAAAAAAGTTATTGAACACCAATGCACGAGATTCTATAAATTATCACCGCGATGATACAGACGAGAATGGTAAACAGGCTGCTATGAAGATAAGTGCGGAAGATGAGCAGTTTGCAAAGAAAAAATCGACGGTAAGATTGCTTCATTTTTCTAGCCTCACTGAGCGCAGCGATAGAATTAGAACTAGTTCTCTGGAACAGCTTCGATAAAACACGCCATTAAGTCCTTTTTTTAAAGCTGATAGGCTCGCCTCTGACCTATATCTAACCTGTTGGTAAGTGATGATGTGGTCAAAAGTGTTGTTCAGGCTAACATAGAATTATTGGCTCTCAGGACAGCTTCCGGAACACACCGTTAGTTGCTTAGCGACGGATTTTCTACTTGAGGGTGGTAGCTACCAGGCGGGCATTCGCCTAAAATGCCCTAGCACCATGCAAATTTTAATAATTTTATGAGATATTTTTCTGCTCGAATTGCTACGTATTTACAACCCAGTTTGCAAAGTCTCTAACACACACGAATACGTAGCTATGTACCCAGAGCAAAGGGAGAACGACCAAAGTTACACACAGTTATCTAACTCCGTTCCAACTGCGAAGAGGATGTTCATTTTTGCCATTTGTGAATATTCAACGTCTCATGTATACTGAATACTCTCTCGGGAAATACAAACATGGAATTTGCTTATCCAGAACTCAAACAGAACTTTATTGGGCAGCTGCTTGCTATAGGAAATGGATTTGATAAGGATGTATTTCCATGCAACAACACAGAAAGAAGTAGGTAATGTTTTTGGGTTTGTACTTACGATGTATGTTTGTAGTGACTATTTTCTCTCTCTGAGACTCTTTGGCGTTGTTTTTAGCTTCGTGAGGTGCGTGGCTAAAATTGCAAGCGAAATTATCGTTGAAAGAGGTGACGAAAGGAAAATTACTAGAAAATGGGCAACCAACTACACTGAGATCGTTATAACGCCTGCCAAGGTCCCCTTCTCATAATGGGAGAGAGTTTTCTTCAACGTTGAACGTTATTGGTATTGATCTTGTTTTTTTATCTAAACTGCTAACAGGTCAAATACAACCAATAACTACTTTTTTAGTGTTGCACTTGCTAAATAAAACCACAATAAATGATATTACCAACATTAATTACCGTATTATCTTTGCTCTACTATCTATGTTTGCATAAAGCGACATTAAGATAAAAAATGTGAAAAGATTAAGCCAACTGGCACAAAATGAAAAATAGTTTTTTTGCAATAAGAAAGCAAAGTCGTTTTTTGCTGCGAGTGGTGATTTTGAAATCTGAGTGTAGCGAAGGATTCAAAGGCACGAGATGCAAATAACTTTGCTCTCGTGTAACACACATACATTTTCACTTCACCAGTGAGAATACTTTAGGAGATAGAATAATAAACAGGAATAGATAAAAATAACTATTAGCTTATTCAACTCTTTACGCAAGCCACGAGATATTATTCCCGCTCTTTTATTTAAATTAAGGCGTTTTAAAGACATGATTATCTTTTTTGCTTAATTTCTTTAGTTGGTACGAAATTCCGAACGTGTTTGTCTTTGAGGTCGAATTTAAAATAGAAACTTCGAAATAGCTGGTCTTTGTCTTTCTAATGGCGGTAAAGAGATAGAGTGTGAATGTTTCGAATTGTATGATTAATATATAATGGCTGAAAAAGATATTCGCGGCTATCTGAAAAATATATTAAAAAGTTACTCTGTCTAAAGTTAGCAAAATCACATTTTGCTCTCTGATTTCAGGCAGAAAAACCTTCAAATTTGAGCTACTGAAGTGAAAAACACATTTATCTGCTAGAATACTATTATCTCGTCTGAAGGGCTCTGACTTGGGTGCCGCCGACATCGATTACTCAGACGCCGAACAGTCGAAAGTCACTCAAAGAAATCTATTATAGTCTAGCACAACACCACAATATTTCTATCGATAAAGCAAGAAAAGGCGCAGCTGTCCATGCCATTTTCCAAGTTTTCCAACATAACAGCGCTCGACGCGCTGTTATGTTTAGTTGATGTTCAGCTGTTTTCAATTACCCTACGAATAAATACATTATTTATTCGTACCAATTACCTAAACATGTTACTTGCTAAAATTAATATTTACAAGTGTTAATGATGGTGACTTTGTGCGGTTTAATTGCTAAAAAGCCTACTTCAAGGAAATCTTCGATTGGAGATGAGGTGAAGATGATTAGCGTATGGGTAGCAAAGCAAAGGAGGAAACGCTAAGAGTATTTCATTTGTAATCGTTTGAAGGGACCTAACAGGAACACAATATCCTAAGACAGAATAATCATTGCCTACCTGTAATAATTAACATAGAAACCATACATATTATTGGCAGTTCTCCATATGAACGGTTGCGGTTTCCTATACTTCTGAAATTAGAGATACATTCCGAGGTTTCATTGCCTTAAGTTATTATAATGATTAAATAACATAATAATCGAAAGGTAAGGTTTATAAAAAACAGTTTTGTATAAAACATTTTTAGGCAGGATTTCAACGATACTTCGAGAAAGATCCAAACGAAGCATTCGCTGTACCCATGGCGCTACATTGTACTAGTCTTTATTTATAAAACTTCACCAACAGATACAGCCGCGAATAGTAAAAAAATATATGTTGAGAACAATAAAATCTGACCACATTTTAACATGAAATATTCATAACATCCATATCACCAATGCTTCTGCAGTCAAAATTTATTGCAAATTGATGCTTAGTAATTTTTTGGAATAAAATTCGCTACTACTTTTACAATTCATAAACTTGATATCTCTAATCGTACCTCTAAAGATTGTAACCGGACGAATTGTGTCTTCGTAAAAAATAATATTTTTGCGTATTTGACATAGCGATCATCGCAACTGCTGTCTTACATCCCGCTAATATGAACCCTGATTTCAATGGTTTATCGTCAAAGATTCTTCTAATTTAGCCTACGTAACTATATTTTTTCTTTTCACTAGATAACCAGATATTTGTCTTCGTTTTCTACTTAGAATATCATCATATTTGGTAAACTAATAGGACTGCTGTACTAAATAACAAATTTGATATTTGCTTAGCACACAATGAGGCCAAGAAATCGTTTTTGGAAACCTGTAACTAGTTTGAGTAATGAGAATAAAAAACACAAATCATAAAAGTATTACCATTCAATTTAACTTAAAATAAAACTTTTATGAACTCCATACACTTTTATATATATTTAATATCTGCGAAACCTTTGGAAGTAACCTAAATTTATTACAAAGTTGCCGTGAAAAGTTTAAGTGATTGTTGTTTTATGGCCGACCCCGCCGCCGCCCCCCGCCACCAACTTCCATACGTTGGAGCACTTACTTAAAGAGAATTTGATAGTCTATAATATAAGCCCACGACTTCACTTGTAATGAATACATTTATGTAACCGAAATGTTAGCGTTTTATTAATCTTCTTTCTTGGATCGTACCTTGAAGTCCATAAAATGTAAAAAATCTGTAGTACATCATGACCGAACATGTACCCTTGTTCGATTCAAATATAAGGAGTTTCAAGGATATAAAATCAGTAAATCGAAGCATTTTGAAAAATAAAAATGCATCATTTTTTTTAAAGCTGATATGTTAGCGTTTGATCACTGTTTTCATTAATTGAAATAAAAGAATGAAAAAAAATATTCCTGAAAGAACTGCGTACAACAACATTATAAAAAAATATGACTTAAAAAAAGATTTAAAAAAAAATTACGGCTTCTATTGCGCACCTGATATCTACAACAACCTGTCACATTGTCATAGGGAAAAATAACGTAAGAAAAAAAAAATTACCAGGAGCGTTATTCGTTTTACAACGGTTTATAGCGAGCAAAATTGATATTTGCACAAACTGTTGCTCATCACATTGATATCAAAAAAATGTACCGCACTAGTAGCGTAGCTTACTTTACCTATTAGATTAACCCATTGGCACGGTGTGAACGATATCGGATGCCAACGGAAAGCAACGTCCGCTACGGTTGTGACTTGGATGGGTGACCAACTGATCACTAGATGCATTTAGGTCCGTGCTTTGGAAGGCTAAGCCCATTTGTTGTCTTAGGCTGGCTGTTGTTATAGCTTAGTGGTAGCCTTCTAGCTACCACGCTCTATTAGAAAATCTGTCACCAAACAGAGGTTTTAATGTCTATCGGTGTGTTCCTGGAGCTGTTATTGAGAGCTTGTTCCTAATCTAGGTTAAAGTTGTTTACCATTTTTAGGGTTCCGTACCCAAAGGGTAAAACGGGACCCTATTACTAAGACTTCACTGTATAGCTAATGGTACGGAACCCTTCCGAGTCCGACTCGTACTTGGCCGATTTTTGATCAAATTATTATTTACCATCAGGTGAGATTGTGTTCATAGGTCTATCAGCAACAAAAGCAATAAAAAAAACACTTTCCAAATTATCCTCTTCCCCCAAAAGTGGCGACAAATCTAATACAGGAAATAGTAATAAATAAAAGGATAACATCCATCTCACAACATTATCTCAGCGGACCGAACAAATGACTTTGTTTCCCGTTGTTATCACCAATCGCGTGATACCCGCTCCTTAACAGATAGCTATTCTACCCAATCGATGTACGCCACCCACCGTTCACCGTTCTGGCCGCCATTACTAAATAAAAGCTTACGTAATAGCTCCCATTATTCCAAATAATATACAAGAGAAATATTGTTAGTTCGTTTGTCCTAGCTCCAATCTGAACCGATTATGTTCACTTTAACTGGACAAGTTTAATTTTATCACATTGTCCATAAATAATTGCATATATGTATGTACTACACATTTTAATAATGAAATGTTTTTTTTGTGTATAATGCTTTCGACTACTTTTCCACCTGTTGACCAGTAATGATGTGGACGAAACTGGTAATGAGAATAAACTTAGAATTTAAAACCTTTTTGTTTCACAGTTGGGTTGATATCCACTGAAACCATTGGTGGTTTCAGTCTTCTTTGTTCTTCTTCTTTTATTTTTTTTTACCAATAGTATGCGCCAACTAGGACCAGTCTTTCAAGGGTACGTGTAGCTCGTCACATCCTCTATTCAGGCTTTGACTGCGTCGCCCAAAGACCCACATTTTGTTTCCCCATCTCTATACAGGAGGGTAGACAGAATTTGTGTATGTAGTAACTATGTTTTAACCGTTGATATGTTAGAATTTGCCCACAATCTCACCTGATACTAATTTATAATGCGGTCATAGACCAGGCTTCAAACTCACAACGATAGCTATCGGAACACACTTGGGAGATTTGTATCCGAGGGTTAACCACCATAACCAATCCAGGATCTACTCAACTAGCATGCAATAATAAGAATATCTCAGACTCAAAATGATTATAGTTAAAACAATTTATAACAGAATTATTATATATTTGATAGATAACATTTTGGTGCACTTTTATACACAACTATAATTACAGGTGATAAATATTATAAATTTAATAAAAGTACCCACTATAGAACATATTTTGACACAAAAAAGCATAAATAAGTACTTCTTCACTTTTGTGGTGTAGGTTAATATTTTATAAACATTATTGTCAATATATTTGGCGAGTCAAGTCGCGGTACGACGATAATAAACGAACATCTAACCTGACTGAGTGACCTACATCTTCCTCCAACGATGAAATTGTTTTTACGCACCAAAAATAGATAAATCGATGTATATTTTTATGATCGTTATTTTGCAAGGAAACATCTATCTCTGTGAACACAAAAGAACTACTGTTTTACTTCGTGGCTTGATTTTGACCTCAACGAAACGAGAAATTGCACGAGGTAGTATAATTATTTTTAGTGACAGCTTGCTGTCACTAAAATTTCAGCTGATAGTACATTCTAGGGTAAAACAATAAAATAATAAAACTGAGCAAGATAGACACGCTCTGGTGGTCCCATAATTTTTCATTTGTCTTAGTAACAATGAGTGGGTAAACATTTCAACTGGTCACCGGACGGTCGGCAGAACAAACTGCGTAGTTAAGGCAATTCTTTACTGTTTTCTCGTATGGGACCCTGAAAATAAAAGGTTAGAGGTTGATCTAGACTAGACTCTGGAGTTTTGTAAAAGTAATCAGAAGAAATGATTGCTGGTTGTTGTTTATTTATATCAAATAATATTAATAAAACATTAGTCGCAGCTGCGATGGTCTCGCTTATTTGAAATGTTCAACACCAAGAGGGCCTAAAATAAATCCTATATAAATTGGATATATATAAAAGTTACTAAATCCAGGGAGCTCACTGAATCGAGCAAGTTTTATTTATAGCTCGAAAAGCTTTACAAATTTGTTAATTATAATTATTCTACCTTGAACAGTTCCGAGCTCGGCAATCCAGCTGGTATCGCAGCTGCTATTATACTAAGTTTACATTCTTGCCACCACCATTGGTTGCCACATCTTTCGTAGCTTGTTTTAGCTAATTGCTAAAACAGTGTTGTTTTAGAAATGTTTTAGTTGATCGGTGGAATATGTTTGATTTAATGAACTACAGATAATGTTTTATACGTTGTTATTGCTTTTAGGTTAAAACTCTGTACTTATTCTAATTTGTAAGTCCACTCAGTATGTATGATATGGTCGATGGAGTAAACAGGCTTAAGAATTACCGGCTGTTAAGGACATCTGCCGCGGAACATTTCGTGAGGTGCTGGGATCGGACGCAACCATTCCCAAAATGTGTGTTTTTTTTTTATATTTTTTTTATTCTTTATAGGTTTGCGTTTGATATATTTTAAATTTTTACCTCGCAAAATAATAAAAATGCCATTTTTCTTTTATTTATTTTTATTATTTAAAATTATTGCATAAATTTACGGCTAGTTATAAATAATAGATAGAATAGTTTGCTGAGGGCCAATTGAAAATTCCACATATATAGCTAGTGAGCGAAAATTTAACAAAACGATGGATGACAACAAGATGATATGTAAGTATGGTGCATAACAAATTAGACTTAGTGTCATTGTTTACCAAAATAAAGTTTGCCTTCGAAAAATTTATTAGTAAGAAAGAGTACGTTTCAATTCAGTGGGCGAAGAAAAAAAAACCAGATCAAATTCCAATAGTACATATATACTAATACTATATATACATATACATCTGCACGCCCGAATTAAAAACGTATTCTGCCTATAATTAGTTTTAGAAATCAATGTACAGGTAATGTAAATGGTAACAATAAGAGTATTACTATGAAGGAACGGTGGCAAGAATGCAGCCGGCCATAAAATCAAAGCCAAAACTTTCTACAAGATATTCTAGTTTTGTCCTTTGAATTCCTAAAAAAAACATAATATTCCACCTACCGTAAGTGGAATATGGGTAGAAAAATTAAGTAACCGTGGCACATTGTAGTACCATCGTAGCATTAGCGTAGCTCTTTCGTAGTGTTATTGTACAAGCATCGTAGCACCATTTATTTTGTAACATATTGAAGCTTTATTTATTTTCCAGAGTTTCCTCAATCATTTTTCAATAGCGTCAAGCGCAAGGCGGGAAGTGAGCAAGAAATTTCCGTCCGCATATCTGAAAAACGACATCTAAAAGAGATCAAAAGCGTATACTAAAATGATTTTCTTTTAATCGCAGTGTTTTTTATAATAAAAAGGAAATCGAAAAACATTGGATGGATATAAAGATCTCTTAAAAATCACTGCACTGCTAACCCATAAAGAAAACCAGTTTTTGATGCATACTTTTTCTTTTCTTTTACAAGCTCAAGACGTAAATATTCCAAAGAGGTGATTCACACACCCGATTAACTAAGCACTTAGTGAAATCAGACTAAAAATAGGTCAATAACTTACGAAGTGTCAGATCGTCGTCTTCGTGAAAGCAAACAGATAAACGTCTCCGAAGGTAATAGCGACTCGTAAATTAAAACTTAATACAAAAACTCTAAATCTCGCGTACTCTTATTATTGGTAAATATTATGTATAATTATTAATAATAATTACCCATTATATTTACTATTTGTGTATGTACTTTTTGTGTCTTGGTAATTGCGGCCCTTGACAGCGTTCCGTTCTACGTTAGTTATGGGTAAATAGATTTAATAGTCTTAAAGTTATTCACGTTTAATTGTCGTTGTTATTCACAATTTCGTCTCTTTTGGTTATATTAATTTCATTTTCCAAATTTTTCAATAATTAAACGCATCAGTACACGCGGCCAGCAATTCCCGATCGTATCCCGTTTGTTTGAGCGCGTTTGGAGCTATAGTTTTTAAATTTTTTTTTATTATTAGAATGTAGATTTAAATAAATATGTTTAGTAAAACATACATACAAAAAGTACTGTTTTACATTAGCCATATTTATAAATCAAGATCTTGTCTAAAAATCTGCTAAAATGTTGATAATGTTTTCAATATAAACCTGATACATTACAACAAACAACATATTCGAAAAATTAAATTTCTTTTACGAACTCACAAGGCCCATAACGTTAGTCTACAGTTTTGTCAGCTCCAAGGTCTCCGCTCTGCGTTCACTATGAAGCATAGAACATATCTATGAAATAAGCAATCGCTTGGATTATTCCACACAAAACAGCTACCACGGTGGACAAAGAGAACGTACGTTCTGTAGGAGTTTTATTTGAGTCGACCGCTAAATCCCATTGTAAGTAGCATTGTCTACCGATATGGAAAAAAACGAACTGCTACGTGAAAACTAAAAGAATCATATGAGCGTGGGACATGTGACCTGTAAATAAGATTACAGAACTGTAGAACCACGCTGTGTGCAGTACACTGAACTCAGAACGCAGAACTCTGAACTCAGAACTTTAAATCGCTCGCTGTGGGCCCGGTGATCCACCATATACGTATACACCATAATACGCCTCAAGCAGTGATGGCTCAGTGGCATTGGCTATGGACTGCCGCGCAGCAGGTCCATGGTTCGAATCCAGCCGCGGGCTTGAGCTTCACCGCATGGTGGAAGGGCATTTTGCGAATGCCCGCCTGGCTAGCTACCACCCTCAAGTTGAAAATCTGTCGCCAAGCACCTAACCGTGTGTTCCGACAGCTGTCCTTGAGAGCCAGTAATTCTAGGTTAGCCTGAACAACATCTTCGACCACATCATCACTTACCATCAGGTGAGATAGTGGTCAAAGGCTAACCTATCAGGCATAAAAAAATAAAAAATAAAAATAAAATAAAGCACATACACTCAGACACAATGTTTCGAAAAGAACACAACATAGATTACAATTTCAACTCTTAAACTAACTAACATACGAAACAATTTATTTTATAACACAGTTCGTCGTAATATGTATAATAAATTGTTGCGTTTGTCGGTAGATAGTAATATGGTCATCTCTTATTACATTGAACCTAAAACACGTCTGGCAAAACACGGTTATTTTAGCACCTCCTTGGGGAGCGATTTCAATCTTCTAAACGAAAAATATATAATACAGCAGTAATCCTTGTCTCGCAGCAGTATCGTCACCAAATCCTACTTTCATTAAATCAGCGACGTTGGCTTTCATAAAAACGACGGGACAGTGAGCGAGCACCCTAATGAAACACAATAAGTCGCGAGGGGAAGCTTGGGGAGGGGGATGGGACCTAATGAAGTCACATTGTTACATTATTTGGTGGGTAAAAGTACGTTCCCAGACGGAGTGGCATTTAGATACTCTTCACAGTAGAGCTACAAGTTTCCTACCTTGATACGTTCTATAAACTATCGCACTAGGGTGGTAATATTGAGGTTGTGATGGCTCAAATGAAATCACTATGAGCTTCCGAGCCGAAGCTTCCAATTTACTTACACCGCATTTTACAAATCTAACGGTCTAGCTAAATACAAGTAGAAAATCTGTCGCCAGTCATCTCAGTATGTCCCGGTAGCTGTCCTTGTGCACTGATCTAATAAATAGGTTAAGACATATTTGAGTACATCATCACTTTCCTGTAGGTATATCAAAAGCACTCTGATATTATAAACAACAGTTTTATGAAATATCCCTTGAAAAAAAAACGTCTAAGCATCCAAAGACCTGTTACAGAAGCTAGGCAGCTTCTGTAATTAACTAATCCTAAACTAATCCCGATTCTAAATTTAATCTGCTGAAATCCACATTGTGACTAGCTGGTGATATAGTGTTCAAAGTTGGCGTTGGCGTTGCCGGTACCCGATCGGTCTGGTTTCGGTGCGTTATCTGTTTATTATATACTGGGCATACTTTCGGTAAGGTTGTAGTGATTAGGAAGCATTTATTATTTATTTGCCCTCGGTCAATGTCGTACCGATCCAATTAGCTTTTCTTGGACCAGAATCGGACCCGCGCCGCGTCTCCCAGAGAGAATGCGTTGCACAAAATAGAAAACGAAGATAAAAATTTTGTGCTCAAAAAACTTGTAAATGTGATATGCTATATATAGGTGCGATAGTGGTTGAAATCATATTTAGAAACTATATAAGTCTGAAACTTCACTAGCTTCCTTCTGTGTTAATCAAAGCTTAAAATCAACATAATTAAAAAAAATGTAGGCAACTTAATGGAAAAGAAGATAATATGTACGAGTATAACTGTAACAGCCGGATCGTCCACTGCTAAACAAAGCCTCCCATATTAAGGGGGTATTTGCCTTAATCCCCATGCTTGGCAGGTGTCTTGGGGATCGCAGTGTAAGTTGGCAGTTCTTTAGAAGGCGCTGCTGCCCACCTTCCAGTATTTTTCCCTGAGTAGCCTCTTACGACACCCACAGGGTGATATGGGGAGAAAATTCTAACCCGGCACCCCACGGGGAACGAGAGTATACCGGAGTATAATTAGCTAGCTAATTAGTTATTTTGCATTTTTTCAAAAGTTCATCTCTAAATTGTCATGCTTGAGTTGAAATAGTTTCGATCGCACTGTTGAATTCATATTTTTAATCCAATCTTATAAAAATCTATTTTCATGCGAACGGTTCAGTGATTTAAAGTCTGATGGAGTGCTCGTCGTAACCACCAAATTACGAGGCGTGCTAATGTGAATCTTATTTAAATGCTGTTTTGTTACTAGCTAAACTAAGGTCATCAGCTTAAAGGAGCTTTTTAAGTGGCAAACGTAATTTATTGCAAATCTTTGAGTTCAAAGTAGGTTTACATAGCTGTTTTGCTAACTAAGCCGCTTCGGGGCTTATCTTTTTTTTAAATCTTTATTGTTACGAGTAGGCTTTTGACAAGTATCTTGAATGATATACTTCGTAGGTAAAGATGTAACCAAAGACTTTATTGCTTAATAGTATGAGTTAGGCCCCTGCGCCCGTATCAGTGACAGCGCAACTCTGTGTTCCTTATTAATTTAAAAGTTTACGCAGTAAAAAGTGAATTGGCAATAGCAAAAGTTATATTGTGGTGTAGCCTAGAACAAAACCTTCGTAGTGGAGCTTATTTCGATTAATTCTGATAACTGGTGTCAAAGTTATAAGCGATAAACTGTCCCAAGTTTTCTGCAACGGTTTATGCATACAAACATCGCATCGGTCGACGCGAGCGCAGGTCGCGCTCAGTGATGAGTCATCGCGCCGCACCCGGCCTCCGTTCCTGTGCGCTCTGACGACTACCGCGGCGTCGAGGCGTATGAATCATCGATCGCTTTGCTGCTAGCTGCCGCTGCTCGCTTGTTTCGCATTTATATTTGCATTGTAAGTTTTTGCAAAACCAACTGCTGCATATTATTAGCCTGACTGTTCCTTCTTTTGAGCCAGCAATCATGAAGTGCTCAGCGTGTTGTAGTGGAATAGATGCGAATAAAGAACATTATTGCCGTTGTACAGCACAAAACTGTAATAAATGTTATCATCTTCTATGTACGGGGGAGAAGAAATCGACATTAACAGCCTTAAACGCATGGGTTTGCCCTGAGTGTTACCGTTCAGCAAATAAAGGTGAGGACAACATCCACACACCGGTTGTTACATCTAAAATGAACAGAGATGAGCATGTGACAGTTCGAGCTAAAATACCACGTTTTCTTTCTGAAGAAGAAGATGAGGAGAAGATTGAAAATTTAATATTGAGGCTCATGTATTGCGTTGTGAGATGGTTAAGATGAGGAAAGACTTAGCATACACGAACTCTTTGATAAGTGGCTATGAGACTAAATTAGCGAACGCAATTAATATGATAGCGAACTTCGACGAAAAGCTCAGTCAGTCCGTCTCTATAATAGCAGGGTACGAGCATAAACTCAATCAGTCCGTTGCTCTCATCATCTCAAGTTATAAGTCAAAGCTTATCGATCAGACCGAGGAAACTAACGACCTTATGGGCATCGTAACCAAGATAGATGGCCAGAAGATGCAGTGTGTACGCTCGGAACAGAGTCCTATAAAACCCGTTGAACTCTGTGCCTCTGCTTCATCGAACCAACCTCTGACCCAAACTGCTGTATCAGCATCTCCTGCACTCTTAGAATCAACAGTGTCTACAGCTGCGCTTCCCCAAAGTCAGACCCACATTTCGGTTCCTAAATCTGTTGCCGTCACACAGCTAGACAAGCCGGCCTCTAAGGCTTTAAGTTACCAGAAAAGGAATCGTGATGGCAAAAAAGACCCAGAAAGATCCATTCCCAGTCTCTCAGTAAGCCAGGGATCACAGCCGGCTCGCACAATCTCGGTGCCCGATGAGACCATTAAGGATTTAGTATCTCCTGACGATCAAGAATGGATCCAAGTAACGAAGAGGAAAAGTCGACGCCCTGCTTCAAAATTCGGTACTGCGGGACCCTCAGTTACCTTGTTGAAAGCCGTTGAGATGCGAAGGTACCTGCACCTTTGGAATATGGCGTCAGGCGTTGAAGAGGTTCGCGAGTACCTTCAACAGCTATGCAACGGAAGTTTATGTACAGTAGAGGAGCTCACTGCAAAGGGGAATTATAAGTCTTATAGGTTAGGCGTTCCATCTGCCTTTTATGATAAATGCTACTCTAACGATGTATGGCCGGTAAATGGCCGAATTAAAGCGTGGGTAAATTATCGCGGAGTTCTTAAAAATCCCTCTGACAAAAATGTACCTGCAGTTAGCCCTCGGCCCTTTCATGGCCTGCCCTCTGACAGGGCAGTCTCGACGCAATAAAATACCTGAATTATTTGTCTATTATCAGAATGTCTGTGGCCTCAAAGGCAAAATGAAAGACTGGCGAAACAACTTGCAGCTGTCGGAGCATCACTTGATGGCTGCTACAGAAACGTACCTGGATAATTCTGTTGTGGATACCGAATTAGTTAATGGTTGCTGGAGTATAATACGGCGTGATCGTAATACACCCTGTGGCGGAGCATTATTGGCCGCACGTGCACCTATCACGTTACGTAGACACCCTGAACTGGAATCTATTGGCGGTGGTGAGGATCTATGGGTGAGCTTTGACTGGCACGGACATAAAGTTTATGTGTGTGTTTTTTATATTAAATCCAACGGACCTGACGATTTTTATATGAAGTGGTATTGTAAGGTAGAAAGTTTTATTAATAATTTAAAAGGGATTGTACTCATTCTTGGCGATTTAAATCTACATACAGCCTCAAATAGTGTGAAAAATTTTAAATTTTATTATTATTACTTTATGACTTATTGTAGTTTAATAGAGAATAATTGTATATTTAATTGTAATAATAGGATGTTAGATGTAGTAATGACCCGAAATAATGCAGCTACTGAAGTTATGGTTAAAAGAGCTGATCCAATCGTTCAAATTGACCCACATCACCCACCTCTTGATGCTAATGTAAAGATTAAATTGGCTGCTAAAGATTTAGACAAAATTGATCCAACTAATATAGATCTAAGTAAGGACTGGAATTTTTAAAAATGTGATTTTGCTATATTATTTGACATGCTCTCTAACGTATCTTGGAAGGATATCTATGCGCTTGACGATATAGGTTTATGTGTGTATAAGTTTTATACAACTCTCTATCAGATTTTTGACACTTGTGTTCCTAAAAAGCGTCGCGGTAATTCAACGGAGTCGCGGTATCCGGTATGGTTCACTAGAGATATTATTGATGATATAAAGGTTAAACTAAAACACCATCAAAATTGGAAACGAACGGGATCTGAGGAGGCCTATGAGTTTTTCTCCAAACTAAGGTCAGAACTAAAGGTACGCGTTTCGAATGCGTATAATTCGCACGTCGCCACTATAGAGCGAAACATTAAAACTAACCTTCGAGGGTTCTGGAGTCATGTATCGAGTTTGCGGTCCAAAGGTGGTTTCAAACCAACTGTCACATATAAAGGTATCAAAGTGAGTGGTGTACAAGCATCGGAAGCATTTGCAGATTTTTTCTCAAGTGTGTTTCTCTCAGACCAACCAACGCTAGATGCAAATGCTATTTCGCAGGGGGATAAGTCCCGCACAAGTAATTATGTCCATATTGCCGAAGTATCTCCTAGTGACGTAGCTGCGGGCATTCAAAAGCTCAATGTCAGTAGCTCCATTGGTCCAGACAACATTCCTCCTTGGCTACTTAAACAGGGTCAAAAATGTATGATACCTCCCCTCTGTCACTTGTTTAACCTTGTGTTAAAACAAGGGATATACCCACCTGAATGGAAATTGTCGAGGGTCACCGCAATACCTAAAAGCTCTGACAAATCTATCGTAGAAGAATACCGCCCGATAGCAATACTACCTACACTAGCCAAAGTATTCGAACATATTATCCATAAAAAGTTATATAATCAGATTGAGCCTTTTTTGTGTGATGAGCAGCATGTGTTCCGAAGTAAGAGGTCGGTAAACACCAATCTTTTAACCCTTGTTGATTACATCTCTACTAGTCTGGACCGCCAGCTGCAGGTTGACGTCTTGTACTTTGACTTCCGGAGGGCGTTTGATAGGGTCAACAATGACATACTGTTGGAAAAACTCAGTGCTATGGGAATCACCCCAGGCCTTCTACGTTTCATTGCCGATTACCATCGCGAGCAGTATGTCCAACTTGGTTTATACGAGTCTCGGCCCTATCACACGCGGTCCGGAGTGAGTCAGGGTTCAATACTTGGACCGTTATTTTTTATTATCATGATTAATGATCTCCCTGCAGTCGTTAAGCACTCGCAATGTCTGTTGTATGCTGACGACTTGAAATTATTTCAAAAAATCAAAACGATAGAGGACTGTTTGAGGCTACAGGAAGATATAGACGCTATTTGTGAATGGAGTGTCAAAAACAAAATGGAGTTCAATGTCTCTAAATGCTATGAGATGACGTTTTGCCGAATGCAACGCCTAATCGAGTTCCATTATAAACTAGATCAAACTATTATATCGCGATCTACGACAATTAAAGATCTGGGTGTCACATTTGACAAAACTCTCACCTTTAACGATCATATAACTATTGTCGCGAAGGAATCTTTCTGTAGATTTGGGTTTGTGCTGCGGAACTCTCGTGACTTTCAGAACAACGAGGTTATTAAGTTAATATTCAACGCTCTAGTCAGGAGTAAGCTTGAGGCCAGTGCTTGTGTGTGGCATCCGCATGAAGACAAATACACCTTAATGTTGGAGAAAATTCAAAAGGCCTTCCTCAGATACTTATACAAACGTAAATATAGATACTATCCTTTTATGTATCCTACGGATTTCCTGCTCGGTGCCCTAGGGTACAACTCACTTAAAGTTAGGAGATCCCATGACCAGCTAAAGATTATGTGCAAAATTTTGCGAGGGCAAATTGACGCACCAAATCTTCACAACCAGCTTTGTCATTTGTTCGTCCCCGACAATTACAATCGGGGCAGGATGCATAAACTGCTGACTGTGCCGAAGTGTAGAACTGTAGCACACGCATTTTCCCCGATACCGCGATCCCTTGCTGCGCTCAATGCTCTTGTCGAAGCAAAACCTGAATTTGATCTCTTTGACAGCAAGTGGCAAGATATCTTGATGGAGAGTTTAAGTTACTGTGAGACTACTTCGAAAACGAAAAGACAATTTCGTCTATAACCAGTGCAATATGACGTGAATATTTATTTTGATTGTGTATTCTCAGTTGATTATTTATTTTTTATAATTTTTCATTTAAATTTTTTTGACATCTGTTTATAATTATTTTTGACATTTTATTATTGTATTATATCTATATATCATTAGTGTAAGTCATGTGTAAATGCGGTTCTAATTTGAATAAATAAATAAATTAAGTCCAACAAAAATAACTCTTGAATGGGAGGTCGCTCTCAAAGACAACAACTTACTACTGGAGGGTAGTAGCTAGCTGGTGAGCATTCGCAAAATGCCTACCACTATGCTGTTAAGATCAAGTATGTCGCAAAATTCGTACCACTTCCATCTGTAATTGCAAATTAATTTGACAAAAGTATTTATTTTTACAGGTAAATGAGGCGATCCAACGTTTGCAGAAGCACAGTTCAAGGTATTAAATATTTTAAGGCTAGAGTGCTCGTACTGTAGTAGATACATTATGCAACAAGTGCGCGAAGTTGTTTATTACAATCGAGACGGGTCTTCCTAAATGGAGTAGAGATTGTAATAAACAACGCACACGACGTTTCTCAACAAAAACGAAAATTTCGATACGAAAATATTTTCTTGATCTTTTTGATAGCAATAATAATCTGATTGAGAAGGTTTATAAGTAAATCTTCTAAAGTTCCACTTCAGTAGGTAAAAAACTGTTTAGTTTGTTTTTATTTCATATAAACGAACGAAACAAACTACAATCTCCTTGGTGAGAAGTGTGGAAACTTTTTTTTCTATTTAAAACACTAGTGTGGTAAAGTAAACAAAAAGCACGAGTAGAGTACATTATGACACTAAAATCGGTTCATTTAAAGGCCCGTTACGAGCGAATGTGTTGAAAAACGTAGTTTCTTGATATTTCAACTACAAAGTGTTTTAAATTATGTGAAATTTCACATGCATATCCCGAAGTCTAATATCTATTCTTCTGGCGTTCTGGCCAGTTTTTCAATTCATCATTTATTTTATTCCTAAATTTGAAAAAAGAATAACCATAAAAAATAATTGTTCCGTATTTTTACTAGCATTTCTCCAAGTAATGAGTAGCATCTAGCATCTCTTAATCATGTTAGCACAAACAATACAACATCTTCATTATCTTTACATATAAGTTTGAATGGAAATGTATTGGGTCATAAACTTGAAGCACCCGCACTATCTTCAGGCGGTATACGCTCCCAGCAGCCATAAGTGCTGCCACCTATCACATAGAAACAAGACACTTCTACGTCGTCCATCCTCACAGCAACGTCTCGTTCGCTGAATATTTCGCGTGTGACACAAACCGCGGAGGAATACAAAAGTTATACTCAAAATATGTGATTAATAAGTGAAATTAGCATAAGGAAGTACACAAGTCGCCAGAACCTGCGAAACCTTTCTGGAATCAAACCCGGGCCCGGTAACAGGAGCATACGCCACGCGGTACTGGGTAAGTGATTCAATACATTTTCCGAACATCAGCTAGAAATTCTATTTACGCAACATAATTTTGGACCTTCGAACCGAATAGCAAATGGTCTTGTGTATTGTTTGTGCTAATTATATCTGAGAACTAACAAAATACCAATAATTTACGAACCCCACGCGTCGGTTCTAATTTGGAAATATACTCTCAGGCAGCGATTGTACTAAGATAATCCACTGAGTATTGTATTTATCTGTTGTCATATTACGTATTTCAATAGCTTAGTAATAGTTAAATATCCAAAATATTATAAATTTAGCTACTTTAACATTTTATTCTCTCACGAGGGTAGACTATTTTCACATACAAAAGCAGTGCACACGAAGCGGTGCACGCTAGATTTCACGAACGCTGGAGCGCCACTGCAAGCGCGCGATAGCTAAAGGGATAAGCTTTTGTAGTATTTAATGTTTTATATATATATCCAATTTAGTTATTTAGCTGTATCTGTTTACGACAATACACACCCTATGTACTGTAATATTACGTACACAGTATGTCACATACACTAATTATTTAATACTTCTAATAATTGCCAATACTTGTCGATTATTATTATAGCAATACGATAGTCGCACGAGTGTTACGCACTGGTCACTATTCCTAAAACATTCTTTACGTTACGCGTGAGAATATTTTAATCTAAAAATTGCCTTACTTATATATTTATATCCGAACTCCTACAATCGAACTACCTACTACTTATTAACAAATATACTCGTATATATTTAAATATTACCTATACCTTAACGTATCGATCACCGTAAGTCCTTCGTGTATTCGTAAATCTATTACTAGTTTACTTTCTTATCAGTATCATGGAATACGAACAACTTACTTTCGAAAGAGATTTATGTATTTCAAGCCTTCGGCGTATGGTGGATTGTTCCGAAGATGAAGCCGAATTTCGTGTCCGAGTAAAAGAATTAAATTCAATTAAAAAACAATTTATAGCAGTTCAACTAAAAATCGAAAAATATGTAGCTAAAACCGGTGAATTCAATAAAGAGGAACATTTAGCCATTCGCGAACAATTTGATAATTTGTACTACAAAATTCAAGTCGTTCTTGATGCAACGAAAGAAATTAAACGTAAACAAAGCATTGCAAATGCATCAGCTGTATGCGCGCACACATCGCCACATCAACCGGTTCACCATCGCCTGCCTGTGTTATCTTTGCCTACGTTCAACGGCAGTCTTACAGAATGGAATGCGTTTTATGATTTATATAAGTCATTAGTACATGATAATATAAGTTTATCGAACGTTGAACGTTTTCGATATTTGTTGTTGTCGTTACGCGGTGAACCGCTTAATTTGATCAAATCAATACCTATAACTGATGTTAATTACGAGAATGCCTTGCAAGTATTACTGAATCGTTATGAAAACAAGCGCATTATTGCCACTAAACACTTAGATAAAATAATAGACGTTCAACCTATGAACGAAAGAACCACAGAACAAAGCTTACGTCATATTCTTAATGTTTATCATGAAAATTTAACCGCATTAAAATCATTAGATCTACCGGTTCAACATTGGAGTTTTATACTATTAAATATTTTGTTACGCAAAATTACTCCTGAAATTCGCAAACGTTTTGAGATTTCTCTGACGTCATCAAGTGAAATACCTTCTGTGGATATATTACTAGACTTCCTCGATAAAGAATTATCGGCTTCGGAAGTTATGTCATCCTCGGTACAGAGCCGAGCGATGAGTGCCGTGCGCCACGCTCCGTCGCTCGCGCATCCCGCGCGCTCCACGGGCTCGGCCACCGCGGGTTCCGCCGCCGCCGCCGCCGCCGCGCGCTCTGTCTTCGCCCGCTCCTACTCAGATCAGCAGCGCTCGGCCACACCTGCGCGCCATACCAGCTCCATGAACATTCATGCTGCTACTTTCCCTAATGAAAACTCGCCTAGAATAAAATGTACCTTTTGCAAGAATTCTTCACATACGTTATACCGATGCGAACATTTTAATAAACTGACTTTAACTGAAAGAAAACAATTTATTTCGTTAAACAAAATATGCATTAATTGTTTATGTGCTGGTCATAGTTTAAACGATTGCAAATCAAAGCACAACTGTCGTGTTTGCTCACAGCGGCACCACACTTCTATACATAATGACACAGATTCAGAAGGGAACGTATCTAATGTGACCTTTTCGAATCAACATTCATTTATTCCTAAGTCCAACAGTTTGGTAGCGGATATCTACTCCCCTAAACATAGTGATTTAGTTGCAAAAACTTCACCCTATACGCCTGCCTCGGGCTCAGCAGCGGACTCATTTTCTCCTAAACTGACATTTGGTTTAGAAGCGGAAACATCCCCTGAGCATGCCAGCTTGGTAGCGGAAACATCGAATGCGCTCACACCCTCGCATGTTTCTTCGGGGCATCACAACAATTGTACGGTTTTACTCACCACAGCGCTCGTAAACGTCCGACCGTCAGATTCAAATACCTACACCCCACGACCCGTGCGTGCCCTTGTGGACCAGGGTTCGCAGGCTACTCTTATCACGGAATCATGTGTTCAGCGCTTAGGCCTGCCGCGATTTCACACGCATGTTAGCACAACAGTGTCGGGAATAGGGGATAGGAGCGAGCAGCCGCGTGGGTTTGTCATCGTTGAGGTTACGCCTCATAACAAGACTGAACCGAAACTTTTGGTTGAAGCACTGATCTTACCAAAGATTACGTCGTATGTCCCATCCATTCCGAGTACTTTCGAGCAAATATCGCACTTACAAAATTTGTCTCTTGCGGACCCTGAATTACGTTCGGCGCGTCCCGTGGAGCTTTTGATTGGTTCTGACTACACGGACCGTATTTTACTAAATGACAATATTAAAGGCCCACATAATACACCAGTAGCAATCAACAGCATCTTTGGTTATTTATTGAATGGCAAAATCGCACACTCAATTCCTGTTCAAGTGCATACAAACCTAAGCACCTGTCAGCTAGACCTGCAACTCATGAAGTTCTGGGAATTCGAGTCAGTTTCAGAACACAAACTGCTGACTAAAGAGGAGGAACTGTGTGAGAAGATTTTTGTTGAAACTCACAGCCGTGATGAAACCGGCAAGTATATAGTTGCACTTCCATTTAAAAGGGATGCTCCCCCTCTCGGCAACTCTCGTGATATCGCTTTATCTCGTTTACAAAAACTCGAAAAACGACTTGAGCGTGATCCTGCTTTACGAGTAGAGTACACCCAGTGTTTTCAGGAATATTTAGATATGGGACATATGGAGACAGTCCCAAATACTGTAAACTCCGAAAAAACGCCCTATTATATACCGCACCATTGCGTTGTAAGAAAAAACGCAGCTACCACTAAAGTTAGAATAGTTTTCGATGCGTCATGCAAGACTACGTCCGGACGCTCACTCAATGATAATTTACTGATTGGTGAAAAACTTCATCAAGACATAACTGAAGTTCTTTTGAAATTCCGATTAAACAAAATTGTTTTCACTGCAGATATCAAAATGATGTATCGCTTTATTAACCTACGCGTACAAGACCGCGATTTTCAACGAATTCTTTGGCGAAAACTTCCCACTGATCCTGTCCGAGAATACCGCCTATGCACGGTGGCATTTGGTGTTGCCAGTTCTCCTTTTCTTGCGTTGCGCGTTCTACGCCAATTAGCCTTAGACGAGGCAGCCCCATATCCACTTGCTTCTCAAGTGCTTCAAAACTCAGTTTTTGTTGATGATTGTGTTTCTGGGGCGCAGACTCTAGAAGAAGCTCTTGCTCTTCAACGCGAACTCACTGCTATATGCAAAGCAGGCTCTTTTGAGTTACGTAAATGGACAAGCAACAGTTCTGAATTTTTATCTGCTGTTCATAATGACGAATGTAACAAAAACGACTCGCACATTTTATCAGCACTTGACTCTGACTCTTCGGTGAAAGTGCTAGGTCTCAAATGGAGTCCCCACTCAGATTGCTTTTCCTACAAAGTTCAATCTACAAATCAAACATGCACGAAACGCATAATGCTGTCGGAAATTTCGAAGATATATGATCCGTTAGGATTTCTAAGTCCGATCATATTACTAGCAAAACATTTGATTCAACTTCTATGGGTTGCTGGAACAGGCTGGGACGAAGCTCCGCCCCAAGGAATTAGCGAGCTTTGGCTCAAGTTCATATCTGAACTTCACTTACTACAGACAATTTCAATACCGCGATATGTACTTCCGGCCAAGACTGCGGCACAAATCCATGGCTATTCCGATGCATCAGAGAAGGCAATTTCAGGATGTGTCTATCTTCGTATTATTGATGCAAGTGGTACCATACAAGTACACTTACTACTGGCAATAACGAAACTTGCCCCGTTACGACGGGTCAGTCTTCCACGCCTTGAGTTAGCAGGTGCTCTTCTCCTATCTAAATTGATAGAGAAGATTCTAAACACTTATAGTGAAATTATAGCTATCAAAGACGTTTATGCCTGGAGTGATTCAGCAGTCACTTTGGCTTGGTTACGGTCACCACCGCATGAGTGGCGTACCTACGTTTCTAATCGCATAACTGAGACAACATCACGTGTTCCCGCTGCACACTGGGGTCACGTGAGATCCGAAGATAACCCAGCGGATATATCGTCCCGCGGTGTCTTACCTTCGCAATTAAATCAACAGCAATGGTTCCATGGCCCTTCTTGGCTTTCTGATGATCAAACGAAGTGGCCAGTTTCAAAAGTTGACTTTAACACCGACGAAGAACGCCGTAAAAACTTACTTGCGTTTGTTTCGTCAGTTTCCGAACCTGAATTTTTAACAAATTTCATAGAGCGATTTTCGTCGCTACCTAAGCTTCTACGAGTATTCTCTCTATTTATGCGCCTAGCTCAAAAATGTCATAAGATTCCGATATTATTATCTCTAAAAATTACAGTCCACGAAACAAAAGTAGCTCTCCATAAAATAATTTACCTTGTTCAACAACAAGAATTTGCGGACGATATATCGCGCATTTCTAATGGCGATAATTGCTCTAACCGTTTTCAAAAGCTCAGGCTTTTTCTTGACCAAGCCGGTCTTCTTAGGGTCGTCGGCCGAATCCAACATTGTCACCTTCCTTACGATGCCAAGCATCAGATCATTTTACCTCAGCGACATGCAATAACAAAACTTTTAATAAATTATTACCACTTGACTCATCTACATGTAGGTCCACAAACCTTACAGTTCTTAATGTCCCAGAAATACTGGATATTGTCAGCACGCCGTGCCATTCGCTCACAAACCCGACTTTGCGTGCGATGCTTTCGTACTCGGCCTATTGCACCGCAGCCTATTATGGCACCTCTTCCCTCTGCAAGAGTACGTGCTCATCGCCCGTTTTTGCATGTAGCCGTTGATTTTGCCGGCCATTTTTACCTTAAATCTGGCCCGCAACGTAATGCTAAAGTTATAAAAGCATACGTGAGTGTCTTTGTTTGCATGTCTTCAAAGGCACTGCACTTAGAACTTGTACCAGACTTATCCACTGAATCGTTTCTCAATGCTTTACGACGACTTATTTCCCGGCGTGGGTTATGCACAGACATATATTCCGACTGTGGTCGCAATTTTGTTGGATGCAACAGGTATCTTAAGGAACTCTACACTTTTCTTAATAACTCAACCAATCAAACGGAACTTACTAAAAAACTTAATCAACTTTCTATTACGTGGCATTTCAATCCACCATACGCAAGTCATTTTGGTTCTATTTTCGAAGCTGGGGTCAAAAGCATGAAGACCCATTTACATCGCGTCGCAGGCAATCTTACTTTAAATTATGACGAATTTAATACACTTCTATGTCAAATAGAGGCCGTCTTAAACTCTAGACCTATAACTCTTCAAAGTAACGATCCTATTGATCCTTTACCACTAACACCCGGACATTTTCTCATCGGGGAACCATTAACTTCACTTCCAGAAGTAAATTATGAATCAGAAAGTGTATCACACCTTGTTCGCTGGCAAATTATACAACAAGCAGTGCAACATTTCTGGAAACGCTGGTGCGTAGAATATCTACATCAGCTTTCCCAACGAAGTAAATGGTTCCGCGAGTCGCCTCACACACCCCTCACCGAGGGTTCAGTAGTAGTGCTGGTAGACAACTCACTGCCGCCCTTGCAGTGGCGTCTGGCGCGTGTACACAAGTTACATCCCGGAGCTGACGGTGTTACTCGTGTAGTCACAGTGCGCATGGGTAATTCCCTTACAAAGAGACCTGTCGTGAAAGTCTGTCCTCTATCCATCGAATAGGTAGATATTATTCTATTTGCAGTAGATATTCTAGTTGTAGTTTTAGATATAGTTATAGTAGTACCTATTTTGTTAAAATACGTACATATTTTAAGGTCGGCGGCATGTTCCGTATTTTTACTAGCATTTCTCCAAGTAATGAGTAGCATCTAGCATCTCTTAATCATGTTAGCACAAACAATACAACATCTTCATTATCTTTACATATAAGTTTGAATGGAAATGTATTGGGTCATAAACTTGAAGCACCCGCACTATCTTCAGGCGGTATACGCTCCCAGCAGCCATAAGTGCTGCCACCTATCACATAGAAACAAGACACTTCTACGTCGTCCATCCTCACAGCAACGTCTCGTTCGCTGAATATTTCGCGTGTGACACAAACCGCGGAGGAATACAAAAGTTATACTCAAAATATGTGATTAATAAGTGAAATTAGCATAAGGAAGTACACAAGTCGCCAGAACCTGCGAAACCTTTCTGGAATCAAACCCGGGCCCGGTAACAGGAGCATACGCCACGCGGTACTGGGTAAGTGATTCAATACATTTTCCGAACATCAGCTAGAAATTCTATTTACGCAACAATAATTAATACAAAACGATTACATACATAAAGCGAATATTTTTGAAAATATGTAGGTACTTAATTTTACGTATAACTAGCAAACCGTAAGCATGGACATGCTAAATTTCACCGAGTTTGAAAACTTGGTATTTAAATATTATGAAACTACGTTTGTATGAAAAGCGGTAAGTGCGCTTACTACTACCTATATAACAAAGACAAACTGATTGTGGTGTTAAATTGTTCCATGACAGTTATCATCCACTTTTGACCTTGGTACCTTTAGGCAACCACTTTTAAGATTATTCTAATCTGAAATGTATCATCAATAAAAGTATAATTGAAGCCCCGCCATTATTATTTAGAAACAGCTGGTATCGACACCTTTCGAAGGTAAATACTTCGTTTTATTAGCATATTATGATACAAGTGAGTATATGGAGTTATATGAGATAAGTTATATACATCTCGCCTGATTTACGCCCTCGCCTACGGCTGTGGGTGCAACCCACAGTTTCGTGTATAATGAGCAAGTTGCTCAAGAGTTTCATAAGCACTTTTTCAATACCCTTGCGAGGAAAAAAATATTGCACAAATGCGATACAGACAACATACGAAAATTATGGAAATTAGCGCGCACGTTTTTATTTGCGCGCGGCAAATGTATTGTGATTGATTACGTATACTTAGCCTTACAACCAACTTCAAAATTTCAATTTTAGTGAAAAAATGCAAATATTTTATTACAACTCATAGTGAATTATACATAATTTGATAATAATAAATGTATAATAATAATATTTTCGTCTTAATTAAGGAAACATTGATGTTAAATTTACATTATTGGAATACAAAATGTATTCCAATAATTCTGGAATACATTTTGCATTTTGTATTCCAATAATTTTGTAAATTTATAGCACAAACATTGATGTATTTTCTAAATATATAAGTGGATCATCAGCGGTATAAAACCTCTTTGTTGTTACAAATCTGTATTACCCGGTTAAATTGAAAATACTCAGTTTACTCGCATATTATTTGCAGTTAGGTACTAACTTTACTTTGTAGGGATAATTCTATTACGCACTAGTGTATAATATTGTTATGTACGAGGGTATTATAGTTCGCTTTATGGCCCTAAGAACGATATAATAAAGCTCACTTTACGAGCAAGGGTGTTGAAAAATATTTTTTGGTACGATTGCTCAATGGAGGGTAGATATGAATTATACTGCCTCTCACTAGTTCGCTCTGCCAGTCTCAACCGGACCTTTTACTCGAAGCGCACGTAAATACATCGCGTGTGATATATCTACTATCGAACCCCAAGTTCATAACTCCGTCTTCATACCCATTGAAAAACCATTTCTTGCCAAAGTGAAATGCTCACTTCTCGCCTGTGATTATCTAGGGATTGCACAGCGCTATGCCACAGCATGGACCGGAGTTTAGTTGAGCATGGTGAGTTGGCTAGTATAATTTATATCTTTTGAATTGAGCTATCGAAGATTGTATTCAATAATTTGTTAGAATTGCAGTCCTGTAGCAAACCCTCAGGAAACCGCTCAATGGATCGGCTGGGGAGCCTACAAGCACACTCTGTAATCAAACAAGTAGGTTCAGAAAAATATTCGTTTATAGATATATCGGTTCTAAAACAATACACCAAACAAATATTTATCATTACGTACAAATTAATACAATTTTTAATATGATAATTTATTAGCTTATACATATTAATTAACAATCATTACACATATAGTAATTAAACAACTTTAAACGGTTTAAATCGCGTATATTTTTCATTATTTTATCCCGACGTTTCAAACACTTTGCAGTGATCGTGGTCACGGGAACTACAAACGGTACGTAGATGATACTTTTACCATCCTCCCCAATAATAAAGTTTCTGCATTTCTAGACCATCTAAACTCCTTACATAATAATATTCAATTTACAATGGAGCCTGAGGTCAATAAATGCTTAGCTTTTCTTGATGTTTTAGTCATCAGGAATCCTGACAACTCCCTTAGTCATACAGTGTATAGGAAACCCACCCATACAGACAAATATCTCAATGGAGTATATCTTAAACTGTCTTTTTATTACAACATTACGTAATTCCTTTATGTGTTTTCCTTATATGGAAAAAAAAACAAGTATAAATAACTGACATTTTAATTAATTTTCTAAGCGAAGCCAATTTCTTTTTATTATAATTATTATATTACCATTAATTCTAATTGTCACGGGACAAATCGCTGCCGAAGCTGTTTAATTAAGAAATTACGGGAATATCTAAGAAATTATCTACTTCCGTTTTTATACCGCATTTTGACTCTAATCTTTGACTTCGGTGGTCAATAATATATTTTTGGTCAGTATTACCTAAATATTGACCTTTGTTCTATATTCCGTACAGTCTACGTAACACGCGCACACTCGTATATATTCATTAGCAGCCGTAAGCGGCACGATTCCGTTGTAACGGC
The DNA here is from genome assembly GCA_963854805.1 of Plagodis dolabraria. Lineage (NCBI taxonomy): Eukaryota > Metazoa > Arthropoda > Insecta > Lepidoptera > Geometridae > Plagodis > Plagodis dolabraria. The sequence goes on along the minus strand of OY978452.1, from coordinate 2,182,975 downwards.
GTTTTTATTGCGGAATAACGCCCGTTTGTTTGCGGGCGGTAACGGATTGCCACTGGCCATGTAATAGATATTTATTATTATTTGTATAATTGTCTACATTAGCAATTATAATAATTGCTGGGCAGTTAAAGCATATGAGGTGTTACTTGTGAATTCTAATTTAACTATACCATATCTATGCATTAAGTGATTCTTTATACTTTGTGTGACAGATCAACACAAGTTTATTTATCGTAAAATTACAACGATAGAAAAAAATTATAGTCGTGTTCGGGATAGTTTATTAGTGCATGAAAGATAGTTTATTTTCAATGTGATGTAAATGTAAGCAGTGCCTCTGACTACTGCTACCTCTAACAGATGAACTGCAATGCACCTGTCACCCTGAGACATACAGTTGTTCAGTCTCATGTGCCTGTAATTTTACTGGCTCTCAAGGACTGCAGCTGGAACACAGTGTTAGGTGCTTGGCCACAGATTTTTTATTTAAGGTTTGTGTAGCTGGCAAGCATTAGAAAAATGCCCTGCGGTGAAGCTCAAGCCGGCGGCGGGAATCGAACCAGGGACCTGCGGCACAGCAGTCCATAGCTATAAGCGCTCGGCTATCATAGCTTCAAAATTATAGCCAGAAAATTATGGTTCAATTTGGAACAGTTGGACAACAATAAAATGTAGTTCATTCCAATATCATCCGCACCAGAAACTACAACTTATATTGCAATACTTTGTCGATCTGTCGAAGTCCCAACAGTGTATAGTAAATAAGCCCTCGTATACGATATGACCATCTCATATTACTTTTTTTCTGCTCTGTAACCCTTTTTAGATTTACGTGGCAGCACAATGTAATCTCTCAATATTAAATGTTGTACCTTTAATATTGAGAGATTTAAATATTACCTTCAGAATTTTATACGAACGTGTAGACACCTAAATACAAGAAATGTATTTGACTTATGCAAGAATCTTAGAGCTAATAATTATTAAGAACGCAGCAGTACCTAACAATAATTAATTACTTGCAGAACTTTGCGATCTAATAAAGCGCTGGGATATTATGGGGGTAGCGTGACGCTTACAATCAGGCACATGACATGCTCTTTTCGTGAATGAGATTTATATGAACCAAATAATAATGCTAGCTGTTTGTTAAATCTATTAGGTTATCTTTGATTCTAAATTCTTTTAAAGCCAGTCCAGGCTAGAATGTTCAGGCTTATCTAGTTTTTGTATACTACCTGAAATAAGAATATAAAAGAATAGAGAACGAAATAAACTGTTTGTTTATTTGTATGCCCTAAAAGTTTCATCAAGAAACGAACCTGTAGCATAGACGAATTCAAATAATGCATTCCCAAATAACTCGCACAAATAATTTCAAAATAACGATGAAAATTTTCTCTGAACAATTTTCCCGTATTTGTAGAATGTAGTGCACACGGACCACTGAACAAATACTGCACTTCAAACAGTATATTAAACTAACTTCTATTTTGCAAACGAACTAACGAAGTCAAATATAGTCAGAAACAAATATTGGTATGTTTTACTTTATACCACACACGAAAATTAACAAGAAATTCGCTTGTGATTTTTACAATTTTAGGGTTTCAATCAAGGCTACGGGACTTTTGAATCGATGATGGTTGAAATTTTTTAATGTTTAGGAACAAGCATGAGGCCCACCTGATGTTAAGTGGTTACCTATGCCTATAACAACAGATGCATTTAGTCACAAGTGACGATTTGCACTGCGCCCGTCACCTTGAGACGTAGTTGTAAAGTCTCATGTGCCTGTAATTTCACTGGCTCTCAAGACCTGCTGCCGGAACACACCGCTAGGTGCTTGGCGACAGATTTTCTACTTGAGGGTGGTGGTCAGTGGTGAAAAGAATATTTTGCAATGCGAGGATTGCATGGGCTATAGAGGAAGGATGGTATGGTAATATACATTTTGGATGTAACCACTCTATAACTTGTGGATTAAGAATAAACTTTAAACAATATCATAAAGTTACAAATCCGGACCTCAGAAATTTGTCTCACAGTTTTTACGACAACTCTTTCTTGCTATCCCGCCTAGGAGGTTGGGTCGCGTCGTTACAATATATTTTATATACCTAACAAGACACTTTGTACATAATATAAGTTTTGGCTTGAGTTTTATAGGCCGCCATTTGTTGTTATACCTCGTGGAATGGCTTTTGGGAATGCTTTGGTTTGTACTATACCCACTCTACCTTCAATCAAAAGTTTAATTAATTGTTAATAATATAACGATGGTAAAAAGTTGAGCCTAATGTGCAACTATATACTAACGTCGACGTCAATTGTGGCATGCTACTCATTAGGAGTATATTTCCCCGTTGCATTTTACTGTCCTGTCAAATCAGAAAATATGGAGTAATCCTTAGATTCTTTAACAGGCGACTGTGTGGTCTGGACTTGTATTACCATAAGTTTGAGCCTTGTTGGTGATATTATATAAGATAAGCCCGGCTATACCTGCTCAGTTTCCACACCTAGTCACCTATCTTTATAGATGTACCTATTTATCTCTTTAGTATATACTTAGGTATATCACCAATAAGTTAAATATATAGAAATAAAAAGGTAAATTACAAAATTACAAATTAACGAGTGGAAAAATTTAAATCATGTGCGGTATTCGAACCCGCGTCCATCCACCCCTTTAGCCGGGGTATGCTCTAATTCAATTGAGCTAGCATGACAATGAGTCCATAACTCAAATTTTTCATCGAATCCCGCACATGACTTGTAATTTTGTAATTTAATCCGCAGAGAATGCGTTATTGCAAACATAAAAATATTAAAAAAGAAGTTAAATTCCACTTCGTGGCAAAACGAACCACGTTTGTTGAATTTTTGGAAGCCTACTCAATTAATTTGAATCTTATAGCACTATCAGTCACAAATTTCGTGAAAATTATACATACTAAGTAATTTACCCGTAAAATTATATTGACAGGCAATAAAGTTTTATTAAAGTATATACTTATTTATCCGATTTTCAATAACTTTTAGGAGAAATTAAGGTTGATGTTCATTATTTTATGTTTAGACGCTTAGCTTTTATAGGGTTACCGATCTTGTTGACTCTATTTTGTCTGGGTATTTGGCCTTGAGATTGGCTTTATTCAAGTTTATTTGATTCCTCTTAAGAAGTTACAGTTGTGCCCGTGGGGTGCCGGCCGTGGGGTGCCGGGCTAGAATGTCACTCCTCCATCTCTTCCTGGGGGTGTCGAAAGTGGCGACTAAGGGTAAAATACCGGAAGGTGGCCAATAGTGCCTCCTCATCTTATACTGCGATCCGCAAGAGGCCTAGCGTAGGGATTATGGCAAAACCCTCCTTAATGGGCGCTTGAAAAAAAAAACATGTGGTGGAAGCGGTCGAGGCCCTAGAAAAGGAAGCAGAGAAGGTAAGCCGTATGTACCGTAGCCGTAGCTTGATAATTGCAAATACGCCAATGGATTTCATTATTGTGGACAAATGACACAATTGATCCTATACGAATCACTTATCACTGAGAACAGGGTTTTTTTAATATATGTAACAAACAAATTTCTAAAACTGTTATATGAATCAACTTGTGCATGTCAAAACCATGAAAATGTGAGCTTGGTTGGGTGTGATAAATATAATTATATTAAAATCAGCAAGAAGGCGTTAAAATTAGTTCTTTCACATTTATCAATGTTAACAATTACTAAATATATAAATTATGTCGTTAAGAGTTTATAATCGGTTGCATTTAGGTCACCTATTCCAAGGCACAAACTAGTTTTCTATTAAATATATTATTAATAATGTTTACATTGTCACTTTTGCGTTACTGCATGCGAAGCATTTGTAATATTATTCAAAATTTAAGTGTTGTGTCTATCTTCTTTGCTCTTCATATTATTATAACAATTAAAAATTCCCGCGTAGAATATTACGTTCACCTGCTCTCTGCTTATCCCGTATATCATTATAATAAGACGCAGCGCAAATTCTACATACAGAAACATCTTACATTCCCTCAAAATATTAAAGCAAAGCACCTATTTTTTCATTTAAACTTCAGGCGCGACAAGCGCTCCATATAAATAAGATTGCTCCCCGGTTCACACGTACAGCATAAATCCTTTCAAAAATGTAGGAGAATCATAAAAATACGGAGCGAATCCTCCCTTATCATTTATGTACTGAACCTCTGTCCCCCCGAGCGAGTAGGCACTCGCTTTTGTCGTGATCCGACTTTTTTACCGAATATTTGTGAAGTGAAGAAAATAACAAACTTTAGCGACCATTGTCAAAGTTTGACATTTACATTACAAAGTTTTGTAAACAGTACTCTAAATTATGACAACATGCAAGATAGCCAGTTTGAATTTGGTGATAGGTACTGTAGTCCAAGACAAGACTATAATAATTAAATAATGAATAAGGCACGTATAACCTTGTGTTTTAGGATTGAATCAGATGCCTCTATACCAAGGAAAGCTGTGACATTTATAAAATTAGATACAATCTCATAAAACTGATAAATGCTATAACAAATTTTCGATCAAGTTTTTGATCGTACACTCGAAAAGTCAAGACCTCCTGAGGATGCTTTGTGCAGAAGCGAAACGCGTTGAAAATTCAATTTTGGTCATATGGCGTTTATGGCATCAACAAAATTAAGCGGGATTGACACGTATGATATATTTAATAATATATCAAGTGTACTCTAAAATATTTCGTTAATATTTTCTTAAAATATTTTTGATTATTTAATATGGATTTCCGCAATTTATTATACAGTAGTATTGCTTATATTATGTACGTTATTTATACACAACATGTAACACACAGCTGACTATAAATGATTGTTATTAAAAATTACTTAGGAATTTCTTGACGGAATGTCTTTTAGACTACTGTAAATAAATTCTACCAATACTTTTACATAAGTTCTTGAAGTTCAGTAAACACGTATCGGTCTGAATTACTTTTGTGCTCAGAAAATGGTGCAAATTGTTTACGTCTTTATCCTCCCTTTGTTGTAGGATTAGGCTTTCTCTATTTGGATTCATATGTTGGACCTTCTCGGTAATGGAAGGTAAACTAATCAATTTGTTCTTTCTGTCTTTTATATGTATTGTGGGAGAAATTAAGTAAAAACTACTGAAAATTATTTTAGAGGCAATATATTCCATTTGGTTTGGATAATCGATAAAAGTTCGTTACATTGGCACTGCTCAAATTTGCACAGCAAGAATTTGCCTCTAGTTAGGTCTGAAACCGCAATTCCATGGCAGCAGCGCAGCGTTCTAATTCACCCTGAAATGAGTTTTAACTCAGTTATCATAACGTTTGGACTGATTATGTACAGACGCGATTTCAAGCCAGAATCTTCACGGCGTAGATAAACTCTATAATTATATTCATGTTGGTTTCCAGAATTCTTAAGTTTTTAGACCACTCAAAACTTTCAAACTGTGCTGAAATTTTGACATGCCTAATAAACTCTAACAACATTGCAATTCTGATAAGCTTTGTATAATAATAAATTACCAATTTTACAAATTTGCATTATATTTATGCACACAAAAGACTTCATGGGTTCGCTTCGCGTGGAATGGTGCTCACAGATGCTACTGAAGTACGACCACGGACATTCTAATGCTGTTTATGACATTGTCACAGTAGACGAAAAGTGGATTTATTGTTTTGAACCCGAAAAAAAACAGCAATCTTGTGAATGGGTATTTGAAAATGAGAACAGGCCAACAAAAGAGAGGCAGGCGAGAACAAAGGTAAAAAAATGATCGCGTTTTTTTCTCAGCTACGGGGCCCATCTGCACAATTCCACTTGAAGATCAAAAGAGTGTTAATGCCGTAAAAGTTTTCTACTATTTGTTTACCCAGAATAAGCTCAACTACAAAACTTCTCTTTTTTGTAAGTAAAAGTACGCGCTGTGGCCTGTTGGAAATATCAATGGAATTTTTGTGCAGTGAAAATGCGCTCCTGACTCGTTGCCGCATTCACCGATAGTACTGTGAAGAATACGTGAGCTATAAAAAATAGCATGATAGGAATAGTATCCACACTAGCACTGTGTGAACAGTAGCAAATATTAGTGCATAGTTGATGTAATAGACTAATACTAATAAACTTTAATAGACACCCGTAACGTTTATTATCAGGTGGTCAAGTTATCCATCATCACTTAATAACCTGAACAGAGAGTTTTAATGTTTCATTTCGTTTAGAGCGCATGTATATAGCTTTCAACCAATACATGTATAAAGGATAAATGGTTTCCCCTTTTTTTAACTTCACAGGAAAATTTTGATGATGATTCACACCAAGATTATGACGATCACGTTTTCTAATATATTATATTCAATTTCTTAGAATTCTACTGCGAATTTGAGCTCACGGAATAGTGGTGGGTCTGGCTACCTAATCTGTCTCGTGAAGGAATATTGGTTTTTTTATTTAACCTAACCTTTGCCTACTTTCTCATCTGATGGTAAAAGATGATATGGTCGAAAACGTTGTTCTGGCTAACCTGCACACATGTGTAAATTGACGCTCAAGTGCAGCTGCCGGAATACACTTAGCTAGCTAGGTACTTGGTGACAGATTTTCAACTTGTAGGTGCACTGTAGTTCTCATTTCAAGGCTAGTCTGCTTTCCATCTTTAGTACTATCACTGAACAACAATTGACTATCAGCGGCTGATACATAAAACATATACCCTGATGTGATTGAATATCATCGTAAGTAGAAACGATTGTAAATAATACGCGGTCCAAAACAATTTATATTCCATCATGAAACCACAAAACACAGACGGTGAATATTACAAAGTGTCATAATACTCAAAACGACAATTCCCGCGACCCGCATCAATATGACGACTCTGTAATTTAATCCCCGCGCTGGGGAACAATGTACATATTTTTCAATATAATGTTGTGTTCTGCGTTACTTTGAAACTGGCAATAACTATTGGTTCCAATTTCACGGACTTAAAGCTGGCTTACTAGCTTGTCAAGCTAGTACTTACCCTGAACAACATCTTCGCCCACATCATCACTTACCATTAGGTGAGATACTGGTCAAAGGCTAACCTAACATGCATATATGCAACATATATATATATTAGTAAATATTTTTTTACATAAAATTACTGTATAAAGTGTAACAATAGATATTTCTGACAAAAATTAACATATTTAACTAAAAAAACTTAAAATTACTACAAACTAATCCAATATCCCGCTACCATTATGGCAGTGTTCCCAAAATGCTGGCCGCATTGCCACGTTGTATGACAATGCTTATCCTCTGTGCAAAGTATATGCCAACATTTTTGATTACTATATTTGCGTCTTTTGAAGCCTTCTTCTAGTTCAGCCACCGCTATATATATATTATATTAGTGTTTCAGATGTCTCAATTGGTGAGCAATATTGCTTCAAAATCTTCAAAATTGCTACAGCAGTGTCATAGCTACATTATGTAAGAGACATAAATAAATATATATACCCTTTGGAATATAATACTAAATATGCCTGCATTGTTGTAACTGACAGAGCCAAGTGTTATCTTTTTTAAAATATTAGAAGGATTATATATATCATTTCAAATACTTGTCACGATATGGAAATCTTTATTATTATACCTATATAATACTTAAGGCATGTCTGATACATTGGTAGGACAGTGACCTGAGCTCTGTTTTCTACTGATGATTGCCGCCTGGGAGGAAACGGGGCTCACGATTTTAATCAATCACATTTTTAGGTTATGGATATATATAGTTACATTATTTCATTATTGTTGGTGTTGCTTTTCTTTATATATATTTTTTAAAAGTAAGTAAATATAAACAAAATAATCTATATAAAACATATCAAGTTCTAAAATTAAATCATTTAGGAAATCTAAAGGCAAATGCAGGCCCACAGGCAGTCCAAATTCACTTCCAGTCGGCAACGTGCCCAGTAGTAAGTAAATAAATATTACAGTCCTATTTTTTATTTCATCCTATTTTTATTGGTTATTCAACGCAATGAATAGGCATTTCAATCCAACGGGGCAATGCCATCAGCATACAGGCAGTGTGTTGGAGTGTTTGGACTGCCTGTGGGCATGCAATGAATTAAAGATTGTCTAAATGCTTTCGTTGTAGTAGCTGTGGTGTTGTATGTACCTATAACAACAACCTATATGATGTTGTGTTTCGTTAATAACGCACACTGCCGGTTGAAAAAGTTTAAATAATATCAAAGTATAGTTAAGTATAAGCTTTATTTGTCTAGAGATAATTTCGTAGTTAGCCAAGTTTTGGAGCAAAATGCATACATAATTCAAATGTTCCATTGACCATGTCCGAAGACTGATTAAAATTATATGTCAAAGCAGATAAACCACCAGTGAGCATGATAATAATTATTATCGTATTTCGATTTAGCCTACAATGATCAGAGTGGGTCGATCTAATTTGCTTAGTAATTAATGAGGGTTAGAATTGGGACGCAATATCGTACGTTTCATTTTATATTTTTATGAACATAACCAGTTGAATCTGGTTGTAGAGTTATTATTATTTGCGACTAGTTTAGGCACCTCTGGCTCTGCTTATATGCTTTTTCATATATGTGTCAGGGCAGCGTGCTTATGTGAAATTATATACAGGAAAATTAATCAATTTTTGACCCGTCAACAAACCCATCCTTATAAGATTATCCCAAATCCATCCCGAATAATCAACATTCATTTATCTGAGAGATTGTACTACCACTTCACTCAAGTGTTATAATATTCATTCATATCGGCCTCTGCTCGCACAAAGGACAAAAATAACACTACCCGATGTGATTTTTAGTTATATCCAACAAAGCTAACCGAATGGTTAATAAACAAGTTTAAACCGCTATTTTCGTAACAAAGCAACTTACCAAAATGAACACCCGATGTGATAATTTGTAACTTTTGCAAATGTTAATTTTGCTTTTTTTTTTTTTTTTTTGGTACGTGGGTAAATGCTGTTACGCATTCCCGCCTGGGGGAGCGGGCGGGATATGACGGGCTCAGCTAAAGGCACCCATACCGTCTAAAACCCCACGGTGTTCCGACGTCTTCGACTGATGACGGGGGGCGCGGGACCGCTACTATTCTACCGCAGCCCCCGTCGACGCCGCTGCCCGCTGTAAAGTGGCGGGCCCTCCTCGGTGAGGGGTGTCAAAAGGAACACCCCTCCACCTCGTGTGATGCCCCTCGAACACGAAGGGGGCATCAACATCGCGAGAGGACCTATCTCTGAGGGGTGCCGGATGCCCCCGCATCCGACGGCCCAGGCCCTCAGCGGAGACGGAGTGCGGGCTCGGTTAGCCCGCCTCCGTGTCCGCGCTCTCCGGAGCGGAAGAGAGAGAGGGTTTCTCTCCCTCTCCCGCTCCGCCGCCTCCCTCTGCGAGACAATAATCTCGCAGAAGGAGGTTACAGCCTCCCAACATCTCTCATCGGCGACCATCCCGGCGAGGATGGTCGGCAATGAGAGGTCCCCCCCCCACGACCGCGACCAGAGCCTGTCGCGGTTCAGCTCCTCCTGGGCATGCCTCCAGTGCGTGCTGGGCGGTGTCTACCGCGTAGCCGCAAAGATAAGCAAATACAACGTGTAGGTGCGATATGTAAGAGTGAGCTTATATTTTTCGGTCCGATTCTTATTCTTGCTATATTCATTGGATTATTATTATAAGAATAATTGAAACCTTACACCTGTCCGGTAACCCAATTCTTAATTTCCATTCTAGTCATGCGCCAGCTGCTGCCGTTAGAGGTCGTACAATATGAACATAGATTAATTTAGTAAAGCATTGTTAGTTTGGTCTAAAGGAAAATAAATTCTTAGCATATAAGTATTTAGTGCACATTTTAAAATTAATCGAGATACACTAAACAAAAGTCACAGACAAGAAAGTGCACTGACGCCGGGCCAACTGGATCGGGTTCCGACCGAACTGTATGTGGCGATGGAAGGTATTTGTACGTAGCGTGCGGTCTTGCGGCTTGGGCATTGCACACCGGTAGCTCGCTTACTGGTCTTGGTTACCGGGCAAAATCGGGCGTGTGTGAGGTGAGCTGAACATATTATATGTGATTCTGGCCTCCAGGTAGCCTGATTTTTAATTAGAATCGGCCCAAACTGAAAGGTTGGTACTAAGTCGCCGCCTAGTGGTAAAAGGCTATGTCTACCCATAACACATGCAGTGTCACCATCCTCATCCTGCTTGATACTTCACTGCACTCATCACTCCGAGACGTTAGTTCTTATGTCTTCTTAGCCCCTTCACACATATCAACAAAAGTGTTTGCACATCATTTTAGAGCAGAATCTCTGACACGGCGGTGTTACTCACCAAGTCGACATCTTGCTGAAGAGATTTAGTACATATTTACTATTTCCTCAAATGTTGAAATATCAATATGTTGTATTATTAAAATAAATATAAATTATAACAAGTATAATTATGTTGAATTTCCTTTCCAAAACTTTTAGTTATATAGGTATTAATTTCGCAGAAATATAATAGTTTTATTACAACAAAATACATACATATAATAGCATGCGATTGTGACTGTCGTTTAATGTTATTAGTTTTTATTTTACGGTTTCATCACTAGGCAAGCCCGTATTGAAGAAGCGTGATTTCTCATTCATCAAAGATAGTAACAGGTATAAATTAATTAAAATTAAAAAAGCCGACTGCAAATTATTTATTTTATTTCAGCGTCAATAGTTTCATTGAAATTAAAAACTGCAAGATATATATATTTATAGAATTGTTTATTAAAACTCATCATTTGGGTTTGGGAGAAAAAAAACTAAATACTCGTATGCCGTCTGAAATCTGCTGATGTGAGCACTATGGACCACCACTCAATGTGATCTGTTTGCAAACTAACTTGCTCTTTAATATTATACAAACCTATACTATTATTTATTTTATACACATACGATTGAACATTCAATATTCATACATGTGTGAAGGTTATTTTTCGTCTGAAATATTATTCGAATACAGAACATAGCGTTACGAAATACAGATACCATATTGATTATTCAGTACTATAGTGTTGGTGTAATATGAATAAACAATTATCACCTTCTTACTCTTATCTCTCGTTTTTGGAATCGGTGTATTTGTTTTCTCTGAGAACACAGCGGACGACACAAGCACATACATATCGTTGAAAGTTTTTGCTTCATTTTTATGATTGGCTGCCTGAGACTGTTAATGTATATTACGAGTAACAGATGAATTCATAATGAAAGAGATATAGACTGTTCGCGTTACGAAGGCGCGCCCTTCCATAGTAAATTACTAAAGCACATAATATGTACGGGTACACATCGTTGTACACTACGTCTTAGTTTGCGTGTAGTACATTATAATAACAATAAACATTTTACAAATATTTAAAGAAAACATAAAATTTATATAATAATAAAAAATCCGCCTATTTTCTGTGTTTTGGCTGCGTGACGTTTGTCACGTCACGTCGGCTTAACAGGAAAATCAGGCTGAATTGGCACTAGGTATATTATTAATATTTTTAAGTGTTTCATGAAAACATTTTTGAAATGTTTGTTGTTATAAATATGGATTTCAGCAGACAACTGAATCTATTCATTATCTAATGGTACATAATAGTATAAAATTATATATAAAAATCAAAGTCCTCACTCACTAGTCAGTCAGTGAATAGCCTAAACCGCCGGTTGCAGAGATTTGAAATTTGGAGGGGGTATTCGTCTTGATGCGCAGGGGTGTAATAGTCGTTTGTTTTTTAACTTACAGTTCTGAAAATGAGTATTCATATAGATCATTCAAAATGAAAAATCGGCCAAGTGCGAGTTGGGCTCGCGCACGAAGGTTTCCGTACCATTAGCTATACAACATTATATCATATTTTAACCTTTTTTTGTTTTAATGTGCGCGAGTCCGACTCGCACTTGGCCAACTTTTTGTATTTTTGTTGTTATAGCGACAACAGAAATACATCATCTGTAAAAATTTCAACTCTCTAGCTATCACCGTTCTTGAGATACAGCCAGGTGACAGACGGACGGACGGACGGACAGCGAAGTCTCAGTAATAGGGTCCCATTTTTACCCGTTTTTTGGTTAGGGAACCCTAAAAATGAATTCAAATTTTTTTTCACAGGAATGACCTTAGTTGGTGAAATTGGGATCAAACTTTGTATGGAAAGGTCATTGTTTTTGAAGTTATAGTGATGAAAATTGGTATCTGGATAGATTTTTAAAACAAATATATGCCACAATAATATTTTTACTAGGGTTGATTAGAAGGAAAGTTTATCACCTGAACCTGTACAGCTAGCGCTCGGACTGTTCGTCCATCTGTCATATTGATGTATCTTTGGTTGTTTTTTCAACTTAAGTGACAACTTTAAGACTGAACTTGAGGAACGAATGAATGAACGAGCAGATTAACAAATGAATGAAGGAACGTATAAAAAGCGAATATCGAAGGTGATTTGATAAGTTCACAGACTTCGCCAGACTCTTGATAAATGACTGATACTTCGAAAAGTTACAATTGAATTCGGTCCGGGTTTTGCCAAATTGAATGTAAAATTGTCATTTGCATGGCGGGGTTTCTTCTTTATTACTTTTTTTTAGACCTGTGGCGTGATTTGTAATCAGAATCTTAAAATAAGTTATTTATTTAGTTCTTTTGCAGATGTGTTGTGATGTTCGTGCTGCTTTTCTTGAGAGCCAGTTTATACTCAGTTCGTTTCTATATCTGCGTTTCCAATCTTCATTCAACGAATGTTATAAATAATTAGGTCAAAGGACCTCATACTTAATAGCAACTGTTTAATTTAAAGCTACTTTCTTAGTTTAATTTTTTTTTTTTTTTATTGCTGATAGGTAAGCCTTTGACCTAAATCTCACGTAAGTGATGATGTGGTCGAAGGTGTTAACAGGCTTAACCTAGAATGACTGGCTCTCAAGGACAGCTGCCGGAACACACCGTTAAGTGCTTGGCGACAGATTTTCAACTTGAGGGTGGTCGCTAGCCAGGCGGGCATTCGCAAAAATGCCCTTCCACCATGCGGTGAAGCTCATGCCCGCGGCGGGATTCGAACCATGGACCTGCTGCGCGGCAGTCCATAGCCAAAGCCACTGAGCTATCACTGCTTCATTATTATTATTATTACTTATTAATTATCTTAATGGTAGCACCTTAAGTATCACAATCCACCTACAGCAATTAACATATACTTAACTCCTTCATTAGTTTATTTATGATTCAATTGACGCATGCTAAGCAATACAACTCCTCCATCAAAAAACAGTGGCCGTAGAGGTAATAATGGGAAAATAACTAACCATTTGAACATCTATGACTGCGTCAAAAACGATTGTCCGATTTGTAGCTCAGATAACGAGATTTTCTAATATATAACTTTAAATTATAAACCTTTTTTATCTGACTGTACCAAACAACAAACAAAATTCACTTTAGTAAACAATAAAGAATATTATGTGGTTGAAACTATAGTCGGAACTATCTCATTATTCACGTGAGTTATCCCGTATTGTTTACTTAAATTAGTGAAAACGGCGTTAGTTTTCATAATAAAAAAGAACATAAAACTGTTTGGGCGCGTTGCTGATTAGAATTATTATCATGCATATTAAATAAATCGCCCATTTGGTACATAAATATATCGGGCGAGTTACCGAAGTAGCCGTTATTTTACTACAAAAGCGGACTTACAGAGATGTTACTTACTTACTCCTCTGGCGCAGCGACCCAAAGTGGGTCTTGGCCTCCGATACAAGAGAACGCCATCGGTCTCGGTCCCGCGCTGCCTCTTGCCAGTCGGCAGCTTGGAGCTCGCGCACGTCCGACTCCACAGCCTCAATCCAGCGATATCTGGGCCTACCGACGGGTCGGCGGCCACTTGGAACTCCAAGATATGCCTTCTTGACATTGCGATCCTCCCCCATTCTCCGTAAGTGGCCCACCCAGCGTAACCTTTGGGCTTTGGTCTCTCCCATGATGTTGGGCTCGGCGATCAGTTCTTCGATCTCCTGGTTCTTTCGCAAACGCCAGCTGCCATCATCACGTTGGACCGGGCCCGGAATCTTGCCCATAATCTTCCTCTTCTTTTGGGGGTTGTGCGGGGGGCTGACGACACCTCCACATAAAAACAATATCTGTTACGAAACCGACAAGAGCAATAAGAATACCATCCGATCCCTTACAGAGGTATGATCTAATAAAATAAACGAGCCAAGCGCGATTTGTGCCCGCTCACCGAAGGTTCATTATTAGTATTTTTGTAATTTGCGGTTTTAATTCAGTTTGTACTTTTCACACCAAGCTAGTCAAGTCGGGGGCGAGCGGGAGGAGCTTTTAAAAATACAATTATTTTATTTAAGACGTTTAATGTCTTCAAAAGCTATTACAAGACTGCCTTAATTCTAAATTAAATCTAGTGTCTAGACATCAAACTATCGTGGGAGCGGATGAGCTTATCAGCAAAGTCTGCTGAGTCAGTTTATCAGTTGCTAGAAAATAGAACGCTGACATGTGTGATTCGTTGAGTCTAGCGACTTAACTCTTCCCTCCTTAAGTTCGATGTTCTCTTCTATAGGGGAACTTCGAACACATGAAAATAACCTTGAGTGATATTTATATAATAAGAAACACAGAATTACAAAAATAAGAATGTAGACTCCAAGAGTCCAAACGCTTATGCTACGCACTTCAATAATTGCCCTTTCACTTTCACTGTTCTCACTATCACTATAACTTTTCTTTAGCGCCAATGCCAGGAGCTTCAAATCCGCTAGGTCGACGCCTTCCAGGTTTACAGGTGTAGAAGATGTAGTTTTCTCAGGTGAGTACAGCAAAGGTAAGTTTACGATGGGTAAGTTCGAGTATGTTACATTTTCAATATACGTTTGGTGCCTTTTCAGGGTAATGTTTCGAATTTTCACTTCGCAGAGATCGTCCAAAGTAAGTATGTAGGTGCCATGAACATTATAACGAAACATTTCGTTATTGCAGGTACTTGTAAGTAGCTCTTCATCTCTACTATAGAGTATCCATCTATTTGTCGTCAGGAACTGAACTCGAACCGTTTCAATGGTTATAGGAATTTGAGTGCATGACGTCACGTTCTCAGCATACGTCATCAAATCGGTTACACAGGGGTCGTTAATGAACTGAGACATTTCATCATCAGTGCAGAGGAAGCTGGCCTCGTCGATTTCTTCACATGGGCGACTGAGCAATCTGATCTTCAACCCTTTCGCTATTAGGTAAGGATACTTGGGCAATATGACAACAGTGGAGTCGTGGGATAGCACAGGTAAGGGTGTTAATTTATAATAGATATAAGTATCTTTTTCAATAACAGGTATTTCCAAAAGGTAAGTTATTTGGTTTTCTTTCAAATAAGCTTTCAATGTAATGGTCTGTTCTATCTTAACTAAGTTTTCTAAGCTAGGTGTAAAAACTAATTCTTCTAATTTATTAATACGTACAAGTAGAGGCAAAAGCTTATCTGACTCTATTATGGATTGGTGTAGAACTCCTAATCTACTGAATGATAAACTGGTTTCTATCTCATCTAATTGTGCGTAGATCACTTGAAAATTGTGGATTAACAGATTATATGTGCTTATAAACTGAATGCTTAAATGATCTAACTCTTCGAGATTTTTCGATATTATCCCTATTTTATTATTAAGTTGAACCAGATTATTATTTAATACAAATGTAGAATTCGTCAAAAGTTGAACCATTTCAGTGATCACTGTTAGCTTTTCATTATTGTAGTTATCTCTGATTTTAATATTATTAATTAATCTGTCGTATTTAATGGCATCGTCATTATCAAGATTTCCAGTAATCATTTTTATAAGTGACCCTAGTGGGTTAATAAGGCCTCTTTTAATTCGAACCGTTGGAATTATTTGGTTAAACTTAGTTATAGTTATGTTTTTAAAGTACTCTACTTGACTTCTTACATCTATCAAATTATCGGCAAATTTCTTATAAAAATTAACCTTAACTAACTTATCTAAATCGGAGAGTCGTTGAACGTTAAACGTCAAATCTTCCTTTAAAGGGTTAATATCCAACACTCTTGCAATTGTCCATTTGTCTCTACTGATTACGGCAATTCCATTTTTCACGGGCAGGATTCCCGGGTTTTTATCAAGCACCTGAAGTTGAAGTGCCTGCAGTTGGGTCACCATGGCTACTGCCAGAGCGATGTGCCTGTGGAGGGCGTTTAACATTCTTTAGTGGAACCTTAGTGTTACGATTCTTTACTTGAATAGGAACTATGTTTCTAACAATTTCTTCAGAAACTAAAGCCTTTTGATAGCGTGGTTTGTCTTTACTGCTTCTTTTATTTACTTCTTTTGCAAAAATTGTATCGCCTATATTTACTTTAAATTCTGTTTCTCCACCTCTTTTCTCTATTATTTTCTCTTTCTGTTTAATGGCTTGTTCTGATAAATATTTATATAGAAATTTAGTTCTGTTCGCATGTTCTTTAATTAATTGTTGCATATATTGTTTCTCAAAGTCCAAATTAAATACATTTTTAGAATCGGTATGTCCTAGCAAAACTTCAAAGGGAGTAAAACCAGTAGATGAGTGTATGGAGTGGTTATAAGCCATTATAGCATAACTCATTACAGTTGCGGCATCGCTGTACTTGTGTTCGTATTTGGCCAGTCGATAAATTTCTATAATAGTGGAATGGAATCTTTCTATAAGACCCATAGAGTTGGGGTTGTTAGGGGTTGCAATATGTAGGTCTAAACGTAATTTACTTATGTTTTCAGTTAAGATTTGGTCAATTTCAAAGTCATTTCTGTCGTCAAGTTTATTTAAGTCACATTTCTCTGTGTCACAATATTTTGTTACTATTAGTGGTCTGTCAATTTTTAAAGTCATTTCTTCCTCTCGAGTATTTTGTATAATTGTTGTCGCATAACCATTTTTACATTTTACTATAGCAGTAGGCATTCGAACGCCATCACAGAATAGTTTGTAGTTAAGAATTGCTTCACCGTCTTTTAAATTAATCGGTAACTTTACTCGTTGTTCGGTACGTGGGGCAAGTTTAATTACGTTATTGGGATTGTATATTATGGGTATAGCTGTAGTTTGAGTGTAGAGAATTTCATTTTTCATATCTATTTTTGCATTCAGTTGCTTAAGGAGGTCGCTACCTATAAGTCCGTCGTAACAGCCATCTACGTCAAAAATATAGAATTTATGCGTCTCAGGGGTATTAAGAGTTGGAAATAAGGGTATGACAATTACTTCATTATGTCGGCTTGAAGCATGTGTGCTTCTAACCTCAAATGGTTCGTGTTGTTTAAAATCTGCAAATAATTCATTTGCTTTTTTAGGGCTAATGAAAGACCTTGAACTTCCGGTATCTATCATTAGTTTAGCATTTATTTCCGGTATCACTATGTAGGGCAAGCTTAGTGTATTACAATTAAGTTGTATTATTTCAGGGGTTGGTTGGAGGCATTGATCTGAAAATTTTCATCATTTTGCAAAGCTGAGTCTTGATCTTCTTGTTCGTTAGTAGTCTCATAAGTTTCGACGTTATATGTAGAGTCAATATCGTTATATTCATAGTAACATTCATTTTCGGGAAGCTCATACATGTCGTCAGTTTCAGATTCGTTAAGATTATATAATGCGTTCATTTTAAACCCTTGTGGTTTTGTTGGGAGTGCTGTACGCATGCTAACGTCAGTGGATAGCTGAGGTGCTAACCTCTGTACGGGACGGTAACCAAATTGTTGCTGTCCTTGATTTAATTGGGGTCGGTAGCCAAATTGCTGCTGCCCTTGGTTGAACTGAGGACGATAGCCAAATTGTTGTTGAGTTTGATTGAATGGAGGTTTATAACCGAATTGCTGTTGACCTTGATTGAGTTGAGGTCGGTAACCAAACTGCTGTGGAGTTTGATTAAATGATGGTTTGTAACCGAATTGCTGTTGGCCTTGGTTGTGTTGAGGCCGGTAACCTAACTGTTGGTTGGGTGTTATACCAAATTTAAATTTCGGCTGCATTTGCTGTACGTTTGATGTACTTGGACCACTTTGGGGAATGCCAAACTTAAAATTATTTTGAGGCTGTGGGTTTGAAGTAAAGAAAGGCTTCATTCCAAACTTTTCTATGAAAGGATTATGATTCATAGTTTGAGGCTTTGGCTGCATTAAATTCTGAGATCGTAACATTTTATTTTTTGAATTATATTGAAACATAAAGTTTACCTCTTCGAGAACAATACTTAATGCATTTTCTAATGTTGTAGAGCCTTTGAGGCGCACTATGCGTAGTAATTCTTCGGGTAAGTTGTACAAAAATACGTTTTTGGCCATGTTGTTGTATATGATGATTTTACTTTGACGTAAGTTGACGTCATTAATTAAATTGACTTTGGCGAATAACGTACTTTTGACGTGCTGAATCCTGTTACAGAAATCAAGATATGATTCGCCATTATTTATTTTTAATGTTTCTAGTTCTATTGCTATGCATTCCTCTGAACGGGGATCACCAAAATGTTGCTCAAAAGCTACTTTTAATTCAGCCCAGGTATCTAAGTCTTGTCGTTCGCTAACAAGAGCGGCTGCTCTACCTATTAATCGTGATGTTATGATGTTGAAGATGTAGAGGTCCTGATGTGGATTATTTTCTATTCTACAACAGCTTATTAAGTATTCGCATTTCCTTACGAATAAACTCAATAATTTTTCGTCCCCGTCGAACTTCGGGACGACATTCGTAAATTCACGTGGAATGTGAACTATGTCCATCTTACTATAACTATTTATAAACTGTTATATAACTTAAGTTGAAATATATAAAATCACTAATATTTTTTTATATCTTTCTAACTTATTATACACTTTAAGTTGAAGTATATAAAGTAACTATTTTTTACATAAAGTATGTGCGCTATGCACTTATTAATTTATGTATTTTTATTTAAATATATTTCTTGTATTCACTTAAACCTATTTAAAAGAAACCACAAAACACCTTTCAATTGTTGGAAATAGCGTTCGGATAATCTATATACTTATAAATAAAATATGGAATAGGATTGGACTACGACTGGAAATAGCGATTAAGGTCTACTCACAGAATGCCCATGTCCCTCGTTGTTGGAGCCTTGTCTTCCTCCGGATCGTGTTGGCACTCACTCACTCGATATTACAGTTCTTGACTTATTTATTTGGTTCGTGGATTTCCATAAAACGCGTGAAAACGTAAGTCGCGGGCACTGAAGTTAAGTTTTCGCGACGCGGAAATACTACCGGCTGCGCCAGTCAAGTCGGGGGCGAGCGGGAGGAGCTTTTAAAAATACAATTATTTTATTTAAGACGTTTAATGTCTTCAAAAGCTATTACAAGACTGCCTTAATTCTAAATTAAATCTAGTGTCTAGACATCAAACTATCGTGGGAGCGGATGAGCTTATCAGCAAAGTCTGCTGAGTCAGTTTATCAGTTGCTAGAAAATAGAACGCTGACATGTGTGATTCGTTGAGTCTAGCGACTTAACTAGCTTGACGCTTTTAAAAATATATTTATTATTGTTATTACAATAGAGCAATAACAAAAGACTTGAATGTAATATGTTTCTTATACGTACACTTATTACACGACTGCCCAAAAAAAGAAGAGTTATTTTTATTCTATTCACGTTATTTATTTAATAACATAATTTTAAATTTTTTACAACATTCATATATAAAAAATAAATATTATAAAAAACTTAAAACTAGGATGCCGCCAGCAGCGGGGCAGGGCCTAAGCTACCAGCGGTTAGGACTGCAGAGAAAGGAACCTTCGGACAATGCGTGTCGTGTCGAGTATCACTGCCTTCTGTATCTGACCCTTGATCCAACCGTCTAGTGAGAGCCTCTTGAGGTGTTGGTCGAGGCTCTTCGCTATTAGGCCGTTCGCCGAAACGACTATCGGGACAATGATCGTCGAGTCAACATCCCACATGGCGGTTACCTCGTGAGCTAAGTCAAGGTACTTGCTGACTTTGTCCTTCTCGGCCTTCACGAGGTTCTCGTCATGTGGGATGGTGATGTCGACAAGCACTGCCCGGCGCTGGGATCGGTCGACCACCACGATATCAGGCTTATTGCAAACAATAGTCCTGTCCGTGATGATAGAGCGGTCCCAGTAGAGCAATGCACGACCATTCTCGAGAACTGGCGCCGGTGCGTACTGGTAGTACGGCACCTCTGACTCGACAAGGCCATATTGAAGGGCAAGTTGCTGGTGGATGATCCTGGCTACTTGGTTGTGCCTGTGTAAATACTCGCCGTTAGCAAGATGCGAACAACCGGAAATGATATGCCTGAGTGACTCTCCGGGACGGCGGCATGCTCGACAAATGTCGACCGTACCGTCCTTCAGGATATATTTCCGATAGTTGTTCGTCATCATTACTTCGTCTGCAATTGCACAGGCAAAACCCTCGGTTTCTCCAAAGAGGTTTCCGAAGCGTAGCCAGTTCACCGAAGCGAGTAAGTCCACATCAGGCCCAGTAAGGGCCCGAAAGAACCTCCCGTGCAGCTCCTTGCCTTTCCATACTGCCTTGCGGTCATCAGTGCTCAGCACCGTTGGTTTGCGCCAGTTATCGTTCGCCAAGGAGAGCGGTGTGAAGCCTTTGTCAACTGTCATGACATCACGATGCATCCCGCACTCGTGGTTACGGAAATAATCCCTGAAACTGCACACTTCACGGTTGTGAAGGCTCTTGGCATTTAAAAAGCCACGACCTCCCCATTTCCGTGGAATGTACAGTCTCATAACTGACGAGCGCGGGTGTAGCATGCGATGCAAAGTGAGCAGTTGACGGACTTTTCTATCCAGGGCGTCCAGCTCAGTCTGCGTCCACTTCAGGATGCCAAAGGAGTATATCAGTAGAGGCATCACACAACCGTTAAAGGCGCGCGTCTTGTTGCCACCAGACAAAAAGCTTTTAAGTACTTTTGTCAGGCGGTAAAAGAAGCGTTCCTTTACCGATTCCTTGATGTCATCTACCGAAATACCCAACGACTCTGACATACCGAGGTACTTGTAGGACTCGACTTCGGAGAGAGATCTGAAAGTTATTGTCTCAGAAAGCTGCAAATTCGGAGAATTTACAACTTTCTTTATTATTTTAATTATTTATTTATTTATTATTATTTTTTTATTATTTATTTTTTAATTATTATTTAATTATTATTTTTTTCTTTATTATTTTATTTTATTTTAATTTACAACTTTCTTTATTCTTTTCTTTCTTTATTTTTCTTTATTTACAACTTTTCTTTATTCTATTTATTATTATGGTATAAGTACAATCAAACCGATTTATTTAACATATATACCTTTAATGGTTCATAACCTGCAGACCAATTAAAAGTTGGTCGCACAAAAAACATATTTTTTAGAATTCTTCGCACAATAATCGCTTCATCAATCAGTTTTTTCGTCCCTGATTTAAAAAAGAATAACCATTAACTTTTATGCGGATATCCGAAAAAGCAGTGGTATAAACATCCTCACACATTTTATATAATAATATGTCCACCACTTTTGAGTCTCGTAAGGCAGATTGGACCATATTTGCATATTTTGATGATATAACTGTAAATATATATATATAAACATATATTCCGCTATTGACACGTATTTTAAAAAGATTCTTAATTAATTCATTTTTTTAACTTATAAGCATCGCTGGCGCAATGTCTTGGGTATCACTTATATACAAACAGCGAGATGGCGAGTTGGATCTCTGAGTACAAAAAAATATTTTTGTTAATTGATCACTAATAACATATTTAAAATTAAATTTATAAATAATCTGGTCGATAAATGTTATTATAATATCAGTTACTTATTAAATGACAAATTTTTATTATAATTTCAGTGCCATGACAGTGTAATTGCAAGTAACTAGTATCTAGATATCTTATTTAATTTACATATTATAATTATTTGTTACTTACTTATCAATCAATCAATCAATCAATTATAAATGTCATTCTTATAAATATGATGATATTGCAAATAATGTTTTAATGTTAATAATTTTATGATAAAACATTTGGAAATTGTACCTAATGAGTTTAATAATAATCAGTACTAATATTATAAATGCGAAAGTAACTCTGTCTGTCTGTCTGTCTGTTACGCTTTCACGCCAAAACTACTGGACCGATTTGAATGAAATTTGGTATGGAGATAGTTTGAGACCCGGGAAAAAACATAGTATAGTTTTTATCCGACTGCGCAAAAAGAGGTTAATGTTTTCGCGCGATAACCGACATACGCGCGGGCGGAGCCGCGCCCGGAAAGCTAGTAATTTATATTTTTTATTAATTTGGTCGCTCCATCTCGAAACTTGTACGCCTGTATTGGCAAAACATGGTGGGGCTAAAGTTTATATACCTACATTCCATGTGCTTACATCCAATTTTATGTATCATGTACTCATGATACATAAATTCTTATCTTTATACCTTGGTATGGTGAAGTCTCGAGTACCTTTAGCACTTTTTCCGGTAGATGGTAATAATTTTGCTCTAAATTACATAAGTCAACACACAAATACCACATACTACACATACAAGGTAAGTTTTAGCGTTAATAGCATTATATACTTCTATGTGCATATGGATATTTAACAAATATTTTTTATTGCTGGTGACGTGGTAGCTTTGGAAGGCTTAGCCTGGAATGGGAAACGACTCACAAAATCTGGAACACATTATTCAGTGTTTGGTGACAAATATTCTACTTGGGAACAAAGAAGCCCCACCACTACAGGGTGTTCAAGTTCAAGCTCGCAGAGGGGTTCAAAGCTTCTGCTCAGCAAACCATTGCCTATTACATTTGTTAATATGTCTTCGAACAGCTGTTATGCATTCATCATGTACTAAAATGATTACCTCGTTTAGAATACGTTAGTAGCATCTGTAGTATCATATTACATTGTAAGTATCATAATATAAAAACATAAGTATTTTTTAACTTTACATACTCGTATTATAGTTTAAAACATGGGTCTTAGAAAGTAAACGATTTCGGAGAGCCATTATGTTTAGTTGATAAAAAAACCTTCTGTAATACAATTTCGTTATCAATTTTTGAACAGTCAAACCAATTACGACATCAAAGATGCCGCGTCAGCCAATGACAAAATTGCATTTGAAATTCGAAGCTCGTTTAAATCGCTCCAGTGTCGCTCGTAGATGGAATTACTCTGTGATTTCGCTCTCTCAGTTCGTTTCGTTTTTGAACGAATATGGTCCTATTTGTTTTGGGGATTATTTTAATGGAGTTGTTATTTCGAATAATGACTTTTACGGGTTTGGGTTGTCTGCTCGCTACTTTGATGCGAAGTGTTTCGATATATTTTTAAATGAACATAATATATTTTACAATTTTATAGACTATCTACGTAATAATTTCGCAGAACATTTAAACATTTTAAAACTGCGTTGTCTAAAATACGAATATTATAATGTAATAAATATTATAACTGAAATTTGATATAGGTTTCGCCTGGAGCCACCAAGGCTCAATCAAAATTATAGTAATTTTATCCTAGTTAACTCCCTGTTGTCGAGTTTCACTATACAGGGTTATTGGAAAAATGCTAACAACCTCTTAGGGTTGACTTCGCTAGTCCTAACAAACATTTTGAGATGTTTTTATTCTTTATAGTCAAACTAGCTTTCCGGGCGCGGCTCCGCCCGCGCGTATGTCGGTTATCGCGCGAAAACATTAACCTCTTTTTGCGCAGTCGGATAAAAACTATCCTATGTTTTTCCCGGGTCTCAAACTATCTCCATACCAAATTTCATTCAAATCGGTCCAGTAGTTTTGGCGTGAAAGCGTAACAGACAGACAGACAGACAGACAGACAGAGTTACTTTCGCATTTATAATATTAGTACTGATTCAGCATGGTCAAAATCACAATTAGGTAAAGATGTTGTACATTTTGTCGTGGTTGAGGTTGGTTGGGAAGTAAGCCCGAGTCGGGGGAACATGGGAAGGTTTGATTGCTTATATAGAAGATTAGTATCTTGGGAAACTGCGAATGGGGAAATGGTGCACCGTAACTATAATTACTGCCTATAGACTAGAGAGATTCTATGATTTTTATTCGCCTCCTTAAGATAACTTAAGGGTGGTGTGTGATTGTTTATACAAATATATTCCCAATTTTTTTCCTGGATTATAAGATTTATGCAATTTTTTTGCAAAAGTCTAAGCCTGCTATAGATTAGCACTTTTTTTCGACAACTAAAGAACTAATATAAAATTAAGCTTGATGTTATCAGCTGTCTGCCCATATGTCTATTCACACATCCTTTAATTTTTAACCGACTTCCAAAAAGGAGTAAAAAATTATTACTACTAAAATACCCTGAAAGTCGCTGAAAATGCTTCGTTTTGCCACCATAATCAGAGCACCACCAGATAAATTTGAAAAGTTTTTAACATATCATAAAATTATAAAACCCCAGATGTACACTTCTTTTTTTAAATGTGATTCATAACATTGGCTACTTCTCCCAACAGAGCTATATTTTTTCTAGCCCTTATTGCTTTATCTGGCATTACAAAATACACAAAGGTTTGTTGTTTAAAGTCAAAATAATTCAGGATTATGCGACAATAATGGTTGTCGCATAGTCAAAATTTACTTCTATTAAAAATGACGACAAGTTAGTTTTAAGTGACGGTTAAAAGGTTATCATGAAACGATAACCTTTTAACCGCAAACCAGCGAAAAGTAAGTAAAAAGTCACAAACTGTAAATTGGATCAATATTTAAAAAAAAACACAATATAAAGGATTAATTTATTTTCATACTCATACCCTTTGTTAAGTGTCAATACCATAGTTTGGCTATAAAAATCTCTTCAGAATACATTATCACCAATGTTTTAAAAAAAACGCCTTTTTTGCATATAAGTATATGATATATTTAAAAATTCATATTTAAAATTTAAATGTATAATCGTAATAATAGTTGTAAATTTTTAATATAATATATCCCAAGTCCCACAACATACTCTCCTTATTTTTTTTTAGTTTTCTTCTAAATTGTACTGACAATAAGTTAATTTGCGACTAGTAAAGTATTTAATGCACAAGTTGAATAACTATTGATAAGTACTTTACAAAACTCCATATGTACATTGGGCAAAACCTTGAAAAGCAAAATATACCTAGGCTACCTGTATTATTTGCCTCCAATCGTGCACGTTGACGGACACTAAACGGTTAATTAGTTCACCGTTGTTTACACATTAATAGATAAAACACAAATTTGTATTTGTTAAGTACACTTAAGAGTCCCAATCCTCCATTAACCACCGGGTAGGGCAAGTAGTGGCAAAAGTTGTGAGTTTTTCTGATAAAGAAATTTAATCGCACTCCAGAATATGTCTAACTGTGCCCAGTGGATGACAACAAACTCGCTTCCCATTACACGGGACAAAATATGTCAGGCGAAAGCGAAACGTGGTTGCGTAAAGCCTTCTAGTTCCGGGAATATACGCTTCTATGATACAAAAGAACTTGGTCATGTTGCGATATTAAAAAAAACTTTTTTTCCTTCATCATCGTCGCTTTAAAACCTCGTTTGACTCAAAGTTAAACATTTTGAATTTCCAAATTGAGACACATTTTGAATTATTTATTATCTCAACGTCCCTCTGTTTTGCTCTCCAACCACAGGTCCCACATCACCCAAACACCCTATTGGTCCTCCTAACTAAATCAAACACACCGACTCGACTCTGTGCATTGACTTCAAACGTATTCCAACATACGCAGGTCAATGATTAACTACTTATGTAGGTAACTACCCGTTCTCAAAGGATAGGTACTTTAGTTAGATCACAAGTGGTTAAGGTACATATCATCAAAATATATACATATCACCAAAGACAACCAACTAACTAAGAAATTCCTCTGCAACTTGCGCCAATATTTGTCTTTAAACTTAACTCCAAAGGTGAGTGTCAACATAACATCTTGTAAAAGGTGGCCATTTATACACCTCTTTGTAAATATACAAACGTGGTGTGTAATTGATGTTATTTATATTTATACTAGCGGCCCGTCCCGACTTCGCACGGGTAATTACGACCATAAATTGAGATGTAAAATATCCTATCTTTCTATTTGGATCAAATTGCACAAACTCAAAATTGGGTCAGTAGTTTAGGAGTCCATCGCGGACAAACAATGTGACATGTAATTTTTATTTACTCGTAGGTATAAAGATTTAATTATAATTTGTTATAATATATATGCTAATGAGTTATCATACTCGATATATTTATAATGAGGCCTTCTTGGCCACCGTGTAAATTAACTATGACTTTATTTGGGTACTTTACGACATGGAAGGACTCTTCCGCAGGTTCGATTCCCGCCCAGGCCATAAAATTGCGTGCTCCAATAATTTGTAGAATATGATTTTCGCTTAGCACTAAAAAGTGCTTGTAATCTTATCTGGATATAAAAAAAGGAAACTTTTGGGGGTATATTTTATTCAGGCCTAATTTTTCAGTTCATACTGTAACTAACCCTTACAATGGCACTTTGGGCATAAGTGCATAAAACTGGGCAGACATATTGTACAAAGGCTATTTCTGCACGGTTTTTGGGAATACCTGTTTTAGTTTACACACACTATCAATCTCGGTGCAACATAACTACTGTTCGCTGAGTACAATATTTTTTTATTTAATTAAAGACACAATCTTTCATAGGTATTTATGAATCTATCAAACTTCAAAAAACTGATGATGTGTGTTGAAGTATATTTTTTATGGTACCGTCAAAATCGTAGTTCGAACTTTTAAACTAGATGGCGTTAGTAAATTTTATGCAAATCCTACATCGCGCAAGTGTTTGTCGCGTTGTGATTCGAGTGTTCTCGGCAATGTTCGGATTTTGTATGAATAAATTCACCTGCACTCTAAACTGGTTGTCTTATTTGTAACAAAGTTGTACAAATTGGTCCATTCGAGTCGGGTTTTGAGTTAGCACCTTTTTTACCTCGGTAGTCTCCTTAAGGGGTGGGCTACAACTTCGCACCTATAGGCAGTGGATCGCTGCTTGGGGCGGATTTTCAGTGGGGCTGTTTCCACTAGTGGAAGTGGGTCAGCTCTTCATCTAGCGCCGGGTAAAGTGTACCTTGGCAGCTTGAGGCAGCCCAGGGTGAGAAAAGGTCTTCATCAGCACCTAGGCTGGTCATCATCAGAACAGTGGCACCGTGAAGGGGTGCTGTATGCAGACGGAGCAGGGAGCCAGCCAGGTGTCCAGGACAGAGTGCAGTTCTCAGCAGTAACGGATCAGTGACGTCACGTTCAAAAGTCAGGAAGTGACGTCAGAAAAACGGTCAAGTGTGAGTGACAAAAAATCGTGAGTACTTTAATTTATTATTCATAGTGAAGATTTCATGGTGATTAGAATCAAGCCAAGTTGAACTTTATTTGGTAGAGACTTTAAACTTGTTAAATATAGAGTAATATTTCAACTTGAAAAATTTTGTGGATAGTTTAGGGACTTAGAATAGTTAAGAAAGTCGGTGGACACGGGGAACCTATGCCCAATTTTTCATTTTTAATATAAGTTCTAAACACTTGTAAAAAATTATGGAATTGTGCTCTACATTAACTTGTAAAAATTTTGAAGTTTTTTGTTGACTTATAATAAATCGAAAATTTGTATTATAGAATTTTTGATAAGTTGGTTTAATCTAAGCACTTTTAATAATTTTGGCAATTGTGATTTTTACTTTCGGTTAAGAATTAATCAGTAATCAACATGCAGGGTAAAGTAAATGTGCAAAAGGATGTGTACGGAAATATTGTACGGGCACAAGCAAATTTTAGGAAATCGCCCAGAGATCGAATTTCAGATTCATATGTACAAACTAGACTTGATATTCTTGAACAGTTGTGGAATCGTTTTACTCAAGTACATCATGAAATCATGTCGCAGTCAGTAGAATGGGAAGTATTACAAGGCACGCCATATATTAAAGATAATCTGTTTGAAAAAACGGAATAGGTTTACATAAGTTATAAATGTGATCTCATGAAGTATCAGGTTCAAAAAGGCATTAATCCAAATAATGAAAGTAGTAGTAGTACTAGTAATCAGAGTAACTCTTCATATTTGAAATTACCCAGGATAACGATTCCTACGTTCTCCGGGAAGTACGAGGAATGGATATCTTTCCGGGATCTCTTTAAATCATTAGTTGACTCCAATGCTTCGTTAGATGACGTGCAAAAACTACATTATTTGAAAACGTATCTAACGGGAGAGGCCGAGCAGCTGATAAGACAGTTACCTATCACGGCAGCTAATTATAAAGAATGTTGGAGTCAATTAGAAAGCAGATTTGACAACAAGAATTATTTGGCGAATTGTTTGTTGAAGCGCCTTATAAATCAAAAAGGTACAACGATAGAATCATCTGTTTTTATAAAGGAATTGATAGATACAACCGTGGATTGCCTACACGGATTAAAAAATATAGGGGTTGATGTCGCATCGTGGGACATTATGATAATATACATTACGGCAAATAAATTAGACTCTGAAACACGTAAGCAGTGGGAGTTGAAGGTGGCGGGAGAGAGTTGCAATGAATTACCTAAATTCACAGTATTTCGAGACTTTTTACAAAATCGATTTAGAGCGCTGGAATTCGTTGAGCCCAATTCTAGACCCAAACCTTCAAGTCTTACGTACGGCAAACAAGCTAGACATCACAATGTCTTACATGTTACAAATGCTGTTTGCGAATATTGTGCAAGCGATCATAAAATGTATACGTGCAAACAATTTACAAAGTTAGATTTAGGCAAGCGACGTGATTTCGTGTACAACAGTCGCTTATGTTTCAACTGTTTGAGTAGTAACCACTCGGCTAGAAGTTGCCCGAGTAACTCCACTTGCAGAATTTGCAAAGGAAAACATCATTCTTTGCTTCATCCTAACAACGGGTCAGGTATACCACGCGATAGCACTGGCAGTTCACCACCTGGGGTAGGTATGGTTGGTTCATCCGCTGAGAAATCAGTGGCTCACTCCAGCACGGTTGACGCGACGCCAGTGGTTTCATGTTTTGGGCAGGTACCGGAAAGGAGGCAAGTATTCTTGGCTACAGCAGTCGTGTTGGCGAAAACCTCTAGAGGTAATACACACTGCATCAGAGCGTTGCTGGATCAAGGATCTCAGGCATCCTTCATCTCAGAAGCAACAGCTCAATACTTAGGTCTCAAGAAATATCCAACAAAAGGTATTATATCGGGCCTAGAAGGCAATAAAACTACTATTGCAAGGCAAATGGTCGAAATCACAATTAGATCACGGATTGATCACAGTGTGGCGATACAATTTCAAGCATATGTTCTTAAATCAATCACCACTTATCTTCCGACATGTAAGGTAGAAGAAGTAAATTGGTTGGACAAGAACATGTATATTCTTGCCGACCCCCAATATCACACACCAAACAGAATCGACATTCTTTTAGGTGCGGAAGTCTATGGACAGGTCATCCAAGAGGGGATCAAGAAAGGGCCTGAAGGATATCCTTTGGCTCAAGCAACATCACTAGGATGGGTTTTATCAGGTTTGGCTCCCGAGTCGCACAATTCATCTGCCAACGTTGTTACAATGCATTTGAGTGTAGAAGATGAGAGCACATGCCAATGTACATCGCTAAAAAGGTTTTGGGAGATTGAAGCAGAGCCCACGTCACAACAAAAATTTATGACAGACGAAGAAGCTCGTTGTGAGCAGTTTTACGCTGAAACAACAGAAAGAGACGCAGATGGAAGATACATCGTTCGACTTCCATTTAAAACAGAAAGTCCTGAATGCATTGGTGGTGACTCTAGATCTGTTGCTGAAAAACGATTTAATGGATTAGAAACGCGTTTTAAAAGAAATGAGGGACTAAAGGATAGGTATAAAGAAGAATTTGAAAGTTATTTGCAACTGGGGTTTATGGAGAAAGTCCCTGAACTGGAAAGAGATTGTACTAAAGCGGTATATTTACCTCATCATCCGGTTATCAGAAATGACAAAGACACAACGAAACTAAGAATTGTCTATGATGCATCCTGCAAAAATAAAAAAGGAGTTTCATTGAACGATACCTTAATGACGGGACCTACAATACAGCCAGAACTCAGACACTTGTTAATGCGCTGGCGCCAACATCCTATATGTATAGCTGCTGACGTAATAAAAATGTATTGTCAAGTCAAGGTGTCAAAACAGGATGTAAACTATCAACGATTACTATGGAAAGCAAACTTGCAACAAAATACCGAAGATTATCGACTCTTAAGGGTTACGTTTGGCACTGCAGCTGCCCCTTACTTAGCCGTGAAGAGTTTGCAGCAAGTAGTTCATGATGAAGGAGCTCCATATCCTTTGGCGTCTGGAAGAATTATGAACGACTTTTATATGGACGATCTGCTGACTGGATGTAGCTCTGCAAGTGAAGGAATCCGTATTTATCATGAAATAAGTGCCCTATTAAAGAAAGGCGGCTTTGACATGCAGAAATGGATGAGTAATAATGATGAGTTATTGCAAGCAATCAAGGAAACAGAAGCTGATGACGTTCAAGAAGAACTTAAGATCAAGATGGATGAAGTAGTCAAGTTGTTAGGACTTACCTGGAATAGAAGAACCGATGATTTCAGATATTCCGTGACACTTCCACTCGAACCTGGACCTGCAACAAAAAGAAAGGTGATATCTCATATCGCACGTTTGTACGATCCGTTAGGGTGGGCGGCACCCATTGTGATCGTGGCAAAAATCTTCATACAGAAGCTATGGATAGCTGGGCTAGACTGGGACGAGGAACTAACAAGCAAATTAGCGGATGAGTGGAATACTTACTGTAAAGAATTACCTAAATTGACCCATATTACAATACCTCGGTGGCTTATGACAAACACAAATGATGCACTTGTAGAACTTCATGGCTTTTCGGACGCTTCCAAGTCAGCATTTGCAGCAGCAGTGTATCTACGGAGAATCGATGCATCCGGTACAGTCCACGTCACCTTGGTAACATCTAAGACCAAGGTAGCGCCCATTAAACAGGTTTCCATACCAAGACTGGAATTGTGCGGAGCAGTACTTCTTACTAGACTGTTGGTTGAAGTAGCTGAAATTTTGAAAATTAAAAAATGCAACATTCGGGCGTGGACGGACTCGACTGTGGTCCTAGCGTGGATCAATAGTCACCCCAGGCGCTGGCAAACTTTTGTCGCAAATAGAGTGTCCGAAATATTAACAACTCTCGAGTCTACCCAGTTTTCACACGTATCTTCTCGTCAAAATCCAGCAGATTGCGCATCCAGAGGAATAAGCCCCACAGAATTGTTGAATCATTCAATGTGGTTCAACGGCCCAGAGTTCTTGTGGAACGAGATCGTCAATTACGGTAAGCCCAAGGACATTGAAACACATTTGGAGGAGATTAAAGTACATGTTGCAACGACAGACATACCGCTTTGGGATAGATACTCGACGCTCACGAAATTGATAAGAGTAGTAGCGTATTGCAGGCGATTCCTGTCTTTGACTAAACCGATGAATGAACGTCATCATGAAGATTATTTGACATCACGAGAACTCGCAGATTCGTTGGAAGTTTGTATAAAACAATGTCAAAAAGAATATTTTTCAGAAGTGATGTCACTGTTAAAAAAGGATGGACAATTCAGCAAAATAAAAGGACCACTTAAATCTTTAAATCCTTTTATTGATAGTAGAGACGTTCTGCGCGTAGGAGGACGGTTGGATAGATTATCCGACACGGAAATTGAAAAGCACCCAATTTTGCTGCCAAAAGGATCAACATTCACTAATTTAATAATAGCTGATGCCCATCTGAAAACTCTACATGGAGGCATTCAGTTAATGTTGACATATTTAAGCACCAAATATTTCATTTTAGGAGCAAGGCCTTTAGTGAAGGCTCATGTCCGTAAGTGTGTCATATGCATCAGACACAATGCAAAACCATCCACGCAATTAATGGGACAATTGCCAGTTGCTAGAATCACCCCTAATAGGCCATTTAAAAGCAGCGGTGTTGATTTCGCAGGACCGGTACAAGTACGCACATCAAAGGGTCGCGGCCACCATGCATCCAAAGGATACATTTGCCTTTTTGTATGCATGTGTACTTTAGCTTTACACTTGGAAATCGTTAGCGATTTAACCACTCAAGGATTTCTCGCTGCCTTTAAACGCTTTGTCGCCCGTAGGGGACATTGTACAGATATGTGGAGCGATAACGGGACAAATTTTGTTGGAGCTTCCCGTGAATTGCAAGCTTTATTCTCTTCGGAAAAGTCAAGCATTTTGAAAGAAATAGCTGCATCCTTAGCTACAAATGGCACTACATGGCACTTTATTCCACCACATTCACCCAATTTCGGCGGTGTATGGGAGGCAGGAGTTAAGTCGACAAAATTTCACCTTAAAAGAGTCATAGGTGAAACAACCTTAACGTACGAGGAATTATCCACCGTTGTAGCGCAAATCGAGGCTTGCCTTAACCCGAGACCATTGTCCAGGCTTGTGTCTGAATCTGATTCAATGGTAGATATTTTAACGCCAGGGCACTTCCTCGTAGGTGAACCAATCATAACTGCCCCAGATTATAATTATGAAAATTCAAATGTTACGAGTTTGCGGAGGTGGCAACTTACCCAGAAAATGTTGCAAAATTTCTGGAGACGCTGGTCGCATGAATATTTAACAAAATATTTACACCGTTATAAATGGTCATACCAAACCCCAGAACCTGCAGTCGGCGATGTAGTACTGGTAAGCGAAGATGACTTGCCTCCAGCTAGATGGCTACTTGGCCGAGTGGTTGCTAAACATCCAGGGTCGGATGGTATTACTAGAGTTGTCACGTTGCAGACTAAATGTTCAGTCATCAAACGGCCAACTGTGAAATTGATTGTATTGCCTGTAGCCGTTTGAATTGTTTTAATTTTTAACAAAAAACCTCTATTGTTAGCAGTATGTCTATGTTTTTGTGTAGTTCTTTTAAAATTTTATATGTGAAAGATATGTTGCTATATTGTTTTTACTAAAAATCACTGCTTCACGGTGGGAACAGAACTTTATTAAGAACAAATAAGTATTCGTTCTTGGTGGGCGGTATGTTGAAGTATATTTTTTATGGTACCGTCAAAATCGTAGTTCGAACTTTTAAACTAGATGGCGTTAGTAAATTTTATGCAAATCCTACATCGCGCAAGTGTTTGTCGCGTTGTGATTCGAGTGTTCTCGGCAATGTTCGGATTTTGTATGAATAAATTCACCTGCACTTTAAACTGGTTGTCTTATTTGTAACAAAGTTGTACAATGTGGATATTTTACAACAATAATTGTGCATGAATAATAACTTCCAAACCTTTTTGATATCATGCGTGAACAAACTCCTGGTATAAGAGCTGGCTGAAACTGCCTTCGAAGAGTTCGATATGAAATAATATAATAAATGAAATAATATATAATTTTTTGTGCTCTTCTTAACTATGTTCACGTTTTTTAGGTTTCCATACTGGAAAATGGGACCTTATAACTAAGCCTCGGCTGGTCGTTCGTCTGACCTTTAAAGGATTGTATCTGTGAATCATTACTAGGTAAGTAGCCATATAACATTTTCTCAGTCTAAGTGTAAAACGTTATAATATTATGTAATAGCAAAAAATTTAAAACAAAAGGTGGTCACAGCAATTGTGTTCTTTGTAATGTTTTTTTATTTTTACTCTATTGTAAAAACGGTTATACATAAAAGTATCAAACTTGGTATGCTTATAGTACAATATCTAATGTATTAAATCGAATAAACTGACCAAATGCAGGTCGAACGCCAGCTGAGGTTCTCGACCTATACAAAAAAAACGCAGTGTGAGGTATCAGTTCCTCAGAAAGCGCTGCTGCCCACCTTCTGGTGTACCTTTAGTCGCCTCTAACGACACCCACATTTAGAAATGGGGGATGACATTCTAGCCCAGCACCCCACAGGTCGTTCTCCATACCAACACATAATTTACCGAAAAATCCAACCAAAGATTTCCAGTTTTTATTAAGATTATTTATTATGCAAGACATGTATAACTGGATCTGTTGATAGGATATTATTTTGAATATAGTACCAATCTATAATCTTGCGATAAGGCTAGCACTCAAATAAGTAAACTAATATTTAATGTTGGCGTCATGTGTCCTCATTTCGACGAAATTGTCTTTGGGATCTCGCATTCCGTAGACAAAGGAGGTTTCCGAACGGACATGGCTCTTATTTGACTTGTTATTTGCGATCTGATGAGAGAGAGAACAGTAGATGCAGTTTTGAAATAAAACAGTGCTGTTCAATTGTTGCCCCGTGGGGTGCTGGGCTAGAATTACACCTTCCATATATTCCTGTGTCGTCAAAACGGGACTAAAGGAAAAAATAACCAAAACCTGAAGTAGGTTATGTTCATCAAATAATCAGATGTTAGGATTTCTCACCAAAATGAACACGCACGATGCGGGAAATAAAAATCAGCTAAGTGCGAGTCGGACTCGTGCACGAAGGTTTCCATACCATTAGCTATACAACATTAGACTTCATATTTAACCTTTTTTGATTTTACGTGCGCGAGTTCGACTCCCATTCGGCCAACTTTTTGTGTTGTTATAGCGGCAACAGAAATACATCATCTGTGAAAATTTCAACTGTTCTTGAGATACAGCCTGGTGACAGACGGACGGACGGACAGATAACGAAGTCTCAGTAATAGGGTCCCGTTTTTACCCTTTGGGTACGGAACCCTAAAAAAGAGAGATAAATATGATTCACTTCCACGCATCAAGTGTTTTCATTCATTAATTGTTTTTATGTGTCATAGTCTTGTTTACTTAGGGCCTGTATCAGAATGTTCGAGTAAGTTCCGGTTATACTACCAAGAACATATTTTATAAATAAAACACTATCTTTGCGTTTCACAGTCATCGATTTAGCCTATCCATCGGTTCAGGCTTGAAACGCGCTGCATATGAACTGTCATTTTTATCATTCAGTTATTTTATGTGTCGCATAGCAACCCGAAACTTTATTAGAACATTCTGAAACGAGCCCTTATTGATCATAATTTTAAAAATAATTTTCGAAAACTTCAATTATGTATGCAATTGTTTTTTACTGTAAATTAATCAAATTATTTGTCTAGTTGTACATGTTTAGTACCAGCAACAGATAGTGTTATTTTTTTTTGGTAATTTCAAAATATTGTTGTCTATGTACAGGGAATACAAACGAGAAAATGTAAGAAATTACTCATTATACGCTCTTATTTTCAATATATCTGAAACGATATTAACAAAGCACACAATCAGTTCTAACTGTAGAACCCTTGTCTAGAGTATTGTGGTAGAGAACTAGGGTAGGTACTTGTAGCCGTCGAATACGATTAATGACTCCTAGTTTCATTACTTTAGTAATTAACGTCGAGTGTTCACAAGGGGTGGCTCGAGCACATTCTTTTGGACAAATATAATCTTATACATGTGGGCCTGTGTGCGTGTATATAATGCCGCTAGCTACCATAATACTAGCTGAAGGGATACTATACAATTATAAATAATAAGTCGACTGAGAAACAGAGGTCTGTACTCCCGTCCGTGTCGGCCTGTTGGTGCGAAGTACAAAGAAACGAGAAGACGCTGCTGGTGTTGCAGGTATTTGCTCCATGTAAGATGCGAGACGGGTTATTTATCTATTTTTTTTCTTCGTTATTGTGACATGAAATATGTGATTATTATATATATATTATATACTATTTTATTTTATTATTATTTATTTACTTATGGAATGCATACTATGTAACTTTTTACTTAAATAAAAATACCTATTATATTGCGGAAAAAGTAATTAAATAATAGTAATTAATTATCTTATCTTCCAAAACATACCAGGGCGCTTGGCCGATGCGACGCGTGATCAAAACGCTGGCACTAATTTGGCTCAACAAATAAGCTTAGCAATTCATCGGGGCAATGCTGCCCAGTATGCACTGGGTACGCTGCCAACCACTACTTATTGGCTGGCGAATTTGGACTTCCTGGAGGCCTGCAATGACTTTTGGGTTGCCTAAATGCTTTCAGTGCAGTAGCGGCTTCCCAGGGACAAGGTACATTTCGGTTACATGAATCAGCTAAACCTACAGAAGATCTATGCTTTGAAAGGTTCTATCGTTGTAAAATTATTTTGATTTCCTAAACTTGTAAAATATGACTTAGGTACTGATTATATAACGCGTGTATATTTAGTTCTTGGCTTATAAGTTTAAGGACTTATCAGTTTAATGAATGTTTTTATTTTCGTAAAAAAAATGTGCTTAGTGACCGATGTGCTCGATGTGCTCAAGGCTCACGGCAAAGTGAGAGGCGTATTGTGCTCATTGAGCGCACGGAGCTCGTATATTAACATCGAAAGCATGATGAGTTAAGTATCGAAAATAGCATCATAAGTTTTCTGAGAATACGCTTTGTCACTATTGAGTGTGACTT
Source organism: Plagodis dolabraria (assembly GCA_963854805.1). Classification (NCBI taxonomy): domain Eukaryota; kingdom Metazoa; phylum Arthropoda; class Insecta; order Lepidoptera; family Geometridae; genus Plagodis; species Plagodis dolabraria. The sequence continues at coordinate 2,146,218 of OY978452.1, read as the reverse complement.
CTTAATGCGTCACTAAGTATAAGGAAAATAATACTGAGCACCAAATTTAAGGGAAAATACCACGTGATAGGGCCTTTCTTCCACCTGGTGGTGGACCTACCTATCCCTGTAACAAAAGTCCAGCATGATGGGTACCACGACAATGTATTCAATCTCGAAGCAGTTCTGGTCGAATGATTCATAAGAACTAACGTATCTGGTAGACAAAGCGTAGTGTAGTTCGAAGTAAAAAAGATAAAATAAATTAAATAGAAATTAGTGACTGATTCCAATGAAAGGAAACGCAACAGTCATACTTAGCAAATACACACACACTATCTATAAAACTAACTCTAACACACTATCTGTTTTGAAAAGTATCTACAAACAAACTCTTATCCCAAAATATGATAAAATTAATAAAGTCTTCCGTTTAGGACTGAAGCCCTATTTAGAGGATATTTGAGTGAGATTAGGCTCGCCATAACTATAATGGAATTCCATTGTCTAGTACTAGTTGAGTCCTGAGCATAGGGATAGAAGGGGATTTGCATTAGTAAGTACTATTTGAGTCCCCTGAATACTGCAGTGGAATAGTGAGTGTTGTACAGTCCCCTGGGGGACTGAAATAGGGAATCATAGTGGAACGAGCGGCCATAGGACCTTGGGGTCAAGATGCCCGTCCATTTTTAAAAGAGTTTCTATACTTTGAGCGGAAGCGACAAGTGACTAAAGAGCTGGCGGTCAATGGATTTTGGATATTCATTGACCGGCTATAGCCCCCCTCCCCCAATCAATTTATGTGGGTGCTTATATGAGATATACCAAACATATATAGAAGTATAATTTATCGATGTGTGGGTGTTATAAGTGGAGAAAATTCCACCACAATGGACATGGCGTTCTTCATGCCACATCATTTTTTTTAGTCTGGATCCCTTATTGCAACAGTTAACAGCGTGCCTAGTGTGCTGGCAGCAATGTCCCATTGGATTGCAATACTATTTGTTGAGACAAATAATTGCCAGCATTTTGATCACGCGTCGCATCGAACAAGCCCGTTTCCTATATTCAAGTAGATATATGTTTTGCTTACGAACGATATGAATATATTATATGCAAGTTTAACTTGCATTTGGTCGGTTTTTTACTAAGGTTATCTTCTTCAATTAGGGCTGGGGTTTGGTTTTCAGGAATCAGGAAAGCACAGCGAGCAGGTCAACGTAACAGATTGGCATTCCTCCTTTACAGCTAGTTGGTTGTTGCGTTGGTTTCTTTGGTCGTTATTATTAGGAGCCTCTGTATAATATGGTTGAAGGTGCGGATATCGTCCTTCGATATTAGGGAATTTATAAAATAAGTGTTGGTAGCTTTTGTAAAAGTTTGTCAAAGCTGAATTGTATATAGCAAACAAGATTTTGAAGCAGTGATAGCTCAGTGGCTTTGGCTATGGACTGCCGCGCAGCAGGTCCATGGTTCGAATCCCGCCGCGGGCTTGAGCTTCACCGCATGGTGGAAGGGCATTTTGTGAAAGCCCGCCTGGCTAGCGACCACCCTCAAGTAGAAAATCTGTCGCCAAGCACCTAACGGTGTGTTCCGGCAGCTGTCCTTGAGAGCCAGAGTAATTCTAGGTTAAGCCTGTTAACACCTTCGACCACATCATCACTTACCATCACGTGAGATTGTGGTCAAAGGCTAACCTATCAGCAATAAAAAAAAAAAAAAAAAAACAAGATTACTTACAGACAGGCGACGGGATAGTACGATACAATAATACAATACAATTGTATCAGCCGGATTGTCCACTGCTTACCACAGCCTCTCCTATTAATTTTGCCATAATCTATAAATAGCAATTTCTCAGAAGGCACTGCTACCCACCTTCCGGTATTTTACCCTTAATCGCATGTTACGACACCCACGGGAAGAGATGGAGGTGGGGTATTCTAGCCCGGTACCCGACGGGCTACTATACTACTATCGTAAATGAAAAGAAATACAAAAAGCAGTGTCTTTGATATAGCGGTATGCGGGTATAGGAACCGATGATCGACACGATCTTACTGACTAACATTATCTTGTTCGCTCATCGCAACAATGTCATATCATCAATAATGTTATCATCAATAGGCAAAATATACAATTCTTAAGTACATCAATTTTAAGCCAACAATTTTTTTTTCTTCTCAGCTAAATTTATAATAATTTAGCTTTTTGTATGGAATGGTGTTAAATATATTATTTTTCAACTCCTTGCTCGTAAAGTGAGCTTTATTATATCGTTCTCAGGGCCGTAATCCGAACTGTAACACACTCGTGCATAATAATATTATTTATAGTGCGTAATAGAATTATCCCTACAAAGTTAAGTTAGTACCTAACTGCAAATTATATGCGAGTAAACAGAGCATTTTCAATTTAACCGGGTAATACAGATTTGTAACAAAAAAGAGGTTTGAGGCAAAGTATATGTAATCAAACAACATACATTTGCCGCGCGCAACAAAAAAAACTTGCGCGCTATTTTCCATAATTTTCGTATGATGTTTGTATCGTATTTGTGCAATTTTTTTTTTGCCTCGCAAGGGTATTGAAAAACTGCGTATGATACTCGTGAGCAACTTGCTCATTAAACCCACGGCTGATTAACGCCCTCGCCTCGGCTCGGGCTACAACCCACAGCCTCGTGTATAATGAGCAACTTAGCTCAATTGTATCATAATATATTAAAGTTTTATGGAAATCTGAAATAATAGTCATTATCATCCCATATTTTTTATATTTGTTTTGATGGTAAAACAGTCCACGAAACGGAAAGAGGGTTGATAAGGTCTAAAGATAACCGAAGACTGATCGTCGCAGGTAGCCATGTTGAAAACCATTTGAAACTTTCGTTTAGGTATCGTCATAACGAATGTTTAAGTAACCGGTGACACACTGATTATAGGAACTCATCATAAATCAATACCTTTCCACTTTGCCACTGCTATGATACATATTATTTCTATGTTTTCCATTTCTACAGATGCTGTTGTCGCATGACACAGATCTCAACCTAAAGAATATTTACTTTCTATGCCAGAAATATAACAAATTTAAAACCTACAACTACGTTGTATGGAAGATAATTTAATAGAAGTAGAACTATTTCTGCGTGTTCTTCCGGGGATATACTGCCACAATACCTTTTCTACCGGCAAATAGTCGTATTACTGTTTTCGGTTAGAGAAGTTGAGGTGCCGGTGAAATTACTGGCACGAGAGTCTCAACAAGTTTGTAGTTCGTCATTGACGAACTGCATCTATTATGGGCAGAGGTTACCGCTTAACACTTATTTTACCGAGGCGAGTAAAGGTCTGGATGGAAGATGGGCAGCAGCACCTGAGGAACTGATATCTTGAAGGGCGATCCCAAGATGCCTGCCAAGCGCTAGTATTTTGGCCACATCCCTCCTTATTGTGTTCAGAAGTAGACAATTCTTCTGATATAGTACAGTATAATATTCGCGTATAATTCTATCTTACCCCTAACAGGTACCTATATTAAATTGTGTAAGAGTGCGCGCCGCGTGCGTTAGGCTAGTTAAATAAAATATATTAGTCATATTTATAATCATTATGAATATAAAGATATCGATAAAATCGGATTAAAAACGTGATACGATATGATTGCTACTGAATACTTTGGTTTTTACACTATTTCTTTATTCGAATGTAAATTGTTATTTCGAATTCAATAATATTAAAACAATTATATCAGATTATAAGACAATGATAGATAACACACAGATGACACATGTGATATATATAATAGACTGAGACATAAGCCTATATTATTTTGCAAATTATTAGAACACGATATTTTATTCCCCGGGCGTATTCCCCGGGCGGGAAATAACATTTTGGCCTGGACATAAAATGTTGTGATATTTATGTAATATATGATTTTAGCTTAGCACGCGATAGTGCTTTTAATCATATTTAGAAATAAGTCTATATTATATGGTTTTTTTAATGCCTGATAGGTTAGCCTTTGACCACTATCTCGCCTGATGGTAAGTGATGATGTGGTCGGAGATGTTGTTCAGGCTAACCTAGAATTACTGGATCTCAAAACTTAGTTATAACGATACTCGATAATTATTTAGGTGCAATAATAGCCCTCCCCATATAGGTATACTCGTGGGTGACATAACAGACTGTGGGCATCAGCGTCTTCTGAAGAACTCCCAACTTACACTTTGATTCCTTAAACGCCTGCCAAGCGTGGAGAATACGGCAAACCACGGCAACCGGCAAACCACGGCAACATGGAGAATTTAATATTTTGACGTATAATCATTAATGATCCTATAAGTAATTAATTGTTTTTAATAATGTGTGCGTAACTGTAGGAATAACGCGGCGCTTTTGAACTCAAATCTCTGGTGATATGAGCGGAATGTTTAATGACGTCAATACGTAAGATAAGGCAGAACGTGGACAAACCAACACGTTTAGCTGCGTCTGAGGTGCGAGGTGGCGATAAGTTCCTATTAAGTTTATTATGCTTACCATTAGTGCTACATTCTGGCGTCGTTTTGAAGCAATGATGGCTCAGTGGCATTGGCTATAGACTGCTGCGCAGCAGGTCCATGGTTTGATTCTCACCGCAGGCTTAGCTTCACTGCACGGTGGAAGGGGCATTTTGCAAATGTCCGCCTGCTAGCGTCCACCCTCAAGTAGAAAATCTGTCGCTGAGCACCTAACGGTGTGTTCCGGCAGCAGTCCTTGAGAGCCAGTGAAATTACATGCACATAAGACTACGTCTCAAGGTGACGGGCGCAGTGCAATTTGTGACTGTGGCGAAATGCATCTGTTATAGGCAGAGGTTAGTCCGCTTAACATCAGGTGGGCCTCGAGCTTGTTCCGTCACAAAAACATAAAAAAAACGTTCCAGAGATTATGCTATCTGGCATCCCGCTTCAAATGGTTTCGCACTTTAAATACCTGGGGCACGGGGTCACCGATTCGGTCAACGATGACTTGGACATCAAGAGGGGACGTAGGGCGCTTGCAGTTAGAAGTAATATGTTGATTCGACGGTTTGCCAGGTGTTCAACAAAGGTAAAACTGATGTTTTTCAGAGCCTACTCTCAATGATTTTACACCTGCGGCCTGTGGATCAACTTTACTCAAAAGCTTTGAGCGCCTTACGTGTCCAATATAACAACGCTTATAGGGTGCTGTTGGGGCTGCCGCGCTTCTGCAGCGCATCAGGTACGCTGAGGCACTCATCGATGATTTCGCAGCAATCATGCGCAATAGAGTGGCCTAACTGATGCGACGGACAAGCGACAGTGGTAATAGACTAATAGCTCTATATCTACAAGAAGTAGCCAATAGGGTAGATTGTCCTCTTGTTAGACAATTAAGATGCATGTACTGCCATTGCGCTGTTACGCGAAATAAAACTTAATACAACCTTACATCATTTTTTTTGTTACTAATGCAACAGTAATTTTAATAATTAATAATAGTAATTTTATGTATGCCACAATATAACATGTATTTGCCATAACTTAAATACACATAACATATCTTTAATTTTCTTTAAAGTATTTAGTAACTACCCAATAAATACATTCAATATTATTTATTAATGGATTGTGTGTAATTTATCTGAAATAAATTGATTGTGTGATTGATTGATTAAGAGGGAAGGCTGCGTATGACTCTCCATACAATGCCACTAAAGCAATATATTTTTATTACATAAAAACAAGGTCTGATGTCATTTGCTGTCTGCTCTTGTGGCTATTTACACATCTTCTCCTTTTTAAACTTTCTTCCACTGAGGTCTCATTTCGGTTGTATGTTTATTTACTAACTTATTAAACCCAAGACTCCAAAAATCATTAAGAATACCCCGTTTGGCCGCCATCTTCACAGGACTATATATATATGATATTTTTTATTGTAATAGCATATATATGAGCCTAAATATACTTATTCTACTTTTTTACGCCATAAAATTATTGAATTGGTTCAGTTTTGGAGTTGAATAGAGGGGATTACAAAACGTCGATCTCGTGATTTTTTTCCTTATCCCTATTAGGCGAAATATACCGTCAACATTAAATTATTGTCAAAATATTCTTAAACTAATCAAATAACCATGCAACATATGTTGCATTGTGGTAGGGCATTTTGCGAATGCCCGCTTGGCTAGCTACCACCCTCGAGCAGAAAATCTGTCGCCAAGCACCTAACTGTGTGTTCCGGCAGCTGTCCTTGAGAACCAGTAATTCTAGGTTAGCCTGAACAACATCTTCGATCATATCGTCACTTACCAGCAGGTGAGATAGTGGTCAAAGGATAACCTATCAATCATAAAAACCCTCCCTGACCGTTCCCGGTACAAAAGTGCCCATCACACTCGCCGCATTCCCACGCCGCATTCATGATGGCCATCCTCTGCACCAGGAACGAACAGGAGCGGGAGTCACCTGTACTTTCTAAAAGTCTTTGCCCTATTTCTCTTATAAGATCTAAGTTAATACACCAATTATAATACATAGATAATCTAAGGATACATCACCAATATCTTCCTGCATCAAACTAACGGTATAAATGATCCTAATAGGCAGCATACCATCACTCACTATGATGTGAGCGGGGTGTTCCTGTACATAGGGTTTACAATACCACATAATGAATTATCATGTAAGCAAACATAATCAAATCGATCTTAGTCCATCTTTAGATAAAACGCAACGAGTCCAAGTAAGGTACGGTTAGGATATTTTGTTTCCCCTCACCCGATATTTTCTTTGGACCCCCATTGCAATGTTTACCTTGTGCCTCTTAGCTCCTTCACTAGATTAGTACAATACTACCGTTTAGTTTTATCATTAATCAATAATACAAACCCCGTCAGCTGCGTTCGAAACCGGTAGTTCGTAACCAGTACTACCTGATTTCGTAATTTATGGGATGAATAAATTTTATTTAGTTTTTTATTTCTAATAATGTTTGTAGATGAGTGAAGTGATAAATTTATGATGACTAATAATTTTTTTTCTGATGAAATTGGGTACAATATCCATTCATTGCCTGTAATTTTTTGGTTTGAAATAAGTCAAAATTAAACGATAAACATATTATATATATGTGGTTGCAATAACTAAAACAAAAACATTGCCTCCTAGTGGAAAACAGACATCAACATGTTTTTATCATTTGCATTTTATTTACAAGATAGATTTAGTTACGATCTAAATAGTTTAAATTATTTTTAATATTTATTTAAAAAAATTAAATAAATATCAAGTTACAAAATATATATTTTTAAATTTTTAAAAACATATTCTTAACTTTTTTAAATGTTTGTGTTCCTTAACGATAATAATATTAATTTTAAGCCAAGTTTTATCAAAAACTGTTTGGCAAAAATTAAGACATGACTTGTTTTAGGGAGTTACAGTCAATTCGACGTTAGAGATACACTCATGAAGTCATTATTTCCGTTAGTCACCTTTAGGGACGTTTTTATTTTGATAGGGAAGTGTGCGGCACTGCCGAAGTTTTGCTTGCTGAAGTGACTGTAGCCGCGGACACATTTTAGTGGAATTCCTAGCTGATATCATTTTAGGAATGACGCGATCTGATACTTATTTAAATTATTTGTCACTAATATCTAGAAATCAGTTATCAAGATAAGAAGATAATAATACATTATGAAATAAATATGGTTTTTGTATAAAACTAAATGTATAATATAATTTTAAGCACTTGATAATGGAGAGCATGGCTATCAAGTCTCTTCTGGTAAGTACCATTTTGAGTAGTTTTTAATTCCTTGGATAAATTCACATTAATTTTATTTGCATGTACAGGTTAGATAAGTAATTCAGTAAGTACTCAATATATACTCCTCACTTTATGATCAAAAATTAACTACATTTTTTTTTTAAATATTGTTAAGTATGCAATGACGCCTGCTAGGCGAATTACATTACAAAATTACAAATTTTCGCCTAGCAGGCGTCATTGCAAACTTAACAATATTAAAATTATAAGGTTGCGTCTTCATTTACAAGTTTAAAACCAATTGCAAAATTGGTCTTGTTTGTAGTACAACGCAAGTTGAACTATATAAGAACGAGAGCAAGAATTACAGTTATGAGTCATGTTAGCTCAATTGGTTAGAGCATACCCCGGCTAAAGGGGTGGATGGACTCGGGTTCGAATCCCGCACATGACTATAATTTTTTCTCTCGTAAATTTGTAATTTTGTAATACAAATTATTATATAACATTATGATTTTATCCAGTATCTTAAATAAATAAATATGTGTTAAATTAGAAATAACACAATATTTATAATATTTATTATGCTTATACAAAAGTTTACAATAAATATAAACTATTACAATTTATACATTATGAAATATTTTTTCATCAGATGATAAATAAATTCTAATAATTATTATAATTTTGTATACATTTTTAGTTTAACACATCTTAATCTTAATAAATCTTAATAAAATTCTTATTAAATAGTTGCAGTAATATTTCTAAGAACGTCAAATCTTATAAACAGCCTTTGTCACCAAAATATTCCATTAGAAAATAGTAAGCCTGTCCTACTTCTAATTTATTTTAAATAACATAATTATAATATACTTACTGGCTGGTGCATATTTAGGTACCAGTATTTTTTTTACATATTCATGATCATTCTTATTAATTATTATACTTTAACTTATGGTACTCACCATAGCAATATCCCAGATGTTATTCTGTGAATAACAATAACAACAAAAATAAACAATAGATTCCTAAAATTTATTTTAAATAAAGAAACTGCACCTACTTTTAGTTAAATCTTATTAATAGCTGTAAGTATTTGACATACTGCGTTATATATTATAGTATGACAAAGCAAAGATCGGTGCACATTTTCTCTATGTTATGTAGGTTTGTTTGTTCTGTAAAACGTACCTAATTATATTAAATAATAATTTGCGTTTTGATCTCAAATATACCTAATTTTAGACGTGAAATTTGCGTATTTATCATGAAAGTTTAATTATTGCCTAACATTGGATGACATTGTATCCCACCACCCACGAGGAGACAAGAAAGGTTATCTGATAAAACTGACATAAACAAAAGGAAAAAAAAAACTTACATAGACTGTTATATATTAAATGCATGGTAGCGCTTGCACTTTGTGGTATGATCAATTTCTTATAAGCTATTGATCCTTACTAAGATGATGTAATTATATGCCACATAAAATATATACCCCATTTTTCGCCTTAATTTTTAGCTTAGTTAAATAATATATGCCAATATAGTCTTACGTGTATCACAATAATCGGATATAATAATAATCCATGGTAAGAATCAAGAAACACCAGAAGGGGCAGCATCACCTTCTGAAAAAGCCACCTGCTAAGCGTAAGGATCATGGCATATCCCTTTTTGACGGAGGAGGCTGTGTTCAGCAGTGGACGATCAGGTTGACACAATATGGAATATTTAAACATGATTATGACTTTTTATAAATATTTTCACATTGGCTCCACACAGTTTGGCTTGTGAGATCCTACTACTCGTACGTTTTTGGACATGATGGCGGACAATGTGAAAACCTCCTATCGCTTCTCCTATTGTAATTATTACTCTGTGACTCGTACCCATGCTTACAACATTATAGCTTCTCTACTCAATAAGAAAATTATACACGATAACACTCGAACACGAATGATAACCAATGTTAAGGGTTAAATATTAAAATATATTTATCCTCTGTCATACCACGGCACTGCCAGTACTATCATAAGTAATTCCTCTCTTACTAGTAGAACTACTATCTAATTTACTAGTAGAACTTTGCTATCAAATTATCAACTCTTATTGTCTATGCATTTCTATGAAGATCATTGAAACCTTTCCGATATAACTCTATGCTTTATACGCTAATTATAATTGAAAATCGAACATTAAAATGACATCTGTTGTATTTTAAATTTGGAATAAAGATTAAGTACGTATGTCAAAAGTTTCACCTTAAAATCTGAAAATGACCAGGTTCAATTTTTAATCAAAATGGCCAGTATCTTAAAACTTCAACTTCATAGTTAAATCTCATATTTTATATGTCTTAAGTTGACTAACCTTAAATAAATAAACTGTTGCAGGTATTGTTGTTAGCATGGCAGGCGCGTGCTTCCCCCTTCTGCACAGAGAAAGGAACGGGACGCTTTCCCGATCCTTCAGACTCGACATGCAGACGTTACATCGTGTGTGTTAGCAACAGCAATACTTACGAAGACTACATATTGACCTGTCCTGAGCAACAACTCTTCAATCCGGACACCACCAGTTGTACCAGCTCGAGTAATTTCGAGTGTCTAAAGCACCCTACAAATGCTAAGATTGCTGTACCTTCTAATCCCAAATTTGGAATCCCAAAGCCAACTCCAGATCCAGATTCCATTCCTGACACACATACCTCTGCAGTACCGATTTATACAAACGGTACCACTTCTGTCCCAGACAATTCCAGTAGCACTACTTCATTCCCTGATTTCACTAACAGTACCACTTCTTTCCCTGATAACTCTACCACCACTACTCCTATTCCCGACTTTACGAATGGTACCACTGCTTTCCCGAATAATTCCAGTAGCACTACTGCATTCCCTGATTTCACTAACAGTACCACTTCTTTCCCTGATAACTCTACCACGATTACTCCTATTCCCGACTTTACGAATGGTACCACTGCTTTCCCGAATAATTCCAGTAGCACTACTGCATTACCTGATTTCACTAACAGTACCACTCCTTTCCCTGATAATTCTACCAGCACAACTCCTATTCCCGACTTTACGAATGGTACCACTGCTTTCCCGAATAATTCCAGTAGCACTACTGCATTACCTGATTTCACTAACAGTACCACTCCTTTCCCTGATAATTCTACCAGCACAACTCCTATTCCCGGCTTTACGAATGGTACCACTGCTTTCCCGAATAATTCTAGTAGCACTACTGCATTCCCTGATTTCACTAACGGTACCACTTTTTTCCCTGATAATTCTACCACCACTACTTCTTTTCCTGTTACGAATGGTACCACTGCTTTTCCGAATAATTCCAGTAGCACTACAGCATTCCCTGATTTTACTAACAGTACCACTCCTTTCCCTGATAACTCTACCAGCACTACTTCTATTCCTGATTTTACGAATGGTACCACTGCTTTCCCGAACAATTCCAGTAGCACTACTGCTTTCCCAGATTTCACTAACAGTACCACTCCATTCCCTGATAACTCTACCACCACTACTCCTATTCCCGACTTTACAAATGGTACCACTGCTTTCCCGAATAATTCCAGTAGCACTACTGCTTTCCCAGATTTCACTAACAGTACCACTCCTTTCCCTGATAACTCTACTAGCACTACTGCTATTCCCGAAATTACAAATGGTACCACTGCTTTCCCGAATAATTCCAGTAGCACTACTGCATTCCCTGATTTCACTAACAGTACCACTCCTTTCCCTGATAACTCTACCACTACTACTCCTAATCCTGATTTTACGAATGGTACCACTGCTTTCCCGAACAATTCCAGTAGCACTACTGCTTTCCCAGATTTCACTAACAGTACCACTCCTTTCCCTGATAACTCTACCATCACTACTCCTATTCCCGACTTTACGAATGGTACCACTGCTTTCCCGAACAATTCCAGTAGCACTACTGCTTTCCCAGATTTCACTAACAGTACCACTCCATTCCCTGATAACTCTACCACCACTACTCCTATTCCCGACTTTACAAATGGTACCACTGCTTTCCCGAATAATTCCAGTAGCACTACTGCATTCCCTGATTTCACTAACAGTACCACTCCTTTCCCTGATAACTCTACCACTACTACTCCTAATCCTGATTTTACGAATGGTACCACTGCTTTCCCGAACAATGCCAGTAGCACTACTGCTTTCCCAGATTTCACTAACAGTACCACTCCTTTCCCTGATAACTCTACCACCACTACTCCTATTCCCGACTTTACAAATGGTACCACTGCTTTCCCGAATAATTCTAGTACCACTACTGCTTTCCCAGATTTCACTAACAGTACCACTCCTTTCCCTGATAACTCTACCAGTACTACTCCTAATCCTGATTTTACGAATGGTACCACTGCTTTCCCGAATAATTCGAGTAGCACTACTGCTTACCCTGATTTCACTAACAGTACCACTCCTTTCCCTGATAACTCTACCACCACTACACCTATTCCCGACTTTACGAATGGTACCACTGCTTTCCCGAACAATTCCAGTAGCACTACTGCTTTCCCAGATTTCACTAACAGTACCACTCCTTTCCCGGATAATTCAAATGCAACAACTACCGCGTCTCCTGATAACAACAACTCAACAAGTACTCCAGAAAACAATTCCACTTGCAAATCTGAAGGCTTCTTCCCTCATCCAGATAAAACTAACTGCACTCGCTACATAAGTTGTACTTATATTAACGCCACATTTGTGGAGAAAAATTATGTGTGCCCTAACACAACTAGTTTCAACCCCAACACCACACACTGCGAGGTTGGTTACGTCTGTCCTTTACCAGTTGAAGAGTTCAATTGCACGACGGCCGGGCGCTTCCCTGATAGTAATGACAACACTTGCGCTTCCTACATCTTCTGTATTGAGACTGAACAGGGATTCATCAAAAACGAGTATACATGTGTACCACCAGCAGTTTTCAGTCCAATCTCTCAGTTTTGCACGACAAACTATAATTGTTCTGGGTCCACTTTCAGAAATTACTTTGTAAATCTACTGTTCGGTGATTGATTTATAGAAAATCTTGATGGAAGAATCAATTGGGGAATAATATACTTATTAAGAATTAACATTAATGTTAATCGTGCATGTGTATGTTTTCTTTTGTTACAATAAAATAATAAGATTGGCACTGGATATTGACCTAATGTTTTCAGTCTTTTCATTTTATTTGCGTGGTTATATATCAAGGATAATCCCGCTAGTGGGAGGAATTTTTTGATATATTCTGGGACTAGTTGCATTTTTAGGACGTAAGTCAGACTTAATTATTTTTCTTTAACTTGATCATATAAATATTTAAGACTTTGTCACCTTCCTGAACGGTGAACAAATATTATTTAACTTAACTACTTATTTTACTACTAGCGCCATCTACCCATTTATCTACCATTAGGAGCAGAATAGAAAACCTATCCGTTCTAAAAGAGATCTCACTACAATTGTGCATGCATTGCTAGCTGAAGTAGTACATCAATGACCCGAGAGAGTTCGCCTATTCTTAAACGGTATGTAAATATTGCCATATAATATTTTCATAATATATCTTGCTAAATAAATAATAATAAAATCTTAAAATAAATAACGAATTTTAATAGGACTATATTACAATAAAATAACTATAGGTCCAAACATAGTATCTGACAGGATTGTCTTGCCACAAACGTCAACTGTCAACCATGTCAATATGGCCACGGTGATAGTTCTTACTTCCGATTAAAAGCACGTTGTAGTTTTAAATTACAAAATATAAGTGAGCCATTGGGCTATTTAATCTCAACGGTCTAGTGACCGCTTGCATTACCAAATATGGTAATAGTTTGGTCACTGAAGACTCCCGGGGTTGAGGGGCTAGGCGCCAAAACGGCAAATTAGCGTCACTTTTCACCCAGCAGAAAGAAGAACTACAAGTACTGAGCATTGTTAGAAATTGTTGAGCTCAGACTTTGATATAGAGTTTTACAGTATTTATTCATAATTGGAATTATAAATTAAATATAAAGAAACCCCATTTAACGGGTGAGTGAATATGTGTTGACCTATTACCACAAAACTAACCTCTCTTCCTTGTAAATTTTTTTTTTTTTTTTTTTAATGTCTGATAGGTTAGCCTTTGACCACTATCTCACCTGATGGTAAGTGATGATGTGGTCGAGGATGTTGTTCAGGCTAACCTAGAGTAACTGGCTCTCAAGGACAGCTGCCGGAACACACCGTTAGGTGCTTGGCGACAGATTTTCAACTTGAGGGTGGTAGCTAGCCAGGCGGGCATTCGCAAAGTGCCCTACCACCATGCTGTAACGACTGACATCCTAAGACAACAACCGGGACCGACGGCTTAACGTGCCCTCCGAAGCACGGAAGCGCTCAGTAGTAATGTCACTAGCGGTCACCCATCCAACTCCTGACCGCGGCGGACGTTGCTTAACTTTGCTGATCGGTTAAGAACAGCTAAGCAAACTTCGCTACGAGCGCTTCAAAAAAAAAAAAAAATTGTTCTTGGTATGTACTCTCATTGTTATATCTCATTGTAATTACTGTGTTTCCCTATGTACTAACTTTGCTTATAGCTCTTCTAGCTAAAGCATCGTTTATCTGTGTTTTTCTGTATTTTCTTGGTTGCTTCACAACACACAAATTTTAATAACGCCCTTCAGGCATCTGTTGTTTACTGGCGGGTCACATCCTTGAGGCCTCTGTGTTCCTAGCTATGCTCAGTAGCAGAGGAACAATGGACCCACCAGCTCAACCCCTTCACTGGAACGAATCTGACCGGAGCACATCCTTTCAGGGTTCCTGTACCAGGCTTCCAGCACCAGGTTCCAATTCCTGTACCAGGCTTCCAGCACCTGGTTCCAATTCCTGTACCAGGCTTCCAGCACCAGGTTCCAATTCCTGTACCAGGCTTCCAGCACCAGGTTCCAATTCCTGTACCAGGCTTCCACTACCAGGCCCAGTACCTGACGAGGCTGATCTCCTGACGAGGCTGACCTCCTGACTCCGGCCGTCCCCTGAACTCCTGCACCGACCGCTGCCAAACTCATCGTCTCTACAGCGCCTAGCTGGGACAGCCTACCGGCGCGGCAGTGTTGGAGCTGAGCCACTGCACGGCCGACCTGCTGCTGAGCATTAACTCAATTGCTAGCGGACCGGAGATAAGTTCTCAAACAAGGAAGCTCGCTATTGCCACGCCTGTCTGTAATCCACGACCCTTTTCTCTATCCAATATAACTCTAATTCTTTCTTCTTGTTTTTCTTATGCTCCCTTCTACCAACCTTAGGTAGGCAGGTGACAACTTCTTTTACAATTGAACCGATATTACTTTTGTATATTTTTTACCGATAATATTTTTCACACAATTTGAAATGGAGTACTCGTTACTCCATTTCAAATTGTGTGAAAAATATTATCACTGAAGTCTTACCGAAGAAACGTAATGGAATTTGTGTTCTCTATCTGTACGCGTTAGAGGCGTCGAGCGTGTGGTGGGCCGGTTAATATTTGTATTTGACCATTGAAAACGTATCTTTAAAATTTGTGTACTTATTTGACATAATTTATATAAATATGTAAAAATATGTTTCTAATAATAACTATAGTAAACAAGTATAATTAAATTTATTAACAAAATACTACTAACTATATACTACACTACAGTTACTATAACAAAAGTATTTATGCGACGTAACTACAGGCCCACAGGCAGTCCAAATCTATTATGTATTGGCGGCGAGCCCATCATGCTGGCAGCGTAGCCCCGTTGGGTTGCAATGCTTATTCGTTGAGCTAAATCACTGTGAGCATTTTCACGCGTTGCATCGAATAAGAACCTTAATAAGTTTTAAACTTAGTATAATCACAATTATTTATAATTCTTGAATTTGATATAATGTCGATATTAATGTAAGCAATGGTAATAGTAGCTCAGTTAAAACTTAATTGAAATCGATGTAATGTAGAAATAATTACATCGTTTTCCACTTAATTTGATATTATTGCACTGGAATCATCGCGAAAGTATATTCTTTCTCAAAGATATAAAACGAAAAAATTTGACATTCCAGAAAAAATGCTCTGAGAACCTAATTTTTTTGGGGTCCAATAAACTTATAATCCGGTAAAAACAATACGTATTAATCAAACAGGATATTTGAAATTAATTTAAGTGTTTTGATAAGTTTGATTAAGTGTGATAATTTCAAATTAAAGTATTGACAGGTAATTAGCATGACTGTGGTATGTCTGTGGCAAATAAGATGTGTGATATTGATAAGATTCATTTCTTACGTTCTATTTTGTTACTAACATAGCACTGAGCCGCTTGCTATGCTCACCGACGGATATTTATTTAAGATAATATATAGATTGAGGCGTTACGTTGCGAAAATCCATATTTAATAATAACAAATATTTCAGAAATATTATAATAATAAATTATTGTAATTAAACATTTAAAAATGTTAAAATATATCTAGTGACAATTATGCCTAATTTTGACGTCAGAAACGTCACGCAGTCAAACCGGAAGAATTTTCGACGCGTGTCACTTCTATACGAAGCATCCTCAACGATTTGGCTTTGTGACGTTTGTGACGTCACGTCGGCTTAACAGGAAAATTACGCAGAATTGTTACTAGGTATATTCTTATATTTTTCAACTGTTTTATTAAAATATTAATTCAATGTTTTTTTTATATATTTTTAAAATATTTGTTATTATTAGTTATTTATTTGTAGATGAAACAAAAGGTTCTAATAATTGTATGAACACATTGTTACACCTGACTGAATTCAGTGCACAAAATGAAAAGACTGAATCTAGCCAAATGAAAATGTATTCAGACAGCAAAAAACACCCTAATTAGACAATCAGAGTTGTCACTGACTGTCTAAACCAGTTAGCATGGTAAATTTAGCCAAGTGTAAAGTAATTTATACAATTAATGCGTTCAGATGCTCGCCACTCTCGGCGAGATGCTCCCTCGCGTCATCGTCATTGGCAAGAGATGACGCGAGGGCGCAATAAATAATTTGAATAACCATTCAGCCTCAAGTGTGAGAAAGATCTCACACTTGAGGCTGAATGGTTATTCAAAATGTCCTTTTTTGTTGAGAACAACAAGAATTTTATTTTGAAGGAAGTATGCCTTTAAACATAACACTACAAACTATACAGGGCGTCCCACGGCGATGGCACATGAAGGGAAAGTACCTAAAAAAAAAAAGTCTTCGTCTTGAAAAAAAACACGTTCCTTATATATATATATATATACCTCCATTTATTTTTGACATTTTGTTATTATTATTATTTGTTAAACAATCCACCATACTAGTCTATATTCTGTGAAAATTTTATGGCTGCCTATTACCGTTACAAAGATACAAACCCTTTAAGGCTTGGACGGACGGACAGACAGACGAACAGTCTTAGTAAACGGGTTCTATTTTCAAGTATGGAACCCTGAAAAAAAGCTAACTGTAGAATTGTTAACCATTTTATTTTTAACAGCCTTCGGTCGTATGTTCTTTGTTATACATAGATGGCAACAACAGCGATATGCCGCAATGTTCGGGGCTGATGTCATTTTAGAACTGATGCTTATTGATAACAATTGCACTGATATGAATATTAATATAATTGTAACGATAACATAAAAAAACGACATGATAAGATCAGCAATCAAAAAATTGTTTTAACTGAAATGTTGCGTAATACTGGGTAACTGTTAATTGGAGGCTGAGAAACTTTATTTCATTTGTTGTATAACAATTTCAGACGGTAATAAGTAATAATATCCCGACTAGTATTGTGTTGGTTATGAGATAAGAAGAGAGAAATTAATTTGATGACTGGGTCCTACGCAGGTGGTACTTCCTAACGCTATTTTTTATTGAAATTTGGGTACTTTTGGATTTCAATAGCTTTGCGTATCATTCATGACATGAACGGAGTCTCTTTGGTGAGAATTTGTGGATTGTTGAGCCAAATGGAGTATTTGGATTAATCTAGATCCTGTTCACAAACTGCGATTCAGTCAAGCGTCGGTTTTTTATGGTAGCTGTTTTTTTACCTAGATTCCGACGCTCCTCTTAGAGTTACCTAAAAAATTAATTCAATTTATTTTGGTTAAGTTTTCAGTGTGTAAAGCTCTGTTCTTCTTGGACATTTATAAGAGTGAGCCTGATTGCACTTCAGAGTTGACAGTGAACCTAATGCGTTTTTCAAGTTCTCCTACACATAAGATACTGTCCCGTTTGGTACCTGAGATGCACCAAACCCATTTTCAATATGTTAATACGGAAAATAGCATTGGTGCACCTCACGTTTGAGGATCAAAAACGTTGAGCTCGGATTCTTACAACTATAAACTCTAGCAGTATTTAGAGTTACAGTTGGCGATTAGCGATTGCTAGCGTCTGGTAATCTACTAGTATACCTCATGCATCGATTGGTGGAGGTGATGGAGGTGTGGCAGTCAAGGGTGTGACGTTGGTGGCTAGTTATGACATAGCAAAGACCTATGACAACTATCAGTTGTAATGCGGAACTCTAATAGGGCGAAGTCCAACTCGCACTTGGCTGATATTATGTTATTACGGAATGTCGTTAACTGAATATTAATATAAATAACTCACAAAAGTGTTAAAGTGCCCTCCCTAAAGCTTAAAAATACTTGCATATAAAAAAAACATTTCTCCAAATCTGAAAATCTTTAACTCAGGTTTATGTTAGATATAAAATAGTTGATGATTATCAAGGGAGCAAACAACCATTTTAAAGGCGAGGGTGTCTCTTTGAATCCTGAGTGCAGTGCGGGATTCAAAGTTGTTTAAGCTTAAAATAGTTGTTGGCTCCCGAGGTGGACACTCTACCTTTTAATCACCATCTATGAAACATAAGTAAGTACAACTTGTGAATAAGAATAGTACGTTTATTTATTTAGATACAATTAGAAAAATAAATAAGACATATGGCAGAAATAGTTAGAGGCTAATGTTTATACTTGAACGATTATGTAAGCGCATCGTTACAATTATATCATCCGTTACAGTTTTACCATCTGTTAGTCTACCATCCGTTACTGATTTATTTACAGCTTTATAAAATAGTCTCAGAAAACGTCGTCATAGGATGTAGTTTTTGAGAAACTATATTATATTTAAGGTTGTAAACTTAAAGCAATATATAAAAATACTAAAAAAATAAAAATAAAACAGCCTGTTACTTGTTCCTATAATGTTTGTGATTGGAATTTTACTAAAAATATCCACATTCTAAATTCAATGCACTTTTAGTCCTTCAGGTATTAAAAAGCTATTTTAGTCCCTGTTTAAGTAGAATAAACTAGCTCTTTTGGAATAGATGTGATAAAAAAGTAATTTCAAGAGTTATTTTGCAAGCAACAGATGTCACGTTATAGAACTCTAGTTAGCTGGCTAGACTAAAATATTAAGGTATATAACTTATAAAAAATGGAAAATAAATGATTCAATTTACTTATTTTACAGATAGAGGAAAAACAAAAGCCTAAAACACACGTTTTTTGCATGGGGCCCCTTTAGTTTTTACTTTATTACCGACTATTTTTTCTAACCTGTTTTTTTTTGTTTGTTTTTGTCGGAATAAGTGCGTGGACCACCTGATGTTAAAGTGTCTGTAATGTACAATTTCATATATTTTTTTCATTGCTTTGCTCGAAGTAAATATTCAAAACTCTATTCAAGGGGAGCACGGTGCGGTCCAGTGTAGTACTACTAAGTAAATACTTAGTAGTTTTCAAAGGAGTAGTGGGGGCAGAATAGTAGTGACTTGTAATTTTAAGGCAAAATCAATAAATAATAAAAACGAATTCAGTATGTCAAAGGTTTTAAAACTTATTATATTTTTTTTCGCTGGCAGTATTTATTCATAAAAGATTCGAAAGAGTGAATATTAACGCAACCAACAATATCTAAACTTATTTGCAATTAAATACCTTATTTAAATCCATCACATTCGATAATTATTACTCAACAAGAGTTAAATAGAAATCCCTTGCACAAGTCAAGAGGCGCCTAATTTTGTAAATTAATTTTCCGTACTTCATTTGACAAACTCGGTATACTCATTAAATTTGAGCGTCTTTCCTTCTCAAAACTCTTTCTCTTGACTCAAAACTTTGGTACAAAGTTCAAAGAGAAAATTAGATCTGTCCCATCAAAATGAATACTTAAAGAAACAGTACATATTGCGCTTCATATTTCATAATAAATTGTATAACACAACAAACAAGTTATTTAAAAAAATACTCTAGAAATCTATCTAGGCCTAAAGAAACTCAAACATTACAAGGCCTTGACCAAGTGAAGATAAATGGCATAATGTCGATAACGGTAAAAAAACAAATCTCTAGATATAACAAAGCTGTGATACAGAAAAATAAAACATTTTATTTTATTAGCTAGTGTAATGCGGTACCCTAATAGAGCGAGGTCCAACTCGCAATTGACTGATATTATGTTATTAGGAAATGTCGTTAAGTGAATAAAAATATAAATTCTCACAAAGTGTTTACTGCCTACCAAAAACTTAAAAAAAAAAAAAAAATGAATTTTTCTCTAAAATATCAAAATATTGAATTCAGGATTATATTAGATATAAAAAAGCAATTTCAAGAGTTATTTTACAAGCACTAGATGTCACTTAATGAAAGTCTAGTTAGCTGGCTAGACTTAACTATTAAGACATAGTCATATATTATAAAGTCTGTAATATAAAAATTGGTCTTAGTTAATAAAAAACAGGTAAACAAAAATAAAGTTGATGTTAAAAATAATAAAACCCCGTCTAAGCGAGATTCTTGCCCATTCTTGGTCGGTTTTAATTTTTTTTGTTTTGTATTGTTGACATTGGACTATAACCATACCAAGTTTGGCGCTTCAAGATTACCGTTGTTACGATATTGGAAAAACAAAAAGCCTAAAATAACACGTGTGTTGTATGGGGCCCCCTTTTATTCTAGCTTTTTGTTTTTATTAAGTATTATGCCATCTGCCATATTCTGTGAAAGTGCAACGAGATTCCTAGAACCGTTCCAAAGTTATAGTCCTATAAGTCGACGGACGGACAACCGAGGCTTAGTAATAAGGTCCTGATTTATAGTACAAGACCCAAATAATAACATACGCACCTGCAAGGAAAAGTAGCATCGAGTCGTCATCTTACTACCCAAATCCCACCTCTGAGGTCGACTCGTTATGACGCATTTCATTATAAACACGCATGCTCCTACTGTATATTATGTATATACTCTTGTTGGTTGTTGGTATACTCATCTAATGTGAAGCAGCATAACTTAGACGCCTTGTAGCAACTGCAGGCAACAATACTGCCAGGCTGCTCATTCTTCAGATTATATTGCCGGGAACTATACTTACCGGGGCTATAATTAATGCAGCAAAATGCTGCATTTCTATTTCTACCGTTTTATTAGAGACTGAGCCTATAATAATAATATTTAATGTTGAATTTAAATGAAACCTCAACTTTGTTTCAATTGATTTTGCAAATCGCTGTAAGCTTTTTTTTATTATTATTATTATAAACACTACTATTAGTAACACTACAGACTCATGGTCCGTACTCTTTTTCGATTTTTTTTTACAATTAATACAAATGATAAACGTAATCAAATTACGTTTATCATTTGTATTAATTGTTTTGCTCCATATATGCCACTCGCCTTTTTGACAAATACTGTCACTTGAGAAAAATATTTCTTAAGGACATGACATTTTATTAAGGAGGTGGCGCGAGCAGAACCCAGTGACAAGTGCTTACAAGTATTTAAAGGCAAAATCAATAAATAATTTAAATTAAAATCAGTGTGTTAAAGGTTTTAAAACAAGTTTTGCTTTAATCGACACTTTTAGGCTAGCTATTTTCATAAAAGACCTGAAAGGGTTAAAATCAACGTAACATACAATTTATAAACATATTTAATACATAATTTAAAAAACATCACATTCGTTAAATATAAATCAACAAGAGTTAAATAGAAATCCCTTGCACAAGTCAAGAGGCGCCTAATTTTGTAAATTAATTTTCCGTACTTCATTTGACAAACTCGGTATACTCATTAATTTTAAACGTCTTTCCGCTCTTGGCTCAACACTTTGGTACAAAGTTCAAGGAAAAAATTAGATCTGTCCCATCAAAATGAATATTTTAATAAGTAGAAGATATTGGGCTTCATATTTCATAATAAAATAGTACAACACAAAACAATAAATAATGCCCTTGAAATCTATCTAGGCCTCGATAAACTGAAACCCTGCAATTCCTTAATTGGTCAAATGAATATAAATAGCGTAATGTCAAAAACGGTAAAAAGCGAGTATGTAGTGTTGAACAATCATTATAGGAAATCGGTAGAGCAGTTAATCACACGTGTCAAAAGTGCAAAGTGGCGGAATTCAAGATGGCCGTTAGAGCTTTTTGAGAGCCAACGATGCCACAAGTTTCTAGATATGATATTGCCCTTGCAGCTAGCAGTAAGACCGTTGCCTCTGCTTGTACTTGTATCATATTATGACTGTTGTAGTATAGACTCCTTATGTCTGACATTTTGAATTCTATATATTCACACTCTCTGCTAGTTACGATTTTTTGGACTTTTCCCTTGGAGATTCCCTAGGACTCATTTCATATTTATGGATCGAATTGTACGCTTTTGTAAGACAAAGATTGTCTTTATCTCAGCAGCAGCTCCCCTCAGCAATACACCATACTACATAATACTGTAGAAGTACGCGAAATAAACTACCTGAGCAGTAGCTACGTCTGTTAACTGTCTTATCTCACGAACTGCACGTGCAGGAGAACAAAATTTTCCGGCTAGATCATGTATATGTATAGGATCCATTTCATATTTGGATCCCACTGTAAAGTTGAATCCATTTTGAATCCTAGGAAGACTGTCACATAGTCAATAGAGAGTTTGTTTGCCAAACTGAATGTTTGGTTCAACATAAGTAATATTTAGTAAAGAAAAATTTTAAAATTTGGTCTTTTTAGAATAGAGATGATTATTAGAGGTGAACCATTTAGAGATCATAGATAACACACTTTTTACATGAATGAGTACACTTTCTTTTTTATCTACTTTAAAAATCGGAGAGGTATCATCTGCGAATAAAACAATATCGCAGAAATCTTTGACCATGCAAGGCAGATCATTAATATATACACATGATAATTAATATATACATATGCGCATATGTATATATGAACATTAATATATACATATGCGCTAGAACCAGAAAAGTTCCTGAAATTTATCCCTGTGGTACTCCTATGTTTAACAAAGACCCGGAAGAAGTATTGCCATTTATTGCAAATTTCTGTAGCCTGTCTGATAGATATGACTGTATAAGAATCAAAGCTTCTGGTATGCAATCCGCCATACTACATATTCTGTGAAAATTTCAACTTGCTACTTCTTATGGTTCTAAATATTTAAAGGTCTAACAGACGGACGGAAAGCCATGTCATATGGTCCATTTTCTGCACAAAACTCTCAAAACATACACTAGATTATAATATAACTATATAGAGTGATTACGCCCGTTTATCGTTAAACGAATGACGTGCAAAAAACTTATCAACGAAATTAGAATAATATACGGTTTTAACAATATAATCCCTTATTGCGCGAATATCACATGATTTAATAATAATATTACATTTTACCCGGCCGTCTTCATCCTACATCAACAGCTATGACGTCATTCGTTAAGAGGAAACGAGCCATGCGTGGTTTGTGCAGAAACTCCAAAACTGAGCCGATTCAATTATTAAACACAAAGATTATACATCAAGGCTTAATTTTTTTTACATTAAAGATTTTTCAGTAATTTTCAGGGTCATATTTTACTATAAAGTAATTATTTTCTAAAAAAAAGGACCTTTTAGGGACGTGTCTATCTATAATAGGCCTACACTATATGTAAAAAAATGTACTAGAGGCATTATCCAGGAAGAAAAATTGAGGAATACACATTATGTATGGAGCATCGCAGGCTGACTTCTCTCTTCCCTTTTAAATAAAATACTTACAAGGAGAGGAGGGCTTGGTTACATTCTTCTGGTATTTGACCTTTCGCCTTGTAGGACTCCCACACGATGTTATTGGAAGGTTCAATTCTAGCCAGGCACCCCACGGGGAATCTTCCACAAAACAAATTCTTTCTATGAAAATACACATCGCGCGTAGATTTTTTTTCATTATCATATTTTTTTTTTTGTACCTAACTAATTACTATTGTGTTGTTTTTCGTTGTAATCAAAGTAGTCCAGATGGTTAGAAACCG
Organism: Plagodis dolabraria; assembly: GCA_963854805.1. NCBI lineage: Eukaryota > Metazoa > Arthropoda > Insecta > Lepidoptera > Geometridae > Plagodis > Plagodis dolabraria. Next base: position 2,122,021 of record OY978452.1, on the reverse strand, counting down.
CAAAAACTTAGGTAGGTACCTATTGAGTTTTGAGGTATTATTTGCTACCTATTGCTTTACTAAATGTTTTGTGCATTTTATAGTTTGTTATACTTATCAGGAGGTATACGTGTCATCAAGTGTTCCGTTTGCCTAGAGATAAGCTTTCGTTAACACAAATAATGAAATCAATTTAACAAATTATTGGAGCAAAACATTTTTTTTCATGGGATTGTTGGCGTTGGACTCACGCACGGGGCCCACTCGATGTTAAGTGGTAACCTCAGCCTATAACAAATGCATTTTGAAAGTGACGAACTGCACTACGCACACCAGCCTGACAGTAGTGTAGGCTACTGTTTTGAAATCCAAATGTGCCTGTAGTTTACTGGCTCTCAAAGGCTGATAGATACCTGGTGACAGATTTTTTACTTGAGGGTGGTAGCTAATCAGGCAAGCATTCGCAAAATGCCCTTATACCATAAAACAAATATAATGTAATAATTTACCGAGCCCTTGATTGAGACACCCTCTTTTAAATTATTTTATTATTGCAATAACGCATGCTCTACGAATTGCATCATTAAATCACAAAATTACGAGAGGAAAAATTATAGTCATGTGCGGGATTCGAACCCGCGCCATCCAGCTCAGCCAGCCAGATACATACCTAAAGGGATATGCTCTGAGCGATATAGAGTTACAGTTGACAGAGTTATAATATGTAACGATAGCTTCAACGGTCAGAGCATGTCTCAGCCGAGATATGCTCTGACCGTTGAAGCTATAGGTGGATGGATAAGCAAGTTCGAATCCCTCACATAACTATAATTTTCCTCTCATAATTTTGTGATGGAGATCTCATTTTTTTTTTCTTATTATTATTAATTGTTGGGTAATCGGCCATGTCCAGGTTTAAAGGTCGCACTAACGGATTTACAGTGAAGGCTTACTGTTAATAAAGTAGTAAAGTGAGTCCTGTTGTCTAGTACAGAACTGTAAAACATAATGCTGAAATACTAACTTAAATCTGTGAAAGAAAACGCAATTTAAACGAAACAAATAAACATTGTAAGCCTACATCTCGTAGCGCAATGCACAGTGACATTTTAAAACATTCAACGCAATAAAAACAATGAAATTGATCACGAAGTAAATTATTGAACAGGGTCCCAATTATTCTGCTATTTGGATATCGCTTTAATGGCTTTTTAATTATAGGCAATGTTAATTTATCAGGACTTTGTTATAAGCTAACATGGCCTTACTGTTGACTAACATGGTTTTACTTTCACCGACACTGTTTTTTAACAGTGATAGACGTTTCATTGAAACAAATAATTTGAGAATGTATTTGTAATTTTACGGTTATACGAGCAGTGTCTTCTGCAAAAGATTTTGTTGTATGCCATATCGTTAATCTTCGGAACAATTGCTGTTACGAGTAAATAATATTAAATGAATAGGTAGGTAACTTGAATTGATATCTAGATTAGATGGTATTTCTGCAGCAATACCTGAATAGATACAGTACGATATGGCAGAAAATCATTTATCTCACTAGAGGCTACGATATTGTATACCCAAGCCGTAGGAAAGGGGCACTATAGACTAGATATTAAAGCACGAGTGGCATTCGACTATTAACATTTGTGAGTAAAAATAATACATTTTGAGCTGTCCTTTAAAATAAAGCTTGCGCGAGCAGAATTAAAAAAAGAAAAATAAAGGGCTTCTGCTGTTGGTACAAAGTATTATACTGTACCGCGTACTGTAACGAGACTATTATTTGACTCGTATTCAAGGAACATTCTTAAAATAGTTTTCTTCTTTAGAATAGTTTATCTTCTGCTAAGGTGTCAGTCAACCTGCCGGCAGTTTAAAACTAGATTGGAAAATTTAAAACACGTGTGAACAAGATATATGTTTCGGTACCAGGTTAAGCCTACGTAATACACCTTTTAATAGCAGGTGTATTCAAAAATGTATCGTAAAAACAAAAAACAAATTGTTTTTCTTTGATTTTTTATTATCTTGGAATACCTCTTGATTTTTTAAACACCTTAAACTAATTTGAAATATATTTTATGTCTAATTTGAAATATATTTTATGTTTTCCAAAAGCACTTATTTATATTCAACATATGATATGTAAGCATTTGACCGCAATTTCTTTTGATGGTAAGCAACGACGCGGTTGTAGGTGGGAAGTGCTTGCCTAGTAGACTTATCAATTCGTTTGATTCCGTACTGGCAATATTAATTCCCCATAGCATAATTTTTCAGACTGTGTATCATTCGAAATTAACACATCATATCGTAACGTTTTAGATCCTCGAAATAGTAGACTGAAATTTATAAAAACCTTTTCTATCAGATAACATGTTCTATTCCAATGTGATAGGCAGCGAGCTTATTGTCACCTATTGACATCGATATAGTTCATAACTTCTAACTGATATTGAACTTTTCTATTTCAGAATATACTCATAGGGAACCTAACTGGGAATTGAATCCTGGACCTTGAGATTCTAAAGTAATTATTACCAATTGAGATTAGTCTGCAGTCATTATTAAATAATGATTTTGACGAAAATAACGATATGTAGAACAAAAACCCATGCAACAGGAAATTTTAAGTCCATATCAATATAAAAAACAGAATAAATACGTATAATAGACCAAATAGCAGAATCATTGTGAAAATCCCTCTTACAACCCTATCAACTCTTATTGACAGGAAAATATGGTTGAAAGTAGAAAACAGATTCAGTTGACATGTTTGCAAGCACAATGACTTTTATTACCAAGGGGTACGGTTGAAAGTAGAATAATAATGAGGATTTAATATATTGTGTGAGGAAAAACGAGTGAAGCTGGGACGCTATTATCATAATAAATTAGGTTCGACATGTGATTAAGTGAATTGGTTTCGAAGCTGGCGAACTCGATAATGGCATATGCTAACAGAATAATAAAAAGAAGTGAAAGCTTTCTTGTGAGAACGAAAGTGCGAGACGAGACTGTTATCAACGGCACAGGAAGCTTGCCGTGGAATAAATCCAGACGGATGACAATTAATATAATTCAATTCAATTTATTAGTAGGTTTTGTTCCCAATAGGCAAAACGGATCCCTATTATGTGACTCCGCTCCGCTGTCTGTCTTTCTATCCGTCACTTTAGTTAACTTAGTACCGGGCAATAATGTCACCCCTCCCATCTCTTCCCATAGGTGTCGTAAGAGGTGACTAAGGGTAAAATACCAGAAGGTTGGCAGCAGCGCCTTCTGATGAACTGATATATTATACTCGGTCGTGAACCTAAGACGCCTGCCAAGCATGGGGATTATGGCGATGGGGAGGATGTATTCCGCAGTGAATAATTTAGTAAACAGAATTTGACCAACCTAAAATTTTGATAATTAATACATAGGCATTAAATCATCGACAGACAAATGGGGTGTTATCATAAAGATCATTGCAATTGAGATCAGTTATCAATTTATTCCGAGTACCTAGTATTTATTTCATGAAAGAAAATATTAAGTAATAAAATGAACATTTTAGACCTGGCGCTATTAAAAAATAACTAATTGGTCGGGAATATGAAGTTTTGTTCTAGTTACTACAACTAATCCCGTTTCTAACAACAGGTAACTATATTACCTGTTGTTAGAAACGGGATTTATTATTCGGTTTAATGGTAAGCTAAGCGCTGTAGTGATGACTCAGTGCAGCGCTTAGCTTACCATTGAATTTCGAAGTTTTGCACGAAAATTTTTGAACGATAATTGTTGAGAGTACCTGTGGGTTGTGTGACCACAACTCACAGAAATCTACCCACAGTACTCTCGACAGAACGTCACTACATATTCGTACCTAGCATGAGAAGAGAAGCGATTGAATTAACTAAATATCGAAACTTCAATAGGGAAGATAAGTTTCAACTGTCGAGAACTTGGAATCCAGTGGTTAACCTATGCAAGAACCCAAGAAGTGTCACAAATACTTCACGATCTGATATCGATAGTTTGGTTTGTATAAATTTAAACAGTGTCGTGAGTGACAGTAATTGCATCGCCTTGCCGAAAAAACGCCAAACAAAGAGGGTAGACCGATTTGTCTGTTTTTAGTGCCGACACTCTCATAGACTTCAGTTTACTCGTGATCACGGCGCCTACAACAGTGCGCTAAGATCGAGAGCTCAAAAATAATCAAATACACGGTAAATATCCCATTTCTAACAATAACTGTAATGTAAGTGACTGTGACAGTTTAAAATTTTATATTTTGTTCCATTCGTTCAACAGGTACTGAAAAAGTCGATTAAAGAATATTATTTTAAGTTGTGATCAGAACCAGCAAAGGTTTTTTATTTATTTATGGGTTGTTACGGTGCAATACCTAAATCAAACGAAGATTGATTAAACGACATGCACTTCTACAATTTTTATTTAAATGAACATTGACCATCATCATCATTTTGTCTACCGATGTGGCTTACGGTGACTTTAGTTTTTTTTTATTCGTCTTTTTATGCCTGATAGGTTAACCTTTGACCATTATCTCTCCTAGTGGTACGAGTAAGTGATAATGTGGTCGAAGATGTTGTTCAGGCCAACCTGGAATTAAATGATTTAATATGAAATTGATTTAACAAAATAATGTATTACTTCTTAAGTGAGCCGTTTCGAGCGATGTGATTTAAGGGACTCTCATTTGTGTGAGTAATAGTTCCCACCCGTGGGCGACTAATTGAAACATTAACTGTGCCATTTGGAACATTACCGTGATTGCGCCGCTACGGATGTCTCACTTAAATTATACATAATGGGAATCTAACGTTAAACTTATAAATGAAAATCAGTCGAATCAGTAGGAACGACTATAATTAAACGAATCAAATTTTACACAACTTAGGGTAATATTTTCTTCTTCTTTGCCCATGGTATTCTTCTTTTCTCTGTCCTTATCCCGTAGTAAGCGGGGTTGGCAGACGGCAAAACATTATTTCATGGACATCAGTAGAGAAGTTAAAGAGCATTAAATGAAAAATATATTTGCATACAAATACAAATAATTTATTTATAACTCCATAGTTAAAGTCGTGTAGTTATTATATAGTTGAATATTCTTAATTTATATTGTTTTATAATATTAATATTATAAGTACAATGATATTATTTAAATATATAAGTAAACATTATTAAAGATTATTCAAATTTCAGGCTTTTGATAAAATTCATCTAGATCATAGAACATATGATCAAACAGCCATTTTCTTACTTTGGTTTTAAATATCATGGTGGAGGTAGCATATCTGGTAGTTTGCGGCAATTCCTGGACTATTTAATGCTAATTGCTTTAATCATGGTGAACAGTAATACTGGCGAGGGACCAAGTTCTTGTTAGCAGTATGCGTCCCTAAAAAGAATAAAAACTGGTTATTTCAACAGTGGCAGTCTTTTTAGATCAGTGTGTTGAATCAGTATGCGTCACCAAATTATTTAATATTTTCGGTGTTGGAAGTCGGTCCCGTTTTTCCTCAACTCTTTTACTCGTTATCTCTCTACCACTCAGTTTTCGCTCACATATCCTTCTTCATGATGTCCCACCATTATTTTACTTAGTTATACGTTACATAACATTGTGATAGGCTTCTCAGACTTGAGATGGTGACTGCTAACGCAACCCCATTTCGCCCCGACGAGGCAGTGGACTGCTCATCCCGGGTTTACTTACTACCCTCCCGCGGGGGTAGTAAGGCCCTTCAGGCGAGGACTCCCACATAACCACTCTGCTCCCCCCGGGGCAGGGTGGTATCCATAAAAGATTTTGCCGGGTCAAAAAAAAAGGCTTCTCAGACTAATTAAGAAATTCAGTGTAATTCATCACTTGTGACAAAATTGGCTGTAGGGTGCTGGACTAAAATTATATTCCCCATTACTTCCCGTGGGTTGGTAAGAAGCGACTAAGGGTGAAATACCCTTCCGAAGAACAGCTATCGAATAATGCGATCATCAAGACGCCTGACAAGCGTGGGCATTATGGCTTACCTTTGGCTCCTATGGCGCTATATTATTACATATATACATAAAATCACGCCGCTTTCCCGTAGAGGTAGGCAGAGACCACAGATTTCCACTTGCTACGAACCTTGTATATCTCTTTCGCTTCACCTACACTCATCAATCCTTCATACATGAGCGTCGGTTTAGGGTACTCCTGATCTGTCCTTTTTTCAGAACGTCTTCAATTTGATTTCGGAACGAAATTATTTAATAATAATAATTCTCATTTAGATGTGTCCAATTCTTTGTTAACGTAACTAATAATACTTTAGTATAAAAAAAAACACTTACACACTTACAGTAGACTGGAGATTCTATTTGATTAAGCGAGGTCAGAGTATATCCTCACCAACCACACTAAAACAAAGTTTCTCATTAAGGTGTGGCCTACTCCCACATTATCTATACCTATATATATATATACCTACACTATATATCACACAAATATATATTCTAAATTAGTTTATTTATTCACATCACAGTCACACATTCATAAACATTCATTGCATACAAACATTATATATATAACACATACACATGATTACCATTTATTAATATTTACGTTAACAAATATCCGCAACAAATATGTATGTATAAATATTAGCTGGCCGCGCCGTATCAGTGGACACACGCTCCACCCGCGTTCCATCTATTGTTCTGCGCTGACGTCACACGAGCGACCGGCCGCAGCGAGATAACGGTACCGGCCGCCCCGCACGGGCACCGGACCGCCGCCGCGAGCTTCACTCGCCAGTCCGCAATCTCATCCGACGTTGGACGCACGTCAAGTTGCCCTCTGCTCTTTTTATTTACGTACGCGCTTCTCGCTAAGTTATAACTTGCTTATTGTTATCTTTCTGTCTTTCTTGTGTTTACTGTTTCTATCTATCTGCTGTGCTCATCTTCATCCTTCTGTATTAACTGTTTATGTGTTGTGTAATTGTGACTGACAATATATATGCATACTCGGAATATTTGTTGGATTCTTTCACCCATCATCCCGCATATCATCACCAGCTAAGTACATCCAGCCCATTACCTACTTACACATAAATACTTGGCCATCACTCGTTGGTGATCATCATCACCAACCACCCACCTTGGCTAAAAAGGAAGAGTCAAATCTCCCCGCAATGGTTTATATAATACTATTAGCACTACTTCGCAATCGCTGTACCAGGGAGGCAATTCACTTTCTTATGATGTCATAAAAGCCATCAACTCATGCCTGAGCAAACATACCATACGCACTGCCGAAGCGGGGTAGCCCTAAGAGCATTTTTAAACCATTATTATATTGCACACGCAAGGCACTATACGATCTATGCGTATAACTAGCCCACACGCTGCTCGTGTAGAAGATATGGCAGTATGCTATAAACAGCGTTAATTTGACTTCCACACTACAACGAGCAAACCTGCGTGCCAGCATATTGCTTCTGACCGTCAACGCCCTACGCTCTTTCTATATTCACTTGATCATCGAGGCCCTCGGTAACGTAGTACCCAAGGTATTTCATTTGTTTAACCTTGTTAAGCTTTATGCTATTCAATCTGAAGGGTCACACTTTAAAAGGAAATTTACCGTAGGTCCCAAAAACCATATACTCCCTTTTCTTGCAGTTATATTCTAATTTCTACATAGCCCTTACAAATGGCATATATTAATTACACATAAATATTTAAAAAGTGTTGTAACCGAACCTAATGTAAACTCTTTTGCGCCGTACTAATTACGTTTGATAAACCTATCGTAATAATAATCTAAGCTATTAAGTGATTATTCATAAGAGGGTGGGTTAATATTTAAATACTAACAACCCTCTAACAATGATAAACTATTGACTATTTTTGTCTTCTATTTATAAATATAATTTTCTTTTGTTTTAGAATAAAAAAAACATTTTTAACACAAGCTTAGAGTTTGTATTGTTTCTACAAATGAAACTTAATAAAGTGACCTCTGGAATTCCTATAAAGGTACGAGTATGTTACCTTGAAGTTCTCTGATCTAGGGATTGGGATTTTATTTACTCGTGTTTAGGAAACTAATCTCTAGGTAAGATTTACTGCTGGATTTTATTTATTATTGTGCCAAAAAAGTATTTGTTCCGATCCGACGCACTTGTACTCGTATAACGACCACTACACATAACATGTGTACTCTAACGATGTATAAATGATGTTATTGTTGCAACTTATTTTTTTTATTTTCACTTAAATTTTACGAACCAGTTTGAAATTATAATACCTATTGTTATAAAGAAATAGTATAAGATAGGCTGCAGCAACTGCTGATGAACTGCCTGCTTACAGTCTGCTCTCCAAGACGTCTACTAACCGTGAGGATTATAGTAAATACTTTTAAAGGGGGAGTCATTGTTCAACGGTGGAGTCACAGCTGTAAAAGTAAGTTTTGTTTTAGTGGAGTTTTACAATATGTTTCTATCATGATGTAAAGCGGTAACCTCTGCATATAACAAATGTGTTTGATTCGATTGCTAAAACAACTTAGTGAAAATTGTAACACAACAAATGGCTTTGATAATGGACGGAACTCACCGAAAATCCACAGCCTCACTTGGAGCATGTCCCGGGACGAAATAAAAGTTTCTGAGGATCACTAGCACTTTGTTTGGCGAATTAGTATAGTTTTTACGTTTCCAAACAAGTTTTTAACAGTATTTTCTTAATTTTTGCATAGACCGCCCACAAACAGGCTTCTCAAAGATGTCGAAGACAGTAGCGCCACCACGGTATAACGGCGTCGCGCGGTAAACTTCTCTCAACCATAGATAGGTTGATGACATTGCCAATTAGGCGGGAAACGGTTCGTTTTAAAAATCAAGTCAAATGAAATAAACTAGACAAGATGTATTTCGGACTTATTTCGTTCCCTATTTACTACGCGTTCGTTTAGAAAAAGAAAAAAGTTTTCTTTGGACTGTGTTAATTCAGAAAATGATTTATTCAACTGTCTGAAAATAAAACAAATAAAATACCAATTATTCAACTGACCCACTTTTCATCTTCGTTATAATTGACGACCTATCTACATAATATGCAAATCTCCCACTGCAGCGGCGCACCTCGGTCCTGAACATTTTTTTATTGTGATATGAAACGAAGTGACAGACATATATGTCAGTGTATATGTGTTAGTCACTATGAGATATAAGTTCACATGTGTTGAGTACTGTTACAGTTCTGTATCAGCGGGATTGTCGACTGCTGAACACAGCCTCCCCCATTTAGGAGCTATTGCGCTGCTGTGCACCTTCAGGTATTTTATCTTTGGTCGCCTCTTCCGAAACCCACAGGTAGCAATGGGGGGCTGACATTCTTGCCCGGTACCCCACGGGGAAATATTACAGTAGTGGTATGTAAAACTTTAAGGTAAAGTCAAAAAGAAAAATTTTGGATATGTTTTTTTCTAAAGGTTATATTAACTCGATAATAAAAAAAACATGAATAAAGCTTTTAATATTGTTAAGTTTGCAATAACGCCTGCTAGGCGAATTACATTACAAAATTACAAATTAACGAGGGAAAAAATTATATCTCTACAATTAATAAAGCTCTAATATGTCGCTTTTTAGTTTATGTAATTTTCTTTTAAATCATATGTTGTCAATAATACAATATTATAGACAACATATGATAACATTATAGTAAAAATATATATTAGCTTTATTACTAATTATCTAGAAGGGAACAACTCCAAATACTTGAGCCACTCTTAGAAATTCTGTCAATGTACAGTGAAATAAATCTAAATTCTGGTATTGATGAGTAATATTTCTAAGCAAGCGCAGCGCACGTAGAAGAGGCGACTGACTTCCTAATTCAGAATTGGAGCGCGGTATTTCAAACACGTTATGTCGTCGAACTCTCAAGTAGTTACTAGAGGCTGCAATAGGAATCCTTTATAACAATGATGGATTGCGGCCTACCAATAAGCTTAAAATCCTTCTGACTTCTAATGTGTTGTATCCCGTCATTCCAAGCATTCGAATACAGAAACGGATAACCAACGTAATACCCGTATTGCTTATTATATAGCCATCGTATGAATTTCCTTTGGATGTTCTCTAGTTTAAGTACATATCTATCCTCAGTTGGACACCAAACCATTTCATTGCTTTCTAGCTTGCTTCTAACGAATGCATTGCATAGCACCTTCAAAGCTGGTATGCTATCCAGGCTCTTCGCTGCCTTAATATGAAACCAAGTGTTCGGAAGGCCTGTGAACATAAGTCATTAATGTGGGGTCGAAATGTCATGCTTGCATTCATAAGGACTCCCAAGTCTCTAACCTGTTCTACTCTTGAAAGAACTGCATTTCCCAAATAAGCGGGTCTGACGTCATCTTCAAAAAATGCTGCTACATGAATTTGAGCACTTTTAATGTCAACTGTTATGGAAACCTTTTCCACAACTAATACTGGAGGGCTCCATTGTCATGTTGAACATGTCGCAGCTTGTTCGTCAGGAACTATTTTTTCGCCTTTCTCCCTTTTGGTCTTTTAGTTGCTATGTAAGACCAAAATGTCCCAGGATCTCGCGTAAAATCTTTTTCCATTTTCTGTTTATAGAAAGATTTTTATGTCTGATAGGTTAGCCTTTCACCACTATCTTACCTAATGGTAAGTGATGATGTGGGCGAAGATGTTGTTCAGGCTAACCTAGAATTATTATGTACAACCATGTGATCACACAGTACTAGAAAGATTCTTTCTGTTATTTGGAGCCGCTCGTAGCGAAGTTTGGTTAGCCTTTCTTAACCGCTCAGCAAAGTTAAGCAACGTTTGCCGCAGTCATAAGTTGGATGAGTGACCGCTGGTAACCTTACTACTGAGCACTGCCGTGCTTTGGAATGCACGTTAAGCCGTCTTGGTTGTTGTCTGAGGATGGCAACGCATGATGGTAGGGCATTTAGCGAATGCCTGCTTGGCTAGCTCAAGTATAAAATTGATGTCGTAAATAAATACATTTTTGTGCTTACATTGCACATGCTGGCTGAACTCTACGAGATAGATCAAAATAATGTACTACAGTATTGTACAACTTAAAAAGTTCTACAAAAGAATCTGGGATGATATATGTCTATCTCTTAGGAATAACTCACAATAACGCTTTTTATCCTTTACTTTTAACAAGAAATAATGGCTTATTTAAGAAGCGATTTTAAGCAATATAGTATTAGACCTTATCCAATTAAGTTTCTTAAATACATTGTACATTCGATATCGATCAATATTATGGCCGTTTGCAACATGTTATTGAAATGAATATTTTCGAAGATATTCTAGTTTATTTAGTATTAGCATTGCATCCGTGCAAAGTCGGGGCGGGTCGCTAGTAAAAAATTAGAAAGAAGCACTTCTACATAAATGTATTTATATAAACTCACTCTGTTTATATATTGCATAGTTCTGTTTCGCTCACTCGCATGCAAACTGGGGTCTTTCCATCCTATGCACTCAGTCTGATATTTAAAAAGACCACTTCGTCTTAAGACGGTGCAGTGGTTTACAAATAATCTCAAATCGGGTTTGTACCGCCCCACATACTATTCACTCCGCGTGGGGAGGAAAGATCACGTAGTAATTGGCACGTGACATAGCTTATGCTAAAAGGCCTTATGCGCCAAAAAAGTAATTATAGTTTAAAATAAAAACTAAAGCAAATTTTCAAAAACCAAATTACCACATTGAAGTGTGTGTTAAGACTCATCTATACACATATTTAAGAGGCTTAAATCGATCTAGGCTTCCTGTAAAATGCAAATCTCTGTTTTTATGAGCAGTACTTGATAGCTTTTTCTCTGTTATGAAAGTTAACCGATCATGTAAAGCTATTATCAAAATAATGTCAATAACATGGTAAACGAAATACGTTAATATAATTTCCGAATGTTTAGTAATTGCTGCGAATAATTGAGATCTCTGACGCCATTATTTTCCATACGTTGTCTTAAGAAGGAATGAGGCTGGAGAAACAAGCTTCGTATTCCCATGGTTTTTTCTTAAAAATTGAGCCATTTTTTTCTCTTAATTAAAATATTAGTAAATAGTCTGTTATCATTATCTTTCATGTTATGAAATCTGATCATGGCGGTAAAACTGGGCATTTATAGAGATTTGACAAGGTCGTGTTCATAGCAGGCCAATTTATCAATCAAAAAAGTATCGGTTTAGAGCATTACTCAGAAAGAAAGTTGAGGAATACTCGCACACTGCTGATTGATGGCAGTATATACCTATCTGACATTGCGGTAGGTACCTAGCATGATGGACTCTTCAGCAAAACCCTTAACACCTAGTGAAATGAAGTCTACAACAATAATCTACGGTTTTATACGGTTGTTGGTTTATGAGTTTTACAGGCCCTCTTACAAACTTCGTAAATTTTCCTCCATAATCCAGCCCTCTCGGCTTCACTTCTAATTACGTCGTCCTCACAACCTCCCCTAATTTGATTCATTAACGAGCTCAAAATTGGCAGAAGAGACAAATTAGTGCTAAGAATATTTTGTAGACACATTTAATTTTAGACTTTATCATAATTTATAAATGCGTAATTAAGTATTGCTGGACTAAATTGTTTATTCATAGCAAGTTGAGGTAATTTTTATATTGCTGATAGACTAGCTTTTCATCACCACGTCATATGATGGTAAATGAAAATGCGGTCAAAGATGATGTTGAGGCTGACGTAGAATTTCTTGGCTTCGAACAGTAGCTGCCATATATAATTAGCACACATATAGTTATTGTGTAGGGTTGATAAGCCCATCTATGTCTTTTATTTCCCTTTTCTTATATTAAAAGAGTTATCTAAGATATTGCTTAGTATATTACTCTTTAGTTTTTCTGTCATTGGTGCTATTTTATTTTTTTCTAATATATTTTATTCCTTTAAATAAATCCTTTATTTTTTAGTTTATATTTATTAATGGCTAGCTTTGACCACTATCTCACCTGATGGTATGTGACTATGTCGTCGAATTTTGTAGAATTACTGGCTCTGAAGGAAAGCTGCAGGAACACACCGTTAGATGCTTGGCGACAGATTTTCCACTTGACAGTAGTATGTAGCTAGGTGGGCAGTCGCAAAAAGCCCTACCGCCATGCTATAACGACTGCCATCATAAGAGAACAACAGGGGCCGGCGGCTTAATGTGCCCTCGAAGCACGCTCAGTAGTAATGTCACTAGCGGTCACCCATCCAAGTCTAGACCGCGGCGGACGTTGCTTAACTTAGCTGATTGGTTAAGAAAGGCTAAGCAAACTTCGCTACGAGCGCTTCATTTTACCTAGTCCATTCTAGTTATACCAACCATTCACTCTCAACGATCGTATCTCTATCATGTCTATATACTCTTTATTTTGTACAAATTGCGAGGGTTATTATTATTATTATTGTACTTGATCACGTAATGCGCGTGATTCAGACAATATTTTATTTTCGTTTTGTATGAAACTTATTGAACTGACTATATTGACTATATTTGTTATGGGTTAACGTAATTTTAATATTTTTTGACTGCTTTAGGGGTAACTCAGGAATGATGTGTAATAGTATTCAATAACTTTTAAAGATAATTCGAACATTTATATTTTAGACTCATGCATTATTAAAATGACCTTTTTCCTGAGTCTGAGCAGTCATGTAATGCCACTCCAAAACGGGCTGGTTGAACTAAAACTCCCTTCTCTTTTGAGCTGATCATGCGGTCCATAAGTCTTAGCGTGCTCTCTTGCATTGATTATATATGTAGAGTATGGCTGTGGAAGCAAAGAGCTATTTGCTATGGCTTACTGGAGATAAAGTATCTGGAAGCACTCGAAAGTACTGGATTTTTTAAAGATGTTCAAAGATCCAACATCCATCTCAAAGGTTATTTAGTCTAGAATTAATACAATAATTCATTATCACTGCAATATTTTTTATACATCATTACTAGGTTCCGATGTCAGTTTGTTCAACTTCCTCAGAATTAAAAATAGTTTATTTTTTCACCAAAATCATCAAATATTTTTTAAAGAACATAGATATATTATGTCATGATTTATTTCCAGCGCCGGGTATATGTACCTACTATAGGTACTACTTATACATCACGTTACATTGAAACTTACCTGTACTAAATTCCAATATCGAGCACCGTATTTCAGAACAAACCCACTTAAAGAGATTTAATTCTAATGAAATATTCAATGTCGGGAACAAACTTACTCCTTTTGCAAATTACGTCTTTCTATCAATTAATAACATTGGAGCGAAGTTTCATTCAATTTCCCAAAAGTTTCCAACGCTGTCTGAAAATATCGGATCAGATGCCATTGATGTTTGTTATACGGATAGGATTATTATAGTAAAATTTAAGAATATCATATCTGAGTATTCTCAAAGTGTAAGCACCGAACCCTAAGGATTGACAATATCTAATAATGTTTATATTCTAATCTAAACAGTACATTCCTTTCACGATCATCCTACCTTTGTCCCACTCATGTGGAGTCGGTACTATATGTCTTCTCTAACAACACACAAAATGACATCAATATTAGGACATATTATTAAATAAAAAAGTTTCAGTTCTATGGTCATGTCCCTGTTTGTAATGTTCTAATTTAATAATGTTTTTTGTAATGTTCTTCAGTTTAGTTAAGAGATATCAGGACTTTGATATGGCAGGACAAACTAATTTCAAATTTCAACAGGCAAAAAATAATTTCAAAATCGGTTCAGCCAGAAAAAATGCAGATGAATAGAGAAGTTCCTAATTTTTTGGAGTCAGTTAATAAGTGAAAATTGTTAGGACATAATATGACAAAAGCGTTGAACAAACTGCTACTATGATAGTGGATGTCATTATTGACGATTGAAAACTTATCCTGATTCACATTACAAGGAAGTTGAATTCACTTCACAACAAACAAATGACAGGTCGTCAAGTAGCTTATGACTAGTTTGTATACTGTCATACTTACTATTACTTATTCTATGGCTATACCGAACTTAAACTACGTTTGGGGTTAGTAGTGTTGAACAGTTTATATATGTCGACGATATACGCAAATTAAGCCTTTATAAGTAGTGTCTCATCGAGCCTTCCAGCATTTTTTTATTTTATTTTTTATTTAGGTATGCTTTATAGGTTAGCCTTTCACCACTATCTCGCTTGATGGTAATTCATGATGTGGTCGAAGATGTTGTTCAGGCTAATCTAGAATTACTGGCTCTCAAGGAAAGCTGCCGGAACAAACCGTTGGGTGCTTGGCGACAGGTTTTCTACTTGAGGGTGGTAGCTAGCTAGGCAGGCATTCGCAAATTGCCCTACCACCATGCTATAACGACTGCTATCCTAAGACAGCAACTGGGACCGACGGCTTAACGTGCCCACCGAAGCACGGAAGCGCTCAGTAGTAATGTCGCTAGCGGTCACCCATCCAACTCCTGACCGCAGCGGACGTTGCTTAACTTTGAGATTTTGATTTTGAATTTTGCTGATCGGTTCAGAACGGCTAAGGAAACTTCGCTACGAGCGCTTCAAAAATTTACTATGCATAAAGGTTTATACTGAGTTTATTGGTATCGCAGTAAGTGCAATAAAAACAATAAGTACTGTAGTGTGTAGGTGTTGGTAGTGATTAGTGTCGGTTTACTGAATCGTTAAAAATCCTCCCTGTCCGACAGTTATGTGATTTCAGATATAATTTCGCATCCCATCGGTAACTGTCGGGTACTTTCGGGTATATTCGGGTATCGATAAATTCCGTAATTCGTCGTTTTATAAAGCTCGTTCGGAGTTAAAAACACCGTCTGTGAGCGATTACGTACAACTTTTATTTCGGGGCGATAAAGTTTAAATTGCGGACTCGTTTTATATTCAAAAAATAAAGGATGGCAGGAATTGTCTTTTTATTTAGGTTATAACTTTATAATTATTACTTTGTTCTTCGTTGGGTGGAATATTTCTGGACGTTTACTTTTTAGAGACGGGTGGTTAAGTAATGGTCGTTTGTTTAATTTCAAATATAAGTTCAGTAAATTTAATTGTTTCTTTTATTTTTTGAAGTAAACATTTTCTACAACATATTCGTAACCCATAAATTCTTGAACGGCTAAGACTGTAAGCGTGTATTTTTTTTTTTTTTTTTTTATGCTTGATAGGTTAGCCTTTGATCATTATCTCACCGGATGGTAAGTGATGATGTGGTCGAGGATGTTGTTCAGACTAACCTAGAGTGTATTGTTATTATCTTAGTTTTGGCTGAGGTCCTAGGTAATTGTGCTCACCCTTATTAGCTTTGAATTCTTGAACGAGTACCAGCTACTACACATGAATTTCAAATTGCTGATGGTCTAGCTATAGACCAATATCCACGACCACATATATTATTCCTAAGATATAGACATAAGGAATATATGTGTGCTTGATTGCATACTACAGACTATTACAGTACATTTAATTTTATTATTTGCTATAACCATAGATTATATAAGTAATTAAGAATGTTTGACAGATAAACCGTTTAGAGTTGAGGAGCATCAATTTAACGGATTGGCCAAGTGCGAGTCGTGATTAATTGCTTAAGGGTTTCGCGTTGCAACAGCCCGTTAAAGAAAGAATTGTGAATTATTATGTGGTTGAGTCAGTGTTCAAAACAACACAATAAGTCGACTTATTCAAAATTGGTTGTTTATAAAGAGGATATAATTCATAATATACCGATATATCAGATTCTTGAATAGTTAGTTTTTTGTGATAGAACCCGTATATGTGGTTCTGAATGTTTAATTTTTTAATGCTTTTAGGGTTCCATACCCAAAGGGTAAAAACCGGACCCTATTACTGAGACTTCGCTGTCTGTCCGTCCGTCTGTCACCAGGCTGTATCTCAAGAACGGTGATAGCTAGACAGTTGAAATTTTCACAGATGATGTATTTCTGTTGTCGCTATAACAACAAATACAAAAAGTTAGCCAAGTGCGAGTTGGACTCCCGCACGAAACAGGTTAAAATATGAAGTGTAATGTTGCACAGCTAATGGTACGGAACACTTCGTGCGCGAGCCCGACACGCATCTGGCCAATTTTTATTTTAAATAAAAATTAACAATGAAAATACGTGTACGCTAGGTCTTAGCGAGGGTGCAAAACAGTTTTATTTTCAGCTACCTCCTCATGACGTGTTGGAGCCCCCCTAAATATATTTTAATTGCATTTAATTGCCAAAAACAGTACGTAATCTGTGTCATTACACGTGACACAGATTACGCAGTGTTTAAAATTATTTTATCCATTTAAGCTGTTTAATTTAGTTATACAATATAATAATAACCTTAGGAATTCATTAAAAGGTCTCATTTTCTACAAAGTCAATGGTAACACATTTCTGATTAACATCTGACTCCTTAACAAGGCTGGTAGCTTGTCTACGAAAAACCAGGTCTATTCTGGTTGTATATTCAAGGTTTATCATGTTGTATTTTAGTAAATATAAACGACGCGACGTGTTGAACTAAAACGGAACAATACATGAGTAATTTCCGTTGTTTGCCAGCAGCGCGTGAACAAACATCCGCCGTATCGCATCGAGAAGTTCTTTTTTGTTCTCGAAAATTAGTTTGTGGAAAAAATTATCTGCTAAACCGAGCAGGAAACACAAACACATTTATGATATTTCAAAAAAATACGTCATTTTTGTAGATTTTTATTAATTTACTTCTTAGAATTTTTACTGTTTCCTCATTTGAATGGTTTTAAATGACGACATGCGTATTTGACAAAATGCGTAGTGGTCAAAATAAGACTTGAATTACAACTTAGGTGGATTACTAACAAATCGTAAAAACATCGCTTTGAAATGGCGAAAATTTGGATTTCAAAAGATTATTGGGTTTTTCAATACAGAGACTAGACTGTGCCCAGCCGACGGTAGGTTCGCCATTATTGTACTGGTTCAGAACATGATCGGTGAGAGAATAGCTATATACAGCTGTGTCGCTGGACCATTATTCAATCTCCCTCCGCTGACTTGAGCTTCACCGCATGCTGTAAGAGCATTTTGCAAATGCTCGCCTGGCTAGCTACCATTCTCAAGTAGATAATCTGTAGCCAAGCACCTAACAGTGTGTTCCAGCATTAGTCGTTGAGCGAATATGGTGTTGAAGCTAATAATGGATCTAAAAATGCAATAATATCTCTCTAGCACTACGAATAAATATTTAAAGAAGTGTAACTCTCATGCTTCGATTTCGACTCATCAAATGCACAATTAAGAAACTCGCACAATGTTCCAAATTTAATTGGATTGGCGCTTAAATGATCGCATGTGATTGATCGCGTCAAGATAATGTTGTTGCGCCGCACGGTACACTTGTTAAACCACGCCCGGCGCGGTAAGGTTTGCATTCTGCTGTTTTTCAGCTCGACTTACATTTCTTTACATATTTATTCATAGCTCTAGCACGATGTAGTTAGTAGTGCCGTACTGCTCATTTTCAATTTATGCCTATTACGACCATCGTAACGGGAGGATATGAAATACAGTCCAGAGTCTAAGCCGTGAACTGTATATCGGCGAAACCATATTATTGTTATTTAGTACAGAGATATGTATTCCGGTAGTTGTACCTGAGAGTTAGTTCTAGATGAAGCCTATTTATTTTGTTCACCATCCACGTTCCTCGTTCATTAAAGAAGGAATGGTAGTCAAAAGCAAACATGCCAAATTCAAAAAAACAAAACATGTGTCTAGGTTCCAACCCACTCAATTTCACCAAATCCATAACTTACCGCAGTTAAACCAGTAAACGGTCGGTTTGGGGGCTTCCCCAAATGCGCAGAGAACCTCCACGTGGTGCCCCTGGAAACTGTCCTGGACCCGGTAACGCAGGTGTCCAGGCAGGCCAATACTCTGCCATCGCAGCAATTATGAGCCGTCTAGCTGCGAAAGACGTAATGCCCAAGTCGTCTGGGAAAAATTCAAAAGGCCCTTTTCAGGGCCAATCTCGATCCCGAGACTCATCCGTGGACCCGCGGGTCCCTGAAGAGGAGAGGAAAGTAAGGACCATGCTAGAGCGTTCGCCTAGCATGGATTCCTTGTCCAGCGGTGTAATAACCACGGACGCGGAGAACAGCCGCCGAAAGCGGCCGGCCTCTTCGTTCCTCGTGCCCGGGTATTTGGATTCGGACACGGAGACCGAAGGGACGGCGGCCGCTAAGGTAGCGACCTCAAGGAGAGGACGTGGAAGAACTGCCAAGGCGGGACCTTCACGGGAAGTGTTTTTGAAACCTTCTCCCGTACCGTCAGACAGTGAGTTAGAAGAAGTCCTACGAGGCAGACACCTAAGGAAGGGGGCAGCCGCTGCCACTACCAGCCTCGCGCATGATGTTGGATGTGACTCCGACGTTGTTGCAACCGTTGGAGACCTCAGCGCGCTGAACGCCCAGGAGTTGAGGGCACATGCGGGGGAAAAGCTCGCCTGCATCTTGGAGGTTGCCAGAAAGTCTGGTAACCTTAAAGGCGAGTTTGTGGGCCGCCTTAAGAGGTCTGCATCAACTCTAAGGGAAGTTGTTGATGCTCTGGCTAGCAGGAGTGAGGCGGATGAGACGCGACGGCTGAGAGCGGAGAACAGCCGCTTGCGTCTGGAAGTTGAGTCAGGGAAGGCTGAAGTGAAGGCGTTACGACGCGGCTTTACTGAAGCTAAGACCGAGGCCGCCGCCGCCAATACTGCTGCGGCTGCTGCAAGTATGGAAATGCAGGCACCCCCCACCACATTGATGGGGGCTGCAGAATTAGTGGATGAGCTGAAGCGGTCCTTGACCGTCACGTTTGGGCAAATGCTCAATGCCCGGCTCACGGGGATTGAGGACCGACTTCTGCCTGCACCAACGGTGCGCCCATCCCTGAGAGCAGACGCCAAGAAGGCGGTGGTAGGTACCACGTCTTCAAAGCTAAAGCCTGAGCAGGTACGGAGACCAGCTCCTAAAGCGAACAAGCCAGCCATTGACGAAGTTCAGCAGGCCACGAAGCCTGCTGCCACAAGCTCAGTGGCAACGGCTGCGGGTCCCTCAAACTCTAGGGAGACACAAGAGACCAGTGACGCTGGATGGACAACTGTGGAGCGGAAGGGCAAAGGGAAAGGGAAGGGGAAGGGCAAAGGTAAGTCCTCCTCTTCCGCAGCACCCAGGCCTGCACTTGTGGCTAGTGCCTCTACCACCAATACCACCGCGGCTTTAAAGAAGAAAAAGGCAAAGAGGGGGCTTAAACCCCCAAAGTCAGCGGCAGTAGTGTTGACATTACAGTCTGAAGCCGTAGAAAAGGGAGCCACTTATAGAGATGTTCTCGAACTGGCACAAGAGAAGCTGAATATTCAGGAGCTAGGAATTGACCAGCTCCGCTTTCGCCAGACGGCCACGGGAGCAAGGTTACTGGAAATTCCTGGCTCCCAAAACTCAGAGAAGGCGGATAAGCTCGCGGAGAAACTCCGCGAAGTCTTGTCCGGGGTGGCCAATGTTGCCAGACCAGTAAAATCTACTGATCTACGGATAACGGGACTGGACGATGCAGCCACGAAGGAAAAAGTGGCGGTGGCGGTCGCTGAAGCGGGTGGCTGCGAGGTGCGGCTCGTTAAGGCTGGGGAGATCCGCCGTTACTCCGCTCTTGTCTCCTGCCCGATTCCGGCAGCCAAAGCGCTGCTGGCAAAAGGCAGGCTACTGGTGGGGTGGAGTTCGGTGCGAGTGGTTGCTCTAGAGGCACGTCTCCTGCGCTGCTTTAGGTGTATGGGGCTGGGACACACCCGCATCCAGTGTCCGGCCCTAGCTGACAGGGGTGATTTGTGCTACCGGTGTGGTGGCACGGGTCATCGGGCGGCCAGCTGCGGGAGGATCGACCCGCGCTGCGCAATATGCGCGGAGTCGGGGCGGCCTTCTGGGCACGTAATGGGGGGACGCAACTGTGCCCCTCCGAAGACGAAAGGGAAGGCCACTGGGACCCAGGCCACCCCTGCGGCCTCCGTGCAGGCTGCATCCGAGGGAGCATGCCAGTTGGCGTGCGAGAAGGTTTTGATGTCTGACTAATGGATCAGGTCCGGCAACAAAACTTTCTCCAGACGAACCTTAACCACTGTGTCCGCGCCCAGGACCTGTTCATGCAGGCCCTAGCACAGTGGCAAATTGATGTGGCGGTTGTGGCAGAGCCGTACTATGTTCCCCCCCATCCATACTGGGTCGGGGACCTGAACGGCTCCGTGGCCATTGTGGCACGGGCCGACAGCGGCCCTCCCCCCTCAGTGGAAGAAAGGGGCTCCGGGTACGTGGTGGCTAACTGGGGGGAGTATACGTTCCTGGGCGTTTATTTCTCCCCCAGTAAAACAGCTGCGGAGCTGGAAGCTTTTGTAGACCTCCTGGCCGCAGTGGTGAGAAGGTTGGCGCCACGGCAGGTTCTCCTCCTGGGGGACCTGAACGCAAAGGCCCAGGACTGGGGCAACCCCTCCACTGATTCTCGTGGTGAGATTGTCAGGGAGTGGGCGGTTGCCACAGGATTGACCCTGTTAAACAGAGGTACGGTCCACACGTGCGTGCGACACAACAGGGGGGTCAGTGGTGGACGTTTCTTTTGCCACCCCGTCTTTAGCTGCACGCGTCCGGGCCTGGAGGGTGGTATCGGAGGTAGAGACTCTGTCGGATCATAAATACATACGGTTCGAGGTCTCTACCTCCCACAACCAGAGTGAGAGTCAGCGTGTGGTGCGGGTGGATTTCCCGCGCTGGACGATCAGCCGCCTTGACGTCGAAATGGCGAAAGAGGCGGCCATTGTCCAGTCGTGGCTTGCCACTCCCACCCACCCAGAAGTGGACGACACTGCAAGCCACTTTCGGGAAGCATTGACGGCGGTCTGTGACGCGGCCATGCCAAGGTCCCAACGTCGTCCCGCCCGAAACGAGGTCTATTGGTGGAGTTTGGAGATCGCTGATCTTCGAACCGCCTGCTCAGGGGCACGCCGTCCTTACACCCGCTGTAGGAGGCGGCGCCACGGCCGCACAGACGAACAAATGTCAGCCGAGGAGTTGGCGGTCGAGCGCCAGCTGTACAGTTTGTACCGCGAGGCAAAGCGGGAGCTGCAGCTGGCTATCGGCCGGGCCAAGTCCCAGTCCTGGAGCACGGGCTTGGAGGGCCTTGACAGGGATCCCTGGGGACGACCATATCTGGCTGCCCGGAAAATGTTCCGAGGCCAGATGCCCTCAGTTGTGGAGTCGTTGGAGCCGGAGCTCTTGGATAAGGTGCTGGACGGGCTGTTCCCCAGTATTAACCCTCTCCACACCCCTCCAACGATGGCGCTGGCGTTCCGCGAGGAGTTGAACCCGGCCTCTATTCCACCTGTGTCAGAAGTGGAGATGGGGGCCGCGGTCGCCCGCCTGCGGGGAAAAAGAACAGCACCGGGTCCAGACGGGATCCCGGGGCGGGTCCTTCACATCGCTTTAGAGAGAATGGGTGATCGGCTTCGGGAGATGTTCAACGCGTGCCTCACGTCAGGACGGTTTCCGAAGCCGTGGAAGGACGGCCGATTGTGCCTGTTGCGGAAGGAGGGACGACCCGTCGACTCGCCGTCCGCATACAGGCCGATCGTGTTGCTGGATGACACGGGCAAGCTGCTGGAGAGGGTGCTAGCGTCTCGTGTCATCCGGCACCTGGAGAGAACTGGGCCTCAGCTATCGGAGGCCCAGTATGGGTTCAGAGCGGGGCGGTCTACAATAGACGCCCTGCTCTGGCTAAAGGGATGGACGCAGGACGCGGTCAGCGGGGGCGAAAAGGCATTGGCGGTCTCGCTTGACATAGCCAATGCCTTCAACAGCCTTCCACATGGGACAATACAGGAGGCGCTCCGGTATCACGGAGTGCCCCTGTACTTGCGAAGGCTGCTGTCTGACTACCTCCAGGACCGCGAGGTCCTGGTGGGAGGACGCGACGGTCTGAGGCGCCGTCGCGTCGCCTGCGGTGTTCCACAGGGGTCGGTTTTGGGACCGCTCCTCTGGAACGTGGGCTACGACTGGGTGCTGCGTGGTACACTCCCCACAAGTATGCGGGTCGCGTGCTACGCAGATGACACCCTGGTCGTGGCCAAAGGGAGGGACCTTAGTGAGGCAGTGCGGTTGGCCACGGTGGGCACAACTCTCGTGGTCAGTCGCATACGCGCCCTGGGTCTGGAGGTTGCCCTCTCCAAAACCGAGGCCCTTTTGTTTCATGGACCTCGGGGGAGACCCCCTCCTGGCACGCGGATATCACTAGAGGGGGTCTGGGTCCCGGTTGGGACCCAAATGAAGTATCTGGGTCTCATCCTGGACGGGAGGTGGGCTTTTGGAGCCCACTTTGCACGGTTGGCCCCAAAAGTTGTGGGAGCTGCGGCTGCCTTGGGGAGGCTTCTGCCTAACGTGGGTGGCCCTAACGCCAACTGTCGACGTCTATACTCCGGAGTTATCCGGAGTATGGCCCTATACGGGGCACCTGTCTGGGTGGACGCCCTCAACCGCGACAACAAGACCCTGCTGCGACGTCCGCAGCGGGTTGTCGCGACGAGGGCGATACGTGGATACCGGACGGTGTCGTGGACGGCAGCCTGCGTGTTAGCCAGTGATCCCCCTTGGGAGCTTCAAGCGGAAATCCTCGCTGAAGTGTACTACTTCGTGGCGGCGAGGAGATCCCGCGGTGAGCCCCCATCGTGGGAGGAGGTAACACGCATGCGACGCCAGGCAAGGGCCGCCTTGTTGCGGCGGTGGACGGAGGACCTGGCTCCACCGGTGCCTGGGCAGTGGACGGTGGAGGCCATCCGCCCGGTCCTTCAGAGGTGGGTGAGGCGGCCGTTTGGGTCGCTGACCTTCCGACTGGTGCAGGTTATTTCCGGACATGGATGTTTCGGGAAGTACCTGCACCAGATCGCCAGACGGGAGGCGACCCCAGCCTGCCACGAGTGTGGGGCGCTGGAGGATACGGCGCTCCATACGCTGGAGGTGTGTGCCGCATGGGGCCCGCAGCGGCACACGCTTTCAGCTCTCATAGGAGGGGATCTCTCTCTGCCGAGCGTTGTAAACGCTATGCTCGGTGGAGAGAGATCGTGGCAGGCGGTGGTCTCCTTCTGCGAATCGGTAATGGCGCAGAAGGAGGCCGCGGAGCGGGTCAGGGAGGATAATGTCCATGCTGCCCCGCTCCGGCGCAGACGAACGGGAGCGAGGAGGCGGCAGTTCGCCCGCCTCCTCCCTTCTCCGTAGTGGGGTCACTGGGGGAGAGTTGAGGGACTCTCCACCAGCTAGCACGGCCCCACACGTTTGAGGGGTGGCCTTGGTGAGCCGGGTCGCCCCTTCATAGGCGCAGAGGCCCGATCGAGTTCGGGCCTACCGCTGGGGCAAGATAGTGACTGCTAACGCGACCCTATCTTGCCCCACCTCGGAGGAGGACTGCTCACGGGGGGGTTTTAGTGGGTTCAAGTCCCACACATCCCCTTCCACCACCCCCATGGTGGAGGGGTAGTGCGAAGGCATTTCCCCCCCTCAAAAAAAAAAAAAAAAGTAAACGGTCGGTTTCATGTTGACAATGGCACATCCCTTGGTGACAGGTCCAACATCGACCTCGCCCTTTGTGCCACAATCAGACCTTGGGGAGAGGACACCCTCTAAACTACGAGATGCGGGTAGATTGACTATTGTTTAATGGTTGATGTATTCAGGAAGGCTTGGAGGTGCTTTACCTGGTTGGTACTTACCAAAGCAATATTCTTTATTTAACAAGTACCTGGGCAACATAGCAACAATCAGCAACTTACATAAGTTTGTTTATGAACGTGATCACAAGAATTTGAATTTAATTAACAAAGATGCTTCTTTAATGACTTATGGTTTGCACAATACTTAAATAATTATTTTCAAAAGTATACATATAAAAAGTCGCCCATCTAACAGCAAAAACTACAGTAGTTGAGTAAAAATAATTTATTTTGTTGTTTTGAGAGCTACATTGAAATAATTGCACAATTTTCTCAAATTGGAATAGTTTTGGTATAATGTCGTCCTGTAGTATGGTAACTTATATTTTAATTTCAGAGAGTTCAAATACTTGCGTAACATTAGTTTAAAATAAAAATAACAACAGCTCATGACATAGATGCACTTAGAGATTAAAAATTAAATCGCACTAATTGGTTAAAAAACCTATTTGCACATCATCTTCACAACCTGAAGTCATAAAAGAGTTGTGAATATGATATGAACAACATTTTCACAACTCTCTTACAACATTTTCATAAAAAAAATCGGATTGTTTTATATTATGCGATTCTTTTTAGGTTTATTATCCAATTCGCGTGATCCAGTTTTTAGGGTTTCGTTAATACATTTTGCATAAGATTATTTACACCAATACAATTATGAGTTTAAAGAAAGAAAGAATCACATATCTTTTGGAAATTTATGTTAATTCAGCCCTGTGTTAATTAAACTTTTAAACCCTCATACTACCTAAAAAATACAAATAAAAAAATCATTTCAATAACACTCATTTTCATTTAATACCAAAAAATAATACCAAATATAGTGTTATAATAATAATATAGTGATTGTAGACTAATTATTTAAATTTCATAACCAGACGATGGGTTCACCAAAATGTAATGTCAAAATCGCTGTAATCACAAAACTAATGATTAAACTATGAATTTATGATTTAAATATTGTCGCGTGATATATTTATATACGAACTTAGTTTCAAAGTCTTAACATTAACTATAGAGAATTAAAGTCATTATAAAGTTAGGTATATGTTTAGAATTTCTGTAACAATGCAAGCCAGCAAACAACTTATGAGATAGTTAATCTTCATATCCATAGCCTTTGTAAAGCTCCAATGGAACCCAAGACCCTCATTTACATAAAGCATTTGGAGTCTGATCCAGGGCACTAAGATGTAAATCACTTTAGACACAATCTCTCAGGACCATAATTCAAATTTAGCTTCGAAGATTTCAACTTAATTCCATTAATATTTACGTCTTGTATCAGTAAACAAAGAAGTTAAATTGCGGCTTTTGAATGGGATTATGAAGTTTTCTTATAAATTTTACACGCGAAGGATAAAAATACCTGAAGAAAAATGTCTAAAACTTGTGTAATTTTGTTTCAGGAGTCAGAAGATGGATGGTCTGACGTGAACGCGATAGTAACTTTTTAAGTAGCAATGATTCATAGAACATCATCGTCTAGACGGCGTCGAGCCTCCAGAAGTGCTGCGACTTCTCCACAAGCTAGATCACCGAGGGCATCAGCACAAACTTCCAGAAGGGCCTCATTAGCAGCTGCAGAAACTGATGAAGAAATGGAAGCTACTCCACAGAGAAGCCCTCGGGCCAGTCTGGCACCAGAAGCAGCTTTGGAAAACTACCACAGAAGTCCACGCAATTCCTTAGCACCTGAAGTAAGGTCAGCTCGAAACTCTATAACCCCAGATCAAGCTATGCCAATGAGAAACACTCTCGCCCCGTCTAGGAACAACTTAAATGTAGAAATGGCTTACGGGTCCAGATTGAGCCTTAATCCCCAGGACTTCAACCGAAGCCCAAGAAATAGTATCACACCAGATATGTCTGCAAGGAGCCCAAGACGAAGCTTGGTGCCTGAAGGAACTTCGTGGAACCAACCACGGAATTCTCTAGTGCCTGACGTTGGTAGAAGTCCTAGGCATTCAGTTGCCAGCATTCAAATTGACCCTGCCCGATCTCAGAATGGAATGGGACCAAACTCACGCACAAGTCCTCGTGGTAGTATAGCTATACCTATCGATGCACCAGTAAAACCAAAAGATCTTCCTGATAGGAGTCCTAGAGGATCTTTGATCCCAGACTCCCAGAGAAGTCCGAGGGGAAGTATTGCACCATCAGAGAGAAGTGCAAGAGGCAGTCTTGTAGCAGGAGAAGGGGATGCTGCGAGGATTAGTCCACGAGGTAGCCTTACCTTGACCTTTCAAGAACCACTGGTTTCGAAAGAAAGGCGAGCAAGTGAAGACAGTCAAGCTGCTGGTAAGTTAAAATTATGCTTTCAGTATCATCGTCATTATTTATCCTTAACATCTAAGGCACGAGCATGAGCAGACTTTAAGAGCCTATTATGGAAGCCACCAATAGGTTACTTGCATTTCACAGTTGGTATTACCTGTAGCAGCCCATTCTATAACAAATCTTTTTATCTATTTTTATAGAATCAGCTCAAGCTGAATGAGTTACATTAAGCCAGTACTATGAAGCGAAAAACAAATTAATGCGAAAGCATTTTTCATCTGGCACAGAAAATATATTTCATTTTACATGAACAGTGAGAACCGCACATCGTGACATGCGAAAATCCATTTGGAATTATAAATTATTACAGTTAGGTTTTATCTTGACGTGTTTCTAGAAATAAATCCAGGTTTTATTCGAGAGACGAGACAAATCTCGTTAGTTTCATTTCTCGCGAATACTTGATTTAATTTTCATATAAACCAGTACATTTTTAAACTTGTTTAATGCAGGGCCGCACCATCGCTACCTTAAATAAGATTACGTACACTAATATAAAATTGGTGACTTAAAAGTTAACATCATTGAATTTGTGAATTGCTGATCTAATATTTTGTGATTTAGAACTTGAAAGCGTATAAAATGTATGCTAACTGGCTGCCTCATGTCTCACATTGGAACTTCGCGGGTTCAATTACCAGTTCTAACAATAGTTGGGTTTTATAGGTATTTTTTTGTAAGGATTTATGACCAGAAACTTGTTCATGGGATAACAGAAAAATCTCAAAGTCACTTCTTACTGCACCGAGTCAACGAGGGCTCAAAAACAAGAGTATTATGAAATATCATTGAGTGAGGTTCTCAGTTCTACCATTCAACGCGTATTTTTTTAAATATTAAAACCGCACTCAAAAAAAAGTTAACTTAGTTTGCAAATATACGGGTTTTCTTTATTATTATTGTCACTGTTCTTGTGAAAATGTCATATCAACGGCACTTTTTATTTGTGACATTATGTAATTGGGTTGAAAAACTATCGAACAAATATAAATTATGTAAATCAGGTTACAACTCATAGATATATCAGGTTAAGTGCAAATTTAATGCAAATTAGGAATTTTCTTCTTTGGAAGATGGTGAAACACATTTAAACGAAAACTGACGCTCAAGCACAGCAACAAGTTTTTTGCGGCTGCTGACATACAGTGTTAGGTGCTTGGCGACATAATGTCTACATAAGGTTGATAAATAGCCAGGTAGCATTAATATAATGCCCTGAAATCATGTTATAACGACTGCCGTCCTAAGACAACAACCGGAACCGACGGCTTAACGTGCACTTCAATAAATAATTCCTACAAGTAGCGGTCATTTATTCAAGTACTTAATGACCGCGGCGAACACTGTTTAACCTAAT
This sequence comes from Plagodis dolabraria, assembly GCA_963854805.1. Lineage (NCBI taxonomy): Eukaryota > Metazoa > Arthropoda > Insecta > Lepidoptera > Geometridae > Plagodis > Plagodis dolabraria. Next base: position 2,093,498 of record OY978452.1, on the reverse strand, counting down.
TGATAGACTAATGGATTAAGAACGACTAGGCAATCTTCGATTTGAACGCATAATTAAAAATCTTTAGTCAAAGTCGTCACGGCTATATAAATATTTGCTGATTAGGCATATTAGCGAATACTTTCTCTATTCTCTGTACATTGATATCTTGATGATTATTACGACTATTAAGTGGTACTAATAATTGTCTCCACTTAATAATTATGTGCGATGTGATTGTGAGTACATGTTGAGCACACGTTGATGAGTACAATCGATTGAATGCATACAAGATGAAGCCTGCATCACAAAAAATAAAGATCATATTATTAACTAACTTACAGCATTGAAAAATATAGAATAACTTGTGCCAGCCAAAGAGTAGCTAGAGCATTTGTACGATACCGACTTCAACGAGTCGTATATTTTTGTTTAGTGAGAAATTGACTCTTTCTAATAGATAAATAACAATGAATATACAATAACTGAATTTTAAGACACTAATACATCTATGACGTTTCTAGGTACAAAAGGCAGAAGTACGTCTCCGTACAGAGCGTCGTTAGGCGGGCGGCAGAGCGGCACCGGCGGCACCTCCGACACGGGCTCTAGGCGGGCCTCCAGTTCTGTTAGCCAGGTACACTAATTTCTTCTTTCTATTTGCCTTCAGAATAAGAAATTTCTCGACGAGGCCATTCGCTACCTGTTAATAAAGTGCGTTCGCTGACAGCTATTCTTGAGAGTCAGCAGGCATTCTCGGCTAAGCCAGTGTTAAGTCAATAGCGTAAGATAAAATCTATATCTATACATATAATAAACTGTAACAGGTCCAATTCTGTACATTGCAGATATTTTGAAAATAATTTTTGAGAGCACTCTGTAGCTGATACTGATGCCAAAACTGTATGTTTTATTATTTTTGTCTGTCTGTCAGTATCCGGGCCACGCATCACTCCAAAACTGCTGAATGGATTTAAATGAAACTTATCTCGATTTGAGTTCATACTACAAAAAAAGACAAAGGATACTTTTCTCCCGAAATTCACCAAGGTTCCCTTGGGAAAGAGGATGAAAGTCAAAATGTACACTTAGTTGTAATTCATTACCGCGTAGTCCGATTTCAATCATTCTTTTTTGTTAGAATACTGGTACTTTAACTATAGTACTTTAAGCTACCCACGGGCAGCCCGGCACCCCACGGGCAGCTCGACACCCTTATTTAGTTTTGCAAATTTGCTAAGATAAAACTAAAATCTGGAACATTCGCCACAATCCGTTTTTTGAACTATCTATCTTTTGCCGGATACATTTCGGAGACTGCGCAATGGAAATCTTTTTGTTGTACCGCCAACAAAACCGCCGTTTTGAAATCGAAATTCTAAAGAAACGCACAAAGTACTTTGCTTCAACATTTATTGTGCGAACTGTGAAGGAACTCTATCGAGTATTTTTACTCCTGGAAAATACAACCCGGGAGTTTACAAATCTAAAGTAAAAAGCTCTTTTGTACAACAGTGCTCAAATTTTAATAATTTTATTAACCTGCAGGTACGGCTGTCGCGAACGAAGTCGCGGGTACAGCTAGTAAAATATAATTGCATTTCAAATCCTATTATTTATAAACAAAACATATCATTTTAATGTTAGGTGTTGCTTAGTATCGCTATTTGCTTTAAATGAACTGTTATTATATACTTTGTCATTAAGGCGTACACTAAGGTCATCCGCCATGCCCGCAAGCTCCAACTGGTCGGGCCAAATTGTGATGATACAGATTTCCAGGTTAGAAAATTTACCACCACGCACCAATCATACCAAGGTACAAAATGTTATGTTTCAATAACTTATTGGAGGATCTGAGGACAATTATGTAGGTATGGCTTTACAAGAAATTGTGTACCTTCAGATAAATGTAAAATCTGTTTCAAAATTTGGAAGCGTCAATCAGTGATTTTGTGTAATTTTGGGCTTCCGGGTACAAATTGGCGTTTGATCTCTTGGAAATTTAATTTAATATTTGTGCTCATTTTCGAAGAGCAATAATGTTACTACACAATGCTTTCATTTATGAGAGAGTTGACATTCGTATAAAATCTTCACATTTATATAATGATGCTGGTCGTTATTTCGGTACCAAACTTTTTTTATGACTAAAAATTCAGTTTTTGTTGAGACGGGCATTTTCAATATGCCCCCATACCATGTTTGCAGAAGTATGGAATTAACCGTTGATGATTCGATATGAGCCAGTGCAGACATTCTGTAAGATTCAAGGACAGCTATCGGAACACACCGTTAGTTGCTTGGCGACCAATTTTCTTTTTGAGGGTGGTATCTATATAGGCGGGCATTCGCAAAATGCCCTACCACCATGCTGTAACAACTGCCATCGTAAGAGAACAACTAGGACCGACAGCGTAACGTGCCCTCCAAAGCACGGAAGCGCTCAGTAGTAATGTCACTAGCTGTCATCCATCCAACTCCTGACCGTGGCGGACTTGGCTTAACTTAGCTGATAGATTAGAACGGCTAAGCAAACTTCGCTACGAGCGCTTCATAAACTGGACGCTTATATCCAACAATATGTTAGTGGAGGCTAGACTGTCGAGCTTTGACCCTTCATTGACCTATTGACAGAAAGTTCCCAGATTTCCACAACTCTTATTGCCTCTATCCTTACCTTCATCGGACTGCATCCGTACATGGCCGATATTCCAAAAATACTCACAAAGTGGTTAACCACTTTTGTTATGCGCAATGAAGAATGGAACACCTTAGTTTCTCAATAGATATAATCTGGAAGTCTTGAATGAAAAACAGCATAAATTGCTATTTTCTGGAAGCGTGTCCCAACTTCGACCGCGTCGTCGTGGCTTACCAACACGTATAGATTACGGTCAAATGCTTGCTTAAATTATGAGAAATAAAATGCTAAATATATTATAATTTTCTTGGATTTCTTTAGGTATCGGGTGACGAGCAACGTCGACTATGCGGGGAGCAGGCCAAGTACAACGATCGCACCGGACTTGGCTTAGGAGTGGGGCTCACCACCTACGGCTCTGTGGCGTACCAGCTAAAGGACGCCAACATGGAGGCCTCCGGGACCGTCGACTTCGTCTGCCGCGCTGCTAAGATCATGAACAGGACAAGTAAGATATCAAAGAAATAAGCCGAAATAAAATATAGTTTTAATTACAACAAACTATTGATCTCGATGTAACAAACATAACAAAAAATATTAAATATACCTACATATACATAATATTTTGGGATGACATTTAAAAAATACAACTTATATCTAGTGACCATTTTGTCTTTTCCTACTAAGCTGACGTGACGTTAGAAACTCGACTTAGCCCTGCCGGAACCATTATCGACGCAATTTGCATTTGATTCATGATGACATTATAGTCATGTTTAAATGTTTTTCCAAAATATTGTTTAAGTGTATCGTTAATGTCTTTTTAGATCTTTGTTATTATGTGTTTATTATGTGTTTCCGTAAGAGATATCTTGAATCTATTAATTTTATTTTAAACGAAATTCGTTATTTGTTCAAGTTCACGTCAAAGTGAGACTCCGGTGCAAACGTTCTGACCGATCTGTGAAAACTTCACGGATTGTGTTTGTAACTTATATGTTGTAACGGGCCGTTTCGTACCTTCTTTATACGCGAGTGAACTCAGTAATATATTTATAAGGCGCAAAAAATCCAAGTCCGTTTTTACAAATTTCTTTGAGCTCCAAGAGTGATGATATTTCGCGCATCGTTGTACTGGAAATTCGAGTTGGAATGACTTGAATTACTGAAACTTTAGTTAGTTGTACTTATCTGTAAGACTTTCTGACTAGTTTTTAATGACGTGTTTATAGAAGTAGTTATCTAAGTCAGAACTAATATCAAAAGTGTTGTTTCAGTGATTTAACTCGTAATTATTATTATTTTTACATTCTGATGTGATCACAACGCGATATTTCCATTGTGGTATATTTCCATTAGAACGTCACTATTAACGGCTACTTGCATGGGTAAACCTATCCATAGTTTTATCCACATTCTTACCTCCAACGGATATGTTTATTTTAAATTTTAGTAATTTTAGAGACACGGTCAACTACTTTACTAGTTAGGTATACTCAACTTTTTTATACCTACCTTCACGAATAAGATTCATGTTTAAACAAAACATCGGGTCAATTCGCACTCAAAATCAAAATGTAATTTTGACTAACCTCGACATTTCAATCGAGTTGCACCGATGTAGTCACGAGGCCCATTTGGAGGTTAGTCAAAATCACAACAGTGCGCGGAAAAACGAATGCATAAATCTAGACTACTTGGTCGAAGCGATTATTGCTTCTACCTCACCATATCTGTGAGCGGATAATCCTGTACGCTACATTACATGTATATGTACATGGAAAGTGATGAGAGGGACGAGTCGCTCTCTTGATGGTTAAGCGTCACGACTGCCGATTACAGTTGCAGTGTGTACTCATTCTGCTTGACACTGCGCTGCGCTTGTCATTCCAAAACAATTCTTGTTAATGATTAAATAATACTAAACAAAAATGACCTACAACATTGAAAAACTATAACAATTTACATCCTATTATTCAGTTTTTGAAGGCTATTTGGTTTTATTTTGTAATATTTCAAAATAAACTATTGTGAAAACAATGTTACTAATGAATCAACTTATGTTTTTCAATCCCGTTCGTAATGTACGTTTGTGTATCGTGTACTAATTGCTTTCACAACTTACAAATCTGAATGTACTAGTAACTTTAGTTTTTATTTCAGTTCTGATGACTGTGTTCCTGGCTTGTTTGTCTACGTTGCCCGTCATCATGCTTATTATGGGTAAGATAAATATTTTAAACGTATATTAACTTTTAATTGCCTACAGTATCAAATCTATCGAACAGTTATTTATACAGAAGTCTTTATGAAAAATGTTACCACAAAAGTCGAATAACTCTAGTACGTATTTGCTAGCAACGCAAACAGCTCAAATGATCCAGCATCCATAGCATGTCATTAAAGTATTCATTAAAGTATTTATCAAATTTGAATGCGTTAAAAATACATAGATAACTTTGGAAACTTTGTAAGTACAATGTTTATGAACATGGGTATTAATAGCTAACAAACTAATCTTAATTTTGATATTTTATTTTGAAAACGATACCCATTGTAGAGTTCGAATTTCAAAATAAAGCTTATTGTAATTACCATTCGATTAACACAATAAGGGCCCAAACTTATGCGAAATGAAATATTTAAATCGATTACAACACAAAGTATAATACATGGCTGTTGCTAAACAGCTATTCAACTCAAATAACACTTTTCACGTACAGCCACGGTTTCAGTGTATTTTATATGAGTTCATGTGATTTCCATTAGGCACAGCTAACAGAATCACAGTAGAGTACTGCCGATTATGGCGAAACCTTGAAAGAGGAATAATATTCAGCAGTTTACATAATACTGTTGACATTGTTCTTTTAATAAGAGTAACGCCAATTTTTTTTTTAACAAAGTTACCAAATGCTTATATAGTAGACGATGCGACAGTTTGTTTACCAGTACTAAAAAGTGAATTTAGGTCACTCATCCAACTCATGACCGCGGTGGACGTTGATTATCTTTGCTGATCGGTTCAGAACGGCTAAGTTAACTTCGCTTTGAGCGTTTCAAAATTCATTTTTGAATGTTGCTTCAACTAGCCAGTCGTTTCCATTGTTTTGCAATAAATATTTTTGAAAGATATTTTTGTTAAAAACACTATTATACAGTAAAAAAATAAGGTTAATGTAGTTCTAAAATACACAAACATTACTTAGCAAATGGAAATATTTCCTCCCCCACATAAACAGGAATATTGAAATTGCCGGTTTCCGTCAGAAAATACTTAAAACAAGTTGACGTAAATCGGATAAGTGGTGGAAGGACGTGAAATGCCAAAACGTAATGAAATTACCGAGTTGAGGCCGCGCGTGAAGCCTGTTTCAACATTTTTACATCGAATTGTTTCTTTTTTATGAACCAGCGTAATAATAACGTATTAGTTACGTAACGAACTTGACGATACTTATCTTTCTAAGCTAAAATCGGATATTTTGATTCTAAACCTGTATTTTATCAATAAACGTAACGTAATTGTAAAGAGAAAACGAAACACAATCTAAATGGAACCCGTTGTTCAATTTATGGACAGTATGTTTCTCAAAAATTAACAAATTCATCATTATTCTGCTCACACTGAACTTCTACTTTCGTCTTCCATCTCAGCGTCCGATAATAAAATATCTATTATTTAATCTATTTTATTGATACAGCTACAGAAGAGATTTGCTTTATAGTGGTTAAAAGCAAAGATAGCCGAGCGGTATGCTATGGACTGCCGTGCCGCGGTTTCTTGGCTCGATCCCAACCACCGGCTTGAGCCTCACCTCATGGTGGAAGGGCATTTTACGAATGCTCGCCTGGCTAGCTATTACCCTCAAGTAGAAAATGTGTCACAAAGCAGTATATTCCGAGAGTAGTTCATAAGAGCCAGTATGTAAGTTATTATGAAATTACAGATTAAAATTCCTTCACAACCCCATAATAAACAGTGTTATTCAAGTTTCAAAACGGTGCCGAAAAAGACCCATGACAATATTTCATTTTCATTTATTTTTAAATATTATTTTGTATAAGTCATTATTTTTCTTCAATTTAGGTACTCTCGAAAGGTTAATTAATTGTCTCTCTCAAACTCGTAATATATTGGCAATATTTTCCCCGTTTTCAATGAAATAATGTGTGTGCGCTCTCTCTCATCCTTATAACTTATAACACGTAAATTCAAAAGTTGTGTAACTTGACTGGAGAGAAAAAAATGTTGACAAGGCAGTAATGAAGATTAATAAATATAATAAAAAAGGTCAGCTCGACATTATGACTTAGCCTATTCTATGTAGCTATATTTTGTTATTATAATTTCTACTTTTTAAAGTCTTTTTTAAAAGTAGGAGTGCATAATTTCGTAATTCTTAGTGAAAATCGAACTGGGTTTCAGGTTACATAAGTACTCATAATTATAATATGGTGAAATAAGTCTCTAGCAAGCTAGCAAACGACTGGAAAAGTAACTATATGTTCTATTTAAATAATTATATAACTATATATACAATTTGGTAGTACTTTATTTAAACTAATTTGAATAGTTATAACTTCAAAGTAGTTAGATGTACCAACATAAAACTTAGTAAATCCACAAAGATTACTCGTGATTTTGAGTTGTGCAATTATAAATATTTTAAGCATAGAATTTATGCAATATACCTAATGGACGTTGCCTTTTTATATCGCTTATTTACTAGTAGTAACTTTGAAACATGATTCTGTTAGCACGTTCTGCAAACTTTTATATTAAGTTATTAAATATCTCCGGTCGGTAAAACTTTGAAAATAACGAAAGTTACTTTATTTATTTATTGTCTAGAAGTAAGTAAAGCATCGTTTATGTATGTGATTCGTGGTTTATTAATAACTTGTACCAATATCTATGAAGAAAAAGAGGTTATATTTCAAGAGAACCTAGACTATAGAATAGATACCTATTTGGTGATATGTGTGGTATAGGTGGTTTCTAATTGTGGGAAAAAAATATACAAATCAGATGTATTCGTTTCTGCCAGGGGTCCAGTACATCCGTGACTGCCCAGCCGAGCCTCGGATCCCGGTCTACATGGTGGTGGGCGGGGCTGCCGGGGGTGCTGGCATCTGCTGGCTGCTGTGGGCGCAGCTAGCCAGCAGAAGCTCTAACTCCTCCGCCAGCGTGCCTGAGCGAGTGCTGGCCTACTCACTGACTGTGTTTCTAATGGGTTGGTAAGTATCCCAATAACAATTTATCTGTGAAAAACTGTATAAAATCACATTAATTTTACACCTCGTATTGATGACAGTCATATTATTCATCGACATTTAGCGGCTCAGACATAGTACGGTCAGAGTATGGTGTAGTATGAAAAAGCTCTTCCAACAATGTTGTGTACAATTATTTTTGTACTGTGCCCCATCTGTGTTCCGTGCTATGCGATATGCCGATATATTTTTCGCCGAACGGACGGAAAAATTCGTTTTCCCAAGAAACGAATTGATATTACTTAAAAAGCTAAAAGATTTAGATAACAATTAAATTAATAGTGTTAGTAAGATTAGATAAGAATAAATACTTAATTCCAAACTAATTATTCAAAAATTAGTTTGGTATCTTATCGTTACATCGTATAGTTTTGCCTTCGAGTATAGCTGTAAAAAGTGGTTTTTCGGTAACCTATTCATTCGGCGAAGAATGATTTAGCGTGCTATAGGTACCCCCCGTGTTTTTGATCACTATATTACCAATTAATGAGTGATGTGTACTCGAGAATTATAAACCAGATTGATCTAGGAGTAGCTCATCCACCTGTCGGATCACTACACACATACACGATAGATAAGAGCGAGCACTCACACATAAGTATATACCCTTACACACCATGTGGTGACGCAAAAGTCTATGGCAAAATTCGAACCATTGAACCCAACGCGGCAGTCCCTATCAGCGTTCACTACTTCAAATATTCGATAAAAAAATATTTTGGGAAATTTATTCGGATGGGTAATTTGATTCTCGGCGTAAACCGTTACGCGATGTTTATTTGTTTTTCTTTAAACCTAACTTTGTTAATCGGTTCCCGTAAACTAACTTCTTTTTGTATGTATTCTCATATGGGGTGAGTTTACAAAGGTGGCAACTTGAAAACGACCTAACCACACAAAGGTCAAGCATTAATAACAGTGTACGAGGATAAGGCCGGGTAATATCATACATTTCGATGTTAAACGGACAACTTCCAGTAATAACGTGTTTATTTTAATATATAGATCCGTCCATAGTGAGAGTACTTACCTACATAAAACACACGAAGTAAATTTGACTTAAAATAATCACGTGCCTTAAATGTAATATATTGCAAGAGAATCAGTTTGGTTTCACAGGGAACCGATCCATAACAGATGAAAGCATTCAATTGATGTTAAGTTACCTGAAGGCTGTTAGAGTTCACATAAATAATGTCATTTGCGTCCATTGTAATATTTTCAAGGCATTTTCTAGACTAAAAATATAGTCATTTCATTTTTCCTATAATTTTGACAAATAATCCGCGGATCCTGCGTCACATTAAAAACAAATACATTAAAATAATATTAAAAATATATTTGCATTCTAAACGACAAAACTTCGCATGTTAGTTCATAAAAAAACGGTCAAATGCGTGTCGAGCCACGCATAATGTAGGGTTCCGTAGAAGCCCGTTATCATAATATAGAACGATTGTGTAGTTCTTTATTCTCCTCCATTTTCTTCCTGCTAAATCTAAGAAATAAGAGTACGATTGCCGCCAATTTATTATTGTAATTGTAATTCGAAAATTAAACAAAATTCGTTTGTGAATTCTATAGGTACTCGAATGAAAACGTAACGATAGCGCGATTCAGAATCCATTGGTGCATTGTAAGAATTTGAATGTCATTTCACTTATTTGCTGTAGCATAAATAATTATTCTATTATAAAATAGTTCATATATATATGTGAAAGAAAAATAGAAAGTATACATCGATATATGCAAGTAAGCTTATAAATGGGCTATTATACTATATATAACTAGTCTGGCCATAAATACTGTAACATGAAAACTTTTCAGCTTTAGAATTACTTAGAATTTGGAACGCGTTTATAACTTTAAAATTTTCTTTCGATTTCGCGCCATTTCACATATTATTTCGAGTTCATTATCAAATAACAATATGAAATGAGGTGTTAAAAAAGTAGGTATTGAGCCGTCGCGTCGGTCATATTCCAGACACTTCAAAAGCTTGGTATCAGCCGTAGGTATGTTCTTATATCGTAATATCAACAGATACAATAACACTTCCTCTGTCGAAGATCATAAAAGATCAGGGCAGCCGCGTGTCTTAGAACTACAAATTAATGAGGTTCAAAATCCCATTAGGAAGTAAATATATTATGATAACTTAACAATAATCTTATTTCGAGAAATGAAGATTCCCGCTAGGAAAATGTCGCGTATTATAAAACAAGACCTGAAGCTCATCGTCGATATCGATGTGCTTATCGTCGATATACAGTACATGGCCTAAATCAATATTTAAAATTAAATAGAGTGCGATACGCAAGTGAAGGGCACAGAAATATTCTCTTTACCGATGAAAAAAATTACACTATTGAAGAGCACTAAAATCAGCAAATTGATGATGTGTGAAATGAAGTGATCCATGACCTTGGTACGACAGGTACAGACAGCAAACACTTCTAGTGTACGGCCAAGATGAGGTCCAAAAAGTACAGACCTTGGTACGGCAGGTACAGACAGCAAAAACTTCCAGTGTACGGCCAAGATGAGGTCCAAAAAGTACTTTATACCTATATAAGTCGAATCTTTGTACTGTCATATCTATAAGTATCTATACTAATGGAAATAGTTTGAGACCCGGGAAAGGACAAAGGATAGTTTTTATCCAACTGCGCAAAAAGAGGTTAATAGTTTTGCGCGATAACCGCAATACGTGCAGGTGGCGCAGCGGCTGGATAGCTAGTCATATATGACATCATCATCATCATCAGCTAGATGATATCCACTGCTGAATAAAGGTCTCCCCCATAGATCGCCATAAAGAAGGGCTATTAGCCACTTGTAGCCATTGGCTACCCGCGACTTTCACGATATCGTCACTCCACCTAGTGGTATGACATAGGACATAGTTATAGTTTTAAGATTTTTTATTTTAGATTAAGTTTTCAATGCCTATCTTTACCCCTTATAAGCAACCAACTACTTCATCTTAGTCACTTTAGAGGATTTATTCTATAGATTTTATATGCGGTACAAAATTATCCAACTTCCAAGTTCAACGACTATAACTGCTAAACTAATAAAGTTATGTTAACCGCTATACTTTTCCTTTAAAATTCATAAACCGCACTATCAGCTTGAATTTTTTCAGATTTTTCAAGCCTGCAGTTTAGCTTTTAGAGGGGGGGGGGGGGACGCCCTGCTGGAACAAAAATTTGCACTTTAAAGTTTAATATTTCGTAAATGGAGCATTAAATCGAAAAACAGTATTAGCAACCCCTAAGTAATTTTAGAAGACCTATTCAACCATACCAAAAAAGGAAGAGATAGACGACGAAAAAAAATTTCATCTCCACATCACATGTATGGGAGGTACCCTAAAAAAATATTTTTCAAAATTTTATTTTACCACTTTGTCGGCGTAATCAATTTACATATCCATACGAAATTACAGCTTCCTAGCTCTAACGGTCTCTTAGCAAAACCTTGGACAGACGGACAGACAGACGGACATGACGAAACTATAAGGGTTCCTTGTCAGGACTACGGAACCCTAAAAAATCAGGTCAATTCTGTAATGAAAAATAAATTGCATTGAATTTGTCGTCTAATCTCTCACGTTGTCTCAACGTTTTACACCAATTTGCAACACCTTTACGAGCTATAGACCCGTAACATACAAACGTTCAGACAGACAACGGATTTTCGTAAAAAGAATTCCGTTTTCCATTTTAGGTATGGATACTTTGAAATTTGAAAATAAATAACTACTTATTTCTATTCACAGTTAAATTTAAGAAAACAATTGTTGCTTACGTATATAGTATTAATAAATTAAAATCACTTAAGTTGGGTTTAATTGTAAAATCTGTAACTTTCCCCCAAGAAAGATATTAGGTATGTGGTGACTCACGATGTGTTATCTAATATCACTGATTTGCAAACAATGCCGTTACCAGATATAAACATTAATTAACGTTACAAAATTACAAATTTACGAGAGGAAACATTATAGTCATGTGCGGGATTCGAACCAGCACCATCCTATAGCCGGGGTATGTGCTCTGATCGACTGAGCTAACATGACAATGAGTCATAACTATATTTTCCTATCGGTCTTTAACCATCGTATGGGGATGGATGACGCGGGTTTGAATCCCGCACATGACTATAATTTTTCCTCTCGTAAATTTGTATTTTTTTAATATTTAAGCATAAGTACTTTATTGCAAAAAAAAAGATCATCAGTACTAATATTATAAATGCGAAAGTAACTCTGTCTGTCTGTCTGTCTGTCTGTCTGTCTGTCTGTTACGCTTTCACGCCAAAACTAATGGACCGATTTGAATGAAATTTGGTATGGAGATAGTTTGAGACCCGGGAAAAAACATAGGATAGTTTTTATCCGACTGTGCAAAAAGAGGTTCATGTTTTCGCGCGATAACCGACATACGCGCGGGCGGAGCCGCGCCCGGAAAGCTAGTAATTAATAAATGTGTTTTATTTCACAGGTTTGCCTTCGGAAACTTATGGACTTTGGGCATTATGTGGCCAGATTATGCACCCACCTTGTTTGAACCGAACCAATGGTGCCACAGGACACTGTACGTGTTCGCTTTAACGCAGCTTGGAGTCGTTTGGGGAGTCGTTGTGTTACTTCTGCTGTTGCTCCTTGCTCTTGTCATCTGCCAGGTAAAGGTACTTCCTGTTGAACATTGGGATTAGTACCCTAATTGAGGTTTTGTAGGTACTTGATATCGTGAGTTTATATGATGTCCCTACGTGTAACGCTATGTCCTAATAAGATGTCGCAAGACGACAACACATGTGTTGTCCGACTGACCGACTAACGCGACAATATTCAAACAAAGCAGCAACCTAATGGAGCTGGCTAAACTGGCAACGCGCATGGTCTTCAAACGTTACATCGCATGTTGGTCGACGCGTTTGATTATAAAGCCAGTTTGTTTTTGCCATATCGGTCGCAATAACTTCCAGTATTTTTTTGAAATACTGTTAAGACCGATTTAATCACAAATTTTAATGGCAGCCGTTATTTTATTTGTATAATAAATTGTGGCTTTATTTTTGACGTAAACAGCAAAGTCACTTCAACTTATAGGGTCTTCTTTATACTTGTCAATCGTTCACCATATATCTGAGGAACGATAATATGAGTAAAGTCAAAAGATAGTAATTCTAATTCAGAAATATGGTATCCAGGTATTCGGTTGCGGATGGCTCGGACCACCTAGGTACAAGTAGCAACGGCGCAGCGTCGTGCTAGAGCTGTGGCACCGCAACATCAACAACACCATGGACGTGGCCGGCGCGCTGCTGCCCTTCACGCAGGTCGTCCGCCCAGAGCTCACCATCCACGTGCAGGAGGTGCTCACGCAAGCAGACCACCCCACTGACAAAACTAAAACTATTCCAGAAATCAAAGAACCTGTCGACTACGACGCCGCAACAAAAAATACAGAACCAAAACCGAGTTTGGCTAAACATACCCATAGCGAATATAGTCCGAATAAACACGGTGATGGTAAACCTAGTCCAAGACATGGTAAGACTAGTCCGACTAAGGGGAAATTTAGCAAAGTGAGCACTGAAGTAAGGGTGGGCAATGGCAAAGGCAATCCTGCCTGATGGTTATTGGTGGTGGTGCCATCGCACGACAAAAAACATGTGACTTTTGAAAGTACAGATAAAGTGTATTATTTTTAATAAACAGTTTACTTATTAGCTTTGAATATATGGAATGAAAGTGTTTAATTAAAAAAAATATGGTTGGTAAATAGCCTGCGAGTCAAAAGTGTTATCTCATAAAAGCTAAAATGGTAGACGAGAATAATATGCTGAGCTAGAGTTTGACTGAGGCTTTATTCTAATCTATATAAGTGAAGTAAAACGAAGATAAACTTCCTTTAAGTAATTCTTTCAGATATGAACGATGAAGGAGCTATTTGCAATAATAGCATTTACACAAAACTTGAAGATTAAAAAACAGATTGAAATTTATTTTCTCTCCCTAGTCATAACTTGATATTTATGACTTCGCATATCCTGTGAATTAAAAATATTGCTTTTTGTGTGGTCATTTTGTTCTTAGTCTTTATAAAAGACTTATATTTAACATAATTATATACATCTATGTTAATATACAACGAATATTAGTGTGCTTAGGCATAATACGTATAATCATGTTTAAAAAATAATAACTACATATTATATGTAGTAAAGCACACTTAAAAATGTATCGTAATGATATAGATAGTAAACTAAATTAAGCAATTAGTTTGATATTTGTAATATATGTAAGTTTTGGGCGCACATCTTGAACATGTAGGTATTTTTATTGTTAGCTTATTAAGGTAATTGAATGTCAGCATAGTATTATAAAATGAGTTTAAACAAGAATAGAAAACAATATTGTATGGTGCGTATTAATTATTTTTAGTAAAGCGATACAATGATGTTTTCTTTAAATGTGAAACTTTATTAATATATCACATGAAAGTGCATGGATCAGGCTTTAAATAGATTTTTTTTGTGTGTATCACAAATATTTTTGTATAATAATCTTGTAAAGAATACTCTTAAATTGATGTGCTTTTAGATGCGATCGATATATATTCTATATGATTTTATATATGACACTTTCACTAACGCTATATTTTTAGATAAGTATGTTTAAAATATATCTACTTTACAAAATGTCAGAAATATGGCGCTTCAAAAATATTTATTCATATAAAGCTTTCATAGAGCAAAACTAGAAAAATACATTTTTTATATAAGCAACTGAATCCTTATGATAGTAAGTACGTAAACACATATTTTGTCAGATAATATGTACATAGGAGCTTTTTAAAATTTGGCATTATCGTCCTCAAATACTCTACAAACGTCCCTCAATTAATAGACCAATAATAACTTAAGCTTTTCTAGGATTTTTTTTCATCTATTTGATATTATTGTGATAAAAAATAATTCAATATTAATAGGAATAAAAAGAAAATTAACATCTGTTATCCAGAAATAAATACTACCTGGATGTCTACTAAAAAAAATAAGTAGGTATCATAATTTTTGTCTTAAACGCAAGCAATGCAAATTGAATTGAATTGTTTGTAGGTATATTGTATTAGTAATCAGCCAATAAATTTAAATCTATATTATAGATTCAACATTTATCAAATACCTACCATTTATAGAAATTTTTCTAATAAAAACGTAGGTAACTAAACAAAATATCATAAATCCTTTAGATTTAGATAACATTATTATACTCTACTGAAAAATTGGGAACATAGATTAATCTTGTAGATATTTTTATAGAAAACAGAAATAAGTGTATGTAAGACACATTAAAAATAATATTCCTTCATATCACGCTTTACTGATTTTCTCTATACGATATTAGATCGATTAGTTATATCAAAGAATGCATTAAATTATCTCATCATATGTATTTACCTTTTTATGATTTAATGTTATCTTTATATAATAAACCGCCAAAACTTAAAATTCTAGCCAAATCCGTTGTATTTTCATTTCTATAAGTATTATTCTCTAATTTTTCTTTTAAATTTGCGAACACATTTGCGTAGATTTTTCCACACATCAATAATAGTCTCTGTTATGAAAAGCTGTATTATAATAATATAGAACAATTTACTTGGCTATTAAATTACTCTCTCTGCGACTTACACTTGACCACTTTTTTCTTTAAGGAAAGTGTTCTTTTTCTTAAAAAAGATTGAGAAAAAGACGAATGGAAATAAATTATTAGTTCGGGGTATCATCCTCTAGAGTCTAAAAACATTACAAACAAAACTATAGACAATTCCCATATACATGTATTTGCTAAAGAGTTGATATTGGATAGATATACTTTGCTTATTAATTACAACGAAAGGGAACAAATGAAATGTCCTTAACTTCAAATATAAACTTCGGATCTTACATCGAAGCCAGAGCACAAATGGCCGCTAAGAAGCTGGGTATCCTCGGAAAGGTGAGGCAGTACTTAACACCGGGGCAGCTTCTTAATTTATAGCAGGCTCAAGTCCGATAGTGTATGGATTACTGCTGCCACCTCTGGGATGGATCCGCAAAATACCAACTGGAGGCTCTCGACTCCATTGACCGACGAGCCAAAAGACTTATAGGCGATGATAAGCTCGTTGAGTCCAAATTGCAGAGTCTCGGTCATCGTCGTAGGGTCGCTAGCCTATCGGTTTTCTATCGTTTACATTTCGGAGAGTGTGCGCAGGAATTACACGCGTTGATGCCCCTTTTACCAGCGGACTACAAGGCGCTCTGATGGCTGTCATCCTTTCATGGTTGACATTCCTCCAGTTCGTTCGAAGCGTTTTGCTTCAACATTTATCTTCCGTACAGCGAAGGAGTGGAACTCATTGCCCGCGTCTTTGTTTCCTGAATAGTATAATTTGGGAGCCTTCAAGTCTAGAGTGAATAGGTATCTTCTAGGCAAGCATGCTACATCTTCGGCCACATCATCACTTTCCATCAGGTGAGATAGCGGCCAAATGCTTGCCTATAGCGCATAAAAAAAAAATCGTGCCAAATTAAACCCTGAAACATACTTTGGTCTTAGAAAATATAATAATACTACTCGGAAATCATTTCCCTAATTATGGAGTGTTTGTTAAGCTCTATAG
This sequence comes from Plagodis dolabraria, assembly GCA_963854805.1. Classification (NCBI taxonomy): domain Eukaryota; kingdom Metazoa; phylum Arthropoda; class Insecta; order Lepidoptera; family Geometridae; genus Plagodis; species Plagodis dolabraria. Next base: position 2,076,914 of record OY978452.1, on the reverse strand, counting down.
CCAACTCAAAACAGATATCAGCTACTGCACAAAAACTTGTACAGTTCTTATATTTTCTGATAGTTTTGCTCCTTACGTAAAAGCATTAAGTTATTAGTATTAGCTACAAGAAATTTAATTCATCAAAATGGGTATAAGGGAACATTAATATGGTAGAAAATATCCCTTTGATATGAAAATCATGGCTTGATATTATATTTGAATGAAATATATTTTATCGCCCGCTTGCTTTGTATTTAAATTAATTCCTTTGAAGAGTATGAAGTAAATAATTAAACTTAATTGGCTAAGGTATGTTGTACATAAACGTTTGTGCTAACATTATGGAGCATATTTGAAATGTTTGTAAAGTGGAATTAAAATATACTTTTCTTTAAACTTTCGTAAACTATACTCATGTTTTTAATTTTCTGACGGGTCTATCCACGCACGAATTAACATCAAAATATAATATTTTGACTAGCCTCGACGTTTCGATCAAGTTGCATTGTCCGTGGTCACGAGTAGACTGAAGAAACGGGTGTCATCGTCTTGAGGAGCGGCGAGAGCGATTTAAATCTACCCCAGTTAGGTTTTCGATAATGTCTTTATCACTGTCACCTCGACACACTACACTAACAGTATCAGAACTTGCACGCGGCGGCAAATTACGAGGTAAGTCAAAATATTATATTTTGATGTTAATTCGTGCGTGGATAGACCCATCAGAAAATTAAAAACATGTAATTAATATGTTTTAAACACAACATAAGTATTTAAAAAACCTTTATAATTATAGAAACATACATATATTTTGGTTACAAAAACCAACATTGTGCCACTAGCAAAATCTTATATGGCCATTGCTATTGTCAATGTATATAAAAATGAAACAATATAATTTCAATACCTTAAATCCAAAAAAAATATAATTAATTTACATGCTGATTCCAGCTAATCTATTCAAGTTTATAATATATGACATTATGCAAAATAATTCAAGATTAAATAATTACATTAAAATTTAACAAAAATTAAAAAAAAGTTATTGCAGTAAAAAAATATTCATGAATATGTAGCTATAGAAATTTCGTATCATAAAAATATCATAGTGTAGTATATATAGACATCATTATCGTAGATATCATGTAAAACAATTAATCTAAAGACTATGATAAAATATATCAGTAGATGTATACTCAAAGCTCGAAGCATATGAAATACAAATATAAGTAAAATATGTATTGCGTGTCTTAATGTGATGATACGAGTATTAAATGTGTTTTTAAATAAAATGTGGTTTTAATTTATAATTACTAGCTGCCCTCTCCGGCTTCGCACGGGTAATTGCGACCATAAATTGAGATGTAAGCTATCCTATCTTTCAATTTGCATCAAATTGCACACGGTATGCAAATCAAATTAAAAATCTGTTCAGTAGTTTAGGTGTCCATCGCAGACAGACAACGTGACACGTAGTTTTTATATATATAAGGATAATATCTGAGATAGCATTCAATATTCAATTTAGTTTGTTAAGTGTAAGATAGATAGGTAGGTAGGTAGAGGTGATCCAATCTCAGACCGCCTTCTTTGCTGATGATGGTAAAATGTTTGCCAACCCACATTTTTTTTTTTTTTTATTCCTCATAGTTTAGCCTTTGAACACTATCTCACCTGATGGTAAGTGATGATGTAGTCGAAGATGTTGTACAGGCTAACCTAAAATTACTGGCTCTCAAGGACAGCTGCCGGAACACACCGTTAGGTGCTTGGCGACAGATTTTCAACTTGAGGGTGGTAGCTAGCCAGGCGGGCATTCGCAAAGTGGACTAGAGGTCTCCCCAATCCTAATCAATATGTTCAGACCAAACAAAAAAGTACTAACGGAATTATGCGAACAGGAAAATAAGGCCTAGTTTCACCATACTCTGTTATTTATTTGACGCCTTGTTAATCCTTTTAACGGACTGTTAAATGAACCGAGTGTCCCACCAACCGTTAATGGATGATTTATTCTGTTAATAAGGCGTTAAATCTAATCACTGCCCAAATAGTTAACGGGCTGTCAATGATATGAAATATCAATTTTCTTCATAACATAAGTCGAACAAAAAAGGACGCTATACCTATAATATTATTTTTGAAACTGATGTTTTAGAAATTTTTTGATATTATGGAAAGGATACATAATAATTGGGACTGTACATATTTGTATTTCGTTCATCTGACATGTCCATGAATGTGCAAGTATTGGCAGTGCAGACCTAAAAAAATAGATTTGGTAGGGAAATGTCCCGGCAACAGTCAAGATCAGACTATTTGAAATATCTTTTACAGAAACGGTGTTTGATAGTGGATGGTTTGGCAATGCAGTTTCATTGGCTAATAGTGGATACGTAAATTGACACTATATCATGATGCCACTGGAAAATCCAAGAACACCAAGAAAATCCAAGAACTCTAGCATGAATCTCAAAGAAACATTGATTCCTGGGTTGGGCATGCAAATGCAATGAAATAAAAAAAACTGCCTGCCTGTTATTAGTGCAGAAGTACTAAATAACCTTTTAGTAAAAGCATTAAATAATGCTTACCAACAGATGACCCTTAATTTGATGTACCAGCACCATGGGAAGAACTTTTAGATCAAGGATACATCACAGAACAAAGAAATGACGATGAAATCACAAGAAACATAAGTTTTGTGTGAAGACAGCTAATAAATAATTATTATAAGAGTTTGCACTGAGTCAGTGAGACATCTTAAAACACATTTATGGCATAATTCAATACTAGACAATAATATTTGCTGGAAACTATTTCTAAGGAAAGGCTAGAAATAAAAAATCAAAATAAATACTATACCAATTTTATTTTATAGCTCCTTATATTCAAAAGTTATTTTTGTTACATTTCGTTCCCGTAACATGGGATTTACCAACGGTCTGCAAATTTTTCTTCATAGAACGTAGACTGATTTAACAGCTCTGTTATTTTAAAGACCCATTAGCTTAGGTATGGTGAAATTAGGCCTTAGGCCTAATTTCACCATACCATGTTTGTTTACGCTAAATCAGGCATTAGCTAATGGGTCTTTAAAATAACAGAGCTGTTAAATCAGTCTACGTTCTATGAAGTTAACTGAATTAATCATCCATTAACAGTTGGTGGGACACTCGGTTCAGTTAACAGTCCGTTAAAAGGATTAACAAGGCGTCAAATAAATAACAGAGTATGGTGAAACTAGGCCTAAGGCTGGTATTCTTAACATGTGGTACGCCGTTGCTACGCAACCTACCAAATTACTTACGAGTGAAATGCGATTCCAATCCGCTACTAATCTTTTGAAGATTGTTTCTTACGCCCTTTAAAAACACAATCGGCGTTTTCAATGTTAATCTATGATTTTGGTTTGCTCCGTGCTACCTTACAATACATTATACAAACTCATAGTTCTCTAACTTATTCAGCTCAGTAATCCAAAAGCTATTATATTAATATCAAGATAAATATACTCAGTCTGTAGAATAGCTGATTCTCGAGTAGATTGGGCGTTATATGGTATCAGCTAAGTACACAAACCCAATTGTTGAGTCGGACTTTCTATAAAGTCAAATAGTCAATTGTTGCTAAACTTGCAAAGGAAGTTTGATTTCATATAGTTTGTTGACTGAGCTATCAAATTAATAAGCAATTAGAGAGGGAAAGTTATATCCTTAACAAAACAAACTTTCAAGCTCTGTGCTTCCTTAAAAATACATATCTAAGTAGTGATAGCTCCCCATCGCTAACACTACTTATATATGTTAGTTGTTAGTATTGACTGTGCGGTTATTTAAGGGTAGTGTGCACGTAGAGCTTTCCACACAAACGTGGTTTCGTCATAGTTTTAATGCTAAATGTAAAATGTTGCAAGCAAGTTTTTGACTATGCATTGGTCTGCCAGGTTTCCCTAAATTATTCGTAACAATCTTTTAGCGGGAATATCTTATTTTAACATTTAGAAATAAAATAAATAATAAAACGAAAATCTAGGAAAACAAATATATATATAGATATTAGGCCCAAACACATACATGCAAAATTTGACGAGTGTGAACAATTATAGTTACATATTTAATTGGTATTGGTGGTCATGTGCGTTCGTGATGTTAGTATTTAATTCTAGATTAAAAATGAAAATAAAATTTTCCTCTATGGGTCACCGCTGAACCTAGCTGAATATGCTGAATTGATATATAAACAGAAATTGTAGATTGCATCCGCGTGTAATTATATCATTAGATTTTGCACTTTGCATGAATCACAAGACTGAAGGACTGAAGAAGTGGAATTCCACGTCTTAATAATCTACCAAGTCTAAATTTCTAAATTTCATCCAGTTATTGGATCATATCCACATTTTGTTTTACAAAGAATAATACAAATTGTTTTGTAATGATAGCTGTAAATCACCCGAAAAAAATAAATTTATACTAAAAAAATAGCAAGTACTTTGTTGGTATTATTGTAATGTCTACCATATAATTGTTTTTGACGTTTTGGACGTCTTTATTTTATACATCATCATTATTTTGGACATCAAGAAGGTGTATACCTAAATTTCCTGTATTAAAAAAGATGTCCCTTAGATTAGTTCCGATCCTGAAATCAAATTTTCCAGATAGTGTTTCTATTGATACAGGTACCTATAGTCGATTTTGCATCGCGTTGAAGAAACTATGGGATTACCCAGGTTCATATTAAATAAAATTCCTTTTCATAGTCCACAAAAGGTTAAAACAATAGCTTCATGTAATTTCACAGAACGTATGAACGTGGCCTATGGTGAAAACATTTTTAGGCCGAAAAATCAGCTTGATCGAGAGCTTGATGTCATCAAACCTTGATAGCTGATGCTAGACAATGTGTGAAATCAAAGACAGCTTATATAAAATTAAATGGTTAAGAAGCAAGATAATAAAGCAAAAAGTGAATTAGATGGGTTTTATAAACCACTAGTACTGCGTACATTAAGTCTCATACATATATTTTATCAATCCAGAGAGCAACAAAATTTCTCTCGATTCTAAATATGTCAAGATTCTGAGCAAATATTAATTGTCAACAGTTTCAAAATTAATAACTTATCCTCAGTACAAACTAGATGTAAGTATATTTTATTTATTCAGTGTTGGAGTCAGCCCTTGAGCTTTGTCGTCTCGTCTCTTGATCGTTTTGTTCATTTCGACTCCAAATGTAACATTTAGTATAAAATGTAGTTAATTTTAATTATTATATTAACTATCATGATTTGTTTTACTTTTTTATTTTAGAGACGTTCAATTTACAACTTAAACAGCCAAAAGTAAGTATGGCCCATCCTGATATTTCCCAACTTGTTAAAAAACATTTCTTTTTGGACAAACATAACTTCTCTGTCATTGTTTCAAGGAGTGGGCGATCTGGTCGAGTGGTGTTTCAATTGTGGTTACCTTCGAGTAATTCTTTGAGTCAGATGACCAGACGGGATGGAGCCGGCAGCAGCAATTTGCCTATCTACAGTAACACTGGTCAAAGGATGTAGACAAGAACACTAATATTACGGAGGGCACGTTAAGCCGTCGGTCCCGGTTGTTATTCCACCACCATATATAATAAAAAAACAACCTACAACGTGGCGGTCGTAAAATCAGAAGAAATAATTCTTTTCATATGGATGCGATGAAAATAAAACAATATAAATATTATATATTTATAATTATTAAGGGCTTAATTTGTTCAAGTGTGGTTTAATCGAGTGATTTTATTTATTACTTTTTGGTACAATTTTCAATTTATGTCAAAATAACTTGCTTTGAGATTTTTCGTGCAAAAATGGGAAGAGATATTATTGATATAGACTCACCATTGCGGTGAACATAGAAGTAATGTACCATTTTGGCCGTCCTCACTTATGGAACCAATGGATTAGGTAACAAAAATAGCTAAAAATACTAATTTTGCCATTGTTACCTTTTGATTTGAAGCGCGTTGATTACGTAAAACTTAGCTAATCATTTTGTTTACCCAATCATTTATCTTGACAACTAAAACTGTCCGAGTAGGTACCAGTAATAAACATGGTGCCATTGATTCAGTTCACGGAACTTTGTGTGGGACGTCTATTGAAATCAAACAAACGTGGCTTATAGCGTCATGAATTTAAAATTTAAACTATAATTATTTACGGAGAAGGTAAGTAAGTAATGGTAAGTAATTATGAAAACAAGAAGAAAATACAAAATAGAAACAAGCTACTTCATAAATATAACAGTTTAATTTTTTTTTCAGTTTCATGTGCGATCGATTTACATAACCTCATTCCTTCTTCTCCTTTCTTTCATCGGACAACAAGATGCACTGGAACACGGCATCTATACCTACTTGGTCGATATTCCGAAAATACGCACTAAGCGTTGTTAATCCAGCTTTATAATGCGTACGGCCGAAGTATGGAACATCCTACCAGCAGCGTCTCTATTTCCGGATATATATAATCTGGAAGTCTTCAAGAACTGAGTAAATAGGTATCTGCTAGGCAAGCATTTTCCACAGTTGACTGCATCGTCACTTTCCATCAGGTGAGATAGCGGTAAAATGCTTGCTTGACAAATTAAAAAAACTCCGATGGATGAATATGAGTACCTACTATGATGATAAACACTTGGCAATGTCTTTCTTGCGTGCCTGCTGCGATGGTCGCGACGACTTATTGTTCTACATGCGCGGATGCCCGGCAGCATCCCACGTTATTGTAAGACAAGAGATTTTGCTCTGATCAGTTTCTTTATGATGCCCACAATTTTTTTCTCCTATGGTTGACTCTGTGCTTCTACTGGTACAACTTCAATACTGTTCGGATCGCAACTTGTGGTGGCAATCTATTTTTGTCTTCTACGCTCTTCTCTTTGGAGCGAAGCTCTGTGGTTACATTTTTGTGTTAAAATCATAAAGTAACTTTGTATATACTGAAAGTTAAAATAACCCGTGTTGAATCACCTTTTGAAATGTCGCCGCGTATTTTGTTACAAATAATTTGGAAAGGATAGAATTTTGCAAGTTTAGTGATAACCTAGTGGATTTATTGAATTTATTGTATTATAGTGAATTTATAACTGTTGCATACAGACAATATAGACTTGGTGAATTAAGTCCAGGTGGAGGACTCTGCCCATTGCCATGCCTGCCTAGGCAATCTGGAATCTTAACAAATACTTACTGTTAATAAACGACTAAATGTTAATAAACGACTACTTTTTTACATTAGTAAACAGTTTTATTCGATTATTTTCCATACAATTTAAATTTGTATTTTAAATCAGAAAAATAAATCTAATTCAAGTATATTTAAATCCATGTTAAATGAAAGTGGAGGACAATTTTCCGAACAATCGCACTGAGTGGCTCGTTTCGAGTAGAACAAGAGCGCTTAGACAATGCCACTTTATATCAGTGATATGCTATCGTGGATATGGTCTCACCTAGTCATGCTACTGTTTACTTCCCGTAGTATTAGGTACCATTAATGCTACCAGTTATAGAAACCGGGTATTTTATTTTATCCATTACTTTGTTGTGCCCCATTGATAAAAAACCCCATTAGTTTTTGTCCCCGTCGTAAGATTGTAGGTAGTAATACTACATAAAAATAAAAGATAGTAAATTTTAAAATAATTTGAATATAGCATTACCCAATTTAATACAACTTCCATATGATTGTGTCTTAGTTCCAACAGTTATAAAAGTGACAGTTGTCGTATATTTCAACTTTAATTTTGCAATATGTCTGTCACTTGTATATCTGTCATAGCTGTTATTGTTAAGTATTGTTATTGTAGTCTTATGTCCACATATGGTAAAAAAAAATACACATATGTATATTTTATTTATTTAGAAGTAATCTTGCTTTCCGTCTCAAGATGACAGTTATTATAGCAATATGAAAGGGCATTTTGCGAATCACCACCAGACTTCCTAACCCTCAAGTAAATAAATCTGTCGTCAAGATCCTAAAAGTGTGGTCCAGTAGCTCTATTCTACGCAGTTTACGTGAGAATAGGTACCAAAATTTATCGCTGTCTCTCTAACATTTCAGTAAGCATATCTTTTAACTATGTAACACATTTTTGCTCGACTCGACATCAAAATGGAGTAGGCCTTATAGAAGGTATTTTGAGAGTTAAACTGTAAAGCCGTTTTATGGAATGAAAATGAGGTCATTTCAGGAGTGTTTTTGATATAAATATGTCTCAGTTTATGATATTATTATAAAATATTATTATCTATCGATGGCGAGAAAAGCTTATGACTCTAAGCTTATGGCTCCAGCACTCTTTGTGTTGTGAGTGTGGTTCTCAAATGGCTGAACCGATTTCCATATATTTTTATGGTTTTGGTACCTTAAGAGCAAAACAGAGCCCGATCTGTTCGTCTGTCTATCCGTCCGTCCGTTCGTCCTTATTTCACGGATCTCAAGGAATTAGTTATGAACTTAAAACCATTAATGTTATATTACAAATCATAAAATTCTTTTTCCGGGGCGTATTTTTAATTTTCAGGCTTATAGACATATAACAATAAAAAAACGGCAAAGTGCGAGTGGGACTCACACATGAAGGGTTCTGTACCAATATGTGTAACCTAATCTTGCAAGTTACAGACACTTTTCGCAGTGTCCGAATGACCTGGGTAGGTACGAACCCTAAATAGTGATCTCACTAATTGTTTATTTTTAAACAACACATACAACTAAGTAACAAAGTTTCTTAGATTTTCGCGATTGTTACACATGGTAATTAAACAACTTTAAACGGTTTAAATCGCGTATATTTGTCATTATTTTTGTCTGGACGTTTCAGTTTCGTGACCTGTTTTTATTATTATTTTTAGCAAATAAACGGCGAAAACCTCTTTTATTGTATGGGAGCCTCCTTAATTATTTATTTTATTTTAATTTAATTATATTCAAAAAGAACAAAAAACTAAATATTCTTTGAATAGATAAAGCGCCTACCTGACACCTTTATTAGTATCGAGCAAGAAACGGTAAAAAAAATCAAGTTTGTCGAATAGGAACCCCCCTTGAATATTTATTTTATTTTAAGTATTTGTTGTTATAGCAGCAATAGATATACATCATTTGTGAAAATTACAACTGTCTAGATATCACCGTTCTTGAGATACAGCCTGGTGACAGACGGACGGACGGACGGACTGTGAAGTCTCAGTAATAGGGTCCCGTTTTTACCCTTTGGGTACGGAACCCTAAAAAGTAGCACTTAAAAGTTTCTATTTTGCATCTCTACGTGTGGAATGTCGTCGTTTAGTGTCTTCTGTAAAACTGCAATCTTGAACGATAGTCAAGAGCCCCCCTTTTTCAGGGAGGCCTTCGTTTAACGGTGGATGTTTTGGCTGTTGATGTTGAAGATAGTATTCAAAAGCCAGTTAAGCACCTAATAAAAATTCGTGGTTTATATGAATCAAAAGCAGAACAAGGCTCACTTTGGCATCTTTAATGTTGGTGACGTTAACATTTAAAAAGAAAAATTCCAAGAATAAATGCTTTAATTTTACTTCGGCGCAATTAGGAGATAAATTCCTTTACCTAGCATCCTTTTTATCACAAGGGTAGCAGGCTAATATTTTTCTTTCCGGTTTCCATAAATTGAATTCCTTTGAAGTGGTGAAATATTACGATAAGAATTTGATTAATTTATTAAGGGCATGCCAAGCTTATCTCAGCCATATTTTATTTTTAACCAATTCCCTTTTTCTAGGCAACGTGAAAATTCTGGTTTGATTTGCATTTATTTTAGAGGCAACGAAAAATAATGAGTTAATTGAATTTTATAATAAACGTATTGGAACTGATAAAAGGTTTATATATATTCTCGTGGTCATTTAAATTTAAGTAGTGATGTCAACACCGTATCGGCGGTCTAGATTGAACCAATCAGCAGCAGGTTTGAGTTTCCCCGCGTAGAGGAAGAACAATTTTCCAATAATAATAGCCACTTTTTTATCGTCTTTGAGTACAATCGCACCGGATGGTAGGTGATGGTGTGGCCCTGAAATGACACTGAAAGGCTGATGCTGAAAGAAGCCATTAGGTGTTCGTCAGCAGATTTTTAGTGGTAGCTTGCAAGACGGAAATTCTTAAATGCCGAAATCCTACCAACCTCATCTAGAAAATTTGCTAACGGTTTGTTTCTTCAGCTATACTTTTGAGCAGTGGTTCCCAGCCAGTGGTCCGTGGATCAAGACTCCTTTAGAGCCAGTAGGTAGGTAAGTATTTCTTGGCTTAGGCATTCTTACCACATTGCCACTTACACACAGGTGACATTCATTATTTGCCTTTATAGGTTTTCATGTCTATTAGGTAGGTAATACTGAAAAAGGTAAAAGAGGTGACCATTTCTACCTACCCCGCAGGTTGGAAAAAAGGTCAATTGACCAAAAGGGTCCTTCCCAATATCTAGATCGTGTGCCGTATTTATAACTTGTGCCCTTAATCCCTTCGTCACGTTTCTTCGGCACAATTCCTTTCCCTCAGGCGTCATTCTACTCTGCAACCTTAGATCAATATAGAAAGATGCGCTAATCCCATACGGTAAAGAAGAAGGCTTTTGACTTCACAAGCGCGAAAAGATAGCTGCCTTTCTTACATCTAACATTTTAATCGCTATAGTTATGTAAAATAAAATATTTTATGCTCGACAGCAAAGTTATTATGGGTCTCGTACATTTGAAACGTTTGATACGCTCAGTATTCTATTGTTGACCCACTCGCTTATATTTTCCTTCCTTAGGTTTGTCAGTAATACAAAAACACAAATTTTAACTACATATACCGTCTTACCACAAAAGACTTAAGCACGCCTTAGACATGTGTTGAACAGATGTTTCAAAAATGTTGTACCACAAAACGGCGCCTAACACGCGTTTAGGCTTAAACATCCCTTAGTCACGTGTTTATATTTAAACAGCCGCAAGCCTTGGTTTAACAAGTGTTTAACTCAGTTCTATCATTTTTAATATTGATAATTGCAGTGGATATGGACAACTTATATAGATATAATACATCGTGCACGCGTGAACCCATTTGAATATTATAGTGGAAACGATAAGATTAACAGATTTTTTTAAAATAAAATTGTGGATCTATTAAACGATCACCTACAATGTGATCCTCGGGGTGGATCCTCGTAAGTCCCCAATTACACGTTGCGTGCGCCTCACGGTGCTGGGCTCGTCATTAGGTAAGCACGGAATGTTATGGTTGTATATGTAATTATAAATCTAATAATATAATATTTATTTAAAATTATAGTTTTTGAAGCCTAATTCATAGCTTTTACTTGACATCTATCTTTAAATTATAATGAATTTTTTAGAGATTTTATATAGACGCAATAAACTTAACATTATTATTTTACAAATTAAAATATTATTATTTTTCCGAAACTTCGAATTGATTGATAACTCATAGGAGAGCATTATTTTTGTACTATTTGCTTGTGTTTTTAATCTAATAGCTACACTCAAGCCTTCTGATGTACTGAATATTCATCTATAATGAATGTAAATAATTACTAAAATATATAATTTTGGTGCAAAAGGATACTGGTATTTCAAATAATTTCTACATGTAACAAAACGTTCCCTAAAGTTACAAAACAGGCAGATGAAACGCGCACCGACTTAGGCAGTGTTTAGGCAAACACGTGTTAAACATGGTTTTGTGGTAAAAAAATTAAAACGCGTTTAGGCGCTGTTTAACTTTTAGACACTGTCTACCTAAACAGGCGTTGAAACCATGTCTTATGATATTTTGTGGTAAGACGGTTGATAGTTATGTAAAATAAAATATTTTATGCTCGACAGCAAAGTTATTATGGGTCTCGTACATTTGAAACGTTTGATACGCTCAGTATTCTATTGTTGACCCACTCGCTTATATTTTCCTTCCTTAGGTTTGTCAGTAATACAAAAACACAAATTTTAACTACATATAAACTTTGCCGTCTTGCGTAACACATAGCTATTAACAGTGAACAGTAAGCTACTATTAGGTGACGTCGGACTGTCGTCGGATGATTTAAAGTAGGATAAACATATTTTTATCCTGTAAAATGTACAACAAGTGGCAATAATTATTTATTTATTAACCTCCGATGGCCTGAAGGGTGTTGTAAATTTGACTCTCTAAACACACACACATACAAGAGACAGAGAGCTGTGCCTGTGTGTGTCAATCTGTTTTGTGGCATTGTAGCTTCCCTTATGATGAACCAACTTTGATGCTGTTTTTTTTATGCATGATAGGTTAGCCCTTGACCACTATCACACCAGATGGTAAGTGATGATGTGGTCGAAGGTGTTGTTCAGGCTAACCTAGAGAATAACTGGCTCTCAAGGACAGCTGCCGGAACACACCGTTAGATGCTTGGCGACAGATTTTCTATTTAAGGGTGGTAACTAGCCAGGCGGGCATTCGCAAAATGCCCTACCACCATGCTATAACGACTGCCATCCGAAGACAACAACCGGGACCGACGGCTTAATGTGCCCTTCGAAGCACGGAAGCGCTCAGTAGTAATGTCACTAGCGGTCACCCATCCAACTCATGACCGCGGCGAACGTTGCTTAGCTTTGCTGATCGGTTCAGAATGCCTAAGCAAACTTCGCTACGAGCGCTTCATGTTTTTTTATTCGAAAGCAGGCCTTGAAATGATTCCACTTCAACAATTCTTTATTAACGTCTGGAAATTCACAAAAAAGCGACTCTTATGCCATTAGAATAATCACGGTTCATTCTGATTACTGCGTGCAAATAATTCAATTTATTTCAAAAAAATATTTAATCCTACACAAATATAAGTTTGTAAGTAAATGAAATGACAAATCTACGATTGATTTCATCCGACGTGTACGGAATTCAAGTTGTAAGGGTCAAGGAGCAGAGATAAATATTTTATTTGCCCTCGGGGTGACGTTTTCATATTAACAAGATTTCGTTGTGTGAAATGAAATATTTTTACGGCCGCGAATGTGAAATACCAACCAAGTTGCTTTAGAAACGGTCGAGATTTGCAAAAAGGTAAAGTCATTGTATCCACTTTCGGGTTGTGCATATTTTTTATTTACTTAAATATTCTTTTGTCCAGTTTGTAGCTAATGGAATGTTTTTTATTATTGGAATAGGATGGCAAGATGAAAAGACAGTCGACCTCATGTTCAGTTATTGCTTTGGCCATTGGCTTATAAATAGTTAAGTTACTTATAAAGTTAATACAAACCGTTCAGAGTATTTTCTGTGGTATTTAACATGTTGCCTTCAATGCATAAAACTTATGAACCTATGTGTTTTTTGTACTAAAATGTTTCATGGCTAGCCTTAGACCGCTACCTCACCTAATAGTAAGTGATACTGCGATTGAACATGTTGTTAAGGCTAACCTAGTTCAACTTAAACCTATCGTTGAACCACATTAGCCCTATGTTAGTATTACGTGCTAATTAATACTTAACATACAAACTAATTATTTGTACTGGCTATTTAATTAGAACACAACTGCTCTGAGAGGGGCGTCTTAGCACGGTCTTATATTCTCCCGATTAAAAATTTTATATACTTATACTAGAGCACAAGCGAGCTGAACATCAATTAACCGCACGGCTGATTTATAGAACACCCTGTCGGCACAGCTTTGGCTACATACTGAATATACATATTAGTGTGTTCTAAGCATGAATTCCACAAGCGTACACGATTGACGTTTTCGAACAGGAAAAATAAATGGGTCACAAAGTAAACAACCCAAGATTGAGAATGTGATTGCCTCAAATTCATAAACAATTACGTCTCGAATATGTGAACTTTGCACTTATTTTATTAGCCCATTCGTTATGTTCATCACCGAAATAAATCATCCGTCGTTGCTTTATCTTATCCCTGAAGTGATAGGAAGGGCTTCGGACAGCGCTCATCAAACACATTGTACCTAACGATTTAACGTGCATGTTATTTAAACTTTCAAATGTTAAATGTCCATATCTTACTATTCTTTTGAATTTGTTATGTTTTGTTTTTTTGTTAACTTATATTTCATATCTCTCACATTTAATTAACATAAACTACTCACTAGTTACGATATGAATATATTTCTTTGTGTCATCGATATGTATATTAGTTACCACTCCTTGCTGAAAGTGTATGGGAGTCTTACATATTTAGGGAGGGCAGAACGGAACCTTATTAGTAAGACTTGTTGTATGTCTGCATGTCGACAATATGTCACGGATCTTTAGCTCATTAACGAAGTAAGATGTAACCCTGAAATCAATATTTGTTTATAAATGGAGGCTTTTATAGTTGTCAATTGTAGACCTGTTTTATTACATTCTAAGCAAATAAACTAGTTTGTAATCTGGAATTTTAGTACAATATGTATCATATTCTTTAATTAAACCGTTTTAAAATGTAGTATTGACGACAATAATGTGAGCTTACGTTTACGAAAAACAAAAACAAACTTTACAAAAGTAGTACTTGCCATAAGTTAAGCTATAGCTTAGCGGATCTGTAGCCTTTTCCGTGCATTTTAGTTATCATCACTGAAAATCACAGCAGAAGGAAATTGAAAAAAACAATTAATGCATAGCTTATCAAAGCTCTATTTTAATATATAGAAGCATCGTAAAAAGAAACAGTACTGGTAGAAACAACATCATATATCAGTCAGACCGTGAAGCTGACGCCCGTGACCTTTAACAGAATGGCCCCTCGGCTGTCCTTGACGGGGGTCGGATGCCTACGCACCCTTTCATGGGGGTACAATCGATGTTCGGCCCGGAAAGTATGATTCGAGATATTTTTGGATATATTGCAAATAAGCGAGTTTTTTACCATCAACACGCTTCTGTATAAAGTAGACAGATTTCAAGGTCCCACGTAATAGAGGGCGAGCTTATCTATTGTTATCTACCATGCAATATACCTATGGTCTGATGCAACGTCTGATTTAACTACTGATACATATTCTAATACATCTACTGATCTGATATCATTAACTTAACTTAAAAAAAAACAAAAAATGTAACCGACTTCATCACTCAAAAGTGTGAAATAACTTGTTGAAGTCAGTACCGTGATAGTTCAAAGTACCTATTATCACAATATTATGCGCATGGTAACGACTTCACAAGTTATTTCACACTTTTGAGTGTTGAAGTCGGTTCCGTTTTTGGATAAATAAATGCTTTACTCTTTGTAGTGACCCTTACTACTTACGGGATTGATCGTCATTCACTTGCAACGACCATATCATCAAGATAGGAAAATATTTTTCAGTTATGGAGTGTAACTCAAAAACGGCTTGACAGATTTTGAAGAAATTTAAATAGTACCAAACCACAAGCATCAGCTTTCAAATAAAAAAAGCATTATTAAAATCGGTTCAACCAGTAAAAGTTCTGAGGTATAAACATAAAAAAACTGACGAATTGAGAACCTCCTCCTTTTTCCTAAACAGATCTTAGTGATAATTTACAAAAATAACAACAACGGACTTAATCACGTAATATAATATCATAATTTCGATACTTTGTATCTAGATTAACTGCAATTTTTCCGAGAGAGGAGATATAAAAACATTGGTTGCGTTATCGTAAAACATGTGTAGAGCTAATTACAAAAAATTGGCTTGTATGAAGTACAACGTAAGAAGAAATATAGTTTTTGTTTAATGCCTGATAGGTTAGCCTTTGACCACTATCACACCTGATGGTAAGTGATAATGTGATCGGAGATGTTGTTCAGGCTAACCTAGAATTACTGGCTCTCAAGGACAGCTGCCGGAACATACCGTTAGGTGCTTGGCGACAGATTTCCTACTTGAGGGTGGTAGCTAGCCAGGCGGGCATTCGCAAAATGCCCTACCACCATGCTATAACGACTGCTATCCTAAGACAACAACCGGGACCGACGGCTTAACGTGCCCTCCGAACGGAAGCGCTCAGTAGTAATGTCACCAGCGGTCACCCATCCAAGTCATGACCGCGGCGGACGTTGCTTAACTTTGCTGATCGGTTCAGAATGGCTAAGCAGACTTCGCTACGAGCGCATCATTCAGATGTCGCTCCATCCCTATACGATGGTTAAAAACAAAAGGAAAAATTGGAGTCATACGTCATATTGAGTCATTTTGGCCTAGCGGTCGGAGCAGATCCCCGCTATTATTGGGGAGGATGGTGCGGGTTCGCATCCCACACATTGTGGAGATGCGTCATTGTACAAATAAAATATTGCAAATGATATTAAAAAGTTTATTAAAAATATTTGAAAATGTCGATGACGTAATTTTGGAGCTGTCATCAAAACAAGCGAAGTTTTATTGATCCTTGATTTGATCACAAATATATATTTTCATATTTATTATTTCATTAAAGAAATAAATAGGGACTTTCAAAGTTATCAGTAGTAGATATTTTTTGTTAAGGGACCCATATCTTCTCAAAAGTTATGTAAGTATGTACTAACCATGAACTCTATATAATATCTCTATGTCCCTTATTTTGTACAATTGATATACAGGGGGTCCAAGTTTTCAGCTCGTGACGCCTCGTGACGTTATTTTTAGTACCTAGTTATTTTCCATTACCTACCTAAACATGTCACCTTCATATCCACATACCCAAACATATCATAATTATATACTATACAAAAACAACACAACATAGTTTTATTCATTGTGCGCGTTTATCCGGGGAAGTACTGCCATCATACTTATTTCTACCGCCAAGCAGATTACTGCTTGGCGGTAGAAATAAGACAACATTAGTTCTCTTTACTGTGTTCTGGTTCAAAGTCAAAGTCAAAGTCAAAATCATTTATTCAATTTAGGCGTCTACGACGCTCTTATGAAGGTCAATTACAAATTTTAATATTGAAATATACTACATTGTACTGCCACGTTCAGCAAACAAAAATTATAGAGCCACTGCGAGAAGAACGGGCAAGAAACTCGGGGCAATTCTTTTAAACGTTTTTTAACAATGTGTTAAGTACATACTATATAGTAAAATTATTACAATACTTAATTTACATTACGTAGGTGACAGGCGCTAGCTTGGCAGAGGCGAACCAGTCCAAGCATTTTTGTCGTTTAAGTAATCACAAACTGTGTAGTAAGATTTCTTTATCAAAATATTCTTCACATGCAACTTGAATTTTCTTTCTGTGAGCATTGTAATATGTTTGGGCAATTTATTATAAAACCGCACACCGGTTCGAAGGGTATGGGTGCCGGTGAAATTACAGGCATATGAGACTTCACAACTTTATATCTCAGGGTAATGAGCGCAGTGCAGTTCACCATTAGTGACAAACTGTATCTGTTACGGCATAGATAAATGTTACTTAATATATCTATGGTTACGGACAGCACAAAAAATATAACAAACTCTTACTACATACTGAATATGTAAGGTTGTTTTAAACCTGAGTTCAATCTTACAAAAATTGATCTTTTACAGGCTATTTCGACGCTGAACCAACAACCCGAGCCTACATTTTTAGCGGATAAATTAAATTACGTATCGGTTAACCAAAATATATTTGCTTCTTGAATACTCCACAAAAAATATCTTGAAAACATGGCTCTGAAAAATATGTTTAGGACCTTAGCGGTCTGTGAAATTAATTAGAAGTTCACACAAACAGGCTTAATTTCGCATCTAATTAGGCCACAGCACAAAATGGGCAACCCCGATCAATCCCGGGCAGATATAAATTAAGGTCAGTGGCTCATTTACTCGCGAGTTGCTAATCTGTGGGACTAAATTAAAATGTATTCGCTTGAAAAATATGTTAATTCATTGTAGGGTCCGCGGTCCACCTGACCTGACCCGGAACTCGGGGTCACAGTACACTGAGCTGCAGTAATCGATCTCTATGTACTGTAAGGAATCATAGTCAACTTTATTTGAAAAGTAAATTTTCGTCTAAATGCCACGTGATTTGTTTTCCTCGCAATCTAATATTGATACTTAGTTTAATTAAAAAAAAAACTTGAAATTTCAAACTTCCGCATGTCACTATTCTTAAATGCTGTGCCCTTAAACGTATTACCATATTATAAAAAAAGACAGATAGCAACTGCCAACACAAAAACATATAAAATAACACGTTGAAGTTGTTACCATGCTGATTCATAACAATGAGCTTTTATCATGGTCTGACTTCCACTAGTTATTTCATACTTTTCAGTATTGGAAGTCGGTTCCATTTTATTTATTCACCCTGTTTAGTGCATACTGCTTTCAAGATTATTCAGTTGCCTAAAATACTGTTCATCATCATCAAGAGTTGCAATTACCATTTAATAATCCAGGTATGCAAATACATGTTTCAGTTTATTGTCTATAACATAAGAAATATCAACTGTTTTCGATGAAATTTAAATGTGAGCAACTTATGCTCAACCCCACAAAAAAAATCATTAAAATCAGTTCATAACTGGTGCAGTAATTGCGTAACAAAAATACAGAAAAAATATACAATTACACTGAGAACCTCTATTTTCCTCCATCCTCCATTTTTCTTTATGGACGGATAGATAGAATTATACCACTTACGAACCACCCTTACTGTAGATGTATAAATATTGCTATAGAAGCCATGCTACAGTGCGGATTGCGGTGACAGCTATTCGATATTATAATTGAGTTCCCTTTGAGAAAATGTACGCAACGTGGTTTGACATTCGAACTTTGAAACTTCATTAAACTATACGTTGAGGAAGGAGATATAGTTTTAATACATAATTATAAGACAGTCAGAAATTTGGACAGAAACTTACGCATATCTTGATGTCCTATTTCAATCATTAGTCATCAATTACTGCTCAAGTCCAAACCCGTCTTTATTATAAACGATACACAAAAATATGTATGTTGTATATACTTCATCTTGTCGGTTATCACTGTCAGACTGATTGGCCTTAAAGCTTGTAATTTGTAATGGCGGTAGATTTATTTGTCTCATTTTTAAACAAGATGGTCATAATGTTTGACATGACATAAGCCAAGTCGCCAAGCACCTAACGGTGTGCTCCGGCAGCAGTCATTGAGCCAGTGAAATTTCAGGCACATGAGACTTAACAATAATGTCTCAAGGTGATCGGTACAGTGCAATTCGTGACTTGTGATGAAATGCATCTGTTACAGGCAGACGTAAATCCGCTTAACATCAGGTGGGCTTCGAGCTTGTTCCGTCACAAAAACATAAAAAAACGTACATTAATATATTGATGTATTTTTCCGAAAGCAGATCTGTTGAAGAATCCACATTTAACCAATTATTACATATAAACATGAGCGCAAGTTTTTAATAGTAGTTTATGCAACTGGCATATAATAGAGGGTATTAAAACATGAGTGTAGTTTTTTGAAACGAGCCACAGGCGAGTTTCAAAATAAGATTACACGAGTGTTTTAATACCTAATTATATGCAGTTGCATACACTACTTTACTTAATCTCATGGCTATATTAAACATTTTTACCTGTATTTCAACTCTCTGTGGCTATACGCTTTTCTTGATTTTTGTGGCAAAAAACTATTCGTCAGTTTTGTAGCTGTTTCTAGAATGTCAGGTGGAGTTAAATGATCAGTATCGTGGGTGTTGCTTGACATTTTTGCTACTAAAGTTTTATCCAACAAAATATAATAGTCAAATTCGTATGTACGAAATAGCGCCAAAATGGAAAAGTCTGTTATTGGTCTATTGGCTCGGAACCAGCGCAGCGCGTTGCGCGCGCATCTCGCTCACCATAGATAATGTGTACTTAAATTGAATTGAAACCTCTTTGGTCGGGACACATTGTATTATAATAATTAAAAAAATGTTTTAAAGCATTGTTTTGTTAAGAGAACAAGGCTTTAATTTAACTTTTTAATTTTCTTAAAGAAGTATGTAGATAAAATATGCCAATAAAAGTCTGTATTTAATTTCATAATTAGAATATTACCGAATGAGATTATATAAAATACATAATAATACAGCGTGACTATGTACGCGCGCCACAACGTTTCGATCAAGCGAAAACCTCAACCACTTCTTCGATATAAGAAGACATTAATAATCAGACGTCATGTTCACGACAAAAGAATGTTTTGAATAGAGTATGTGTCATAAAGGATAAAGGTTTGACATACAGGGTTTAAAGACCTCATAGAAAGGTTACTGGTATTGTGTTGAAATTCTATTAAGGTAACGTGACTTTAGTAATTTTCTAACATAATTTTCGAAAGAAAAAATTGGAAATCACTTTTTTTTTTTTTTTTTTATGCTGATAGGTTAGCATTTAACCACTATCTCACCTGATGGCAAGTGATGATGTGATCGAGGATGTTGTTCAGACCAACCTAGAGTTACTGGCTCTCAAGGACAGCTGCCGGAACACACCATTAGGTGCTTGGCGACAGATTTTCAACTTGAGGGTGGTAGCTAGCCAGGCGGGCATTTGCAAGGCGCACTACCACCATGCTGTAACGACTGCTATCCTAAGAAAACAACCGGGACCGACGGCTTAACGTGCCCTCCGAAGCACGGAAGCGCTCAGTAGTAGTGTCACCAGCGGTCACCCATCCAAGTCCTGACCGCGGCGGACGTTGCTTAACTTAGCTGATCGATTCAGAATGGCTAAGCAAACTTGGCTACGAGCGCTTCAACTTACCCCATAAAGTACGAGTAAATAATAGATAATGATTGGTATGTGTTAACGAAATTTCAATGAAAAAAAAAAAAAGAACTATAAGGAGGAAAGTACAATGTACAATGACGTCAAACATAAGCACGTTTTTTATGTGATTGTGACGTAACGAGCACGAGGCCCGCCTGATGTTAAGCGGATTAACTTCTGCTCTCAGCCTCTGATCAAAATATGCCTATAACAGATACATTTTGCCATGTGACGAATTGTACTGCGCCCGTCACAATGAGACATGCAGTTGTTAAGTCTCATGTGCCTGTAATTTTTCTGACTCTCAAGGACCGGAACACACTATTAGGTGCTTGGCGACAGATTTTGTACTTGAGGGTGGTAGCTAGCTAGGAGGGAATTTGCAAAAATAGACGTTCTTCCACCGTGCGGTGAAGCTCAAGCTGGCGGTGGGGATCGAACCAGAGATATATATATAATATATCTCTAATAATAGTTATAACCGCTCGGCCATCATTGCTTAACCACAGTCTTAGCATTAATGATTTTGAAATTGTGACCAAATTTATGTGAATACTTATTCCTTCATCTGTCCGCGAGGGATAACACATACCTATGAATAGCATCTCATTAGAATTGAGCATCTCGCCCGTGCTCGTCGCTTCGCGCAATCGTAACTCCCAGACGAAGGACTTCAAAACACCGAAACTGGTCGGAATCTTTCCGGTAAATATAACGCGGGCCTTAGCCAGTTCATAATAAGTTAACGACTATATAATCAAGATAGGTAAATATTTTTCACTTATTAGAGTGTAACTCAAAAACGGCTTGACCGATTTTAATGAAATTTAAATGGGAGCAAACGTCAAGCATCAGCTTTCTACCAAAAAAGATTTTTTAAAATCGATTCACCCAGTAAAAAGTTCTGAGGAAACAAACTAAAAAAAAATTAAAAACATAGAGTCGAATTGAGAACCTCCTCTTTTTTTGGAAGTCGGTGAAAAACAATGTAAAATTATGTGGCTCAAAGAAATAAGACTTAAGATGATAGTCTAAATACAATTATTCTCAGCAGTTCTGTATTTCCTCCGGGGTTTGTAAATACAGACGTTCCTAATAAAGCAAACAATCTGCACTCCCGTAATCCCCAGACGTAATTAACTGCAGAGTTACTTAACTACACTCCACAACGGACAAACTTAACTCGACCAAATTGTGTGGTCAAGCTTATCAGATTATTTCCACAATCAGAGCACGTTCGTGCTCGCTTACCTAAATGTTTCTGGGTTACCGACATAAATACCTACCACCAAATATTAAGCTGGGACAAACCGTACTTTAGCACCACATAATCCGATTAATATTAAAATTAATTGTTAAAACATAAATAAGGATTTACCCATATATTTTTTAGCATATTTTTTTTATGTTATTGTGACGGTACAAGCACGAAGCACACCTGACGTTAAGCGGTAACTTCCGCCTATAACCGATGGATTTCTTATAACAGTGACGAATTGCACTTCACCCTGAAACAAAGTTGTCGAGTCTCATGTACCTGAAATTTGCTCTCAAGGACTGCTGCCGAAACGCACTGTAAGATATTTGGCGACAGATTTTCTTCTTGAAGGTGCGCAAGCATTCGCTACATGCCCTCCTACCATGCGGTGAAGCTCAAGCAGGCGGTGGGTATCGGACCATGCACCTGTAGCACTGCACTCCATAGCTATAACCGCTCGTCATTATTAATTATAATGACCATAGCTAATCTTATAAAAATTTTTTTTGGGCACTAAACAGTGATTATTTTATATTAAACTGTTTTCAAAACTAAAAGTAGTAAAATAACAAACTATTCACGAAATAAAACACAAATATAGCAATTCCGTGTCAGGTAGATCGTGTTCAGAGTTCTGTACTTATTGAAATGAAATTAAAATGTTTTTTTTTTTTATTATTTTTAATCTACACTCCACAGGTCCGTGACTTTTTTTTAACTATGACATAATTTATTAGTAAACAAGAAATATGAAATAGGAAACATGCAACATTCCAAGGGGGAACAGTGTTAACAATTTTTTTTCCGTTAAAGTCATTAGTACCAGCATCCAGAGCAGACCAGATCCTCTAGCAGCACCCGTTCACGAGTTGACGCATGTGCCAGCCATCGCCTTCCTCAACCATTTTTGAGGGAAGATGGCGACCCGACACACAACACCGCCGCGAGACAACACCTTTTTGTGAGCATGACCGATCCGGATACCCGTGCCAACGATTACAATTACAAAAATAATTTGAGACTACAATAAAATAATATACCTACAGAAATTTACATATTTTGTTATTCTCCCACGTCACATTTTAACAGGGCCTCCATTACCGCGCTATTTCGATCTTTGTTCGCCATTTTGAGGTTATAATCATGGATGGCTTTTGGTGTCGTAACCATCGCCTTCCTAACGAACCGTCCTATGGCGTCGTTTTCGTCATCTGCGTAGTATGTATATGAAGGTTCCAGTGTGCCGTGAAATTGCAACGACGGCATGCGGGACGCTCTCGTGCAACTTCATGTTGCTCTTGGTCTTGATGGTGATGACCGACTCGTATGTCAGTCCCTGCGCTTCTTGGATGGTAAGGGTGCGTGATCCACTTCCCTCTCCGTAGCCCTGGCTTATTAGGGTCTCCTTTTCTTCCTGGGTGTGAACCAGGAATAAAGTGTTGGGGAGGGATTTGGGGTTTTTTGCACCTGTGTACCTTTCAAACTTAAGGGACTTAATACGGGGAGCTGAGGAATATATACCAGAGTATATTTTCCTCAGTGCGTACGTGACATCCATTGGGTTCCGATGCGTGCATAACAACTCCTGGGTGATGTTTGTTACCAGGTTAGGGCGGTTGTACCTTAATACGAAGAGATTTTCTCTATCGATATAAGGCAGCTGATTCACATCTCCGATGAGGACAAGTTCATCAACTCCAGATAGCCTGGAAGCCATGACTATGGCTCCGAAATGGTTCATTAGAAATTTCAGAATTCAAAAGCTTCATCCACCGTTAGGCGGCTGTAGCTCTCAGTTCTTTTAAAACCATTTACGAGGGCTGAAGCCATTGTGCGCACCTTGGTTTTAACTAAGTCTCCAATTCGGTGCGCAAGCTTCTCCCACAGGTCTTTCGCTGCTTTTGTAGTTGTTGTGATAATCATGTCCTTGTCCACATCGAATTGCCTTACCACCCAAGTTGTTTTGCCACATCCTGGAACTCCATTAACCCATTGTATTTTCGGTACTTCCCAGTCTTTCCAGAATGCTTCGATCTCCGATCCCCCCAAAATAGATTTCGCCTTTTCGAGGATACGGTCATCTAACATTATTTTGGTGCACTGGGCCGTTACTACAATCGGATCATTTTGTGGTGTCGCGTATTTAGGCCGAACTCGGGATCGGATTTCCCCAACAATCAGTTGCATTGTTGTGTATGGATTTTTTGAGGTAACTAAGATTTTCTCCTCTGTCTTAATACACAACTACCTCATGGTGTTCTGAGGCTTTAATGCAACCAAGATGGTCCGTGACTTCTCCCTTTCGGTGTTCTATTACCATTGCGTCTACGCTTATCACTCGGGCTCTGTCGGTATTTTCTGAAATACTTGAGAGCAACGAACACGCTTGAGCAAAAGGTGTCCTGTCCGTCCACTCGATTAGTACGACCGTCCTGTTTTTCAGTCGTACCAAACGACATGGAGTTCCCATGACAACCTTCACTGGCGTAACGTTGTACGTTTTTCACTTCAAGGTTGTTTTAAAGCTGCTCCCATTCAGCAGGCAAGCTAGTCCAGGTGATAATCGGACGCGGCTCTTGGCTCTAGCGTGGCAGAAGCTTATTCCGAGTCTTTCTTTACTGCCTTCCATATAGAGAGCAACGCCTCGGATGTGAAACCCAGGCTATGATTGGGGCAGGAAGGGTAGGCGGGCTACTAGAACGGGGGAGGTAAATTCGAGTTGCTTTTCACCGCTGTTTTGAAGGACCTCTCAACGAAAGACAGGAAATGTGGTCTGCTATCTGTATCTGCTAGGATGGTGGGCAGATCAGATTCTAGCAGTTTCTTGCTGAGCAAGATTTCGAGGTCCTGTCTGGCAGCGGAAAAGCGGGGACATTCTAACATTAAGTGCCATACCGTCTCGGGGATGTTTGGAACGCACTCGCATCCTGGGCTCTCTTTCAGCTTAAACCTGTGGAGATACTCGGAAATTAAAATGTTATTAGCTTGTGGTCCTAAGTTGTTGAAATATCATTAGATGGTATCCGGCATGGGCACCGCTTCAAAACATACGGCATGAAGGCAACCAATTATCATATTATGATAAAGACAGATTATGTACAGGTGTATGTACATAGTAGAACATGCTGAGGATGTAAAAAATAAAAATATGTTGATCTATAACCAGCCCAAACCAAACAAAGCGAACTACGTGCTAATGACTACTTATGCCAGTTTTTCGTCGGTCACGAAAATTTTCCGGTCACCGATAAGAAAATAGGGAAACAAAATTATAGGGCTGCCTTACACGATACTTATAAATTTTGATACCTTAATTAGTTAAGATTTATGGCTTTAGAAAAACGCGCTTGGTACTCGAGTACTTATCAAATAATTAATGACTGAATAAATGATTTTGGTTAGTTAATGTAAAGATAATTTATGAGTAAGGGCAGCTGGCAGACTTTTTATTTAAATATTCTCTAAATAAAATTGAATGTGGTTAGTATCGTAAATAATGTATAAGTAAGGAAGACAGGCCAAACAAACTTCAACTTTATTGCCATCGAAAAATCATTTAAAGTTTCCTTACACTTTTGTATTACGTATGCTCACATTTATATAACTGACGCTTTGAAGTTCCATGTAACAAAACGATCATTACAAACAAGTTTCCAAGGACTCCAATCAACATGTAGTTACAAAAAATAAGAACTAGTCAAATTTTACTATCATAATTAAAATCCTACATTGATAAGAAAATTTACGATCAACCTACTTAGTTACATTGGACTATCGCTAAATACATTTAACGACGTTTAATAACCAATATCGGTTGACTTTTATTGTGGTATTTATAGTCGACATTCTACACAAAATATCTAAACTTCAGGTCTAGTAAATTAAAAAAAATAAATATAAAAGAATTCAAATTTATGCCGAAAGAATCCTTGCTATCTCTCACGATTCAAATTAAACAGCTTCCTTTACAGTTAGCGAGTTTCTGAGAGTTAAAAGAGGGGACATAAATGGCTGTATCTTTTGAATGATCGTCACAAAAGTTTTTTGGTTGAAGTGTATGTGAGCTTCGGTTTTTCTTATAGCCCTAAGTATTTTGAATAATTACATTTGACCGTTCCTAGCTTCGATTTATAGTTAGACGACTTTAAACTAAAGTACCAAATTTTTTCAAGATTATATTTCTTTGTGAAATGAGGTTTAATATGATAAGTGACCGTATGTACCATATTATCATAGTTCAGTTGTCGACCTAAGTTTCGAGCATATACGATGCCCTTCATCAAGTGAGTTTTCTCGTCTAAACCGCGGTGATGACTCCATGCAACTGTTTATTTTGCACGGCTTGTTCTGTGTTGGAATTTTCGGCGATGGCGATGAAGATCGAAGTGATGAAGAAGGTAAACCACCATCACCACAGCAGCGCGCAGTGCGCCTAAAATGATATTACAAACTTAAATGAAGTTTAGTTATAGAACAAAATTCGTACCTGCTGTCAACGACACTGACTATATTCTTCAAAACAATGTTAAACATCTGCCGCATGTTTACGCTAACCGACACACAAAAAATTTAAAACAGAACACTTATTTGTCTTTTTTATTATTTGTTAGCAGATTTATATCCGCCATAATGTAAAAAAAACTGCTACCTATTACCGTGTAAAGTTAATGTAAAAGGTATTTTTTTTGTTCAACCCGAAAATATGATACAACTTGTGCATCGGAAATGCTTAAAAACACAAGGGGCTAAGGTAAAAGTCACATAATATTTCAATTTATTTGCATCCAAAATAATGTTTATTATATTTTTCAGTAATTAAAATGAATGGAATTTGCACAATTCTATTCTTTTAATAATGGAAAATTACCAAATATTTGCTTAAGTTTATTCATAATCAAATGGACGAGAGATTTGAACTCTGTATAATCGCGATTGGCCAATTCCGTCTTTCCCGCACGCCAGAGCTTCCGGTGGGTGTTATCGCGTTTATGCCATACCTACCTGCCCTAGTATCGGGGTATGTAGAGGGTGGACGATTTATAATTATTGTGTGAAATCAGGAGTTTTTTTCGTTTCACCACACAGAAATTAGTTGTGTTTAGAAAGGAATTAAGCAATACCGATGAATAAGCATAATTTATTTATATGACAATATATTATAATCAAAACAGGAGAACTTAAGTTTAAGTCGGGTCTAGCCTTAAAAAGCATGCATCACAACAACCAATGAAAGAAAATAAAGGATTTTTGTTTTGACGACATAAAAAGTATTGGAATCATTTTGAAATATAAACTTTGGATTCAAAGTAAGAACTAGTTTGAATGTGGCATGTAATATCTTGAATAAGATACAAAGTACGTTGCAACGTGAAGTAGATTACATTTTGGTTTAGCAACGACCAGCCCCGAACTAATATTTTATGTAGTGTCACCATCAATCATTAGTGTCGACACGCCGGTACTCCGTAACTTGATCCTGACACCAACTTCAAAACATCGCACCCTCTGTTTAGTCGAGCTTTTAAATTTACTGCTCTATTTATATCATATAACATTGACACGTCTATATACTAATAGCTGAAAAGATAGTCTAAACAGTACATGCGCCAATGAGCAGCATAACACCACCCACTCCGAGGTTAGTATGGTGTTGCTTCACAATAAGCACATGAATCAATAACATTTTTGGACACCCTTAACCGCAATATTGTAAATCCTCTCCATGCAATGTCTGTGAGAAATTGCTCTCTGTTTACCAAAAAATAATTTTGTATTATATATTGTGTGCATCGATACTTTTCGATCAATGCAGTTTGAGACAGAAAGAGCGTGATGGCGTCAAGCAGGCTGCCGGCTTTAAATTCGAATAAAAAGAACAATAGTTATTTATAATGCAAGACTGTAAGGTTTGAAGCGCTCGTAGCGAAGTTTGCTTAGCCATTCTGAATCGATCAGCAAAGTTAAGCAACGTCCGCCGCGGTCATGAGTTGGATGGGTGACCGCTGGTGACATTACTACTGAGCGCTTCCGTGCTTCGGAGGGCACGTTAAGCCGTCGGTCCCGGTTGTTGTCTTAGGATGGCAGTCGTTACAGCATGGTGGTAGGGCACTTTGCGAATGCCCGACTGGCTAGCTACCACCCTCAAGTTGAAAATCTGTCGCCAAGCACCTAACGGTGTGTTCCGGCAGCTGTCCTTGAGAGCCAGTAATTCTAGGTTAGCCTGTACAACATCTTCGACCATATCATCACTTACCATCAGGTGAGATAGTGGTCAAAGGCTAACCTATAAGGCATAAAAAAAAAAAAAAAAAAAAAAAAAGGTTGTTATTTGTCGCGTATATAGAATAGTATATGAACCTTAAGCGAAGCGAGTGGTTCAAAAATACACTCATATGAGCAGCGAAGGTCTTAAAGTCGAGAGACGAAAAGTAATTTTTATACTCAAAGGGTAGTTGATCCGAGTAGCAGGTGGAAGACGCTGAACCCCACATTAGGATGGGGCTTCGTAATTGCTGCCTACTCGGGCGGGAATAAACGCGAGTTTCTCAAAAGAGGGTAAGAGTGAAATATTTTGTTAGTTATAGTAATTGTAATAATGAAGTACAATATAGTGTTATCTATCTATCTATCTAAAAAGGAAAATTTTAGGAATGTCACTAATTCTGATTTTGAGCTGAAATAATGTGTTATCTAAGATCTCTGAATGGTTCGTCGCTAATAATCTTGTCTTAAATTAAAAAAAGACAAAATATGTAAAGTTTTCTTTACCAAATGTTCCTTATGTTGAACCAAACATTGAGCTTGACCCAAGTAACCTATCTATGGACAATGCGACAGTCTTCCTGGGAATCAAAATGGATTCAACTTTACAGTGGGATCCACATATACATGATCTAGCCGGAAGACTTAGTTCTGCTGCATATGCAGTTTGTAAGATAAGACAGTTAACAGACGTAGCTACTGCACGGCTAGTTTATTTCGCGTACTTCCACAGTATTATGTCGTATGTTGTATTGCTGTGAGGAGCTGCTGCTCAGATAGAGACAATTTTTACCCTACAAAAGCGTGCAATTCGAGCGATTTTTTAAAAAAATTTTTTTAATAATATTATCATTTATTTGGCAAAACTAGGCATATTGTACATAAAATACATAGGAGCCCCTGGTACCTAAACTAGGCTCAAGACCCGTGGCATAGGTTCCAGGTCTCTTTCGTCGGACTAATACAGAAATTATGCCTTAAGTTTAGTTAGAATAGAATACTAATTAAGTATATAATTTACAATTTTTACAAAATATTGATATGATGGTGAAATAAAAGATGAGTTATTTAATTTAGTGTAGGTATAAAAGTTTCGTAGAATTCTTATAATGCAATATAATATATGCTTATATATGTATATATATCCATATATTACATGATTATTACTGAGTATTGTTACTTCATCAATTTACAAAGCTTTAGCAAGTAACTTTTCTGTTTCTTCATAATTAAGGTTAATTAATATTTCAAAATTTTCAAATTGCTCTCATAAACGTTTTACGAATAAATTTTACAAATTGCGTTTATTTTATTGT
The DNA here is from genome assembly GCA_963854805.1 of Plagodis dolabraria. Taxonomy (NCBI): domain Eukaryota; kingdom Metazoa; phylum Arthropoda; class Insecta; order Lepidoptera; family Geometridae; genus Plagodis; species Plagodis dolabraria. Next base: position 2,047,332 of record OY978452.1, on the reverse strand, counting down.
ACAGTAACGGTATAAATTTGATAAATTTCCTTGCAAATGTAGTGTGTATTAAAGGTACAGGGCATACATTGTGAGAAACGCGTTTTCTCTGATGGGAAGGATCGTATATAAGTAAGCTGTGTTGATGTAGGACAGCGTGTTGAATGAAAAACTGCCTCACTGTGAGTAATTGGCATTCTTTATGTAATTGTGCCGTGGGATATCGATAGTTACGTTTAGTGCTACATTTGAGAAGACCTATCTGAGCTATTTCAAGGGGTAATAAGTAAGTTTTAAAAGTGTCTCCCAAGAAGTAATGCAGTATGTTATAATTGACTGAAAAAAGAGTAATATAACATCTTTACAATATCCCAATCAGTACAATCTCAATTTTTTTTGAAAACTGCTATTAATTTTCGAACACGTTTTGTAAGTAGAGTAATGTGTGGTTGGAATGACAAATTGCGATCTATAACTATTAACTTTCCAGTATAGGACAATTACAGCAAGATAAGGGCATGCCAAGGCATTTATTATCTCTAAGACCCTCTATTGTATGATTAATAGTATAATCCTGATTTTTTATGAAAAAGTGAAGTTACTTTGTTTTCTCTATATTGAGAGTGAGCATATTATTTCTCAGCCATAAAGAGATCTTATCATAAGCAGTTTATGCATTTTGGAAAGCTTCCTCCCAGCTATCTCCTTGAATAATTACAACTGTGTCATCTGCATAAGTCAAAATAGTTCCTTGATTAATAGGAAGGTCACATAGTTCGTTGATGTATATCAAAAAAAGTGTAGGACATGTAAGAAATACCTGGAAAGTAATTAACAATATAACAAACTATAAAATTAAACCTCAAAATTCTCAGGAACTTTTGACAACCCTGAAAACTCCAAAAATGTCTGTTGATGAAGCAAATAGTTATTTCGCTAACGTAGGTAAAGTACTCGCCCTCAGCATCATTCCAGGTATAGAATCCTCCACTGATATTTCAACAATCTCAAAGTCTTTAGTTATATTGAATACGGACGAAAGTGAAGTAATTGCAGTTATAAACTCGCTCAAAACAGGTAGCTCGGTAGGATGGGATAACATTCCATCAAATGTTTTTCAACTTCATAAAGACATTTTAGCACCAGTGATATCACATTATTAAATTGTCAATCAATACAGGATGCTTTCCTAAATCACTGAAACACGCCATTATCATTCATAAAAACGGAGACAAAACATTTGTAGGAAACTATCGACCTATCTCTCTCTTAACTTCTTTATCTAAAATATTTGAGGAAATATATAATAAACGCATTGTGGATTTTGTTGAAAATAATAATTTGTTTTTAAAAATCAATTTGGGTTTCGTCGGAAAAAGTCTGCCGCTAATGCTGTACCTAAACTTACAGAATTGATTTTTGAAAATCTTGATTGTAGAAAGGAAGGCATTGTTCTTGGATTTGGCTAAAGCCTTTGATTGTGTCTCTATTCCCCTGCTGCTTAACAGGTTGGAAAGAATTGGTATCAGAGGCTTACAACTTAAACTCATTAGAGACTACTTAAGTGACAGGACTCAAAGTGTTCTATATAAGTAGTCCTTTGCCTGTAAATTTTGGAGTAAAACTCTGATTTGGCTTTTTAAAAAATGCTTTTGCAAAAATTTCTATATCTTTTATATGTTTTATGTAAGATTTAATTATTTGGTTGTACACGTAAACGCATGTGCATACAATCTCGATTCCTCAAACATTGGTATATACCTAATGTGATCCATGGTTTTTTAGCAACATGTCTATTTGGAATGTATAACGTGATAGTACTGTTAAAAATTATTTGAGGGATAGTTTTAATCAGGAAATCTGTGACAATATTGCAGTCTTCAGCTAAATAAATATAAGAAAAATCTGTGGGTGATCATTGGTTATTTTCGTATAATTAATTTTTGAAATGTTTTTGTTCTTTTTAAGTATAGTCGATTTTTTTGTGTCCACTATTAAGAGCAACGTATTATGGTAATCAGTAACGGTATTTTTTATTACTAAGGATTGACAATGTAGAGATGATCGTAGCAAAATATGATCAAGGCAATTTTTCCCTCGCGTTGGAAACGTATGGGTGGGTAAAAGGCCGCGCATAGCTGCAATGTCTAGGTATTCAGCGGTGTTTTTTTCGAGTGGCTCGGCAATCATATTTAAGTTGATATATGAAATGGATCCTAGGGAATCTCTAAGGGATCTTTTTAAAAATAATGATATTTATAACTTTACCGAGTCTGTATATATTTGAAAAAATTATTTATGGGAAAAAATTTAGTAAATTTAAATTAAATAGTATACTTAATAGACAACCACGACTACAACACTAGAAATAAATATAAAATAGCGGTACCAGGTTTTAGACTAGCAAAGACCCCAAGGAAAAGGTCCTTTTTAGGTAATTTTGTGCGGTTTTATAATAAAATTCCCAAACATATTACAATGCTCACAGAAGGGACATTCAAGTTGCACGTAAAAAAACATTTTGATTAAGAAATCTTACTACACAGTTTGTGATTACTTAAACGACAAAAATGCTTGGGAAATTCCGCCTCAAATGTCTCCTACGTAATTTAAACAAATATTGTAATAATTGTATTATATTGTATATAATACATTGTAAAAAGACGTTTAAAAGGATGGCCCCGAGTTTCTTGCCCGTTCTTCTCGCAGGGGCTCTATAAATTTTTTTTGCTGAACGTGGCAGCACAATGTAGAATATTTCAATATTAAAATTTGTAATTGACCGTCATAAGAGCGTCGTAGGCGCCTAAATTGAATAAATGATTTTGAATTTGAATTTGAGCTAGAGCTAGCCAGTGTGTATAAAAAATACCAATTGGAATAGTCCACGACGATAACACGGTATGTTCAGTATTAAAAATATAAAAAAGACTATATAATTTGGCAGAACACTAACAAAATATAAATCATTTAAATAATGAACAAAAACAAGTAAGTAGCTCCAAACAAAAAATTAATGCTATGCATGCAAAAAAACCAGTTAAATCATTTTAATAAATTAGTGTTGTTAATATAAAAGATCTTATTATTTTCCACGCTAGCAGACATCAAGCTCTTTTCCACGCACATTTCGAATGATGAACATAACTTTTCCGAAATTGTAACGTGAAAACAGTTTGTTTATTTACTACTCTCCATTGTGATGCTCATTTGTTTTAATAATTATATGTATATGTTTTACATAAATTGCATTCAAGAAAAAATATTATACTACAAATGTATATCATCCATATGTATTTGGAATAAAGTTAGGAAGAAGATGATAATCACTCAATACAAGAACAAGAAAACATCTGAAATCTGCAACCAGTAGAGTAACAAGCGATAAAGAAAGCTTTTTTCTCACGTATTTCACAAATGACTCGTCATTCTGTAAATCACCGTAATCTATGGAAAGATAGCAAATAGCTTTATTACAGTGGGCCTCCTAAAGACTCACGTTATAACCCTAATTTCCTGGCTCTTCTTAAGGTGTGTATTGACTACAAAGTTACTACATACAAAAATACACAATTTCGTATTTTGTGGCTCCGTTAAAGTAGGCCAGTATCCTTTCATTTCTGGATCCATATAATACTCGTACAAGAGAAATTTAATTGGAACTACCGGACATAGGCTGAAATAAAGATTATAATAAAAGAAACAAAAAAGGCTGAGATCGTTAAATTATTAATTAAAATTATACTAACCTCATACCCTAACAATATTGTATGATTACTAAATGTACATCTGTTGAAGTTGGTGCTTTATTTATTATCTTAAAAGCTTTCTTACTGTGCGTTAATAGTCCCGATCAAACCAGACTTTGGTTGCAAGTTTTTTTAAAAATATATTTTTGCTATATTACAAATTGATTTAGTTGCATTATTCATGAACGAAGAAAATGGTTTTGGAGTATTGTCAAGCATAAGTGTTTTTTTATGGAAGATAGTTCCGTCAAAAACCACCATGTAAATTTAATAATTTGTTTGCTACACGGTCGTAAACGTACCATTGTCAATCTAAAAATATATTACATATATAAAACACTAGCAGTTCCCCCCGGATTCGCACGGATATTTAATAAAAATTTAAAAAATATAAATTTAAACATATAAAAATGTATTTTAAAAATGAAATTCGCGCAAGTTTCACACATATTTAAATATGATAAATTACACCGTCAAAAACACTTACGTAGGAGTTCGAATACGTCAACCCGGGTTTCGAGCATATCAGATGCTCACATAAAAAAGTAGTTATTTTGATATAACTGTAATAGTTAGACTTATAATATTGGAGATTTTTTGTAGTTGATTGATGTTCTCTATAAAATTGTAATACGTCATTTTGCTCTATTATTAACGATTCCCGCTGCTTACGCGATATAACAATTTTTTTTTGGTATTTTTTCGCAGTCCAGTAGTTTCAGAGCCTATTCAATGCAAACGAACAAACAATCAAATCTTTTCTCTTTATAATATTCGTTTAGATATAAAAAAAACCATATGTAATCGTGATGGAACAAGTACGAGGCCCTGGTGTCAAGCGGTAACCTCTATTTTACTATAAAAGCTAACGTGGTTTTCACTCATTTTGGTAAATAATACGGGATAACTCACGTGAATCAGTCAGATAGCTCCGACTATAGTTTCAGGGGGGTAACCTGTGGGGTGCCGGGTACCTGTGGGGTGCCGGGTTAGAATTGCACCCCCCCATCTCTTCCCGTGGGTGTCGTAAGAGGCGACTAAGGGAGAAATACCGGAAGGTGTGCAGCAGCGCCTTCTGAGGACTTACATGTTTAACTGCGATCCCCAAGACGCCTGCCAAGCGTGGGGATTATGGCAAAACCCTCCATGATAAGCACAATCACAACTCGGCCCCCAGTCCCCGGCAGCTCTGTTATTCTTGGCCCCGGTAGCAGGCCAGGTAACGATGGAGCAGGGGGTGCGAAGAATCCCCGGCAGATGCACGGCTACCGCCCTCATAAACGACGACCCTTGGCCCTGGCAGCACACAACGTACGTACGCTCAGGGAGGACCACAAGATTGTCGAGCTGGAAGAGGAAGTAAGCAAGTTACGATGGGATGTCATGGGATTGTGGGAAGTCCGAAGACAGGGAGAGGACACCGTTATCCTAGACTCCGGTAACTTGCTATTCTACCGGGAAGGACACCAAAAATCTCAAGGTGGTGTCGGGTTTCTCGTCCGGAAGTCCCTTGTTAACAACGTTGTAAAAGTCGAAAGTGTGTCTAGCAGGGTAGCGTACCTTATACTCAGAATCACCAAACGGTATTCGCTGAAGGTCATACAGGTTTACGCACCGACCTCGACACGCTCAGACGATGAAGTAGAGGCTATGTATGAGGAGATATCTGAAGCCATACATTCCTCCGAAACATACTTCACCGTTGTTATGGGGGATTTTAACGCTAAGTTGGGCACACGGAATAGCGATGAGTTGAGAGTGGGGCCATTTGGATATGGACAGCGGAACCAGAGGGGTCAGCGGCTGGTCGACTTTATGGAGAAGGAGGGACTCTATGCGATGAACTCCTTCTTCGAGAAGCGACCATCCAGGAAGTGGACGTGGATAAACCCCGATGGTTCAACAAAAAATGAGATCGAGTTTATCATGACGACCAGGAAGCAAATATTCAATGATGTCTCTGTGATCCATAAGGTGAAAACCGGTAGCGATCACCGTATCGTTAGAGGCATATTGAATATCAATGTAAAGCTTGATAGGTCTCGTCTGATAAACTCTACGCTCCGTCCTAGCGCTGCCCAAATTCAAAACCCCGAGAGCTTTCAACTTGAACTACATAACCGCTTCGAGTGCCTAGCTGAAGGCGAAACAGTAGACGAGATTAACAACGGGTTGGTGGAAACTGTCCAAGCGGTGGGATCTCAGTTCTGTAAGACCCCCCGCCGAAATAAACCGAAGAAACTCTCAGAGGAAACCATAAAGTTGATGGAAGACCGGAATGAGATGAGACTGCAATCTTCAGCTGATATGTCGAACTACGGCAAGCTCAATAGACGAATTTCAAAGGCACTGCGACACGATTTGCGCGCCTTCAATACAAATCGTATAAAGGTCGCAATCGAGCGTAACCAAGGCTCCAAAATGTTCGCAAAACATTCATCTATAGGGCAAAGCCAAATGACCAAGCTGAAAATCGACGATGGCAGACTCATCTCATCAAAACCGGAGATTCTGAGAGAGCTTGAAAGGTTTTATGGACAGCTGTACACCTCAACACGAGAACCCGTTGTCAGTGCGGCTCAGGACAAGAGAGCTAAACTGACCCGACACTATACCGAAGACATCCCGGACATCAGCCTATACGAGATACGAATGGCTCTCAAACAGCTTAAGAACAACAAGGCGCCAGGTGATGACGGAATCACGACAGAACCCCTGAGAGCGGGTGGAAAACCGGTACTCTCAGTCCTTCAGAAGTTATTTAATTCCGTCATCCTTGAAGGTAAAACGCCAGAAGCGTGGAGCAGAAGTGTAGTGGTACTGTTCTTCAAAAAAGGTGACAAGACCTTGTTGAAGAACTACAGGCCCATTTCACTTCTGAGCCATGTTTATAAGCTGTTCTCGAGAGTCATTACGAATCGTCTTGCTCGTAGGTTTGATGACTTCCAGCCTCCCGAACAAGCCGGGTTCCGAAAAGGCTTTAGCACCATAGACCACATCCACACGCTTCGCCAGATTATACAGAAGACTGAGGAGTATAATCGGCCATTATGTTTAGCGTTTGTGGACTATGAAAAAGCCTTCGATCCATCGAAACCTGGGCCGTACTGCAGTCTCTTCAGCGATGCCAAATTGACTATAGGTACATCGAAGCGCTGAAGTGTTTGTTTAGGAACGCCACCATGTCGATTCGATTACAGGACAAGAGCACGGAACCAATCCAACTGCAACGAGGCGTGAGACAGGGAGACGTTATTTCTCCGAAACTGTTCACAAATGCGTTGGAGGACGTTTTTAAGCTCTTGGACTGGAGAGAATTAGGCATCAACATCTATGGCGAATACATCACTCACCTTCGTTTCGCCGATGACATTATGTCTAATGTCCATGTTGCACCCGTACCAGTAGTTGTTGGGAACGATACGCTCGAAGTTGTTGACCATTACATATACCTGGGACAGACTGTCCAGTTAGGTAGGTCCAACTTCGACAAAGAGGTCGCCCGAAGAATCCAACTCGGATGGGCAGCGTTCGGGAAGCTTCGCGACATCTTCTCGTCCAACATCCCGCAGAGCCTAAAGACCAAAGTCTTCAACCAGTGTGTGTTGCCAGTGATGACTTATGGCACTGAAACGTGGTCCTTAACTGTGGCCCTTATGGATAAGCTAAGAGTCGCTCAGCGAGCTATGGAGAGAGCTATGCTCGGAGTTTCTTTGCGCGATAAAATCCGGAACGTGGATATTCGCCAAAGAACCAAAGTCACCGACATAGCTCTCAGAATTTGCAAGTTGAAGTGGCAATGGGCGGGCCACATTGCTCGACGAACCGATAACCGATGGGGAAGAAAGGTTCTCGAGTGGTTACCACACTACACCGGAAGACGTAGAGTTGGTAGGCCCCCTACTAGGTGGACTGACGATATTGTGAAAGTCGCGGGTAGCCAATGGCTACAAGTGGCTAATAGCCGTTCTTTGTGGCGATCTATGGGGGAGGCCTTTGTTCAGCAGTGGACGTCTTCCGGCTGATGATGATGATGATAGTTTCAAGACACAGTGCTAAGCTAGACGTAAACGCGGGCGTCCCGAGCTCTCCTTGAAAAAGACCTCCGAATGTGGTTGAAACTATAGTCGGAGCTATCTGACTGATTCACGGTAACCTCTACCTATAACAGATGCATTTCGATACACACGTTGCAATTTGCACTAACGGCCATCACCCTTAAACATAAAATTAATAAGTATCACGTACCTGCAATTCCACCGGCACCGATACCCTTCAAACCGAAACACAGTAATGCAAACATTACCACTTGGGGTTGAAATAGGTATGGTGGGAGTACTATCCCAGACGAACTAGCTCTAGAAGAAACCTATACTGCTACTAAAACAAGGCATTTTTCGCGGGCACAAGCTAGTGTTTGATATTAATAAATAAATCAGTGCCAGGTCAAATATTTTACTGTACATAATACATTTTCAAACCAAATATACAAAACTAAACCTATATATAAGCTGGGAACATTTCTCAACATCCCGCTGTCGAGAGTGGCATTTCTCAACGAAACCTCATCAACAAGCGGATATCTGTCACAAGTTGGAGTCCCTTAGGCAAAGGGCATATTGGAAGTATTGGATGTATATTAAATATACCATCGATATATTATGAAAAATATTAACATTTCCTAAACGATTTCTTATGTTATCAAGGTTGGATGCAATAAAACAAATTAAGCCGTTCATACAAAATTCCTTTATGAATTTTAATTACGTAGAATTTATAGAATGTTTTGAAAAAAAAAGAACGTGAAGAAGAATATGAAAATGGATGGATTAGGTTACGTGCAACGCGTCGTCTTCGTACTACTTTCAATGTTTCAATTGATCGAGCGGCTTTCAGGTACGAAGTTTCAATTGAGTACAGTTCCTATGAATATTACTATTGGACCTATGAAATTAGTCTGCTCATTTTTATCGGATGGCAATACAAAAATGAAGCAAATGGAAAAGTAAAATTAGTGCCATTGGTTCCACCACCAGAGCAATTGTACTCATTGGTTTCAGGAACTGGTACTAATTCCATACATTTCCTTACAATAATATAGTATACCATAAAGCATTAGAATGAGTAAATGATTGCTGTCTACTAAATTGAAAACTTATTTTTGTAAGGAATCGTTTATTGTTGAGATATACTCAAAAACGTTTATTGTATAACTCATATATTACATTTATTAAATTTTGACTATAAACTTTTGACAGAACGAAGTCTGTCCGTGCATCTAGTTAAGTATAAGACATAACATATAATTATAATACTACGTTATAAGATTAAGTTTATTGTATCAGCAAAGGGCAATAAAAACGCGAGCAGAGATCCTGGGGTGCGTAAAAAGAATCCTGAAGCTTCTTGGACGATACATAATTAAATTTAGCAAACTGATAGTACCGATTACTGTCATTATTCAACAACTGACTATGTACGACATGTCGGCATGCAACAGCTAGCTTCAGAAACTCAAATTTGCGCAATGGACGATTTCAATACTTTACCGTGAATATACAATCCCGTGGGGTGCCGGGTTAAAATGGTATCCTCCATGTTTTCCTAAGGGAGTCGTAAAAGGCAAAGAAGGGAAAAATACCTGAAGTCTGGCAGCCTGCATCTATGTTATGTCTTAAAGCAATCGCCAGAAGGCAAGCCACAACGTGGAACCAGTGGCCATATGATGTATTTCTGAACCAATACGACTTAGGAGCCTAAAGAAAGAAAGAATATTCTCTCCTCAAACGCCGGCATTGTGTACTTGAGACCTCTGGTATTGCTGATATCCGTGGCCGACGGCTATCATTTACCACCAGGTAAGTCCCGTCTGCTCGTTTGCCCTCCTACCCCCTAAACACTACTACTGCTCTCCAGTTGCTATAAAACTTCATCTTCTACTGTTTTCTGAACGTTCATGCAAAACCGGTTATTCTTTCTCTTGACGGCATTAAGATGAAAATAGCTCTGTTATATGCCTCTCGTCCAGTAACACCATGCTTTGCCATGCTGCCTATTTGGCTATTTAAGGTACGAACATATGACTAATACACTATAGGGCCGTTAACCATGCACGATTGCTCTGGGGTCCTCAGAGAACCCAAGCGTATAAAATTTATATTTTTACGCTTGGGTTTATGGTTTGGTTTTTCGCGAATTCTCGGTTACTTATAATAAAATAGAAGTAAAATGTATATTTTATGGTAGATATACTAACCTTTTATTGCTTTGAAATTGTTAGCAGGCAAACTTTCAACTGAAACTGATACCTATAGCAACCAGAATACACCGGCTATTCTATCACACCAGCTATACTTTAGTTTAAGAATAGTAATATTAATCAGTTTTATCCAATGTGAACGCTTCCTAACAAGTCACATAGTCACTGTGACCTTGGCCGATGCCCTAAGGGGCCGACATAGTGGCACCGTCGCGTCGCGTCGTTGATAAAATTTCACGCAGTTCTGATTTTATGAACGCGGCACTACCAAGAATTCGTAACTTTATGTGGATTGCCTCAGCTAAAGATATTTATTAAGGGAGATCTAGGTAGAAATATGTTATTTCATTAATACAATTCAGCCAACTTGACTATACTTCACTTTGACAATTTTGTTTATTGTTGATAAACATAAATAATGTAATGAAGTATATCGCGTAACTTTTTACGAAATGTTTAATGATTCTATTTCAATTCCAATGAGCCAAACTTGAGTATTTTTGCGTTATAGTAACATTGCTGAATTACGAGTATTTCCCAATATAACGCATTTACGGCCTGATATATATAAGTTAAGTACAAAGGTATATAAAGCGAACATAGTGTGTGTATACGCGTGTGTGTATTTGTTGCCAATTATCTCAAAATCCGGTAGACGCATTCTGAACCTACTGAACCTGCTGCTGTACCTACTGAATTAGGACATAAAGTATTTTTAAATTAATTAATTAATTTTCTGAGTAACTGTTTCGGATATATCAATTACACACGAGCGCACATTAAATCGATTTTTCTAACAAAAATATGAGATACAATACACCTCCAATGTATACGAATTACAGGTTATAATTTGTGAATTCATACATTGAGATAATTATGAGATACCTGCATTTCTTAGCGAAATCCATAGTTAAAAATAACAAACATTTAAATTTCTTGAAGCAAACATTATGAAAGATGACTCTGGCTGGAATATAAGCTTCGAACTTTACATTTTACAATTACAAAAATACAACGAGAGGAAAAATGATAGTTATGTGCGGGACTAAAATACTTAGGTAAGATTAAATAACTTGGTTGTTGGTGGGGCTAATAGGGGGTGAGGGGTGGCGTTAGAGAGCCAATTGACGTGGAATGTTAATCGCTATGTCGCAGTGGTCGGGCCTGCGTCGCACGTTTGTAGTAGAAGCGTACTTCAGCAATAAGTTTAATAAGCTCGCTGCAAGTGTTAAGTATATTCTATTTCGTATACGGTGTTTAAGTGGTAGACCAAGTGTTCAATTAATGAAGTTGCGGATAGTGAATATTAGTAATTGAGGATCACCACTACGACATTCAATTGGTCCTCGACAATACCAGTGGATCAGTTGAACCATGTCGCCAGGGCTGCTGTGGTGGAGCATCCATGACGGGCAGAAAGAAAACATGCTACCTATCTGTGCCTCTCACTGAAATCGAAACGTGTCGAAAAGTATTCCAGCTGGCCAAGCGTTTTTGACGTCATGACAGCATTGCCTTAGCAGGCATTTTACTGGTGTATTTTTTGTATTCATTAACAAAAAAAATATCTATATGTTTTCTAAACATATATGTGCTTCGTTTAATATTTGTTATAGTTAAATATGGTATTGGAAAAATAATTTTCTCATATACTAACTTGTCACTAATTCTGTTTATGAGCAAGAGAACCAGTGTGAATTAAAAAAAAAACCTATTATAGGGATGGCTAACGCGGTGCATTCCATATTTAAAATTTTAAAAAAGCCTTCAAAAAGAGTTCATCTTTAATATCACATCGACCGTAACGACTATAGTTGAATAAAGCTCTCTTTTATTGAGGATCGGGGGAAGGGTTAGAATAGAATATCATTTATTTGCTTCTAATTAACCTTGGGAATCGCAGTTACCTAATGGTAACAATGCTTCAGAAGGCGCTGCTGCCCATCTCCTGCTATTATTCCTCAGTCGCCTCTAACGACGCCCATAAGAATATCTGTGGGAGTGCAATTCCAGCCCGGCACCCCACCGTACCTCACCTAGTACACATCCATAAAAACAGATTACGTAACACAAAGTTAAAAGTTCAAAGCTTAGCTCGTTAAAATGCGTTCAGTCAGTAACCTCAGAAGTATATTATGACACAAAGTACCCATCATTCACTTTGAAACCTTATCGCAATCGATGCTTCAATATCTTTATTTTCTTTTGGTAAAGCTCTTTGAGGTTTTCTACAATACACTATTGTATTTGTAAGGTTGCTTAGGGACTTGAATAATATATTACTTTTTTTTTTTTTGAAGATAAGTAGATTAAACTTGGAACATATGAAACCTGTTTTTTTTATGCGTGTTATATCTACAACTGGGTTGCAAGACCGGGGCTTTCAGGTTTATTATAGTTAGGTTTATTATAGCTACGTTATGCAGCTAGGTGTGCATGTCATTTCATCGGCAAGCAACCTCATCAAAGAGGAACACAGTAATGTGTGAACATTATTGCTTGGCGGTACAAGTAAGATTGGTATTGTGCTGATATGACAAATTGCATTCAAATCAAAACGTTTCAGTTACCAATGTGTCCTCAAGCGGAATGGCAACCCTTATTCATTCTACTTCTTATACTCTTCTTACGCAAAACAGTCCATGGCATAGGCTTAGGATGTAGCGAAAAAAATTTAAGTTTATGGTCCATGGTAACCATGGCGGTCAACAGCAGAGGCACTCTAGGAGCGGTGCGGAGTATGGCATGGTGCGATCAAGCGAAGGCAACCTGCCAAGAGGGAGGTCAAGGAATCTCATTTACAAATTTTTTAGAGTACAAAATTAGGCGATTTTTTCTCAAAACCATTAATAAAGAGTTAAGTATTTGAAAAAGCACTTGTTTCGATCAGATGAAGTCTAGTAGACTGGTTGATGGTCGCGCACCGTCCCCTATGACGGTTAAAAAAAAATATTCCTTGATGATTATGACTATTATTTTATTTTATCGATTTATTGAATATTATTTTTTAGACATTAATAAACGATTTGTGTTTGATGTTATGATTATTATACAAATACAAATTTATTAATTGGATTGTATTTCTTTAACCCCTGTGGGGGTCGATGAGGTCGATGAGTGCGAACGACAGGACTAGGGAACTGTGATTTACGTACAGATGAAAAAAAATATAATTATTGTTAGTATGTACCAATACTAAAATATCACATTAATTAATTTGGCCGTAACTTAAACCACGTAATATATCATATTTTTAACATTCCGATGTCATTGCATTTCTTATGTCCCTTTAACTCAAGTTGTGATAATAATATAGCATAAGGTGTTATACAGACTAATAGCTGCATAGCATTGGATTAGAAACCACAGAAATTTAAACAAAATTCTTGCAACTTTAAAGCGGAAAAACTTTTTTTGTTTTTCGCGTCCATTCAATTTCCGGACAACCATTCCCGGCATTACCCTTAGTAATGTAGGCCACTGGGGCGGGGGGTAATTCTCGATGCAATTTGCGGCAGATTGCCGCGAGGGGAGGAAAGTGGTGAGGAAAACGGGTAGTTTTGTTCATTTCACGGGACGTTTGGCCTTGGAGAAGGTCAATTTTCTCATTATCGATATAAATCTCTACGGTGGAGATTTTGTTTTTACTTAATTTATAAATTTTTGTACCTAAAAAAATATTAATTGGACATAAACCTACCTCGTCAAACAGTCAAATTTTTTTATTTTTTTTATATAAACGCGCATAAGAATTAAGCACAAAAATATATACTATTTGAGTTTGTTAAAGCAGACGTAGGACAATGGACCTCATAATTATGTATTTGATTCCTTAAATAAATTGATTTAATTTTTCAAATGGAATTCCAAATGAGAGTGAGGCAGCCAACCAACACAAAAACTAACCCAGAATTTTTACATGTAAGTATGTAAATCATAATATATTTTTAAAACGTTAAGTGAAAGGCGCATATACTTTTAAATAAAGTTTATATTATATCCCTATGTATGCTTAAATCTTTTAAACTACGCAATGGATTTTGATGCGTTTTTTTTAATAGATTGTGAGATTGAAGAGGAAGGTATATATGTATAATAACATCCATTAAACAGTAAAGAAATACTGTTCTTTTTGAGGTTTCTAATGTGATGTCGTAAATAATTTCATTTTTTCCGCTTATGTAGCGCTTAAATAATGTACTAAGTATTGTACACATTAAAAAGGTCTACAGAAAACTCCGCTATGGTATATGTCTACCTCTTATGGATATCCCACAATAATTTTTTTTTGTCATTTGCTTTTTACGACAAATAATGGCTAATTTTCGAAGCAATTTTAATCAATACTGCATTAATCCTTATAAAGTAAACTGACCGAATTCATAAAAACTTGGGAAAAAAATGATATTTTGCTTACTTATGCTCTACTGAGCATGTGAAGAGAGTACAACTGTGTCGTATTAGGCTCAAAATGTTAGAGCATAATTTGGTTTCACTCCTCAGATACATAGGAAGGTAAATAAATTTGTGTTTATGGTAGTGTAACGTCAGAAAATTATGAATTATAAATAAATTAAAAAAAACGTTGGCAACTGGATGATAGGATTGATTTCCTACAAAGAAAATATATTTATCCAAACCGAGACAGTTCCACTAGACATCTATGTATACAAACGTTAACCTACGAGTGCCAATATGATATCTATCGCACGTTAAACATTATGTCGTGTAACATAGAATAGTTCCCTTTTTCGGGGCTTGCACAGTTTATTACGAACGCATGTACCTATTGTGCAGTAAGAAGTTTATGAAAAAAAACACGGTCATTATTACAAAGCATGCAATTCTGATAAGAATTCGCGATTGCACGCTCAAAAAGTCAAGACATCCTGATGATGCTCTATGTTGAATCAAAATGTCTCAAACATTGTCTCCGGTTTGCCTACGTATCATTAATGTGTGCAAGCTTTTCAATAGCCATACGGTTTTTTTTTTACTTGATAGGTTAACCGCTACCACTATCTCACCTGAGTGGCCTAAGTGATCATGGTCGAAGATGTTGTTCAGATTAATCTAGAATTCAAGGACAGCTGCTGGAACACACCATAAGGTGCTTGGTGACAGATATTCTACTTGAGGGTGGTAGCTAGCCAGGTCATTTGCAAAATGCCATACCATCATGCTGTAACGTCTGCCTTCCTAAGACAACAACGATTTCACTTGCGGTCATCCATCTAAATCCTGACCACGGCGGACGTTGCTTAACTTAGCTGCTCGGTTAAGAAAACTTCGCTACGAGCGCTTAAAACTCACGAGAAATTTCTAGTTTGAATATTCATAAAAGGACCACAAAGAGCGCTGGATAACAAGGTGGTCACGATATTGGGCAAAGTGGTACCAGAACTAACGACCCACGGAACATCCCGAAAGTTCCCGATAATTAAGTATCGTTTAACACCCGCTGGGAACCGCTGACAATTTGGAAGCCTCCATTAAGGCCGAGTGTGCTTTGCGCCCTAAACCTCTCGAGCGCTCAGGACCTCTAGGGCCCTCTAATTTTGTTAGCCTTGCACGCTCCACTTATGAAGTGGTGTCTTTCATTTTTGCGGGGGCGGGCGTTGAGCTCGCGGAGAGAATGAGAGCGGGTATAGTTCATGTTTGAAGTTCAAATGATGAAAGCTTGACCTATTTTTTATAATTTTAATGAGCACTGTGATAAGTTTTGTTCGTCATCATTTAGGTATCTTATAGTAACATGTAAGCTATGAAACATTGAATATATAATATGAAATACAGTAATATAAGTATTTTCTTACAACACAAAAACTTGACAAGTAATTCGTAATCTCAGAGAAACTAATAAGAAAGAGGGAGTCCAATGTAAATCAAAAATTAAGCATCAAATTCGGCCAATTTTATTAAGACACAACTCACTCACACAAACTTGTCCAAATTCGGCCAATTTAACCTCATTCACGAATCACGATAGACGGTCGCCATTACATACGTCACACAACGGAATAAATAAACTAAAAATGCCCGATTGCGTATTAAAACACTGCAAAAACAGAACATATCCAGTGAAGAAAAAGTTATCTGGAATTACTTTTCACACGTAAGTATTGAATTTAATGTACTTTCATTAATATTATACTACGAAATTTAGGTTATAACTTCGAACCAAAATGTAAACAGTGCGATCGTAAAGTGTTGCCAGACATACATTTTAGGTTGCTTCCAAAAGTGTGCAGTTTATAATAGTCGGTTCGTGTAGCAGTAACATTATATATTTTGTATCTAGACAAGCGAATGTTTATTAGGAAAATCTAGGGATTATCTTATATTATAGTGGAAATAACCAGTAAAGACTTTTGCAAGTAATCATGTTTTAGTTAAATTTAATTTATTATAGTTATAGAGCAATATCTTTGTTATCACTGCAACTATAGTAGTAAGATAGTTCCTGTGTCTCGCACAAAGGTATTCCTGTACAGGTGTCAAAGCTGCCGAAGCATTTGCAAACTTTTTTGCTAGCGTCTTTTTAGACGAACAGCCATTACTCAATACAAGTACTTGTCGCGATCTAGGTCTGCAGGGTGGTTATGTCAGTGTCCCTAGCCTGTCACCACTCGATATTGAGTACGGTCTCAAAAAATTTAAGTTAGGTCGCTTGCCTTAGGCTTGATATACACAAAAAACACAACAAAAGAAACGCCGCGGTATGTGACAGAAGCCCACAGATCCTCTCCGAGTTGAGATTCAAGCTCCAATCGATGTCGTACGGTTACACCAGGTCTTGCAACCAGCAAAGTGCCTCCACAGGGAGAAGCCCGATCCCGTCGCAGCAGTGTCCATTCGTTCGGCGTCACCTCAGCGTCCTCCACTGAATTGTCGAGAAACGTCTCCGTCGCGACGACGAGCAAATGGTCGGAGACCAACATGCTGGCATACCAGCGCAACAACTTCGTCTTTAGGCCTCTAACGTTCTGGTAAAATATGTTTATCTTTGCATTATCGTTGAGTTGTTGCCCTTTTGGAGGGCCACTCCCGAAAGGGCTGAGGGCTAGTTGATGGCTCAACGTTAGAGCTAGTGCTTATTTGTTTTTGGGCTGCTCCTCTATAGTTAACCCAAGCTTTGATTCTAGCGTTAATCGGCCAAACATCGACCGAAAAACATGCGTCATAATAAGCTGATGGCACACCTAACTTGTAAGATTTGTAATCGCCTTTGGCAGTAAGCTCCTCTACCGGACAGGTTCCGTTCGGACATAGTTAGCGTAGGTCATCACGAATATCATCAACACCTGAGGCCATATTCCATAAGTGTATGTGCTTACGTACTTCTACAGCTTTTAATGATGTCACCATTGGACCAGCGGCCCCTTACAGGGAAGGAGGACGCCTATTCTTCTTTTTCTTTACCTCGGTCAAGTCATCAGTATCTGGTTTCTCCGTTGGTGTAGAAATCAAAATATTATTGCTGGCGTTCGTGGGCACTGACTGGGGTTTAATCAAAGAAGAAACTTTAGCATTGGACTCAGTAAGTTTTTGTGTCCGCACCTGCACACCAGCCGATTCAATTTGCTTGCTTGCGGGAGATTTAACCGTAACGGCTGTTTTACACTGCAGTTTGGATGTAGCAGGTGGGTGAGATAGCGGAATGGCTATCGGCCACCGTTGGAGGGGCACTGTTTGTGGCTGAGTTTTTAAGGGCCATTTTTTGGAAGATTATTTTACATTGATTACTGATTTTACTGCTGCACTCACATTGTTGCAGCTTATCTACCAGCTTTCCCATCTGCGACACATACTCTTCTATTTTCGTCTCATAACTCTTAATGGTAAAGACCGATTGGCAAAGTTTTCTGTCATAGTCAGCTATTAGAGCTATCGACTGATTAAGCTTACTGTCATAGATCGCCGTTTGGATATTTGAAGAAGTTATCTGTTCTCTTAGAAGTGTAATCTCGGTGCGTAACTCCTGAACCTCGTGTGACAGATCGGACGAAACTCCACCACTCTTACACGTATCGTAGTTATCGTGTAGCCGTGATGATTTTTGACGTAAAGTAACATTTGAGTTTTGTTGCTTTTTGGTGTGTCCTACAGGGGTTGACCCCTGTAGGACACACCAAAATGCTGTTATTTAGATTGAAGATTGAATTATCACACTGTTAATTAGATTGAAGTTGGTTATAAACAAACAACTTAAACGAAAAGCTTGAGAGATAAAATCTTCCAATTCACTTAAAACAAAGATAAATAGAAAGATCGCCTTCAGGACGGGGTCCCGACGTTGATGTATAAAAGTTTATCGTTTCGAGTATAAAGAACGCGAGTAAAGCCAAACTGTCGCCACAAAATAGTGTCGGGATCTCGGCACTGATGCTCTATTTATGAGATTAGGACTGTTTGTTTATCTTTTAACACAATCTTGATCGTGAAGACCTTTTTCAAAAGAAAATATAGGCCATTTACACGCACGTATTTGTGGCTAGTAGGCATTAATAACAAATTAATTTATTAAAGTTATATAAATAAGATTGCCGCAAAATAATGTACAACTAGTGTACTCTAGATGATGTATTCAGATGATACATACAAATCTGTTTAGGCATTGAAACTTTATGGTAATGGAATGAATAAACTAGCATGGGTCGTTATCACGGGTCGTGCAGATTGACGTTTTAATTGCATTTATAAAATTAGTTGCGTATTCGGAATAGTAATTTGTGAAAGGTAATTTCATGAGTCAATTTTTTTTTTAGTAAAATGGAGGTAAGTTATGTGCCCATGGATGGTAATGAAAATCGACTGGAGCGTAATGAATTTTACTAGGAGCGAAATGATATTTGTTTGGAAGTAAATGAAAACGTGTGGATGGTGATGAAATTTAGTTAGGTATATTTAACATAAATTATCAAAAGGTTTAGTTTTCATATATGAATAAAAAGTACAAATCATATTGTTTATTTTATCATTTTTAACATTAACATTATAATATCCAAATATGAGCACAAGAATCAATTATTACTCCGTTAATTAATAAAATAAAAATATATGGTAAAATTATTAAAACTACCCAATATAATTAAGTAATCACAAAAAACTATAAAATGTCTCAAGACAAACGTAACCAAATATTTTTTGCAAATGTTAAGAATAAGTAAAAACAAATATGATGACAAAACTATTAAAACGAAACCCTTTATAAATAATGAAGAAATATAAAAAATAACATGTTTTTTTCATTTAACAGAAACAAATGAAACAATAAAACAAAACAGTTGGTTTGTATTTTTAATTACTTAGATAAATAATGATGTTGTATATTATTCCTTCAAAAAATGTTTAAATGTTTTTATGAAACAAAAAAAATGCAATGAAAACTAAATAAAATGTACCACATTTTTATAAGATTTTCAAAAACTATTCGAAATTTAAAATATGGCAAATAGTTTATCCTAATTCAAACGAAAAATAAAATAACGTGCATATCATCCATAATGTAACTTTTTAAATTATTCGGAGATTTTACCGCTTCTATGTTGTTCAGCTCAAGAACAGAATACTGTCAAATTCACTTAAGAGCATGTTCTCTTCGATGTTGTTAAATATAGTGTCCGAATCTATGTCTAATACAGTCAGGTGTTCATCCTCTCGAATGATAAATTTATTTATCATAGTATCTTCCAAACAATCTACTCCCAAATCCACTTCCAAGTTTATTTGATTGTTGCATTTGGTAGCCGAGTCAAACGGCGAGGTATATAAGTAATGTTCATGTAAGTCGATATCCAAGTCGTTAATAGCAGTGGTCGGCCCAAACCCAATGTCAAACACCCCTAAATGATTGTTGTGTCCACAAGTGAAGTAGTTGTTTAAGCAATTTAAACAGCTGAGGCACCTGTGAGCTCCATTGTACAGCAATAAAGAAGATCATACAGGTTGGTGAACTTTGGTGGTGTTTTTGAAGCCTGGAACGTGAGCAGGAAATTTGTTTCGAGTGAGATATCACTCGAAACTCGGAAGATATTCCTCTTAAATTACAATAATTTCGACACTGAACCTTTTGACGAATCTGATCTATAAAATCTTTGATCTAATAAATCATTCATGAATTTTTGTGATCATGTAAAAAACGAATAGGTTCCTATATTGGCTTGAAGGAGAATCTGACAATGAGTGAACTTAGAACAGCGATGGGACTAGCTGTTTTGCATTATCAGCAGGGGTGTAAAGTCTAAATCCATGGCTGGCAAATATTGCTGACTTATTCATTCAGGTTTTGAGGCATTCAATGTCGTTGTCGCTTTCGGGGGCCGCCGTTGTAAAATGGAAGATAATGAATTGGAGAAGAATGAGTTTTACACATTTGATTTTAAATTGTTTACAAAATGAGGTATTTATAAAACATGAAAAAAAATTACTTACTTTTAAAATTAGTGGATGGCAATGACAGTGAATATATGGCAAACTCCTTCCGGTGACACGAGATTCTTAGTAATTTTTAACGTAGCCACAGACGTATTTCCGCTCTGAGCTGTAGCGACACCTGGTTTGTTGCTGAACTTGCGAGGAATTACCTAGCCATTGTCCAGGGCCTTACTTGAGAAATATGTTTATATTCGAAAGCTTGGATAGGAATGAACTTTTTTGTTTGACTAAATTAAAACTTTGATTATCATTAACTTGTAGTCGCTTTCTAAATATAAAAACCTCAACAAAATATTATTTAACTATTAATTTATCCAAAAAGAAGAATTTATTTGGTATTTTATAAAAATATTTCATATTAAAAATTATTGAATTAGCTGATGGATTGTTTGGACACGGAGTGGAATGCTATTTTAGTATATTTTTCAGCTTCTTTTTATAAATAACTATATAGCTTTTTCATGCTGTGTGGTATTAAAGCTTGATTGGGATGTAACAGTTCCATATACATAGTTTTTAAATAAAAAAGTGACATATGAGTTATTGGCTCGGTCACGTAATACGAACTAAACGTGATAAAGACCCGCATACGTATTGGTACATACTTGAACTCACAGAACATTACACTTCTTTTGTACATTTATTTTAAAATATTTTTCTATACTAAAACGAGACGTTACACGGTGAAAACTTTGTTTACTGTTAGTAGATGTTTTTTTTTACCTTTGAACACAATCTCGGCTGGGCGATGACCTAATTATGAAGCTATAGATTATTATTGAATAATATCTGAATTAGTTATGGCTATCTAGATCTATAGCTGGAAAAGTGACGTCGACTTAAACTAGAATTTGGCAAATAGCTCGATGACAGATTTTTTTTAACCAGTGGAGGGAGGATAAGTTCTGTCTGAATCTCTAGAACCATGGACTCTTTATGCAGCTGTTTTAAGCTATTACCACTGGTCCAACATTGACTGATATATGATTCTTGACTAATCATCCATTATAGATCCTCGGTTTTGGTTGAATAATAGACATAATTTTCTTGATAAATGCAGGTGGGGCTATAGCCGCCGGTGGGAAGTAATGCGTAGCAATATAGCCTATTAGAAATCTTGCTTATAAAATATAACTTTCTGAATTTTTATACAGCGATGTATAAGAATTTTGCTACACAATAACTTGTTAGTTGTTAAAAATAAAGCTTGTTAGTTTTCATACTAAATCAAATTTGCAGTATGAATCAAGATGTTCAGTGTCTGTTGTAAAATATTTACTGTACATAATATACAGAAAACTCAAGTTCTTATTTCTAGTTAACTGGTATAATCTGTAAAAATAGTCTAAAAAAATCGGCCAAGTGCGAGTCGGACTCGCGCACGAAGGGTTCCGTACCCTTAGCTATACAACATTAGACTTCATATTTTAACCTTTTTTTGTTTTAACGTGCGCGAGTCCGACTTGCACTTGGCCAACTTTTTGCATTTTTTGTTATAGCGGCCACATAAATACATCATTTGTGAAAATTTCAACAGTCTAGCTATCACCGTTTTTGAGATACAGCCTGGTGACACGGACGGTCGGACGGACAGCGAAGTCTCAGTAATAGGGTCCCGTTTTTACCCTTTGGGTACGGAAACCTAAAAATGGTAACGTTAAAAGCCCCCAATCACTTATTAATAGAGCAAATTACTTAACATAATTATTCCACTTCCGATCTATATCTCTAGCAAATGACATCTATCAAAAGGATCTATCCTCTAACCACAATCTCAACATAATAATACTACGTGACGTCACTTCGAAGATCAGACAACCTTTTTGCTCTTGAAGATTTAGAGACAATATGACACTAACTCAAGTGTATGTTGAAGTACCTTAGTATGGAATTTAATTGGCTTATAAATCAAAAATGCATAAAAATCTGTACTCACTTCGGGACCAATAACTATTTGGAATTAGTTTTACTCTAATCAAAATACATAATATATTCTCAATAGCTTTCTCTGTAACCCGCAATGGTTCATTGGTGCATTCAACCAAAAAGAATCAGCGAGTGTTTGAAATTATACGATTATAGTAGCAGTACCGTTAAGCACCCATCGGGTAGGTGAGTTTCGTCACAGAATTGTGAGACGTAAAGTTTACACATGTGACCAGTGAACTACTTTTTAATGATTTTTCTCATATTATGTTAGCTTCTATGGAGCACAAACTTGTTAAAGGCGCGTGCCTGACAATGTTCTTTTTTAAAAAGGAGTTGCATTAGGAAATTTAGTACAACATTTTAACACTCGTTTGGATGATGTTATGGTTACAATGACAAAGGATGTTTTAATGTTGGCAAGAAGCTAGCTATTTTAGAATTTTTTTATGAAGGATTTACAGCATGGTTGCAGATACACCCATCCTATAAATCCTGTATTACCTATACCTGTTTATTACAACCAACATTCCAATAATACCCTTATACAACAGTAATTGCATAAATAAGTATAAGAATATTTTTAACTCAAAACTCCAATAAGGCTAATAACGATATAGAATGTTGGACTTTCTACCTAAATTACCATCTCAGATTCAAAGACGGCACCTCAGAAACACATAAATCAATCGATACGATTTCATGACTCGTCCCGCTTTTTCGCCAATCGTTACGATTGTAACATATTTTTGAATGAGAGCTTTTTAAATATCTCATGGGCTAGCCTATGCTCTTAATTTCACCTTAGTGACTATCAAAAGGCTCTCGAAGACATCTGCCGGAAAACACTTTAACGTGCTAAGAGACCATTTTTTCTATTGCAGGAAGGAAGATTTAATAAATATATTTATTGATTTATTTATATTAATTCACAAAATATCTTACCACCAAGATAGAGAAAGGCTTTTTTTCAACAAATCCAAACTTTTTTAGCAAACGTTAGGTAAAAAAAATTAAGTTGCAATTTTATTTTTTTACTAGACACTAGGTGGTCTGACGATATCATATAAGTAACTAATGGCTAAAAGCGTATAATAGCCGTTTTTAGTGGCAATCTGTGGGGGAGGCGTTTGGTCAATAGTAGACGTATTCCGGCTGCTGATGATGATGAAAATTGTGATGAACAGTTGTTGAGTTGTGTGTTTTTCAGCTGAAGATTATAACTTACCTACCTTGTTTTACAGTCTCATGTAGAATCTAGTTCTACAGATATTATGAGCAATGTACCTACTTGTTCGTATTTCCCCTTGAATGCATCGATACAAAATACCGCTGCTCCACAGTAAAATGACAGAAAAATATATATAACCTTATACCGAGTTCACGTGGAAGATACGTTGATAAACATATAGCAATGTAAATTAGCTAAAACGGTTCGTGCGTCATAACATTTATTATATGTTATATAATGCAGAATAAGTCCATATTCGATTATCCAGGAACTAATTTTATTATACTATATGTGTATAACTAAAGTAGAAAATGTAAAACGTAAGCGAATCAAACGATATTTCTCCTTGAATGCATCGCTGCACCGATATGGGAATTATTAGTCAGAGAAAGCCATTCAAAAGATATTTCCTGCGATAAAACCATTAGGAATATAGTTATAGCAAAGAATCGTTCCATCTTAATGCGCTTTGGAATCGTCAAACATACCCTTAAAATTTTATTACGTTTGATAAAGCTTCTTCGAACGAAAGCTAGGAGAATTTAAACTGATACATATCTCTCTAGTTGAAGTCGAAGGTGAGTTTGGACGCGCTACAGAGCGACCAAGAAGCTCAATTAACAACTTATAAGCTCTTCACTGAGTTCCATGGTGTCTATCCTCCCGCGAAAAACCTTGTATGCTATTATGATTCGATCATTAGAACTTTGTAGTAACTAGAATTAGCAAATTGTATCTCAAGCAACCCATACTAAAATTTCTGGGACACATGTAAAAATAGTATCCATTATGTTAGCGCTTGTAAAAGAATCTCAGAAATTCTAAAACAAAATTCCTTTTGGCTCCATACTACACAACCAAGCACAAAGTGTTGTTCAGCGTTTCTAATTTTTTTTATCCCTAATCAAAACAAATCTATCGAGGTCATCAAAATTATGTATTTGTTAGAGATGCTTCCATCGTTGGAGTCAAATCTCTTCCCGCCGCGCTATTTCTTCAGGTTTGGTAACAAGAAATAGTCACTAGGGGCTAATTCGAAAAAGTAAGGTGGATGAGGGAGCAATTTGTAGCTTGATTCATGGAATTTTGCCACGGAAATATCGCATGTGTGCCCTTTGGATTATACTGGCACGAAAGAACTGTTTTTTGGCCGAACGCGGTCGTTCTTTTTTCAAATGCTCGTTAAATCAACCAATAAGTTGGCGCCGATAATTCACCCCGAGAAACCTATTGATTTGACCGCAGTTTGGGCTCTAGTGTGTTGTGGTGGATCCATGTTTCGTCTGTGGTTACAAAACAGCGCAAAATCTCGTCCATATTGCAGTTATAGAACGCCCAACACAAACGACTGCGTTTGTGATTGATTATGGCCAAACGCTCACCCATCTGGCGCAAAGCTTTCTATCTATTCTATTCTACCCTATATTCAATTCTATCATACCTAAGTGATCATTCAAAATTGAAACCACTGAGCCATGTGAGATCCTGGCTCCATAATCTAATTCATAATATCTCCACTTTCAATCTGCGATCGGCCAACATCATATAGTATTTTTTTATTTTGTTGTGGGTCTAAAGACTTCAACTGGGCTTTCAGAACTTTGACATCTTCCGTGCTTATGTACAGCCAAAATAAACCACTTGTGACCTATTTATCAAGCTTAGCCTTGGTTTGAGGAATGGTTTTTTTCCGCCTAAAAATATCCTTAAAGAGTCGTCATCATCATCATCATCACATCAACCGAATCATTCTCCGTTTCACAATGGGAGAGCTTATTGGGAGGATTTGCCATAATCCCCACGCTTGGCATGCACCTAGGGATCTCAGTAAAAGATGTGATTTCTTCAGACGACGCTGCTTCCTACCTTCTAACACCTTTGCCTCTTTCGACACCTACTGGAAGAAATTGGGGGATGACATTCTAACCCGGCACCCTACGGGAAATTAGTACCTACACAAATTACAACTTCTTCCATTTTTTTCTCAAATATATCGATGGCTGTCAACACTAACTGAATGATGCAGCTTGTTCAAATTTTGACAAGAGTCAACTGACAGATGCCTGATGACAGAACAGTGTTGCACTTTCATATAAGGGGCGGGAAATTCAAAAGTCACGGATTTATTGACCCGCTCTCGTATGTACACGGCTTACACACTCGCGAACTTAAAATAGGTTTTGATAAAATATTGAATAAATCCTTTCGTCTGGTATCTCTTAAACTAAGTAGTCATGTGTGGGATGAAAGGAAACCTTAGTTTTCAAAGTTTAGAGCGTTTACGTGTAAACGTATTTTTTATAATAGTGATCTTTTTCATTTCTTAAATATTAAAATAATAGTTTCAACAGTAGTGTACATAAACAAAATTACTCAGTCCAGACATTCCTAGGATATTCTCCCAAAATGTGACCGTATTTATAAAGATATTATCAAAGCTTTATTTCCAAAGGCATCTTCAATAAGGGAAGCGCATCGGCGCAGTGATGCATTCAACCGGAACTTACGAGGTGCTCTTGAAGTAACGGTTATACCATTTTGCGGATATTAGCTTCCACATACCGGCTATATCTTTTCAATTAAATGCAGCAAATCATTATCAAAATGCTTGTACCTATATACTTACCTATAAGAGTCATACATCCATAGTCAAGAATGTCTGCAACATGGGTTTATTACGAGATAATATATTTTGATATTATAAGAGGAGTAGATCTTTAACTGTCTCGTTAGTCAAGTGGCAAAAATTACGTTGCTTATGAATGTTAAGGTTTTTGCTTATAGCCGTTATCAGGGCTTTGTGATTAAGTCACAATTATCAGTAATGGAGTCTGGTGTAGAGAAAAAAAAAAGTCATTTTTATAAGAAAAGCCTAAAATCGTTGACCTAATATCCTAGAATACATGTTTTTAATGTTGGGATGACAAGAGTGGCCATTTAGATAATAACGCGTTGTTCACTTGAACTCGCTATCATTTATATTATACACGTTTTAAGCAGTAATAATAAATTTAAAAAATCGCCCAAGTGCGATTCGGACTCGCGCACGAAGGGTCCATACCATTAGCTATACAACATTAGACTTTATATTTAAACCTTTTTTGTTTTACGTGTGCGAGTCCGGCTTTTTGTATTTGTTGTTATAGCGGCAACAGAAATACATCATCTGTGAAAATTTAAACTGTCTAGCTATCACCGTTCTTGTGATACAGCCTGGTGACAGACGGACGAACGGACGCTTGGCTAGTGACCACAGTATAAAATTTTACAGATTTTATACTTGGGGGTGGTAGCTGGTCAAGCGGGAATTCGGGAAATGCCTTCTACTATTCCGTGAAGCACACCAAACGGTGGGTTCAGACCATTGTAACTAAGATTATTTGTATTCAGGTTAGGCATATATTATCTTCGACCACATCACACACTTACCATAAGCAAGCTTTTAAATGGCTGAAAGAGCAACTAGATGCCTAAGGCACTTACTTTTGCTAGATATGTTATGGTACTAATAACATATCTAGTTCTATATTATATATTCTATATAATATCGGTACTAGGGGGCAAGAAGCGCGCAATTTCAAAACTGCTTCAGAAAATAAATTTGTCAAAAAAAGTGTTATGACTCGTTAATTGGAGAGCTAATTCAGAATTTCGAGACTCCAGAGCAATACTTTACACTACTCAACACACGCTGTTGTTGAGTAAAATTATATTATAATTGGAGTTGGTAATCAGGGTAAACCAAGAATGGCAGTTGGTTCTTAACGGTATATTAATAAGGTACTATCTAAAAGTGCGTTTTGCAAAGGAATGATTATCGAGCAGTATAGGTGAGGAATAGCTACGGACTGCTTTGGCCCCACGTCTATATTTCCATCCCAAATGCTGGTTTCAGCTCCATCGCATGGTGGAAGGACATT
Organism: Plagodis dolabraria; assembly: GCA_963854805.1. Taxonomy (NCBI): domain Eukaryota; kingdom Metazoa; phylum Arthropoda; class Insecta; order Lepidoptera; family Geometridae; genus Plagodis; species Plagodis dolabraria. The sequence continues at coordinate 2,019,831 of OY978452.1, read as the reverse complement.
ATTTGATTTTTCCAACACCATTTGGTATGGCATAGAGCATAAATCAACATTTGAACGATGTACCCCGGTTCAGTAGTAGCAAGTTCACTGGGACATTATATAGTTCAAAAGTTGAAGTTATAATTCCTCTTTCCTTTACCTCATATATTGAATGGATCTTTTCAAGCACATGTTCTCCTAAAAATATTGTTGGCACCAAAAATTTCATTTTCGCTCTACATTCAGCCTCAAAGGAATTTATATTTACCTAAAAATGGGTACCGCATTTTATAAGAGTACCATGCTCCAGGTAGCTTTGAAGTTAACGTAGCGTATTTTCCCAAGTAGGTAACAACTGTTACATTTTCCTTATAAAGTTATAAGCGGTTCTCCGCCGTGATTTTACACCCCCATTTCCTTTTCATTATCTTGACGATTACTTGACCGCCATCAAACTGTGGCGGCCCTTTAAGACTGCGGAAGTTATGGAGAGCGGCGCACCGTTATACCGACACTTTGCTCTCTGTTCCTCAGCTGCATTGCCTTCTATCCGATACTTCTGCCAGTCACACGGTGCTATCATACCACAACCTACAGCCGCTCCAACACGAGCTTGAGGAAAAAAGGCCAAAGAAGCGGCGCCGCCTCGGGTTTCCTTCACTTCACCCTGGTGACCCAAGGTTACTAGAGCCCCCCGCCGCGACAAAGCGTGCCCCATGGGGGGGGGGGGGAAGCGTCACGCCTGTCTATATTACACTTGCAGTGCTACTAAACTTTATTTCTTATGTCTCATTCACCCAGTAATTTCACTTGATATAGTGCCCATCGAGTTCAAATACAGAATTGTTTACACACCGTTGCTTAGAAGAAGAATATATGACGCTACTCACAACGACTTTTTTTTATGCGTGAAAGGTTAGCCTTTGACCACTATCTCACCTGATGGTAAGTGATGATGTGGTCGAAGATGTTGTTCAGGCTAACCTAGGATTACTGGCTCTCAAGGACAGCTGCCGGAACACACCGTAAGGTGCTTGGCGATAGATTTTCTACTTGAGGGTGTTAGCTAGCCAGGCGAGCATTCGCAAAATGCCCTACCACCACGCTATGACGACTGCCATCCTAAGACAACAACCTGAAATAAATACCTGAAATCAAAGATTAATATCGAAATTGAATAGAAGACTCAAGCTAGCATGAATAATAAGCAAATATATCAAAGCAATATTATTGAAACAAAGAAAAATCCTGTTCGACTTTTACAAGTGTTAATTAACTAACACGAAAGTCCAAATTTCCGCAGAATGAGTGGCGCTGAAATCAGAAAAAAGCAAGTGATTATTTTCAATAAATCAAAATGGATCTTTGAATTTGCAATTAAAATAAGAAAATCTCTATCTGAACGCAAACTCGCAATAAAAACCCGCCAACCAGTGAGCAATAAAGCTCCCTTCTTCATTTGACGTTTCGTAGTTGTCTTGAAGCTGTCATTAGAGTTACATAATACCAATTTTACGTCAAAAGTGTCTAGTTTCGTTCATTCTCTCGTCTTCAGAAAGTCTGGTAATCCTCAAAACCACCGAGAGTTACATAATAGCTCTGCGGGACCGATGGCTTACGTGCGCTCTGTAGCACGGAAGCGCTCAGTAGTAATGTCACCAGCGGTCACCCATCCAACTCATGACCGCGGCGTACGTTTCTTAACTTTGCTGATCGGTTTATAATGGCTAAGCAAACTTCGCTACGAGCGCTTCAAAGCGGTCTTTTGCTTCAAAGACCTACCAACCGGTGAAAGATATATATAATTTGGAACAGACCTTCGACAAACATTTTTATATCACTTTACATTTTTTTAATATTTTACTTGTTTATTTTTACTAGTACTTGTGGTTTGTATGTTAGTATATAAAACAATATAATATTATGTAACTACAATTGCTCAACTGGCTAGCTACCAACGCTTAAGGAGAAAATCTATCGCCAAGCACCTAGCATTGTGTTCCAGTCGTTCCAGTTCCAGTCCTTCGGAGCCAGTAAAATTACAGGCACGTAACTTAACAACTGTGTCTAAGTGCGACGGGTGCAGTGCAATTTGTCGCTTGTGACGAAATGCATCTGTTAAAGGCAGATGTTAATCCGTTAGGTGTCCGTCACTATAACATTAAAAAATGACAGTATACCGCGTTATATATATGTATATTACATGTAACTTATAGCTTATATTTATAGCTAATATACAAATAAATATTTTAAAATAAGTATTGTGAGTTTGTATCTCGATTCGAGCAGTATACAATTTCGGCTCGGTCTAGTGTAAATGACCCTTAACCCGTACCGTACCCCGCCATGTACGTGCGAGTATAATTTAACGCGGTCGTATCCAATTAAGCGGAATCGAGCCCGCACCTCTACGAATTTTGTAGACCTTCTACGGAGCTACGTATGTGCTACGAAATACGAGCTGATAAATTAGATTGGGACTGCAAATAATGTCGCGGTTGAACATTTATTTGAGTATTTAATGTAGCAATCAGGTTGTTTTACTCCTGTTCTTCCATTGATATTTCTTAGGATTATCTGCGAGTAAACAGGATTATTACTAAACCTGCATTGTATCTCAGTCCTATCTTTAAAAGACTATAAGTGCCTTTTAAACATAATAATATATGTTTTTTTTTTTATTGTACCCTTTATATAGTTTGAAGCGCGTGTGTTTAGAAGATGCCCAAATTGAATGTAGTCGTTGTCTGAGGCAAAGGGCGAGAGCATTCCATCGCGCCGCTCGCAGACATTCGTATAAAGTATGTGCTGCATTGTAGTGTTGTTCTTGACATCTGTCGTACACTTCTCGATGCCTATATACTCGTAAGTTTTAACTTAATATATGACTCAATCGAGTCTTTCAAGCACAATTACGTACAATACGTGTTCATTATTCACAGTAAGCTGATGGAATGGCGAAGAAAGTTCTAGATATGTGTGTTAAAGAAAGTATTTTATTGATTTTCATTTATCTGACTATATTCTGACTTATGCAAAAATGTGATTATGATTGTTTTCTTGTATATAATATATTTTTATACAACTTTAATTCTCTTTTATTTTCATATATAACGTACCATATGTATCACATCGTTTGCATGGTAATAGGGCATTTTGCAAATACTTGGCTGGATAGCTATCACCCTCAAGCAGAGAATCTGTCGCTAAGCTGTCATCATTTACCATCAGGTGAGATAGTGGTCAAAGGCTAACCTAGCAGGCATAAAAATAATAATAATTAGGGCCAACGGTAGCACATACCTCAGCTCTGCATTAAACTCGCAGCCTTACAGTACTGTATGTAAGTGTTAGCGTTATATTACGATAGAGCCAAAACGAAATACGTTAAATAAAATACATTCCTGTTTTATGTTGCAAGTGACGACGCTCACAAAGAATCACACCGGTCCATCACAGTCGCAGTATTTTCTATTAATACTATTGAACAATATTATCTCTTATAAATTATTATATTATAGTTGTCCCCTTCAGATCTAAACATAGTCACAGAATATCTAAGACTGCGGTGGTATCCACCAAGATGGGATCTTGCTAGAGAGACCTACCACCTGATTTGTTCTTGTTTTTATTTTTGTTTGTAAGAATATTTGCTGCTTTTCTAACACACGTCATATCCTGTAAAAAATATGACAAAAACTTTTTAATATATGTAAGTTGTTATATTTTTTACACAAATTCAAAAATATTTTCAATAGGGTCTGGTGTTTTCGTATAGAACTCTAAAAACTTATTGTCACCCTCATTCAGCATTACCCAAGAGGAGTTATTCTCTAAAAACAGCGCTATAAATGTGGGGTGCCGCGTTAAAATGTCACCCTCACGTCACATTTCTTCCCTGGGTATCGTTAGCGAATAAAGGGAAAATACCACAAGGTGGGTAGCAGCGCCTTCTGAAGAACTCAGAACTTCTACTGCGATCCCCAAGACGCCTAAGACACCATGTTCAACGGTTGACGTTCCGAATAAAACACTTACAATACATTAAAATATATCTAGTGAAAATTCCGCCTAATTTTCCTGTTAAGCCGACGTGACGACACAAACACCACGCAGCCAAACCGGAGAGTTTTTGACGCGTTTCGCTTCTGCACGAAGCATCCTCAGAAGAACTTAACTCTACGAGCGCACGATCGAGAAATCTTATTCATAATATGATCGAGGAATATTATTAAAAATGGATTTCCGCATAGTAATGCCGGAATATATTCATTATAGTATGTAAATAATACTCGCTGCAGGTGCTGAAGAAAATATATCTCATATTCAAAACTGTTGTCTACTCTATGTAAGTAGATAGTTCACTAAGTATTCTGTCACCACCACTCAGACATTCAATAATTTCGTGGTGCGGTTTGGATCTGTTCTGATTTGTATAGTCTTGATTGTCGTCACACAAATCAATATTATGTGAGTTTGAACGCCGAGTAATTGCTAGTTAGATGACGTGGTTTCGTAGATGTGGTAACTGTTTGGTTAGCTTTTGGTAGTTTAAAACCATATATCTTGCAAGAGACAGCTAGAAATAGTGTAAAATGTGTACGTAATTTACACGAATGTTCGTTTCGGGATTGTTATGTGCTATACATTTTTTTTATTAGAGTTATAAATTATAAATTAGTATAATTACATTAGTTTAAACAGATTAGTAATTTAATCTGTTAAAAAAATATAAAAATAATATGGTCCTGTAGGTACGTGATATCTAGGCGTTTGATAGGTCCACTCAAGAAATACATGTTTCAATTCTATTTTGATAACATAACGTTAAGACATTTATTTACTAATTGATAAAATATTTAAAACACGCAATCATTTGAGTCTTAAAAATATAATAAAACAATTGTTATTTTTATGATAACTTATAATTAAATAAGAACCGCTCCGAGTATGATATATTATATTGTGCTAACATTAATAATTATTGTTATATTTTAGTTTTTCTTGTAATGCCAGGTAAGCAAACAAGAGTGAGACTGAGAATATCACGACAAGAGAAAAAATTGTCTCAACGTGCGCTACCGGTGGGGTAGCCTAACTAATAATAATAATAAAATCATTTATTTGGCAAAACAAGGCATATTGTACATAAAATACAATGGAGCCCCTGGTACCTAAACTAGGCTCAAGACCCGTGGCATAGGTTCCAGGTCTCTTTCGTCGGACTAATACAGAAATTATGCCTTAACTTTAGTTACAAAATAATACTAACTATATAATTTATATTTTTTAAAAAATATTGATGGTGAAACAGAAGATAAGTTATTAAATTTAGTGTAGGTATAAAAGTATAGTAGAAATACTATAATGCAATATAATATGTATATAACATGATTATAACTGATAATAACAGATTTTTTAGTGTTATTGCACTGGAACAAGATAACTGTGATAGAAAATAATGTTAAAACTTATAATGAATATTGTTACATTATCAATTTACAAAGTTTTTGCAAGTAAGTTTTCTGTTTTTTCGTAATTAAGTTTAATTAATTTTTCAAAAATGTTCAAATTGCTCTCGTAAACATTTAACGAATAAATGTTATATCTTGCGTTTATTTTATTGTACAGTGACGGTCCCATGAATTTGATAAATTTCCTTGCAAATGTAGTGTGTAGTGGGTAAAGGGCATACATTGTGAGAAACTCGTTTTCTCTGATGGGAAGAATCGTATTCAAGAAAACTGTGTTGATGTTGATGTAGTACAGCATTATTTACGTAATTGTGCCGTGGGATATCGGTAGCTAGGTTTAGTGCTATATTTGAGAAGACCTATATGAACTCTTTCATGTGGTAATAAGTAAGTTTTAAAAGTGCCTCCCCATGAAGTAATGCAGTAGTAATAATTGACTGACAGAGTGAATAATATAACATCTTTACAACATCCCAATCAGTGCAATCTCTTATTTTTTTTAAAACTGCTGTTAATTTTCGAACACGTTTTGTAATAAGGCTAATGTGAGGTTGGAATCACAAATTGAGATCTATAACTATTCCAAAATATTTGATTGAGGTAACTCTTTCTAGTATAGGACAATTACAGCAACATAAGGGCACGCCAAGGCATTTATTATCTCTATGACCAACTATTGCATAGTTAATGGCATAATCATGAAAAAGTAATACACTTTGTTTTCTCTATATTAAGAGTGAGCATATTATTTCTCAGCCATAAAGAGATCTTATCATAAGCAGTTTGTGTATTTTGGAAAGCCCCCTCCCAGCTATCTCCTTGAATCATTACAACTGTGTCATCTGCATAAGTCAAAACAGTTCCTTGATTAATAGTTAGGTCACATAGTTCGTTGATATATATCAAGAAAAGTATAGGGTCAAGAATGCTTCCTTGGGGAACTCCAAAATTTACAGGCAAAGGACTACTTATATAGTCCCCAATTTTAACACTTTGAGTCCTGTCACTTAAGTAGTCTCTAATGAGTTTATATTGTAAAACTCTGATACCAATTCTTTCCAACTTGTTAAGCAGTAGAGGAACTTGTTAAGAACTGTCAAAGTAGTTCCACTTAGAGGGCACTAAATATTTGTTACATAAAAAGTCAGTTTTTATAGAAATATGTAATATATTCTTGATTTTTTATTTAAGAAAATAATAGAATTCTAATATAGATTAAGAATTCTTTAGTACTGTATTTCTCAAGAAGATGGTGGAAAACGTCAAAAAATATTCGTTTTAGTTGAATGAAAATATAATATAATATGTAAGTAAATGAAAATAATGTTGAGATGATCTCAAGGAATTATCGGTGATCTAAATGAAATTACAAATCGACACTTTGGTGGTTGACTAAGACAAAACGACTAAATTTGGCCTGATTTCTACTATACAATAATAACGTATAAAAATTCATGGCGTGGAACCTTTTTTATGGGATAGGAAAGCAAACGAGCAGGTGGCTCACCCGGTGGTAAGTGATCAACGTCGCCCACGAACATCCACAACACCAGAGGTCTCGAGGATGCGTTGCTGGCCTTTTAGGACCTAGAAAAAAACTTCATGTAACAATAGGAATGTGAAATATCACATTAGGGATGTGAGAAAACATCCCTAATGTGTGTTTATATATATAATGGGATAGATGTTTGTATGTATAATCACACTTATATAATAATTAAAATTCACGTACTTGTGCGTATGCCAAAATCTATTTACACCTCTTTTTTCATCAACAAAGGAATATTTCAGTATTCAGTAAAAAACTGAATATGAACGCTGCATTCTTTGCACGCTTGAAATTCCCACAATAGGTAAGTAGCGTTTTCAGACTACTTTTATTAAGAGCTTGGCCATTGTACATAGAATACCCTACCCACGTCGTCCTTACAAAAGTTTTTTTTAGCTATATTGGCGAGTTCTTGAGTACAATATTGGTATGATAATGATGTTGTAATGGCTTAAACAATTACAAAGAAAGAAAAATGTTGTATGCAGGTGTTTACAAGCTTGATTCTGACTGTGGGCAATCATATATTGGGCACTGCGGTTTCTGAACATGCTCAGGATAAACCCAACTACTATATTTGGTTCGACAATCCATGAATCCTTGCCAGAAAGACCCGGTTTATGCTAAGAATGTTATGCGAGGCTATTGAAATCAAAAAGTACCAAAATTTCAATACAGATGATAGTTGGCAAATATCACCTGCTTTGTATCCTGTTATCAAATTAATCAAATCCCAGTGACGACACAAATCTACAAGGCCTCTGGATACTGTAAGAGAACTTACTGCTTGAATAGGGAACGTTATCAACACTTCTAAACTAATATCATAAAGAGGAAAGATTTGATTCTTTGTTTGTTTGTATTGCATAGGCTTTGAAACTACTGAACCGTTTTGAAATATTCTTTCACCATTAGAATCCTAAATTATCCCTGATGAAGATATGCAAAAAAAATACCAAAAAAAATTATTATATCGCGTACGCTTTGGAACTGACTAACAAAAGATCAAAGTGATATTATTAAGAAAATAAATATCTACAAGAAAGTCCTCAATAATATATTATATGTAACTATTAAAGTTATTTCACAATAACTACTTTTTTATGTGTTTAAAGCTATAATTTTATTTATTTCTCAAAAGAAAAAATTCTTTTGAGAAATAAATGATTTAAACCGTATAATTTTAGATTTTTTTGTTAAAAACCCGTGCGAAGCCAAGGCGGATGGTTAGTGATTAAAATTAAATTTCTGACGATAGTACAGAATAAATTCTTAATAACTCAAGTCGCATATAAAACCAATTAGTCACCCCGTGACCACGATCACGGCAAAGTGTTTGGAACGTCGCTCGTCGGGATGAGAAATATACTTACGCGATTTAAACCGTTTAAAAGTCGTTTAATTCATATGTGTAATAATTGCGAAAACGTGACAACATTATCCCATTTGTAGGTAACAAGATATTTTTATCGAATTATTATTACATTGATACTTGTATAACGATAATGTCATAATTTAATCTAATTATATAATTCATATTTGGGATTGTGGTGACACCCAAGCTAGAACGTTTTTTTTTTTCAATTATGCCTGATAGCTGCCGTAACACACCGTTAGGTGCTTGGCAACAGATGTTCTATTATACAAATGATTGGGATACAAAATGTTTTGCTCCGGGCGGGCATTTAACCCGCGTCCTTCCGATTTCGCGCCGGATGCCTAAACCGCTCGGTTACCGGGGAGTCGGCTATTTCTGCCAAAATTTCATACTCAAATTATCAATCAAATTATTTCTTTAACCGTTATAAGGGACGGTGCGCGGCCATCAACCAGACTACTAGACTTCATCTGATCGAAAGAAGTGTTTTTTCAAACACTTAACTCCCGGTATGATGTCGCTACCCTTCTATATTTCTAAATATTATTGATTACAAGCCCTACCGCGTGCTAAGCGAAAATCATATTTTACAAATTATTGGAGTACAAAATGTTTTGCCCCGGGCGGGAATTGAACCCGTGTAGTAGTGCTATAATCAATAATATTTAGTAACAGATGTTCTACTTGAGGGTGGTAGCTAGCCAGGTGGGTATTCGCAATATGCCCTACCACTATAGACAACAACCGGGACCGACTGCTTAACGTGCCCTCCGAAGCACGGAAGCGCTCAGTAGTAATGTCACTAGCGGTCACCCGTCCATGACCGCGGCGTGTGTTGCTTAACTTTGCTGATCAGCTAAGAACAAAAATAAATAAAAAAATAGGAAATCATAATACAGATTAACTTAGCTTGTCGAAACTTTACGTTAAAAAAATACGTATGTACGAGTATATTATTATCACAACTAAATGTAAATTTTGAAACGTGAACCGGAAGTAAAGGCAATGCCGCACTCAAAAGCTACGCCAATAAAGAGCAAGTTTGGCAAGTCACTTTCACTTGTTAACTCAAATTGATTAAATTTCCGCAGGTAATTTATACAAATCAATTCAGGGTCAATGTTTTGGATTAATTTCGGGGCGCTCGAGGAAATCCATTATTATAGCGGTCGTGGCAAAGTATAGACATCGACTTTGTTAGGTAAGTAGTTATAGGGCGATCCAAACATCTTGAACATTTTGAATTCATAGTTATTGTTCTTCTAAAATAACACTGTTATCTATAAAAGGATATCATAATTTTTGGTTTTAGATCGACATAACAAGTTTCTGCAGCGGTTTATAACAAATTAATAAGTTGTTTTTTTCTAGACCCATTCTACACCCGTGGGTGTCGTATGAGGCGACTAAGGGAAACATACTGGAAGGTGGGCAGCAGCGCCTTCTAAAGAACTGCCAACTTACACTGCGATCCCCAAGACGCCTGCCAAGCGTGGGGATTATGGCAAATACCCCCATAATAGGGGGAGGCTGTGTTCAGTAGTGGACGATCCGGATGTTATAGATTTTTCTAGATATATACCTACTTTGTTTTTTTTTTTCATCATGCCTAGCTTTTTACCTTAATGCAATCAAAGATGTTGTTCAGGCTCATTTAGAATTACTGGCTCTCTGCCGGTACAAACCGTTAGGTACTTCGCGAAAGATTTTCTTCTTTAGCATGGACGTAGCCTGGTGAGTATTTCAAAATGCTGATGAAGTGCAAAAGATGGTAGTCTGCCATCCTAAGACAACAACCGGAACCGAAGGCTTAATGCGTTATTGTGATTACTACGAATGCCACTATCGGTCACCAAGTCATGACAGCAGTGGACGTTGCTTAACTTAGTTGAACGGATAAAAAAGTATAGGCAAGCCCCATTACGAGCTCTTCAAGAAGCATGGCACGTACTGTCAGAACTTAGAAATAAATTTAATTGTGACGCATATTAAACATACTTAGAGTCAAAACTGTTTGGCACGACCTGCACTTGAAACATGTGGTATTCTGTCAGTCCTCGAGTTAATCAATTGAATAAGATTGATTAAACCTGATACCAGTCACCCAATGCCGGCTGAACCCGGTCCCACCCGGTTTGTATTACTCAATGTAAATCTATGCAAATTTATCTAATCTGTGTTTTAACTAGATCTGTGGGAAGTTTGTGTGGGCCTTTTGTTTTCGATGAAAACTTTGGTATACCTACGGTTACGTCAACTGTTTGCAGAGTAGATTATACACACCTGAAAGTTTTTGAAATTGTACTGGATGCTAAAGTTGAAAGCCTAGATTAAACAATTCTATAATTGAAAAAAGTTATTGGTCACAATTCTGTTGACAAAAACCTAAGTAAAATTAGAATCAGAAATGTCAAATGAATTCCTTATTCTGATGGCGTCATAGTTTATTTAATCAGCTCTAAAATTATTAAAGTTACTAAAATTAGTAAAATTAGCATATTTGCTATTCTGTTGTGCGATAATATAGTCAGATTAGGTGGAATCATTGATAATTTAATCTAAAATTAATCAACATGTAAATTGGTATTGTCTAAAGCTGTAATGTTCTCCAATTAATTTATTTTGGCGGTTTATTAGCTGCATGCTCGCTAAGCTTGTGGGTTCTCCGGTAAGTATTATATTTTTCGGTCATGCTAAGCTAAGTTATTAGAGTGCAATTCAAAAACGGCTTGACCGATTTTGATGAAATTTGAATTGGACCTAACGACAAGCATCAACTTTCATATAAAAAAAGAATTATCAAAATCGCTTCTCCCAGTCAAAAATTCTGAGGTAACACACATGAAAAAAAAAACAGATGAATAAAAAACCTCCTCCATTTTTTGAAGTCGGTAAAAATGGCCATCTAACATTGTGTTGAACCACAAACACGCGGGTGGATTTGAATTATAAGCCCTCTGAGGGGCAGCTTTAAATTATTGTATATAAAAAGTGATGCCTTAGGACTAGCTTAATCAATTGAAAAGTTTTACTAAAATATATTATATATTCTAACATTGTAGTTTTTGCATTAACGTCTGCTCAAAGAATAAGCTGTCCCGGTTATAGGGATGGATGGTCGCTGGTTCGAATCCCATACTTTATTCAAATGTTCCCTTTCGTTATAAATTTGTTAAAACACTTCAATCTAGTTAAGCCTTTACTAACTAGATCCAAGTTTTTCCTACCCTCACTTAAAATAGCTTGCCGAAACTGCCAGACTATTTTATGAACTTTGATGGAACCAAAGATCAAATAACTCTCAAGCAATTCAAGTGAAGCGATAAAACGCAAGCTAGCTGCAATTAGGAATGGCGGCTAATGGCCGTTAATGCTACTCGTTTTTATAGCAGCCGCTGCACTCGGAAACGGCAAATGGCAGAAGTGAGGAGCTTTTATAATGCAACCAAGTGCTATTGATAGAACTTGTTTACTGAACAACTATAGGAATAGTAAATCCTTTATAAAAATAAATGGAGATGCTTTACATTTTAATTTTAACCCATGTTTAATGACCTTTGTGGAAAAGCCATCACAATTGTGTCAACGCCGTAACAGCTATACCAAAGGTGCGTTCGTTTTGGCTTGATTGCGTTTGTAGCAGTTTCAAAAGTGGCATTTGTATCTTAGCGTTTGGAAAGAAGCTTCTCCTATTTTTGACCACCAATGACTATATGCTATTCGAACGACTTAACATATTTTGACAACCGCTGACAACCAAAATAACGTTTTCTAGAACTGCAGCTAGAGATATAGGTCCAATAACTGAAGCCAAAGATACAGGTCTGTAATTGAATCTGTCGGAGGCATTGCCAGTTTAATTCTTTATAATAGGAACTACAATATTTCTCATAAATGTTTAGGTAGATATGAATGTCCACCACAAAGGCTAAACAATATTCCTTGTTTCGTCCTGAACCAAGGAATCCATCTCCAAAATTTACATAAACAAGTGTATTGAATCTTCTATCGCGCCAAATACAACTGTCAAACAGCAGTCGTCAAAAAACGATCACAATGATCCCACGGTAAGACGTGGGTCAAAAACAGCACTTTTCTCTGTCATTTGTAGCGTTTTCAAAGCTATCCGAACGGTGAGCGAAAACAATACAAATGCTCACGAAGTCCCAATACGAACGCCCTACGTGATCATTTTTAGCGTTTGTGAGTGTTATTTTTGGAACTGATAGGCTATCCGAACGCCCTACAAGATGACATGATTAATAAAAAAAAGATCAAAGAACGTCAAAAGCATCGGCATCAATTTAACGTCATCGTCTATATAAAATAATTGTGTTCGACTTTGAGAGAATATATTGTTCGTTGCTTTTGTAAGCTTGTTTGATTAGCTGTTAATAAGGCTCTCAAATATATATTTTTTTAAATATTTTTATGTTATTGTGACTGAACAAGCTCGAAGCCCACCTGATATTAAGTAGACTAACCCATGCCTATGCTACCTAAGAGATGCATTTCGTCACAAGTCCCGAATGGCACTGCGCCCGTCACCTTGAGACATAGTTGTTAAGTCTCATTTGCCTGTAATTTCACTGGCTCTCAAGTACTGCTGCCGGAACACATCGTTAGGTGCTTGCCGACAGATTTTCTACTTGCTTGCCAGTCGGGCTTCGCAAAATGCCCTTCCATCATGCGGTGAAGCTCAAGCCCGCGGCGGGATTCGAACCATGGACCTGCTGCGCGGCAGTCCATAGCCAATGCCATTGAGTCATCACTGCTACAAAAATTTAAGCTTAAGCCAGAGCTATCAGTTCTTGCAATACTTGGCTATTGTGCAATAGAGAAGGCACACAATAATTACAACACTTGAGGGGTTTCCATTTATATTTCGCACTAGTTATGCATCATATTAGAAATATAAAGCGAAGCACCTCATAACTGTTATAACATCCAACCAGATTCCAACTGTCAGTGGCCAACCAACCCCACAAAGCTAGTGTTACCAGCTCTGAAGCAAACTCACTCCAACTACCCCTTGATGCTCCTGAACGTTACTTGGTTGATGACGTGTTGGATGCGATGTGCCGTAGTCTATTGACAGACTTCTACAATAAACATACAAAGGTATTGAAAATTACATTGATATTTAAATAAAAACACCTATTATGCAACGTCCCAGTCTGTAGGATACGCCTTCGTATTATTCCTATTAAAACCGTACTCGTTAACAAAAGTTTACTATTAAATGTGCTAATAATATTAATGGTATTCTTAGATTTAGTCTTAGACTCATCCTGAGCGACTGATCTAATAAAAAACAAATTATTATGAATACTAATTATATATTACAAAATTACAAGACGAAGAAAAACTACGTTACAGCTACGTTAGCTTAGTGTATCCACGGCCAAGTGACAATTTTTTTCGTGAATTCGAATACCATCTATAACTCAAATGTTCTATTTGATAATAATTATTTTATCAATGCTTAGAGTTAATGCAAAGTATATATGTGTAAAACGGATATGCGTGGCGTTTATATCCTTAGGCAGGCTACTTGTTTTTCAGTTTATAGAACAAAAATCATTATTTGTGCAACTAAATACGAGCTGGCCGTAAGCGAGGACCCCAAATTTGAAACAATTAGCATAACCACAATTTGGGGTAATGGTGAATATTTTACCTTTATTTACCGGGTGTTTCGTTACAAAGCCCCATTAATATAACGTTTTGTTATAATAAAACGGGCCAATATTGTTCTATTATGGGTTTTTCTCTTTAATGTTTCTTAACTAAAAAATATATTTGAACTAAGAATAACGCAAAAATAAACTCAGTGTTTTTATTTTTATTGTCATGTTAGCTCAATTGGATTAGAGCGTACCGCAGCTAAAAAGGTGGATGGACGCGGGCTCGAATCCCTGGCATGACTTAAATTTTTCCTCTCCTAAATTTGTAATTTTGTGGAATAAACTCAGTGTTTAGATCAGCATAGCACCGACTTCAACATCTTATTTCATATTTTTCACCATCGACAAAAGTTGTAATTATCGTTATTTAGATATGCAAATATTTTTCAGTTAATTGACTTTAACTTCAAAAGACTTGATTGATTGATTTTGATGGAATTTAAATAGGATCAACATGAAAGTATATTCTACCCAACACAACAATAGTTATCAAAATCAGTACATAACTCACGTAAAACATTAAAAAACATAATCTAATTGAGAACATCGTCTTTTTAGAAGTCGGTTAAGCACAGGAATATTCCTTCAGTTAGAGTATCAATTAATGTTAATTTCCTGTTCCGACGTAAAAGGCCATTAAGCGGAAAGTTTCGGCGGTTCATGTTTAAAATTTAGGTCGTGCATGAAACTCCCCGGAATAAATTTGGGGGATAATTTGCTGTCTCCAGGTTTTATTTCACGTGAATGTAAATAACGATAGATTATTATTATTTTTCAATTTATCTGTTATATTGTCTCGTTAGTCGTGTAAGTTTGGCCCCTGGATCACAGTCTAAACTTTTAGAAGTCCATAGCCTGGAAGTGTAACTAGTTGATGAGTAATATGCTCGCCCGTTTTACATGTTATCTAAACACTATTGATAAAATATGTGTTTCTAAACACATCTGCCTATTATGTACATACTATGGTATTTCCATAAAGAGTTCTATTCATCTGTCTTATAAGTTGCCTATTGCAAAGCAACTGCTACAAGCAATATAACATATCATCTAAGGGAAGGCAGATCCTCCACTGACGTAGATGAACTGGTCGTGATGCAAAAAAAATGCATCACAATCCTTGCACATATTGATAGTACAAAAAGCTGCAAATCACACATTATCGAGCACCAAATCCTAACACTACACTCTATGTACATCCTAGAAATGTGTAAGTTTGTAAAAAACAACCTCAATTTTTTCAAACATTCGGAGAAGTTAATAACGCAACTCTAGAAACAAAAATAGGTTGGCGCTTCCGAAGACTAAGCTAAAGATGCACAGTACAAGCACCTATACAATGTGTATAAAAATATATAACCGCTTACCTCAGGATCTAAAAGATATTGATAAAGAATCCGCATTGTTCAAGCAATCAAAGTTATATTTCAAAAATAAATGTTACTCGTACTATTCAAGAATTTTTTGACGATAGACATAAAAAATAAATCTCACTCGGTCTCTCTAGCTTAAATAGTACTTAACATATTATTTGTTTATTTAGTAAGTCATTCCGTAGCGCCCACCGGGGTCCACATTGTTTTCTCACATTATTTTATATCATTAAGATCTGCATTTTATACATTGTGGAAACATAATTAAATGAATATGACTAAGGAGAGTCTAGAAACCCATATATTGAATTTAGAAATAAAATATTACATTAATAGCGGAGGCCATTTCTCCAGTGTTGAGGAACGAGTAGTAGGTAAATTATATGCCAGCTCGGTGCACTTAACAGTAATTTACAATATGTTTAACTAAAATACCATTCCAAATAAGTTGTATTTACATACATACGAGTATGTTTGCACTGCGGTTTTTAAAAACCTGAAAATACCAAAAGTGTATCCATCAATTCATCAGTTTAACATAAGCCGGGCTGAACTTTATTGGAACTGTCAGCGCCACAGCTCCAATCAGCCAAAAGCAAATCCTGCAAAGCCGCCGCACTGCTGGCTTTGAGTGAATACAGTAAAAGTTTATTTAGCTCGCGTGCACTTAATACTGCAATAGGTGTACACTGAGCGAAGGCAAATAAAACCAGGCAATAAAGAAAGAAATATAATGTTTAAAAGAAATATAATATAACCGTTACGTAAGTCTCAAATTGCATATTCAGCACTGGAGGCATACCGTGTGATTAAGGATGTTTGCATGTCGGTTTTTGATTTGAAACTTATATGATTGAATGCTATCACTGCTTCTTCGGCGTTGGTAAATGTGAAACCTCTCATCAAATCTTTGACTGTGGGGAAAATACAGAAATCACACGGTGATAGGTTGGTGCGGGACGAGTTGTTTTTTTTTCGGAAACTAAAAATGACTTTGTTTTGTTCGCCGTGTGTGAAGAAACGTTGTCATGATGTAGGAGAACGCGGCTTTTTGGTCGTCTTTCGTGAACTTATTCTAACACCCTGGGTAAACAAATGGTAGAATACTCAGCATTAACACTCTTTTGATCTTCAAGTGGAATTGTGCAGATGGGACCCGTAGCTGAGAAAAAAAAGTGATAATTTTTTTGCCAACGTTTCTCGCTTGTCTCACTTTTGTTGGCCTGTTCTCATTTTCTAACACCCAATCACAAGATTTTTTTCGGGTTCAAGTCAATAAATCTACGTTTCGTCTCCTGTGACAATGTCATAAACAGCATTAGAATGTTGGTGCTCGTACTTCAGTAGCATCTGTGAGCACCATTCCACACGAGCCCGCTTCTGCTCCTCTGTCAGTTCATGAGGGGTGCACGACAACAAAGTTTCCGAACTTTTAATTCTTCGTATAAAATTTTCTGCATTTGACTCATACCAATTCCCAATATTCGTCGAACTGTCTCATAGGTAATCCGCGGGCTTTCTTCAGTTAGCCGCTTAACAATAGCCACATTATATTCGTTGACGGCAGTTGAAGGCCGCCCTTCACGAAATTCGTCATTTAAAGAAACATGACCTCTCTCAAATTCAAACACGGTACTTCTCTCCCAAAAGCATTTTGAAGACGAGCGGCACAGTCTTTCGGAGAGGACTTTTAAAATCATAAAAAATCATCGCTCTAAAATTTCTATTTTCGTTGCGTACGTAGAACAATTGACAAATGATTACCCGCCAATGTTTTTTTATTACTAAAAAGTTTGGAAGTCGTTTCAAGAAATATAACATTCGAAATTCAAATAGTTCCGATTAGCTAGAAGTGCAAAACTTGTTCACATTTTATTAAATTACTTAGATCTGATTATGGAAAAATAAAATAAAAAAGAAATTACTTTCTATTTGATTTTATTTTATTTTTATATAGCTTAAATATATCAATTTAATGGATATAACATAGATACACTCCTTGTATAGCTTCAACCACATTAGGTATCAAGGTATTTCATTAATCTGCTCCTCGCACTGCGGCTGCGGGCCGCAGTTTGTAGTGCACGTGAGGCGGGCGTTGGAATAATATGCGGGGCGCGGGGGGTGGTATGTTGCGTCAGCGACTATGTCGGGTGTGATTTGTCCTTATCTCCTAGTATTATCTTCATCACTATAGGCAGTAGTATTGGAAATTGGCTGTTAATAACATTATCCGCGTAAAGTTAAATACCCGAGTAAAGGTTTTGTTGGTAGAATCTAGCCTTAATGCAAAATCAAGAGCCAAAACTAGAGGTATATATTATACAATCTCTTGCTGAACAGTTTAACTAGACGTGTAAGTACACTAAGTGCAGTGACACAATAACACAGTGTGCACAATCAGAAACTAAGCCATTAAAAGAGCGAATGCAAAGGCAAAATAATATACCAAACTGAAGTTTGGCCATATCAAAGAAGACGTGATTACCACATTGATTTCGGACTCATCAAGATCAAAATTAACAAAACATGTACAATCTTCCAAATTAGTTAAATTGGTTAAATTGATTTGGCGCTTAGAAATGATCGCATCACATACGATTGGTCGTGTCAAGCTGTCAAGGTAGTGTTGTTGCACTGCACGGTACACTTTTTGAACCATGATCATGAAACGTCCTGAAATTCGGTTGCAATTATAAAAAAATTAGAACTACACGATTCCAATAAATACAATTTTAAAACACATTTGCTCGTGAAGGATCTCTTACTTCACCAAATTCAATATCGCAATGTATCTCATTACGTATTTGTGCGTTCTTGTAATGTAAACGCACGGTTTATCAAGATGCTCGGTCTAAAACGAACGGTACTTTTTTAAAATATTAGCAAAGAGTTTTTATATCAGAAAAGTGGCCAACATTTTATGAATTAAATTAACTTAAGAAGATAAAATATAATAAATAAACAATAAAATTAACTTTGGGAGATAAAATATAATAAATAAACATTTATGTACATAATTCTTTAATTTAATTGCCATTTATCTGTAACAAAACCCAAAAACATTAATTTGATTTATACGTTTAAGAAAGTCCTAGTTTTATTCCTCGCAAATATGTTACAAAACGTCTTAAGAAACACGTGCGCTTCGATAATCACAGCCTCTGCTTTCTTGTAGCAATATTGCCTAGGCTGTAATTATCAACTTATCGCACTCATATTATAATGTACTGCTTACTTAACTGCTTTGTTTACTTTATTTAACTGCTTTATTTAACTGCTTTATGTGCTTTATGATGAATATTATATTTAATAGGGTCCATAATGTCATGAAGTGCCTACCTTAAAAAATGCAAATTATCGTTTTACTCATGGCTGCTGAATACACTGAGCCCTCGCAAGGTAACCCACCGTCTAAAAATCTTCGCTGTTGTAGTGGCCTCACTAAAATAACGAGTGGATTTTGCAAGTAGAGCGTGTTATAACGAAATTACGTTGCACCAGGTAACGCTGAGTGCTGGGGCGGGCGGGCTTGTTCCGGGTCGGAATCTCTTTTGGTGCTTTGATGTGTTGCTCGCTCGCGCCGCCGACATAGAAATGATTCGTTACATAATTTAGATTTAAAATTTAAATACGTTACTTTCAATTACCTGATGGAAAATAAAATTAGTTGCAGAAGTTATTGGATAGAAATTTAAAGTAATATAATAAGTCGTATATAAACTAGGTAAAGCCTTAGGCTGTAGAGATATATGGTGTCAAAAGAGAGGTGAAATTTTAAAAGCTACGAAAATAGTTCGGGGGCGTTTAATTATGAATCTTTATTTGTCATTCAGAGGATACTTTTATCCGGTTTTTCTTTAAGTAGGTTTTTAAAAAATTCGACATATTTATAACATAGCATATGCGTGTGAAGCCTCATATGAAAAGTAGTATTAAAATTTATTTTTTGGTTTCTTTTTAAATAAAAGTTTTTATTTATCTACTGGAATAGAATAAGAATAGAATTATTGCTTCGTAATATTTCGAAATCTTTCAAAATGTTGTCATATTTCTTGCATAACGATTAAGAATTGCTATTCAACGTGGCAATGCGGCCATAATTTTGGAAACGTTGCGAACTGGAAACGGCTTATTAGATTCGGATTGTATAGAAAAATTCTAATTTCTTATTATGCGTTTGAATTTGTGTTTAACAGAATTTTTATTACTATTACGTATCTGTACACTATCTGAAATGCCCCTTTTTATACAATTCCTTGAGAGTGAAAAAATATATTTTTAAAAGTCAAAGGTATGAATCAATGATTGATTGGTCGGTGAAAAATTATATATTTATATAATTAAAAATTATAATACTGAATAGTAAGCTACTAGTCATTAAAATATCTCTGTTTCCTCTGTATATATATGACTTGTGTTTTGTCTCAAAATATGTTGAAAGCGTGTAAAATAACACCTAAATACGTCGAACTTATGTTAGTAATATTCAATATTTATTATAGAGAAAGACTCGATTAAGAGAAATTAATACTTTAAGTTTTCATAAATAAGGGGAACAGACGCGATACAAATATAGCTGTACCTCTAGGTTGAAACCTTTAGGCTACAGATATGTATGTATACTCGTAGGTCAAATGACACGTTGAGATTACTTGACGCGGCGGGTGTGAATGTCGCCTAATAGTATTTATCACCATAAATAGTTCCATATTAACTTATTTTATGAATTATGTTTTCATACGAATAACTTCAGTTTTACGGGTTCCGTACCCAAAAGTAAAAACAGGACTGACTTGAAAGTATGTCTGTCTATCACCAGTCTGTATCTCATGAACCGTGAAGCTAGCCAGTTGACATTTTCACAGATGACGTATTTCTGTTGCCGCTATTATAACTACTCGTAATACTAAAAATCGGCCAAGTGCTCACGCACGTGAAACATAAAAAGAAGGTTGTAATATAGTATTAAATATTGTATAGATATGTACGGAACCCATGCGTAGATCCGCGTTTGACCACCATAGTCTACGCGAGTCCAAAGTAGCGACAGGTCCTTATCCTCCAGGCCTTTGAGACGGCGGCAACAAATATCTTCTCGCACGTACAAACATACCCCAGCACGAGGCAAGAACTTGTGCTCAAGCGTGTACCCAGGGTACGAGAGGTAGGAAGCGTCCGCGGGTGAAAGTATTTGTGTCTCCGTCAAAAAGAGCAGGGCAGGCTTTTCCGTTTCAAGATGGAGATGGACGGCATTGAGATTGGCGTGCAATCCTCTAATGTTGCAGTAGTCCACACGAAGTGTGGAATCGGAAGCCGCTGAACATAACTCGTATGCGATTTTTTATGTTATCCTTAAGCATTCCGTCGAGTAACGGAACTCTTATAGGTTCGCCGTGTATGTTCATCTGTATGTACACAATGTAATTTTATATTAGTTATTGGCATTCGTTTTTTGCTTAGCTTCTTTAATTGGTAAGTAAAATCAAGTGGGGTAATTTTCTAAAAAGGAATTTATTGTAAATGCATTTAAAAAATATGTGAGATGCTTAGACATACTGAAATATAGCTTCAAATTATTTTAAAAGTAATACGACTAATTAAAACCCAATAGAGTTTTAGATAAAGCTTTAACGCTATAGGGGTGGATACGCTAGTACAAAGTAAGCTGAACTATAGCTGATGTCACTCCATATACCCATAAGGTGATTAAATACAATACCAATTAGAGTGATGAGTCATAACTATGTCATGTAGGCTTAATGGCCAGAGGATATCTCGGCTATAGGGGTGGATGGCGCGGGTTCAGGTCCCGCACATGACTATAATTTTTAATTCAAATTCAAATTCAAAATCATTTATTCAATTTAGGCGTCTACGACGCTCTTATGAAGGTCAATTACAAATTTTAATATTGAAATATTCTACATTGTACTGCCACGTTCAGCAATAAAAAATTATAGAGCCACTGCGAGAAGAACGGGCAAGAAACTCGGGGCCATTCTTTTAAACGTCTTTTTACAATGTGTTATAAACAATATAATACAATTATTACAATATTTGTTTAAATTACGTAGGAGACAGGTGATGGCTTGGCAGAGGTGGAATTTTCCAAGCATTTTTGTCGTTGAAGTAATCACAAACTGAGTGGTAGGATTTCTTAATCAAAATGTTTTTCACGTGC
This sequence comes from Plagodis dolabraria, assembly GCA_963854805.1. Classification (NCBI taxonomy): domain Eukaryota; kingdom Metazoa; phylum Arthropoda; class Insecta; order Lepidoptera; family Geometridae; genus Plagodis; species Plagodis dolabraria. The sequence goes on along the minus strand of OY978452.1, from coordinate 1,998,207 downwards.
AATTTGAATTTTCCTTCTGTGAGCATTGTAATATGTTCGGGAATTTTATTATAAAACCGCACACAATTACCTAAAAAGGACCTTTTATTTGTTTTTGCTAATCTAAAACACGGTACTGTTAATTTATATTTGTTCCTAGTGTTGTAATTGTGGTTGTCACTATTTAATTTAAATTTACTCAATTTTTTCCGAACATACATAATATTTTCAAATATATACAGACTCGGTAAAGTTAATATATCAATTTCTTTAAAAAGATTCCTTAGAGATTCCCTAGGATCCAATTTTGTAACCTAGGTTAATCGAGGGGTGCCAGGCTGCCCATATATTCCTGTGTTTAAAGTATATGTGTACTATAATAATACAAGAGTTGGGCAGCAGCAGTTTCTAAAGATCTTGTCATCTTATACTACGATCCTTAAGAGGCCTGTCAAGAGTGGGGGTTTTGGCAAATCCCCTCAAATAAGGAAGACGTTAGTTCATCGTGGACGTTCCCGTTGATGAGATGATGAAGAAAGTGGACTAAGGTTTACCAGTTCGTTTTGAGTATAATATCCAGTAGCTCACTCTATATTGTCTAGACGAACAAGCAAAGAACTTGGGATCATAAACTTGAAAAAATATACCAACATCCCACGAATTGATTATTTGAAGCTCGACAATAGAAATGGACAATTCATTAATCCAGAATAGTATCGATGAGAAATTCATTGAACTTGAATGAAAATAAACAAATCAGTTATTGCACAGAATAAGTTTTAAGTACTTAGGTAGTCCTCTTTTAGTAAGTAACACTGGATAACTCACGTGAATGAGTCTCATAGCTCCGACTATAGTCTCGACCACATCCGGTGGTCTTTTTTTTAAAACAGCTTGAGACGTCCGCGTTGAGAATTAATCAGATGAATAAGTGAAACCCAAGTTAATCTTAATAATATAAGGAAATCATTGTTAATTAATGACATTTAAAGAGTAACCCTTAACACTCAATAAACACACAATTGAATAAAGATACTTAAACTACTTCAACATGTAAAAAAAAATATTCTCTTATTTTTAGATATGTATGTAGATCAGTTAGGCATCACCACCTTAGCGGTTTTAACAAATACCGTCAGTTTTTACAATTTAACAATCATCAGTTCGCAAATTTCTCAATGTTGAATAGTTGTTGTCATCAAATATTTTCGTTTCCGTACTTTTTACTGTGATTATAGAAAATGGCTAAATGTTTTAGCATGGCTTCCATGGACTTTCTATCCAGCGGACAACCACTTAAATCTCATGCTATTGTTTTTCAAAACATTGAATATGAAGATGTGTTGAGTTTTAAAACTGTCACGGTCATTTCACTATAATTATTATTAGTAACGGAGTATTTAAGCAATCAAAAACATGGTAAAGACGTCGTTTCTAATAATGACTAAAAACTAAGTTTTCATGCTTTTCGTGGTTTGCGGAAATATCTAAACAATTACCCCCCGCGCGGGTACCTACCCTGCCCCATCCGGACATTTTTATAAAATATTTCATAAACTATTAGATTGTGAATAGTATCTAAATCTTCTCGGCAAGGACTAAATATTGAACCATGGTTTAACCGATGATATCGCAGAACTTTATCTAAATATCAAAAATAGCTGGATGTGTCCCTATGTCATGATTCTTGAGCTTGCTAACGGAATTGGCGACAAATTTCAAACCGAATTTTAATATAAACTGTGATCAATATTATTTAATTTTCTACCTGACAACCTAGAAAAAGCATTTTTGTAATTGGAAATCTGCGTGGAAAAAGGTATTTTATCCGAAGGATTGTAAAAGGTTTTTGAAATTCGAACCTTAACTAGAATTCCGCAAAATAAATTTAATTTTCATATTAAAGTAAATAGGTTTCTTCTAGGTAAGCGTGCTCCATCTTAGACAACATCAATGCTTAACATCAGGCAAGGTGTGGTCAAACGCGAACCTATTCCGAATAAAAAAAATAACTATATCTTAATAGCAATAATTCATTATATTATTAAAGCTGCTTTTCCTACCGCTTATTAGCCTTTTCTTCGCTGGAGTGAAGTGAAACGGGTGTTACCTTCGGCAGCTAAGTTATTATGCGTCTCGTACCTTTGAAACCTTTGCTACGCTTGGGATTCTATTTTGAACTTCAATTTTAAAATCCTTCGCTTCCCCAGGTTTCAATAAACGTACTTGCGCCAAATAACTACTTTGCACACTTGTAAAAAAATAACTATACCTCTTATAGTAGTTTGCGATGCGGATATAAGATACAGAGCAAGGTCATTTAACTAATTTATTTGTTATTTCATTTTTAATTTTAGGTATACTTAAAGGAAACAGTTTCAAAAACTACGACATTAGTAGGTACATTATGCAACAAGTGCGCGAAGTTGTTTAATAAAATCGAGACGAGTTTTAGGCCTGAGATCGAAGATTGAAGGCCTAAATGGAGTAGAGTTTGTAATAAACAACGCACACTAGTTTAATACCACGTTTTTCAACACACTTGCCAGGAACGAATACGAAAATTTCCATACGAATATTTTCTTGATCTCTTTGATACCAATAATAATAACCAATAATCTGATTAAGCAGGTTTATAATTAAATCTCTTAAAGTTCTACTTCAGTATATGGCGTCTTTCAATACGACATGTGGTTTTGTGGTCCTGGATGAGGGAGAAACGGAACGAAGAGGCAAACCAAAGTACGTGACACCCCAAAATGACCCCATTGTAGTCACTGCCCAGTGTACTACGATAATGCTCGACTACCGGATCCTTGAAATGGCTAAATCCATTTCGGAGGATGCGGAGGTCGAGGCATCTTGGAAACGCTGGGAAGTACCTAAAATACAGTGGGTCAATAGAGTGCCGGGATGCGGTAAGACAACTTGGGTGATAAGCAACTTCGATGTGGAGAGAGACGCCATCATCACAACAACAAAAGAGGCAGCCAAAGACCTGAGGGAGAAGCTTGCGCACCGTATCGGTGACTTGGCAACTTGTCCTCATCGGAGATGTAAATCAGTTACCTTATATCGACAGAGAAGATCTCTTCGAGATAAGGTACAATCGCCCAAACTTGGTAACAAACATCAGCCAAGAGTTGCTGTGCACGCACCGGAACCCAATGGTTGTCGCGTACGCACTGAGGGAAATATACTCAGGTATATACTCCTCGGCTCCCCGTATCCAGTCCCTAGAGCAGAAAGGATATACGGATGCGAAAATCCCCAAAACCCTCCCAAACACCTTGTTCGTGGTACACACCCAGGAAGAAAAAGAGACCCTGACCAACGAGGCAGGCACTGCTCCGTAGCAGGCACGGGATCTCGTATCCTCACAATCCACAAAGCACAGGGACAGAGATACGAGTCAGTAATCGCAATAAAAACCAAGGGTAGAATGAAGCTGCACGAGAGCGTCCCACACGCAGTCGTCGCAGTCTCACGACACACTGGGACTTTCACGTACTACGCTGACGATGCAAATGATGTCATTGGACGGTTCGTTCGGAGAGCGGTGGCTGCAAGACGCAAAGAGATCCGCGACTATAACTTAAAGATGGCAATCAAAGATCGCAACAGTTTGGTGATAGATGCCCTGGAGAGAATGGACGTCGGAGAGGTAGACTAAAGTTCAGTTGTTATTGTAATGCGTAAAGATTTAGTGTTTAATTATAGTTTTCTCCCCCTTTAGCAAGCGGATTCGCGTGGGCATTCGGAACAGTCATGCTCACGAAAATGTGTTGGCAAGCGGTGGCATCGTGTGCCGGGTCGCCCTCTTCCCTCAAAAATGGTTGAGTAGGACGATGGCTGACACGCGAGTCAACTCGTGAACGAGTGCTGCTTGAGGACACTGGTCTGTTCGGAATGCCTGTGCAAATCCGTGTGCTATTATTTAGTAATAGTATATTCCTTAAAACTGTGTTACCCCATTAAGTATGTAAAAATGCTCCCCATAGTAATGTAACTTAACAAATTTATCGGTTAACTTCAAAAATGGCACGGACCCCGGAGTCTGTGGAAAATCAACATAACCAAATAAAAAAAAAAGTTCTACTTCAGTAGGTAAAAACTCTTTGGTTTGTTTCTATGTAAAAAACGATAATCTGATTAAGAAGGTTTATAATTAAATCTTCTAAAGTTCTACTTCAGTAGGTAAAAAACTCTTAGGTTTATTTTTATATGAAAAACGAACAAAACAAACTACATTCTCCTTGGTGAAAAGTGTGGAAACGTTGTTTTTTTTTCTATTTAAAACACTAGTGCGGTAAAGTAATCAAATAGCATCATAGGAGTGCGTACATAATAGAACTATATTGTGACATTAAACTCGGTGCATTTAAAGGCCCGTTACGAGGGAGTGTGATGAAAAATATATTTTGACGGTAGACCGAAGTATTGTGTCCCGTTGTCAAGAAGTAGTTTCCGTGAGAATGCAATAGGTAAATTCCATGCGGGCAAAGTGGTGGACAGCTGCGATTCAATGAAGAACATAAAAATTACAACGGTCTTTGCTGATACCCAGCAGTAAGATTAGTATTACATTATAAATATAGTTATGATTATACAGTGATGGTTTTTATAACAGTGAACTTTGTCACGCAAGTTGTAAACAACAAAGTGGCACTTTACAGCACAAATTTTATAGCCACAATACGATACAAAGTTGTTATCTATGATCAGTTAATTATCGTAATAAAACACATGGATGTCATGCAAAATGCTCATCGACAAATTGGTTTGTTGAAAGTGAGCTCTGGGGAGTATTTTGTGATAACTGAATTGGTGAGTATATTAGCTCTTTTTCGTAGAATTAAAAGTAGTCTCATCATATTTTTCTAGTGTTCAAACTTAGTGAAATTTCCTGAGAAATTAAGTAACGCATGTACAGTACGTAGCATTCACAATAATATTGTCAAACAGTATGCGCGCGTACGTGTTCTAAAACGTGTTATCGTGGCAATAGATAGAATGTCAGCATCTACTACACATGTATAAGTATTGAAGGCTAGAAAAAAAGCGTAATATCTATCAAAATAAATATTAAAATAAGTCACCTGAATAAGAGGAAGGGTAAACGTGGACATGGGAAAGGGTGCATGAGGAACAGAGGCGTCGTTCTTATGTTGTTTTAGTAATAACTAATTGAAAAGTTCTGCCTAGCACTTACTGATTTATATAACTCCGATACCAAACCTTCGGATAGGACAACTAAGAAATGCCTTGGCAATTGATTATTTTTACTGTTTACAGATTCTTCAAATTGTAGTGTAATAACTAAGTGTAATTCGAGTGTAGTTTCACATTGTTGCAGAAATGTTACTTCGATTCATCACTATTATTAATTTGCAAAGATATATAAAGTTATGTGAAGCTGTGGAAAAAGTATAACGTCATCAATATTTATTTATAATTACCATAAATAATATAGATTCAATTATAATAAATTACCAAACAAAGTTTACGTAAAGTCAAAAAAATACAAAAATAAACTGGTGAAAAAATACCTATTTAGGAAGTTCAACGGTGAGCTTGAGTATAATAAATATGGTAAGTAAAACAATACAAGTTAAGCAAAGCGATATGGGTTCGCGTAGTTTAGTGAGAGTCCTACACTAAACGAACCTATATCGCTTGTATTGTTTTACTTACTGTATTATTTAAAGAGTCTACACACATTTTAGATTAGGGTACCGATGATTGGTGTACAAATCTACGTATATAATTAATGGGTTCTATTGAAATACACTGCGTTTTAAAAACTCATAATTTAAATTAAATTTTGATCACTATATAATTTTCCAATGGTAAGCGACCGGTCATTTAGAAGAAGAAAAAACGTTATACAATAAAAATTATGTTATTTCAGGGCGTTTTCCCTGAAATAACATAATTTTTATTGTAAGATTCAGGTCTAGCAAGAGACACATGAAACGTCCGGTCAGCTCAGAGTCACTGAAGCAATACAAGCACCAGAGAGCACTTTGTTGTCAAAGTATTTAATAAAAAATACGGAATACTACAGTACCTATTGCACTGACCCAACCTACTTGTGAAAAAGGTAATAAGTTGATGAACATAATCTTGTCCAACAATGAAAAAAACTCATTACATTTAAAATACCAGAATAGTGTCCCCGGAATTTAATATCATGTTGTTTACACTCGAAATGCATTATGTATTTCACTGCGCAGAATTTTGTCTTTAATTAAAATACTCCGACGAAACAAGGTAGGTTACTTTAGAGCATAAGAATTCAAAATTGTTCGTCTAAGTCACCTGAACACCTGGACTTCGATGTAATTTTTCAGAATTTTAATTAATAGTTTTCACCAAGCCACAGGCGGTAGCGATTTAGTAGTTACTTTAATGTGTTGACTGAAGGAACTTGGATTAGTTGCATTCAGGAAATTATGTGACAACATATTCCACAGCGGCTAAAGACAAAAGTTTTCAACAGGTGTGTGTTGCTAGTGGTGAGGTAGTTAGTACTGTGGCGTGGTCTTTGGAAAAGATTAGCCTCTCTGTGTCATGGTCTCTATCATAGGTACAAACTGCGTTTTATGTAGAATGTTAACCCAAATCCAATTGTTGAATAAGAAATTTAAATATATTATTTTTCAGGGGGTCGAAAATGTTAAGTCAGTCGAAACAATTTTATATCTTAGTTTTCGGTCTATCTCAAAACCCTAGTGAGAAATTTTAAAATTCTTTTTAATCGTTTTTGCCTCAGTTTTTATTCAATCTACGAATACTGAAAACGCCTTATAATGTGTAGGATGGAAGTTTTGTTCACGATAAACTATATTTCCTTGATTTTGGTTGGCTGACAATTGAAAGGTTTTGGTTGACCTTCTGTTGTCATATAAAAGTATCATTAAGGAAAGGATAGTACTACCAATCATTGTATATCAAATTTATTATCAACATCTCTTATTTTCAATGGCGCGGGCATATGACTGAGGCATTAAACTATTTTTGCAGTCCCTCATCCATGATACATTTTATGTGTTATTTATACTCACATATTTTGTTAAGTTCATTTTTGGGGTCAGTAGCATCTCATATATGAAATTGGATCGAACAATTGAAATTGAAATTGGACAATAGGGTTCGGCATGCACAATGAGCCAAATGTTTAGTAGCAGATTGTGTACTGTTGGTCCCGTAACTTGTCAGCTTGCTTGTCTTTGACAAGGTTCAGCTGAAGAATTAATCTTTAGTCCATGAAAAGGTAAATTTATTAAAACAACTACATAACACATACAGCTGAAAATCAGATATATAATCAAATTCAAATTATTTTATTCAATTCAGGCGTCTACGACGATCTTATGAAGGTCAATTACAAATTTTAACATTAAAATATTCTACATTGTACTGCCACGTTCAGCAAAAAACTTTATAGAGCCACTGCGAGAAGAACATGCAAGAAACTCGGGGCCATTCTTTTGACATCTTTTAACAATGTGTTATATACAATATAATACGATTATTACAATATTTGTTCAAATTACGTAGGTGACAGGTGATAGCTTGGCAGAAGCGGAACTTTCCAAGCATCTTTGTCGTTTAAGTAAACACAAACTTTGTAGTATGATTTCTTAATCAAAATATTTTTCACATGCAACTTGAATTTTCCTGCTGTGAGCATTGTAATATGTTTGGGAATTTTATTATAAAACCGCACACAAAAACCTAAAAAGGACCTTTTATTTGTCTTTGCTAGTCTAAAACCTGGTACAGCTATTTTATATTTATTCCTGGTGTTGTCACTGTTTAATTTAAATTTACTATTTTTTTCCGAACATACATAATATTTTCAAATATATACAGACTCGGTAAAGTTAATATATCAATTTCTTTAATAAGTTCCCTTAGAGACTCCATAGGATCCATTTCATATATGACTTGAATTGCACGCTTTTCTAAGATAAAGATTGTCTCTATCTCAGCAGCATCTCCCCACAGCAATACACCATACGACATAATACTGTGGTAGTACGCTTAATAAACTAGCCGTGCAGTAGTTACGTCTGTTAACTGTCTTATCTTACAAACTGCATATGCAGCAGAACTAAGTCTTCCGGCTAGATCATGTATATGTGGATCCCACTGTAAAGTTGAATCCATTTTGATTCCCAGAAAGACTGTCGCTTCGTCAATAGAGAGTTTATCTAGGCCAAGCTTAATGTTTGATTCAACATAAGGAACATTTGGTAAAGAAAACTTTAAACATTTGGTCGTTTTTGAATTTAAGAGAAGATTATTAGCGGCGAACCATTCAGGGATCATAGATAACACATTATTTATATGGATGAGTTATCTATCTTTCCTATCTACTTTAAAAATCAGAGACGTATGATCTGCGAATAAAACAATATCGCAGAAATATTTGACCATGCAAGGCAGATCATTAATATACGCTAGGAATAGAAAAGGTACCAAAATTGGTAAATTAAATGGTAAACGTACTCGCACCACAAAGAAGCGTCAGCCTCCTATCTCCAGGCCATTTATTCTATACACATAAAATTTATTATCTATGGGATTGTGCCGAAACTTGCAGGAAGCCCACTTGATATTAAGCAGTAACTTTTGCATATAAAAAATGCATTTTATTACAAGTGAAGAACTACACTGCACCCATTGCCCTGAGACATACAGTTGTAAAGCCTGTGATAATAAAATTACTTACGGGCTCTGCCAAGTATTGCTGCCGGGATAAACTATTAGGTGCCTGGCAACAGATTTTCTACTCGAGGATGCCAGCTAGCTAAGCGAGTTATTCAAAAAGTTCCCTTTGAAAATGAAGTGAATCTCAAGCTGGTGGTGGGGACCGAACCATGGACCTGCGGCATGGCAGTCGATAGTTATTACCGCTACACTATCATTGCTTCAAAGTTATCAAAAGTGTTCACTTAATAAAATAATAAAAAGTAATATGTAACTGAGCAATTAAATGATGTATGTATATTTTTAGATATAATGCCCAATAGGGTAATGTATGGAACTTTTTATTCAGATATACAGTGAAGTTCCCGAAGCGTATATTATATATTGTTAAACTGAAGTTGTCTGTCTACATGGAATTTAGCTTCTTCACGCAAAATTTACCGAAGAGTAAACTTGTAGCCCTTAATTCTATGATCACTCAATACTGCGAAGATTTTGATTCATCCAAAGTGTACACGGACAAAGTAGCAGGTCTAGCTGACCTGCTACTTTGTCCGTGTTTGCTAACAAAATATTAAAATTAATTGACCTTATACGTTAAATATCGGTACTTAACCTAATTTAGGTGTTCGTCTACTTTTTAAGTCAAACATTACCAGAGTTGAGTGAGGAGAAGCTCCTCCATAATTTTAATTAAGAGAAAATCTTGGCTGCGACAACTTTTAATAACTTAGTTTAACGAACTTTGCTAAGTAGACGTGACTTATACTGTGGAGCTTAAATTGTCAAGTTACAGAGTTCTCATTTTTTATGTGCTTATGAATTAGGGAACTTAGAACTGGGGAGGGAACGATGCGAATAGTTTATATTGTCACATATTATATTCGTGTACTGAAAAAGGGGTGTTTTCAAATTGTTGTATGATTTTACCTATTTTACCTCAGAGCTCCGTCATTTATCGATTACGAGTTTTATTTTTGTTGAATGGATAAACTGTCAGATTAATACCATTAAATTTTTATTAAAATCAGTTCAGTAGTTATGTTTTAAAGCAAAATTAGTAGAAAAATAATATGCCATCCAAGTAAACAGCGTATTTCATATTTTTAACTGTGGAAGATGTTTTTTATAGTGAGGTGTTGTACAGATGTGTAATCGATAAAGATATTGAGAATATTCACATAATATCATGAAGGTATTACTCGTATGTGCCTAGATATTTCGCAGGGTAAGGTAGAAGTACCTACTTAACACGCACATATTGCCAGACAAGTTTTGATCCTATGTAACTGAGGACAAGCTTATTGCCACCTACCAGACACAGTTAAGACTCCGGTAAGAAAGCGACGTTCTTACCATAATCCATCAAGTAGGCAATAATTTGTCACTAAGAAAGAAGGCTATGCCTGTTGAAAAGCTTTAAGCCTTAATGTTTTACTTGGTGTCACTGAAATCAGTTAAAAGAACAATCAAAATGTCCTTAACGTGGCTTTACGACACGAGGAAGTACTTACAAATATGCACATAAAATCTACTCCCGCCTATAGATAGCACCTATTTTCGCATGCTTTGAGTGTTCGCAGGGGTAAAATTACATTCCGCCCTCGATGCCTCGTGTTAAGTACGTGGAAGAATTCCATCCCTCTCGACGGGTGCTCACGGGGAAAACCCCTGATTGGTATAATATACAAAAGATATGGTATAATAAATACTTAATGAGTATTATTTCTCACGTGAGACAATAAGAAAATATATTTTGTACTGTATCGTCTGAAAGCTATAAGCTTTTTGATCTAATACTTTCCATAAGTACCTACGTCGTATTCGCCCTCGGTTGAGGAATCTAGCAGTATTGCGTCGGCCGTGGGATTTTATTCATTTGATGACTAGACGCACATCAGGTGTAACAAATTTTTTTTAAAATTTGGTTTGAAAGTAAAAGTAGCTGTTAAAATAAAAAATATGTAATACATTAAGATTTATTTACCTATATGTATTTAAATTCCAAATCCAAAAATCCGAGACCAAGTAATTTGCAAATTGAAAAAAAAATTAAGCGTTCAAACTTATTAAGCTCCTTGGATTAAATCAAAGTAGGATATGTCAGCGTAGTAAAGTATTGGAAGTAGATGTGATAGAGTGAGGGCAATTTTAGTGGTATTGGGTTATAAGTTCCGCAACCTTCTGCGAGAAGAATCAAAAGAAACCATTTTTCGCCTAAGTTTTTCAAGCTGTAGCACCCACGACATTTTACTGTCCATGGCAACAGGCATAATCTGATAAACTTAAAAATATTATAACCAATATTTAACATATACCTATTCAGTTGTTTCTCAGAATACATCAAAATGGGTTTTATTGGTTAAACCAGTCTGTATTTACATGGTTAAGGCCTAGTTTCACCATACTCTGTTATTTATTTGACGCCTTGTTAATCCCTTTAACGGACTGTTAACTGAACCGAGTGTCCCACCAACTGTTAATGGATGATTAATTCAGTTAACTTCATAGAACGTAGACTGATTTAACAGCTCTGTTATTTTTAAAGGCCCATTAGCTAATGCCTGATTTAGCGTAAACAAACATGGTATGGTGAAATTAGGCCTAAGGCCTAGTTTCACCATACTCTGTTATTTATTTGACGCCTTGTTAATCCTTTTAACGGACTGTTAACTGAACCGAGTGTCCCACCAACTAAAATGGATGATTAATTCAGTTAACTTCATAGAACGTAGACTGATTTAACAGCTCTGTTATTTTTAAAGACCCATTAGCTAATGCCTGATTTAGCGTAAACAAACATGGTATGGTGAAATTAGGCCTAAGTATACCAGTGAATAGTTTTATAATGTTTATTCGGATATGTGGCTGTCAGCCGGACACAAAATTAAAGCAAAATCTTTAAGCCTTTTAGCTAATGTGTAGTTGGAGTAAAACATATTTTTAATTTTCCAGTGTTGTTTATTGTGTTGCTTAACTAGACATTGCGTTAATACATGGATCATTTTCAGCAATGAAATTTTACGCAGCTATAAGTTAATATTACAATAAGACTTAGTTCTTTAAGGTTATATTTATTATTAAATAAGAACCTTTATAACATGATACTTATGTATATATGAGTAAGTATAACTATAAAGATTTTAATGAACCATCTGTTTGTTCTCTAACTAATGTTTTAGTACCAACAATCCAAGCCATTATAACAGGTTCTCGCGCACATGGTTATATTGTGATGTTCTTAATATTACAGATAAGGAAAAAATCTGTAAGGTTTAACGGGAAAATTTAAGATATATAGTTTATATCTTAAATTATATTATAGCTATATACTCGAGAGAAATGAATCCGGGTCACTTAAAGAATCCTAAAAATCTCGGAAACTAAAAATGCTAGGTTAATGCAATAAATTGTATTTAATAGACAATGTAATACTCCTTAAATGAAGGTATTAAAACTTCTTAGTTATTGTAAAGTTATATCATAAAAAAATCAAATTTGAAAAAGGGCCACTTTCGAAGATGGAACTACGAAATTACAGCATTTGGTTTTGCTTTTGTTTGTAATCTGTCATTTATGTGGGTACATAAACCATGTTGATAGTGCTCTATATTCATTATTCAAGCTGAAATTATGTCGCTTACGCCTGAAGAATGCACCAGAATACTTACAATGCTGGAAACCGGCCGGAGTCAGCGCGATACAGCCAGGACTGTCGGTGTGTCGCTGTCAACAGTACAAAGAGTTCTCCGACGTTACGAAGAAACTGGTTCTAACCTACGCAGACCAGGAACGGGCAGAACCAGGTGTACCACAGCACGAGAAGACCGATACTTGGTGAGCACCATGCTTCGAAATCGCTTTCTCACAGGAACTGAACTCACCAATCAGTTTCGACGCCTCGGAGGAAGTAACCCAAGTGCATGGACAGTAAGACGTTGGCTTGCTGAATCTAACTTAAAACCCCTTAGACCTGCAAACGGCCCTAAACTGGAGCGTGGGCATCGTATTTCGAGACTAAGATATGCCCAGAGCCACGTAAATTGGAGTATTGAAGATTGGTCAAAAGTTATGTTCTCCGACGAATCAAAATTTATGCTCTACAAGCACGATGGAAGACACAGAGTGTATCGAAGACCATGGGAAAGATTCAAGCAAGCATGCATCGAAGAAAAAGTAGCCTACGGTGGTGGGTCTGTACTTGTGTGGGCCGGAATTTCTTCTGAAAGTCGCACAGAGCTGGTGATCATAGAAAACGGCTCTTTAACTAGCGTAAGATATGTGGAAGAAATCCTCAATGATCACGTTGGTCCATTTATGGTCAATTTAGGTGAGGATGCTATATTTATGCATGACAATGCCCGACCTCATACAGGTAGGATTGTGAATGACTACCTTCAAGAGATGAACATTACTCGTATGGAGTGGCCAGCGCGCAGCCCGGATATCAACCCGATCGAGCATGCTTGAGACGAGCTAGGCAGATGCGTAAAACAACGAAACCCTCCCCCAATCACGCTTCGTGAGCTCAAAATTGCTCTCACAGAGGAATGGGAGAATATTCTCCAAAATCGTATAAGGAACTTGGTGTACAGCATGCCAAACCGCGTAAACGCAGTAATGGAAGCACGAGGAGGCAATACGAAGTATTAAAATTCAAGAAAATCGTAATAAAGTTCAAAAATTTCATGTTTCCTATTTTTGTTTTAAGGAGAGATCAGCAGTTTTTTTCTTTATGTAATTTTGTGTTAATAAAATGTATGGAGACTCATATTTTTTTTACTTTCATTTAAGGAGTATTACATTGTCTATTAAATACAATTTATTGCATTAACCTATCATTTTTAGTTTCCGAGATTTTTAACTTTCTTTAAGTGACCCGGATTCATTGCTCTCGAGTGTAGTTTCTATGTTATACTTGTTGATAAATTTCAAACAAATACATTAATTTATTTTATGTGTAGTGTAAACGCTTTTATTACGTCGTAGACGTATCAAGGACAAAGAGGACTTGTAAAAGAAATATGCGCCAATAAATTCTAATTCAGTTTCAACTTTAATATCTTCCATTTTCCAAACTTCGCTGAACACAAACTCGTTTTTCTATTTCATTCTTTTGTCTCTCATGGCCACTTAATTCTCCAACGACAAAAGCGTGATCTATATTACTTCGTAAGGACTTGCCTAACGATACCTTAAAATGGGAATATAAATTTTGACACAATTCTAATTATTCTCAAAAAATTTTGTTCATATACATATCAGCCATTTATCGATAGAACAAGTAATTGAAAAGTAATAATTTTATTTTGCTATTTTCATAATTTTACACTCTCTTGCGAGTAGAAAGTTTCATATATACTTATTATTGTAAAAAAAATACTTTTTATATCATGTTAAATGTCCAACACACAGGGTTAGTTTAGATAATTATATGTAATAATCTGAATAAACTCCTTGTACTATAAATATTGGGTATAAAAATATTTCCAGTGGTACTATGACCAGCATACCCAGGATAACATTGTGTCGCTTTCATCTAAGTCTTGCTAGTATAATGTATGTTAAACAAATTTACACATTATTTTGTCGTGTTGGTTACCACCGAACTATGTTTTACCACGAAGCATAATACTGCGCAAATAGCAAACACCACTGTGTTTAGTTATGCATAAGGTGTACCGTAGCAAGTGATGTTACCTACTGGGCGAAATGTCTCCGAACGACGAGCGCAGTGCAGTGTCGCGGAGGACAGAAACGAACTGCAATTGGTAGGCGTAAATTTTACTATCAGGCTCCATTCCGTTAGAAATAATAGATGTTTTTTTTTATTATATCTAATACAAATACCTAAGATTTTCCTACGTATGCGTAAATGCAGAATAAATACGAGTATTATATAAACTACCAATCCTTGTATAGAGCATCACTACACCGTTGTATTATATCAGTTCATAAAGCGCCTCCTCTGGGCGTTGCCGTACTAGAAGTCTTTAATAAATTAAATCTCGTTCGTCGGCTGCATGTAGGTGTCGCTTTGTCGCAACAGGCTCGTTTCAAATCTGAATAGAATATTAAATTATTTTTGCAACATCATAATGAAACTTTCCATATATTAGCAGTGTTGAATAGTCGTTAATTTACATTATATATAACGACTCTATTAATTTTCTAAATATGAATACAAGCTATAACGCGTGCTAAGCGAAAATGTGCCTTGATACAATGGGTGCCTTGATTTCAGATTAAGATGTACAATTTTGTGTTATACGGACGAACTCACGGACGGACCGACTATACGACTCACGGACGGATAGACAGCGGAGTCTCATAAATAGGGCTACATTGTGCACATGAGGTACGGAATCATAAAAAAATACCTAAAAGTGGAACCGACTTCAACACTCAAAAATGTGAAATAGCCTGTTGAAGTCGGTACCATGATAGTTCAAAAGATTCTATTTATCTCAATATTGTGCGCATGGAACCGAACTCGTCAAGTTTTTCACACTAATCAAAAATGCTAAAGACGGTTCCATTTTAAAATATTTTTTTTTAGTGATCGATTATCATTCTCTGTCTACGACTAAGAAAATATTTTTCAGTTATTGGAGTGTAACTCAAAAACGACTTGACCGATTTTGATGAAATTTGACCACATCATCACTTACCACTAGGTGAGATAGTGGTCAAAGGCTAACCTATCAGGCATAAAAAAAAAATTAAATAGTCCCACACGACAAGCCTCAGTTTTCAAATAAAAAGAATTATCAAAATCGTTTTAACCAGTCAAAAGTTCTAAGGTAACAAACACAAAAAAAAACATAAAAATACAGACGAATTGAGAACCCCCTCTTTTTTGAAGTCGGTTAAAAAGTAGCAAAATGTACGTCAATGTTTGTATGTATACCTCTACGTAATAGAAATTAATCACCAATGGTAACATTGAAATGTAATAAATTCTCATAGTAAATATACTCGTAAGTTAATTTTATATAAGTATGTAGAATTGTAGATTATTCTGCCTCGAACCAGTAATGTGCAAGCAAACACTGCTGTGTTTGTACTAAACAATCGGCATTGTAGCAATTACTGTAGTTATTGGGTTGACGAGATATACCTACTCGTATGAACTAATGTCTCGGACCGATGAAATTAGTGTAATATGTGTGAACGTAGAAAGTTATAACCGGAGGCGTTTTCAAACATTTACAAAAAAACAAAAACTCTTGATAATTTTATCCAATCATGAAAAATAATTCTAGGACTTATGAACGTAGATTTTACCACCGTGTTCAGCAAAATGGGAGAATAAAAGGCGGAAAATAAAACTTTCTTTCAAGGTCGTTAACCCTTTTTCTTCCATTGGATATGCAATTGGGTCGTATTCTGCTAACGCCGATCGTAATTCGATTGTGATCGTCGTTGTAAAAGTCGTCTCTTCGCACGAACCGGCGGCGGCGCGCGGCGGCAACGTGAGCGGAGTCTAACGGTCACGATACGACTACGTTTATGAGAACTGTTGAGACATTTTACAATTTCCAACGTTCAGTTCTATAACAGGGTTTTGTGGTATAATCGGGTCCAAACCACGATGTTCATGTTTGGCAATGTCAGACAGTTTTTAATTCTTAATTCTTGCTAAAAAAAGAAGGAAGATATTGAAACGAATCAAAAAAATTGGACGATCCAGCGAAAGCAATGCGTGATCAATCAGTCATACAAAAAAACTGTAATTGTCTATCTCATTATCCTTTTTACTGCATCATCCGACTTTGTTGATTCTACTTTGTTACATTAAAGTACCTAAGTATTTAATGTAAGTATCCAACAAAAATGTATCTTTGTATTACGTTCCATAAACATTTTTGAGCATAATAAATCCCAATCATTCCCAATGTAAGACTATGTCTGGTCGATGGCAATAGGTTCAGTTCTGTATTTCGTTTCTACCTGAAATCCATCTCGTGCAATGTAGGTCTCTAAATACACTCGAGAGCAATGAATCCGGGTCACTTAAAGAATGTTAAAAATCTCGGAAACTAAAAATGATAGGTTAATGCAATAAATTGTATTTAATAGACAATGTAATACTCCTTAAATGAAAGTAAAAAAAATATGAGTCACCATACATTTTATTAACACAAAATTACATAAAGAAAAAAACTGCTGATCTCTCCTTAAAACAAAAATAGGAAACATGAAATTTTTGAACTTTATTACGATTTTCTTGAATTTTAATACTTCGTATTGCCTCCTCGTGCTTCCATTACTGCGTTTACGCGGTTTGGCATGCTGTACACCAAGTTCCTTATACGATTTTGGGGAATATTCTCCCATTCCTCTGTGAGAGCAATTTTGAGCTCACGAAGCGTGATTGGGGGAGGGTTTCGTTGTTTTACGCATCTGCCTAGCTCGTCCCAAGCATGCTCGATCGGGTTGATATCCGGGCTGCGCGCTGGCCACTCCATACGAGTAATGTTCATCTCTTGAAGGTAGTCATTCACAATCCTACCTGTATGAGGTCGGGCATTGTCATGCATAAATATAGCATCCTCACCTAAATTGACCATAAATGGACCAACGTGATCATTGAGGATTTCTTCCACATATCTTACGCTAGTTAAAGAGCCGTTTTCTATGATCACCAGCTCTGTGCGACTTTCAGAAGAAATTCCGGCCCACACAAGTACAGACCCACCACCGTAGGCTACTTTTTCTTCGATGCATGCTTGCTTGAATCTTTCCCCTGGTCTTCGATACACTCTGTGTCTTCCATCGTGCTTGTAGAGCATAAATTTTGATTCGTCGGAGAACATAACTTTTGACCAATCTTCAATACCAATTTACGTGGCTCTGGGCATATCTTAGTCTCGAAATACGATGCCCACGCTCCAGTTTAGGGCCGTTTGCAGGTCTAAGGGGTTTTAAGTTAGATTCAGCAAGCCGACGTCTTACTGTCCATGCACTTGGGTTACTTCCTCCGAGGCGTCGAAACTGATTGGTGAGTTCAGTTCCTGTGAGAAAGCGATTTCGAAGCATGGTGCTCACCAAGTATCGGTCTTCTCGTGCTGTGGTACACCTGGTTCTGCCCGTTCCTGGTCTGCGTAGGTTAGAACCAGTTTCTTCGTAACGTCGGAGAACTCTTTGTACTGTTGACAGCGACACACCGACAGTCCTGGCTGTATCGCGCTGACTCCGGCCGGTTTCCAGCATTGTAAGTATTCTGGTGCATTCTTCAGGCGTAAGCGACATAATTTCAGCTTGAATAATGAATATAGAGCACTATCAACATGGTTTATGTACCCACATAAATGACAGATTACAAACAAAAGCAAAACCAAATGCTGTAATTTCGTAGTTCCATCTTCGAAAGTGGCCCTTTTTCAAATTTGATTTTTTTATGATATAACTTTACAATAACTAAGAAGTTTTAATACCTTCATTTAAGGAGTATTACATTGTCTATTAAATACAATTTATTGCATTAACCTAGCATTTTTAGTTTCCGAGATTTTTAGGATTCTTTAAGTGACCCGGATTCATTGCTCTCGAGTGTATTTTCTGACTTTACTGTACCCATATCTACAGTAAAGTCCAAAAATATTTAGAGACCTACATTGCATTGTTATTTATAGAATGATTTCATTTTTATATAAGTGCTTTATGAAACAACAGTTTCCTTGTTCCACCGGATAACCATGCAGATCGTATTCAGAAAACGACGAGGTCATAATTTGATTGTACGATCGTGTCGGAACAACATCGTTGTAATAACGTCCGCCCCCCCCTCCCCGCGCCACGCACCAACGTCAACGGTGTCAAACTGTTATGACGGCTATTATGAGATCACACGTGAAAGCTTACAATTGCCGACGTAACGAACCGAAATTTGTATTAATAATGCCAAATAATATTCCTCATCAAACATGACGAGGTTGTACATCTTACGGCTCTGTAGACAATAACCCTTCTCATAATTATATTTTTATAAATTCCTTAAGATAGAAATTATAGCTATCAATTAGAGAAAAAGAATAATCTATACTTATAATAAAACTGTAACAGGTCCAATTCTGTACATGGCAGATATTTTGAAAAAAAAAATGTACAGTACTCTGTAGCTGATACTGATGCCGAAACTATATTTTTTTTTATTTTTGTCTGTCTGTCTGTCTGTCTGTCTGTCTGTCTGTATCCCGGCCGCGTATCACTCCAAAACTACTGAGTGGATTTCAATGAAACTTAGCGTGATTGGAGTTCATACTACAAGGTAGGATAATTTAGCTTTTTATCCCGAAATTCAGCATGGTTCCCTTGGGAGAGGGGATGAAAGTCAAAATATACACTTAGTTGTAATTTATTAACGCGTAGTCGGATTTCAGACGTTCTTTTTAGGGTTCCGTACCCAATGGGTAAAAACGGTCTGTCCCGCTGTCCGTCCGTCCGTCTGTCCGTCCATCCTTCCGTCCATCCTTCCGTCCGTCTGTCACCAGGCTGTATCTCAAGAACGGTGATAGCTAGACAGTTGAAATTTTCACAGATGATGTATTTCTGTTGCCGCTATAACAACAAATACAAAAAGTTGGCCAAGTGCGAGTTGGACTCGCTCACGTTAAAACAAAAAAAGGTTAAAATATGAAGTCTAATGTTGTATAGCTAATGGTACGGAACCCTTCGTGCGCGAGTCCGACTCGCACTTGGCCGATTTTTTTAATTAGAATAGTGGTGCTTTAAAATTATCACGTAAATATTTCAAAGTCATCGGATTTGCAGTTCAGAAATTACAGACATCACAACCTAAATATTACGTTCCAAATAACTTGACACCCCGAATGTACATGAACCTTTGAACGTACGGCTCATCTTAAGCTGGCGTTTGCACTTTATCGTATAGGTATAATAGATAGGTCTGTAGTCGGACCTCTCCAAAAGACTTATTTTTCAAACGATAAAACACAGTTTTTTTTATTACGATAAGCACAACTTCCCTACGTATATTTTTCATAACATGCAATGCTCTAATCAGTCTAATCTATACCTATAACAGGTTGCAGAAGGCGGGTAGGGAAGCGCGAGGGGTAAGACGCTTACATTTATCTATTTATACTTATAATAAAACTGTAACAGGTCCAATTCTGTACATTGCAGATATTTTGAAAATATGTTTTGAGAGCAATCTGAAGCTGATACTGATGCAAAAACTGTTTTTTTTTCTGGCTGTCTGTCTGTATCTCGGCCTCGCATCACTCCAAAACTACTGAATGGATTTGAATGAAACTTAGCACGATTTGAGTTCATACTACGAAGAAGGACATACGATACTTTTATACCGAAATTCAGTACGGTTCTGTTGGGAAATGGGATGAAAATCAAAATGTACATTTAGTTGTAATTGATTAACGCGTAGTCCGATTTCAATCATTCTGTTTTTGTTACAATAGTGGTTATTTAATTATTTTCCCGTAAATATTTAAAAGTCCTCAGTTTTGCAGTTCAGAAATTACAGATATCACAAACTAAATATTTCGTTTCAAATAACTTGGACCGCGGAATGTTGAGAAACCCTTGAACGTACGGCTCATCTTAAGCCCACAGGCAGCCCGGAACCCCACGGGAAGCCCGACACCCCACGGACAGACCGGCATCCCACGGGCAACCCGGCGCCCCACGGGCAGCACGGCACCCTTATTTAGTTTTGCAAGCTTGCTACGATAAAACTCTAAAATGTGGTACATTCACCACAATCAGTTTTTTAAACTACACATCTTTCTTTTGACGGATACATTTCGGAGACTGCGCAATGAAAGTGCACAATGTTGTCTTAGGTTTTCGCGATTGTTACACTTAGTAATTAAACAACTTTAAACGGTTTAAATCGCGTATATTTATCATTATTTTTGTCCCGACGTTTCAAACACTTTGTAGTGATCGTGGTCACGGGGTGACTGTCGGGACAAAAATAATGATAAATATACGTGATTTGATCCGTTTAAAGTTGTAAGTGCACAACTTTAGTAGACTGTTATACAAGGGTCGAAAGGAATTGGTAACTTTCACCCGCGGTCAGCTCTCTACTTTTCATATCGAATTTAAAGAAAGTAAATAAAGTAGCTTTTCTAAAAAATATTCATTGATAAAATAACATACTTACTAAACATTTATTGAGAGGTTTGAACTGTTTGTGAAAGGAGAATGTTCAAAGGCAGGTCCCCTATATGGCGGAGTGTCCTATTCAAATATTATGCTAAAATCGTTACATATTTTTTTGCTCTTCTCTCATTAACAGCGTATTTCTTTTCACCCTAGCATTAAAAGTTTTCTTAAAGAGTACATTTTTTATAAATTATTTATTTCCTGTTATTTCAAAACTAGCAACCAAAGATAATATGCACTACATTTTTTTATTTATTGGCAACTGGATACATAGTCCTTATGCCTCACTAAAAAATTGCCAACTTAGAATTGCCAGTTATTTATAGTTCCCATTTTTTCAGAATCTTAGATCGATTAAAAATACATAGCTATGATTGAATTCATTGCTATTCATATAGTTTTTTTTACGCGTTGTTAGTTTTGCCTTTAATTAAATATCTATCGACAGCGCAGAAACGATCCATACCGTAAGTATACTTATTGAATATACTATCGGTACTATTGATAGTTTATGTATGTTTTTTATTTTATTTTTATAGCCTTTGACCACTATCTCACCTGATGGTAAGTCATGATTTGGTCGAAGATGTTGTTCAGGCTAACCTAGAATTACTGGCTATGAAGGCCAGCTACTGGAACACACCGTTAAGTGCTTGGCGACAGATTTTCTACTTGAATGAGGTAGCTAGCCAGTCGGGCATTCGCAAAATGCCCTACCGCCATGCTGTAACGACTGCCATCTGAAGACAACACCGGGACCGACGGCTTAACGTGCCATACGAAGCGCGGAAGCTCTCAGTAGTAATGTCACTGGCGGGCAAGCATCTAAGTCATGATTTATGACGTTGCTTAACTTAGCTGATCGATTTAGAACGGCTAAGCAAACTCCGCTACAAGTCCTTTAAGATGTATATTTATAGATGCCTGGTATTCAATACAATATGGCTTTCTGTTAGGTGTGCCACCGGGCTAGTAGCAAGGTGAACGTTAGAATTCAGCGAGTATAAAATATAATAAAATAACGATTTATAGCAGCCATATATAAAATAATAATCAGTAATGGTATAGCGTGGAAGCACGGCTGTCTCAACACACTCTTAAGTCAGGGAAAATCGATATGGTGTGTCTCGATTTAAAAAATGTTAACTGGCAACACTACTAATGTTTACGTGCTACTGTCAAGAGTGTCAAGTCAATAACGAGCTGAAAGAAAATAATTGTTTCTTTTGAAATGTCTATTCTATTCCTAAATAGCATCAAGTTATACAGTTACCGGCAAAAAACTCACGTGTTTTGCCGGTTACTGTACTGGACTTACTGTACTGTACTGATTAGTTTCCTAGATTAAATGTAAATGATTTAAGCAGATTCGCATTAGGATCTTATCAATACAAACAGGCAGAATCTTACAACTTGGGACATGTGCGAAAAAATAGTACCATATTTATTGTTATATTGTCTAGAAAAAAGCAATGAATTAGAAGAGGATTGGGTATTAATATTAAATCTGAATAATTATTAAGGACCAGAAAAAAGTTGTTGATACTACCTCCTAAACTATCAGGTTGCGGATTTTGATACTTATGGTATCATTCGATTTGTCTAAAAAGTATTATAGTCTTAATATCTAGATGATTGATAATTTTTATAACTTAAAAATTAAATTACTCTTAAACCAGGGTAAGAATATGAAAAATGGCTACTGATCCTAAAATGAGACGTTTTTATTAACAAATTAAAAAAGAAATAATCAGGACACTAAACTTTTTCAGGGGACCTAAGTCTCCTAGTGAAATGGGCATTCTCCTTTTACGTAAAATTTTGTTTGGAATATTTTCGGGCGACTATAGCCCGAATAAGAATCTCTCTGCTTTTCACTACTAATATAAGGAATAACGATATAAATATAGTATGTTTTTTTATATTATTTATTTTGATTTAAATAACATGAGCAGTATATTTTTAAAATTAATGCGGCTATAGTCCAAGTAGGAATCGATGACTTACATCCGTGTTAAACACTCTACTTTTCATTTAAAATATGAGGAGGGTAAAAAAATAGTCGTTTTTCTAAATATTTACTAAAAATAATAAACATGAGTAGAAGATACACTAGGAGTTAGAACAATGAAATTTAGGGAAAGTTTAAATTTTTTTTTAACCTACACTTTTTACCTTATATTTAGTTACTACCCTGCCAAACATAGTTGTTATTAATTGTTTTACAACAACAGAATATTTTACAACGAAAAATCTTAGACATATAACTTTGTTTACACCAATGTTTTTCCCGGCCTTAGGTGGGAAGGAGCGTCTCCCACCCGTTACTCAGATCAAACAAACACTACTTTCCGAGAATGAGAAATAAAAAAAAAAACGATCTACCGTCAAACAAACCGCCGTTTTAAAATCGAAATTCTAAAGAAACGCACAAGGTACTTTGCTTCAACATTTATTGTGCGAACCGGGAAAGAACTCTCTGAGTTACTTAACTACTGTTTTCTGGAAAATACAACCCGGGAGTTTTGAAATCCAAAGTAGAAATCTCCATTCTGAGCTATGGTTTAACAGTGCACAAATGTGAATAATTAGTGTGCAGGTACGGCAATCGCGAACGAAGTCGCGGGTACAGCTAGTAGCAAATATTTTAATAGAATACTTAAAAATATAATTATCTTGTGACAATTCCGCCTAATTTTCCTTTTAAGGCGACGTGACGTCACAAACGCCCCGCAGACAAAAAAGAGAGAGTCAAGACCTCCTGAGGAAGCTTCTTATTCTTATTAAATATGGATTTCCGCAAAATAACATTTGAATCTTTTCATTATATTATGAAGAATTATATTAGGCGTCATGCAGCTGGCCAGCTGTAGAACGAAAGGAATTTATTTTGCAAATGACTACTTGAAGTATTGTTTTCTTCGTACAGCTTCAGATCTTTAAGTGACATTTTTAATTTTTACGTGATTTTGTAGATTAATCCTTTGGTTTCTTGGAGACGGCAAAATATTAAATTGCCCCTTTATTTGTCACAAATTGTGTTGTTCATAATTCTTATATGCTGTTATTTCTACTGGCTCTTAAGAACTACTGCCAAAACACACTATTAGTGGCTTGGCGAAAGATTCTCTACTTGAGGGTGGTAGCTAGCCAGAAGAGTATTTGCAAAATGCTCTTCCACCGTGCAATGAAGCTCGAGTCGACGTGGGGATGAACCATGGAGCTGTGACACGGTAGTCCATAGTTTTAAGTTTTTTTTTTTTTTTTTTATGCCTGATAGGTTAGCCTTTGACCACTATCTCACCTGATGGTAAGTGATGATGTGGTCGAGGATGTTGTACAGACTAACCTAGAGTTACTGGCTCTCAAGGACAGCTGCCGGAACACACCGTTAGGTGCTTGGCGACAGATTTTCAACTTGAGGGTGGTAGCTAGCCAGGCGGGCATTTGCAAAGTGCCCTACCACCATGCTGTAACGACTGCTATCCTAAGACAACAACCGGGACCGACGGCTTAACGTGCCCTCCGAAGCACGGAAGCGCTCAGTAGTAATGTCACCAACGGTCACCCATCCAAGTCATGACCGCGGTGGACGTTGCTTAACTTTGCTGATCGATTCAGAATGGCTAAGCAAACTTGGCTACGAGCGCTTCAAAAAAAGTTTTATCTTGAGGGAGGTAGCCATATTTTGAAAATGGCCAATCATTGCCACTACCACGCATGCATGAGTCAGAGTTAACAGGAACGCCTGAAGGGCTAACTTCCGACATAACTAGACAATTGCTATCCCAAAAAAACAACTGAATCGTTCCTTACGGAAGAACTCAGTAGTAAATAGTAATAGTGGTCACCCATCCAAGTAATACACAAACTAAAGGTATATAACGAAGCTTCTACAAATACATATTTCAGGCCACTAGTTCCAAAGAATACAGAATTCTTAAGAAATCGAGCATTGTAAAAAGAAGAAAGTAAAAGGAACGTTGTTTTGTATTCATGGTTCTCGATAAAGCTTTATGGCGTCACATCTTATTGTTTATGTCCATTCGCCCCTTGTTTGTTATTATATCTATGTACGTTTATGTTATCTTTACATTTACTGCCAAGTTAATTGAGTGCGCATGCCGTGAAACGTCCGCATCTCATTAGAACCTCAAGCTTTTAGGTTCATTATAAAAACTGAGCCATTAGCCCATTTATAATAACTGTCATAAAAACAAAAGTAATTTCTTCAAGCTGTATATATTAATTGACTGAGTGAGAACTTAGTTCAAGCGAAGCGTCTCTTCTTCAACTTCGACAAAAATGCTTTCGTACGTGCGGTTGTTTTTCTCTCCAGGTCGCATTTCTCAACAGATTCTCACGAAATTTTGTAAGCAGGTTTGATATGTAATTTTTTTTTTGTCTAAACATTTTTTGGATTTTTTTCTATATGACGGAGATGTACATTATGAGGTGTTGAAAGCATGGACGCCTGCGCTTAATTTAATTGCAATGTTCTGATACGCACGCCAGTTGCCTAAAAATTATAGGCTCTCTCTCTCGTATAATGAATTATTTATTTTCCATGTTATTGTTGCCAGTATTTATCTCGAATTAATATTCGAGATAAATACAATACATTAAAATAAATGTATATTTACTACTTACCTACCTATTTCTGATACAAATAGCCTTCGCTGGGGCCCGCGTGTCAATGGTTTTCTTCGACATAAGGCCAAGATTTTTTTTAATTATTTACATTACATATCTAGATTTTAGGTTTCTTGATCCATTTTCCCATGAGCATGCCGCAGTGAACCTTTATTCAATTGTAAGCTATGCAAGGGCAGACTCGCGAGGTCTACGGCTCGGAGAGCCTCTAGTACTATGATCCGTACCATGGCTGACATGAAACAATAATTTTCTTATAGCGCCATCACTACTGCACAAATGAATTGTATTGTATCAATGAATGCTGCCCGCTCTAACGTTGAAGTTTTAATGTAAGTTTAATTTAAATATATTTGGCTGTTCCAAATACCATTATAAATGTAAGGTAATAAGAATAATATAAGACTGAATTAAAAGATGGTTACTGGCCTGGTCACTTTTTTTCTGTTTATGATGATTGTTTTTTAAGACAACGAAACCTTCAGAAGCAGTCTGGGAATTGAATCCAGTCGACGACGATAGACTCGCTTCCTAAATCAATAGTGTTTGCACACTACTGCTTCCAAGCAGAATATCTGACACTGCGGTGGTACCTGTCAACGGAATCTTGCTGAAGAAGACCACCTGGCTATATATATATAGATATAGATATATATATATATATCTATATCTCTATATATATATAGATATATTTCAACTTGAGGGTGGTATATATATATATATATATATATATATACCACCCTCAAGTTGAAAATCTGTCGCCAAGCACCTAACGGTGTGTTCCGGCAGCTGTCCTTGAGAGCCAGTAATTCTAGGTTAGCCTGAACAACATCTTCGACCACATCATCACTTACCATCAGGTGAGATAGGCATAAAAAAATATATATATATATAACGTAGTTCGTACCTAGTAGGAATTGTCCTACTAGGACGAACCTATTGTGATAAGTACTGAAGCGTTGATAATAAGATTGTATAGTCTATATTCTCCAATGTTGTGGCATTTGCTTTAGATATATCCTATCTGTGTTTAGTATTAGTTGGTGGTGGTACTGACTAACTTAAGATAGGAATTTAGAGATCTCATTTGGTAATATCATCACAATACGGTTAAATTAAAACTTAATAAAATAATAAAAATAGTCCTTGTTGAGCAGTAGAACTCTTTGTGCGAGTTCGTCCAGAGAGGGAAAGCGACATCTACTTTATTCTAAAATATATTAATTGTAGCTTTTTTTATGCCTGATAGGTTAGCCTTTGACCACTATCTCACCTGATGGTAAGTGATGATGTGGTCGAGGATGTTGTTCAGACTAACCTAGAGTTAGTTAATATAAAGATAGCTAATATGTTACAGCTGATAAACTTCATTTAATTTTCAAGTACATATTGATTTCTGCCGAGTACATTCACATCACAAACTTATTTATTACTAGCGGCGCGCCCTGTCTTCGCACGGGTAATTACGACTATACATTGATATGTAAGCTATCCTATCTTTTAATTTGCATCAAATTGCACACGGTGTGTAAATAAAATTTAAAATTGGTTTAGTAATTGAGGAGTCCATCGCGGACAAACAACGTGACACGTAATTTTTATACATAAAGATTGCGATTATCGCGATACGCCTACTGTTATTTTTATAGCAATGTTCGGAGATCATTTGAGTGTTATAATTTACAGGATATAATAAATACTATGATTTTAGAAAATCTAGAAATATCGTCTGTTTTTTTATTTTAATGACTGTTAAGAAGTTACTGGTTTTGATTAAAGAATACATTTTTAGTTAACATCACGCATGCTCCAAATAGTTTTTCAAAATGAAATACTGTAAATTTTCGTATATTAAAACGCGTGTTCTTTTTTTGTTAACCCAAGTTTAAAACGGAAGGGAAAAGGCCTGTTAAAATTTTACCATTGTTTAAATACCTTCGCATGGTGGTAGGACAGTGAATGCCCGCCTGACTGGCTTACAACCTTCAAGTTGAAAATCTGTTGCCAAGCACCTAACGGTGTGTTTCAGAAGCGGTCCTTGAGAGCCAGTAACTTTTGGTGAGCCTAAACAACATCTTCACCACATCAACACTTACGATCAGATGGGTTGTGGTCAAGGGCTATAAAAAATTCGGGAACTACTGCCAGTGTACCTATTTCTACCGGCAAGTTGTGTGTCCTGGTTTGGAAGATTTGAGTATCAGTGAAATTATAGGCACATTATGTCTCAGGGTGATGGGAGAAGTGCAGTTCTTCGATTAATTTTATTTTTTTGTTATGTGGTTGTTACGTAAAAAGCATGAAGCCCACCTGATTTTAAGCCCTAAACTAGATAGGTTAGCCTGAACAACATCTTTGACCTCATAATCACTTACTATACATAATTACATACCAATTCCAATGTTTGTTTAACACTACTTTGTGTACTGTAATTTATATGACTTCTTGAAGTATTTTTTTTTAATTATATTTGTTATTATTACTATCTGGTGAGATAGTGGTCAAAGGCTAGCCTCTCAGGTGTAAAAAACTAAAGATAAACACAACAAATACTGAGCACCATTTGTCTTACTTTGTGTTACATCCCGCTTTTTGTGTCCCTACAATCAGCTCCGATTTTTGGTAACTTGGTTCATTGATACAAAATAACATCTATACAGATGACAGAGGACCTGAGAAACAGGAAAAATACAAAAGATAAAAAAGCAGCAGGTCTCTGGAACCTCGTGTGAGCCATGCAGCTGTAAGACCTGTCCAGTCGTAATTTATCATATGGATCTAAATATTGGGTACCGAAGGGAGCGATGTTCTGGATATGGATGTGTAATATTGTGAATAGAATATACAATTTTTATATTTGCAATAATGCATGTTCTTTTTGATTTTGTAATTTTGTAATTGAATATTCAAGAATAGATAATAACATGTAAGCTACGAATAAATGATAAGTCATTTATTCGTAGCATGTAAGTATATAATTATATCAAAGGAAGTTTAAAATAAGCACCAGTGGCAGAAAAGTTGAAGAGTAATGCATATAATGACAATGTAATCCAAAATTATTTACTGTACAAAGTACATATCGTGAGCAAAGCAAAGGATTATAATATACAAAAATAATAAACTATTAAAAAAATACAATGTTTTGAATGTTGTGAAACATCATCGGACATCGAGCTACTAAATAAGTTAGTTTGGACGGCTTACATGACTTTAAATAAAAATGTTCCCCATTAAAAAGTGAGGTCATACTTTACGGAATAATATACCGTAACAAACATACAAAAAAACAGTCGAAATGAGAACCTTCTTCTTTTTAGAATTCGAATAAGTTACGTATTCCACGGTCAGTGTTTCACCTTTTAAGACTCAGATTTGCCTTTTAAGACTCAGATTTAGAAAACCTCTGTATTGTGAGTCTTATAGTGCTAGATAAATTAATAAATATTTTGCGAATCACGTGAATATCTTGATTACATATAAAATTACCTAATTTTGATCTGACGGGTAACTATCCAATCCAATTTAGACAAAAAATATAATAAATGTTGATATTTGATTCTCCCGATAAAGAATATAGTTGAACCTTAACAAAATCCAATGGAAACGATTCTGAAACTAAGAACTCATGTATCGACACTCGATATCATAAAAAAAAGCTTTACTCCCAACCACAACCTCTTATAGTTTCCGCCAAACTTGTAAAACATTTTTCGTGGAAATATTTTTATCATGCAAATCGGCCCCGTCAACTGTCCCGTCCCTAAATCTACATAATAATATGAGGAACCGCCAAGTGACAACGGGACTTCGTGGGGCATTCATCTTTATTGTACGGTACCCTAATAAAATTTGGGTCACTTTATCTCTCTTCTTGTTCGACTTGTTTCCGTTATGTTTTTATTATATTTATACTAACACTACGAGAGGGCGCAGGACAGAGATAACTGCGAACCTCGTAGCGCCCTCGACGCGACTGTGATAGAATGTTTTGCTCCTTGCGGCGAGTAAAGGATTCTGAAAATTATGGAAAGGGTTTATATTATTGTTGTTTTAATACCTATCATAGAAGAATTATGTTAATTATATTTCCGACCAAATTCTTCACTTCTTCACCGACTTCCAAAAAAGGAGGAGGTTCTCAATTCGTCTGTTGCTTTGTTGCTTCTGAACTTTTGACTGGTTCAACCGATTTTGAAAATTCTTTTTTTTGTTTGATAGTAGATGCTTGTCTTTTGGAAATTAAAATTTCATCAAAATCGGTCAAGCCATTTTTGAGTTACACTCCAATAGCTGAAAAATATTTACCTATCTTGATGATATAGTCGTTTACAATGAATGACAATCGATCCCGTAAGTAGTACTGATAAAAAGAGTGAAAGTAAGTGTTGAAGTCGGTTACATTGTTGGGTTTAATATTCAATAGAAAGCATATCTATAATTGAGCCATCATGGTCATATTTTCGTACCCAACGGAAACTGAGCATTTTGCAAATTATCACGTAGCTAGCAAGCTCCCTCAAAAATAAATTTTGTCACCAAGTACTTAATGGTTTGTTCCAGAAGTTATTCTAGTGAACCAGTCATTCTGGGCATAGCCCCTGGGTACGATCGTGGTCAAAGACTACTATATGAGAAATTTTATTTACGGAATAAATTGAATCTTTTTAGTATCTTGGTTACTAAAAACAGTGTGGTTGGAGCCTCTGAGGAACCTGTCTTACCACATTATCGTTTATGCTACTGAAGCTGGTGCAGAACAGTACTTATATTTGTTTTTATTTAAGTTAAAAGGCTTTATCGAATTGGAGGTATATCAACCTATGGCAGATAGTTTATTTATACGTACTTATTGGGTAGATGTCGCCAACACGATTGATTGCAGCCAACCTTCCACCATGCGGTGTAGGACAAGCTGGCGCTGGGGATCGAACTATTGACCTGCCGCACGACAGTCAATAGCTATTACCGCTGGGCCATCATTGCTTTCTTCACCACTTGAGTATTCATAGTTATCACTTCAAAGCTCTAGAAATGTCTATTATCAAAATAAATAACTGCATTCAAGTGTCGATATAATATGACGTCGCCTCATGTCAACTGCTTACCGGGCAGAATCAGGCTTATCTGAGGCGATCAGTACTCTTTATCGGCTATCTGCTGGCCTCCAGGTACTTTAATTCTTAATAAGAATAGGCCTGGACCGAAACCACAATACACATATATACAGTAGTTCGACTCCGCGGTATCCTGGAATTCAATGACAAATGACGATCAGAGCGCTAGGGAAATCAGTATCGAAATTTTGAGTGTTGTTGTTTGTTATAAATATTTTTTTTTTATAATAATTGTTTTTTATAAATAAATTTTGTTATAAATAGGTAAAAATATAATATATATATCTATATATATCTATTTATTTGAGCGAACACAAGCGCGCGCAGAATTGATTGAAAAAACGCCATTGTCTTTGGTAACATAGTAAGGCCACCAGTAAAGAGGTTATTGTGTGATTATTTGCCTTTAAAACTCCTTGGGTTCTTTTTTCTATTAAAATGATGAAAAGATTACAACCTCTATAGTGTCAATCTGCTGACAGCTTATTAAAACTAAACTGTAAGTAAACACCGCAGTAAAGCATGTGAACATCAGTCTAGTTGTATCTTCTTGTACCTCCTCGATGTAGGGAAGGCCGCACGGTTGATCACGTGACTGAATTTGGGTAATTTCTTCGTAGTTAAACTACTGCTTAAGAAGCTCCATGTATCTATTGTGCCGAAACCTTTGAGTTGACACTTTTAGAGCTGGTTCAAAGTGGTTCCACACCCTGTCGGGCGCCGCTGTGGCCGCTGCACTCCCCACGCGTCTTATCATTGACTAGTTACGCAATCTTTCATTCTGTACCAATTCTATATTCACGTGCCAATAGCTCGCGACGCGATGCCAGATTGTCGACGCGTCTAATCTGACGCAAAGTCAGAGGGCGCAGGGTTGATTCCCGTATGGAGCAAAATTTTGCGCTGAAATAAATTTTAAATGTGATTTTCGCTTGGAACGTGATACTACCGTGATTTTTTCTATATGCTTATTAATATTTAGAAACTGATTTGGTATTTAAATACAACAAACGGCCTATGTTAATTCCAATAATCCTCTTTTACGATATCCAGCAGGTAGATAAAAAAGTAGATAGTAAAATAGTCCTTATATACTCAAGCAAGGAACAGTTATATTCCCAATTTGAATAGCAAAACATTAAAGTTAGAAACGCAAACAAATTAAATTGGTTGCTTTATTAAACATTCATGAACAGTTCTCACGAGCGCGAGCAAAAGAAAATAGCACATCGAAATCAGAATTCAAAACATTGACTTTCCATTGAATCGTACTCGGATCTGAACTCTCTCGTATTAAACTTGCAAGGGTGCCTCGTGTATTTCAAATGTTACTTTTTACCTATTTCTGCTGATTTTTTTTAAATTGTACCGAATAAAAGCGTTGTGGATCTACATGATATGTACATGCTTACAAAAATTGGTATACTCGTATGTTCTCAAAACATTATATTCTATTATCATCATCATCAATAGCCGGGAAACATCCACCGTTGAACAAAGTCCTGATTGATTTTGAAAGACTTTTGAAGCAATGATGACCGAGCGGTTATAGGTATGGACTGCCGTGCTGCAGGTCCCTGGGTTCGATTCCCACCGCCAGCTTAAGGTTTCACGGCATGGTTGAAGGGCATTTTGCAAATGCCCGCCTGGCTACCACCGTTAAGTAGAAAATCTGTCGCCAAGCACTTAACAGTGCGTACCGGCAGCGGTCCTAGAGAACCAGAAAAATTACAGGCACATGAGACTTAACAACTGTATGTCTAAATGTGACGGGCGCAGTGGGCGCAATTCGTCACATGACGAAATGTATCTGATATAGGTAGAGGTTAATCCGCTTAACATCAGGTGGGCCTCGTGCTTGTTTCTTCATAATTGCCATTTCATTTAGGAATAATGGCAATTGTGACGGAACGGACGGACGTGCGCTTGGCAGGCGTCTTCGAGATCGCAGTATAATATGACGGTTCTTCAGAAGGCGCTGCTGCCCAATTTCTGATATTATTCTCTTCGTCACTCTTAAGACTTCCACGGCAAGACATGTGAGGGTGCAAATCAAACCATATGTACCCCATGGGTAATCAACTCAATCGACAATGCCTGTCTACTACTTTCGGGATATAATGGCGTGATACTATGACATACTCGTATATCGAGTATATGACATACTCGTATATCGAGTATGTCATATAGGACAATGGTAGTAGCTAGCCAGGCGGGCATTCGCATAATGCCATAATGACCATGCTATAATGACTGCCATCCTAAGATAACAACCGGGACCCACGGCTTAACGTGACATCCGAAGCACGGAAGCGCTCAGTAGTAACGTCATTAGCGGTCACCCATCCAACCCATGACTGCGGCGGACGTTGCTTCTTCTTCTAAGCTGAACAGTTAAGAACAGCTATATAAGCAAACTTCGCTACGAGCGCTTAAAAATAGTCCAATCAATCCACCACATCCTTCAACAAACGAAAGAGGGTAGTCCCCTGCCCAAAGCCCAGTGGAGTTGTTTTTTGGCAGTGGTAAACAACATCTAATTCCCTTTCACAGGAGTCGAGGCGAGCGGGCGACCAGTTGTGACTAAGTTAATATGTGAGAAGTGAAATAAAAATGTGCAATATGGTACGTACAGGGTTTACTGATTACTGTAACAGCCGGATCGTCCACTGCTGAACACAGCCTCCCCTATTAAGAGGGTATTTACCATAATCCCCGCGCTTGGCGGGCGTCTTGGGGATCGCAGTGTAAGTCGGCAGTTCTTTTGAAGGCGCTGCTGCCCACCTTCCAGTATTTTTCCCTTAGTCGCCTCTTACAACACCCATGGGATGATATGGGGAGCTGCAATTCTGACCCGGCACCCCACGGGGCTGTTTAATGATTACAACTAGTAAAATGTTCTAGTAAGATTGTTACTGCATTGTGTGTGTTAAATATTGAGATTCAATTTTGGCTTATACTTTCATAACCGTAATGTACCTCCCTTTCATTCGTGGTGTGAATACCACTAAAAGACTTTAGTTACGATAGTATATTGTACCATGTTACACGAAACATTATTATGGATAAAATACAACTGATTTTTTTAAAGTTCTAGGCTAGTCTTTGACCACTATCTCTCCTGTTGTCGTCGAAGATTTTGTTCATGCTGCCCTAAATACATGTAATTATACTGGTTTGCAAACATAATCGATTTTAAGTTATGACATACTCATTTCAATCATCAGAACCTGCCTAAAAGCAAGGGAGTTGTTGACTCCCTTTTTTTAACCTACAAAATTTACACAATACAACAGTGTGATAACTAATACATATAATAATGTTTAGTTATCAATAATATCTGGACATTAATATTTTTTTTATTTATTTATCAATCAAAAGAAATTTACAAATAATTGTTATTGTTGTCTTAAAAACCAATGTTAGGTTTATCTAGACAAACATCAGTTCTCGAGGTTAATTATACATTAAACAAAAAATAAAATTACTGATAAAAAAACTTAAATAAAACGATGCTATAAACAAGAATGTCTGCAAAATCATAACTATGTTTACCGCGCACACGAACTCACTTCATAATAATAATAGATGGTATTCCAATTTGAATCCTGCGTGTTACAAAGTATATATTCATCCGTATAGTAGCGACTTCAAACGCCTTTATAGTAGAATTTTTTGAGCGCGGGGTAGAGTCACCTATGAATGATTCATGCACAATTCAGTGAAAATAAATCAGGCCTCTAACCGAGGGTTCTGCACAGAATGTAGCAAAATTCGTTTATTTTTCATACAGTTTGAAATCCTGAGCGGGAGCTTGACCTGTACTCTGCCGATGACAAAATTTCAGAATACATTAGTGATCCTATGCCAGTGTCGTGTGGGATTCCTCAAGGAAGCATAATCGGTCCAACTCTGTTTCTGATTTACATTAATGACCTTTGCTCGTTGTCAATTGACCGTGGATGCATAATAACATATGCCGATGACACAGCTGTAGTAATTCAGGGAGAGAGTTGGACTGAAGTGTTTAATTCTGCACAAGCAATCTTAAACAGCATATCATCTTGGCTACGAAATAACATGCTTACATTAAATATAAATAAGACAAAATATATCACTTTTCATATTAGAAACTCAATCGAACATGAACAAGAATGTCAAAATCTTTCAATTTTCGGTCATCAGAGCACCGCATGTAAATTTTTAACAACCCCTCCAAATTGTAATTGTCTGGCATTGGAAAGAGTCGACAATATTAAATACTTAGGTGTAACTATCGATAACAAGCTCTCTTTTATTCCACACATAAATCAAACTGCGGTACGAGTCAGGAAACTAATTGCTGTTTTTAAAAATATTAGAGACTGTGCAGATGAAGATGTTCTAAAAATGATTTACTATTCTCTCTGCCAATCTCTACTTACCTACTGCATAACGACTTGGGGTGGCTCTAACAAAACATTTATCCTTCCAGTAGAAAGAGCTCAACGTCGGCTTTTAAAATGTTCGATGAATTTACCAATTCGATTTCCGACGGAGGACTTGTATACGGTTAGACAGCTTTTTTTTAAAAATGTAATACTCCATCAGCATTCCCTGACAATATATGATGCCGTCAATAACCCAATAAGACGTGTTCCACGCAATGTCTTTGTCGCTCCTCCAGCAAACACTGTTTTTGTAAGAAAATTCTCATACATAATAGGACCGTTTTTATATAATAAAATAAATAAGGACAGGAAAATAATTACTCTCTCATCATTTGAAGTGAAGGAAATCGTAATAGAATTCCTTTCTAAACTAAATTACCATAATACTGAAGACCTTCTAAGACCACTTCAATAACATTAAAATTAAACCCACACATTATAACACCACCCATGTATAAACCCACTTACCTACCCTAAAACATGCACACTCTCCCTCACACACATACACTCACACACACTCATACTCACACAAACACACACATACACATACACACAGCGTTACACACAAACACATAATAACTAGCATATATGTTTAATGATATTTTTGAATTGTATAGATATAACTAGATGGTAAGACGTGTACGGGCCGCGAGCGGCCCGCATTTATCCTTATGCAGTATTAAATTATATCAAAGCACCTTATACATTTGAAAAAAAAATTAAAAACTTCAATATAAGTATGAAATCCCATATAAACTTTGAATACAATAGAGATTCATACTGTAGCCACCAAACCAGATTTACCCTACTGCCATAAAAAAGTGGTACGGTCAGAATCGTACCAAGGTTCTGAGTCACTTCGGTAAAGGAACCCCACCGGTAGGTGCTTTGGTTACCGCGGGCAGTTACCATAGAGACCAGTCGGAGATGTGGAAAATACTCTCAAGTCGGAGATCGGCCTTCGGCCTCGGACAGTTACACCAAATGTAGTCAAAACTCCCACAAAAACTCTTAAAACAGTCGGTAATGTATGGTGAAATACTCCAAACACAGTATGAAGAATGAGAGGAGCATGTCAATTCGGAGCTCGGCCTCGCAAGACACTCACACAGCTCAGCCTGCGGTCTCGCCAAGCGCTTGCCCTTCGGGCTCGCGCGCCATACGCTCGGCCTTCGGCCTCACGTGCCGAAAGTTCGGTCTTCGGCCTCACCAGAAGCTCGCCCTTCGGGCTGGCTATACACTGATGTAGGTCCGTAGGTCCAAATTCAGTCGAAATTCCCACAAAAACTCCAAATACAGTCGAAAATGTAAGGTGAAATACTCCAAATGCAGTATGAAGAATGAGAGGAGCATAAAAGCATGATAAAAAAATAAATTTCACTGTTTTAGGACAAAAACTCCAAATTCAGTCGAAAATCCCACTAAAACTCCAAATACAGTCGAAAATGTAAGGTGAAATACTCCAGATACAGTATGAAGAATGAGAGGAGCATGTAAATTCGGAGCTCGGCCTTCGGACTCGCAAGACACTAACACGGCTCGGCCTGCGGCCTCGCAATGCGCTCGCCCTACGGGCTCGCGCACCATACGCTCGGCCTTCGGCCTCGCGGACCTGTTTTTTTAAATATTATATAATGTTTTTTAAGATACTTTTAAAAATATTTGTTATTATTAAATAAAAATTTACCTTACACCATAAAAATATATAATTATAGCGATGCTCGCTGCATCCTCAATTGATTGTGTAATTTTTATATGTGGCTATCAATATTAGTTGCAAGTTATCAGGTCATCGAGATATAAATCATACTTGCATCTGCAAATATGCCCCTTTGCGAATGAGCGGAGGCACTTTAAAGAGTTCCGTACCTGAAAATAAAAACAGAGCTCTAATTATGAGACTACACAGTATGTCTATCTGCTATTCATATGTCACTACTCTCTAGATCTTAAACAGAGTTACATACCTAAAATTTCATTATTTTTGTAACGAAATTTGACCTGAATACAAATATTGGGACAAAAATTTATTTTCAGTATTTTTCCGGAAAGTTCCAATATATAAAAACTAGCTGCGCCCCGCGGTTTCACCCGCGGGTTGATGGATGATGATAAAATGTGTTAATCTAGCTCATGGTACAATAATATACTACGGCAGGTATTACACCCCGAGACCGGATGTCACGTGACCGGGACACAAGCTTGTCAAGCATACCCTCATCAACGGCTCTCAAACTTTAGGTATACCTAATTTGAGGAAATTGGGGGGCAGTAAAATAACAGTTAATAGATTTCACCTTTTTTTTTAATAAAGAAAATCACGTGAAATTGATTTAAGTTAAACAGATTAATGATTCTTGAATAAATTATGGTTATCAAGTTCGTACAGTGTATGTTCGTAGTTTTCTTATAATGGGTACCGTCGATGCTAATATGCCTAAATTTTTCGTAGATATATAATATGCCTAAATTTTTCGTAGAATTATTTTCTATGCCGAAGAAAAAGCCAGTTATCTGTATTTTGGTGTACAATTTAGTTTCAAAGAAAGCTCAAAAATATCGGAAGTAAAAACCAATTAGGTAGATACGTTATATAACCAAAGAAATTTTACATTACATACCATATTTAGTAGTCGCAGTAAGAATGAAACAATTTTGCAGGAAATGAAAAAACTTCAAATCACTGCTTTTTCTACTTTTACTCTTACAGTTACTTTTTGCATGGTGGAATGGCATTTTGCGAATGCCCGCCTGGCTAGCGACCCCCTCAAGTAGAAAATCTGTCGCCAAGCACCTAACTGTGTGTTCCGGCAGCAGTCCTTGAGAGCAAGTGAAATTACAGGTACAGAGACTTAACATCTATATCTCCTGGGGACAGGTGCAGTGCAATTCGTGACTTGTGACGAAATGCATCTGTTATAGGCAGAGGTTAGTCTGCTTAACATCAGGTGGGCCTCGAGCTTGTTAGCTTGTTCCGTCACAATAGAAAAAAAATTACATGTTTTTTATTATACTCGTAGCTTCCAGAAATGGGCCGACCACAAAAGTTTGCGAATCACTGCGCATATGTGCATGAGCGAGAGTGAAACAGATTCAAATCATATACGTGAGACAGAGACGGCGATATTGGTCAAAATGGTGGAACCATAGGGAGACAACTTTTTTCATACCATTTACTGAGATGAACATTGATTCATGTATGACTTTCTATTAGACGTTTGAAATATTGTATTGATATTTTATAACAAAACATTCGCATGAAAAAGAACCATGAACTTGTATTCTGCTGCAATCACGTTTTAATAAAGAGCCAATTTGGTAGTGACGCAAACCTGTGATTCTTCGGGAGTAGAAGACCTTGTTTTTTTAGAACATGAAGAATACCTCTGGGTGATTCTCAGTGTAAGGTTTGCTAAGGGTAGCATACCTTACAATTACTTGTCAAGCATGGGTTTTTGTGCTGCCCACGTTCTGTCATTTTGCCCTTAATCGCCTCTTACGACACCCACGAGGAAATACGGAGGTGAAATTGTAGCCGGCAATAAACGAGCCAATTTTTTTAAGTTAATGTAATTTAATTGCAAAACTGCTTGACTCTGGATAAAATATAAATACGATAGCTTGGAGGTATATTACACCCAAATTAAAGAAACCATCAAGAGCCAATGGTATTTTATATTTTCACTAAATGCGCCCCGGAGAAACTGACGAAAACTGATGATGATGATAAAAGTAGGTACAGATTGTGTGAATCCAGGACGCTAAATATGTACATTCTAAAATTCATCTAAATTGGTTCAGCCGGTACAGCGGAAACGATTACGAAACACAACGATTACATTTCGCATCTATGTTAGCCTGAACAACGACCACATCACCACTTACCATCAGGTGAGATAGTGGTCAAAGGCTAACCTACTCGTATAATAGTGTGAAGTATGATAGTCGTAAGAAAAAGAACGAAATGCCACTCGTGCACCCCAAACACAAAATGTCACTTTATTTATAAGACCATGTTTGTTTATGTCGTTCACAAATCAAATGTTTCGGCTGTAGTAAGCCATACTCTATAATATATGCTATATATGATGATGTTTTATTTGGTAGCTGATGGGCTTGCCTTTGACCACTATCTCACCTGATGGTAAGTGATGATGTGGTCGAAGATGTTGTTCAGACTAACCTAGAATTACCGGCTCTCAAGGACAGCTGCCGGAACACACCGTTAGGTGCTTGGCGACAGATTTTCTACATGAGGGTAGTAGCTAGCCAGATGGGCATTCACAAAATGCCCTGCCACCATGCTATAACGACTACTATCCTAAGACAACAATTGGGACCGACGGCTTAACGTGCCCTCCGAAGCACGGAAGCGCTCAGTAGTAATGTCACCAGCGGTCACCCATCCAAGTCCTGACCGCGGCGGACGTTGCTTAACTTTGCTGATTGATTCAGAACGGCTAAGCAAACTTCGCTACGAGCGCTACTCCACTTTTGCCTTTCTCTCTGAAGATGTTGTCCGGTCAAGAGACGCATGGTCTCTGTCCTGCCGCATACCGCTGTTGTATTTATTTGTATTACTTGTCTACAAGAAGCAAGCATAGAAACGGATACAATATTTATTTCTTTTGTTATTAGTGAACGAATGCATATTGAATACTACTGTTATATATTTTTGTTATGTACTAAGCAAGCTCTAGACGGTGTTAGTATACGTTGTAAAATTTACACGAAACAATTTTTTTTTTCGATTATTCATGAACTATGGCTCTCACTTTAAGTTTTTTAACGTTCACTAGCCTATGTTACCCGGAATAATTGAACGTTTCTAATGATATCACATACATCAAAATCGGTTAAGCCGTTACGAAGTTATGGTGGAATAAAGAAACTCACAAACATACAAAAATGAACCCTGAAACATAACTCTCCTTGTTTTGGGCAGTCGTGTAAATAGCCAAGTATTTGACCACTTGATGGAAAGTAACGATGCGGTCGATGGTGCTTGTCATGATTGTCTCTTCAACCTTTACTCGTAGACTCCCGGGTTATAATTATCAATGCTGCATCAGTTGGCAAACTCCTTTTTTGCTGCTTGCATTTTAACAGTGGATGCTGAACATGGTGATGTCGATGCTCGACAACATGAAATGTCGACTATGACCGGATATCGAGTGATCATAGATCTTTTTATCTGATAGTAGACCGCAGATGGGAATTACATAGATCATGAATAATTTCTTCCTAATGATTTAGAATCCTCGATGTGCAAGCCCAAATCGCACCAAACTTGCACTGTTTTTATTATTTGTTGTTATTAAATAATATTTGTATTCTAATCATACCAAGTTTAAAGCTAGTATCGATTACTTAAGATTTTTACTAGGGCAAAAACGGGAGACCTCCATTAATCCGTGCTATGAATATACTCCCTCCCTCTTTATATGGTCCTGCGTGGGTGTCATAAAGGCAACGAAGAGAAAATAGCACAAGGTGAGCAGCAGCGCGTTTAGAAGATTTGCCATCTTACACAGTGGGAAATGGTATGGGAAACCCTTCAGTTTGTATAGTAAAGGAAGAGGCTTTTGTTCAACAGCGAACGTTATGGTAATTGTACTAGGATATTATAGATTACTTGCAAATTAAAACTGTGTACCTATTACAATTCAATAGATAAGTTCCCCTTTTAAAGTCAGACGACTGGACAGCTGAGGCTTCCCGTTTTTAAGTACAAAACATACACACAAATAGAAAGAAGGTAATAAATAATTTTCTGCAATAAAATATCTAATCAGTTTCCAATTTCGCATCGACTTAAAAATATAATATCAACACATATCAGATCTGTCGCTGACATAATAATAACGAGGATGTCAAATTGCGTCTGAAAATTCGCGACGTGATTGTTAATTTCCTTTACAAATTACTTGAAGCTTTGAGCTGGAAATATAGGCTTCAGCGAGCTTGTGAACGCATTTCATATTAATATTTTACATGAGACGAATCACTTACGAATGTACCTACCTAGCGTTTCTCTTACAAAGTGTTCTATGGATTCTTCAGACAGATGCTGAGTCCAACGTGCTTCGGAGGAAGTAACCTCTATAAGGTATATAGTGGCACAGGGTTTCCAACCCAGATGTAGTTTTAAGTCAGAACCGATCTTAAGCCCGTTCGGTATTTTCAAAGGAATTTCAAAAAATTAGGAGATTCTCAATTCGACTGTTTTTCGGTTACCTCAGAACCTTGGACTGGGTTAACTAATTTTAATAATTCTTTTATTATTTAAAAGCTGATGTTTGTCATGTAGTCTCATTTAAATTTCATCAAAATCGGTCAAGCCGTTTCTGAGTGTACACGCCAACTGAAAAATATTTTCTTATCATGATGACATAGTCGTTGACAGTGAATGACAATCGATCCCGTAAGTAGCAACGATCACTAAAAATAGTAAAAAAAAAAAATACCTTAAAAATTGAACCGACTTCAAAACTCAAAAATGTGAAATAACTTGTCGAGGTCTACTTATACCATGCGCACAATATTGTAATATAATATATGATGTGGTCGAAGGTGTTGTTCAGGCTAACCTAGAAATAAAGGTTATTAATTATTTAATTAATTAATCATTTTTGAACTAGGTATCTTGTAGTGTTATCATGTAGTTGTACAACCCAGATGTTATACAACTACATGATCGAAGCGCTCGTAGCCAAGTTTGCTTAGCCATTCTGAATCGATCAGCAAAGTTAAGCAACGTCCGTCGCGGTCATGACTTGGATGGGTAACCGCTGGTGACATTACTACTGAGCGCTTCCGTGCTTCGGAGCCGCAGGTCCCGGTTGTTGTCTTAGGATAGCAGTCGTTACAGCATGGTGGTAGGGCACTTTGCAAATGCCCGCCTGACTAGGTACCACCCTCAAGTTGAAAATCTGTCGCCAAGCACCTAACGGTGTGTTCCGGCAGCTGTCCTTGAGAGCCAGTAACTCTAGGTTAGTCTGAACAACATCCTCGACCACATCATCACTCATCAGGTGAGATAGTGGTCAAAGGCTAACCTATCAGGCATAAAAAAAAAAGATGTAGTCTAAAGGCGGAACCATCATCAAGCCAGTTCGGTATTGTTAGCTAACTAAACTTTATTCCTTAGTAGGTACATATTTATTGATTCATCACTTACCATATATACCATATCAGATGAGATTGTGGTCAAAGGCAGCAGTAAAAAAAACTTGGATTTACGTGCAATAGATTGCAAAAAGCAATAAACTTTCCGTGTCGGCGAATGTTGTTCTTATTTTGCCACTTTTATTTATTTATTTATTTATTTATTTATTCATTCTCACATGCAATTCACAGACACGAAGTCCAAAACATTACATAGACAAATCACTGAGGTAATTAATTACATTTTGACGAAATAAATTATAATTATCGTAAAATATGTCGATTTCTGGATGTTGAGCTAACATATCGTTGAGCAACGTGACTACTCTAGCTGTGGGTGCATTCTTACCACGAACAGTGTGCAGATTCGTTGGCGTGGCAAACAATCGGCGAAGGCGCCGCGGACCATGCTCAGTGTTAGCACCGCGACCAAAGTGCGGTGGAACAAACAGCCCCAGCTGCTCTAGGGCTACCGGATTATCAACTTTGCTACGAGCCAATTGATAATAATGCATGACGAGAAACATCTTACGTCTGAGTTCTAGGGTGTATAGCCCAACCATACCAGTTACAAAAAGAGATGGAAACATGTACGGGTAGTATCCGTACATTTTTTTATAGATGTATCTAGCAAATTTGCGCTGTATCTTCTCAATCATGATGGAATACTTAGTTTCATAGGGATCCCATACAATTGAGTTGTACTCCAATCTACTGCGCACATATGCTGTATACAGGGCAAGTGGAGCATTAATATTTTTAAAATTGTAGGAAGCACGCATAATAAACCCTAACATTTTGTAAGCTTGCTTACAGATGTTAGTAATATGGTCTCTGAAGTTGATTTGGGAGTCCAGTGTCAATCCCAGGTCCTTAATCTTATCTACGCGTTCTAGTGTTGTATCAGCGAGTTGGTATTTATAGTTTATTGGTTCGTGTAGTCTAGAGATGGAAAAAACTTGACATTTTGTGTAATTAAAATGGAGTTGATTTTTATCACACCATTGAGCCACATTATTGATATCAACCTGTAACGCTTCACAGTCGTTTATGTCTGCTACGGATGCGAATATCTTTAGATCGTCAGCAAAAAGAAGACACTCAGCGTTACAGACACTTTGAGGGAGATCATTAACCATTATTAAAAATAGTGTTGGTCCGAAATTTGAGCCTTGACTTACACCCGATCTAGTAAAGTAGTTCATAGTTTGATAGCCTAGTATTTGTACATAT
Organism: Plagodis dolabraria; assembly: GCA_963854805.1. Classification (NCBI taxonomy): domain Eukaryota; kingdom Metazoa; phylum Arthropoda; class Insecta; order Lepidoptera; family Geometridae; genus Plagodis; species Plagodis dolabraria. The sequence continues at coordinate 1,954,754 of OY978452.1, read as the reverse complement.
TGTGACCTATTATGTAGGTAACTCGCTATGAAGTGTAGCAGCTTTCGAGTAAATCCTATGGCAGCACATTTTTGTAAAAGAATATCATTATCCACTCGATCAAATGCCTTTTTCATATCAAAATAAGCTGAATCCACCTGTGAACCGGCATCCATCTTTGCAGTGACGTAATTAACGAAATTGATGTGGTTGGTTACAGTCGACCGCCCTGACCTGAAGCCATGTTGACTATCGTCAAGATGACTTCCAATTTGTTTGATGATACGATCGTTGATAATGGTTTCAAACAATTTTCCGAAAACTGACAAAACCGCTATAGGCCTATAGTTACGTACCTCAAGTTTACTAGCATCTTTGGGGATTGGAGTAACACGACTATTTTTCCATAAATTAGGATAGGTAGATTTGTCTATAGAAATATTAAAAATATACAAAAGAGGATTAATTAAAACTGAAATGCAGTCTTTTACAATATATGGAGGTATACCATCAGGGCCTGCAGAAGAACCAATGCGAAGTCGCTTTGTTGCATGGAGTAAATCTCGTTTCGATATGTCATTAATTGACACGTGACACGGCGTTGATAAGCCTGTATCGCATAGTAGTGCCTCTTCTACGTTGAGTTTCGGTATTTGGTCGAGGAAGACTGAACTAAAGTATTTAGCAAAACTGTCTGCTGCTTCTTGACCAGTTACAGCCAAGCCGTCATACACAAACTCATTACACACCTGTCGATCGCTCCGTCGCTGCCTTACATACTGCCAAAACTCCTTAGGGTTTTTGGTTAGATTTGTTTCAATACGTGTATTATATGAAAAGTGCGCATCTCTTATCAGCTGTTTTACCAAAGTTCTGTAATATTTAAACATCTCTAGGTTAAATTCCTTGCGTTCTTTTTTAAACCGCTTGAGATGAAAGTATTTATTCCTAATATTATATATTATGTCCCCTGTGAACCACTGAGGGTAACAATACTTTGGAATGGAATTTGAACGTTGTTTACGAGGTACCCAAGCATCCAAACATTTATACAGTTCCGAGTAAAAAAAACTAACTGCTAGGTTGACGTCATTAATAGTTAGAATATGGTCCCAGTTTATGTTGGCTATAGTTAAGTAAAGAGCGTTGAAATCTGCTTTACGAAAGTTCCAGTCGACACGACATTCATTATCGAGTACCTGAGAGTGGGGTATCTGCGATAAGGACGGATTGCCGTGGCTGTGTATCCCACCGCACGTCAGTGTGACCGTGACCTCCAGCGCTGGATGGTATCCGTCAATTTTTACAAAAGGAGTAGCATCAATAAACATATCTAAGTGCTCCTCGGACAAGTTGCTCAACACCAGATCTAAAATTCCTCCATGAACGTTACGTACATAGTTATGTTGTTTTAGCTTACAAAAGTCTAAAAACATATTAAAGTGATTTAATACAGTAGTAGTATAAGAATTTAAGTTAAAATCACCAACAATTATAGTGTCTAAGGTGGGATATTTACAAATTGCATTTTCTAAGACATTGAGTATACTAAGGTATTGATCAGTACTGTAGCGGGGTGGGATGTATACAACACAGAAAAGAATTCTAATAGTTTTCAGTGAGATCAATGATACAATTAACTCGTGATCGTTAGTGAGTCCATCGATGGTGGTGTCCTGTTTGATAGTAAAGTGATTCAGTACTCCGAGCATGACTCCTCCCCAACCAGCTTCACCACACCTGTCTTTCCAGAGCACGGTGTATCCAGGTGGAAATAACTCAGCATCGTATACGGAACCATTCAAAAATGTTTCTGTTACAGCAATTATATCAGAGCTACGAGAGATTAGAGACATTTTAAATTCCTCCGCTTTAGTACGTAAACCACGGACGTTTTGATACCGGAGTACCACGGTTTTGTGTCGATTACGTGCTTTATTTTGTGACACCACGAAAAGTATGACGCCACGGCTTAATGCATATATCTTTGGCCCAGTTATCAACGGCTAGTAATGGCTCTGATAATTTGGCAGGAACACCAATTTTAAATGAAGAATAGTTACCCTTCGATTTCAAAATTTCCACCGTGCATTCTTTTATCTTACAAGTCTCAGTTAAGTGTTTGGTTATCATTTCGTCAGTCGTGCCCAACTTAACGTAGTACAAATGGTAGTAGCTCCAACGCTCGGATGCTTCCAGAGTCGTTTTTCCTGGTTCAGCAATGCCTTTCACCACATTAATTGGAGCCCGTAGTTTTTTGTTTCGTTTACTTCAGTCCAGTCATTGTTTACCTCGGCAGCTGATTGATTTACATCAATGACAGTTGTTTCGTCTGGCGTAAGGGTGACAGCAGGTACCGGTTTCGGTGTTGTTGAAACAGCTGTCTCGCTCGCACAGTTGGTGTTAGTTAACTGTACAGAAAGAGGAGACGCTACTCGCTTCTTACGACCTTCTCCGGAGATTACCGAAGTGGCCCGGACTCTGGCTGCTCGAGGCGGTCGTGGTTTTTCGGCCACAATCGGTATAGAGATATCAGGAACGTGTAGGGTAGGCGACGGCAATTTGACGTCCGCTATATTAAGTTGAGAAATCAACTGTGAAATCAATTCTGATTGAGATTTAATAACACTATTTTGCTCCCGCACAATTGAATCCAAAGATTCCACTTTCTCCACAGCGTACAACAAAGTCTTCTGCATATCAAGAACCACTTTTTCCAGTTTAACTTGCGACATATTATATGATTTTAATTTAAAAATACAGAGCGACAGTAACACGTCCTCACATGACCCTTTTTGTTTTACTTCCTATCGTCGTGCTTGTCTGGTGCTTTATTACGTAATAACTAGTTTAGAAAATGGATCTTATTTAGTTTTTAAATTAACTTTCCTCCTTCATCAGGAAAACGATTTTAAATCCTGGGCATTCTAAGTTAAATACTTTCTTTCAACGGTTGTGGAAACCTAATACATTTTTTTTTCACTTGAAGAATATCGTATTTTGGCCCTGCCCTGCGGCGAACCACGGACCTTCTGCACGACAGTCCATACCAGTGTCACTTTGCCATAACTAATCCCCGCTTCAAAGTAATTTTTATAACTTAGCTATACAAGTACCTACTAATCCTTAATTTTTACAATCTATTTTCAGCTATCTAAAAGCCTACTCTACGCAAATGAAAAAACCCTCCAACAACGAAATAGTGGGTCATGTATCACCCAGAGACGTGTAATGCGATACTGAAGAACCCATCCGTCCCGCTTACGTCACGGATACGTCTCGGCGAGACGGTAGAGTACCGAATGTTCTTATACAGATACGAAACTTAGCTTTTTTCGAAGCCAATAGGTTAGCCTTTATAATACATTGTTCATTGCTCATCAATCTCACGCGTTGGTAAGTAGTTAGAAAGGTGTTAGGTGATAGGTCTATTAAGTTTAGTAGTGGTAGGAATTGCCACAGTGTCAGATATTCTACTTTAAAGTAGTAGTTTGCAAACACAACTGTGTTTAGACTTGAAAGACATTGTGGCAAATGAAATTACTCGGCAAGAAGTCACAAAAACTAACGTCTTGGAGTGATGAGCACAGTGCAGTGTCAAACAGAATGAGAAAATTTACACTGTGACTGTAATGGACATGACACGAGCAAATTGTCTATATCATTACTTTATTTTTTTTTAAATGTGTAGTCGAGGAGTAACCTAGAAAATATTGAAATTGTTTTATTTATTCTATCGTGATCAAACAAGTACGAGGTCCAGCTCGTGTTAAGCGATAACTACTGCCTTTAACAAATTGCAGTTCGTCACAATTACAGTGGCCAACTGCACTGTACACATCACTCTGAGATATAATGTTGTTAAGTTTAATTCGCCTTTCATCGGCGCTCATTATCTTCGAACCGAAACACAGTAATGCGAACATTACTGCTTGTCGGTATAAATAGATATGGTTGCAGTACTTCCCCGGATAAACTTGCACAAATAATTCTACTGCTACAAAAAAAGCTCTCAAAAACAACTTCTGAATTGTAAAATTTTTAAGACGCGAATTTGCAAAATACCTTTCCAGCTTGCTGTGATGCTCAAGCCGGCGGGCGGTGGATATCGAACCATGAACTCGCGGAACGGCATTCCATAGCCATTACCGCTCAGCCATAATTGTATTTAAGTTCCCACAGGTATCATTGGGAGCCAGTTCTAAATTTAAAAAATATTACATCTTGAACACACTATTACTTACCATCAAGTGAGTTTGTAGTCAAAGGTCTACCATATCAGCAATAAAACAAAACAATTGTATTTTAACGCTTTTACTAGTGCCACACGTGTGTCACGTAGTGACACGCACTGCCACATTATGGAACCAGCTTCCAGGTGAAGTATTTCCGAACAGTTACGACTTAGGAACCTTCAAGAAGAGAGTATATTCCCTCCTTAAAGGCCGGCAACGCATCCTCGAAACACCACACGTCCGTTTTCAGCGATCTTTTAAGCTTTGGTATTGGTATACTAGTGAGCTATATGGTTCAGTCAAGACGCTTACTTGCCTGTCATTACTACATTTTCAAATGATTATATAAAACCGCATAAAAACTTATTATAGCACAAACGCACAGCACATCAACGCATCACCTATAAATCGTTTTAGGTCGAAGGAAAAGTTTATCGATAAAATGTACTACATCACTGGCTAGGATACCACTTTTTGTACCGAATAAATTAATAAAATAAGTACAAATTTTACTAGCATAGGACTTTCATAGGAATATCCTGTCTGTACAGCTCACGTACGTAATCGTCAGTCCCGCGTCGACACAGCATCGATCGGCGTGATTGATGTCAGTTGGGTTGCGAGTGTGGGGAATCCTTTACACAGCTTCGAAGCGGCTGTAATCGCAATTCACGCTTGTTATACAGGTTGTACGAGTACTATAAGCTAATAAATATATTACATTACTGTGCTGTACTGTATCAGCCGGATTGTCCACTGCTGAACACAACCTCCCCCATAATGGGGGGTTTTCCATACCTGACGCATGGCAGGCGTCTTGGGGATCGCAATGTGAGATATCAGTTCTTCAAAAAGCGTTCCTGACCATCTCTGGTGTGTTACCCTTAGCCGCCTCTTACGACAGCCACATTTAGCAGAAAGGGGTGACATTCTAGCGCAGCACCCCACGGAGCTATCTTTCTACACCTATTTAAAAATATCTATTACCGTGGGGACCGAGCGCCAAACTATTATTTAAAGACGTCTCAAAACGTCTGGTCGACGATACTTGTGACCAAAATGCTGGCATATACATTGAACAGAGGATAAGCATTGCCATACAAATATTGTTCTGTTACAATCCCATAAAAAAAATTAAATATGTTAGTGCTGCCCCCTCGGTCTGCGAGTCCGACTCGCTGTAGAACTTTAATATATATGAGTAAAAGTAAAGTTGTTAACTAATCGATATATCTTTAGCAACACAGATTCGGCTTCATGTAAAATTAAACAAGCCGCAGTGTAGCCGCAAGGTGAATAATAGAGCCATTCTCTCGCTACAGCAAGGATTCACAAATTCCGAACTCCGAATTAGTCAGATCTTTGAAATCTGTAGGAAATATTTAAATACCTAACCAATACATTCTTACTAAGAAATTAATGAGACTACTAAACTATTATTGAATAATTAATCCTTTATTGGCCTTATATCGAAGATTGTTACACTAGGAAATCATATGTACTTACAATGTGTTTTAAATGAAGTGTTATTAAATTACACAAGTTATCAAATGTTAAATTAACACAATAATATTTAACAGTTAAATGAAACATATTTTAATCGTTATCTCATTACATAATTACAGCGAAAGAAAACAAACACCCTGAGTGGGATCCATAGTAGCTCAAATTGGCAGAACATGTTCTTACTCCAGGGACGGACGGTAGCGGGTTTGAATTCCGCTTGTGCTTATTTTTTTCTTTTCGTTGTAAATATTATAAGCCTATGCACTTGCCAAGCGTTAACTCGATGTGATCATTGCAATTATTACAATATCGTAGATATAATCTCATTTTGTTTTAATCATTATAGGTTCGCGTTTGACCACTCCCTGCCTGATGTTAAGCATTGGTGAGGTCTAAGATGCCATTAATTTAAATATAATATTATTATATGAATATACACGTTGTACACCTCCCCCTTTTTTTCAAAACTGTTAAAATGGGATACGTACAAAATAGCTTCAGAATGATATTAATTACGCTAGCATAAAACATATTTAATGTTTAAACATATCCACGATTTTCAGAGTATAATTTGGTGATGTTTTACAACTGGCCGTTTAACAAATTTAAATTTAGAACGTAGTTTTAATTTACTGTCGTTTTGTTTTTGATATTCAGTCTTCAATTATTTTCTAGTGAAATGTACTAAATTACTGGTAATTTCATTTTACTTTACCTAGGTCGTTCCTTGATGGGTAATGTGGATAAGCAGCCGATGAATGGTAATGCAGTGTGGTTCTCTTTAATTCTAGCCTGGCAACCTCCAATCATCAAATTAGAAACGTTCTAAACAAATGAAGCAAACAAAGGGGAAATAGCGTTAATGTAAATAGAAGAGAAGCAGGCACGGAGGTGTCTCGAAACGACGGTTCATTAAATACGGGACTGTTTTAAATTATTCCCAAAGTAAACATCATTACGACTGCGAGATCTCTGTTCAATGTGGCCATTAGCACAGCGTCTTTATGTGGGCTGTGTTGAAACGCATTATTATAAAGAAAAAATATCATCATCAGCTGGAAGACGTCCACTGTTGAACAAAAACCTCCCCTATAGAACGCCACAAATAACGGCAATTAGCCGCTTGCAACCATTGGCTTTAACGATGTCGTCAGTCCACCTGGTGGCCTACCAACTCTAGAAGAAAAAATATAGGTACGCTTATAAAATTATACGAAGGCATCTAAGCCTTTATATAAATGTAGGAAATAATTTAAAGCTCTTGCAGTGGAGATTACCTAGTCCAACAAAACAGACTCACACCCATCAACCAAGTTCAGACGAAGGTACTGAATCATACGCTACAATAAAATTAAAGCAATAAAATATTGATACATCTTACTATAGACACAAAAAATTTAGTTCTGCATTTTTTTTTCTATCGAGGTAAATATTATATGGAATCGTGTTTTCGGATCAGGCGTACTACTTGTCATAATATTCTAGTATATTATATATATAATTCACATCTGTTATGGGTAAACTTTTACATAATAGCATGTTCATAGTTTGCCTTTTTGAGACTCACCTGACCTTTAAGCGATAATCTCTGGGGTCATATAGGATTGATGAAAGTCCTTACTCTTTATCGGTGCCCACCTGTACACTCTATCAATTTGCATGTTGGAAGGGTAATAAGCGAATGCCGAGCTGGTTAGCTACCACCACAGCCCACCTACCCACCTAAATATTCAGGCTTAATCATAGCCCGCACATCGTGTAGCACTAGTTCTCAGTTATTTTATTCACAAAAAGTATTAATGTGCCTTGATATTTCAAAGTGATTTATATATATATAAATATTTGATATGCCAGCCAGAGGTTTTATATAGTTTTTTACTTTTAATGCGACTTCTTGTTTACCATAACATTAGAACGCGTATCGTAATATTTGCAATCAAAAAATGAGCGGTAGTATATATTTTAGTACTTATTTTTCCTTCGTGAGTTATACCTACTTCTGCCTAATCGCTTATTTAATAGCCCACCAAATAGCCCAGAGCGGCAAGACAAACGATGTTTACGCCGTTCCCGGTAGAAACTAACGAATGGAGGTGTTTCTATGTCTCTTTTCCGGGAATATCTTTTATTCTCGGATTGTCTTAGCTACGGAGTACCTATACTCATAGTACAATAGATAATACTATAAATAGGAAACAAAGTGTGTTACCACATTCTTCCAAAACACCTTAAAGGACAGCTTTTAATAAAATTCTTTACCAACCTATATTCCTTAGGGTCTGGATCTGGGTACTTTTTATCTCAATGTACAGAGCAGTTGCTGAGGTCTTCATTGTCGGTTTAACATATATTGACATCGATTTGCCGTTAATCGATCATGAATTCTCGAAGTAAATACATCATTTTTAAATGAAATTCTCGTGAATTTCACACTAATTTTAATTAATATTATCAATTAACTAGCAAAACACTCACGTTGCTGATTGAATACTTCGACCCGGGCGGACATCACATTGGTGACGAATAAAACCGCAGTATGTAAAATTATCGCTCAAATTATGTACCTGCTTGCGGCTATTGGTCACAACAAGGGACCAAGATCCCAAGACCGCATCCGGTAAATTAAAAAGTTAACGGAGTCAAGGATAACGGTGTCCTGTCCCTGTCTTCGCACATCCGATAATCTCAAGATATCCCCACGTAATTTATTCAGCTTTTTTGGCTACCTACCACGCTCAAGTAGAAAAAAGCTCCTAACGGTGTGTTGCGGCAGCTATCCTTGAGAGCCAGTATTTCAATATTGGCCTGAACAATATCTTCGAACACATCATCACTTACCATTGGATGAGGTAGTGGTCAAAGGTTGCCTATCAGTTATAAATAAACAATTCAAAAAGTCCTTCTTCAATGAAAAAGGTTTATGATACTATTCAAATAGTCAGTACTATCAAGATTACAGATGTCGATGCCTTCCCGATCATCTAGTTTAAGCAACATCCTTGTTTTGTTATAGGGCATGTACTATAACGTCGGTCGCGCTTGGTGTCTTACATGGTAGTCATTTTAGCAGTTTTTGATTAGCTGGCTATCTACGTAACTATTTTATATAAATGCATGAAAAAGTACAATATAAACACATTAATTCAAATAGAAAAATTAGGCCTTCTGATTTGAGCCCTGTATATAATACCTATATACTTATTGTAAATATAGAACCCCAAAATGATATTAAAACAAAACTTATATTGTTTAAATTTGCTTATCTAAACTACATTCTAGAAAATAGAGCGACATAGTTTGAAACAACGCGATGTAATGACCATCAAAGTTTTGTCATTGTTTCAAATTAGTTCGCATAATGAGGTCTACATAACACATAACTTGCGTGATTTAATGTTAGTTCGTAAAGATGTGCCCGACATAGTATATATAATATGTAATAATTTGGTAGGACCACGCGATTCTGACACCTGTAAAATAACAACTCTATGTTTATCGCTGAAATATTATATACAGGTGGTAGGAACCTCCTAACGATCCTCAAGGTGTTTGTCAAGCGTGGGGATATAGCATATATAGCAAAACCCTCCCTTAATCGGAGGGGCTGTGTTCATGTAGTGGACAATCGGACTGATACTGTACAGTACAATACTAACCTTCTATGACCACCTGTTCCGTGCTGTTACGAGTACAGTGTTTTTTCATTATCTTTATGACATATCAGCATATCAGCCCAGGATTTCTGCATAGCAACAACCTGTAAAGGAAAAAAGTTGGTTTTGATCACAGATTCAAACTACATAATAAATCGGCGATTCAGTATAAGTTCGTTTACAAGATTTTATGCGTATTTGCACAAGTAATTGCCAATCTATAGAAAATATACTTACCCTAGTTTCAGATTTTTTGCATGGTGGTAGGGCACTTTGCAAATGCCCGCCTGGCTAGCTACCACCCTCAAGTTGAAAATCTGTCGCCAAGCACCTAACGGTGTGTTCCGGCAGCTGTCCTTGAGAGCCAGTAACTCTAGATTAGTCTGAACAACATCCTCGACCACATCATCACTTACCATCAGGTGAGATAGTGGTCAAAGGCTAAACTATGAGGCATAAAAAAAAAAAAAAAAAAAGATTTCCAATTAGTTTACTTTTCGAGATAGACTGCATCTAAAATGATCTAATATTGATATTTTTCCATATACTTATTGTTGTAGATGAAAAATATAAAAATCTGAACGATGAACCCCAACATGCCGTGGTGCATATTTTTTTTCTGGAATACTTCTTTTTTTTAGCGCCCCCTTAAAAGAAAATTTAAAGTTTCTTATAAGGGGGTGTTAAAATAATTCTAGCGCAATATTCGTTTAATTCTACGTTTTACAATTAATATCAAAATTTAACAAACAAAAAACAGGGTACAGATACCCGTGACATACAAACGAATAGACTGACAGTGTAGTTTAGTTAATAGGCTTCCCATTTTCCCTTGTTAAATAATGCCTTATTACTAACATTCAATTTAAATAGGCATTATATGCATTGATAGTCTAATTGAATAGTTGATAAAAATAAATTAAGTGATGATATTTGAAAACAATTTATTACTTGTTTAGTCAACATTTTTTATTAAGAAGTACAAAGCTTTTTAAAAAATATTATTATCTGAGAAAAGGCATAGTCAAAGGTTAAAATATAATTTTTAATTCACCACCTGGTGCCGTAAAATCAGTCGGTGTGTTCCAGTAGCTATCTCTAAGAGCCATTAATTCTAGGTTTCGCCTGTAACAGCTTTGACAACATTATCTCTTAGCATCAAGTGAGATGTGGTTAAAAGCTATCAGCAATAAAAAATAAGAAGAGACAAATTGATTGATGTCAATTTTTTAAAAGGCAATCCTCAAAATCTATTGAGGAATGTTGATATACCCTTATATGGAATATTATGGCATTCGCATATTGCTCTTCCGTCATGCGGTGACGTTCACGCCCGCGGTGAGATTCCTGCTGCACGGCAGTCCATAGACAATGCCAGTGAGCTATCACTGCTTCAAAATTTATCACATATCTACGTCCCTTTACACATAAAATCAATGATTAAACGAAATTAAAAATTAAAAAAAAACTGTTTGTGAGACCTTGTCCATAAAATTTTAAATCACTGATTACATAGTTAATTATTTCCAAGTGGAAGTCAGGTTCCATTAACATTCTAAAGACTAAATTCCTCAAGTTTGCGTGGATAATGACTGAATTTAGGGAATATTTTAAATGTCTGTTTAGTTTGCTTACAAAGATTTTGAAGTCACACATACCCAGCAAATTATTCGCCTAGTAATGACGCCGTATCGACGCCCATATAATATTATTCTTATAAATCGGTACATTTTTCACCGGTCTATGTTTGTAGATTTTGTGAGCATTAGGTATACCATCAAGTGAAACTGCGATGAACAACAATTTCACTTGATGGTATACCTAATGATGATATGATATCGTGAAATACATCATCAAACAAATTACACGTCAATAAAAGCGATTACAGTTTTAGATAGTATAGATTCTATAGGCCACAAAACTATTTCACCTCTATAACTTTGGTTCTTCTTTTAGTATGATTATTAACTAGTGGTGAACACATGAAAAATTACAAATTTCTATAGTTTAAAAGTAGTTACGAGATAAAAATACGCACGGGGCATAATCTAACAATATATCATCAATTAATATCGGCTATATCGTTTAGAAAATATGGTGAAATATCGAAACTCACAAACATACCTACATACCATATCTACATACATGGTCCCTGAAAACATAACACTCCGCGCAAAATTTCAGGGTAATCCTGTAAATCCAACCATCGACCGCCCGCCGGGGAGTCGGTTTGTACAATTCAGTGGTGACGAGTGCAGTTTAAGGATCGTAACACTGCAACTGTAATGATCAAGCTCAAGACAGGTGACTTGTTCGTTTGCTCACTTCATAACAAAAGGAAAACGAAATGCAGCAGTGTTTATAGAAAGTGTACATTATAACATGTCATAATCTATTGAAATCAAAATGTAAATTATTACAAAACATACAATTAAAAAGGGCCATAGATCTATGAAAATGTAATTTTCAAATTAAATAAATAAATATAACCTTTTATTTTAGCTTAACACTGATACAGAATGTAATAATACACAGAGGATCATTATTATTTCGTTTAGAGCAAACGGATTAAGGAAAGGCCAACAAAAGACGCGTGCCATTTTGGGGACAATCGCCGGCTTTAGGGACAAAGATTAAATTAAGCTGTTTACGGCATTGTAGCTTTTTTGGCAAATCTATAATTATACTGCTCGCTTTGATAATAGGGTCTTGATGCATTACATTAATACACAATTTATAATAATACTTGCATTCGCCAGTTATTTTGTACGGTTGGGATTCAATGACAAAGCGCTCCCTCTGAAAAGTTGTTATTTGATAGTAGATGGTAGAGAAAAAAGTATTTTAAATGAATATAATAGTAATCAAACTGCGCCGTGGTTCGGGTAGGGTAAGCCGTCTAGTGAATGAACACACCCTATTGAATGAACAAAACGTGATATATCTTTTAAAATAAGAAAATTATTCCTTTCTATGTAATTGTTTCTGTTTGATATCATTATTTTCTTGTAATAGTAACATTTATTTCATCCAGCGTTCAGTTTCACGATGGCTTACTTACTACCGTAAAAGTCGCTTTGAAATATTGAAGTCCAAATTATCTTATGTATCAAATATAATCTTTTTACAACAGCATTCCTAGTATATCCTAGATGGGACTCATGTTTCCAAATTGTAGTGGAGAAAATTGGCAGTACATGAATCATGCAATGTGTACGTTACTGTTGGTAAAACAGCTATCCTTGAGAGCCAGTAATTCTAGGTTAGCCTGAACAACATCTTCGACCACATCATCACTTACCAACAATTGAGATAGTGATCAAAGGCTAATCTATCAGGCATAAAAAAAATTTAAAAAACTTTTGGCAAATGCTTTCAAAAGTCTGGTATACTATTAGGGCTGCTAATTCACAATAACAATACCTCGACCATGTCACATTAACGTCAGAACAAAAAAGGTCTTACTTTAGAACCAGGGCCCCTACACTAATTCGTCGAAGTTTCGAACTTCGGCTTCGAAAGAAAGGTATCCGCAAAACACGTATTGGTTCACTTTTGTTTAACTTCGTTCGTAGCATAGACTAGCAAGCATTTGCTTGTGTAGATTCTGAATAAGATATTTTTTAAATCGCATTCGTATGGTTTGTACATTTTCAAAATATGAAATTATAATTTAAACGTAAGTAAGTAGTCCAAGTCGAGTTCTTAAACGTTACGTTAATTTCTTTGTTCTCTATAGGTACTAATATCCTCATTAGAGCGAAACCTCTCGCTGATCCATAACTACATAGGACTCACTCTTACCATGTGCAAATGTTCTTTTATATCCCTCAATTATGACTTGAAATTGATTGATTGAGAATATCGTTCTCAGAGTAGTATGGGAGATTCCCTAGAAGCACGATTTGTGATCCGACCATAGATTATATGAAACAACGAACTTCGTACCGCAAATTCGATTTTTGCTGTCTAAAGTGTCACTCGTAACACGAAAGCGTTGAATTGTAGTAGCGGCCCAGAGTTACAGTAACAGTGTGTTTTTTTAATTAGAACTTCTTCGTCTATAGTGTAAATGTGCGGTTGCTAATGATTCCTAGAAATATTGAACATTCAAAAATAATCATTCAATTAAAAATATATTTGCATCGATGGTATAAAATTATATAATTGAGTACCTAATAAATGTGTAATTTGTAGTTATTAAGGTTCAATATTTAGTAAAATATTGAATCATAGTGAGGTAACAACTAAAAATGCCTTTTCACTTCTCACGCGGCTCCTAAAATGTGCATCTATGATGATAGCGGAACCCTCGCCTTTGGCTCGGGCTGTTAGACATCACGGATAAAATGACCTGTTTCATGCACTCGTTGTTCAATTTAATACTATATATAAACTATTAGCTAACTGCAACAAAAAAGATTAAGACATTTTTGCTAATTGCATGGTTTGCATCCTAGCCTTCTTGCTAAATCGACGTTACGTTATGCTTTCTAAGCGCATTGATTACAAAGAGTTTGTTTGATCTCTCTTGGCGTAAGCGCGTGTATTCACGTGTTGTTTTGACGTCACATACCTAGAGAAGGAATAAGATGCAATTACATAGTGTTTTGTTTTAATTGACTTTTATTCAGTTACAGGCCGGTCGTCAAGGTTTACAAATAAAAACTAAAATATCAGTAGGTGGCGCAGAACCTTTGATTCGCCATACGTGCCAACTGAGGAGTGTTCCGGATGAGCTCTAACATTTCTTCCACAGGAGCATATCTATCACGAGCGTATAGCCGAAGCGCGTTTCCTCTCATTGCGCAGTCTTGCCACATGATGTACTTATCGGTCAAAGGCCTGAACGCATGCACTGCGAATCCACCAGATAAAACGACCGCTTCCTTTGGATCCAGAATATAGAACTTTGCAATATTATTCCCCAACAACATCGCCCCGATGTAACTATCATTATATAGTATTCTGCAACACAGGGTTATCGTCAAATGAGTAAGGTTGGTTGGGGTCGTTGTACTTCGCTTTATATTGAGTGATGACTTCTGCCGTTGGCTTGGAGAATTTGTGTTCTGTGCACCACTGTGAAGGAACCATATTGCCAAATAGTGAGAACCTATACATTTCGTACCAAGATCCGACTAAGAAATCGTTAGACAATGGTTCGCTGTTGTCGGCAATACATTGCTTTTGAACATCGGTGAGGGCCTGAACAGAAGCAAAGAGACACAGTAAAGAAATCACAATTAAATTTGACATGTTGTTTGAATAACACGAAGAGAAAAAATTAATGAATGATCTTCGATTTACTGCTACTATTTATACTAAAACTGGTCGCTGATAAGATAGTCTATGTGCACTAGACGATTGTATGATTTGATAACTTTGATTTAAACCTGCAGCTAATTTACTGATATTTTTATAATAGTCACTGATTGAGTTTTAACACAAACCAACCGACACTCGCTCACTTTGAGTTCCGTGCCAACACAAAGTATATTTATATATTATGTTTATACTTTTAAATCGGTTTGATAACCTAAACCGGAGTTCAACTTGCACTTGTGTGGTCAAGTTCTTAATTTTTTATTTTTTTTTTATTTTTATATTATGGTTGACAAACAAGCAGACGGCCCGCTTAATGGTAAACGTAACCGCCGCCTATGGACATCTGCAACACTAGATGCGCTGCCGATGCGTTGCCTGCCCAGAGAGGAATTTGTAGATGTCCCTTTTAAAATGGTCCATGTCGTAGCCTCGCGGAAAGACCTCCGGAGGTAGGTCGTTCCACATCCCACAAGTACGCGGAAGAAAGGAGCGACAAAAGCGAACAGTGTGTGATGTCCATACTTGCTGGATGTGGGGATGGGCCTTTTGTCGGTGTCGAGATGTGCTGTGGTAAAATTTCGACGCAGGAATAAGGTTAAAAAGCTCGTCGGAACATTCCCCAAAAAACACTCGGTAAAAAACACATAGGGAACCTACATCTCTGCGGAGACTGAGTGGATCCAGCCTGTCGGAGAGCTTAGGATCGTCGACTATTCTAGCGGCTCGTCGCTGTAGGGAGTCAAGAGGCTGAAGCTGGTATTTCGGTGCGCCATTCCAAAGGTGGGAGCAGTACTCTACGTGGGGCCGCACTTGTGCTTTGTAAGATAAGCTAAAAGATCACCGGTTGATCGGCCTTGACGAAATCCATATTGGCGATCGCTGATCAACCGGTGTTCCTCCAGGTATCCAAGAAGCTGGGAGTTTATAACTCGTTCCATAACTTTGGAGAGCAGAGAGGTTATTGCAATGGGCCGGTAGTTAGACGGGTCCGTGCGATCGCCTTTCTTAGGGATCGGGTGAACAAGAGCTACCTTCCACGATGATGGCACACAGCCCGAAGTGTAGGAGAACAGAAAACAGGCGCGTTAAAACCGGGGACAACTCTGGTGCGCACTTTTTTAAAACAACAGCCGGGATACCGTCCGGCCCGCTCGACTTTCGCACATCAAGGGATAGGAGTTCTTTCCGTACTGCTCTCTGAAAGATGCGTACATCCAGCATGGAACTCTCGCACTGCGGTATAACTGGCGGTGCCGCATCCCCATCGTCGAGAGTCGAGTTCGAGGCAAAGAAAATGCCAAGGAGATCTGCTTTCTCTTTTGCGCTGTGGGCCAAACTGTCATCCGGCTTACGAAGTGCTGGAAGTGATGATTGGCAGAAGTTCCCCTCGGCAGCCTTGGCAAGTGACCAGAACTTCTTACCGCCTGAAGGGAAGCTCATCAACTTGTCACCAATCCTGTTCACATGAAGCTTTTTGGCTTCGGCTACTTCCCTCTTGCAAGACCTTGAAGCAGCGTTCAGCTTCTTTTTTAAAACGGGGCACTTAGGATCCTGCGATGCAAGCGCCGTAGCCCAAGCCTTATAAGCGTCCGTTATTACAAAAAACTACAACGATGATTCTGTCAAAAATCGATTAGCTATTTCATACGGTTCAGAAAAGAATAGTAGGGACTGACGACGGATGGACGGACTTCGTCGCTTCAGCATCTGGAAACCACATCTGCGGTTCGCGCAAAAATATCTTACATTAAGACAACGTAAATGAAGCTCGATCACGTGAATCATAACAGATTTAGAAATCAACGAAGGCCGATATCGGCTAAGGAAGATTTCTAACTTTATACCGTTTGATCCTGAGCACATTTTGGCATATATTTTTAAATAAAGCCAAATAAAAAAAAGACTTGAAATGTATGATGTAAAGACTGAATAAAAAATAATACCGAGAAAAATCACTATCATATGTTACAATGATTTGTGCGAGTTTGTCCGGGTAAATAATACCACTATACCTATTTCAACCGCCTACCAGTAATGTTCGCATTACCTTGTTCTGGTTTGAAGTAGGCTTACAAGACTATTGTCTCTATGCCTTAGGGTGATGGGGGGAAATCATTACTTCTGCCTATAACAGATGCAGTTCGTAACCAGTGGCGAACTGCATCTATTATAGGCAAAGGTTACTGCTTAACATCAGGTGGGCATCGTGATTGTTCCATCACAATAGTATAAAAACACTGTCAAATAAAATGATTAAGTTATATAAAAGACAAACCACCGAACGAAGCTATAACAATAGAAATGGTAGTGCGGTGTAACTCATAAATAAAATAAAACAAAATTGTGTGGTAGGTACTTACTTACATACAAAAACATATTAGATACATATCAAATAATACAATGAAGAAAAAATCCTCGTCTACATTATTGTGTTAAATAGCCGGCTGTATTTCCCCGTAATCGGCCAATACGTATGGGTACAGCTAGTTATATAAATACATTGAAATGTTTAATATCCTTTGATTACGTATTAAAAGTATTTGGAGATGTCGTTTAGTAACTATTACATGAATACTTTATAAGGTTTAACACTTGTAAACACAGAAAATTACAACAAAAGGAAAAACATGAAACTCGTGGGAATCCAACCGTTTTTAAAGCCGGGATATGCTCCACAAACCTCAAAATAATACTTTTGTTCCTAATGCTTTTTTTACAGGCTATATGCCTTTATTTAACAAAATACTACGAACTATATACAACACTACAGCTACTACAAAAAGCATTTAGACAACCTATAACTCTTAGCAGAATCACAGGCAGTCCAAATGCAATGCTAATATATATATCATATATATATATTATCATATAATATATATATATATATCCTAATCCATGCTACCAGATGGCAGCATGCTCAGCATACTACATTATGATAAATAGCATCCTAATGCTTAACGACACCTGCAGATGTCGCTAAACTGATTTCAACTATTAACTTCGCTTAGCACTTCACAATTCCATAAATGTCTATAAATGCAAAAATTACAATGTTATAAAAATCGTGTAACCTCATTTATTTAATATAAAAATCATCACAAGTATAAAATTACGAACAGCTTTCATTTTATATTATTTCATCACAAATAGATGATAATAAACTAAAACTTCCAGGTCAAAAAGTTATATATTATTTTGTGTTTCCATCTTTCGTCCGAAAACGCAGTAATCGCTTGAGGGTCGTGCCCCTCGGGCCCCTCGGGGCAATATACGAAATTCCATAATTTGACAATTATCCTGTAATGCGGTGCTATTCAGTTCAGATAAAACATTGTCAATCACGACATAATTGAATGGTGATAGATACAGTATGAAGAATTTCTCAAAATGTTTGTTAGGACTAGCAGATGTCAACCTTAAGAGGTTGTTAGCATATTACCAATCACCCTATATATAAAAGATAATTAAAAAAAATAATGTTTGATTCTAGAGTTTATTCAATATAGAATATAATATCACATATTATAGACAATGTGAAGCAAATTATTGTAGTAATGTTAAACTATGTACAGAGATCCTTGTATGGAATTGTATTTATTAATTAATGTTATTATATACCTATGGCAATACATAGCGTTTCTGACGTCGCGTCAGCTAAGCAAGGTACGTAGGTGGAAAAGTCACAATTTATATACATGTAACTATTGTTGCGAAAATATTGATTCCATTTTTTCTTTAAACATTCTTGAAATAATTGTTAGTAATAATCATAGAGATATACAATTCTATTCTAATAATCTTAATTATTACGATGAGTAGGAACACTATGTAAATAGAAAATAGCATTTGATCAGAGCAACTACCAAGGTGTGAATGGCATTCCTCAATAAATTTAATGGGTTTCTGTAATCACTTTCATTACAGAATGGAATGACAAAAACTGCAAATAAAGTTAAAATTGAGTTTTATCACACAAAATTGTAAACTTCTAGAAAACCATGTTCATAAACATAAAGTGAAGTAATTTTATGACATTTCCTTTACCATTATTAGCGCTCTTTCTCACGTTTCCGGGATGATTTATTCAACAAGCTTTTTCTTGCCTCTCTAGGCTCGCATTTTTGAACTGAAATGAATTAAATCTTATATAATATTATATTAAAATGAAATAAAACCGGGCAATACTATATTATATAAATCTTTGGGAAATAATCACCATTCTGTTTTGACACTCACGTGACCGGAATACCGTGCTGTCATTTATCGATTAATTTTAGCGGGTTTTCAAAGAAATGGATGGTGAATCTGATTACAAATTTTTTAGAGAATTTTGTTCGGAACTTATAGTTACATTCGATAAATAAAACACAAAAACGTCATCTTGAATAATAAACCGTTTAAACGGGTTTTGAAACTAGACGACTCACTGTGAGTATTCATAAATTTGTAACAATAGTTGTACCTTCTCTGTGTAGAACTATTGTAGATGAGTATTAAAAATTAAACTTTTCGGAAGCCTTCTTCAGGACTTTGTAGTACGTCTGTCGCAGTCGTGACACAGGTGATTATTCCTGGAATATTGCTAAGGTACTTCTTACGTAACACTTGACACTGCCGATATCGTTTTTGTGTTCATTATGTTTATATTTTTAAATAGCATGCATTATTTGACTATTCTTTCGTAATGGAAAGCGACAACATGGTAGATGGATGAACATGCATGCCTAGAAGATCCTTACTTCATTCTGTACTTGTACTCCGAGGCAATATCTATCGGGAAATAAAGTCGTTGATGGGGTGTTCTACACTACAGGCGAATATGTGAATATTATCACGTATGTTGCAACTATATCACCCAGCATACATTTTAGTGTTATCTTTATGCAATTGGCAATTATCTATAGATAATATCTACTCATTTGGTATATAAATCATTCATTATCATAACTAGATTTTAATTACTTACATATAGTAATATTAATCACTTTATCTAAGCGTGTTCATGGCAATATTGTGGAAACAACCAGTGAACATATTCTTATAATCTAATAACACTAAACATCCGGTGCCTGAAACGGAATGAGCGATGCATGATCGTGCGCCATTAAAATTGCGACTGACAGCTAGTGTTCCGTTACGTCTGGTGAAGTCTCAAAATGATAAAAATATGTATAATTTTTTATAAACATATTTTTTAGAAGAGTATATAAATAAAATATTATATATATAATATTATAGTTATTATTGTTTATTTATTTTATAATATTATAAAAAAAACCGCGGTTCCACATACTTATTTCAT
Source organism: Plagodis dolabraria (assembly GCA_963854805.1). NCBI lineage: Eukaryota > Metazoa > Arthropoda > Insecta > Lepidoptera > Geometridae > Plagodis > Plagodis dolabraria. The sequence continues at coordinate 1,934,751 of OY978452.1, read as the reverse complement.
TACATAGAAAAAAAACATGAGTACAGCACAATAATTTCGCTTTACCAAGTTTTGTGTCTACATAGTAAATCGTATCAATACAATTATAATTACTAATTACTATGTAACAACCGTTTGATAAAGCACCGGATTTTTTATCTGCTCTTAAAAATAAATTTAATTTTATACGATATTATTTAAAAAAGTACGTTCCTGCTTTTTAAATATTGTGTAATTCTGTATTGCTCACTCGCTTGCGAAACGAAGTCTTTCCGTTCTACGACCTTGGTCTCCTCAGACCTCAGAATTTTACAGTTGCGTTCTGTCTTACTTACCTATTTAGCGTGTATTTCATTTACAAGTATATCGTACTTTATTCAATTCACATTTTCGGGAAACAAAAGCTACTGAAAAGGTTCAGATTGCACTCGGGTATGGCCTAATTCAAATAAAACAACAATCAACGACGTGTGCAGCGATATTCAGCGCTTATTACATTACGGAGTGGTGAAATATTCTTTGTCATAAAACAGACTACTACAGTAAATCGGGGTTACTTTGACAATGGTAACTTTGACAGTCAAATTACTTTTTTATTTTTTACGTTGGATAAATTTATTGCAATAGCAAAGAATATATATACTTTATGCATTAAACGTATTGGTAGTTGCATCGGTTACCTTTATCATATGGGTAACCAAGCGGTAATCTTTATCAAGTGGCCTTCTAAACCTCTCGTGATCTTCCCATTCAGACAGCTATAAACTGCTTCCAAAACCATACTAGGTATACTTTTTTACTGTGGCGCGTGAAAACAATGCCATCGAGAAAGTATTTTTTTTATATATGTTGGCTATCGCTGTAGGCTGTTCAATTCCATGGTACTTCTGTATTTTTAATTAATTTTTTAACTTTTTTCTAGCTCGTAATTGATCGGCAGAATTTTGTTGAAGAAAACCATACGCGTCCTATCACTCCCACCTCGATGGCGCCTAGGTGGGCATTAAATGGAGTGCGCGAGAGCTTGAATCGTTAGATTTGTAGTTATTTTAAAACTATAGCTGAACTAGAAAATGTGGCTTTATACGTTCCTAATAAATAACAAGCTCTATCTATTGGTACCTACAACTTTCCACATGGTTTTATGATAGTATCTTTTAGTTCTAGTGATTTTAGTAGCGAATTGGTGTCATCTTTGATAATTTTTTTTTATCGAAGAAATTATCCAAATTCACGTTTTAGACTTTATACGTTCCTGGAGAGTATGTTAAACATTATATAAAATGTTTTTTTTTTATTCTAAATTTTCAGTTTTATTTGAGTTTAAAAAATATTTAAAATAACTAAAACGGGGCCTTAACAAATCGCAAACAAAATCACTGAAAAAAAACTGTCACACAAAGTGAATGTCAACAATCTTTCTAAAATATTTCGCACGCAACTGTTATATTTTTCAGTGATAAACTTTTTAAATTACTCGCGAATTTTGCTGATAGCAAGGTACAACAAATCTAGTGGCGATCTGTCAAAGTTACCCCGATTGACTGTAGTAGGTAGTTACAGGTTGAATTAATTATTATCACTCTTCATCCATGAATAGCTTAAAGCTACAAACTGTTGACACTCTTTGTTTAATTTAAACGAGTGTCATGATTTTCAATAGATTTATAGATTATTTTATCTGAACCAATATTTTATTCAATATTTCGGTATTTTAAATAGTGGCAACACACACACGATCTCGTGGTCTGTTATTCAAAAATCGACCTATCACTGTTGCGCACAATCGACCAATCGGGAAAGATTTACAACTGTCACATTTTGGAGGGAAAAATACAGGAGATGAAACCAATGAGCCCGTCGAATATTGATTCTGGCAAGAGTCTTTAGACATATCTATATAATTTGTGGGCAAGAGACTTCGAAGTGAAAAGTACTACCTTGAAATTGTACTTGTGTGTATTATCTACAATGGTTTGAAATTCATTATAAGTCAGAAGTGAAACGGATCTACGTTATATCCTTGACTCAGTGATCGTTCGACTTCCGCAGAGAACGCTAGCGTCACGACGCTCTTGCCCTAGTTACTAGCGCTGGGGTAAAGCGCTGACATAGCATCTACGCCGGCCGTCTCGGTCGCGACCGCGTTCGCGCAATGACCTCGATAGTGATATTGCCGTGAATCATAATTGTGTGATATTTTATAATTAACGTTGTTAAGGCGAAGCTATACTCAAGAACTATGGCTAAACAAGTCGATATAACTCTGACAACTGAAACAGAACATTTGTTGTTCAAACATTACACCGAAGAAAAGTCGGAACGCGAAAAATTGCAGGGCTTAGTTAATGACCTAAAATCGCAAATTAGTGAGCTCCAGCGCCAACTAGAGCAAGTTCAAAAAAAGGATTCAACTCAACCAAAAGATTTGAGACCCTCTGAATCAGCCCAGTATGAGACAGACGAAGAGGACCTCGCGAGGGAAACTGAATGGATTCGACAAAAAAGCAGAAAGAAAAGGAAATTGAATTCGACACTCTCCCCACAATCTCAACAAGGAGCTGACTCCGACGAAAAACCTCAGAAAAATCCGATGCCCAAAAAACTACCTCAACCCCCACCTATAGTAGTTGAGAATATCAAAAATTATCAGGAGTTCTACGATTTTCTCGAGACAACTGTAGAAAAAGACTCATTCATCGTGAAAATGCTGAACGGAGAGTGTGTCAAGATAAATGCAAAGAATGAAGACTCTTATAGATCCATAAGTAAGATTCTCTTACAAAATAATTTTCTATGGCACTCATATGAAAATAAGCAAGACAGACCGATTAGGGTGATGGCAAAAAACCTACACTCGTCATGCTTGCCCAATAGAATAGTCGAAGACCTTAAATCTAAAGGCTATAAGATAGAGGATGCGGTCAATAAACTGACTTGGAAGAAAAAAGAGCCTCTAAACATGTTTATGCTATCTTTCCAAAAAGATGAAGACATTAAAAAGATCTACAGAATTACTTCAATATTAGGTTGCAAAGTGGATATTGAACCAATTAAAACATCTAAATTAATACCACAATGTAAGCGATGCCAAGCATATGGACACACACAGAAATACTGTTCCAAAGATCCTAGGTGCGTGAAGTGTATAGGCAAACACTTAACGAAAGACTGTAAAAAAACAGACAAAGATAAACCAAAATGCGTACACTGTGGAGAACCGCATCCTGCTAACTACAGGGGGTGTACAGTAGCCAAAGAACTGCAAAACATCAGAAACAAAAACAGCAAAAAGAATATTCCGATCAATGACCAGGTTTTAAGCACAAAAAAAATCAATAGCGCTCAAAGTGTGTCAAAAAACATCTCATATGCACAGATAGCAAAAGGAGCAGAAGTAAACTCATTGCCACTAGCTCCACCAAAGATAAATTTAACATCTAATATTGACGACAAAATGAACACGGTTTTGCAACTACTTACCTCATTTGACGAAAGACTAAAAAAACTAGAAATTAGCACCAAAAAAGCTATAGCAATAGAACAGAAATGACTAATAAACTAAAAATTATGGCTTGGAATGCAAATGGCCTCCTGCAACATCGAATAGAACTAGAGGCTGTATTGCATTTAGAAAACATAGACATATGCTTGATTTCAGAATCGCATCTCACTAAAGAATCTTTTATTCAAATAAAAGGTTATACATCATATCACGCATTACATCCCGATAACAAAGCTAAAGCAGGCAGTTCCATTATAATAAAAGATACTGTCTGCCATCATGAAGATCATAAATTTGAAGAAAAGTACCTACAAGGAATCGCAGTATCTGTGAAAACAAAATGCTATCCAATTATCGTATTATCAATATATTGTCCGCCAAGGTATTCACTTAAAGTGGAGCAATACAAAAGTTTTTTGGAAAGACTTGGTGACAGGTTCATCTTAGGAGGCGATTTCAATGCAAAAAATACCCATTGGGGATCTAGGCTTACGTCTACTAAAGGAAGAGAACTTTTGATTGCTATCAGAGAGACAAAATGTGATGTCATATCAACAGGAAGTCCAACTTACTGGCCGACCGACTCGCAAAAGATACCCGATTTAATAGACTTTTTTATATATAAAAATCTGTCTCCCAACTTCATCAGTATTGACGAAGGCTATATGATGAGTTCGGACCACTCACCCATACTGTTAACATTAAGTGAGAATGTTATAATACAGAGAGAAAACAACCCGACACTAGTAAACAAGAAAACAGATTGGAATAAATTTAAACAAGATTTAGAAGATATTATAGATCTAAAAGTCCCATTAAAAACTCCGCAGCAGATAGACACAGATCTAAGAAAATTTATCACAGACATCCAAAGTAGCGCCTGGATAAATACACCTAAATTTAGGAAAAGGATAACGGGCTATTACTACCCGGTGGAAATAAGAGACCTCATCGCCGAAAAAAGAATACAAAGACGAAAATGGCAACAAACCCGGTACCCAAAATATAACAATAGGTTGAACAATCTTACAAAAGCTATTAAAAGAAAAATTCAAGCCTTCAAAGACGAAACGTTAAAAACGTATTTATCTGAACTAACGAGTGATCATACAACGGATTACTCGTTATGGAAAACCACTAGAAATATTAAGAAACCCATAACTCAGAATTCACCCATCAGAGCATCTGATGGTCTTTGGGCCAAAAATAATGAACAAAAGGCTGATACGTTTGCACAACACTTAGAGCAAATTTTTCAGCCATGCAAAGAGAGTTCAAATCAGATTTTGTCAAACAAAATATCACCTGGTGAATTAGAAATAAAATTAGTAACTCCAAAAGAAGTATTCAACGAAATTAAACATATAAATAAAAAGAAATCACCAGGTTACGATCTTATTACAGGAGAAGTCCTTCACAATCTTCCCCGAAAGGCCATAGTGAAACTGACTACCTTAATAAACGCTATATTCAGAGTAAAACATGTACCTGATGTGTGGAAATTTGCTGAAGTTATAATGATACCTAAACCAGGTAAACCAGCTCATGAAACAACATCATATAGACCAATATCTTTACTTCCAATCATGTCAAAATTATTCGAAAAGTTACTATTGAGACGCCTAAAACCTGTAATAGAAGAACGGAAACTAATCCCTGAATACCAATTCGGGTTCAGAGAAAAGCATTCTACAATAGATCAAGTGCACAGAATTACCAACATAATTGAAAAATCATTAGAAGAACAGAAAGTTTGCTCTGCAGTGTTCCTGGACGTAGCACAAGCATTTGATAAAGTATGGCACTATGGGCTAATGCATAAGCTTAGGAATATGCTACCAAAGCAATTTGCTGACATAATTGAATCTTATCTTACACAAAGAATGTTCAGAGTAAGACAAGGTGATTCATACTCAGAAATTAAACAAATTAAAGCGGGAGTACCACAGGGAAGCAGCCTTGGTCCGACCTTGTACTTATTGTACACCTGTGATATTCCACACTTAGAAAATAACACCATTGCAACCTTTGCTGATGATACAGCTATAATGGCTATAGGAGCCACTCATGAGGAAGCAGTGGTAAAAGTACAATCAGCCATCGATAAGATTTCCGAATGGACGAAAAAATGGAGAATAAAGCTCAATGAATCTAAGTCGGTTCATATAGATTTCACTAATAAAAATGCCAATTATAACCCGGTTTACATAAATGGCCACGCGATACCATATGAAAATACTGCCAAATATCTTGGAATAACACTCGATGCAAAGCTTCGCTGGAAAGCTCATGTTAAAAAGAAACGCGAAGAGTTAGAACTTCGTTACAAGAAGATGTACTGGCTACTGGGAAAGCATTCCTCGTTGTCTGTACAAAATAAAATTGTATTGTACAAGCAAGTCCTTATGCCAGTATGGACTTATGGAGCTCAGCTATGGGGCTGTACCAAACAAAGCAACATCCAAATAATCCAACGATTCCAAAATAAAGTACTCAAAGGTATAGTCAATGCACCATGGTACATTAGAACTGTCGACCTCCATCGAGACCTGAAAATGGATGTCGTTGTGGATATAATAAAAAAACATGCAGAAGCTCACGAACATAGACTTCACCACCACGTGAATGTTGAGGCAATCCAGCTCCTTGACAACACAGACATAGTGAGAAGGCTAAAAAGGACAAAACCTTTTGAGTTAGTGTAGTTGAGTGACAGTGATAAGTAGTGAAGTGAGTGCTACATATAAAGAACACAAGAACATATAGTGTCTTCCCCTTAATAGAGACAATAAGATAGGTGTTAATGGACACATTCTTAACTTTACTCTATTTAGCAGTTTAAGTCAAGCTAAAATTACTCATTAGTCCGTATTGTTGGCTAGATTGTAATATAATGAGGTACTAAGTACATCATAAGTAAAAAAAAAAAAAAAAAAAAATATCCTTGACAAATTGGTATGTAAAATTATTTTACCACATTACAATTATAGTTTAAACATATAATAATAATAACGGCCATTTACCACGCCTGCTTTAAAATCATTCTATATATTTCAATTGCATTAATAAATATATGAAGTAGTTAAACTGGGTTAATATTCGGTCAAGCACTATTGACAATGTTGTTCTGGTATGTTGGTAGAAATATCTTGATCAGGGCTACCCTCTGATGATTTTTCTACGTAAAATTATACTGCAACGCGAAAATAGAAACCCTAGTATGTTGTTGGACTATCACTTGGTTAAAGCAACTCTTTGACAGTGTTATTCTGATAAGTGTGCTAAATTATTGCGTGTACCATTTGATCAAGATGACTCTTTGATAATGCTGTTCTGCGCAATAACATTGGTATACAATTGCATATCTAGCTGGAAATGTACCTATAAAGTTATATAAAATAAAAGACATTTACGAGTGGCAAGGCGTGGCAGAAGGACCTTATATTTTAAGAAGATGACTGTTTTATTATTAGTACATTCAGATTAAATTGTATTAAAACGCACAAATGAATACTACCCCTTTTTGAAAATAATATCCAAATTCAATGAAAGATCCATACCAACGGAGCTATGTCCGCCCCATCTGTAGTGCTGAAGCCAGTTTAGTTACTAAGGAGCTATGTATGTTCCTCAAGAGATTATGTATCTATATCCACCGGAACTATGTAGGTTTCGTCTGCACAGTAACTAAGTCTGGATAAGGCGATAAGGGAGCTATGTATGCCTAATGGAGCTATGTACGCCATCTATATAGTAACTAAGACTGGATAGGCCACAGAAGAGCTATGTATGCTCCGCAATAAGTGGCGATGTGTGCCGAGCGAGATTATACGTTGTGAATAATAATATCTAAAATTTGAATAACCTAATATTCTTTAATATTTCAAGGCATACTTTCGTTAACGGTACATAATTTCATATTTTAATTGATATATTATAGATAACAATAAAATATTCCTAACTATGAGATACATTTACCGAAATAATATTGTACGCAATAAGTATTAAAGTCACAATTATACTTAGACCCTAGTTAAGGGTGCAAATCATTCATGAACAGATTTAATGACTAAAATGTTACTGTTTGCGAGGAAATGAGATCGGACAATGAAGCTGCTACCGATGACTGCGCGCCGAAAAAACCAAGAGCGCCGTTGCCATGAGCACCTGCAAACGGGCGTCCTCTCAAAATATGTAAAAAGACTGACATTGACGTGGCAGATAGATTCCACTTCGGCTGATGCGACATCGGGCACTGCGACTATGGTGATAATAGGTCAATCTACTACCAGCAGACGAGGTATTTATATTTTAAACTTTTATCTACGTTAATTGAAGACGATAACGATTGTTTCACGTTTGAATTAAAATCAAATCTACAATATAATACTACCTTTTGATTATCTAGCCAGGTTGCCTAAGAAATCCTACACTAGCTACTGCGCTAGCATTAATAATTGAGACTAGAAACAGACCATACATTAGAAACTTCAAAAAGTAGATTTGTCTAAAAATATGTCGTGAGACTTTATCGGTTATTTATAACTCCAATCTATTATTCGATAACATGCAAGACTCCCCGTTCTGTCATTTGTGCAATTTAAGCGTCTACGACGCTATTATGAAGGTCAATTAAAAGTTTAACGTTAAAACTGATATACACTAAAACGGCTATTGTTACGCGTAAAACCTTGTCAATCGCCACCATTAGTAAAACTAACGATTATTATTTTAAAGAAAAGAGTACATTTAATGGATGATTCTTTTTGCGTTGTTGGGAGTTAAATGTTGGGAGCGAGTACATTATAAATGCGTGAATCTGATACTCGGATGCTTAACTCAATATTTCAATGATGTAGTCATTATATAATGCTGTAACGGAACAGACCTTGAGTAGGAAGTTCCGTCACTAAATATGAATAATGTAATTGAATATGGTAGATAATCTAAAGATCAGAAATAAATTATTCATCCTAAGTAAGACATTTTTATAGTCAATATTTGTGTATGCTAAACTTTTTGATGTCTTAAATCTGGAAAGAAATTTTGTGACCTCATTTTATGTTTAAAAAGAAAGAGGCATAGAATAGTTTGAAAATGTTGAGAGGATCTGTCAAGAATACAAAATGACATGAAAAATCAAAACCCTCATAGTATTTTTTAAGTAATTTTCGCTTAAATCTAAAATATAAGAAATAGTTATGATTTGCCTACTATGAGAAGATACTAGAAAGAAATCATACTTAAAAAAACGATTTATGGAGAGCATAAAAATTATGTGGAGAAAATTTATGTACGTAAGTTTATATTGAATTATTTGAGTATTATAAAATTTACGGGACACTATTCAACTAGTATACACTATTATTCTTGGGTCTATCAGTTCTAATATACTGCAATAGTAAATTAAATTGATTTTGTGTCCTAATCCTACCCCAATGTTTTCTGAATATTGTTCTAGAAAATTTATTTTGTCTAAGTATTCATGTATTATAAACGTGTACGGTTATTCTACTCAAGTATTTAAGTTGATGTAACTAATGCTTTAAGTTTGTTCAACTAATATGGATTGACACTTTTACGACAAGAATGAGGTATATAAGTCCTCTTATATATGTATACAACAATAAGAAATATAAATTCTATTCAACCATGATGATACATTGTTGAATATTGGTGTAAATGCGACCACATTCTCAATAAGTCTTTCTGCTGTAAGGATGAAAGATGTTCTATCCGACATGAGAAAATCAGAGGGAAAATAAATAACTCCTCTAAACCTTATATATTCATATTTGAGTACTTGAGTCAGAGTTTAATTATAATTCACTATTGTTATCACAAACACGTGATTTTACAAAACTTAGGCAAAGTAAGTCCTAAACTAAATAACCAAATTTTTCATTGAAATCAAATAATAATATGGAATGAACCACAATACATTAAATAACATTCTATTTCAAACCGAAAGATATCATAACAATGATATTAACTAATTAGACATGATGTCGAGTACGAAATATGTAAAAGTAAATTGAGAATAATCAATCAATGACACTCATTATATGGATATGATGAATTATCCAATAATGTGTTCGAATTAGGAAGTTAAGCAGTATTTGATTTAAGGAGAAGGCTTTACCTAAGTGAACCGATGAGCATTGGCGTCGTGCGCCGTAAAGAAGGCCTTCTGAAACGTACTCCAGGGGTTGCAAGTCCCTGGCACTTTAGAATTTGAACTTTTCCTTAAAACTGCTAACTAAAATACGATGGATCCATCTAATTATCAAAGTTGCAATTTATCAAATAATAAAATCTTACAATAACAAAATGTTATAAAATACCTATTTGCTAGTTTACTTCCAATAAACGTTATACTTACAAAAAGTAATAGTGTCTATCAGTCTAGTCCATTCTCCTACTCTTTTAATTAGACCAATTTTAAAATAATTCAGTTTACTTAATCAAATTTCATCAAACAATTTTGTTCAATACTTTATCTCATATTAATAACCATTTTACTATATGACGTTGTGAATATAAGTTGAGGAAGTAAATGGTCAATTTGTATTTTAGAATACAATATTCAATATCTCATAGTTTCCTTTATATTTCCGATAGATTTAAGTTCGTTTAGAAATACATAATACGGATTTTGTAGTATATAATTTAAATTAATTTTAGTCTCTCCTTTCCTATTTAGATCTTCAAATGATTGAAGTCGCCTAAAATATAAAGTTATTACGGAGTCGTTGATCATCCTTTTTGGTATATTTTCTTTGTCAGCCTTTCTCACAAAACATAAAAATCATATAGTTAATCTATAATATGTTTTGCAATTTTTTTAGGGAATCTCGGGAAGTCTTAGGGAGACATGAAAAAATATTATTATGTGTACATCATTCAAGTAAATTCTAGTTTCATTTTGTTTTTCCTTACAATAGCCAATACATACATAATTTATACTTATGCTATTTTAAGTCAAATTCTATATTACTTATTTTATCTAGATTTCATGTCAGGTTTTCCCGGTAACTATTTTTAATTTGAAACTATCTACAATAATAATTGATACACGTGGTATTAGATTTGGGTTCTGTACAAATTACCTTAGGATTCATTTATCTGCTTTTATCTATTTGTATAATAAATTCATTGTTTTTCATTTAATTTTCCCGTAATTTCTATTTTGTTCTAAGAAACAATTATTTACTCCCCAACAAAAATTATTTAGCCGTTTAATGAATTAATAATCTAACGATTTAATTAATTTTATCCGATTTAATACCGTATTGGTACTTCACTTATAATTGCTTTTCCTGAAATTATGGTTTAGAAATATAATACATTTATCTCTTATGTAACATCTCTTACAATGATTTACCTAGTTTTAGACTTCAGGTTCCCTAATAATTTACTATTGGTCTTAAATACCTAATTCCGATATTTTACGAGATATCTATTATTCTTTGTTCACTAATTCAGAATGTCTACGTTAATTTAATAATACATTCAAATTCTATTCCTTTACATCGTTAAATGAACAAATAATATTCTAAGTTATATTGAGTGATTGTCAATTATTTTACTATAAGAATACTATAGTATAATAACTAGTATAATAGGTCCATCTTTATGATTCTTATTTTAATTATAAATTTTAATTTAATAGATTTAAATGTATGGTTAAGTACATATTATTTAGGAGTATTATCTGTTAGGTTAGAAGTTCTTTCTTAATTACCTTAAAAGAAAATGGATTACTACAATAGGTCACTTCTTAAGGTCCTACCACTATACTAGACGATTCACATGCCATATTTCAAATCACAATAATTTTAGATTAAAGAAAAATATTTAATATGTTATTTTAGGCTTCTTTAGTAATTCGAAAATTTGGGATCAGAATTTTTAGTCAAGTACGATTGTTTAGGTTAAAGCAAAAATAGGATCATTTTTAGGATCAGTTTTAAGTTAGGTGGTTGTTTTAGTTTTATTATTATTAATGTTTCTTTATTAATTATTATTTAATTTAATATGATTATATTTGGAATTTTAAATATTTGGGATTTAAAAAAATTTTTAGTAAGGGTCCTGGGGCGGTTACAATTTGGAGTGCCTCGACCAGGATTTAAGTAGTTAAGGAAAAATAGATTAGTAAGGGGATTTTACCAGGATTTAATCGGAACTATGCGAGAATTTATTTAAAATTTTACTTAGGTAGTTGAAATTCAATTTATCATTATCATTTATCTTGAAATTATTAGTTTCTAGCAAAAGTTTTTATTTTTTGTTATTTGTGATATAACGGGTTGATGAGAATATGAAATATGAGGAATTTATTAAATAGTTAGATCAGGTTTTGATCTAAATATATATTTCTTATTTATAAAAAAAAAACATAAATTGTGGAATAGTGATGATAGATTGATATGGTTAATTCTAGGGTTATTGTGATTTGTAAAGGTGCGATTCATCGCACAATTTGTATTTGTTGCCGTGAAGAAAGAGAGGTATTAAGAAAGATTCAATAGGATATTAGTATGTATGTTAGTCAAACGGTATTTTGATCGTGCGCTCGTAGAAGTAAGACCTCTTGAGGATGCTTCGTGTAGTACCAAAACGCGTCGAAAATTCTTATGGTTTGGTAGCGTGGAGTTTGTGACGTCACGTTGGCTTAACAGGAAAATTAGGCGGAATTGTTATGAGATATATTTATTGTATGTTTTATTAAAATATTAATTAATTGTTTTCTTGAAATATTTTAAAAATATTTGTATTCATTTTATATGGTTTCCGCAAAGTAATGCCTGAATCTATTCTTTAGAACTGGATATAAAATTATATTAAAGTGGGGGTTGATTGAAATTGAAAGCGTATTAAAATCAATGATTAGATATATTCAGTCAGGGGGTTGTATTAATTACTTGCACATATACTCAGATTTATGCACCAATTTGTGTTATAATTATTGGTGATCATAAATAAATAGATAAAATAATATTAAAATGGTGGTTGTTTAAAGTTTAGTAAAATCAATTATTAAATATATTCAGTCAGGGGGTTGCATAAATTACATACACATATAAGTATTCAGATTTAAGCAAGAAATTATATAATAATTATTGGTGACTATAAATAAATAAATAGATAAAATTAAAATAAAAGAATATTGAAATGGGGGTTGATTAAACATTAAAGCTTTGTAAAATCATTTATTAAATAATTTCAGTCAGGGGGTTGTCCTACCTTTTTTTTTTTTTTTTTTTTTTATTCTCATGAGGAAAATGCATTTACGCATACACACCCGCCGGGGAGCAGGTGGTTATGTCGGGCTCAGGGTCAATAGGGACCCCACTACCGACTAAAAACCTCATGGTGTTCCGTCGTCATCGACTAGTGACAGGGGCCGCGGGGTCACTCGCGCTCTCATCCGCAGACCCCATCGCTGTCGCTGTCCGCTTGAGCGAGCCCAGCCTCTGGGAATAACTCCCTCCCCCAATGCCGCTTCGTGGGATGCCCTGGAACACGAGGGCATCCACACCTCATGAGGACCTAACCCTGATGGGGGGTGCCGGCTGTCCCCACGGCCAACACCCCAGGTCCTCTGAGCGGAGACGGAGTGCGAGCACGACCAGCTCGCCTCCGTGTCCGCGCTCTGCGGAGCGGAACAGAGAGAGGATCTCTCTCCCTTTCCCGCTCCTCCGCCTCCCTCTGTGAGACAATTGTCTCACAAAATGAGGCCACCGCCTCCCACGACCTCTCGTCATCGACCATCTTTACGATGATGGCCGGCAAGGAGAGGTCGGACCCCACAACCGCGATCAGAGATCGCCGCGGTCCCGCTCCACCTGGGCATGCCTCCAGTGCATGCTGGGCGGTGTCTTCCACGCAGCCGCACTGATGGCAGACTGGGGAGGGCTCCCTTCGTGCGACGTTACACAGGTATCTCCCGAAACAGCCATGTCCCGTGAGAACCTGTGTCAATCTGAAGGAGAGCCTCCCATGCCTTCTTTGCACCCACTCTCCGAGTACGGGCCGGATCGCTTCGAGGAGTCGTCGAGCGCCGGCCCCTCTCTGTGTGGGTCCTGTGAGGAGCCTCTCACCCCATGTGGCCAGAGCCGACGCCCTAGCGTCATCGCGCCAATGCACCACCTCCCGCGGCGCCGGTCGCTCGTCCCGCTCCCGAGCCTGGGATCTGCGCTGATAGACCGAGGCTAGGACTTCAGCCTCAAGGTCCCACGGGAGTAGTCCGGCGAGAACGCACGCAACTTCGCAGGAGAGTGTGCGGTACCCTCGACACACCCTCACTGCCATAACCCTCTGCGCCGCAAGCAGTGCAGAAATACCTGCTCGGCGGAGGGAGCCTGCCCATATCGGGGCACCGTACAGGGCCATGGAGCTGACCACCGCTGTATAGAGGCGGTGGCAGCTCCCCCTTCCTCCACTGGTGTTCGGGAGGAGGCGACTCAATGCGCCAGCTGTCCCCAGAAGTTTGGGGGACAGCTGCCGCATATGCGCATCGAACCTCCATTTACTGTCGAGGACAACGCCGAGGTATTTCAGCGTCGACCCAACAGGAATGGAGGCTCCACCCACCACAATGGTGGAGCCTGCAGGTGGCGCCCGTCGTCGGCCATAAAAATAAATGGCCTCAGACTTATGGAGTGCCACCTCCAGGCCCAGCATCCGGATTCTACCCACGATCGTCGCGACACCGGCCGTGGCCAGAATCGCCGCCTCCCTGTAGTCGCCTCCCCTAGCGGTAACCAACGTGTCGTCAGCGTAGCAAACGACGTTGACGCCACGGAGGTTAGCGCCACGAAGCACCCAATCATACCCGACGTTCCACAGGAGGGGGCCTAGAACCGACCCCTGCGGAACGCCACGCGTCACTGGACTTCGTCCTTGCCCATTCGTCGTCGGGAAGACTACCTCTCTATCAAAGAGATAGTCCCCGACTAGTCTTTGAAGGTACTGGGGCACTCTGTGGTGCTCCAGTCCTCCGCGTATCGTGGTCCAGGGCAGGGTGTTGAACGCATTGGCTATGTCCAACGACACTGCCAGCAACACGCCACCACTAGAGCATGCCTCCTCGGAGAGGTTGCGGACGCAGGAGATGGCATCCAGCGTCGAGCGACCTCTCCGGAATCCGAACTGGGTGGGTGCCAGATCAGGTCCCGTCGTCTCCAGGTGCTTGACAAGGCGGGCAGCGACGACACGCTCCAACAACTTGCCTGCCTCATCAAGCAGCACGATGGGACGATAGCCCGAAGGCTCATCCACGGGACGGCCCTCCTTCCTCAGGAGGACGAGCTTGCCCCTTTTCCACCGTTTGGGGAATTTGCCCTCCCTGAGGCACCTGTCAAACAGGGCTTTTAGGGAAGGCCCCAGATGCTCAAAGGAGAGTGCCAACGCGCGACCTGGTATGCCATCAGGCCCAGGCGCCGTGTTCTTGGCCCTCATCCTGAGCAATGCGGCGCCTATCTCTCCGTCGGAGATAGGGGCAGGCTCGTCTTCGATCGCGTGGAGATCTATTGTAGAGGCCAACTGCGCGGTGGGAGGCGTAAAATCGGTCCCGGGTGCACCGGGAAACAAGCCGTCAACCACCCTCTGAAGCACCGCCGGGAGGAGTGAGGCAGTTGTGGGGGGTGCCCAGGGGCGAAGCTTTTGCCTCGCCCACATATACGGGCGGCCCCACGGATCGCGCTCAAGCCCCTCCAGCAGCTGTTCCCAGGCTCGCTTCTTGGCCTCTTTTATAGCCACGCGTAAGGCCCTTAAAGCTTCTCTGTAAGTGGCGTACAGGGACTCCATCACCTCAGTCTCCCGCCGTCTCCGCCTTCGATACCTCTGGTATCGGCGGCGCCTCATCACACAGCATCGCCGAAGTTCGGCGATTTCCTGCGACCACCAGTAGGCTTGGCGTCTGGGCTGTGGGGCACGCGCACGTGGCATCGCTGCGTCGCAGACGCGCGAAATTGCCTCACACAGCCAATCTGCCTCCCCGTCAACGTCCACCAGGACTGGATCTGGAGGAGGGTTGCTCCATGCCTGGACAAGTGCCGCCTCCTGTGGCACTTCAGTATTGAGCTGCTTCAGGGCCCATCGCGGACCGATCTCACGCGATTCTTCTCGCACCGCATCCGTCTGGAACGAGGAGACGCTGAACCGGATATACCGGTGGTCGGAGATAGTCTCCTCGTCCACCAACACCTGCCAGTCACGGATACGGCAGGCGAGGTGTGGGGTGGCGAACGTCAAATCGACAATCGAGCCACCCCATTGACGGACACAGGTGTTTTCCCTCCCGCGGTTTAACACGCAGAGGCCAACCTCAGCCACCCACTCTAAGAGGATGCGACCCCGCTGGTCCATCGTCGGGCAACCCCACGCCGGAGATTTGGCGTTGAAATCCCCAAGGACGACCAGGGGGAGAGGGTGGGTCTGACCAATTAAGGTTCCCACCGCACGGAGGAGGGCCTCGAACTCGTGCAGGGGCTTGTTACGGGAGTGATAGACCCCCACGACAATTACGCCTCCTACTGATGCTGCCACGTATCCCCTGCCCCTCGTCACTCCTTCGAGGGGGGGGGAGTGGGCCGGCGATTGGGTTGTGATTGCCGCCAAGCCGTCCAAATCTCCCACCCAGTCAGACCTGGGTGGAACCCTGTAAGGCTCGGCGATCACTGCCACCTTTATCAATCGCTCCGCCATGCAATGCAGGAGAAGATCCTGAGCATCGGCGCAGTGATTAATATTCGCCTGGAGGAAAGTTAGGGCCATCACTAAGTTACCTCCATGCGCTCCGCCTGCCTTATTTCCGGGCCAGGCGGCTGCGTCTTGGCCTTAGCCTCAGACGCAGCAGCCCTGTGCTTAAGCCTTTGTTTAACCGGGAGCTTGGTGCAAGCCTTGCCCCCAGAAAGGTGGTCCGCTGCCTTACCCTCGGCAGCACAGGTTGTGCAGTGGGGAGCGGCGGAACACGCGTTGGCCTTATGACCTTTTTGACCGCAGCGATAGCATTCATCGCTACGATCAACTTCCGACCTGCATTGGGCTCCGATATGACCCAGTGTAAGGCAGCGGTAGCAGCGGGGTGGTCTCGGATCTAGGACCCTTACCTGTGCGGCTACCCAGCCAACAAGAACACGGCCACCACTGGCCACAATCTTCTTTGCGGCAGTTACAGGACACCGAACAAAGGCAGTACCCATACCCGCAGCTCCTTTTCTAATTGCCCCAACGTTAACTGATGGGAGAGGGCAACCGCCAGCCTTCGCAAGAGCGTCCAACAGCTCGTCTGGTTGAACTGAGTCATCCAGCCCACTGACTCTGAGATCCGCAGTGGCAGTAGGCCTTGTGACGCGTATGTCCTCCCTGTCACCAAAGACCTCTCTGAGTTTTTCAGCCAGTGAGTCCGCCTTCCCCGAGTTCTCAGCCCCTGGAATCTCTAAAATTCGGGCCCCTGTGGCTGCCGTCCTTATTTTCAGCGGGGGCACTCCCATTTCATCAAGACTTATCCGTCTCTTGGCCTCCGTCAGCACCTCACGATAAGTCACGCCGCCCTCCATCGCCCCTGGTTGCAGCGTGATAACCACGGCTGCAGAACGCGGGGGGCGGAGTTTGGCTGTACTCGCCCTCGAAGGCTTTGAAGGGCGAATCCGTACTGGTGCGGTGGGCCTTGAGTCCCGAGCTCGCACTGGTAGGGTGGACCTTGTATCCTGAGGTTGCGCCACCTCTGTCATCCTCTCACGTTGCCTCCTATTGGAGCCTTTCTTCACCACCTTCGTCCACTGCTCCAGAAGAGAAGGCGGCGGGTGAGACTCAGCCTCGCCAGTGCTCGTTTTTGGTGGGGCCGAAGTCCTTGGTACGGGCTTAGGGGCGGCGCTCATCAGCGTTGCTCCCGGTGCTTCCTTCCGTCTGTCAGCGGCGAGAGGAGGCCTCACTCGCTTTTCAGGAAGGAGCCTCTCCTCCAGGGACTTGATGCGGGCATTCATCATCGTACCGACCTGCACCATGATGGCCCGCGTCACCTCCTCCGTGGAAAACCCTTGTTCAGCTGCTGGAGCCGGCCTCACCTGAGCAGCTTTCATCTGCTCCATTTCACGACGGAGGACTTTTATCTCCGTCGTGAGCTTCTCGTTCGCCTTTATCAGTAAGGCCACTTCCTCGGGCATGGAGCGAGCCCTTGACTCCTGGAAGGATGCCTTTATCGTTGCCGCGGCATCCTTCAGGGCTTTCACGCTCGTTCCTTTAAGATTTTTTGACCTTGTGGCTACCGTCAGTATGGTCTCCACCGAGGTCAGAACCAAGGCCTCAAGTTGGGCAGCATCGTGCTCACAGAGAGAGGCAGACGCAGCCTCAGTTGCAGGTACTTTCCTGTATTGGGCAGCCGCCTTTGCCACCGTCTTTTTCTGCAGCTCTTTTTCAGCGACGAGCTGCTGCTCCTCTTCACGTGCCTTCTGTACGTCGGCCTTAGCTTTCGCCAGGCCAACGTATTGCCCGGTTGTGGGCGGGCGCCCTCTTCCTCGCCGTGCTGGCGTAACCTTGGGTGGCGGTAAAAAGTCACCCAAGTTTTCATCTTCCTCGTTTCTCCGGCGCTTCCGCAGCGATCGGGCTACGGAGGCCCCAGAACCGCGAGACGACACCGTCACGCAACTCATATCAGAGTCAGACTCGGATAGGTTGGGACGGGTGTCACCAAGCTCCTCAACGTCTCTGACGCTTAGCTCTTTTGAGGCCAGTGGGGACCCACTCACGTATAAGTCAGACGTGAGAGAGTCACCAGAGGCCTCCACCTCGTTATCGGAGTCCTTATTATTGCCTTGATCATTGGTGCGTGGGCCGGAGCCCACGAAGCGGATGTTGCCCCCCCCAGATACGATGGGGCAGCCTCCTTCAGGAGGGTGGGATTTACCCACCTGGGGATTATTACCATTCGCTGTATTTTCCATTTTTTTATCCTTATTTAAGGGGTGAGGTCCCCTGTGGTGCCCTAGTGGCCGGGTTCCCCCCGACCATGCATCCTTTGGGCAGGCACCTAACCACAGGATTCGGAGACGCCATGAGCCCGACAGGGTGGCCGAATTGACCCTCCCTGCCGCGCCGCGGGCCTTGCAGGCCCGCCATCCTACGACCCGAAGGTCCACTGCAGCTGCAGTTATGCAGCTGCTTCTCCAGTGTTGCCCGACAGGGTGGCCGAGTTGACCCTCCCTGCCGCGCCGCGGGCCTTGCAGGCCCGCCATCCTGCGACTCGAAGGTCCGCTGCAGTTGTGGTTTACACAGTTGCTCCAAGTTTGGCCCGACAGGGTGGCCGAGTTGACCCTCCCTGCCGCGCCACGGGCTATACAGCCCCCTCCTCGGCAATGACTCCACCGACCTAGCCACTGCCCGCCCCATCCACTGTGTCCTATGCTACCTTCATAGGAACACGCGGAGGGACCCAACGCGTCAGGATTCTGGCCAACGGTCAACAAGATCCCATACAGAGAAGTTATCGACCGTTGTTGCCCAGGGTGCACCGGCCCAAAACACTGCTGTACTCCCCGGATAAAACGTATCCATAAGAGACCAGCAGCATCCGGGCACACGAGGAGGTATCCTGACCTAGCACCCCGGGGGGGGTTGTCCTACCTGATAATTTTACAATACACACCGAGGCATTGTTTAAATAATAATATTTCTTTCAAATTTAAAAACGATAAGAATAAGTCCGGTTATTCATTGTTAAATATAATTAGGTATTTAAAAAAAATTAATATTTAGATCAAGGAAGATAAATAATTTTCTTTCATTATATGAAAATAAATAAAAAAAAAAAACAAGGAGTATATGAAATATTCTTAGATATAAGGAAGCGATGGCGGTTGTTAAAACATATTTACTATAATATTATAACCAAATATTTTAATGTGTGTAATTCAATCGTTTGCCATGTTTATCATAAAAAATATGTTAATGAAATTTAATCTTAATTTATATAACTTAACAATATCTTGTTTTACTTAATCAAAGTATGAAATCAAAATGTTCAACAATACATAATCTAATAAAAAGGTTATCAAGTTTTATTAAATTGAATTGAAATTGTATTTACTGAAATAATTTTTATTTTTGAAAGTAATAATAAAATAAAATAATTTATACAGTACTTATTTAGTTATGGGACTTCATAATTTCTGGGGTGTGTTTTGTTACTGCCAAAATATTGTTTTAAGATAAATAACTTGTCGGTTATCAATATGTCATATTTTGAGCTTCTTACTTAAAGGAATTGATTTATTGTTAAAGAGTATGAAACACAATGATAGTTAATGTTTTGAATGGATTACATAAAAGAGAGTGCAATGTTAATGTTTAATAGAAAGGAAGGAAAAATATATGTGGTAGTACTTTAATAGAAGGAATGGAGAGCTTTAATGATTTATTAATATCCTTGGTTTGAAGCAATTTGTTGTCAATTGAATTCAGATGCATTACCCTATCGACGAAGCTATAATGCTTAAAACAGTACATATCAGCGACTCATATGAAGGAGATTTAGTGTTAGGTTAAGTCAGAAGACAAGTCATCAGTATAAACTGATTTCATATGAGTCCCACTCTACATTAAATATTGCGGTACACTATACATCTCCAAAACCAGAAGTTTGATTACATGAAATTGGTATTAAGTGGATTAGTGGTGAGCATACATAATTAAAGCTTTAAGCCTTAAGAGTAGATTTAGTCTTTGGAAGGTCTTAGGGGGTGTTTTTCTCTAAGCGTATGATTGGTTTGCAGACTAACACCAACCTTTGAATCATTAGGATTAATGCGCAACACAAAACGCATTTCCTTACCAGGATTGAATCGACTTGGTGAAAAGAAATCTTTATTTATGATTATCGCTATAAAAGCTTATATATTAACTCATTTAATTTTAAACTTTTGGAATGGTTTAAAAACACACACATTCTCAAATACACCATGTCTGAGTTCATTTGCCAATAAATTTTATTCGAATTAAAGAACATATTTATGACTAGCTTTCCGGGCGCGGCTCCGCCCGCGCGTATGTCGGTTATCGCGCGAAAACATTAACCTCTTTTGCGCAGTCGGATAAAACTATCCTATGTTTCTTCCCGGGTCTCAAACTATCTCCATACCAAATTTCATTCAAATCGGTCCAGTAGTTTTGGCGTGAAAGCGTAACAGACAGACAGACAGACAGACAGACAGACAGAGTTACTTTCGCATTTATAATATAAGTACTGATTGAAATTTTAGAGAGATTGTTAAATATTTATTATGGTTAAATTATCATATAATTTGTACAAATTTTGGGGGTTGGATGTAACGAGACTTATCGTAGGAAGGAAGTTCCATCACTAAACACAATTAATATAATTGAAATAATGGTAAAAAAATTGAAACTTAGATATATAACAAGAAACTCTTATGAGTTTATTTGCCAATATTTTTTTATTTGAACACATATATGATACATATTTGTAATTTATAGATTTGATTAAAAAATTTACTACGGTTAAATTATCATATCACCTGCGCAAATTTTGGGGGTTGAATGTAACGGAACAGACCTTGAGTAGGAAGTTCCGTCACTAAATATGAATAATGTAATTGAATATGGTAGATAATCTAAAGATCAGAAATAAATTATTCATCCTAAGTAAGACATTTTTATAGTCAATATATTTGTGTATGCTAAACTTTTTGATGTCTTAAATCTGGAAAGAAATTTTGTGACCTCATTTTATGTTTAAAAAAGAAAGAGGCATAGAATAGTTTGAAAATGTTGAGAGGATCTGTCAAGAATACAAAATGACATGAAAAATCAAAACCCTCATAGTATTTTTTAAGTAATTTTCGCTTAAATCTAAAATATAAGAAATAGTTATGATTTGCCTACTATGAGAAGATACTAGAAAGAAATCATACTAAAAAAACGATTTATGGAGAGCATAAAAATTATGTGGAGAAAATTTATGTACGTAAGTTTATATTGAATTATTTGAGTATTATAAAATTTACGGGACACTATTCAACTAGTATACACTATTATTCTTGGGTCTATCAGTTCTAATATACTGCAATAGTAAATTAAATTGATTTTGTGTCCTAATCCTACCCCAATGTTTTCTGAATATTGTTCTAGAAAATTTATTTTGTCTAAGTATTCATGTATTATAAACGTGTACGGTTATTCTACTCAAGTATTTAAGTTGATGTAACTAATGCTTTAAGTTTGTTCAACTAATATGGATTGACACTTTTACGACAAGAATGAGGTATATAAGTCCTCTTATATATGTATACAACAATAAGAAATATAAATTCTATTCAACCATGATGATACATTGTTGAATATTGGTGTAAATGCGACCACATTCTCAATAAGTCTTTCTGCTGTAAGGATGAAAGATGTTCTATCCGACATGAGAAAATCAGAGGGAAAATAAATAACTCCTCTAAACCTTATATATTCATATTTGAGTACTTGAGTCAGAGTTTAATTATAATTCACTATTGTTATCACAAACACGTGATTTTACAAAACTTAGGCAAAGTAAGTCCTAAACTAAATAACCAAATTTTTCATTGAAATCAAATAATAATATGGAATGAACCACAATACATTAAATAACATTCTATTTCAAACCGAAAGATATCATAACAATGATATTAACTAATTAGACATGATGTCGAGTACGAAATATGTAAAAGTAAATTGAGAATAATCAATCAATGACACTCATTATATGGATATGATGAATTATCCAATAATGTGTTCGAATTAGGAAGTTAAGCAGTATTTGATTTAAGGAGAAGGCTTTACCTAAGTGAACCGATGAGCATTGGCGTCGTGCGCCGTAAAGAAGGCCTTCTGAAACGTACTCCAGGGGTTGCAAGTCCCTGGCACTTTAGAATTTGAACTTTTCCTTAAAACTGCTAACTAAAATACGATGGATCCATCTAATTATCAAAGTTGCAATTTATCAAATAATAAAATCTTACAATAACAAAATGTTATAAAATACCTATTTGCTAGTTTACTTCCAATAAACGTTATACTTACAAAAAGTAATAGTGTCTATCAGTCTAGTCCATTCTCCTACTCTTTTAATTAGACCAATTTTAAAATAATTCAGTTTACTTAATCAAATTTCATCATACAATTTTGTTCAATACTTTATCTCATATTAATAACCATTTTACTATATGACGTTGTGAATATAAGTTGAGGAAGTAAATGGTCAATTTGTATTTTAGAATACAATATTCAATATCTCATAGTTTCCTTTATATTTCCGATAGATTTAAGTTCGTTTAGAAATACATAATACGGATTTTGTAGTATATAATTTAAATTAATTTTAGTCTCTCCTTTCCTATTTAGATCTTCAAATGATTGAAGTCGCCTAAAATATAAAGTGATTACGGAGTCGTTGATCATCCTTTTTGGTATATTTTCTTTGTCAGCCTTTCTCACAAAACATAAAAATCATATAGTTAATCTATAATATGTTTTGCAATTTTTTTAGGGAATCTCGGGAAGTCTTAGGGAGACATGAAAAAATATTATTATGTGTACATCATTCAAGTAAATTCTAGTTTCATTTTGTTTTTCCTTACAATAGCCAATACATACATAATTTATACTTATGCTATTTTAAGTCAAATTCTATATTACTTATTTTATCTAGATTTCATGTCAGGTTTTCCCGGTAACTATTTTTAATTTGAAACTATCTACAATAATAATTGATACACGTGGTATTAGATTTGGGTTCTGTACAAATTACCTTAGGATTCATTTATCTGCTTTTATCTATTTGTATAATAAATTCATTGTTTTTCATTTAATTTTCCCGTAATTTCTATTTTGTTCTAAGAAACAATTATTTACTCCCCAACAAAAATTATTTAGCCGTTTAATGAATTAATAATCTAACGATTTAATTAATTTTATCCGATTTAATACCGTATTGGTACTTCACTTATAATTGCTTTTCCTGAAATTATGGTTTAGAAATATAATACATTTATCTCTTATGTAACATCTCTTACAATGATTTACCTAGTTTTAGACTTCAGGTTCCCTAATAATTTACTATTGGTCTTAAATACCTAATTCCGATATTTTACGAGATATCTATTATTCTTTGTTCACTAATTCAGAATGTCTACGTTAATTTAATAATACATTCAAATTCTATTCCTTTACATCGTTAAATGAACAAATAATATTCTAAGTTATATTGAGTGATTGTCAATTATTTTACTATAAGAATACTATAGTATAATAACTAGTATAATAGGTCCATCTTTATGATTCTTATTTTAATTATAAATTTTAATTTAATAGATTTAAATGTATGGTTATTTACATATTATTTAGGAGTATTATCTGTTAGGTTAGAAGTTCTTTCTTAATTACCTTAAAAGAAAATGGATTACTACAATAGGTCACTTCTTAAGGTCCTACCACTATACTAGACGATTCACATGCCATATTTCAAATCACAATAATTTTAGATTAAAGAAAAATATTTAATATGTTATTTTAGGCTTCTTTAGTAATTCGAAAATTTGGGATCAGAATTTTTAGTCAAGCACGATCGATCGTTTAAGGTCAAGCTAAAATGGGATCAGTTTTGGGATTAGTTGAATTTAGGTTGTTTATATATTATTAATGTTCCCGAGTCAATTTATTATTTAATTTAAAATGTATTAATTTGGTGATTCAAATATAGTTATTTATTTTTAAAAAAATTACTAAGGGTCTGGGCGGTTACAATGCCCGTTATCAAAATATTCAGAAAACTTCTGTTATTCTAATCAATAAAAGTTTTGACTCTAAACTTGACGATGTTTAGGCTAGAACAGAAATTCTGTTTGTTACTTACGAATTTATGTGTACACTAGCGGTCCGACCCGGCTTCGCACGGGTATTTAACAAAACATTCAATACTTATAAAATTAACACTTAAAAAGTAGTTATGGTAACATTCATTTATTTATTTATTTAGGAAACCAACAGCATTTACAAATATATATTAATTCTATGTACTGAAAAGAAGGGCCAATAACAAGTTACCCTGATTTTATAGGAAGTATAATTACTTACAATAGTTTTATACTAAACAATAGATGGTGTTAAAAGTAACTGGTATTAAATTTATATGTAACATTTGCTATTATTACATATCAATTATTCCTCCTGCAACCAATGCATAGGATTTTGTATGTTTTCAGTTATTTGTATGTACTGGGTGTGTGTGAATGTGTTTGTTTGTGAGCTGGTGTGGATGGGGGGAGATACTATAGGTAACAAGGGAGAACTTTACTGATAATTGTTTCTGTTTATGGTTGAACTGATATCGCTAGCAGCATAGTAACGATTCCGTATTTCATTTTTGAATAAGCTATTGTGACTTGGAAATGGATTGAGATTAAAAAACTTTTGTTGTAAGTGTTGACGATACGAGTAAGAACTGAATTACTTCCGTAGTTTGTTCGGTGGTTTGGAGTACTAAATCTCTTTTATCAACAATTTCAGCAGTACGCGATATTTTTGGTATTTTTCGCACTTTGGTTTACATTGTCGAAGTATACATACGGATCCCTAACTTAAAATGTTCTATAGCCTATGTTCATCAGGGATAGTTAAGAATTTTCCAAATCGCTCCAGTAGTTTCAGAGCTTATTCAATGCAAACAAACAATCAATCAAATCTTTCCTTTTTATTATATTAGTTAGATGAGTACATTGAGAGCTGAATACCTTACTGACGCTAATATACTTATATTCTACAAGAGTCTTCTTAACCATTGCTCTAACCGACACTGATTTATATTAAATGACACAGCGGTATTGAATTTTGGAGAAAATGTCACTTATGCAAGTGCTTATCACATCAACCAAGGCAAAGGTCACCTTGTAATTACAAATTTATGCTCTGACCTTTTAATGTTGACTTTATATTATGTTACTGACTCGAGCTATTTTTGATAGAGGAATTTTATCGAGTTTATCACGGAATGAATTATCACGGATGATTCTTTATTTTCACCCATAAATCGAGTAGATGCAAAAGTTGGTTAGGACAACGAAGTTATCAATAGGCTACATTCGTTTCTCCAGTCATATTACAATGGTGTTGCGATGGATCATAGTTAGCTAGTGCTAAGGGTACCTACATTGGTTAAATTGCGAGAGTACTTAATGTTTTGAAACCGGTAGCTTACTCAAATAAACATACCAAACCGGGAGCACGCGAGTTGCAGTCCTATGAGCTAGAAACTCTAGCCAAGGAATGTTCTATAAAAAAAAGTGCGAATCAGACTCGCGCATCAAGGGTTCCATACTAACCTTAAGGTGCGAGTATATAAGTAAAAGTTATGGTATTTTTATTGCTTAATGAAATCCATAATATTTTAAAATTATTTAAAATATTTTCTATACTATGTAACTTAAAATTTATGCTGTTCGCAATTTTCCTTTATCTAGCTATAATACGTTGCTTCGTACCAAATTTATTGATTCTGAGTTCACGGGAAGTTCATTGTAGGTTTTGATTGCATTGGCTTAGAAGTTTGATATTTTTTGCCATTCCAAGGGATAGTAGATTTGAGTCATTTGATATGTATTTCAGTATGATACCTACCTCCACGCGTTCCTAAAAAAAATTGGACTATAGACATACAGATTGACAACTATGTGATTCTATAAGGGTTCCGTTTTTTTTCCTTTTGTGGTACGGAGTCCTGAAAATATAATATAATAATATACTCACTTTCACGATTTTATACTGCGTATATAGCTGTTGTAGGAAGTGGCATTGAGTTTGAGTATAGAACTGGTACGCAAATAGATCATGTCGATACCTTGAGTCACAACACAAAAGACGCCAGAGACAACTCGACTGCTTCAGTTTCAGTGAGCAATGGCCCTTGACGCTTTATATGACTGCGTTATCTACAGTCTAAGTTTATAGAAAAGTTGACAATTGGTTACGTATAATTCTTCATGGTACCCGATTTCAGATTTTCTGGGACGATTTGGTAATTTTAAAATGCTCTGAAAGATTCGGAAAATCTTTTGGTATCCAACTTTATGAAGATATACGTACTCTTGCATACAATTCCTACAATACAGATGGTGTAGAAGAACAAAAATCTGCTCACTTATATCCGATTCTAAAGGTCAAATATTCTCTCACAATATTCATACTTAACTTAATGATAAAGATCAAAAAGGTATATGCCAATATTCTGCCTGTAGTCGGTGGGTTTAGGAATTGTCTTTCTAAGATCAGTACTTATAGTGAGCATATTTTACGCTTTTGACCTCCCTTCTTGAATGATATATGATACAGGAACCCCTTTTACTTGAGATGGTCAAAAGAAGTTGTGAATCACGTGCCATTAAATACTTGTTAAATTTTGTATTAATAATTCAGTTCACTTTATTAATAATTCAGTTCACTTAACTACCAAGAAATGCGGCATAAGTTTTTGTCTATTGTAGACTTCATGATTGTTTGCCAAACAAGCTTCATATTGGCACTGATATGTAACTTGATAGTATCATGTGGATCATCAGCCCTTGTCGGCTGGTGGGAGCATCGAGCATCTGCTCATGCTGAGCCTCATGAGGCCACTCTAACTCATGGTCACTTTTTGTTCAGGTTCTTTTACTTCAACAGTTACTCTGAACAGTTCACATGCATTGCACCTTTGTGCTTTTTTTCAATGCTATTTCTTATTTTTCATGGTGTTTCCTGCCTGGGCTCAACCATCCCCGGAGAATTCCGAGGCACCCTCAAGTAGCAGCCCACAGGGGTTGGAACGCCATGTCTGCTTGGTATCAGGAAGCCAGGCGTGGAGTGGTGCTATCCCGTGGAGGTGCGCATGTGAAAGTAGATCTGAAACAGTGAAGATAATCAAATAAAATATCATGAACTTGAAGAGCTCCCGCTATAGTTTTCAAGGAAGGAGATTTGATAAGGTGGCAAAGAGCAATTTCTTTATCAAAAACTAAATGTTGCCAAGCTTTTACCTTAATTCACAGGCTTTTACAAAATAGAGAGCCTTTGAAAATGATGTCTGATTGAAAATATAAATATTTTTAAATAATAAAAGTAAGATTTTTGCATCCGATCATATTAGGTCATGTACTACGAATAAATTTGTAAAGAAGGTATAACGCGCATACTTCAGCTTTAATTTGAAATTTTCAACTTAACAATTAACAAAATTGGATTGGTTTAGACCTTGGAAATGATCGCATTCAATTGGTCGTGTTAAGATAAAGTTGTTGCGCTGCACTGTACACTTTTTAAACCACGCCCGCCACGTTAAGGATTGCGTTGTACTGTTTGTAAGTTTGATTTACATATCATATTTATTCGTAGGTCATGTATGAATATATCTATATTTAGACATGATTATATTAGGTTCTATGTAAGTCTGGTACATCAAGCAAAAATTCTGCGAAACTATCATGCAGTATATGCAAAGGTCTCTTTATCAGTATTGTGAAGCTAGATCCGAATGTCATGATGAAAATAAAAACATGGGAACAATGATTTTAGATAGGTGTTTATCTAAATTATTTTAAATATATTACGACCGTACGGTAATTTTAACTTATTTGTGATTCTTGCCAATCATTTCAACTGTTGGAGTGGTATTTTAATACACTGGGGTGTTGAGCTGATAACTTGTGTCATATATCTTCTAGTGTTTATATATCACACCTAAATTTATACCTTACGACAATTTTAAATTTGTGTTTTGATGTGTATACCTTATCTTAGAAAAGTTTTCTTATTTTTGCTAATTGATATTACCATAAAGAAAAGTACTAGTTTTCTCTATGATATTACATACATACATAGTGTAGATAGTCTATATCTTGTAATTATATTTTTAAGTGTTTTGACATTGTATACCTTATAATTTATCATAAGTTCTGCTTATTTTGCCAATGAATTTGACTGACTGAGTGGTTTTTATGCACACCAGGAGGTTGCACTGATACGGATGGCCGAATGTCATGATTTTCAATAGATTTATAGAATATTTTATCTGAACCAATATTTTATTCAATATTTCGGTATTTTAAATAGTGGCAACACACACACGATCTCGTGGTCTGTTATTCAAAAATCGACCAATCACTGTTGCGCACAATCGACCAATCGGGAAAGATTTACAACTGTCACATTTTGGAGGGAAAAATACAGGAGATGAAACCAGTGAGCCCGTCGAATATTCATTCTGGCAAGAGTCTTTAGACATATCTATATAATTTGTGGGCAAGAGACTTCGAAGTGAAAAGTACTACCTTGAAATTGTACAAGTTTGGAATAAAGTAATTTGAAGTATTATCTACAATGGTTTGAAATTCATTATACGAGTATACTTTGCAATAAAAATTGAACATACAATAATTATTATTGTTAGCTACAACGACATCTATCCGTAGCCGACGTAACATTCGTACATTGCAGATGCTGACTTATTATTCGTTTTATAAATTGTAATATCATTGAGACTGAGTAATTAAAGTGCATTTTTTTATAACTGATAGGTAAGCCTTTGACCACTATCTTACCTAATGGTAATTGATTGAAGATGTTGTTCAAGCTATACTAGAATTACTGGCTCTCAAGGACAGCTGCCGAAATCGTTAGGTGCTTGGCGAAGATTTTAAACTAGATTTTACGAATTTGTAAAATGACCTATCACCATGCTGTAACGACTGCCATTCTAAGACAACAACCTCCCCTAATACTCCGACGCAGGTACACGCTCAGCGGCAATGTCACTAGCGGTCACCCATCCACCCCCTGACCGGGGCGGACGTTGCTTAACTTAGCTGATCGGTTAAGAACAGCTAAGCAAACTTCGCTACAGGCGCTTTGATAACGAAAAAAAAAATTTAACCAAAAAATGGAACCGATTTCAACACTCAAAAGTCTGAAATAACTTGTTGAAGTCGGTACCATGATATTTTGCGCATGGTACCGACTTTGTCAGGTTATTTCAGACTTTTGGGTGTTCCAAGTGTTCGGTTAAAACTTTTTTTCACTCTTTGAGTGACCTTGCGACTTACGGGATCGATTGTCATTTATTGTCAACGACTAACGACTTATATCATCAAGATAGGTAAATATTTTCAGTCATTGGAATGTAACTCACAAACGTCTTGACGGATTTTGATGAAATTTAAAAGCGACCAAACGACAAGTATCAGCTTGCAAACAAAAAAATAATTTTCAAAATTGGTGCACCTTAGATGTTGTTCAAGCTATACTAGAAAAGTTCTGAGGTAACAAACATAAAAATTAAAAAATACAGTCGAATTGTGTACCTGCTCCTTTTTTGGAAAACTCTAACGAGATTAATATATAAAAGATTAAGCTTATATGAGTTTCTTCTCAACGAGAGTAATCGAAACCAAATTAGGTATTAATATTTCATTTTGAAGTCTATTGCCATGATCTGCAACACGATGCAGTGTTATCAGTACCTACCTATGTGATAGTAATCTTTAGATATTATCAATTAATTGTGTGATATAGATTATACATAACTGATTTTGATATATTAAGTAACATTTTCATAATCGATAAAAGATATTGAATGGATATCACAGTAAACTCAATTATATATGTATTATCAAAGCGTGTTCATTGCAGTGTTGTAATCAATTATTAAATAACCTACACAACGATACATGTGCAAATAAAACTTATGCTGTAGTTTAAATACTTATGCTGCTCCATTTTTTAGGGTTCCGTACCCTAAGGGTAAAACGGGAACAGAGTGTGTTTTTTATACCTGATATGTTAGCGTTTGACCACTGTCTCACCTGATGGTGAGTGACGATGATGTTGTTCAGAACGCTTGCTGCGGTTGCAGTCACCGAAGCGACAGAAATACGTTTTAATACTCTCTTGGAACGGTTCCTATTTATATAATAAACACCTGTGTGACCAAAAACCATAGAGTTAAGCAGTCAAGGAAGGTCCCACATGTGGCACCCTGGGCTCTCAGTCAGTAGGTAGTCCTGCAAGTCTGGGACCCAGATGTGAGACCATCCCCCTATTCACCTCCCCTTTTTTGTAGAACATTTATGCACTTTTATTTCCTAGATTATTGTGGTATCGTTAGAAATATTTTGAAGCGCTCTTAGCGAAGTTTGCTTAGCCATTCTTAACCGATCAGCTAAGGTAGGCAACGTCCGCCGCGGTTAGGAGTTGGATGGGTGACCGCTAGTGATATTACTACTGAGCGCTTCCGCGCTTCGGAGGGCACGTTAAGCTGTCCTACTACTTACCCTGTACTTTTCTAAATTAGCTATTGGCATAACTACTGAACATGAACGTGATTCGGAGGCCACGTTACACCACATCTCAAGATGGCAGTCGTTAAATCATGCTGGTGGGGCAATTTGTGAGTGCCCACCTGGCTAGCTACCACCCTCAAGTAGAAAATCTGTCACCAAGAACCTAACGGTGTGGCTGTCCTAGAGAGTCAGTAATTCTAGGTTAGCCTGAACAACACCTTCGACCACATCATCACTTACCATCGGGTGAGATAGTGGTCAAAGGCTAACCTATCAAGCAAAAGAACACATGAAAGTCGACGACCGCAATTTTCACGATGCAACGCTGGAACTCGTAGTGAAAACTGAAAACCAAGTTCTTGCAACCTCCTTTGCATAATTGGTCGCTTATACAGTAGCTGGTGGTCTTCCTTGTGTCTTTGCACTAATTGCCTCGCTGTATTGTCTTGTCTACTGGCGGGCATTTGGAGATATCGATCCTGTCTCTGAGTAGCAACACTATATCTTGTGCCATTCTGCCACATTCCCAGTGCAGTAGTGCGGTAACCTGACTACAACATCGATATCACGTTTTGGCTGGTATGTAGAGCCGCAGCAACGACGACTTGAGGCAACATTTTCTAAGATGCTCACTATTCGTAACATTTCATCTCGACTCAATTGACTAAATGACTTAGCTACTCACGGACAGTAGATTAAAAAAATGAAAACAATTAATTTTCCTTCACGTAGTCAGTCAGTCGTACTTAGTCAGTCTAAGATATTTATTTAATTTAGATATTTTTGGAATTGAACATGTATTAACTTTTTTGATAGGTACTAAATTGATTTTTTGAAAGTCAGTAAAATTTTAATTATCGCTAGATTGTATCAAAGTGTGTATATAATTGAAACACATTAGTTTTACTAAAACAATACAAGTACCTACTGTTTTAATATAATATAATAGTATAGTCTCGCATACTTACCTTCTTGGTCATGTCTCGAGACGTGATAATCTGACCATAGAGCGTCTAGTCGTACAGGGTAAAGTGGAAGGTACTAGACCCCACGGAAGGTCACCCACACGATTGACTGACCAGATAAAGAAAATTGATGGTACCCCCTTAAATGAGTGCGCCAAGATGACCTTAAGCAGAGAGAAAAAAATCAAATCAAATCAAATCAAATGGCGGGGCATCGTGAGCACTTTGTTATACCTTCAAAAAACAACATTTTATTTTTATTAACATACGTGTAAGTAAATCAACGCCTATCAATTTAATTATACTACGGAAAGGTACAAAATTGCTATAAGATAAAATCAGGCGCATATTCTGCTTTGAAAAATGTTGAAATATGGTTTTTATGTCCTTTAGCGGTGGTGCTCCTCGGCTATCATTGGTTTAAGCTATCCACGTCTAGAGACGACAGAGCTACGTATCTAGACGTGGATAATTTCAAGGCCAGCATCAGCTCCTCTTGGTGGTGACCCAAGATGTCAACAGTCAAACAAATCAGTGAAGATGGTTCATTCATAAGTCGCTCCAGCAAAGATAGGGTCTGAAAGGCCGGTAAGCCGGTAAGTGAGCAACCGTGCCTTTTCAATATTATGGTAGGCCAACATTTAGCAATGACATTCGCAGCTTCAATCTTCATTTGAAAATCATCACTCGACTGTTTGAAAAGACTTTATGGTTTCTCATAAGCGGTGTATGAATGCACTTGCTCTAAACGTACTTTAATCTGAAAAATTAATACTTTTCACAAAGACGTCGTTCCGCAGATTGTCATTCTCTCAAAATCGTATGTATTGATTATATACAACATTAAGTTTCTTTATCGATTGACATGTTTTTGAAAAAATCAATGTCATTTAGGAAGATATATAAATTTTGTTCCATAACATAGTGATACTTCAATTCATAAACAAATGTTTGGTTCATTAAGTTTTGAGGCTAAAGAGCGTATAGATTGGAAATGTCGTCAAGGATTTGACGTTTAAAGAATATTTTTTTCAATAATTTATGTTTATGTAGATCGCTTTTTATTTTAAAATCCAGAACGTGGATATTCGCCAAAGAACCAAAGTTACCGACATAGCTCTCAGAATTTGCAAGTTGAAGTGGCAATGGGCGGGCCACATTGCTCGACGAACCGATAACCGATGGGGAAGAAAGGTTCTCGAGTGGTTACCACACTACACCGGAAGACGTAGAGTTGGTAGGCCCCCCACTAGGTGGACTGACGACATTGTGAAAGTCGCTGGTAGCCAATGGTTACGAGCGCCTAATAGCCGTTCTTTGTGGCGCTCTATGGGGGAGGCATTTGTTCAACAGTGGACGTCTTCCAGCTGATGATGACGATGATGATGAGATCGCTTTTAAAGTCTGGTCTGATTTAATGAGGACTGTAAGGGCCTTGATTAATAAGTCTACTCAGGGTTAAGAGATCTTTTGGCGCTTGTGTTACGCCTGTATGATCCTGCGTAATTAGGGCAAGTTTCGGGCAAGAGCCCTAACATTACATATTAGTAAATATGTAATGTTAGGAAAAAAATAAATTAATAATGTTAAAGAATAAATAATATAAATTAAGCTTTCTGAATCGACATTTTGAACAAATTAACAAAGCTCAGTAAACAGGAAGGCTGTTTCCTTGTACAGAGTATCGATATTATACTGCAATACAAAAAAACTAAGCTAAGCCAAAGGGCATCCATGATCTCATCTTGTATGAGATACTTAAAAAAAATTGCACAAGCATAGCAGTGCAAACATCCTGAGCCGTGGCCCCTGTTTATGATCGTATCAATTCATATTTTGTTTGAAGTTCTCACAGATTTGAATGGACTAGTATAGTCATATTTAGTTCAGGCGTGACTATTAACTTGGCGTTTTATAAGCGGAGCGAGAACGATTGTAAATTAATTGAAAATACATCGTGTGGATGTCGCATACAAAACAATTATTATCCTACCCATATCCCAATGATTTGGAGTATATTATATAATATGTTTTCTCTAACGCAAGAACATGGCGAATGTAAATAATTTTAGTTTCTGCTTTATGGCCGAGGGACCCCCCACGGCGATACTTCTTAGGCATCCTCATTGGTAGTGTAACCTCTGTCTCTCAGTTTGGCAGCATACCCAATCAGCGCATTATTTTCCTTTAACCAGATTTAACGACCATTATCATATACTGTCGACTTTTATCTCACTCGCATGTGTGTAGCACAGCACTCTTCAACGAGAATTGTATTTTGCTGCTCATTAGGTACATTTTCCCCTGGGAGTCCTGTTTACGACTCCCAATAGTCCCAATGGAAGGACATGGAATAGTCCTTATGTGCTGGCTGCTAGTCACCGCCTGTTTTTGAAATTCTAGTGGAAGAATAGGAAACAATCTCAATTCCTAGCCCTAAAGACTGACAAATTTCGTGCGTACTTTTACGTTTCCATAACAACCAATTTTGTGCAAAGACATATCCAAAGTATACGCATACATATGCTTCTGCGCAAGTATATGCTTTTATCAATTTTAAAATAAAAACAATACTTTTTTATGGGATAGGAGGGCAAACGATTGGTCGACTCACCTGTGGTAAGTGAAAACCTTTGCCCACAAACATCCTTAACACCAGAGATTTAGAGGATGCGTTGCTGGTCTATGTGTAAGGAGTCATCAGTCAGAATCAATAAGTATCGGCTAGAAAATACTTCACATGGCAACTGGTTCCACATGGTGGCAGTGCGAGGCAGAAAATGCCGAGAGAATTAAAAGGTTGTAGACATGTAGATGTTGACATGACATTGATTAAACATCAATGCTTTGTCAAAACCTCCGATGGCGAAATTCAGCTGCAGGTATTAAATTTATATATCAACTTTCTTGAAAAACTTAGGCATAATACAAAATGGTCGTAACTCTGCTTTTGTTTTAATAATAACATATTCATATTATAATAGCAAATATAGTAAATCATTGTTTATATTTTCTAGAAATAGGTAAATGATAACACACTCCTCGACTTGATACCTGATATCTGAAGCAATATTACTTTCTTTTGTTCTATTATAAATACAATCTTTTTTACGGATAATAATAAACTAGATAACAATTCTCGGTATCGGCAAGCTCGTTAACTCATCAAAGCGTTATAATATCCATTTATTTGCTATGTTTACTTACCTGTTATAACGAAAGCGGTTTGATAAAATTAAATATCCGTTTAAGGTAAACAAAGACTACGTTAATTACAAACATATTTCTAATTTGAGATTAATAATTTGATCTCTTCAAAAAAGGAGGTTTTAATTTAACTATATTTTGAATAGAAAAATAAGCTGATGTACAGACGTGCTTTGTCTATTATACGGTACCTACTTTCAAAGATATTTTATTGAGTACATTACGTTTCTATTTCGTAGATGCAAAACGGGCCAAGCGCGCGACTAGACTCGCATTACTACATATTGACATTTCAACAAACTGTAAGATAAAATGGATTTTTGCAAACTATGCTTATACAAAGTTTTCATTGTGTTTTTAATATGTATTAAAAGAGAATATGCAGAAATTTCAGATCTCTTATGTTCCTTTTTTGACAGAAATTCCCGGACGTAAATAGTACAAACCGAAAACTTCTCATTTATATATTTTCCGGTTTTATATGTATAAGGCAATGTCAGAGAGACAATACTGAATTAAGTTTTAGATTAACATTCTACACAAAATATCAGGACTTCCATTACAAGTCAACCCATGCCATACCGTTCGACAGACAGCCGAGTGACAACAATGGGGCAGTTAAAAATACTAGATTATTAAGACAGCTGAGTGAAAAAAAACTAGATTATCATTAATGATTATAAAAATAATTTCTGTATTACTCGTAATTGTATTTTTATTACCAACTTAACCGAAACACTTTACAATTTTAAAATTATTGCTTAAAAAATTAAACCGCATATTTCGTGGCCCAATTTTTATACATGACTATCATATTTTTAAACCTAACGTTTCAATTGAAGCCCCTTAGTTTGCACAAATGTAATATCCTTTGAATTATTACAAGTATTTTATTAAATGATAATGCATTGAGTTATTGCTGAGTAAACAAGATTAAGGCCCTTGGGTACGTCAAATTCGTACTTTCTAAAGCGAACTCCTCCGTAACCGCTGAAGTTGAAGACTTGAAAAAAATATATTTTATAGATGAATTCAAGTACAACATTTGCAACATATGATTTTACGGTATTACAATCACTTTTGCCTTAAAAAAAATTCAAACTACGTACTATTTCTTGACTTATATGGCGAACTCCTTCTAAACGGCTACGATTTTTGAAAAATAAATTGTACCATTAAATTTCTAGATTGTTATACTACAATTATAACATAGCATTTGTAAATCCATTGATATTTTCCTAAGAAAATGTCGAATTATTCAGATTCAGAACGCTTGCGGTTCCGAGGTGCTCTGCGCGGACGCGGGCGGCAGTGTTGCGCAAGCGTTGGCACGGGGAGGCTGTGTCGCTCGTAGCTCCGCTCGCGCTTTCGACTGATAACGATCTTGTCTTTGTATTAGTGCATTGACACGCGAGATTTGTAGCTGTGTGCGTGCAATGATTCGCTCGCTGCAGAGGGCCAACTTGATTGCGACGTGAAGTATGCGCGGTGACGCTTTATTATTGGTATTTTGTAGACAAATTTTATTCGAATTGTCTCACATATGAAAAGAATCAAAACTTGAAATTGACAATGTTGTGGGTAAATTACAATGGGCGGCCTTATCAATAAGATCAATGAAAAGTTTTATAATATATGTACAAAATTAATTAGTAATGTCTATAACGCTCTCATGTTATAACTGGTTAACTAAAGATAATATATTTTTTTATATTATGGTAAATAGTTTCCGACTTTAGTAGTTTGTAGGGTACAAAATGGTTCTCTACTACATTTAGAGTTTGTATGGGGCTACATACATCTTTTGGAGTTCTAAGCTTTTCTTGATAATTGTATTAAGTGTTTTGATATAGGTTAATTAATACTACATAGAGATAACGTCTGCCAAGTGAAGATGGATAACGTATCTCGAAAATAGTGAGAGATAGGTAAGGGAGATTAGCACCATGGGGTGCCGGGTTAGAATTGCACCTCCCCATATAATCCCGTGGGTGTCGTAAGAGGCGATTAAGGGAAAACTACTGGAAGGTGGGCAGCCACGTGGGGTGCCGGGTTAGAATTGCACCTCCCCATATCATCCCGTAGGTGTCGTCAGAAGCGTCTAAGGGAAAACTACTTAAAGGGGGGCAGCAGCGCCTTCTAAAGAACTGCCAACTTACATTGCAATCCCCAAGACGCCTGCCAAGTGTGGGGATTATGGCAAATACCCCCTTAAAAGGTGAGGCTGTGTTCAGCTGTGGACGAACTGACTGTTACAGTTACAGTACTGAAAATCGATATATAGGTTTTTCTGGACGTCCTTATTCCAAATTTGGAATTTATTTTTCGATGACGTTTGCCAAGTGAAAAAAGTTAGTCCGATATGGCTGAAAATCGATATCTAGGTTGTGCTGTGCGTCATTATTCCGAATTTGGAATGTATATTCCGATGACGTCTGCCAAGTGAAAAAAGTTACCTAGATTTGGCTGAAATTCAAAATCTAGGTAGTTCTAGACGTCTTTATTCCGAATTAGGAATTTATTTTTCTATGACGTCTGCCAAGTGAAGAAAGTTACTCCAATTTGGCTGAAATTTAAAATCTAGGTAGTTCTTGACGTCTTTAATCAAATCAAATCAAATTTATTTATTTGCTGAAAGTAGGTACATATAGTTCTTAAGATAAATTTAGTTCTCTACAATCTACCAGTCCACTGGTGTACAAATATGGAAATCAGAAAACATACATCAATATTCATTTCGTTAATATTTATATACCATGCATTAAATAAGACGTGAAATAATTAATATCATAGAGTTTGAATAAATAAATGTCATTAACTTAAAACCTACAACGCATTTCTGTATGCATAGAAGCGACACGAACCTTTCTTCAAAAAATCGTCAATAGTATAAAAACTTTCCTTAACTAACCACTTTTTTAAACTTCTACAAAACCTGTTAAAAGGAAGATCGACTATATGACTTGGTAACGAATTATAGATAAGAGGTGCCATGTATACACAGTTTTTACGAAACATGGTCAGTTTGGGGGCTGGCATATTTAGACGTGTACGTGTAGTTGTCCTGTGGTTTGTATTATCCGTAGGTTCGAAAAGCGACATGTTACTCCAAATAAATTTTGCCATCTCATATATGTAAATGCAAGGAACTGTAAGCAGTTTCTTTGCCTTAAAAACTGGTTTACATGATTCAGTCCACTGCATGCCATACATAGCTCGAACACATTTTTTTTGTGCTATGAAAACTCTGAAAATATCGGTAGCATTTCCCCACATTATTATACCATAGCGGATTGCTGAACATACATATGCGTGATACACCATCCGAACAGAGTCTAAAGGAGTACATTGTTTCAGCTTCTTAAGTGCAAATGTAAATTTATTTAATTTACCACAAACATAGTCAATGTGATTCTTCCAATTTAAGTGTGCGTCAATATGCAACCCTAGAAACCCTTTATTCCGAATTTGGTATTTATTTTTCGATGACGTCTGCCAATTGAAGAAAGTTACTCCGATTTGGCTGAAATTCAAAATCTAGGTAGTTCTAGACGTCTTTATTCCGAATTTGGTATTTATTTTTCAATGACGTCTGCCAAGTGAAGAAAGTTACTCCGATTTGGCTGAAATTCAAACTCTAAGTAGTTCTGGACGTCTTTATTCCGAATTTTGAACGTATTTTTCTATGACGTCTGCCAAGTGTGGAAAGTTACTCCATTTAGGATGAAATTCAAAATCTAGGTAGTTCTGGACGTCTTTATTCCGAATTTGGAATGTATTTTACGATGACGTCTGCCAAGTAAAAAAAGTTGCTCCGATTTGGCTTATAATCGAAATCAAGGTTTATCTGGACGTCTTTTTTCCAAATTTGAAATTATTTTTTCGACGACATCTGCCAAGTGAAGAAAGTAACTCTGATTTAGCTGAAATTGAAAATCTAGGTTGTTCTGGACATCGTCATTCTGAATTAAGAATTAATTTTTTGAAGACGTCTGCCAGGTGAAAAAAGTTACTCCTATTTGGCTGAAAATCGATATCTAGGTTTTTCTGGACGTTTTTGTTCAATATTTGGCATACATTTTTCGACATCTTCTAGGTGAGGAAAGTCACTCCAATTTGGCTAACATTCAAAATGTAGGTAGTTCTGGACGTTTTTATTCCGATTTTGGAATTTATTTTTCGATGACGTCTGCCATGGGAAGTAAGTTACTCTGAATTGGCTGAAAATCAATATCTAAGTTTTTCTGGACGTTCTTATTCCAAATTAGGAATTTATATTCCGATGACGTCTGCCAAGTGAAAAAGTTTTTTTTTTTTTTTTTTTTTTATGCTTGATAGGTTAGCCTTTGACCACTATCTCACCTGATGGTAAGTGATGATGTGGTCGAAGATGTTGTTCAGGCTAACCTAGAATTACTGGCTCCCAAGGACAGCTGCCGGAACACACCGTTAGGTGCTTGGCGACAGATTTTCAACTTGAGGGTGGTAGCTAGCCAGGCGGGCATTCGCAAAGTGCCCTACCACCATGCTGTAACGACTGCCATCCTAAGACAACAACCGGGACCGACGGCTTAACGTGCCCTCCGAAGCACGGAAGCGCTCAGTAGTAATGCCCAACCAGCGGTCACCCATCCAAGTCACGACCGCGGCGGACGTTGCTTAACTTTGCTGATCGATTCAGAATGGCTAAGCAAACTTGGCTACGAGCGCTTCAATCCAATTCAATCAAGTTCCTCCGATTTTGCTGAAAATCGATATCTAGGTTGTGCTGTGCGTCATTATTCCGAATTTGGAATAATTTTATCTATATCGTCTGCCAAGTGAAGAAAAATACTCAGAATTGACTAAAAATGGATATCTAGGTTGTTTTAGACGTTATTATTCCAAATTTAGAATTTGTTTACGATGACGTATGCCCAGTAGATAAAGTAACTTCGATTTAGCTGAAAAGATCGATCGTCTAGAACAACCTAGATATCGATCTAGGTTGTTCTAGACGTCTTAATTCCAAATCTAGAATTTATTTAACAATGACGTCGGCCAAGTGGAAGATGTTAGTTTGATTTGGCTACAAATCGATACTTATCTTGTTTTTCCTGGACGCTTTTCTATTCGTACTATCGATCTTAATTGTTATTAACTTGTTGTGAAGTGCGTGAATCCCTCTAGGGTGAGTTCCTTATTTATTATTGTTATTTCATAGTGCTGACTAAAACCTATGTAACGTAAACAGCTGTGCTGCCCTACCGCGCTAGACTGTGAGTTTTAAAATGTGAGTCGCTGGTAACAGTACCACGATCGTGTCGGCGCGGCTTGGCAACAGTTGGCTGAGGAATATCAGCTACTAAGCCGGTGTTTTCCTTCCAGGATTCCACTTCACTGATTTAATCCGAGGACGGGTGTTTCGAGCACTCACTACCGAGATCCAGAACTATCAGCTGACGCCAAGACCGCCACATCTGGGACCTGGATCACGTGTACTATCAGGCCAGTGTCTCCCTCCGGTCTATGTAACTTCAGTAGAACTGTGCGGCTGTGCAACCTGATAAGGCTTGGCCTAATAAACTTTTCAAACCTACTCCCTGAGTTTACCTACCTACCTGCTGGCCGTGGGATGATTAGCAGTTCCCTATCGCCGCAGTACGATAAGAGTAAGAAAATTATGATTACTTATCAAAGTCGCACGAATTAACATCAAAATAATATTTTGACTAACCTCGACGTTTCGATCAAGTTGCATTGACCGTGGTCACGAGTAGACTGAAGAAGCGGGTGTCATCGTCTTGAGGAGCGGCGGGAGCGATTTAAATCTACCCCGCTTGGTTTTCGTTAATGTTATTTAGAAACATGAGTTTAGTTCACGAAAGTTTAAAGAAAAGTACTTATAAATCAATTATTCAAATCTCCTAATAAATGAGAAAGTATATCGGTTACCTTTTCACGATGGAACCAATCTTTACAATATAGCTGTAGATAAATTGCCCATATTATTATTTCCTAGACAAGAAATTATTCATCTCATATCTCGTACCCGGAAAGTAGTGTTTGTTTGATGCGAGTAGCGGGTGGAAGACTGCTTCCCACCTATGGGCGGGAAAATCTAAAGGTAAATACTTCCTTCTCAAGGGCCGACATGTCCAATAGCACAAACGTTGGCCATTTTGTATTTTTGCGTACGACACAGTCGTCCCTATTCTTATTTTTCAATGTATTTTCGCCATTATACAAATCTTCCTTTTATATCGTCGTTTTTAAACGAGTAAACCCGCGTCGGCTATAATCTCATTTATAAGGAGATTTGAATAAACGATTGATTATTATAATTTTCTTACTCTTATCCGATATATCTTAGCGTTTTAAAGATACGTCATCTATCTTTACTTATCAAACGTCATTGAAAAATGAAATCCAAATGTAGAATAATGACGCCCAGCACAACCTAGATATCGGAGTAACTTTCTTCCCTTGACAGACGCCATTAAAAAATAAATCTTAATTCGGAATAATGACGCCCAGCACAGCCTAGATATCGATTTTCAGCCTAATTGAAGTAGTTTTTCACTTGGCAGACGTCATCGAAAAATAAATTCCAAATTTGGAATAAAAACGTCCAGAGTAATAATAATAATATAAACAATAATATAAATCTTTATTTAAGCCAATAACACTTTTTTTTCAAATCTTGTATTGCTGGTGGTCTTCACACTTCGACGTTGAAGTTTGTATCGTTAAGACCTTAATTGATAGCTGTACAGTGCACAGTTGACTTCAGTACAATTTTTTACGCAATATAGTTATAAACATAAATTTAACTTACAAATTATCCATAAAATAACATCTTGTTCAGTTTCATACATTTTTTTTTATAAATTATCAACACAGGTGGTATTTATATTTTAACTAAATTTGTGTTATTTACGTGTTTGTATGTATGATGCTATATGGTGATATATAAACTGAAAAATTCAGGACTTGATTATATAAATATGTTTTAATAAAAGGGCTAAATCTTCTTGCAAAAGTTGTACGAATGACAGGTTATTTTAATTGGAAAACTCGTTTATGTAGCATATTACTAAAATTTGCAGATTTTTTAAAGAGTCTGTGTGCGAACTGAAAACAACCTAGATATCGATTTTCAGCCAATTCGAAGTACATTTTTCACTTGGCAGACGTCAACGTAAAGCAAATTCTTAACATGGAATTATAACGTCTACAACAACCTAGATATCAATTTTCAGTCAAACCGTAGCATTTTTCTTCACTTGGCAGACGTCATCGAAAAATAAATTCCAAATTTGGAATAAAAACGTCCAGAATAATAATAACAATATAAACAATAATATAAATCTTTATTTTAAGCCAATAACACTTTTTCCAAATCTTGTATTGCTGGTGGTCTTCACACTTCGACGTTGAAGTTTGTATCGTTAAGACCTTAATTGATAGCTGTACAGTGCACAGTTGACTTCAGTACAATTTTTTACGCAATATAGTTATAAACATAAATTTAACTTACAAATTATCCATAAAATAACATCTTGTTCAGTTTCATACATTTTTTTTTATAAATTATCAACACAGGTGGTATTTATATTTTAACTAAATTTGTGTTATTTACGTGTTTGTATGTATGATGCTATATGGTGATATATAAACTGAAAAATTCAGGACTTGATTATATAAATATGTTTTAATAAAAGGGCTAAATCTTCTTGCAAAAGTTGTACGAATGACAGGTTATTTTAATTGGAAAACTCGTTTATGTAGCATATTACTAAAATTTGCAGATTTTTTAAAGAGTCTGTGTGCGAACTGAAAACAACCTAGATATCGATTTTCAGCCAATTCGAAGTACATTTTTCACTTGGCAGACGTCAACGTAAAGCAAATTCTTAACATGGAATAATAACGTCTACAACAACCTAGATATCAATTTTCAGTCAAACCGTAGCATTTTTCTTCACTTGGCAGACGTCATCGAAAAATAAATTCCAAATTTGGAATAAAAACGTCCAGAATAATAATAATAATATAAACAATAATATAAATCTTTACTTAAGCCAATAACACTTTTTCCAAATCTTGTATTGCTGGTGGTCTTCACACTTCGACGTTGAAGTTTGTATCGTTAAGACCTTAATTGATAGCTGTACAGTGCACAGTTGACTTCAGTACAATTTTTTACGCAAAACAGTTATAAACATAAATTTAACTTACAAATTATCCATAAAATAACATCTTGTTCAGTTTCATACATTTTTTTTTATAAATTATCAACACAGGTGGTATTTATATTTTAACTAAATTTGTGTTATTTACGTGTTTGTATGTATGATGCTATATGGTGATATATAAACTGAAAAATTCAGGAC
The DNA here is from genome assembly GCA_963854805.1 of Plagodis dolabraria. Classification (NCBI taxonomy): domain Eukaryota; kingdom Metazoa; phylum Arthropoda; class Insecta; order Lepidoptera; family Geometridae; genus Plagodis; species Plagodis dolabraria. The sequence goes on along the minus strand of OY978452.1, from coordinate 1,891,364 downwards.
TTGATTATATAAATATGTTTTAATAAAAGGGCTAAATCTTCTTGCAATAGTTGTACGAATGACAGGTTATTTTAATTGGAAAACTCGTTTATGTAGCATATTACTAAAATTTGCAGATTTTCTAAAGAGTCTGTGTGCGAACTGAAAACAACCTAGATATCGATTTTCAGCCAAATCGAAGTACATTTTTCACTTGGCAGACGTCAACGTAAAACAAATTCTTAACATGGAATAATAACGTCTACAACAACCTAGATATCAATTTTCAGTCAAACCGTAGCATTTTTCTTCACTTGGCAGATGACATTGAAAAAATAATTCCAAATTCGGAATAATGACTCTCAGCACAGCCTAAATATCGAGTATCAGACAAATCTGACTAACTTTCTTCACTCGGCAGATGACATTGAAAAATAAAGAAAAGGAATAAAGACGTCCAGAACAACCTAGGTAGGTACACTATACATTTTCATTTGACGACTGATCTCAGTCGCAGTTGCAATTGCGGATACTCACTAGAATCGTAGGGTAGGAATATAAAGTGCCATGTTACCGGAGCGCATCGCGCATCTGCATATTCTTTGACCGTTATATTTGTGCAGCGAGCGCGGAACGTATGCGGCGATGCGCGAGTAAAGTAAGCTCGATTAGGTCCAGATGCTCAAGGCCATTGGCGACTCTAATCGCCTTAAAACATTATTTAACGGGTGTATTTAGATGTTTGAACTGAGTTCAACACAATGTTTAAAATCTTTTACAAATGAGGATCATTTGTCAAGCATTACCTAATGTTAAAGTGTTATTATAATCAGCTGTTAAATACTACCCAAATTATTACATGCAATGATAATTTTAAGCGTTTATAGAGGTGTCTACTTAATTTATCTTGCTTTACCTATCAGCTACAGTCACTACTTGGATAGGTAATTCCTAGAGGTGTTTATTACAAAGCACTATGTGCTGCGAAGTGCACCGGTCCTGGTTGTAGCTTAGTATAGTAGATGTTAAGCTATGTTAGAGGTATTCGGACGGCATAATAACTTCGACTGCCCTCTCAAGGCTTTGCAATGAGCTATCGTCGTATAATATACAATGTTTTATACACCGTTTATATAAAGGGAATATTAAGTAATTTCAATTGTTTTTTTTTCACAAGTGGTGATTCAAAAATTTTGCAGCTGACGCCTATGATTTTCCCAATAATTCAAAACGGGCGCCACACAAAAGAAGAACGCTTTATCATTGTGAAAACTTATTACTATAAAAGAAAAAAAATACACTGAGACTGCTCGCAAACTTCGCGGATTTTTTGGTCGCAGTGACTATGGACTAATTTCCTTACAGGAGTATGATAATAACGGTCGACATGGATCTTGACGACGGCGAGGTGTATTTTCTGCAGGACAGCACCACCTGCCAAACTACCTATGACACCATCGATTGATAGCAACTACGATTACCAGACGAAATCATCTCACGCAATGCTGATGTCAGTTATTATACACCAAGATCAGGTCTATTATTTAGAGCCTTGCGTTTTCTGAAATCTCAGATTAAGGCGATTACTGTATCAGCCGGATTGTCACATTAAGGAGTCATAATCCCCATACTTGGCTGGCGGCTTGGAGATCGCAGTATAAGATAGCAGTTCCTCAAAAGCCGCTGCTGCCCACCTTTCGGTATTTTACCCTTAGCCCACTGGTAGCAAAGGCTGACATTCTAGCCCGGCACCCCACTAGGCTTATTAGAACATGCTAACTGTTAAATGCAATAAAAATATCACAAGTTGTTCAACAATGAAGTGTCTTCATTCTTAAATAATATGAATTTGTTACCTTTTTGTCATATTATTGTTATATACTACCGCAGTATATACAGTATTAATTAAACTCAAAACCTACACGTACAGAAAGTTAAATGCAGCAGAATTAAACTTCCCACACGTAAAGGATTGCATATTTTTTGCGAAGCCCGCGGGCGTGATACAAATCTCTACGAACTATTTCATTTATCTTTTTGCAAATATCTGTATCTTTTGTTGTGGATATCTTTTACCTTTGTCGGAAGTCGGGTTAAGGTTTTGTTTACACACGGGTGGATGCTTCTATTATTCGGTAGATATGCGTGTGTAGACTTAGATGATTATCCATGAAACCAAAGGAAGCAAAACTAAAATAAAATTATTTCATTTTCCTTGCCTTATCTTTCGTATACGTTGGTGTAATGGTAAAATTGGTGTATGTTTGAATATAATATAGGTGTTGGTGTTCTTACTGTCTTACCTGATAGTCTTTGTTAACTGATATCTTCTACTGCACGATGTAAGTACACGCTCACTCAGAAGATATATATTAACATATTTTTCTGTGATTAACTCCATTGTTCTAACACTACAATAACGATAGTAGAATGTTTTACTGGTGGATTTAGCCCAGCTACTGCCCGCTACTTTTTCCGACTTCATACAATTTTTCTTAGGAATTAAAATTGATAGGACCAACACGTTTATGAAATTGGTATATTATTTAGATATATCATATACCAGTTGGTATATTATATAGTCATTCTGGGTTAGCCGGAACAAAATCTTCGACGACATCATCACTTACCATCAGGTGTGATAGTGGTCAAAGGCTAGCCTATCAGCTATTAAAAAAAAGTATATGGTATATAATAGTCTTGTCTTCTTTGAGTATATTTGTTAAGAAGCTTTTTGAGCTTGTTGTGCGCCTTAAATGAGGAAAAAGCATTTTACACATCGATGGAAAGTGACAAGTTGATCAAGCGGCTTATAACAATCAGTAAGTTAGTAGGTAACAAGTACGAAAAACAACAACAAAACGTTGGTCTTTGGTGGTAGGACATTTTGCGAATGCTTGCCCACCTCCACTTCCCTCAAGTAGACCCTCTGTCACCAAGTTATGCCGGTTTAATATCCTCTACACGTCATCAATTACCAATATAGGTTAGATATTTCCCATAATCCTAGCAGTTAAAAACATTAAATTGAAATACATTTTAGGATCATTGATGAACGCAATTTGTTGTTCAGTATTCTGCCAACATTTGCTGAGTAATTCCAAAGGCAGCTTGATTTACCAATTTCCACAGATTTAATGTTTCTAAACAATATCACTGAAACAAGTAAAATACGACAAATTGGAGCATACACAAGCACGATGCCAATCTAAAACTGGCTCCGTCCAGTGGGACTGCGACGTATAACCATCGAGTACTCTCGATCACAGTTCATAATTGGACATAGTTGTTGGTAAACCACTTGCGGCGGAGACGGTACTGGATGAAATTGTCACGTATTTGAGACGTGTCATATGATGAAACCCTTTGATCTGAAGATTATTGAACTGTTATGTCTCCATATTAAATTTTGATTGGATTTGATCTCTCTTTCGTATCTATACTCGAACGTCTACGAATTTCGTGGTTATGTTGCTATGGATAAATATATATACCTAATACTCGACTCCAAACGAAAGGCGAGTTGCCTGATCGACAAAAACTAAAATATCTCACGCAACCGAAGCTAAGACCCTTAATTGTTTTGCTCGGATTTTAGGCTTAAATATCAAGGGAATAAAAATGGTCAATAACATTTCAAACTCAGCGATGGTCCAGTTACTTCTTACTTCCAGGGTCGGATAGAATGTAACTTTTTATGCCGAACATAATAATAATCCAAAATCAACTACTTGAAAAACTTTACAAAAACTATAGACATTCTCTTTCAGTAACTATTAAAAATTACATAGCATAGAACAATATGGACCTCCTTTCCGTAGACGACAATCAACCGCAGAAATAATTTTCTGTGGTTGATCGTCGTCTTGAATCTAAAATTATATAAGTTGAAGTTGGTATTGGCAGGCCACATGAAACGTTTATTTTATTCTTGTAGTAAAAGGTAAATATTTTTCTTAAAGTATTATGCACGAATTATTGTAGTTAGTATATAGTAGTCTCTGAATAAAATGACTGTCACCTCCAGATAGCCATGTTGAAACTATAACATTTCCGTTATCGGTACGGATCCTAAAATGCTCACATTCTGTTTTATATTATAAATAAAATCAAAACAAAAACTTCATACGATTTGTTTCAAGCCCACACATATAAAAGTGGTAAATTACCGCACTCAAAATAAATTGTTTTACTCCCTCAAGAGATTGTTCGGTGAATAAAAACCGGGGACCCCTTCAGGCAATTTATTGTCTTGAAAATGAAAACAAAGTGCTTTTCAGCTAGTTTTTGTTCCACCCCGTCAAGAGCTTACAAAACAAAGATATACTTATAAAAGTGTCCGTGCTAACACAATATCAGAAATTGTACAGTATATTAGATCAACACATATCGCAACTGCAGCTGGCCAATTTTGTAATTTGTTACTCAAAAAATCAGATTGAAATCATAGAACAAAAATATTTCTTAACTATTCTTATTTATCTCCAACTAAAGGTAATATTTATTGAATGTCATAGTGAATAACATTAAGTAAGTAACATATATGAATATGCTATCACGATACTGCCATTTTTTTTAGGATTCATTCCGATTTACGCATTATATTCTCAATAAATATTTGCTTATTATTTATTTCTCTTCATTTCAGTCGTGTCATACACTTTGCGGCGGTCATTAATAAACTGGTTGGGATGGTTGTAAAGTTGTCAAAAAATGAACTCATTTAAAGACTCAGATTTCTGCAAAATATTGAATTCTGCATCAATTGAAAGTGCATAACTTTCAAAATATCATTATAATTATGAAATAAGTACGTAAATTATTTGAATATAAATAGTCAGGGTCCATAGCGTTTCCTCTGCTACGCTATGGACCCGGCACCCGCTCGGTGAATCCATGGAATGCTAAGTAATTCGTCTCAGAATGAAGCTTTGCTTTCCAGAAATCCAGATTACAGAAAATAATAACGTTATGTATTGCCATAATTTAATATACATCAATATATAAATATAAATTAAAATGCAGTATGGACTTGATCCTGACTGGAGCATATTTGTGTGAGCACATTAGTTAGAAGAAGCCCACCGTAGAATTTAGCTTCTTCTTTGGAACATCCATCGCCTTCCCGCAACTCCTATAATTTCCTTTATTATATCAACTATGTTGATATAATAAAGGAAATTAAGATTTTAATTATGTACACTTTTTGAGAATTGCTCATGAAAGTTGGTTGGTGATTTTTAAATCCTTGTTGCGCAGCTGGTTACGTTTAGTAGGATGTACCTAATCATTCGCCATCTGTTCCGTACGCACTTTACTCTGTTTTCCTTCATCCGCCCATTTTGTTTCCCAATATTAAGATCAATAAATCTAAACAAACTATTTAAATTGCATAATCAGTACTAATATTATAAATGCGAAAGTAACTCTGTCTGTCTGTCTGTCTGTCTGTTACGCTTTCACGCCAAAACTACTGGACCGATTTGAATGAAATTTGGTATGGAAATAATTTGAGACCCGGGAAAAAACATAGGATATTTTTTATCCGACTGCGCAAAAAGAGGTTAATGTTTTTGCGCGATAACCGACATACGCTCGGGCGGAGCCGCGCCCGGAAAGCTAGTACAATATAAAGTTATAACATTTCATATTAAGTATCAGGCTGTTTCATACTTTATGTTCTAAATGCTCTCTCGTAATTTCTCAAGCATTCTGACATCGATATTCACAGATATGCATTTCAAACAAAACATTTTACGCAAACAAATGGATGATACACTGACAAGATCGTCCATATATAGTAAAATTGACTTACGTCAATTTAAATTATGCATACATTATGTCTATACATTATATCCATTATGCTTAATTGTCACCCTTATTTATTTTTTTGACTTACACAAAACTATTATTTCTGGCTAAAAAAACACGTAACCTGTCGGGTAAAGTGCAGATCCCGTGGTGTCTTGGCCAGGGCTCATAAGGTGTGCGCATCTATAGCACACATAGCAATAGGAATTCTAAGATTTACAGAATATTTATAACTGTCTGTGTTTTTACGTTTCCCGTTGGCCCTGTGCAATCCCATTGTGTGAAAATGAATAATGAATGATGAAATATAAATTTAATGCAGATCTGCTATTAATATGGATGATCTCGTCAGTGTTTTGATTGACAGCCTGATAATTAATATTTTATTATTATAAAAAATATGTTTTTCCTGTAATATGTTAAAGTTCTAAATATTATGATTACAAGCACTGTACTAAGCGAAAATCATAAATTTTACAAATTATTGGAGTACAAAATGTTTGAACCGATCATCAATTCCCGCCCAACGCAAAACATTTTGTACTCCAATCATTTGTAAATTTATGAATATGTTTTAGGTTTTGAGTAAATTCCACCAGATCCAGTCCACGAGATGTTAGCATTTCCAATAACCACATTTTGTAGTATGAAGCTTAGTGAAGCAGTGTGTATTTTCAGGGTTTTAAAATATCATTAAAATATATACAATTAATTATATCAAATATTTTAAAAAAACCTTAATTAATATTTTACAAACACACAATATATAAAAATATATAAAGTGACAATTCCGCCTTATTCATCACTTCCATCACGTTGCGTCGGCTTAACAGGAAAATAAAAAAAACTGAATATATTTGTTATTATTGAATATTGATACCGCACAACAACGCATGAATCTATTCGTTTTAGTTTCAATAGAAAATCTCAAAATTCGTGCAAGAATTTTTAAATGACTAATCCACTTTATATTCACCATACTTGACTTGGATAAGCAAAGTGTCTTGCGCTTACATATAATTGCCAGATTTATGAATGTACACCTGTGTAAACTATGTGTAACTATAACAAAAAAAAACTTTAAAACAATACCATTTCTATGTCTACCAAACCAAGGATTATCCTTTTTCCGCGACAGATATTCAACAATATATAAAATCTGCTACTACGTTATATGTTATATTTCTATATATTTATATATATATATATATATACATGTATGTATATACATATATATGCATATATGTATATATATAGAAGGCCTATTATATGTCAATAGTTTATAGAATAAAGTTATGCGCGGATTAATTTAAACCTTGATTGGTGAAATTGGGCCTTAGTATAATAGCAGACAAGAATAACACACATTACCATGTCTGAAGGTTTTTGAAAAAAACTACCACATTTTTTACCACATGTTTAATAAACGAGTAAAATCTATAATAAAGACATTAACGAAAACCAAGCGGGGGTAGATTTAAATCGCTCCCGCCGCTCCTCAAGACGATGACTCATGACACCCTCTTCTTCAGTCTACTCGTGACCACGGTCAATGCAACTTGATCGAAACGTCGAGGTGAGCCAAAATATTTTTATTTTGATATTAATTAGTGCGTGAATAGAGCCGTTAACGATTAAGAAATATGAGTAGAATCTATTACTTACCCATTTTTTGTAACTCCAAAGTATTCTGTATAACCAAATCCTACACGATAAAGGAGTGGGCGCGTGAGCTATAACAATGTTTACCGTGAATCCCATGTTTTATTCGCGAACGAGGGTAACGTCGGCATCACGAATTCAGCCGGATAATCCACAGGATAACCGGATCACGAGAAACAAAGGTCGATATATTTCGATAAAACGGATAAATTGAATTATCTATATCATAGATTGCTTTGAGTATATTCTCATTCGTAATGATATTATAAATTCGAAGTAAATTAGCGCCAGTATTTTGTATTATTCGGTCTGGTAGGCCAATATGAATTGTTTGTATGGAGTTTAATAATAAATACAATTGATAACTGTAAATTAATAAAGAAAAAAATAAAAAGAGTATAGCTCACAAGCCTGTAGTGCGTAGTTTTATTATTAAAATAAATTAACTGTAGCTATTATATGATTCAAACATGTTGTCATGAAAGTTGAAATGTTGATGTTGTTACCCCGTTTGGTGCCAATCAGGCCAATGTCAATGACAACCCTAATAAACAACAGGGCGTCTTAGTGGATACCACAACATTGACATATCGTCGCATACCTCTCTATACTAACATTTTTTATAACTTTTGCATACCAAAATGAAATAGGGAATTTGGAATATATTCTACATTTCAGTTTTATTTATTTTGTTTATTGCTAGGCTAGCCTTTGACCACTATCTCACCTGATGGTAAGTGATGATGTGGTCGAAGATGCTGTTCAGGCTAACCTAAAATTACTGGCTCTCAAGGACTGGTTCTTTTTTAATGTTTTTGTGACGGAACTAGCTAGAGGCCCACCTTATGATAAGCTGACTAACCTCTACCTATAACAGTTGCATTTCGTCACAAGTCACGAATTGCACTGCGCCCGTCACCTTGAGACATAGTTGTTAAGTCTCATGTGCTTGTAATTTCACTGGCTCTCAAGGACTGCTGCCGGAACACACCGTTAGGTGCTTGGCGACAGATTTTCTACTTGAGGGTGGTAGCTAGCCAGGCAGGCATTCGCAAAATGCCCTTCCACCATGCTATGGAGCTCAAGCCCGCGGCAGGATTCGAACCATGGACCTGAAAATGGTAATGGTTTCTACTTGAGGATGGTACCTAGCTAGGCGGGCATTCGCAAAACGCCCTACCTCCATGCTGTAACGACTTCCATCTTAATATAACAACCAGGACCGATATCTTAACGTTCCCTCCGAAGCATGAAAGCGCCCAGTAGTAATGTCCCTAGCGGTCACCCATCCAACTCCTGACCGCGGCGGACGTTGCTTAACTTAGCTGATCTGTTAAGAATGGCTAAGCAAACTTCGCTACGAGCGCTTCATGCCCATGTTCACGCAATAAATACATTTGAATATGATTAACCTCACTAAATCCTCATTCAACCCTCTTTGTTGAGGCACAAAATATCTTTTAAAAATATTATTGAGTTTTTACTCGTATGAAGTTCATTTAAATATTATAGAAAACATATTACGTGGGGTGAGGCTATATACATGACTCGTAATAGTTAAGCTGATTGAAGAACGTGAAACATCATAAAACTAATAAACACTACATTGAGGTCAATGACCATAGCACCAATTTTTTAATTCGCTTAGTGCAACTTATCACAATTTCTCTACACAACGTCACCTACGTATAATATAATAGTTCAAAGCCATTTTCCGATAAACAAAGTAAAGTTCACATCTTTGTACGTCACACCTCCCCGCCCCCCTTCCCTTCCAGAGAAACGATCAGCAAAGTTAAGCAACGTCCGCCGCGGTCATGACTTGGATGGGTGACCGCTGGTGACATTACTACTGAGCGCTTCCGTGCTTCGGAGGGCACGTTAAGCCGTCGGTCCCGGTTGTTGTCTGAGGATGGCAGTCATTACAGCATGGTGGTAGGGCACTTTGCGAATGCCCGCCTGGCTAGCTACCACCCTCAAGTTGAAAATCTGTCGCCAAGCACCTAACGGTGTGTTCCGGCAGCTGTCCTTGAGAGCCAGTAATTCTAGGTTAGCCTGTACAACATCTTCGACCACATCATCACTTACCATCAGGTGAGATAGTGGTCAAAGGCTAACCTATCAGGCATAAAAAAAAAAAAAAAAAAAAAAAAAAAAAAAGACGCCTGTACTTGGCAGTTACCTTGCAAATAGGTACATAGCGCATATTTCTATTTCGTTTATCTGTATAGTTAATTGACAGTATGGGTATTGTGTATTTTTTAAAGTAAAGTAATAGGTAGCCTAAGTATATTTAACGTGGTCTATGTAGAGGCGACTAATGGTGGGTAGTTAGGGACCATATTAGGTTAGATGCCATATTTGCCATCTACTACGCGCAATTCTAAACGTTGCACTATTCAGTAAATTCTTGTCGATATAATTCAATAATATTTTGGACCCAGTAATTTTTAGAGAGGGAAAATATTACACAAATAATAAAAGTAAAATTGTCTTGCAAGTTTCCAAATGTAAAATTTTGCATAAACGCCCTGGACTAAGGATTGCTTAGGACACGGATTGAATGTTATCCTACTAATATTATAAATGCAAAAGTTTGTGAGTGTGTTTATATGTCTCTTACTTCTTCACGCTCAAACGGCTGAATCTATTGGAATTAAATTTGTTATGAAGGTAGATAACACCCTGAAATAATTAAGCCCCTAGGCTAATTTATTTTCCAAAATAATATGGTGTTCCCTTGGGATGATGAAGAATTTGTAATATATTTGATTGCTAGCTTACCAAGGCCAGGCTTAACTGATTATAGTAAAATTTGGTACGGAGGTAGCTTACAATCGGGATTAACATTCAGGTTACTTTTTTAATATGGTATTTCCGTGGATTGTGCGCGGAACCGCGCACAACCGCAGGTTAAATTTTTTGGTGAAAAATGTATGGTGTTTTTAGGAGTTCAGCGCGGAATCATATATTATCCTGTTGCCTATCCTTCCTACTGACGCTTCTTCCTACTAATATTATAAATGCGAAAGTTTTGTGAGTGTTCAAATGTAGTTATTCCAGTCAACTTTGGTATAATTTATATTAAACAGCGGGAAACACCGCGGGGCGCAGCTAGTTCTATAATAGTATAAAGTGAAATCATCGTAGTTCTTTTAGTTTCTGTTCGGAAACATATGAAACAAACCCCTACGTTTTGGCCGTCTCGCATCACGCAAGGCGTATTAATTGCCTAATATTATCTTAACGTATGTGGAGTTAGTACCATATTATGTATTATCTAAGAGAAAGAAAGGTTACAAAAATTATATCTGCTTTTTTTTTATATAGCAACACAAAAGATAAGAACACGAACATATTGTATGAACTTTTCCATACTGTAATAACGTCTGGATTTCTGCAAAGTTATCGAAGTATCGAATTCACAGTAGTGTTAATAACAGGGGTGTAGGGTGTACGAAGCACATTTAGTCACAATACTCCCTCGCTAGTTGTTACTTGTTGTAGGTACACAATTGTTTTATACAATGCACACTATCGTCTTAAATACAAACAATCATTTTAGTTGAGTAATTAATTATATTAGCGTAAAAGTATACGTAGTAGGATCCACCCTGTATCTTATATTATCACGATTCTCTCAAGGATCTTTAGCTTATTATTCTGGAATATTGTGAAGTCGCAGCCCGAATGTATTTGGTATTCGCTATGGGCATGAGTTACAGTCAAGAAATAAAACTGGATTTTAGCATTTAGCATTATTGTTAAAATAATACACTGAGAAAAATGACTTCCGTCCTTCATTACTTATTGACGTGCAGAATAATGAATAGTACTGATGCCTGTAAGGCCGATATAATTCCGCTTTCATCACCACAAGTTTCAGTTCAGGTAACAAACAGAAGTCATGACAGCCTTTAATTTAAAAATAAGGTAACGAAATACTAAACTGTTACGATATACCTGCTTTTTGACAGGAATTGCCTAATTAATTTTCGAGTTTGTAGTGAGTAAAATGTAATATGACAATTAACCAAGAATTATGTAGTGCGTAGCTTAATATAAAATGTCAAGACCAAAAACATAATTTTCTACGCAAAAAAATATTATTGAATCATAAGTAGTAGGGTTTTTACCAATAATTTACTATGATGTAACGTTCTTGGGTTATATATGGTATTATTTCTTGGGAAAAATAAATGATAGTAATGTCATGTTAAACTATCGTGACCGGCACGACGTCCCTAGATGTTGTAGTGCATTACGCGAATGCTTGTCTGGCTGACCTTCAAGTAAAAAACTTGTCTCTAAGCTAACCTATCCGTTTATTAACTAAGTAACTACGTATACCGGCTAGAACTCACGGTGTTTAGTCGTTAAATAGAAGCTGCCCGCATTCCTTGAGAATGAGCGTCTTTACTGCTCGGACACCGGTCGGAGATAACGACTCAACACCGTGAGTTCTAGCCGGTATACGTAGTTAATAAGTATGTCAACACACGTTAGTTTTTATGAAAATATAGCTAACTGTCCGTTTATGTTAGGTCACGTTAAAGCCAATATCAATTTTTCCATAACATTCTAGCTTTGGCCGGTTGGTAAAAAATTTTCAACCAATGAGTCATCATCAGAGATTCAACTCCTCCTTTGTGGTATAGTGTAATTTTATATTAAATGAACTAATGAACTATTTTTATTAAGATATATCTGTTCAGCCATATTAAAATAAATAAAATAGTTCATCTTGTAGTTCCTTTTAAACTACCTATATGGCGCAATCGCTCTATACGCTCCTTCCTATACAAAATGCGTCATGTATGAAATCCTGCATCGCGCAAACGAAATAATCCAACAGTTCCGAAAGATATTCAGCTAACATTATACTAAATAAAGTGACATCGGAAGCAATCGGCAACACTCGGCAGCCTAGTGCAGCAGAATCACCAGGAAATACGCATTAAACTTATTACAGGTCCACGAGGAAATTATATCGAAAATATATCAAAACTTTCCAGTCAGTTGTTAGAAAATATATTCTTATTTCCGTGTTCAATTTTGTCACGCGTACTGAAAAAAACATAATTATTCAGTAGGAAGTCTTGGGCTGTTGCCTGATTTTTTATCGTAACATCATGGTCAATTCTTGTGATTTACATACAAATTAAAATTAAATACTCTTGGTCCATTTTTATTGGAAATAGGCATATTTATTTCGAAATTCCTTTAACATTATCATAAAACATGACAGTCATTTTTTCGGTGTAATGGTGGCAAACATTGTCCGCGGAATTTGACGATTTGACCTTAATAACAAACCAATTTTTTTTTCTAAATTTTTAGATTGGACCAACTTTATTTTTTTATTGTTGAAGACAATGTTATTTATGAAAGTAAGTTTTTATTTGGTTTGGTTGAAACTGTTCTGTAAGATGAAATTACGTTTCAACTGAAGATGAGAATGATGAGAAACGCCTTTTTTAATTTAGTTCCGTATGTTCATAGGACGGCCATAGAGTAAATGTCGTCAGATATTTCCTGCGCTTTTGCCACTGGTGTTCAGTTATTTTTAAGCTAATAATTGGTTAATTGACGCAATAATTGATTTTGTAAGCAGTTAGATGTCCGTGTCAGTGAGAAGTATGGAATAAATTGTGGTACCGAATCGGTGCCACTCTATTGGTATTTTCATGGTGTTTGAAAACAACATTTGAAATGCAGCTGTTTGCAAATATTTTTTTGGAACTTCTACTCTTCCTGAATGATAATGGATACGACTAACTGATGCCAATATGTGACCAGTTATATCCTGGAAAATTTGAATGAAAAATTTTCAAATTGAACAATGCGTCCATGTGAAAAGTGTTGTTACTCAAATTTCGTGGTTTTGTCCAATCAAACGAAAAGTCACACCCGTCACTCGCATCGCGCATTTAGATTGAACTTTACTTAATTCATAATTTGTTTTTTTTTTCGTTACAAGCTCATAATTGATCTGAATTAAGTCACATTCTTTTCATTGATTGAGTTCCGTGACCAGAATCGGGGCTCACTAGTTCCGATTCTGGTCACCATCAGTTTGACGTGATCTGTGATCAGCAAGAGAAGCTATTATGCAATCCAAGCATAGGACTTTTTCAGTTGATTAATTGTCACCTACCTAATGATAGGTCTTCTTGATCGAATGTGCTTAAATTTAAATCGGACTAACTAAGAGGTATAATCTAGCAAATAAATCATGTAAAAAGTTATCAATAAATTAGGTCATAAATAAATTAAATTCTTACGTGGCGATCTAGGTACTTCGTCCTTTTTTTGGAAGTAAGTTAAAAATAAACAAAAAGCATTTTTTTCATGGATCAATAAACAACACAATATCGGTATCAAAAGGTTAAAGACAAAACATAATATGAGTAGTTGCGATACATACCAACGACGACGTTGACTACAAGTATATATTTTCATGTTCATGTGCTGAGAATAAAGACTACAAAGTATTTTATATGTAACTAAGTGTTTTTTAACTTGTTTATTATATATGCTTCACTAAGATTGCAAATATAGAAAAAAAAGACGTGTGGCACTCGGAGACTGCCGCGGTAAAGCTACTACATAGTATTTTTTATCAACTTATGCAATTATAAATCTCGACACATTAGTTGTCAAAACTTTTTTTCTGCCACAAATTTAGTTCCTTTTACGCACAGTAGAGGCGCTTATCAAATATAGTATCACGGCTGTGCCGGTCGGAGTGGAGGGTGTTAGGTTATTTAATATTTTCGTTACGGAATTTCTGGATTCGGTCTCCACGCTCAAGGCCCGCGATAGAAGCTATGCAATAGCTTAAAAAAATAGAAATGACAATTCAAGCATTAAGAAATTATATCAAATGAATATAATATAATCTCGGTTTATATCTCTTAATTTTGATACATTATTTTTGATTTGACAAGTACTTGAACCAGGACAAATTACCGTATATTGAGATTTGAATATTGATAACTCACAACTATACACAGACAAGTGGAAATATCCCCCTATTTTGAATTATTTTAAAATTATCTTGTCAAGTGAACCAACCAAGATATTTGTTACAAAATGTTATGTCATTTGTTATAGGCAGAGCTTAACACCAAGTGGGCCTAGTGTATGTTCCGTAACAACAACATTTAAAAAACTCAGGGATCTCCGAGCATTGGTAGGTACTTGCAAAGCCTGCGGTTCTATATTGGAATCTAGACCGAGGCTCATATTTGTGGAACTATGTTGGAAGTTGTGGTAAATTATTGTAGCAGCATATCTAGCATTTGAAATGGCTCTAAATGCTACCACCGAAATACATATTTAGGTATATTCCTGTTCCCGGCATAATAATTTTCCCATCAACAGTTCGGCAGTAAATAAACCCGATTTACAAGTGAAGCAGTGATTATTGGTGCGTTTTATATGCGTTTCTTTACTAAACCGGGTTATACCAATTTATATTATACAAGGACAGCAATTAGTAGCAAGTATTAGCTCAATATAAAGAAACTCCTCGTACAGCTTGTACTCTAGTAGGTTACATTTATCTTTGTATAACATGAATCAAGGTCTTACAAAGTCAAATACAAAGAAAATTATAAGTAAGTAAATAATTTTATCTGAATGTTAAGATTAGTTTCCCTACAAGGCAACTAGTGATGGCACTAGTTGCCTTGTTATTACTGTATACAGCGCCAGTACACAATATTTCTTTTTATTCACCACATTGTTACACTATTCATTAGTTCCTATGCCACTCGAAATTTCAATAGCCCGGCATAATATACTAGCAACATGACATCAAAGAATCGACCACCTACTCCATTAAAATATCTTCCGAATCGAGCGCAAAATTGTCGCAAAAGTTATTCGTTCACAAAATCGCCTCTGCCCTTTTTGTGCCATTATAAGCTTAAAATGTCTTATAAAAGGTGTAATAAATTACCAACTACGTTTTTACCACAAACAAGGGTCTTTTCGACCATAAAATTAACAATAGATCGAACTATTCATGCGTTATAAGAATGGGACTGTTACTTGAATGAATTTATGAATGAACGTAAGAATGTATGAATGAACAAGTGTCAGACATGCTGGCGTCGGTTATTTTGCTATTAGAAAGCTATTTTTTTGTTGTCTCGATTTTTTTTCATCTACCTGCTGCTGCGCCTCGTTTGATAAGCCGAAAGTTTTGCAAAGGGCTCAAGTCATGCCGAGGAAAGTTATTGCCTCTCTATATTTATTTTTTTTATTGGATTATAAAAGATATGATGGTAAAAAACCTGACGGCATGACTCCGGTTCCGTGGAAGTTAGGACGGCCCTTAGTGTGGGACGCTACTTGCGTAGACACTTTAGCGCCGTCACATCTTTCTGAAACCAATGTGAGGGCTGGTGCTGCTCCTACTTCGGCGGAGCAACTCAAGCGGCGCAAAGTCAAAGTAGAAGTGAAAATCATTTATTCAATTTAGGCGTCTACGACGCTCTTATGAAGGTCAAATATGCTGACCTCGGTAAGGGTTACATATTTGAGCCGTTTGGTGTGGAGACGTTGGGTCCGTGGGGACCGGGAGCTCATCGTATTTTTCAAAACTTATCTGAGCGCTTGGTCGATGCGACGCGTGATAAAAATGCTGGCACATATTTGGATCAACCTTACCTATTCGTTGCAATTCAACGGGGCAATGCTGCCAGCATGCTGGGCACGCTCCAACTGGGAGTGGGCTGGAGCATTTGGACTGCCTATGAGTCTGCTATGACTTATAGGTTGCCTAAATGCTTTTATTGTAGTAGCTGTAGTGTTGTATATAGTTCATAGTTAGTATTTTGTATACCTAATAAAGGCATACAAAAAAAATAATATCAGATTGTGACGGACATGCATGAGACCGTGTTAAGCAATAACCTCTGCGGCTAGACGCATTTCGTCACTTATGATGAAATGTATCTTCTATAGATATAAAGAAAATCTATCGCAAAGCACCTAACTATGTGTTCCGGCAGCAATCCTTGAGAGCGAGTAAGTAATTGCACGCACTGTTTATTTACACGTGCATGAGGTCACCTCCCTATACTAACGGAAGACCAGCGCTCGTTGCAAGCAACCAGCTTTTTGCTGAGTTAGTATAGGGTTGTGACAAACACATTGTTTATTTTTCAATGTGTCCATAATTATATATTTTACCATTATGTAAAGTGTTTGTCGCAATTAAAGTTATTCATTCATTCGTTCATTCATAATTATAAAATTTTAAGGCGCAATTGCACCTTATTTTTACGTTGTAACTATCCAGGCGAATATTCTTAAAGTGCCCTTCCATCATGCGTTGAAGCTCAAGCCGGCGGCGGCGGCGCGGCGGTGGGGTTCGAACCATGGACCAGCGGCACGCACGGAAGAAGATTACTACTCGGCTGTCATTGCTTCAAAACTGGATTGCACTAAACTACTTCTGCTTGTAAGAGCACATGCAAAAAACTTTCTTGGCGTTTCTGTACATAATTAAATGAAATAATTACATCTGCAAGTCTACGAATCCTAGCTTTAATATTTGAAAAGCAGTAAGATCCCAAAGATCCCGGTAATGTTGATATATATGAGAGAAACAACCTTAACACGTTTATCAGTGTACTTTCCCGCTGATACGATTATAAAGATATGATAATAAAATTAAATTCAATATATGGCTCGAATATGTACTTGGACGTACAGAACACTCGAGATTTTTGTAGTACTGATCTATCTTACAAATTCTTTCACTGAATGTTCACGGAGCGTCACGTACTTATTTTTTTCCTAACAATAGTAAAACTCGCAAGAGCCTCTCCACGATTGCTCTTTTCGATTATATCATAGCCGCTTTGATTGATCCAGTATGATCGATTGATAGATAACAAACGCTACCGAATGGTGGACCCTTTTAGAAAAAATGTCATCGGCAACTCAAAGGTAACTTGCGAATGCGGATTTGTCAAAGGGTAGAAGGAGGATTGGAATATAACTGGAAATAAAACAGAATGGTTTATTGTTGCATTACTACATGGGTTTCATCAGGTTTAAAAACTGCGGTATTAACGATTTATAATATGAGTGACATTCCGACCCGGCACTCCATGGGTACATTTCTTCATTTTTTTAGTATAAAACAGTCATATGCGCTGATGCAGAACAAGAAGCCCTATAAATACTTGCGGGTGGTAGCTAGCAAGGCGAATATTTACAAAAACCCTTTGAATAGCTATTACCGCTCGGGTATCATTGCTTCAAAAGTTTGTAGTGTTTTGTTAAGAAAGGCATACAAGCGGTAAGTAAATAATAAATAGAAAACTGATTACCACCTTGTACACCACCGCGGATGCAGCTGATTGGGCGTACCTTGAGCCTACGAATATCATTGTCTATCACCTGCCTGCGCGTCATAGCGTTGATAATTAACTCCTTCTTCAACATACCTTTCCAACTTTGTGTTAAAGCATTTGCAGAACGTTTCGCATTCAATCATATTCAGCAAATATAAATATTTAAATTTTTATTTGAACTCTTTTCCTATCCTACAACATTATACCATATCTACCTCCAACCGCAAATAATCCTCACAATAAAAAACAAATAAAACTGCTATTCCGGGAAACATAACAATGTTTGATCAGTCTCTGCGAGACTCGGGAAATTGCCCAAAAAGGGGAACGGTAAACAATATAACACAAATCAGTACATTATCTTCACCACATAACAGCTTTACCTGTATTTTTGTAGTTAACACCCTCTCTCTCTCTCTCTCTCACGCACACACACACACAATATACCTACTTGTATATTTATATCTGAAGTATTCACACGAGCGACTTTTAATATTAATAAACCAATTTAATGGAAATTTTAATTGACCATAAGTTTTTTTATGAAATATTGTATACTAGCGACCCACCCCGGCTTTGATGGGTGCACTGCATGCAACAACATATTAGAAACCTCTAAAATTATCAGTGTTTCACTAGTATATTATGCATATATTATATATAATACATAATATAAACCCTCATCTTGAATTATTCTATGTATTTAAAAAAAACGCATCAAAATCCGTTGCATAGTTTTAAAATTCTAAGCATACATAGGAACAGACAGTGGGAAGCGACTTTGTTTTATACTATAATAATAGCTGTGGAATTTATCAATATATATTTTAAAAAAAATGTGTTCAATAGCTGGGTCAAACGGCTATTGTATTTTTCTACCAAATAAATGTAAGGTATCTTGCATTTATTTGGAATGTATTTGGTAGTTAGCAGTCGGAAATCTAGAACTGTGTGGATGATAACAGGCTTGCCTCATAGTACTGGACCAAAACATGTCTGCCAAAACAGGATGCCAAGATCACCAGCCCCTTTACCACATCACATTAACAGGAACACGTCCATCGTTTAACAAGTTTGTCCATTGGAGGGATATACAATAATCCCCAAATATGGCAGGCGTCTTGGGGATCGCAGTAGAAGTTGATAGTTCTTCAGAGGGCGGTGCTTCCCCGGTATTTTTCCTTAGTCGCCTGTAGGTATCCACTCACAGGCGGATAAATGGGAAAAGGGAAAAATGGGGGATGACATTCTAACCTACATACAACTAAATATATATTTTTATTTTTGTGTGTTCTCTGAAATGGTTTTATTTATATAATCTTATTTATATTTTTATATAATATTTTACTAACATTAAACTTGTGTTACTGTACTACAGAATGTCGAGCACAGTTTGATCCAATTCGTAAAGGTGTGATAAATATTTGTGAAAGACTCCGCCCCAAGCCCCGACGCTCCTTGTTATGCGGAAATGAACAGAAAAGAGAAATAAATGTACCCAATATTAAGCAGGATGCTATAAACATTTTGCGCTTGTTCTTGTTCAACTCATTTACGTACTGTTTCTTATAATAATAAACACATAATATAAATGTCTATGATTACGCTCACAGACTTACGAATTGTTGGTTATGTACTAACTACGAGTATATGGCGCTCGTTTTTGGAAGAGCTCTGGTAGGTACCAATATAAGATGAATATTATAATATCTTACTTCAGAACTAAATAAATCTAAGCACCTGATTTCACATATCCCTTCCCCCGATACGCAAACTCACAGGCATGTAGTAAACTAAATCTTTTGCATTTATACTTGCCTTGCCTTCTGCTACCAGATTTTCATAATGGAAGGTCTAACGAGGAACGTATGTTGACTATACACGTCTGTTTGTATGGAGTGGCGTTTTCTTAGTTGAACCTTTTCTTCACTATATACAACTACATAATATATTATGCTTACATGTTATTGCGGCTAAATATGCAAACACTGATATTGCTGCTTTTTACGTAAGACTAGCAGGCTATCTTAGGGAGAGAAAAAAATTGAAATAAATGCAATTGATGTTAAAACAACAATATAAATTATAGCTACGTGAAACAATTTAAGTACCACAGAGTAGCATATTTGGCCCATTCTTAATTCTCCTTTACCTTAATAGCCTGCCTCAAGTCACTTATTATCATTGCACGCTTTTTTCTGATGATATATTAGTTGCTGTTTCAGACAGCAAATATGAGAAGTACAAAAAAGTATTAAAATTGATAAGTCTACAAAATGTAATAAAATTCCTTAAGGCGACATGATAGCGACGTTGGACAGCTTTTGAAGGGGTGAAGCAGACGCAGATGACCGCGCGGCGCGAGAGGTCTAGCTAGTTTAGCCACTCGCGCTCGTTCTCGTATCTATCTATTGTTTGTAGGAGCAAGTTGTGTTGTGCATATACTGATTTTTGATTTCAAAGTCGACTGCTTTGGTTTATACTTACATACCTAGTAACGCCAAATTGTTGCTATACGGTGTAAATATTATGATATAATTTACGGATATCAATATGATACCAACCACGTTACAGATAAAATCGAATATAATACAGTATTTGTTCATAAGAGCGCACACTACGATCCCCAAGATGCCTGCCAAGCGTGGGGATTATGAGAAACCTCAATAATAGGCGAGGCTATGTTCAGGAGTGGACCATCGTTCATCATATAGCACACTTCGATCCCCAAGAAGCCTGCCGAGCGTGGGGATTACGAGAAACCCCCATAATAGGCGAGGTTGTGTTCAGCAGTGGACGATCCGACTTAAACAGTATTCGTTCATTATATCACACTGTGATCCCCAAGATGCCTGCCAAGCGTGGAGATTATAGGAAACCCCCCTTAATAGGGAAGGCTGTGTTCAGCAGTGGACAATCCAGCTGATACAGTATTTGTTCATAATAGCACACTCTGCGATCCCCAAGATGCCTGCCAAGCGTGGGGATTATAAGAAATCCCAATAATAGGGGAGGCAATGTTCAGGAGTGGACCATCGTTCAGTATATCGCACACTTCGATCCACTTGAGGCCTGCCAAGCGTGGGGGTTATAGCAAACCCCAATAATAGGGAGGCTGTGTTCAGCAGTAGACCATCATTCATTACGATCCCCAAGACGCCTATCGAGCATGGGGATGTTACCGAGCGTGGGGATTATGACAAACCCCGTAATAGGCGAGGCTGTGTTCAGCAGTGGACAATCCGGCTTAAACAGTATTCGGTCATTACATCACACTGCGATCCCCAAGATGCCTGCCAAGCGTGGGGATTAAAGGAAACCCCCCTTAATAGGGAAGGCTGTGTTCAGCAGTGGACAATCCAGCTGATACAGTATTTGTTCATAATAGCGTACACTGCGTTCCCAAGATGCCTGCCAAGCGTGGGGATTATGAGAAACCCCAACAATAGGGGAGGCAATGTTCAAGAGTGGACCGTCGCTCAGTATATCGCACACTTCGATCCACAAGAGGCCTGCCAAGTGTGGGGATTATGACAAACCCCTGTAATAAGGGAGGCTGTGTTCAGAAGTGCACAACCCGGCTTATACAGATATAATAATAACCTAGAGTTACTGGCTCTCAAGGACAGCTGCCGGAACACACCGTTAGGTGCTTAGCGACAGATATCCTACCTCGATAATTTCTTTCTCTTATACTTCCGAGTAGATTTATTTTCTACTTATTGTCTTTACAATCTTAGGCTTTTTCAAAAAACTAATTCCAAAAAAGTATGTGAATGTTTCTTAGGATTACACACATATTTTTTTTGGTAAATATATGTTCGATAGAAACTGAATGCAGTTGATTCATTCCATAGTCGGGAATGTCAAAATGGATGTTTTTTAGGAAAGTTTACGGTTTTTTTCTATTGAGCCAAATTTGTTTAATCGTATTTCGGGGCCCAACGTCGGATAAAGTACTTTATGAACTGTTATTATACAAAAAATAAATTATCAATTACCCGTTTTTAAAGGTCTAGTTTTCAATATTCGTGAGGACGAATCGTCAAATTTGGAGCACATTTCATCTTGAAAATAACTTAGAAGTAAATGTCAATAAGACCAAATTAATTCAATTTCGTCAGAAATATTGACGACACAATCTCGTAGGTTCACCATAGTGTGACGTATAACATAGCCATCACATTTTAATATTGTTAAGTTTGCAATGACGCCTGCTAGGCGAATTACATTACAAAATTACAAATTTACGAGAAAAAAATTATAGTCATGTGCGGGATTCGAACCCGCACTTGATTTTTTTTCCCTCGTAAATTTGTAATTTTGTAATATAGCCATCTCTTAGCGACTGTTTTTCTCGTTCGATAGTCAAGTGAGTATTTTAATTTCTAAGTTTCTATAAAATTAATGTCCAGGTGAGATGTGAACTAATAACAAACGTTGAAATGATAGTCAAGGCTGCCTGAAATACAAAAACAAATGTTAATACATTCACAACAGCTCTTTCACTATGACACAAAATACAAAATTAAAGCTTGAGACCGTAACTAAATTAAACTTCCATTGTATTTAAAGCACCAACATTATAATACTTACAAAATGTATTTAAAATATAAACGATCATTAACGTGCCTTTTATCCAAGCATTATGTCTTTTATTAAAGCTATATGCCTCTTTATTCACTCGATGTAGCTTTGTTTGAATAAAAAAGCAATAAATCGCAATCACTGCAGGTACATTCGAATGAGCAATTATGACGTCACGGTTGGCAGGGAATTATTCAAATAAGGGCAAAGGGTGTGGCATCTGTGAAAACTTCAAGCGGAATAGTGAATTATTATTTTTAAGAACACTTAATGCGGTTTTTTCATGAACCAACCTGTATAAATTAGTTGATTTTCTATAAGTTCCAGGCACATCTCTGCAAAACTAGTTGTGCTCTAGCTTTTCCTTATGACACAATCGCACCAAAAAATGGATTTAATTCTCAGTAAGATATCTTATAGTAATGTAATAGAAAAGTAAGAAGCATCTAAAGTAATATGCTCATAAAGTGTAACAGTACATTAACTAGACCACAATAAGACCGGAAAATATTTAGGAATTTTATGTTCAAATTCAATTTTACTTAAAAATATAATATTTTTTAAGTAAAGTTGTTCTGAAAACTGTATGTTCTCACCGGCAATAACTTTGAGCAGTCGGGATTGATTTTTATTATTTCCTGCGAAGAAAATGTAAGAACAAATGGAGGATTATATGAAAAGACACGAAGAGCACAGCCCTTATTTTACAAACAGGTAAATAGTTGAACCATTGTAATTAAAACCATACACTTGATTTCATACATTTGTCACTCATTGGTATAATCATATCTATACCTAATTAAGTCAGACTCTATTTTATTATCTGTTCCTAGCTTTAATAATTATATAGTATTTATTAAGAATAAATTACCTAAATTAATAAATGTTGACACGAGAAAGACTTGCAGCCTTTTGTTGTTGTTTTTTTTTCCCAGATGGGCAGCGGAGAGAAGTAATATTATCATTGTTAAAAATTTCGTGCACAGTGAGCTTCGTATTTTAAGAATATAGGTTGAAAAGGAGAATTTGCTCAGGTAACAATTTCTTTTTAAAGTGGGTTAATCGAAAAGTCAAAAGGACGTTTTACGAAATTACTTTTAAACTAATACGTAGTGTCCTATTACTTTAATATTACGGATGATTTAGTTCTGTCCTTCAATATAATATAAAACGCTTTCCGCTTCCAATCGCACCACTCCCGGAACGGACGTGATCAAGTCCGAATTGTGACGGATCGCAGTAACGAGAGAATCAAAGGGATTGTTTGCACAAACTGATTGTCATTTTCATTTTCTGAAAATGGACACAAAAATCCGTTAAGTTTGTTGTAAGAAAATTTGAAACATTTCCACATTATTTTATAAGCTATATGTTCATAATACGGTCAAGGTTTAGAAAATTATATCGAATGGTAAAATTTGAACTACAAGCGGGATTTGAATCTGGAACCATCAGTCCCTAAATGCGGGATTTTGAGCTAATTGAAAAATAAGTCGTGTTTGTACTTCAATGCAGTTTAGCTGCAGAAATCTCTCAGTATCCTGCTTAGTAAAGCGGTTAAACAATAGGAACAAAACTTTTTTTTTTATGTTATTGTGACGGAACAAGCTACCTGATGTTAAGCGGTTACCTCTGCATATATCAGATGCATTTCGTCACAAGTAACGGTTAAGACAGCGATAAACGATGTTTTTTATGTTATTTACCAATAACTTTCAATCATTAATTAAGTTGCTTTCAGTTATTCCTATTATATTATCTCTACGCCAGTAATATTCAAGCCACACACCGTAATATAATATGAGAACTTAAAGGACATACAGGTTATACTAGCCTGGCCTACACTCTCCGCAGGGAAATCTAGCTGCGTCACACTATTGCAAATGATATTTTATAAATAAATAGCGACATCAAAATTAAGTGTAGCAAAGGGGTGGTAATGAAATATGCTGCAAAAGTTGTTTTTAAATTTATCTTTGTCTTATATTTTATTATAGCTTATATGCTAACGTCTGCTAAGTGAATAAACTTACAAAATAACAACAAATGAAAAAAATACTCACTACGATAGCACAATTGGCACATAATTTCCCGGCTATCGGGACAAATGGGCCCAAGTTCGGATCGCGCTCGTAGTTCAACATTTTTCTTTGTAAGATTGTATATTATTATTTGCAAAAAATGTATGTTTTAATTAAAATGACAAATTATACATCATGGTAATTGCTTTTATACCTAAAGGCGTAGGTATATTAGCAATAACCTGTTATGAATGTAGAGTGACATCTTGTATTCCTTATCATAGGAGCGTTGTCGGTGGATCAGAAAAGTATTTTCCATAAGAATGAATATAATATGGTACATAGGAATACATTGGTATATGTTTAGGTACACATTAGAAGGAAAATTTCAAAAAATAACAACATTGCTTTGCCTCAATTTTTCTTTAATTTACCTTGTAACCTTTACAGTCCACTGAATATAAAATAAATAAGAATTGCTTTCTTTTGAGAGACGATCTGTAAGTAAATTTTGAAGTATTAAAAATATGGTTTTGTACAACCTACATTTTAATATATAAATTGGGTACAAAACTAATAATATCATTAAGGTAACTACTTTTTTAATATGACTTCTGGCAGCAACTTCTACGCTGGAAAATTTGGTTTTCAAGTAATAGAAAAAAAATAATTTTCGGAAACTTCAAACTATCAAAAAAACTTCAGAATCTTTTGTTGGACGTCTATTCAATACTGAAGATCATAACCAGTATCAGATCTTATATATCCTTGAGTGATATAAACCTAACATGAAAACATTCAATCTAAACAATATCGAAAACAACATAGCATGCACGTAGGATAGTGGTCGAAATTGGACCTTTCCACTCACGAAGGCGCGCCCCTCCATATACTCGTATTTTGAGTTTAATTGTATAATTACTTCTGCCTATACCTCAGCGTACATACAGTAGAATACTGTCAGTATGTATACCAATAGCATTGTGTGTACCCGTACAAATGTGCAACGATAATTGACTGTGGGCGCGCCTTCATTGGTGAACCAGGTACCTTATTCTCTATGACGATCATATAACTATTGTCGCGAAGGAATCTTTCCGTAGATTAGGGTTTGTGCTGCGGAACTCTCGTGACTTTCAGAACATCGAGGTTATCAAGTTAATATTCAACGCTCTAGTCAGGAGTAAGCTTGAGGCCAGTGCTTGTGTGTGGCATCCGCATGAAGACAAATACACCTTAATGTTGGAGAAAATTCAAAAGGCCTTCCTCAGATACTTATACAAACGTAAATATGGATACTATCCTTTTATGTATCCTACGGATTTCCTGCTCGGTGCCCTAGGGTACTACTCACTTAAAGTTAGGACATCCCATGACCAGCTAAAGATTATGTGCAAAATTTTGCGAGGGCATATTGACGCACCAAATCTTCACAACCAGCTTTGTCATTTGTTCGTCCCTGACAATTACAATCGGGGCAGGATGCATAAACTGCTGACTGTGCCGAAGTGTAGAACTGTAGCACACGCATTTTCCCCGATACCGCGATCCCTTGCTGCGCTCAATGCTCTTGTCGAAGCAAAACCTGAATTTGATCTCTTTGACAGCAAGTGGCAAGATATCTTGATGGAGAGTTTAAGTTACTGTGAGACTACTTCGAAAAAGAAAAGACAATTTCGTCTACAACCAGTGCAATATGACGTGAATATTTATTTTGATTGTGTATTCTCAGTTGATTATTTATTTTTTATAATTTTTCATTTAAATTTTTTTGACATCTGTTTATAATTATTTTTTATTTTTGACATTTTATTATTGTATTATATCTATATATCATTAGTGTAAGTCGTGTGTAAATGCGGTTCTAATTTGAATAAATAAATAAATAAATAAATGACCATTTAAAAATAACGCGACGCGTTACGTTATCTCCGTGGAAAGGTCGTGATTTGTATTTTGCCACTTCAACTGCGAGTTCCAAACTGTCAAAATAACGCAGCTCAATGACAACTATTTGTTCTAGCGTCTGTGGAGTATAATGTGTAATTAATAAATTCAGACATAAGACAATCAAATTTCACGATCATGAATTAATCAAATAATATTAGATGATAAAAATACTTCTTCAAACGTCACTTGCGTAAACTAGAAATATAAGAATTCGCCTGAGACAACTTAATTTGTAGTAAAGATTTCTAAAAGTACTTGTCTATTTAGCGCGGTATCAAACGTGTTCTAGTTTATGGAACGTTATGATATCATGCGTTATTTGCAAGGAATCTTTAGTATCATAGATAATAAAGACCCAGGTCGCTACAAAGCAAAGCTGTATTGGAATAAAATGGACGTTTATATAAATAATAACTTAGGCTATTTAATTAAATTGGCGCTTTGCTCTACCATGTTCTTAGGAATATTTCCACTCTGTAATTGGTTACACCTAAGCAAGTAACGTGAAATGATATTGTAGGCAAGCGGTGAACGCTTCTCAAACCACCTTTCTCATAAATACTTCAGTAGTTCCGTTCTCTCCAAGGCAATCCAATCTCCGTGTGACCCATCAGGTGTCTCCAATAAAGTAAAAGTTGCTCTCAATTGCCCGGATCCCCCATTAGTATGCCGATCACTGCCCCCATCTTCGCGTGAACTTTGCCGTTCATTTCGGAAACTTTTTAGTCATTCACATGGTATTTTCACCTACTGTAAGAGTTTGTCTGGAATATTATACTTGTCTTCATGAAAGGAGAAAAATTAAAAGAAGAAGATGGTGGACACAGTAGGTAAGTTTTGTTTGTCCAATTGGTGTCATGTGAAGAAAGCAGCAGCAATGAAGATTGTGCTTTATTTGGAGAATTAAACGGAACGGAGGGTTCATCAAAAAATGAGATATTGGCTTAATGCTTTCCAAAGAGCGTAATCTCCATCCTATAGAACTAAAAGAAAACAGTACGTTAAAGCATGGGGTTGGAAATTAAATTGTTCCAACCGATATAATAGGCTTCGATACTGAAAGCCCGAGATGTACGCAAAGGTTTACTAGGCTTATATGCCAAAGTCGTAAAGCAGGGCTATTAAAGATCAAGGTTGAAATATTTAAAATAGCGTAAGTGTCAAACAACTTTGTAATAATCAATATATCTATGAGTAACGTGCAATATGTAGTGATAACTTCTCCAGAACTTCAAAATTAGGTGCGTGGAACTGACGTCAGAAGTTCCACGTAACCCGGCAAAACAGTTTTCTTTACTTTCGTTTCTGCACCAAGCATTATTAGTAAGGATTGACTCTCAAAATCTTAGGTGGTTTTTTCAATGGGTTTGTGACGGAACACGCACGCGGTCCATCTAATGCGAGGTAATAACCTATGCCTATAGCTGCACTGCGCCCATAGCCCTAAGACATATAGATGTTGTCTCATGCGCGTGTAGCTTACTGGCTCTCAACGACTTCTGCCGGAACACACTGTTAGGTGCTTGGCCTTGGCTGAAGGTCAGTAAATACAAACCTACTGATCTTAGTTGACTATATTTCTTCTAGACTCGATCGCCGCGCTCAAGTTGATGTGGTATACTTTGACTTCCGGAAGGCGTTTGATAGGATCAATAACGACATACTGCTGGAAAAATTAAGTGTTTTAGGCATTGCCCCAACCTTATTGCTTTTCATCGCAGACTATCTGCGTGACCGCCAACAGTTTGTCCGGCATGGTCTGTATGAGTCGCGATCCTATCACACGCGTTCCGGGGTAAGTCAAGGTTCGATTCTCGGGCCTCTCCTGTTCATACTTATGATGAATGACCTTCCCGAGGTTATCAAAAATGCATTTTGTATGCAGATGACCTCAAATTGTTCAGGGAAATAAGTAATGAGCGGGATTGCATTTTGCTTCAAGATGATATTGAATCGGTATATAAATGGACTGTTGATAACAAGATGGATTTAAATTATTCGAAATGCTCGGTGATGACTTTTGGCCGAAAGCCCTGTCCATTCGATTTTCAGTACAGACTAGACTGCCATCTTATATCCCGTAGAAATATTATAAAAGACTTGGGAGTCACGTTTGACCAAAAGCTTACTTTTAATGACCATATCACACAAATAGCAAGAGAAGCATTCCAAAGGCTGGGTTTCGTACTTAGGAACTCACGTGACTTTACAAACTTAACTGTGATCAAGCTCATCTTTAGCGCGTTAGTGCGCAGCAAGCTGGAGGCCAGTGCATGCGTGTGGCACCCGCATGAGAGCAACTATACACTTCTATTGGAAAAAGTACAAAAAGCATTTTTAAGATACCTCTACAAGCGCATGCAAGGGTTTTATCCATACATGTACCCAACTAAATTTCTCTTAGGTTTCTTGGGTTATAATTCACTTGTAGTCAGAAGGTCATATAATCAATTGGTCATCATAATCAAAATCCTTCATGGAAAAGTAGATGCTCCTTGCCTTAGTAACGAGCTGTGCCAATTATACGTCCCTGACAATTATTGTCGCGCTAGAAAACACAAATTGTTTCATATGTCGACGTACAACACGGTCGCTCATGCCCAATCTCCCATTCCGCGAACACTTGCTGCACTCAATGCACTCCTTGATGCGAGACCTGAATTAGATGTGTTTGCTGATGAATGGAAGATGATCCTGTCGGAATGCCTGCAGTTCTGCGAGACGAACGCATGATAATGCATTGGACCAAATTAATTATTATTATTTATATTATAATACATTAATATTATTATTATTTCACTATGACATATTAAGTTAATTGACCTTATGATTATTGTATTATGTATATTAATTTGACATAAATAGGTATGTAAATGCTCAATTATTGTGACATCTAACTTCTGTTTAAAAGTTCTTTGTAGAATCTATTGTCTTATGTTTTTTTGTTTTTTTTTTCCTTTATATTGACTATACTTATTTGAAATTCTACTGTTATTATATATTTTTTTAATTTTTTTTTATACTGTTTAATATATTTTTTGTTCTTCTAGCGTTAAATATGTATATGATTTAATTTTTGTTCCAATTTATTGTAAATAATTTTATCAATTCCTGCATTACTTATTGTTATTACTTTTGTGTCATTAATGTTAATGGTTAATCCGTATTAATTGAAATAAATAAATAAATAAATAAAATTGGCGCAGATTTTATTACTTGGGTGGTAGCTAGCGTATTAAATCGCTCGCTTTAAAACTGATATATTTATGTTTGCTTGGCAGGCAGTATGTATACTGCGTGCCAATTATTAATTTACCGCTAGTGACATTACTATTGGGCGCTTCCGTGCTTCGGAGGGCACGTTAAGCCGTCGGTCCCGGTTGTTGTCTTATGATCGCAGTCGTTAAAGCATGGTGGCTGGGCTTTTTGCGAATGCCCGTCTGGCTAGCTGTTGAATCTGAAAATCTGTCATCAAGCACCTAACAGTGTGTTCTGATAGTTACCCTTGAGAGCTCGTAATTCTAGGTTAGCCTAAACAACACCTTCGGCTACATCATAACTTACCGTCAGTTGAGATAGTGGTCAAAGGCTAACCTATAAGTCATCAAAAAAAACATTGGAGTGAAAATTACATTTTATGTGTAGATATACTTACAATAGTTATAAGTTTGATTACAAGCGCTATCGCGTACCGAGTGAAAAAATATTTTGCTCTCATAATTTTTACTTATTAAACATTTGTAAATGTATACAAGTTTTGTATAAAATGGTTTTTGAAACCGCTGGATGCAGCTTGTAAAATAAGTCTACTAGATATCTAATAGAATAGGTTTTAATGCAATGATACAACTTTACCCGGCACAGGCGCGCAAATGCCAGAAAACTGCAAGTTTTACTAAACCCAAGTCCCAACGTATTAAAAACAGACAAAGTCGACATACTACAATGTCAACCAACGCATGACCAGATTTACCGCAAAAACATACGACCATACTTGATTTACATAACAAAATACTGCACTGCGCACAAAACTCAAGCTAATATGCATAAAGAGGCGTGGCCGTCACCACGGCAACGGCGCCCGCCCAGCTGAAGGCAGATGCGCATGAGTCGGATAAAAAATGATCTCTATTGTGCCGATGCATCGACATCTTTTGAGATAGCTAGCGAGGCGATCAACTAATCCACGGTTACTTGAATGAAATTTTCCGAATGCTCGGCTGGCTAGCTTGGTACCTAGCCCTCAAATAGAAAAACCTGTCGTCAAGCACCTATCGGTGTACCGGCAGGTATCGTTGAGATCGAGTAATTCTAGGCAAGCCAAAATAATACCTACGACCGCATCATCACTTACCATCAGGAGGTTAAAGGCTAGCCAATCAGCTATAAGAAAAGTGTAACAGATTGTGACAGAAGGACTGAATAAATCTGTCAGGTATTCTTGAGAGCAAGCTAAACATACTAGGTTAAGCTTGTTTACATCTTCGACTACATCTTTGCTTATCAACATGCGAGTTTTATTCTATGTAATTGTGACGGAACAAGCTCGGGGCTCACCAGATGTTAAGCGGTTACCTCTGCCTATAACAGATGCATTTCGTCACAAGTGCGCCCGTCACCTTGAGACATACCTAGTTGTTAAGTCTCATGTGCCTGTAATTGCACTGGCTCTCAAGGACTGCTGCCGGAACACACCGTTAGGTGCTTGGCGACAGATTTTCAACTTGAGTGTGGTCCTAGCCAGGCGGGCATTCGCAAAAAGTCCTTGTTCATCACCGCATGCCAACATGCGGTCAACAAGCTCGCGGCGGGATTCGAACCATGGACCTGCTGCGCGGCAGTTAATAGCCAATGCTTCTGAGCCATTACTGCTTCAATTTCACTGATTATTAAAAATTTGGCCATCAGCTATTAAAAAAACTGAGGAGATTCTGTTACAAAGTAGTGCCGCGCTTTAAATGTCTACGACCGAAAAATCGACGAATATTTTTGACAGAATCGTTTGTTGAAGAAAAAAGTCTCCGTGAATCGGACTCGAGCATTGAGGGTTCTGCGCAACGAGATTTAAACCCCTTTTTTCTCGATGGTTCTGTGTTACCCCACACTATTCTTTTTGTATTTCACACATTACATAAAAAAAATAGGTTATTTTATTTCAACAGACCAATCCTTACCACCGACCATTACAAAGACACGACGCACACTTGGCTGATTATTATATTTTTTGGTCTCGTACAGTATACTATCTAAACCCAAATCTTTTTTCTTAAATAGTGCCAAAACGGACTAGCCGGTGCCTAGCCAGATGTGATGCATCAGGTCTGTCCATTACAGTGTCACCACTGTGTGTGACAATGCACTGCGCTTCACGAGACATTCGTTTTTAATTCTTGATTGCCCGGTAATTACACACAGTTACACTAATTGCTACAGTTCCCTTCAAACCTAAGCACAGGATCTGTAGGTACCTACTGAGACGGCCTCTAGCTTAAGAGGCTTAACACCTAGTTTTTCGCCTGATTGGCACCACCCAGGGACCACGTGTGGGGTATCACGATTTTGGGGTACTCTTGGACGAGGTTGACTCAGCCCCCTATATACCGTCCACTGCTGGCTGACTCTGTTTTCGTTTCGTCGCCTCTTACATGATATATGGGAGGAGCAATTGTAGCCCATTAGAAAAATACTGTATCCATCTGGATGTGACTATTGAAAACGGTAAGAGATAGTAAAGGGTGAAAGAATAAAAATTCATAAAGAATAGAGAAAGCAGACAAATCACACATGTCAAAAATCCAAAATGTCGGAATTCAAACTGACATCCATGAAAAATCCTTCAATCTACTACAATTACAAAAGTACTACAATTTTCGAATTCCTAGTTATAGTAGTTTTTAAAGATTGATAGATTAAGAAATAAAAATATTCTGAAACGGACAAATGTCATGTTACGATTAGCTTATTTTTTTAATATACACCTAAATATATAGTTGCAATCTGTTTGATGAGCTCTCGACAATGCACCCGGTATTGTGAATACAATATTTTAGTAAGTGTGTATACGTTATGCTACCTAAGAAACAAGTGAGGTAAATTTCGTACTAGTAGTCGTTCCGTTTACACTTAGGCTTCTATAAATGCATCTCAAAGTTGTGATCCATCATAAGATGTAGTTTTTGAAAGATGTTCTATACTAAATGTCAACACTGCTTCTTAAGAACGATCACATCTTTGAGATGCATTTAGCAATTTGAGCCTTAGTACCATATTCCAGTTCATAACTCCTTCACTCATTCTGTTAACGATCTGGAGCTCGTGAGACACGTACAAAATATAGACACAGATCCATTTTACGTCCACGTGCCCCTAAAAAGTTTAAAATAAACCGATAACTGTATAATGTAAAGGCACAATTTAACACCTCCCTGCAGTTTCAAGTTTCGAATTCAGAACGGTTGCAAATGAATGGGATTCAAATTACAGTAACATTTTATTATATTGTATTGTATTGTATTGTAATCGCCACTTTATAGCCGTTTAAGTGATCGCAGATAGCTTTGACTCGTTTTTATCGTTCGTTATTTGATTATAGGGCTATTAATAAACGAGGTATAGAGTGAGTTCTATTTTTAAAATGATCGAATGGCAGTTGCATGGGGACATCGAAATGATTTGTATTTATTAACTAACTTCCAAAAAAGGAGGAGGTTCTCAATTCGACACGTAGGTATATTTTTTGTGTATGACCACGCATATAACTATCTAAATAGTTGTCCAATTTTGATTACTCCTTATTTATTGAAAAGGTGGTACCCCTGAGGTGGTTCCATATAAATTTCATCAAACAAGATATTTTAAACTTTTCAGATTTAAAAGTTGGTTCCAATTTTATTTAAAAGAAACACGTTGATTACACTTTTAAGGGTCCGGTATAAGCAAATTTGAGGTCAGTAATGTCACTGCACTGTCTGTTTGTCGCTTCGTATGTCACGGCCCCTAAATATCATAGACGGAATGAGTTTCAAATCTAAAAAGGAATATATTTTGTGAAGTATGTTGACACAATTTTTTATTTATAATATGTATACAATTAAATACTGTAATCATTAAATAATATTCAGTGGGACAGTAGAGTGACTATATTATTTTGTATATCATCAATAAAGAAATCACTATCTCATAAACTAAATTACTTCTAAATTTAGATTACCTCATACTACTACAACTGAGCTGAAACTAAAAATAATGAATACCAGACAAGTATGAGTTAGACTTATACCAATAACGATCTTGAATGGATTGAAACATTATACATAATTACATAATAAAAAAGGAAACTCAACTCTGACTCCATACATGATCAATATCAGTACAACTTACAACTGATTTTGTACAAAGTATAGCTGGAGAGTATATAACTGGTGCGCGTAATTAATTAAGACGAGGCTGCGGAAAAAATACTCTCATTCGACTAGTTTTTTTAAGCAACTGAAATATGCAATCAACACGAAAACTTAAATATTTGATATTTCAAACCTTTTTCTATCAGTTGTACAGTCAGAAACACATTTGAAAGAAATTTACTCGATAGTTTTAATTTTTCAAAATGAAGCCTTTTCTTTAAATTATTGGAGTTTTCTTGGAAACTACATCAGTTACATATTATTAATAATAAACACACATAGAAAGGAAATGTAGTTTATTATCCGCTGTATAAGTAAAATTTACCTAGAGTAATTAGTATTGTCATAATAAATTAAATTGTGTTTTAGACTTACGACCTTTAGTTCTGTGCAGGATTACGGTCAATCGGAAGATTCGATATTCAACCTTATTAGCTTAGGATTACGAAATAAAATCAATGCGTAAGAGCTGTCCTTCAGTGCCGCGCTGTGCGCCGTTGGACGTGGACCTATCGCTCGCGCGCTATCACCTGTGCTGTGCAGTATAAATACGTATCTTGGTAGGTATATCAATCAATATGGGAAATAAAGATAACTAAAAAATAAAAAACGAAGCAGAAGAGTCGATACAAAGACTTTGCAAGAATTATGACAGAGCGTATAATATTTCAGTTTATTTTTACCTATGCAAATTTAATATTCGTTTGTGTTTCGGTGTTTATTCTATTCATGAAACATATTATCTCTATCGAACTAAGAGATTCTATACCTACTAGGTTCCTATAGTACTGTAATGGAGCTATAAAATAACTAAATGTCGTACTAATCTAAGTACGATTAGTTGGATACTATAATAATATCTGGTAATGTATAGTTATGGTCTCACCTGATGGTAAGTGATGTGGTAGAAGGTACCAAACAGGTGATAACTAAAATTATCTGGCTCTAAAGTACAGCTGCCGTTCAACCGTAAATGGAGTTGAGTGTTGCTAAATAATAATAACACAAGCGTAGCAAATCAAAGCATTTGGTTTGGTGGGTATATCGCAATAAAACATCGAACATTGTTCATGTCCCTCAAGACTAAATGTAGATTTATATCAATGAAAGAATATTCAGAATCAGGCAAGTAGGTATATATTCAAGAGATTATCTACAAAGTCACCTGCATAGGTACTTTTAAATATACATTTTATCACTTAGACATGTACATATAAGTAACGATTTATACAAATATAATAGAGTGGAATAAATAGATTCTGTACATATATATAATAAAATAGACTGTGCTCATAAAATGCACCTTCTTTCTCAGGAAAAAAAATAATAAATCAGTCAAAGTCCGAGATCACTCGGAACAGGGAGAACTGTCGGAGTCGCCATCTCATATAATAAATTTAGACTGTGTTCTTCCACTATATGAAAATAAGTGAGTAATCTTTGAATAAAGTATTACTAAATATGCACATTTTATTCACAGGAAATTTCGTAAACGAAAAAATATTATTTAGTAAAAGAAATAATATTTAATATATTATTTAAATATTATAATACCTATATTAGGCAAAAAAATATTTTGACCTATCCATAGCAGAGCAGCAGGTAAACTTAAATAACAAAAACGTATAAATGTATATATACATTTTTTTTTTATTGCTGATAGGTAAGCCTTTAACCACAATCTCACCTGATGGTAAGTGATGATGTGGTCGAAGGTGTTAACAGGCTTAACCTAGAAATACTGGCTCTCAAGGACAGCTGCCGGAACACACCGTTAGGTGCTTGGCGACAGATTTTCCACTTGAGGGTGGTCGCTAGCCAGGCGGGCATTCGCTAAAATGCCCTTCCACCATGCGGTGAAGCTCAAGCCAGCGGCGGGATTCGAACCATGGACCTGCTGCGCGGCAGTCCATAGCCAAAGCCACCGAGCTATCATGCTTTTTACACTGAAAAAAAAAACTTTACATTATTATCGCCCTGCACTTGTCACACCTCTGTAGGGTCGGTATAAACAATATATTTTTTCTGAGTACCTTCACAAAAGACAACGCATTGACATAATTGTGCGGAGTAAGACTTAAATTTTATGGCCGGCCTCCTATCTGAAGCAATATGCCTTTGCGTATGCCATCGTTGATATGTATTATACTCGCCTTTGCCCCCTTTTCGGTTATTAGTAAGGGTATTAGATAGATGGTAAAGAGCGATGTTTTACTCTTGACGTGCAAAAAATCTGACGTGAAAATTATCTGAATTTATGTATTTAAATTCATTTATTCATATTCACTACACCCCCTTTCTGAAGGCCGAGCTTCAGCAGGGGCGGAGCAGTTTGTATGGTGGCCGTCTTGAAATCGCCATTTTGGATTTTTGACAGGTGTCATTCGACTGCTCTCCCGACATTTATCCTTACTTCTACCTTTTAACAAATTCTATCTACACATTCTAACAAATTGTGCGAAATCGATTGTCGGACAAACAGAAATGTACAGTTGCTTTTCTGAAGGCTTCAGGTAACGGATTGTCTGTAAAATGTATTTTGCAGGTATATATATCAATCAAAAATTTGATTGATATTATCAAACTGAAGGCTAAATGCACATTTGTAATATAACTAAATGCTTAGGCCGTGTACGTGGCGATGGTAAAAGGCCGGACGGCATGACTTTGGTTCCGTGGAGGATGGGAAGGCCTCTGGTATGGGACGCTACCTGTGTCGATACCTTAGCACCTTCTCATATTCCTGCTACCCAAAAAGTGGCCGGTGCGGCGGCTGAACTAGCAGAAGGCCTCAAAAGGCGCAAATATAGTAATCTCAGTAGTTGTTACATGTTTGTGCCTTTTGGGGTCGAAACGCTGGGACCGTGGGGACCGAGCGCCAAACTATTATTCAAAGACGTCTCAAAACGTCTGGTCGACGATACTTGTGACCAAAATGCTGGCATATACTTAGGACAAAGGATAAGCATTGCCATACAACGTGGCAATGCGGCCAGCATTTTGGGAACACTGCCTAATGGTAGCGGAATATTGGATTAGTTTGTAGTAATTTTTTTTATATTTTTTATTTAAATATGTTAATTTTAGTCATAAATATCTGTTACCACATATTATAAATAAAATCGAGCAAAACTAAATGCTTATTTGCCGTGTAGTATGGAGACAAAAAATTAAAAATAGAATTTCTACAAAAAGATGAAGAATTTTGGAGGGAAAAAAATGGAGACAAAACTAGTCACATTCTATATGGACTGCCTTCTTCCTGAGCTGGTCGATCCCCGCCACCCAAGGAAAAGAATGATCGGGATCAAGAATTTGCGGATACTTCTAGAAAAAAAAAATCAAGAGGAGGCTGTCGAGGGTGACTTGCAACATCAAAGTGCAAATCCTTCAGTACTTCCTCCCGCCATAAAAAAAAGACTTAAGAGCCTTTACGCTTTGCGCGATCGGTCAAGTTTAGGCATTTATTGAAGCACGGCGCAAACGGGCACACCGTTAGCAAGGATCGAGCGGTCAACGACGATGTCGCATGGAATAAAACATTTTGATCCTTTTTGCAGTGTTATTTATTTTTGATAAATAATGTGGAATGTTATGTAACTTTGTAAATTCATTTCTCATCTTTACTGTTTACAAACAAAGTAGACTTAAATGAACCTAATAATAAACCTTGAGGTATCTACTCATTGACTAACTATAACTATAGTCCATTAAAAAGTTACATGAGCTTTGCATTTTTAGAGCACGCAATTTATTTTTGGGACATCTTTTTATATGTGGGGGTCTGAAGAAGCTTTACCGCAAGTTTGTGGGGTCGCCACCCTTGTCCCCCGGCCGCCATCTTGGAAAAAGGGGTAAAAACACGTATTTTGCAATATCTCAGAAGCTATGCGTTTTATAAAAAAATTGTCAGAACATAATTTGTAGCAAATTGTGTTGCCCACAAACATATTTATATAACTTTTTGCCCTAAATTAAATATTAAAGAAGTTATAAGCAATAATAAATTTTTTTGCTCTATAACTTTTTTATACATTTTACAAAAAAAATACCCTAGAACAATCTCGTAGATGATCTGCTCAGGATTTTTTTACGAAACTCGCAGGTTAATTGATAAAACTGAAAATAATATCCACAATTTTCAATACGTTTACACGTTGCAAAAAATGTAGCACAACTAAGAGAATAAAATGAGATAGAAGAAACAGCTAAGCCTACGTATAATAATAATAGTCGTAGCAGGCAGATGTTCCTTTGAACCCAAACGGTTACTCAGACCTTTTCTACCTGCTTATCCTTCCGTAAGTTAAATTTAGTAAGTTCTATGGTAAGGAAAACAGGAATGAAGAAGTAAAGTTGTACGAATTCAACAATTTTTTTAAGAATATATTTACAATAAAAAATATAATAAGTTAAACATTTCTTTTTGACCGGATCCTCATGAGCATTGACGAACCTGGTCAACTTTGGAGCGCTGTAACAGTGTGTTAAATGGATTAAAATAAAATAAAAAAATCCTCAAAAGAATCAAAAATGTTGGTCTGAGGTATTATTTTGTAAAATAAGAAAAAAAAGTTATAGAGCAAGAAAAAAATATGAAAATTTTCTCACTTTTTTGCTTATAACTTCTTAAATTTTTAATTTAGGGCAAAAAGTTATAATAACATATTTGTAGGAAAAATAATTTGCTGGCCGGGGCACAAGGGTGGCGACCCCACAAACTTAGATTTGTCTCAAAAGTAAAATTGCGCCCTCTAGGAATTGCAATATTCGGTCCTTAAATTGTAACATTTAAATGGACTACTATGTAGGTATCTATATTTTATTATGTCCTCCTAACCATAATTGTATACATATAGGCAAATAACTTAGTTTTGTAGTTTGTATACCTGCTTTGTGCATGCATACCTTGGTTCATTATATTTGTATAACTGCCCTGTTGGCGGAACGGCTTTAGATAGATAGATACATATCAAACAAATTATTGGAGTACAAAATTTTATGCCCAAGGCGGGAATCGAACCCGCTTCCTCCGATATCGCGTCGGATGCTTAACACCATCTCAGCCACCTGGACATTGGCATTTCTGCCGAAACTTTGTGCTCCAATTGTATTACTTTAACCATCATAGGGGACGGTGCGCGGCCATCAACCAGACTACAAGACTTCATCTGATCGAAAGAAGTGTTTTTTCAAACACTTAACTCTCGGTATGATGTTGCTACCCTTCTATATTTCTAAATATGATTACAAGCACTATCGCGTGCTAAGCGAAATCATATCAAACAAATTATTGGAGTACAAAATTTTATGTCCAAGGCGGGAATCGAACGCGATATCGGAGGACGCGGGTTCGATTCCCGCCTTGGGCATAAAATTTTGTACTCCAATAATGGCTAATGCACTCAATTACAAATACAATAAACTTTCTTCCTGCATCATTTAAAAAACAAAAACTTTTATACATTAGCCACACCAGCCTTGAGAAAAGGGCTGTAAAATGGCTTTGCTGGAATAAGGGCTCTTAACTTAATGTTGTCTTAGGTTTTCGCGATTGTTACACATAGTAATTAAACAACATTAAACTGTTTAAATCTCGTATATTTATCATTATTTTTGTCCTGACGTTTCAAACACTTTGCAGTGATCGTGGTCACGGGGACTGCAAACTTGAAAAAAAACTTGACTTTCCGTTTCCGATACTCGTTATTTCTCACGCACACTTTTGCATATCATTAAAACTGTATAAATTGAAAACAATATATTTTTTATTTTATAAATGATTTTTTGTTAATTTATATACATCTTAACTTAATTTGTCGATAACTTCTGCAGACTATACCACTTACTAACAATCTAATAATCCACTATTTTTATTTTAAAGTCTAATTTAGTCACCTGTTCCAGTACCTCTCACTTGTCTGCCATGTTTCATTAAAAAAGCCTGTATAACATGTTCCCTACAATGTTTCTGCAGCTGTGTGTTTTTTTCATAAAATATCCCAAAGTTTAAGGCCCTTACAATTGCGTATGTAGACTCTTTTGCAAGTTTGGTAAAAAAAAATCTTATCCTGCTGTTTAGAAGTGGCTAGATATATATCTGGTTGGTCTAATTTTTACCATAGTTGGTATATGAAAGCAGAGTGGTAGTAAAATAACACCTTTCTGTTAACCACTGTAACTGAAAAATTAAACGAAATAGGATGTATACGAATTACGAACATATTTTCAACATAAGTAATTAATAGTCAAAAATTATATGATAGCAATAAAAAAAACAACCTGCATTATATTATTATGGGAACGTGTACAGTAGCATAGTTATGAAAACTATAATTCATATTTGTATGACGAGTCGTGGTAAAATATATTGCCCACAACTAACATTTAATGAAATCAAATCAAATCCATTTATTTCAGGTCCATTGTACCCATATTCACCGAATATAATATAATATTTTGCTCATTCAATTTGATGGTATTTTACTTTATTCTAATGATGTGTAACATGTAATCTGATTAATCACATTCCAAGATACTGAGAACAATGTTGATTCATTCATAAATAATCGTCCACGCGGATGCCAAGTAACATTACTTTCGTTACTACGGAGAATTTAAAAACACCCCATTTATCAATATATATCATGCCGTTTGGGCTGTTATGTACCACCATCATATTCCGACCCTTGTCTCACTTATGTTGGTTTGGTGCAGTATGTTTTTTTCTATAAACACGGAGACTGCGACGCAACAACATAGCAAAGAAACTTTAAAAAAAAAAGACTTGAAAACAATTTTTTAAATTAAACAGTCTGAAATAACTGGTTGATATCGGTTCAATATGATCTCAAATTTGTGTTTTTATCACTATTGAACAATAACTTTCATCTATATTCATAGTTGCCACTTACATTAGTTGCTAGAAGCACTGCGATCGTCAAGGCATTTTGGCAAATTACTTTTTAGTAAGTTGACTGTAACTGGCAAACCGTTCGCCGGTGTTGATGAAATTAAAATGAAACCAATAAAGAGTTAAACTGTACTAGCAAAAAAAAAATAATCTTCTATATTGTAAGGTTCAGTAAAAAAGTTATGTGTGGTCAAACATAAAATAAATAATAGACAAGTCAATTTAAGAACCCTCTTTCTATTGGGAAGTCAGTTGAATATGTATAATATGATATACCAATAATATAAACCAATAAAGTCGAGCAGACATGAACATATGGTAATAAGTAATAAGTCTGTCGACCGTAAGAATAATTTTGAAAAGTAAATCAAATAATCAATTTCTTACTAAGAAATATTAGTAATGTTGATAAAAATAAAAACGTGACATCAATTGCAGTATATACAAAGTTACTTTATATATCGAAATTCGTCACGTGAATAAGATTATAAAAAAAGTTGAAATCGTCTCAATGGTATCTGTGTTCGCGAATCTAATATCAAGTATACAAATATGTTTATAAGCGAGACGCGTGCGCCGCTGCTGCACATCGCCTCGTTCGGTGCAGCGGGGATCGTTGCGCCGCATGGGCGGAGCTAGCGTGGGAATTATTTTTGACTGCCTGGACTTAACTCTGCATGCGGATGCAAGTATACTGAATAATGAATATGGTTTTCAACCGTTGACTTTTTGATATATATTTTTATGGTATTACTTAAGAGTTAAAAGTTACTTTAAAAATAAACATAATTAATACTTATATTGACCAACATGTATTAAAATATAATCTAAGTAGAGAAGAAAACAGTAGAACTCTTCGTGCGAGCTCGTCCGATGAAGTACTGCTACCATACCTGTTTCTACCGACAAGCAGTAATGTTCACATTACTTCGTTCCGGTTTGAAGAGTATGGGTGCCGTTAAAATTACAGGCACGGTGGGCGACAGACAGGGCGCAGTGGTGTTCTCACTTTTGACGAACTGTATCTGTTATATGCAGTGATTACCGCCTAACACTAAGTGGGCGTCGTGCTTGTTCCATGAAGATAGCATAACAAAAGTACCATAAGAGCACAACAATTAACAATGTTGTTTACATAGCATAATCATCCCAATCAATTTCATACACATTTATTTAATTATAGTATAATTACTCGTAGCATGCCCAAAAGAACTGACGCATGCTACGAGAAAACAGAAATGATATCGGATGGAAAATCATACTTCCTAGCGGGACCCGATTTCCAGAAATAATTTTGGGTGGCAAGGGAAGACTTCCACCTTCCCTTTCCAACCAAAATGTTATTTCAAAGTTATATATTTTTTAAAATAGAAAGCCAACGAATATTCAAATAGCATTTTCAATATATAGATGTAATATAGCTCTGTCTGATATTCAAAATCCTAATTTTATGCAACAGATCGCCATTTGAGAATAAATCCCTTGAGTAAAAAGTTCCTTTAGAATTACTATAGCTTTCGTCTAGACGAAGTACAATCAAGAAGGGACCACAAAAACTCGTTTAATTAAACGACCAATGCATTCAGGAATGTCACTCAGGGTACCTATAGTTACTGCTCTGCTCTGAGGACATTCCACAATTTTATTATCCTCCTAGCCAATGAGTTTGTTTACCAATTCGCAGCCATTAATACGGAAGGTTGGTATTAATTACATAGATTATTATCTATACTAATATTATATGGCCTCTGCCAAGCTAGCGCCTGTCACCTACGTAATGTAAATTATGTATTGTAATAATTTTACTATATAGTATGTACTTAACACATTTTTAAAAAACGTTTAAAATAATGGCCCCGAGTTTCTTGCCCGTTCTTCTCGCAGTGGCTCTATAATTTTTGTTTGCTGAACGTGGCAGTACAATTTAGTATATTTTAATATTAAAATTTGTAATTGACCTTCATAAGAGCGTCGTAGACGCCTAAATTGAATAAATGATTTTGACTTTGACTTTGACTTTGATCCAATATTGTTTGTTTTTCTAGTTATGAATAATGAACAGATTCAGGCGTTACTTTGCGAAAAAAAATATTTTACAATAATAACAAATATTTCGAGAATATTTTAACACGACATGAAATAAATATATTAGAAAGCATTTAAAATATATCTAGTGACCATTCCGCCTAATTTTCCTGCTAAGCCGATGTGACGTCACAAATGCCACTAACCGAAACAATAATTTATCTATGCCGAAACAGACCAATTTTCGATACATGTCGATTCTACACGAAGCGCCTCAGGAGGTCTAGACTCTTCGAGCACACTATCGAGAAATGGAGAAGAGAAATAGAAAAGAATACTTTCAAGTTGGTCTCATTAAAATTTTATCAACATCGGTCGAGTAGTTTATCAGTTACACTCAATTATTTAATTTGACAGTTTCAATATTTTTATGCTTTTGTGACACGAGCTCGAGGCCCACCTGATATTAATGGGTAACCCTTGCCTATAAC
The DNA here is from genome assembly GCA_963854805.1 of Plagodis dolabraria. Classification (NCBI taxonomy): domain Eukaryota; kingdom Metazoa; phylum Arthropoda; class Insecta; order Lepidoptera; family Geometridae; genus Plagodis; species Plagodis dolabraria. The sequence goes on along the minus strand of OY978452.1, from coordinate 1,848,146 downwards.
AACTGGCTAATTGATCTGCGCCCGTCACCCTGAGAAATACACATATCAAGTCTCATGTGCCTGTAATTTTATGAATTACTAACTGGCTCTCAAGGACTGCTGCTGCATTTTCCACTTGAGGGTAGTAGTAACTAACCAGTTGATCGTTCGCAAAACGCCTCATGCATAGAAGCTTAAGTCGGTGGCAAGTTTTGCTCAACAGTAAATATTGACCGATAATAGTGACTACAAAATCAATATCAACGTAAAAGAAGACTTTAGATGTAGAGGCAAATGTATATTAGACTCAATATATACAACTTAGAGTCAATGTATTTGTTAGAGTTAGTAGTGTTGACTACGTTAATAGGAAGAAAAACAAAAACTGGTAGTTTTTCGTTATTTTATGCTAACACGTTTTATACGACAAGAACAGACGAATGGACAGGCAGGGTTATCTTTTACGAACACTCATCTGGTGTTTAATGTTTCTTAATTGAACGCTTTTATAAACACGCTTTAATAAGTTATAAAGTTAAGCATATCAGCTATAACTACAGCTAGAGCCCCGCTAATATCAGATTTTTATGCTTATTTTCAGTACTTTATAGACTCTGTACTAAGTTTTTTTTTTTTTTTTTTTATGTTATTGTGACGGAACAAGCTTGAGGCCCACCTGATGTTAAGCGGTTACCTCTGCCTATAATAGATGAATTTCGTCACGAGTGACGAATTGCACTGCGCCCGCCACCTTGAGACGTAGTTGTTAAGTCTCATGTGCCTGTAATTTCACTGGCTCTCAAGGACCGCTGTCGGAACACACCGTTAGGTGCTTGGCGACAGATTTTCAACTTGATGGAGGTCGCTAGCCAGGCGGGCATTCGCAAAAAGCCCTTCCAATGCCAATGCCACTGAGCCATCACTGTTTCAGTTTTTGACTGGTTCAGATTTATTTAATAGCCACGCATCAATTTAAATGATTCCACACTAAAAAATGTGAGCTTATATCTCTGTGTCTGTGTTTATGATTGCTCATTTCCGAAACAACGTATTTTGATAAGACTTTGTGCATTGGTTTGTTAGGTCCTAGATTAACATAATATTTTTTTGGGTGGAAACGAGGTATTTACGAGGAATACGAAGAAAAACACACTGTTTTCTCTTCTAAAACTAAGCCGATTAAACTATTTTTGGGCATTAAAATTTTAAGAGACTTTATCATTTTTCATTTTCAAAACTTCTGGTCTGGTAATCCTATGATAAAAACCACAAAAACGGGCTATTTTTTGTAATTGCCATATTTCATATATTTAGTTGTTGAAAAAAGGAAATGACAGGCGCGTGTTTATATGCCTAGACTATATATACTAAGATAACAAAGTAAGATAGCAAACTTCCCTTTAAATTAACTTAGAAATCTAATTCTCGTTCGGAGTTCGCTTTTTCACTTGTTAATGCAGGTGTAAATTAATGAAATAATTCTAACCTCCTGAAGAGAGTAGATAACATTAATATAAAAATAAAATGACATAGGCATTAGCTCGCGATCGTCAATTTTGTAATGTTTTGTAAACTTGAAGTTATCATAATTGTTCTCATTTAAACTTTTTTGTTTAAAGTTTAATATTTTAGTATTTCTATATTCTATTCGTATTTTTTTTGTTTATTAATTCTATTTCACCGTATATTTTTTTGGTAATCGAATACTAGTGGTAGTTAAAAAGGAGTCCATTGATTTTTCTTAGGGCCCGAACGAATCTTTACGGCACGGTCACCTGTCGTCGCTGCGCCTTAATCACCGCGCACGCGAATTTCAGCATGCGTGCACTAATAGATATGTGCGATATTTGCGAGCAGGGGAAATTCCGTGTCGTGGAGATGTGTCCTGGCCGGGTCCATAGTCCCCATTTAGAAATTATATGGATCAGTGCTTATAGATTAAGCTGGGGACTATAGCGACAGTAAAAAATTTACTTTATTTCATAAATACCTATACTTTAATCACAACGTTCTTATGCGCTTAGTAAGGTTCGACTGTATCCCCATATTTCTTTATTTGCTCTAACTATCTAAGAAGAAAGTCGAAGTCAACAAATATCAGGACTTTGTTCACTTCTTTGTTTCTTTTGTTTACTTGCTGAGAAGTTGTCTGTTATCACGGGAATTGATATAAGTTTTCTACCCAATAATATTTATCTCTTGTGTAGACAAAGATCAATCTTTGCGATGGAGAAAATAAAAAGAAGTTTTGACAATGAGATGAAAGAGACGAGGTTCTGTGTTTGGTTTGTATATAAACGAAAAATCACATTACAATCACACTAAATATGTGTTTATTACAAATCACCTCCTAAACGGCTGAAAGGACTCTCATAAAAATTTGTGGGTATGTATATTCCTTAGATAATGGACTATGACGAAGACCAATTTTTATATTCTGATTTACTAAGAACTCTAAGAAGTGCCCAAAAGAGCGCAATCATTTCGTGTATTCTATGTCATGGGCGTACGAACTCTTTAGAAGTCTGGGAGATGTCGTATACTTATTACGATTATTTATCGCTTAACTGATTAACTGTTTAACTTTTATATTTTAACAAATAATATGTACTTATGTACATGTCTGTAACTTGATCTTAACTTTGAGGATGGCATTGTGACATGAAATAAATAAAATATGTATAATATATTCTTTCGACTTGCAAAATATCTTATTTCTTCCAATTTGATACAGGTACCAACAAACACTATTTAAAAGATTCACCTGATAAGGATAGCGTGATCTACTTAGTTCATACAACTATATATTTCTAGTAAGAACGTGCCTCATAATAATTTAGAACGGCTTGAAGTTTGGCGCCATAAATAATAAAATTTTAATTTGTATGAACTTGTATTTTATATGTATGACAAGTATTAAGTCATAATATAAAACAAAAAACGCATTTGCGGAACCCCTAGGTCGGTTTAGCAAAAATATATCTGACTTCTTAATCAGTCAAAGTGCGTAGAAGCGCACCTTCTACTTATTGTTATTTTTAAAACTAATAAAGTAATATCATTTATATTTTAATTATATGTAATTACTAATAGCATGTTGTGTTAGCCTTTAAGAGATTATACATGAAGCAATGTACTATAGTAGAAAATAATGTCGTGTATGTAAAAATGTAATAATTCTTGGCTGACCAGAAATAAATAAATTAAAAATCAATGTAGTATGTAATACCATCATGCCTGTTTGTATCCTTCTGAAGTACGCAGAGGTGTCTTGACCCAAGTAACTTTTCTGGTTTCCTATCTTTTTATTTATTTAATGTAATTAAAGTAATAAAGCAATATCACATTAGTTGTCAATTACAAATTTAAATATGAAATGAATCATTATTTATGACAGTATTTACAAATTATAGGTACTTAACTTATGTCAAATCAAAATTTAACTATACAATGAATTAGTTTTTATCATCATCATCATGTTTAAATTTCATAAAACTCAAATTAATCAATAAATGAATTAATTAACAAATGTCATAATTACATATTACTATTGGGTATATATTTGCTTATTGTTTAATTATTATGTTACAGGGGACAAGTCTATTATTTCAGAAAAAAGTTTGATATCTAAACTGCGACTGTCATTGAGAATTAATTTAAAGGAAAACACCTGTCAAAACTCTCAATATGAAATGTATCAATAGAAGGAATTGTTTCTATCCCCCTATCCGTGGTACGACATGTTGGTTTGTCCATAATGTCCTTAGCAGATAATAAACTTGTAACCCTCCTCAAGCCGACGACGTACCCGGAGTCCCAGAGGCCCCCAGCCTCAATAAGATGCTATCTGCTGCAGATGTAACTACTCCCTAGATTTAAACCCCTTAGCAGTTAGTCAGTACAGTCAGCTGCACCACATGTTTTAATGTATATAAATGGTTTCATCACACGGCCGTATAGCTCGAGAGCTAAAAGGACTATTCTACATTGTTTTAGACGTCTTATTAAATGTTCTAAAGGGCGACTAAGGGAATCATGCGCATACTGAGCGGCGTGCTACCACGCTATTATATTACATACACAATACATTTACTGCACTGTACATGTTATTACATTACTACAGCAGGTTATTGTACTTCCAACGAGAGCATTTCTATGGAGGGTTGGGGCCAGACAACCGGTCACAGATAAAACCGAAGCCATAACTTTTTACAATTCATGATCTTGTATGTTACTGTTTGTTGTTGATGAAAAATATACTTATAATCACCGACCCCATATTATATCGATAAGGGTTATATATAATTTTAATAACAGGCACTTGTTCAAAATACTTCATTTTACGAAAATCTGGCACAAAGTTTCACCAAATTTTAACACTTAGTATTCGCATACGCCTATCTCCGACATATAGGTTACATAATATGTAAAACAAAGCTTTTCCATTTTACTCTTGTACATTTTGTAGAATAAATTTAGTTTTTCGGCGAACCGTGCTCCTCGCGAATAGTTTATCGGTAAATGGTACGAAGCTAATTTTTTTATGTTTACGATGAAGAAGTTACGAGGTACGAGTACTCTAATACGAAAACAACAAACTGAATAACTGAATATAACTCTTTCAAAATAATATGGTATAACCAAACGTACCAGGTTATTTTTTTATTGCTGATTAGGTAGATGACCACTATATGGTAAGTTATGATGCGATTGAAGTATTTTTTTACCTCACATAGAATTACTAACATACAATGAGATGCTTGGCGACAGCAGCATGAGATGCTTTTTTTACATTTGGGTGATTGGTAAGCCCGTGGGCATTCGTAAACCGACCATGCTGTGATTGCTATTCTTTTAGACAACAACCGAGGCCAACAGCTTAACGTGCTCGCCATAGTGCATGCATGCTCAGTAGTAAAATCCAATAGCGGTCACCCATCCAAATAATGACCACAGCTGACGTTGCTTAACCTCGTTGATTGCCTGATTAAACTTCGCTACAAAACTACCTCATAGTAATTAATTGTAAAATCGATTTGTTATGTTGCTGACTGTACTAATTTAACTAAGACAGGACGGCAGATTGCCGGGCGGTGGGGTCTAATAAATGTTATCAAACACTTCGAAATTGCACCACGATCATTGAGCTATAATAGCATTTTGAAGCGTTGATAGCTGAAGTAATAGGTACGGACTGCCGTGCCGCAGGTTCTTGGTTCTAACTCCACCGCTGCTGGCTTGAGCTTCACCTCCTGGTGGAAGGGCATTTTGCGAAAACTCGCCTGGCTGATAATCACCTTTAAGTGACAAATCCGTCACCAAGCACCTAGCAGTGTGTTACGACAGCAGTCCTTGAGAGCTAGTAAGTAATTATGAAATTACAATTACAGGATACTTAATACCTGTATGTTTCAGGATTATGGGCGCAGTGCCGTTTGTCACTCGTGACGAAATGCATCTGTTATTGGCAGAAGTTATCGCATTACCCTAGGTGGGCCTCAGCTTCTTCCGTAACCTAATAACATAAAAAAACAATAATAAAAATCAACGCCATTAATTCTGCCACCATAGAAAAAGTTCTTGTGTTCTATTTACTGCAGATATATTAACTTTTTTACGTACTGATAATCACTTACCAATACGTAAAAAAGGTAAAGGCTATTCCTAGAATTGGAACTGGATCTGTCAGGTGCTTAATGACTGATATTGAACTTGAAGGTGGTAGCTAGCCAGGTAAGCATTAGCGAAAATCCCTAACACCAAGTGATCATGTGAACCCTTCTGTATCTGGGTTTATATTTAGGTTCTAGTCGTGAACAGGACGCAACGGAACCTTTATACGATTACTTTTTTACGTCTGTGTATTGTATATGTCCATGTAAGTTTCTTTTTCTGAGGTAGGTACCGATAAAGAAATCAAGTTGATATAAATATATTTATTATGTAGGAATCACAATCAAAACATATAGTCTTATAAGCTACATATTTTGATACCCGTCACAACCGTATTTTCCTTTGACCTTTGTAGAATCAAAAAAATTGACACACAGCCCGCAAAGTTAAGGAAATTATTAGATGTGTTTATTTTTGTATGCAAAAATTATGCATTGCAAAAAATTATAATTGAAAGTAAATTATCCTGCAATCAGATTTACGTTTCCTTTACATAATATTATTTTAGTGCTTAAACATATAATATTGTGTGATCGTAGAGAACTATTGATACGAGAAATGAGCTTGCTTTTGGCCGTTTTTTTATTTGACTCGTGTCGACCACCTGGGCATACAAGATGGCGTCGGACAAAAAGTCGCCATTAATAAAAATAAATGAACCTTGAAGAACCCCGCCTCCTCACAGCTATATATGAAGGACTACTAGATTTCCACACGTGCAAAGGCTTTGAGAGGATTTGTAAGGGATACTGAGCTATTCATAAACAATCGATTGAGAAAAGAAGATTATTTACGACAAATATATAACCCGAAGTGTGCTGTGTACTCATTTTATGTGATTTTTTTTTAAAAAAAATTTATTGCTGATAGGTAAGCCTTTGACTACAATCTCACCTGATGGTAAGTGATGATGTGATCGAAGGTGTTAACAGGCTTAACCTATAATTACTGGCTCTCAAGGACAGCTGCCGGAACACACCGTTAGGTGCTTGGCGACAGAGTTTGTACTTGAGGGTGGTCGCTAACCAGGCGGGCATTCGCAAAAATGCCCTTCCACCATGCGGTATTATTTAATCTAAATGGAAAATTGGAATATTATTTAATCTAAATGAAGTCGCGCAACACACGAAGATATTCTAGGCACTGCCTAAGATTTTTTTACCTGTATTTCAACTCTCTGGCAACTGCACTGTGTCGTGGTGTGCTGGGTTAATAATTGCACCCTTCCAATTCTTATGGGTGTCGTAGAAACCGATGAAAGGAAAAAACGTGAACCTTCTAATATCTGCCGCAATTCTAAAACGGCTGGCAAACGTCGGGATTACGACAGGCCCTCCCTCTTCTATTGACGGAAGCAGTTGTTCAACGAGTGCACGTTGTGGACGTCGATGATGGTGATGCTAAATGTTGTTAAGTAATTAGCAAAAAAACATACACAAGTTGGCACCCAATTTAAACAAAACTGACAGTATATTTGAAACATTTTTGGAAAGTTTAATTATAATAGAGAAAAGCGTATTTGTATTTTTTTATATTTATTTTTTTGGTATAACATTGAGCGGTAAAGTTATTATTATTATTATTTTCATGGTACGTTTGTGATCATAACAAAATAAAGAAAAAATATTGGAAAATTGAAAAATAAAACTCAATATAAGAACTCAAACCCTACAAACATTCCTTTGACGTCACCATTTCGAGAAGCTGTTGGGTTTAATACCTGCAGCTGAATTTCGCAATGGGTCCTGACAGACCATGATGTTCCATCAATTTCATAGTAACACCTGGAAGTCTACAACCCTGTGATTTTTACGGCCTTTTCTGTCTCGTACTGCCACAATGTGGAACCAGCTGCCATATCAAGTATTTCCGAACCAATACTACTTAAGAGCTTTCAAGAAAGAGCATATTCCTTCCTCAAAGGCCAGCAACGCATCCTTATCCTTAAGTAGAAAATTTGTCGCCATGAACCTAACGCTGTATTGCGGCATCTGTCCTTGAGAGTTCTTTTGGGTTAGCGTTTTAAAACATCTTTGCGTCGTTGTCACTTACCGTCAGGTGAGATAGTAGTCAAAGACTAGCCTATTAGCAATAAATAACAGGTTCCTGCAAACTTCACGCACTACTTAGAGAGCAACTGTTTTAAAAAAATATAATTCGTGCCTTATTTTCTTTGACTACCTTTACCTATTTTGAAATTCTCTAAATATAAGTTACCTTTTCCTTTAACTGTGAGAACTTAATAGATACCTTGCGTGCGGATAGCTCGTAACACATACCATGTTAAAAACTAATATATGACGATACTCGTCTGTCTGTCCGTCCATCATACAGGATCGGTTCACACCTCCCGCTGCGTTATTCGGGGTAAACACGCTATCTGTCGATAATCATTGAATAAAAAAGTATATTTATATTATTTATAGTTGAAATACGTTCAAGTGAGCTCCGAAAATAAATAATTTGTGCTTTCACAACAGTACGAAGGTACGTGGTTACAAACACGTAACTAAATACGTGTTTTTAAAAAAGTGTAAAGTCGGTCAGGTGCGAGTCGGACTCACTTACCGGCTTCGGGACGCTCCGGTAATCATTTTGAAATACAGTTCGATATCTGAAGCGCTCTCTGATCTGCGCTTGTAAGCGCAGATCTCGAATCAGATCAGATCTATAATCAGATATCGAATTATGTATTCGGTTTTGAGTATTGTTTATTAATGTATAATCGATATTGCATTGCACTATAATCATACTAAGTTTTAAAGAAGTTTTATTTTTATATGTTTTTTACGATAGAGCAAAACAAATAAAACGTTAAAAAAAAATTTACTTGTATTGGGACCCCCTTTTTTAACACGCTATGACTGACGTCTCTGAATCTGAATCACGACCGCTCAAAAAAAGGAGTGTTATACTTCAGGGTTCGTGTATGTATGTTTGTGAGTTTCTTTATTCCACCATAACTGCTAAACGGCTTCACCGATTTTTGTGTATGAGATATTATTAGATACGTCTAGATAAACCAAGTGACACTAGGTACATAAAAATATTTAAAATAACAAACTGGCAGATATTATATACCATATCAAGAGGAAACCATATATTTTTGTTTGTAGCGCTGGTAGCGAAGTTTTCTTAGCCGTTCTGAATCGATCAGCAAAGTTAAGCAAGGTCCGCCGCGGTCATGACTTGGATGGGTGACCGCTGGTGACATTACTACTGAGCGCTTCCGTGCTTCGGAGGGCACGTCAAGCCGTCGGTCCCGGTTGTTGTCTTAGGATGGCAGTCGTTATTGCATGGTGGTAGGTCATTTTGCGAATGCCCGCCTGGCTAGCTACCACCCTCAAGTAGAAAACCTATCGCCAAGCACCTAACGGTGAACGGTGTGTTCCGGCAGCTGTCCTTGAGAGCCAGTAATTCTAGTTTACCCTGAACATCTTCGACCACATCATCACTTACCATCAGGTGAGATTGTGGTCAAAGGCTTACCTATCAGCAATAAAATTAATTAAATTAAATTAAAATGAATGATTTGCTGTCGGGTTTCTAAATTGTTTTTACTTGTTCGTAACTTATTATTATTATTATTTGTTAAGCAATACACTAAACCAGCACATATTCTGTGAAAATTTCCACCAGCTATCAGTTACACTATCTCTTTAAAGGTTGGACAGACGGACGGACAGCAGCATCGTCCCGGATGGCAGTAAGGTCCCGTTTTCTAGTCTGAAATCAAAAAAAGAAGTAAAGGTTGTCACTTCTCTTTATCTATCTGTTTAGATGGCAATTAGTTAGAGGCTATGTTGGTATCGGGTACCCATACAATTCTGACACTGCGTTTTACATGCACGCATTGGTTATTACAGCATTTTGAGATTGGTTTTAAGGCCTGGCTAGCTACCACCCTCAAGTAGAAAACATGTCACCAAGCAAGACAATGTTACAATTCTTTAAATTTTGTTGTTATTGTACAGTCGATAGTAAGGCTACTTGTGTAATGATTAAAAATCATTTTTAAGCAGATTGGCCTCGAGGCCCTTTCAGTTTTTTTTAAAGTACTTGGTAGATGCATCAACTTTGTCTCAACTGAATAAATCACTTTAGTATTGACATTCCAATTTTCTTCTAATTATATTTATCGATATTTTGGTTGCATTGTATGCGCTATATGATCTATAATTGCCAGTATGATGTTGCAACATATTATATATTCCCTATTTCAGTAGTTTACCTACAGTTTAAATCCATAGTAAATAGGATTCCAGAGTCGGATTCCGAGTTATTCACTCTACTCTTTGTCTTAATAAGGAAAAAAAATATCATTTTGGGTTCCTGCGCAATCATAAGCCCCTAATTACGCAGTTTACGTTTGTTTTTAATAATCTGTGTCACAAACACAACCAGGAAATACCTAACTAACAAGAAAATAAGTTATATTAGTAAATACACTAACTACTTTATGTACCTCTGTAATAGATATCAAATCAATACCTATCCGTGTACCTACTCCAGATTATGGAAGAACAACTAATGACATCGATAAAAAAATTATCCTTCTTTGAAACGCTCCCGAGGTCTCCCTCAAAAACCACCGGTTGTGGTCGAACTTTGTCGGATTCGCCTGACAACTACGTGTGTAATGCTGTACCTATGTTTTAGTGAAAATATTTTGTCGTGTACCTACCAACCTATACCTTTCCACTGACGAAGGCGAGCTCCTCCATATTTTTTTCATTGTGTACTTGCAACTACTGTTTCCATCCAAGTCATAATATTTTACATTTTAATGTTTAACGTACGTAACATTGTATACTGTGTAGTGTGGGTCGTGTTAGTATTACCTAGGCTTGCTCGTACTAATCCGCAATAATAATTTACTGTGAAAAGGCGCGCTTTTGTGAATGAACATCTCTCGTGTTACAACAAGTTTAATAATCAATATTTGATTTTATACGCAACTTTCCACATTAAATTACCCAAAAGCGACCCAATTCATGCGGTTTATTTCATCAAGTACTAAAGGCGGGACAATAAATTGGCAAAGGGCTGCAACCTCAATACGCATGGGCTCTGATATAAACTTAGCGCCTAATGGTCGAAGCACTAAAACGAAACAAATAGCATTTTGTACCTTCACTATAACAATGTGTAACAATGGATATGGCAAGTAAGGTTTTAACCATAGCCATATTTAACATGGGTAATATAATATATATATAATACTTAATTTCAGAATATATTTTTCTAAGATGTGCTCAGATACCATGCACGGAACCGTATAATTACGGCTTAAGAATATTATGAATGTTCTAAATATATCCTCCTCTTGAGTAAAGGCGATTAACGGAACTAAAGTAATCCAGATTCAGATTCTTTATACACCATATAACAAATGTACGTTATACTAGGTCCCATGCAAAGTAGTCCGTGGGAAGGTTAATCTTATGGGCTAGCTGACATCTATGACAATTTAAACGTTCGAAGCAGAGCTTGTCCATCCGATCAACAAAACGGTGCATCAAGTGAGTAAAGTTCATACATACTGCGAGTGCTGTATTTGAATCCCAAGTAAACTGAGGAGTATATAATTGAATTCTAAGTTAGATACCTGAGCGTGTCGAGGGATTGTAGAGCACGAGGTGGACAACAGTTTGGCCTCGTGTTGCTCGTACAACTTTTCACCCCAGCAGTGAGAACATTTTATAAGAAATTGCAGTTTGTTATACATCTATTCTTGTTATCATGCCTTTAGATACACTGTTTCTAGCAGCAAAACCTGTTTCTTGGAGTAGCTGTGGTGAATATTTTTTCAGTTGAAATATGTTCTTATTTGATTGTAATTAAAGTACTACTCAATCGAAGTTGATGAAATTTTAAGGAGATCACTTTAGGTATACCCTACACAACTTTGTTAAAATCAGTATAAATTTAAGAAATATGGATTTATTAAAGTATAAAATACGTAATACTATAATGCCATATTCAATTCGTGAATCTTTGTCTTCTTGTAATTTCCAGTACGATGTGATGCTCGTGTAGACCGTACTAATCAGCTGTTGGATTGATAGCCCACTGCTGACTGTACTCTGCAATAAAATACAACATAAACACAAATAACAACTTTATTTCGAAGCTCTAAGGTTCTTTATTTCAAAACAAGATGATTAATATCATGTTCTCTATATATTATCAATAGTCAAAGAGACCTTTGTGAAGAAGGTGTGAAATGTAATGTATATGTAACTGTTTGATGTAGTATGTATTGTAACGATTGTGTATTTTATTTCAAAACGTGTTAGTCCTATATTATTGTGTATTGAATCTTGAAAAGGGGTCGTGTAGTTTTCAGAAGGTGTGTTTCATTACTAGCGGCAGTAAACTGTATGAATGTTTTTGATCTATCTTTCTCGTTTGATGTTGTTTATTTTCGTCTCGAATACTCTTATTTTCGGAGAAGTTTAGTAAATGTTTAGTAAACATTTTTAAATGGATCTTTGAAAAAGATCTAGTAAAATAAAATATTATTATACTGTATCCATTCGAATCCTTAAGGGTGAACTGGCCTAGATAATAACGAGATTAATCAGTATTATCCTTAATTCTGGACCTAAAATCTCAAATAAAGTGACCGGCCAGTTAAACCTTAATAATTACATTATGCGTTTCGGGACACTAAAATATAGTTGGTCTCGCTATTCTTAGTAGCACTCTTTACGAGTTTGTCCGGGAAAGTTCTGCCACCACGCCTATTTTGGAAATGTTAAAATGACAGTTTCGATTTTAGAGGTATGGGTGATGCCCATCACCATGAGACATAATGTTGTTAAGTCAGCAGTGCAGTTCGCTACTTGTGATGAACTGTATCTGTTTAAGGCAGAGGTTACCGCTTTACACCAGGTGGGCATTCTGCTAGTTCTGGGTCTGGTTCAGACCCGTGGGGATATATGGGCTAGAATTACAGCTGACCATATCTTCCTGTGGAATCGTAACAGGCGACGAATGAAAAACGACCTATATACTAGTAGGTGGGCAGCAGCACGCTCTGAAGAACGGTCATCTTACACTCGGATTTCCTAAATGCCTGCCAAGCTTGGGGATTCCGACGAACCCCCACATGAGGGAGTTTTAACGGTGAATGTCGCGGTTGTTGATGAATGAATTCTTTCTGAGTGTTTTATTGAGTTTTATAAAACACAATGTAAAACTAACAACTTAAATTACCACAATATGAACAGTAAATTATAATTATCTCACATTATTTCCATAATAAAACCATTTTAATGTACAATTTTCGCACTTGCTGTTACTAATTACAATAATGACGTAAGCATATCAAATTGCGAACATTGTATGCTATTCACACACTCAATAAATCCTCAATAGAATAAAGAAAACAAATTAAATGTTTAATTCAAATACACCAACTGGTTTTATTCGTCACACTTTGTCAATTAGTTTGTTACTATTGAAAATTTTTTTTATTTAACTTACTTATTGTAATGGGATAAAGTTCAAAATATGCAAGCAATCCCGCAATTGTTAAATGTTTGCACTGTAACCATTTGAAACCAAAAAGTTATATTACAGTATCTTGATGTACAATTTGGCTCTTTAGTTCTATTGACATAAGAACTGCATGTAGATGCATAATTACTAGTTAAGGGTACTTCATTTTATTTTCAAAACGTAACAAGTGTATTGCAACATTTCATTTTAATTTGAACTTTAATTCATGTGTGTAAGGTATATTGCCGATATGAGAAAAATCATGTTAACAAGAATAAAAGGAATTACAGCAGAATACTTATCCAGAATTAAAAGTACTTTATAAAAAGCTAAGGGTGATTGAATACAATTATTTGATTGTGTGTCATTGTGCTAGTGAGCGTTGTTCGTTTGCTTTTGGTTTAGCTATGTGTGTGATTGGGCTTGTTTTATTGTAATGTCGTACAAGATTATTGTGGTTCAATTATACAAACCCCTTTTACAAGTGGCTACTTCTGATATTGATTAGGGTCTGTCGCAAAATATATGTAGGTAATGATCGCGTCGTGAGAATTGTTGACGCTGTATTTTCAATACTTAACATACCTACTTTATAATATTTTTTTTAGCAATTGAAGACTATTAACCCCTTAGAGTGCCGGGTTAGAATGTCAGAATGGGGGAGTGATCCCCCATCCCTTACTGTTGGTGTCATCAGAGGCGGCTAAGAGTAAAATACCGAGAGGCGGGTAGCAGCGTCTTCTGAGGAGCTTGCACTGTGATCCCAAAGACGCCTGCCAAGCGTAGTGATTATGTCAAACCCCCTTTACTGTTGGAGTCTGTGTTCAGTAGTTAAAAATCCAGCTGATACAGTACAGTAAAAATATCCTTGGTTTCTAGAACGTTTCACGTCGTATGCAGTGTAGTCTTTCGTCTTCGTTTCTGGTTTATCTTTATCTATATCTATACTTATGTTATAAAGAGGAAATGTTTGTATTTTTGTATTCAACGAATAAACTTACAAACTACTGGATCGATTTGGATGAAATTTGGTATGGAAATAGTTTGAAACCCAGGAAAGGACATAGGATAGTTTTTTCCCAACTGCGCAGAAAGAGGTCAGAGGCTTAGCCGGATAACCGACAAACGCGCGGGCGGAGCCGCGGCCGGAAATCTAGTATCTAATAAAATTGACAATTGCGTTTTCAACACCATATCTCAATATTTGGTCTTTCTTGAAATGACTAATAATTTGGAAAACTGACATATTATAAAATATTTAACAGCATATAAAAATTTCTTCAACAACATACGAGTAGCACCACTGTTGGTATTCCCTAGCGAAAACACTTTTATAAATACGGCACTTTGTTGACTTTAACATAAGTTTATGTCTAAACATTTGTGAGTAAATACAAACAAACAGTAGTGTAATTAGCAGTACCTAATCTGTTTAGCGAGGTCACGTGCCGAGCGCGCTTCCTTCATTAGCAGGATACGCCTTCGGGCGGCCGGTTCGCAGCGCGCGCTCGCCGGATGCTGTCTGACTGATATAATAAATAAAATACAATGAAGAGAAAATATACTAGAAAGTACTACGAGTCTGCCTTGTTATAAAACTTTGATATGTAGGAGGTTGTCGGAATTGTTGTTTTTGGCACTTTTTTATCTACAGGCACAAGCATTAAATTGACCGGAAGCCAATGTTTACCCTCAATCTGCATATTACAGACGTAACATGTGTAAAACCTTGAAGTTTTTTTCTTCAAAATACTACGAATTGCCTCAATTAACAAAATACTACGAAGTACCTACAAGATATTGCAGATTCACAGGCAGTCCAAATGCTCCAGCCTACTACCAGTTGGCAGCAAAATTATATTTCTAATACAGAATATATAAAAATAAAAATAAACATTGCAGTATGATTGTAAGTACGCCGTCAATAGCAGTGTTCACGTTTATAATAAAGCCGCGTACAGTAAACTTATACATACACAAAAATGGGTTAGAATATAGACTAAGCACCAAAAAACACTATGAATTATTTTCGAGTAATCATCACCATTAAGTGCATACTCCAAAGCTTTGACAAGAGCATACTCAGTGCAAAACACATTAAAACTATAGCCACCCTTCAAAACCACAAATCCAAATAAAACCCTACATTTAACACAATTCCGTCTACAACAATAGCTTTCATGGCAGTTTTACGGAAAGGTCTGCGCTAATGCGTTTTTTTTAGTTAAAATTTGTCTTTTCCCTGTTATTTATTAGTAAAGGCGGGGCCAGGAGTTTTATTTGGCATAAAATTTATCGTAGAAATGATATAAAAATGGATTATTAGTGGAAAGCGTGACACGAAGGTAGCAAATGATGCGTCAAATATGAAACATATAAAAAGCAACAGATGTTTTGCACGAGCCGCTGCTCTGGCTCTGCTGCATTTTTGTGTCAGACGGAGGGACGATGCATTGTGTAGTGATATTGTATTTATTATTGTTAATAATTCGTGAATTACGAGATGAATTGATTTTTATTAGCGGTGATTTTATTAGGCTTATTTTCGTTATAATAATACTTAATATTGATAGGTAAGTGCTACTACGATACAAATTTACTAGTGTTAAAGATGAAACTGACGGTTTTATTTATCATTTAATACTTCGGAATAAAACAAAAGATGCGATGACTTAGCTTCGTAATTCTTTACCTCATCACATAGGATCATATAAACCAATTTGTAAAATCGTGGGTGTAAATTTTAGACACTTTTTGAAATCCCAACAGGGAGGCCCCTTTTTGGGATTTTAAAGAAATTATGATATCACATACCTTCCCCATAAAAGGGGGCTTGGCTTTATCTGCCATCTTACACTACGATAAACCCTTGGCAGGCGTTTATCGTAGTGTAAGATGGCAGTTCTTCAGAAGGTGATGCTGCCCAACTTCAGCATTTTTTTCCTTATCTTCGTCACTTAGGACTCGCATTGTGTTGTATGGAGGAGGAGGGACAATTCTAGCCCGGCATCCCATGGGGAAATGCAAAAATGTAAGGCTATATTTTATGTAGGCATATAAATAAATAAGTTGTGACTTGAGCACTTACCACTTTTTTATAATAATACATTAATTAACATTTATAATAAATAGTAAACCGTTATTTAAATTAAAACCTCGACATTATAACTATTTATAATATTTTTATTTTACTTGTATTGCTCCATAGGATTTTAACGAGCATAGTGCCACTCTCCAACATTTGCACGCCTAATAGGCAAAACATGATAAAAGCGACTTTACTATTTTACCATATTTTGTGCATGTGTTGTTTTTTCGTGTGTATGAAATTTCTCATGTTGTATGCAAATAAATGATCTTCATCTTTATCTTATCTTTATCTTTAAATATCAAGATAGTCTAAGTAACTATTGCTAAAATTTTATTATAAAAATAATTTCATTATGGTTTAGTTTCATATATAAATGTAACCTGTCACGCAACATGCGTTTTAAACTTCTTTACAATTCACGCTGTTTTAGTACCTAATTGTTATAAAAAGTATTTAATGGGACATCGACACATTAACGAACGTAGGTACTCGTATACAAGGTATACATGCAACATAATAAGTAAATTCTTACATCTGTCCTTAACACTAAACACCCGAATAAAAATCCCTAACTCACAGATAATCGTTTACCATAACAAATTCTATTTCATTCAACCCATACAATTCATACAAGTAGCACTTATGCACCCAACGGCGACAATAAGTCTGACTTTACGCTCAAATTTACAAAAAAAACGGAGGCATGCATGAAATTCCTTTCTATAATATATTATAACTATAATACAATAACTGCGTATCAATTTCTGGATAATAAATGCCAAAATGGTCCCTAAACGCTATGAAAATGAATCTAAGAATCCGCGATCTTTGCTATTATCAGAGCTTCGATTGCCAATTTATTTTACTATCGAAATTCTTCTGAAAATCTTTATATGTATGAGAATAAAATCTAAAATATAATAAACCAAAGACCAAAATATATTGGTGTGAGCATGACAAAAGGAACTTGGAGCCGATTTGTCGCCGCATGTCAAACGAGTTCAATGAATGAATGAATGAACCATTGAATGTTAAGAAGCGGCAGTTACGCAATCAATTAGAAGGGGCGGTACTTACAGATTCTTTTGAAATAAGAGACAAGACAACGTTCTGTCCATAAAGTTCCTGAAAATTCCAATTTAATTTATGAACTCTTAACAAAATGTCTTCTGAAGTTGTAATTCCATCGTTCCCGGAATTGTTTCTTGTTTAATCGGAAAAGGGTTGTATTAAATATAAACTCAATGACACTTAAGATATACGATTGATTACAAATTGAATTTTAAATTTATTTATTTATTTATTTATTTATTTATTCAAAATACCATTACAGCCATCTTTACAGGAACTTCCCAATTCAATGGTGTAAGTAACATTCATAATTAAACTTACTAAAACCTATAACACACGCAATCAAATTAAATTAAAAACAAATAAAAATTTAAATTAAATCAAAGTGAAATAAAACTCAATACAATATCAAATAAAAGTTAAATCAAAATCAGATTAAGTCAAAATTATATAAAAAAGAAATCAAAATAATATGATAATTAAATCAAAATTATATAAAAATTAAATCAAAATTATATAAAAATTTCATCAAAATTAAATTTAAAATTATGCAAAAAATAAATCAAAATTAGGTCAAAGTAAAAACAAAATAGTCAACCATAACATATTTCATTTGAAACAATCAATTAAAATTATATGGGACTTTTAAACAGAGAACCCTAAAATCTTTACTGACCGTTACTTAATAAAGATTTTAATGTTTGACTCGATCAAAAAAATAGAATAACTTGATTAATCGCTGCCGCTTGTATTTCGTTACTACCGCTAAATTTATGGCCATACACGAATCCCATTTTGAGGCGTCCCATGTGTCAAAGATGCCGCTACCTAAATACTGCTATTTTACACTCAAATGCCTTAACATACATGGCACGTAGACCATTGTATTTTTTGTACATTATCTATCGTACTTATTTCATTCATAAAATTTAAAGTTGACTGCAAAATAAGAGACTATGACTTTTGTGCTTAGAATGAATGAAATGCTTCAAGTACCCGTGACCAATCTGTACATTTTGACAAAGTTAAGTAATTTAGGTTTCTTGACGGGTAGATTGGTATAGAGTATAACTATTGAATGAATGAAATATTTTGCTATTCACATGCAATATAGGTCCTTATTTCAATATACAATATATTTCAATATATATTGAATATGAAGATACATAAATCTAAGAATTACTATGATAAATTATGTCCACTATAGATTGTGCAAAATTTGATTTTCAAAAATATACAGAAAGTGAGGCACTACGTACAACAAAAGTAAAAAAATGGTAATGGTAATGGTAAAGTTATCATTATTAAATTAATCAATAATTCAATAATTAATTATATATTGATTGTTTCTATGATAAATATTATAATCTTGATCTTATTACTTACATACATAAAGACAACAGTAGGTAAATATTGGCTATGAATTATTTATCATACCAGCCATACTTCAATATTTAAGAGATAATTTTGGATATTGTATTAGGCGACTGAGAAAAGAATGAACTACTAACTCCCTTCGACGTGAGTAGAGTGTTCACAACAGGGCTCTTTGCCCTCATGCACCGAAAGATTTTTTATTATATTTTTATTTTTTATGTTAGTGTGAAGGAACGAGCTCGAGGCCCACCTGATGTTAAGCGGTTACCTCTGCCTATAACAGATGCATTTCGTCACAAGTGACGAATTACACTGCGCCCGTCACCTTGACACATAGTTGTTTCATAGTCTCAAGTGCCTGTAATATTTTTTTTATATTATGAAGTGAGGAGACAAACTTGTCGCTCGCTGATAGTAATCGCCAAGACTGTCGCATAGCTGCAGTGTCACCATCCTCATTCTGCATATCACTGCACTGCGCTTGTCAGAGACGTTTTTCAAGTCACGTTTACCCACTACTTCAGTAGCTTCAGTCAATGTTCTTCACGCCTAAACACAGTAGTGTTTGCACACTACTTCTTCGAGGCTCAATATCTGAAATTGATGTGGTATCCACCAAGATAGACCCTTGCTCAATGAACTTTGTTTTGACATTAAATTTGAACTGTGTAAAGGACATTATTTCGGAGAAATTTAGCTTCAAGAACGAACGAAAGTACGCAAATACAAATGTAGTACAAGATAATAAATAGCAATGTACCCAAAATCGATCCCTGCGGTACCCCAGAAGATACCGAAATGCTACTTGATTGGTAACCATTGATAACAATTTTTTGTGACCTATTTAGGATAACCATCGCAATAAATTACCTTGTGTACAGTTAAACTCTAGCTTATTTAAAAGTAATTCATGATCAATCTTGTCAAAGGCTTTTTTCAAAGTCCGTATATACAGCATCTACTTGTACATGGTTGTCCACTATTTAATTAAAACTCTTAAATACTTCAAAAGGTTTTGTTAATAAAAGCACGGGTTTGTTAATAGCAGATCTATACTATATATTATTTACTCACCTCTAACAACATTATTTTTTTTTAATTTTCTTTTAAATTTTAAATTTTAAATTTTAAAATAGGTTAAAGGCTGTTCTGTTGTGCTGTATCAGCCAGATTTTCCACAGCCTCCCCCATTATCCCTACGCTTGGCAGGCGCCTGGGGGACCGCATTTTAAGACATCAGTTCCTCAGAACCGCTGCTGCCCACCTTCCGGTATTTTACCCTTAGTCGCCGCTTTCTTCACCCATAGGTAGCAATGATAAAATGTTACTGTCAATAAGTCTGTCATTAGAAATACATGTATTCATTAGACTGCAGTGACAGACGAGCCAAAAGACTTATTGGCGATGATAAGCTGGTGGAGTCCAAACTGCAGAGTCTCGGTCATCGTCGCAGGGTCACAAGCCTATCGGTATTCTATCGTATACATTTTGGAGAGTGTGCGCAGGAATTACACGGGCTGATTCCTCCATGGGGTGCCGGGTTAGAATTGCACCTCCCTAAATCATCCCGTAGGTGTCGTAAAAGGCGACTAAGGGAAAAATACTGGATGGTGGGCAGCTGCGCAGCCTTCTAAAGAACTGCCAACTTACACTACGATCCCTAAGACGCCTGCCAAGCGTAGGCATAATATCAAATACCCCCTTAATAGGGGAGTCTGCGTTCAGCAGTGGACAATTAGGCTGTTACTGTACAGAACAGATTCGTCCATGCCCCTTTTATCATCGGAAAACAATACGCTCTGATGGCCGTCATCCTTTCATGGTTGACATTCCTCCAGTTCGCTCGACTCGAAGCGTTTTGCTTACAAATTTATCAACCGTACAGCGAAGGAGTGGAACTCATTGCCTGCGTCTTTGTTCCCCGATCAGAATAATTTGGGAGTCTTCAAGCTTAGAGTGAATAGGTATCTTCTAGGCAAGTATGCTACATCTTCGGACGCATCATCACTTTCCGGTAAGGTAGCGGCCAAATGCCTGCATTATCTTGAATTAAAAAAGTAAGTACAATGATCATAATTATTTAAATTACATGAACTCCAACAAATAGTCTCAATTCAGCAGGAAGCAAACAATGCTTACTTAACTTTGTCTATGAGTACTCGTCTAATTAACTACCTACCTGTTTGAATAAAATATATAATATGATATTTTATATGTAAGCGATATTCTATTCCTCTCCTTTAATTAAAAGTTTTCACAGGGCTTCTATTGAATCATCTGGTCGTTTTTTAATTTTTCAGAGGTAGTTGGATGTTATTACTCACAAAGCACCCACGCGGTAATATTTCTGAACTCTACCACAGAATAAATTATAGTTCTAGTCTACAGGGATTCATTAATTAAAATTTATGAATGAAGTTTACATGATGTAACGTTTACTTGCTTTTAAATAACCGGGTATTTGCTTTTACATTTTCTAATCAAAACTGAAAGAAAAGGCTTTTGCTTGAAAGCTAAGCAAGCTTACAAAATATGCAAATAACAACAACTTAAAACACAACTTAAACTGATTAAAGTTTACTTTTTTCTTATCGGTAATATTTTCAAACGTAACTTAATTTTTTTGTTCATATTTTGTTCTGTTCGGGAAAGTTCGGAATCCCGCTCATTGTTAAATTTTTAACGCAAACTTTTTTGCGTTTCGTATTTCTAAAGTTTAAATATTATTTCTGCTTATACAGTATAATACCTAGATATAGTGTAAAGGTTTGTTTGCAAAATGCATTCTGGGCGCGACATATATATTTCTCATACATAATATCATCTGCAAATTAATTTATTTGCCTGTATTTAGCTTTATACTGAACCTATTTTGATCAAAGTTTTTACAACCTCAAGAACAAATTTTTGTCCATTAATAAACACTTTTATTTGTGCCATTCTCATTGACTATGCAAATTCTTTGCAAATAAATGCGCAGATATCGATCGCAGATACCAGAATATTCTTGCTTGACATTGGTTTTACGACCTTTTTGTCTTTTGATATTAACGTAGTTTGTTCACATTTTAAACATAAAGTCATAATTAAAGATCTTTCAAAGGGGTTAGGGGCCTCATCTCTGCACAAACCACCGCCAGTCACTTATGTATCGTAATTATGTACCTATCGTAATAATTGTATAATAGAATTACAAATTGTAAAAGAGAAAAACATTAATAAGAATAGCCCCGAGTTTCTTGTCACTTGGAAGCCATTTTTTCTCCATTTTATTGATAAAGACTGGGTACAAGATTATTGACTCATCTAAAATAGTGTTCATCGTTGACAAAAGCAAATACCATAAAATCATCTAGGTAAGCAAATACATTTATCAGTTAATTGACTATAACTTATAAAGTTATAAACTACTCTACCAATTTTGATGAAGTTTATATGAGACCACCTCCCTTTTTATTGGATAGGGTTATAAACTACACTATCCAATAAAGAATATCAAAAACGGACTGCTCTGTAAAAAGATATGCGTGGTCACATAAAAAAGATGTGTTGACCTGAGAACCTCCTCCTTTTTTGGAAGTCGGTTAAAATTTATGTAATTTACTTTCATGCCAAAATTTAATGAGTGATTTTGACTTCGACTTTTGACTCTATAATTTAACCTCTCTATAATTTAATTCCTCTTGAACAAAAGTCAATCAAACGTGAAATTCCCATCAAAATATTTCCTCATCGTCATCGAATAATCTCATTTGATTCGGCTACTCCCCTCTTCCTGCTTTCAACAACCGGAAATGACGTCAGGCGCGTCCACGCGTCCGGAAGTCAACTCGCGTTTCAATTTGGCGGTTTTATATTTTAATGTGTCTGCACATATAACGCTTTATTGGTTTTTGTTTTAAATTCAACTTTGTCATTTAAGTACCGTACAGTTCCCGGGCCAAACATATCCTCTTCGCTATTGAACAGAGGCCTCAAGCTTGGCATAATTTTCCATAATCCTCACGCTGGGCAGGCGTCTTGGGAATCGCAGTGTAAGATGACAGTTGTTCAGAAGGTGCTGCTGCCCACCCTCTGGTATTTTGCATTTTATCACCACTTACGACTCCAACAGCAAGATATAGTGAGTGCGATTCTAGCCCAGCACTCCCCGAGGTCAGTCAATTGAACTCTTCTATCGAAGGCCGTAATAGGCGAGGAATGGAAGCAAAGCGCCAAGTGAGCTGAATGCTACACATTGGGCGTCCACTACCAACGCGAGCATCCCCAAGGAGGGTTGCGTCAGCCAACTGATCATTAAAACAAAGCCAAATCTTTTTACAATCAGCTCTCTATGTTATCCTATCTGTTGTTAGCGGAAACATAATTGTTTATATATTGTCCTTAATAGTTTTAGGGACATATTACACCTTTTGAAGCAGTGATAGCTCAGTGGCATTGGTTTTGACTGCCGCACAGCGGGTCCATGATTCGAATCCTGCCGCGTGCATGAGCTTCACCGCATGGTGGAAGGACATTTGGCGAATGACCGCTTGGCTAGCGACCACCCTCAAGTAGAAAATCTGTCGCCAAGCACCTTACGATGTGTTCGGGCAGCAGTCCTTGAGAGCCATTGAAATTATAGGCACATTAGACTTAACAACTACGTGTATGTCTCAAGGTTACGGGCGCTGTGCAATTCGTCACTTGTGACGAATTG
This sequence comes from Plagodis dolabraria, assembly GCA_963854805.1. Taxonomy (NCBI): domain Eukaryota; kingdom Metazoa; phylum Arthropoda; class Insecta; order Lepidoptera; family Geometridae; genus Plagodis; species Plagodis dolabraria. The sequence continues at coordinate 1,824,750 of OY978452.1, read as the reverse complement.
CATGTGTTTTAGGCAGAGGTTAGTCCGCTTAACATCAATTGGTGGGCCTCAAGCATGTTCCGTCACAATAACATTAAAAAAAAACTACAAATCAATGGGATAAGGTTACTAAGATAATTATTTTACGAAAACTATCAAAAAGAACATGCATATAGAAGATTAAGGGAACTGTCTCCAGGAAAAGAATGCCAGTGTTTCGTCGTATTTTAAATAAATAAAAAACTACGTGAAATGTTGTATGCATGAATGAATCTAAAATATATGCCAGTATTCCGTAAAATTATATATTATATATATTACTTGGATAAATCGTTTTGCATGAAAATTATTATTTTAACATTTTGAGAGAAAATGAATAAAAATAAAACCAAAAACTGGCAACTTGTAACATAGATTTAAGGCTCAAGAACATGCATGACATTTTTTTCGAGTTGAAACACTTGATGTTTAAAATGTGAAAAAACTACGTTAATATGGAAAGACATAAAGGTCTTAAAACCAATGTCAAGAATACTTTTTCAGTAAACATATTTTTTAATTCTATAGGTATTCAAAATCTGTAGCCATTTCTTATACCTATAGCTAATAATATGTAATATAAAAATTACATACAAATTTTTTTCAATATTTGTTCAGGCGTCATCACACAATTTTTCGCATTTGTATTGTAAGTAGGATTTGCTAGTTAAATCAAAGTGAGCCTTTTCTATTTTAAATATTTTTATTACCTAATATAAGATGTATGTTGCCGTATAGTTGTCGGCTTGTTATGAGTAGAAAAACTGTTTATTGCAGTGATTTGAAATATAAAATCTTAGGTTTATTGTGTTCTTGTGAGAAATATCACGCAATTTTATCTCCACGTTGTGAGCGTATTTTTTTAAGGTTCCAAACGGAAAAAGAATAAGATGAGAGAATTAATGATACTCTGCTGCCTCTCTGTCTGTCTGTCTGTCCGAGAAAGTCACGGCTACACAGAACACGTAAACAAAATAAATAACCTGAAATATCAATATTATATTGTGTATTATAGAACTTCAATTCAAATATTTTTCAGGATGCTCCAATAATTGAGAAAGTGGCCATAGTTATTTCTTTTTTTGCTCTCAATATATAGGTTGCCATCATCTGAAACTTAAAGACAGTACAGCAATTAACTTTTAGCTATTTTATGTCCAAAAATAAATAACGGTGGGGCCATCAGGGTGACAATTTTGAACTGAAAACTGAAAAACTGATTGTGGCGAGTGTTCCAGATTTTAGTTTTATATTAGCAAGCTTGCAAAACTAAATAAGGTTGCCCGTGGGGTGCCTAGCTCCCCGTAGGGTGCCGTGCTACCCGTGGGGTGCCGGTCTGCCCGTGGAGTGCCGTGCTTCCAGTGAGGTGCCGTGCTGCTCGTGGGGTGCCGGGCTGCCCGTGGGGTGCCGAGCTGCCCGTGGGGTGCCGAGCTGCCCGTGGGGTGCCGAGCTGACCGTGGGGTGATGGGCTGACCGTGGGGTGCCAGGCTGCCCGTGGGTTTCCGAGCTGCCCGTGGGGTGCTGGGATGCCCATGGGGTGCCAAGCTGCCCGTAGGGTGTTGGGCTGCCCGACGGGCTGTTTTAATTCGGTAGCACAAAAGAGCGAGGCTCTACTCGCACTTGACGAGTATTTTTGTATGTTCTTGTGTGCTTAGTGTTGTTTAGATTTAGCTTCCTAAACCTCAACAACACATTTGAGTTTTTAAAAGGTTGTTTCGCGTTATTTCGGAAAATTAAAATGTTAGATGCGCAAGGAGTCAACGATGTAAAATGTCAGACGACGCCAAAATCGCCCTATTTTTTGTAACATCAACAAAATAAAAGTACAATAAAACAGGATAGACAATAAACACTTGTCAGTTTAATACCATATGTCGGAACTAATGATAATTTCACAGAACTTGTCACCCCTTCTTTAGTGTTGTCGCACGTGTGGACACCCTGGATAATGTGACATCTATCAAACTCTTCGTAGTTGTCCAGTTAAGGAAAAAAAATTTTTACGTTATGGTTAAATTATCAAAAAAATAATCAGTCCTGAAACTTTTTTTACACCCACGACGCCATAAGCGGTGTGTTATAAATTTGAGCCTTTGTCTTTTAGCTTCGTAACTCACAAAATACTGGACTGATTTCAATGTTTTTCTGTTTAATTCAAAGCGAGTATCAATGCGTTGGTATTTTATGTTGAAGAAACTTGTACATCCGTTTTAAATATATACAAGCCCGCGCAGCGCACGTTGTAGCATCAGGCTTCGATGAATATTATAGCTTATAGCTAGATGGCTGTTGCTCAGCTAGTTGAAGTATGAGTTTTGTCCGGGAATCAGTTTTCCACACGCTCGAGGTGCATTGTGATGCAAGTTTTTGAACACTAAAATTGCCCTATAGGTACGTGTTGATAAGGTGATGAAACAATCCTGTCTTCTATGAAGAGCGGTTACAAGAATTCTGAAAAAAAACTTCTATTGGATTTTTTATGAGCTTGAGGCGAAACTAGCACGTGATCAATCTGGTGTTGAACTGCACTGCGCCAGTCAATTTCGGCTCAAACGAGCATGTTGCGGTGGCCGAGTAGTTTAGCCGGACGCGGCGCTGCACATTCGCTTAATGTGGGTATCGATATGGTGCAGAGCCTTAGTTTACAGAAACACCCTCCTCACATACCATTACACATCACATCAACTTCCATGACGTCCACCTTTGAATGAAGTCCTCACATAGGGGGGGTTGGGCACTATCCGCACGTTTGGCAAGTGTCTTGGTCCTCAGAAGGCACTGCTGCCCTCCTTCTGGTATTTGTCCCTTCGTCAACGCTTACGACTCCTGCAGGAAGATTTTTGTGGGTGCGATCTTGGCCCGGCACCCCATGAAAAGGAAACCTTTTTCAAATCTATGAATTATTTTCCTTAGTTTCCTGTTACTACAACCAACAGATGGTTATTGAACAATCCTAATTTTCTTGCGCCTGTCATTTAATGACAACGTACGTCAAATAACGCACATACAATTTCATAATACAATTTGTTCTCTCTGATTCGCATTCCGTTCAGTCATTAGTCACACAGGGCGGTCTAACTCATAAGTAACTCTGTTTTAGAAGCAAAATATTCATTTTTAATTCATTTGAGTACCTACTGCAAACGGTTATCTGTCTTATTTGCCACTCCACCAGAAATACAAACATAAACTAACTATCATTGGAACATCCAATAAACCCTAGTCCGCATCAAATCAGCCGGCATATTGTCTAATAATGAAATGCGCGATCTGTTCCGCCAAAACAGAATTAGTTCCGCACACTCGCGTCGCGTCGTCCTCTTGTTGCTTTACTCGATATCAACGTGCAATGTCATCTCTGGGGGAGCATTCGTGATAATTGTATTAATTTGAATTTGTATGAAATACGACTCGCTTTTAGGTTTCCGTGTGAGTAAACGGGTCTCAGGACGCCTACTACTGTTCGTCTAATACTCGGTCGTATCTATTGGATCGTAGACGGCTGATTGAAATGTGCCACCAATGTCTATAAAAAAATGTGCAGAAGAACTAACCTTACCTTACTATATGCTAATTAATGAAAAATAGCCCTTATTATACCTGTCCATAAGAAATCCTCAAAACAAGATCCTAACAACTACAGACCAATAGCGCTCTTGCCTACCACTTCTAAAGTATTTGAAAAGGTAATGCAATTACGCTTGAACTTATTTTGCGAAAAATATCATATAAGTATTTGACGATTCGCAAAACGGGTTCCGAAAAAATCGCTCGACTATTTTATCAGTGTATAAATATGCACAACAAATATTGAACATAATTAATGACAATAAACACGCTATAGGCATCTTACTAGAATTGAAAAAGACAAAGTACAATTTAAAATTTTATTACAAAAACTTGATAACATAGGCATACGTGGAATTACACATGAATGGTTTAAGTCGTACTTAGAAAACCGTACGCAATGCGTAGAGATTAAAAACTATGACTGGCACACCGGATTAATCAATGCAGCGAGATCTACCCCCACCCTAATAAACCATTCCATCCCCAAGGTAGCGTCCTTGGATGTATCCTATTTTTAATTTACATAAACGACCTCCCAAAATCAATAAATGAAGCATGTGTACTCTTCGCTGATAATATTTCTATCTTGACATCCTGTATAGACACAATTTAATATGTATGTCAAAATTTGAATAATTATGTAACTGACATACTTAATAATATAAATAATTGGATGACTGACCATAACCTTGACATTAATTTTGCGAAAACTAAAGTTATGCAATTTAGACCCTATCAAAAAGCCCCCCTTGACATTAATTTTGTATATAATAATAATCGATTGGAAACCATTGACGCGGCAACACTATTAGGCCTAGAACTAGATTCGTACCTAAATTGGAAATCACATATCCAAAAAATTAAATCAAAATTATAAAGTTTTGTATATGCACTGAGAGAACTGCGACGAGCTACTGACGCTGACACAGCCTTAACAGCGTACTTCGCATGCGCATACTCCTGGTTCAGATATGGCATTATACTCTGGGGAAATAGTCCAATGATAGAAGATCTCTTTATACTTCAAAAAAAATGCATCCGTATCCTTGCCAATATCAAAAACCCCAATATTAGTAAACCATACTTTCATAAACCATTTTTTATCAAGTACAAAATTTTAACTATCTCGTCCATATACATATTTGAAACTTGTAAATTCGTCAAAAAATACCCCTACTTTTTTAAAAAGGAAACTGATATACCACGTAGTTATCCAACAAGATTTAAACACAATCTAGTAATTACGAAATCTAGAATAAAAATGCACAGTTCCAGCCCAAATTCAATGGCCATTAAAATATTTAATAAATTACCAGTAGGATTAAAAGAAGAAGAAAATGATATATCGTTTGAAAAAAATCTAAAAAGCATATTAATAGAAAAATCTTATTATTCTCTTGACGAATTCCTTCAACAATAATGTAGTCCTATATTAATTATTATAAATAGACCGGCCCACTCTACCAACATTGCTACACCCAAATAGGGTATTTATGTGATACCTATAAGTTGTGTTTATTTAAAACCACATAATATTGCAATAAATGATTTGATTTGATTTGACATACAATTTAACACTTAGGAGAATTAGATATCAGAAATTAATAAAAAAATTGCTGGCTCAAATATTGTCAAAAGTTCTCAAGTCGGCGCATAAGATGGAATTAAGCTATCGGGACTTAAAATGTGACTCACAGTGCGACTTCCGATGTGCACGATCGAACAATCGAGCATTCGGCAGCATTTCATTCGAGCGACAGAGTGACGAGCGAGAAGATATCGAAGATTTGCTTTGGCAGAAGCTGTATCTTTTTTAAAGCTTCTTAACCGATAAATTGAGTTAAACAAAGCTGCGGTCATGACTTGGATGAGTGACTACTAGTGGCATCACTACTGAGCGGGCACGTGCTACGGATTATCGATCCTGGTTCTTGTCTGGCAGTTGGTCTAGTCTGGCATTCTTGTGTTGTCTGGATAGCAGTTGTAGTCCATTTTTTGCATGTACCCACCTGGCTAGCAATCACCTTCAATCTGTAGAAAATCCGTCACGAAACACCTAACAGTATCACCTGGCAGCTAGCCATAAGAGCTGCTATTAATTATAGGTTAACCTGAAAAACATCTTTGACCACATATTCATTCACCAAATAACAACGATTGCTATTTCTCTATTTTCTGATAATATAAACTTTGTATGCACGAACTGTTTCTCTAAGTTTTTTTTCATTATTTGTCGGGTGAACTCCAAGAAAATTGGTTAAGTGGTTATAAGGAGTTACACTCAAATAGCTGAAAAATATCCTGAGGGAGGTCTTTGTTCAACGGTGGACGGTATTGTCTTTGACGATGATATTGATGAATTCTACGGTGAATAGGTAACTTCTAGGCAGGTATGTTTCACGTCATCGCTGTCCACAAGATCGAATGCTTGTCATTCTACTACAAAAAAATATCTCGCTGGGTGAGTCAAGACCTCCTGAAGATGCTTCGTTTAGAATCGTCGAAACTAGTCGGATATTCTTCCGGTTAGGCTGCGTGATGTTTGTGACGTCATGTAGATAACAGGAAAATTAGGCGGAATTGTCACTAGATATTAATTTTTATACTTTTTTAAGTATTTTATTTAAATATTATTTGATATTTTTGTAAGATACTTTTTTAAAATATTTGTTATTATTAAATATGTATTTCCGCATAGTAACGCCTGAATCTATTCATTATAAAAAAATATAATACACAGTTCAATAAATGCACATTACTACAAAAATTGGCAACGTTCGCGTGCCTGCCGGCGATCCGCCATTCTGCCTTCACAAACTAACAACAACCATTATACTTATTGTAACTAAAGGGTTAACTATTCAGAAGGCAATCCCTTCCGGTCCCTTCTATTGACTACGTTCGATAGTTTACTTAGCTGTGGATGTTGCGGGTTCCAGATAATTTCAAACATGAAGTCAAAAGTCATTGATTTTGATATGTTTTGTGTGTTCAAGATTCGATATTTTATACCTACGTCGTACAATTTATATATACAAACTTTTGAATACCCAATTTCTCACCTCGAATGGGAATCGAATCCACGTACACTGATTTTACGCACCGGGTGCTTTAGCCACTGGGCTGTCGGGAATCGCTTGACTGAGCCGAAATTTTGTGATCTAACTATGTGTGTTCCTTTATCTGTCAAGAGGATAGTGCGCGGTTATCAATCCGACTATACTAAGCTTCATCTGATCGAAAAAAGTGCTTTTTCAAAAACTTAACTCATGCAAAGATGTTACCTAAGTAAGTCGCTATCCTTCTATATATTTTGAATTATTACGAATATCATATCTTTTTAACGGTGGAAATGTATATAGTAAACAAATGCTGCTTACAATAAATGGATATTTAAGACCAGCCAGCCGGACTCGCACACTGGGTTCCGTACCACAGAGAATGAATACTAAAAAAAACCTAGTATTGTCCATTTCGAGATCCCTACCGGGAATCAGACCCTCAAGTGGCTGGTTAATATTACGAGTACGATTTGTTGCGTGTACGTTAGATAACTACTACAATTACATACTATTTTAGTAGTAGCATAACTGTTTGGGACGAGTTAGTCCGGGGAAGTAGTGCCACCAAACTTATTTTAACTGCCAAGCAATTATGTTCAAATTATTGTGTTAAGGTTTGAAGCTTCGATAAAATATACCCTAGATTCTGCGCGAACGCTCCAAAGTTAACCAAACAAAACTGTGCTTATAATGATCTGAAGCACAGTTTTGCCGTCAGTGACGCGCTGATCGTCGAGTGAAACAATGCCGAAGTGCTCTGTGAATAGTTGCAAAAATAATACACTTACAAAGCGAAAAATACATGGGATTTCGTATTTTCGGTAAGTTTTATACATATTTATAGTATTTTACGTGATAAACATTCATAATTATTTAATTATCACCTCTAAATTAATACATCAACAAATTAAATTCCGTTACTCCTGTCACGCAGTTGTCTCTTTCGCACGCATAATAACATCCCATGCAAGACAAGAACAAGTGAGCCCTAATTCAGAACAAGTCTATCGGAGTCGTCATAATAATCTTTTATTTTCTCAGACTGTACACAGGCATTTATTTTACATTTTCTAACTTCAAAAAAGGAGGTTATCAATTTGACATGTGTGTATGAAATATTATTAGAACTGCAATATATTCACTTATAATATGGATTAGTGCTTACAAACATATATACAATATTTTTAGGTGTGTGTGCATATGTATGTATGTTTTATGTACTCATACGTGTAACAGTGACTTGGCTTACTGATTGCAAAAACACCACAAAACCTTTTTCAAGTTCTAGTGTTCCGGTTTTTAATTGATGTTGTGTGTTAATAATTTAATATCGAAATGTCCGAGCCACCTGCACAATCCTGAATGCACGAGGTTTAGCGTGCACTCTTATTATTACAGATGATTTTCTGAATGTATGATATGAATATAGTATGTAAAGGTAGTTTATAAATATTAAATGTATTACATATACAATGTATAACATTAACATTGTATTTACATTCATAATTACTCAAACACGTTTACTTTATACATTTTGCTGTAACACGCAGGTATCTGAACTGCAATTCAGGTCTGATACATTATATTGTTATATTATTAGTTATTTATTGCTTTTTTCCTGTGTGGAATAAATAAATAAATGTTAATGAAAATCAAAGCCGAATAATTAATATTCTGATTTCATTATAACAGATCCCTTTTCTATCTCCCAACATCCGCATATAATCTACTACAAACCTTTTCAACCCCGGCAAAAGCAGGGTATATAAGCTAGTTGACTAATACGGATAGTTAAAATTCCAATTATAAATGTCACCAAAAAAACTAATTACTAAATAATATTTTTAGTACGAGATTAGGAGTAAGCGACTCCATTGTATTTTATGTTCTATCACAGCAAAGGGTAATAAAATTTTACGAGCTCTCTTCAATGGCGCAGAGTAAAAGTGCTATAAGTTTATTACGAGTAATTGAAAATTAAACCTTATGCAACTGAAACAAGGTTGAATATTGTTAAATAACTTAAATAGATGTACTACGTTTTTGTGTAATTTTAAGGTTTTTATGTGTATCTCAATAGACAGAAAGGTATAGGATAACTTGAGCCGTTTATATGCGTTCTGTCAATACGAAAAGTTGCATCTAGGGTATATTTTATCGAAGGTTTGAAGGGTAGGTATGGGTGCCGGTGAAATTACAGGCACAAGAGACTTAACAACAGTACCTATGTCTCAGAGTGATGGCGTAGTGCAGTTCGTCACTTGTGACGAAATGCATTTGTTACAGGCCTAGGTTACCACTAAACACCAGGGCGGTTATTGTCTTATTAGAATGGTAATCATAATAAATAATGAACATAACTATGTAATATTTTTTTATAAATATATTCAGATGTCAAAAATAAAAACTTTATAAAAACGGACTTCCAACACAGAATTGTATAAAATAACTTGTTGAAGTCGGTACGATGCTGATTCAAAACACTGACCTCACATTATCAATGTCGCATTTCCAGTAACGTTATAATATTTTTAATGATGTTTTTCAATCATTTTAGTATTACTGCTTACAAAATCATTAACTCGCCCAAAATACTGTTTACCATCGACAAGATATGCAATTAAAGTAACAATAGTTCGCCTAATCGATAGCGAAGTTGGGTTCAAGAAGCCTTTAATGCAGCTGTAAGCTAAGCTAATCTGTAATCACCAGAGATATACTTTTCCATGTATAGAAATGTTCAGATTTACTACAAAGAGTTCTTCAATAGTACCTGCCACTATTTACAAATGATTGACTTCTTACAAGTTCCGAAAGAGCTACTTCAAATCTATTGTTTCACAAAATGTCATTTCGCGAACCAAACATCAACCGTAAACAACCGTTCTCAATCAAAGAAACCAAACAAAGGACGTCAAAGGATTGGCACAAAGAACGGAATCATAAGTACCCCTGAAATATCTGCCATTCTAGAACTGTGTCACTATAACTCACTTTTTATATGTAAGAATTATGTTTTAGTTGTTACTACTTTTCACCTTTGACAAGGTTCCAAATATTCCTGTACTCGTGACTAGCATACTTATAAAGTATAGTGAAAAGTACGCAAAGAATAGTAAAAATGGTGAAATACGACAAAGAAGTGAATCGATTCATGTATTTTATTGTACAATGGCAGAGTGCCTATTTGTGATTGCATTTGCGGTAAGCGGAGCTTTGTATTAGGGGTGTGGTCCAAAACACGAGATGTTTGGTTGGTTATTTTAATTTATTGGGTTTCGAATCCAAAAGGTAAAATGGAACACTAAAGTAATAAAACTACTATGTCTGTCTGCCACGAGTACTAAATTAAATGTGTTACAAATCTGAAATGCTGATACTTTGTGTAGAACATTGATCCTATTATAAATATCCGCAAAACATTTTGAAACAGTGATAGCCGAATGGTTATAGCTATGAACTGCCTCGCCATGGATGCCATGGTTGGTTTTTTTTCATCCCACCGCCGCGCCTGTTTGAGCTTTACCGTGTGATGAAAGAGCGCTTTGTGAATTCTACCAACCTTAAGTACAATATCTGAAATCACAGGTACATGAGGCAGTACTACTATAATATGTCTCAGAGTGATGCGCGCAGTGCAGTTCGTCACATGTGACGTTATGCAAAGAATAACCAAAATTGTATTGTTTCAATTAATTACAGATCTATAGATGTTCTTGGACTAAAACTTCAATTATATTATATCATGAAGGTACTTAATAAATAAAAAACGCGTGGCATTTGGAGAGTGGGTGTCTAGAGCTTATTTAAATTCAAAATTATCAATTTCATTGGTAAAAAAAAATTAAAAATAATTCTGCTCTGGTTTGCCGGCAACATATCTGAGGCCAAATCTTTTACGGAATATCCATTACTTTTTAGTTAATAGTTTTGTGAAAAATTTTACATATTTGTTCGTAGGAGTTATCATTTTAAAATTACCTGTGGTGCGGCCAATGCTCAAATTGATATAACATTAAGGCACTAACATCAGTATTTATTAACAAGTTAAGGTGATTACCTGGTCAAGTAAAAGTAATTAATTACCTACTCAAGCAACGGTTTTCATATTGTAGTAAAGTTATCACCTGAAGTCGGAAAAGTCAAAAGTTATAATTCTTTGCCTGAGACCTTAATGTTAGATAGACCATAATATTGTGAAATCATGCATACTTAAGTATCATTGTAGTGTCCATTATTGAAGCGCAGTTAGGCAGTTTATTCAAGAAAAAATAAATTTACTCTGTTGAAATTACAGCTCGTTGTTCAGAAAGCAAAAGGCCTATAAATTGTAATATGTCATCACACACACATACTAGGGTGAGTACCCTCACGTATGCTCAAAATTTTTTATATTCTGTCTCATTTTAATCACTATATATTTTATATGATTGAGTAAAGATGTCGGTTTGTATAAAACTCTCGGTATAGGCAAATTTCACGCAAGCTTTTCTTTAATTTGCACTGAATCAAATGAAGAAATTACTGGGTGGAATGTCACAATGACGAGTGTGTTGCAGTGTTTTGCAGAAAAGTGACACGGTGATAGGCTAGTGTGTACTAATCATACTATCCATTGAGGGAAGTCGTTTTGACTTTTGACACTACATCTATACTTATACTTTTAATTTAATTTCATGTTTTGATTGTATTCTGTATTGTGTGCTATGAATAAATAAAATAAAATAAAATATAAATAAAAAAATAATACTGTAACAGGTCCAATTCTGCACATTGAAGATATTATGAAAATAATTTTTGAGGGCACTCTGTAGCTGATACTGAAGCCAAAACTGTATTTTTTTTTTAAAAATTCTGTCTGTCTGCCTGTATCCCGGCCGCGCATTACTTGATAACCACTGAATGGATTTAAATGAAACTTACCACGATTTGAGTTCATACTACGAAGAAGGACAAAGAATACTTTTTATCCCGGAATTCAGCACGGTTCCCCTGGGAAAGGGGATGAAAGTCAAAATTTTCACTTAGTTATAATTTATTAACGCGTAGTCCGATATCAATCATTCTTTTTTTGTTAGAATGATGCGCATTCCTCACGGGCATCTCGATACCCCCCTCTCGGTAGCCCAGCACCCCACGGGCAGCTCGGCATCCGACGTGCACCCTGGCACCCCACGGGCAGCCCAGCACCCTACGGGCAGCCTGGCACCCCACGGGAAGTCCAGCACTCCACGGACAGTCTGTCACCCCAGGGGAAGCCCGGCACCCGTATAGTTTTGCAAGATTGCTAAGATAAAAGTCTAAAATCTGGAACATTCGCCACAATCGGTTTTTTAACTATCTATCTTTTGCCGGATACATTTCGGAGACTGCGCAATGGAAGTGCACAATCTAATATATTTTTCGTCTACCGCCACGCCATACAAAACTGACGTTTTCAAATCGAAATTTTAAAGAAACGCACAAAGTACTTTGCGTCTACATTTATTCTGCGAACCGCGAAGGAACTATCTGAGTTACTTAACATGAATACTGTCTTCTGGAAAATAATACCCGGGAGTTTTCAAATCCAAAGTAAAGAGCTCCTTTCTGAGCTGTTTTACTAAGAGTGCTTCACCGCAGACTAAAGTTGCCGCGATCGGCATTCGGCGAATAGTCGTCTGAAATAAACTTTTATAGAACATAAAAACTAATGAGTTAAAAATAATCAAGTTTTATTATTTTTCTTGATAAAACAATACACAATATTAATTATTATCTGTAATATGTGCCGGTGTCTATCATATTCATGAAATTAAATAAGTTAATAATAATTAAATGAAAAATTAAATTACTACCTTACATAATATGTAGGTATGTATAACATGAAACAGATTACTTTAACCTTATTGTTTTTTTTTCTCACAACCTTAGAAGAAGTTAGAAATATTTTAGTGTGCCATAATTATGTCGAATAGTAATGTCGAGTTATTCAACTATTCGCGGCAATTCTACCGCAGACCACAGCGTTGTGAGATAAACAGTGCTAAAATGTGAATAATTATTCTGCAGGTAGGGCAATCGCAAACGAAGTCGCAGGTATAGCTAGTATGTAATAATAATATAGCAATGTTGAGTCCGCTAGTAAAATATAATACAAATCGCCTTCTACTCATGCCTTGCGCACATCCAGTTGTCAGGAGAGGGACTTGAAGCAGACGGTTCCACCGCTCGCAGTGCGGAGCAGCTCGGCGGCAATTAATACAGCACTTCACTGCAAGTGACATGGGAATGTTGTACTCTCGTCACTTAGAGCCGGCCGCTCGGTGTTTTTGTTAAAGGAAACAGTAGTTTTAGTAAGATTAAATAATGTAAGTATTTACTGTTTTCAGTTTTGTTTTACATCGAATCCGCATTTTGTTACTATCCTTGCATTCAAACTTTTTCCGTAATGAAGATAATAATAATAATATGCAGAACTAAAAGAAGAATTATTTAGAATCTGGAAGAAAGGAAAAGTTTATGTAGTCCCTATAGTTATTTCTACCACCGGTGTAGTACCAAATCATATTCACCAAAGCCTAAAAGTCATGGATGTTAAAGATAATTTAATTATAAAATTACAAAAAGATGCGATCCTTAACAATTGCCGATTAGTAAGAAAGTTTAAGCAGTTGGAGGAAAATGAAATAACTTCACACTCACCGTATCTTCTACAAATAAAACACTGTAATTTACTTGGCCAAGGCAAGGCCCGTAATTACAGTTAAAACCGGCTTAAAGCTGAGAAAAGTAAAACTTTAATGGAGAATAATATCTTTATTGAAAAACTTATATAGCACAGAAGTTGTTGAAACTCTGCCTTTTTCTTTAGTAAAAACTGTAAAGGAAGGTTCTCCCATAGGTATATTAATATCGAAGTTTAACAATAAAAAAACTAACATACGTAAGTTATACACTAGATACAATAAATGTGTTGCAGGGGACAAAGTACTAACCTAAGATCAAACGATCTGGGATAACAAAATTAATTAACAATGTAAAATATATTGATATAACTATAAAATCTTCAGTAAACACATGAAATAGTTCAGTTATAAATATATTAGTGACTATGATTAATGATTACATTATCAATTTTTACGGTAATATGTAAGTAAGTATACTGATAGATATTTATGCAAATAATACATTTAAAAAGTAAAAAAGATGTTGATTCTATAGCAGGCCTTAATGCAAATATTACAATGTTAAGATGCTATTCAAGTGTTTTTTTTAATATAAATCAAAGTTTCATTTATACTTAATAGCTATCATAAATAAAAATAATGAAACCATTATGTGACAAAAAAAACTTCGTTATTATTTTCCCCATAAGTTCTACATCGTATAAATTATCTAGTGAGAAAACCGTTCCTGTGTACATTGCACAAAGATGGTTGGTAGGAGCAAGGTTTGGGTATGTAGCAAAACCTTGCTCCTACCGACTATCCTCCAGTTACCTTAGGACGCATGGTATCAGCAATCACGTACTTATATATATATATATATATATATATAGGTATATGTACATACATGTTTTCTGAATGGATGTTAGGAATTGAAGGGCCTAGGTTAGGGTTGTAGGCTTCCCCCCCTCCAGGCGAAGATCCTCGCCGAAGAGTACCACTTTGTGGCAGCGAGGAGATCCCGAGGGGAGCCAACAGCGTGGGAGGAGGTCACGCGCATGCGGTTGACAGCGAGGGCCACCCTGTTGCAGCGGTGGGCAGAGGACCTGGTTCCTAGATGGTGTACCTGTACTAGATCGCGAGGCGTGAGGTGACCCCAGTCTGCCACGAGTGTGGAGCGCCGGAAGATACAGCGCTCCACTGTGAAGAGGTAATGGCGCAGAAGGAGGCTGCGGAGCGGGTCAGGAAGAGCGATGTCCGAGCTGACCCGCTCCAGCGCAGACAAACGGGGACCAGGTGGCGGCAGTTCATCCGCCTCCTTCCTTCTCCGTAGTGGGGTCGCTGGTGGAGAGTTGGGGGGATTCTCTACCAGCTTGCACGGCCCCACACGTTTGGGGGGTGTCCTTGGTGAGCCGGGTCGCCCCTCCACAAGTCCACAGGCGCAGAGGCCCGATTGAGATCGGGCCTACCGCCGGGGCAAGATAGTTACTGCTAACGCGACCCTATCTTGCCCCACTTCGGCGGAGGCTGCTCACGGGGGGTTTTAGTGGGTTCAAGTCCCACACATCCCCTTCATCCCCTTCCATCGCCCCCATGGTGGAAATTTGATTTATTATTGTAAATCTTATACTATATGGTTTAAAGCCCCACAGCAAGCGGTCTAGAGTCCTGAGTTCAAAGTTCTGCTTTCCACAGCAAACAGATAATTTCTATAGTTCTACAATCTTCGTCAAAGGTTACGTCCGTTAACGTCCCACGCTATCTTCTCAGGATTTTATTCGTTAAATCTGTTAAATTATGTATAGGTATAGAAAAATATGTGGGATGTAAATGCAGAACGTTAATTATCTTGTGTACCTTAAATTTATGCAACAAATAAGCGGTAACACGAAATATTTTAAAGCAAGTTGACTTATGTTGACAGCGTCATAATATTAACAATGATGTTTTTTTAGTAAAAAACCGAAGAAAGTAATAAATGTAACCTATATTCACTGTAACTAAGCGGTCAGCTCAAATAGAACTTCAACAGAATTTACGTTACCTTGACCACCGTGGTCTAGCTAGCATCAGTTGTGTGGGCATTCATCCAAGCGATTGGATTGCTACTTCACAATGAACTTCACAACCACACTACGGTTCCAAAGGAAGACCAGCGCTGGTTAACAACCAGCATTATGCTGATTTTGGACCAATTTGTGTACACTTTACAATGTAGTTGTAATTTTAAACTAAGCATTTTAGTGTCACCTCATTGTTCGTGTCACAAATAAAGCATTTTTCTTTCTTTCAAATGGGGAACTCTGAAATCTACACTAGACCACTCGGGAGTGGGCCCGGTGCCTTAAATTATAATAAGTGAAACGCACCCACGCGTGTTCTGGGCTGTCTACACAAATCCGTGGGTACGGATGATAGAAAATTACTGAAATACCTGCATGTCTTGCTACTTTAATACTTTCTACTATTTTAAGACCATTTGTAATTTTTATGTAATTTTCCCCGAAATCCTCCTCAACCTCGCATTTTGTAGTTTAGACAGAACTGCACGTGCGCTGGTTCAATTTAAAAGTCACCACAGATTACAAAGCAGTTACAACGTCGCTTAAAAGCATTTCTAACGCAGTTTATTAACTCTGCAATCTAGTTACACACGAGCAAAGTGGGGTAAGTGGGAAATTTGTTGCTTTTGCGGAAATAAATTATCGTGCTTTAATTTTCTTTAAAATGGTCTTGTGATTAGCGATTTCAATTAAATACTAATTATATATTTTGATGTTTTTTTTATTTTTAATGCTCTTTTTAGGGCAAATATAAGGTAACAACTACTTAACACCCTGACCCCACATGAGAGTGATAAGATTAGGCAGATTACAAGCGCAGACCAGGTCATTACGTACAAGGTGCGCCATTTTTACGCCCTGTTTGTTCACTACGTCTTAGTGTGGGTGTAAATCTACGAATATTTATTTGTAGGTGTAAATGCTTATATTTAAATGACCTGTACATACACTAACACAATAACATGTAAAATATGATCGCTTGGGCAGGTATTTGTAGTTGAAACTAGTAAAACCATATTATGGAGGGGCGATACTTTATGAGTGAATATGTCGTAAAGTATAACTAACATACATACTCGTACATTTTCCAACTATTTCCAACCTACCAGCTATGGTAGGTATTGAATAAAATTTTATGAAATTGTATGTTTGTAAAACAAAATTATACAAATATATATGTAGGATAAATATAATTGGTTACATATTTGAACCGTTTGGTGTGGAGACATGGAAGCTCATAGTATTTTGCCTAAACACATCAGTAACCGTGTCGATGGGACGCGTCATCATAATGTAGGAACTTATTTGGCTCAACAAATAAGCATAGCAATCCTACTGAGTAGTGCTGGCAGCATGTGGGCGCACTGCCGATTAGTAGCGGGCTGATGCATTTGGACTGGTTATAAAACATAATATTAAAAAAGTTAAAACCATACCATGTCTTGCCATAACTTTGACTGGTATTTGTTTTTCAATAGACAGCTAATCCTTTTAGAATTAGCTATGTATTGACCAGCTAACCTTACTTATACCAAATAAACCCGTTTTCGATATAATATCCTAGAAATAATGATCTCATCAAATCTCCATTAGTAAATATGTCACTTGCAAAATGTCACTGGCATTTATAACCTCATTCAACAAAATGTCTAGGCTGTGTTCATCGCCAGAGATAACAACTGGTGTTTAGGTTACAACGTTGAAGGCCTGCTTTTTACCAACTTTTTAAGTCTTAATCTTTTTAACAATTACGAAGTTACACGTTTCGCCCGCTGCGCTGTCCTTCAGGTCCATTAAACTACGCTTTGATGTTTTTGCGAGGTAACCGGCCTCGGCTGACTTTCAATTTTTAAACTCGACCCTCTGCGTTACATTTAAAAGGGAAATGGACGTGGGGTCGCATTTATAAAAAACGGTGACATGATTGCGACGCGCTTGGTCTTTTTATAATCTATCAGATAGTGATATTGCTATTAAAGCTATTTTGATATCAAACCACCGACCGTTACACTAAAGAACTCGGGAAGATACTTCCAGAAAAGCAATGACTTGGTGCAATGACTATGTATATTAGACAAAAATCAGAAATTATCAAAATACTGTTACTCAGTATAAGTGTATTTCTTATAATAAAGTTTTTTAAATTTTGTCATACTTCTATACACAGCTGTTTTAATTTAATATTATAATGTACAACCGTTTATATTTATTTTGATTGTCTGTGGTTTTTTTGTTCCTGCTCGCTACATAATCTGTGGTTATTGTTTGTTTGTTTCTTTGGTTATAGCTTCTGTGACTGGGTAATCTGTGGTTACAAGTTGAAAAGTTCGTATGACATTAACACCTACCTAATTAATATTTTTTTCCCGGTTTCTTTTACTGATATGTTGTAGTTATTCATCAGCTTATAGGTAAGTGCTTTTGTGGTTAAAGGTGGTAAACAAACAGGCTTTACCTAGAATAGGACCTAGATATCTAAATATCTAGATATCAATGACAATCGCCAGAAATTATAAGTAAACGTATTTTAAAAGTAATAGAACGCAGAAATTTCCGGTATTATATACTTTTATCAGTCCTAGACGTTGGTTAAATATTAATACCTAATATTCGAAATCTTATCAATAATTCCATCAATTTCAGATTCAATAGTAATAATAGTAATAATCAATTAATATGTTTACTTAATTCAAAACCTGTCCGCTCGTGACCACGATCAATGCAACTTGGTCGAAACGTCGCGGCAAAGAAATAATATTCATGTTTTTATCGCGATTAACTTATCACTTATCTTCTATTATTTTCTAAAGGGTTGAAACGCTCGCACTAGTGTAACTACATATTTATATTATACTAGCCGACCGCGCGCGGTTTCACCCGCTTTACTCCGCTCCCGTCGCTCATAGCGTGATGCGATATAGCCTATGTTCACCGAGGGTAGTGTAGCTTCCTAACAGTGAAAGAATTTTTTAAATCGGCCCAGTACTTTTTGAGCCTATTCATTACAAACATACAAACATACAAAAATAGGTACAAATCTTTCCTCTTTATAATATTAGTATAGATTCCACTGTATTCTAGATAGGTACTCGGTTATCTCATTAGGTATGCGAGCAGCGCGCGGCTGTTCACTGGGACAGCCGAGATGGATCACCGTCTTATCTCTGACCTGCAAGCATCTCGCGCCCCGGTAACTACTAATAATACCTACATAATTATGTTATTTAGGCCAGCCATAGAAATGATTACAGATAAAGTCAGATATATTAGAATAAATATTTGTATTGTTTCTGAACTATTCGTATCTATATTTTTTGGATTTTCTCGCTTTTCAATTTACATGACTTTGATAAAGTGTATGAATTATATCTTTAACATTTGTTCAAAAAGAGATTTCTACGGCTTTATGTTTAGAAATAGATTAAATTTTTCTAATGATATGATAGTATAATGATCATTTGCCCAAAATGAGAACTAAAAAATTGACCAAAAAATTGAACCGACTTCAACACCCAAAAGTGTGAAATAAATTGTTGAAGTCGGTACCAGTTCAAATGCACCTATTATCACAATATTGTACGCATGGTACCGACTGTCGGTTGAAGTTGGTTCCATTTTTTGGTAAAATTTTATTTTCACTCTTTTTAGTAACCCTTTTTACTTACAGGATCGATTTTCATTCATTTGTCAACGACTATATCATCAAGATAGGTGAATATTTTTCAATTATAGGAATGTAACTCAAAAACGGCAGAACCGATTTTGATAAAATTTTAAATGGGACCAAACGACAAGCATCAGCTTTCAAACAAAAATACAATTTTCAAAATTGGTTCACCCAATCAAGAGTTCTGAGGTAACAAACAGAAAATAAAAAAAACATACGAATTGAGAACCTCCTCCTTTTTTGGCAGTCGGTTAAAAATAAAGACCATCGCGTATTATATTTATACTAAACGTACTTAATGAAAACATAGATATATTTGTGGCTGCAAAATTCTTCATGTAAGTTATTATTTATTAAATCAAAGTCAAAGTCAAAATCATTTATTCAGTTTAGGCGTCTACGACGCTCTTATGAAGGTCAATTACAAGTTTTAATATTGTAATATTTTACTGCCAACTAATCACTTTGTAAGTCATACAGTGACTGCCTCTATTTGTATAACTGCCTAGTTCCAAGGGGTGCCGTGTTAGAATGGCACCCCGCAATCTGCTCATATTTTCCCGTGGTGTCGTAAGAGGCCACTAAAGGAAAAACACCTGAAGGTGGAAATCAGGGCCTTCTCAAATATTAATAACTTCGATCCCCAAGACGTCTGCAAAGCGTGGGGATTATGGCAAATCCCCCAATGGGGAGACTGCTCATGATGATGTACCGCATAGTAGATATATGGCTTAATATATCTACTGTGATATTACCTACCTTCTACCTAAGTAGGTACCTTTAATAACCTGAAGTTGGAAATCCTTGAACTGGATTTATGATGAATGGTCAAGGGCTGACAAGAGATAATCTGGATATTATAGTAGCGGTCACTAACACACTTTCGCCTCACACACAACACTTCACCATTGTCAAATTAATGGACTTAAAAACTCACAAAAGCACGCAAAATATACTCTGTAACACTTCTGAAATTTGCACCAAATTTTACACGAAAGTCTTTGAAATATAATCGCACGCAATTCTAAACTTCAACCTTAAGGTAATAAAGTTACATGAGTAATTTTCAAGCAGTAAAGTTAACTTTGTAGCATTCGGTACCTGTACCACAAACAAGCCTCTGAGAAAATATAATAGATTACAAAAATACAATAGAGCCTACTTCCATTCATGACCGTGTCTAAAACCATGAATGAACGTAGATATTTATGAATGAACGAGACAAGTGGACCCCGTAGTGACTTGGTCCAGACAGTCCGGCGACACTATTGTCCGATCATTTAAAAGTAATGCGTATTCTTCGAAAAAGTCAAATTTAAGAAATAAAAACTTATACGAAATTCAAATTTGAAACATACTTCGCTTTGTCCAGATACTTGACTTCATGCAGGTGGTCATTAAATTACTTTTCTGGGCTCGTTTCCGTTCTTTTAATTATTTGTAAGTTGGCATCGTGGGGTATATTGTTGCTGGTATGTTGTTAGAATTGGATTGAAACTGTTTTTTACGTTAAGCTAACGAGTTTTTAATTATCAGGTTGTGATGGAAGCAAACTAAATTCTCAATGAAATTTGGAATCAGGGAGGTGGCCTGTCAAACAATCAAAGCCGAAACTTTAACAATTATATTATTTTACGTACGTACGTCACAAACCTACCTAAGTAGGATAAAGAAAGGAATATGTTGAGATTATTTTATCTAATTAAGTTTATTTTCAGTACCTTTAACCCCTTTGAAGAAAATTTAATATCTTATGTAGCTTTGTAGGCATCGTTAAAACGTAGCTTTGTGATATTTAATGAACAGATTTAATGAAGCTGCTTGCTTTAAAAATATATACAGAAGAAAGCTAAAATGTCTAGCCTAGGCAATATTATGATAGACAATTTGCATGCCCCTGCATTTCGGTTGCTACCATCTTCAGGTATAAAATCTGTCGCCAAGCACCACACAAGGTTTGTAAAGATTTCGTGATAAAAGCAAAGTTAGCAACGTTAACACGTGAATCGAATTTTGTAATATGTTTCCCGACCTTTCTACCTTTACTAACTTACCCTAGTGTTACATTATTTCATACTAGCGGCCCACCCCGGCTTCGCACGGGTATTTAACAAACATTTCATAAATTAAACACATATAAAAGATGTTATTGTTTTATTATCGTAATAGTTAGACTTATAGTATTGCGGATTGTATATCAGGTTACTTTTTATACCAAATGCTTCTTATGATATTCTAATAGTTTTTGTGAATTTATAATAATAATTTATATGAAAATATTATCCATTGACATTACCATAACCTGAATATTGTTATGATTACCTTATTTTTTTTTTGTGCTGACATTTCCGAGTCTATTTTGTTTTTTGCACGCTATTATACATGGGGCACACTAAAAGTTTTGCAATTGTTTCTTTTCACACATCAAAGTTCTACGTACGCAACAAAAATGGAATTAAGTCGAAACATTTTAGAGCGATGATTTTTTTATGATTTTAAAGTTCTCTTTCTCTGCAAGACTGTACCGCTCGTCTTCAAAATGCTTTTGGGAGAGAAGCACCTTGTTTGAGCACCGTGAGCCGATGGTTTGCTGAATTTGAGAGAGGTCGGGTTTCTCTACATGAAAAATTTCGTGAAAGGCGGCCTTCACTGCAGTCAACGAATGTGGCTACTGTTAAGCGGCTAATTGAAGAAAACCCGCGGATTACTTATGAGGCAATTTAAGGACTATTGGGGGTTGTTATGGGCCAAATTCAGAAATTTTTACACGAAGAACTAAAAGAATTTGAGAGAGGTCGGGTTTCTCTACATGAAAAATTTCGTGAAAGGCGGCCTTCACTGCAGTCAACGAATGTGGGTACTGTTAAGCGGCTAATTGAAGAAAACCCGCGGATTACTTATGAGGCAATTTAAGGACTATTGGGGATTGTTATGGGCCAAATTCAGAAATTTTTACACGAAGAACTAAAAGTTCGGAAACTTTGTTGTCGTTGGATCCCTCATGAACTGACAGTGGAGCAGAAGCGGGCTCGCGTGGATGGTGCTCACAGATGCTACTGCAGTACGACCACGGACATTCTAATGCTGTTTATGACATTGCCACAAAACGTGGATTTATTGTTTAGAACCCGAAAAAAACAACAATCTTATGAATGGGTGTTTGAAAATGAGAACACGCCATCAAAAGTGAGGCAGGCGAGAAACGTTTATTAAATAATGATCGCGTTTTTTTTCTCAACTACGTGTCCCATCTGCACAATTCCACTTGAAGATCAAAAAAGTGTTAATGCCGAGTATTCTACCATTTGTTTACCCAGGGTTTATAAAAAGATGACCAAAAAGCCTTGTTCTCCAACATCATGACATCGCTTCTTCATACACGGCCAACAAAACAAAGTCATTTTTAGGTTCCGAAAATGTACAACTTATTTTATCACCCAACCTGCACATAGCCCCGACCTAGCACCTTGATTTCTGTATTTTCCCCAAAATCAAAGATTTGATGAGAGGTTTCACTTTTACCAACTCCGAAGAGGCAGTGATAGAGTTCAATCAGCACGAAGAAAACATGCCTTCAGATCTGTGGTGCTCCTGATTGGTTTGATAGCATGAAACATTTGTTTAAATATAAAGGAGATTATGTTTTAAAGCAATAAACATAATTTTTTGTTTATAACATGTTGTTTTTGAAGTTACGCAAAACTTTTAGTATGACCTACGTTTAATTAAACCTGCCTGCATAACTTTGTTTTTAAAAGTTTTATGCACGTTTAAGGCAAAACATGCCTAAGAAATTATTGAGATAAAAAAGGTTAGCACTAAAGCTTTACACTCGAGGACAAAAACTTATTTTAGCCGTAAAATTACAATAATTATGACTAATATTAATTCAAGCTAAAAAAATTTCAAGTACTAACGCTCTTTGTTTTGGACACTGAGTTACATACAATTAATTTATAATACAATTTCTTTCCTACCAAACTATATGATTACGCTATTAGATCCCCGAAGGAGTAGATAGATGTAAATACTTACTTTACGCTGGTTGAATGTTATACAAGACAAGGTTATTGTCACGTACGAGCACGACTCCGGTCTGCTACTGAAAATCAATTTGTAAGATAAACCCAATAACTGTCTGAACCGAGGTCTGAAATATAACTTACATACATATTTGTACCGCCAAGCAGTAATGTTTCCATTAATGTGTTGGGGGTCAATTACAGGTACGTGAGGCTAACAACTTTAGCTATACAGGGTTATTGGTGAAATGCTAACAACCTCTCAGGGTTGACTTCTGCTAGTCCTATATAACAAACATTAAGAAAATATTTTTTTGTGTCTTTTTATGTGTATTTGACGGAATAAGTACGAGGACCACCTGATGTTAAAAGTATCTTGTGGTTGTAATTCATTACTACATATTTTTTAACGATAAAGATGTCGGGTTATCTTGCGATAGTATTTTAAATCATATTTAGAAACAAAGAGGCTTTTTCCCATATTTATTTTACTTAACCGTTATCGGCGATGGCATGGCCATCCCCAGAACTGTACAAAGTCGATAGATATACACCAATTCAATTTAATTGAAAGAGACAGCAACAATTAAATATAATCTCGGCAGATAGGGTTACGATATAATAGCATAATTTTCAAAATTAACAATATTGATACAAAACGCAGCCAACGGTAATATCTGTTCATTATTGTGTCGCATCTGGTATATCATACTACACTGGATGGTTACATTCGATAACAACTAGTGATGGGGTATTCTCAATATAATCCAAAAATACTACTATTATTATAGGTCTTTTAAAATTCGTCGGCGTTAAAGTTATGCAAAAGCTATGGCGTTTTTTTATGTGATAGGAGGGCAAAATATCAGGCAGCTTACCTGATGGTAAGTGATCACTGTCGCAGGTGAACAACCGCAACACCAGAGGTCTTGAGGATGCGTTGCCGGCCTTTGAGGAAGGATATGCAAACTTTTTACAGGCTATTAAATCTTATCGTTTCGGAAATACTTCACATGGCAGCTAGGTCCACATTCTGGCAGCGCGAGGCAGGAAATTCCGTGTAAATCGCAAGGTTGTGGACTGCCAGACGTTGACATGTAATTGATGAAACATTATGTTTAGTCGGAACGTGCGATGGCAAAATTCAGCTGCAGGTAATAAATCAAAGTTTACACCATTTTCTTTCACACATTTATTAATATTTGATCGCTTAATGACATATCCTAAAATTATTAAAAAAATAAACAATTTAAATTTTATAGGTTACTCAGTATTTATTTCTATTTCCTACTAAGTATATATCGTATTACATCACCTGCACTATATTTATTTACTGAATTCATTTTAGTATCTCATACTATTAAACGAGTAACATTTTGTATATATATATGTAAGTAGAAATATTAATTTGTAATGGCACTTTCAAAAACGAATTTAAATGATTTCGGACAAATATACAGTCATACGTTTTCCATAAATTGATTTTAATAAGACTAAAGTTTTATTAATGAGAAAGCTCGTTCAACGTCAATACCGCGCTATGCAAGGCCACCAACCCCGGAATTCAACGTAAATTCAGTTTATTGACATTTCAAGATTCTTCGAATAAGGCCCTAAAATGCATGTTTACTTTAGCAAAATTCAATAAAAATTTAGTTAAAATATCTGGCTTTAAAACCGACAATTAAAAAAAAGAAGACGGTTCTCAAGTCAATGCGTTACTCTGTATCATAAGATCACCGGAACATACTTCTAAAACTAAAAATATTAAATAGGTAACATTTTATCATTCCAAATTTCTCACCTCAAGCGCGATAGTGCTTGTAATCGTGTTTAGAAAAATATTAAATAACTTTTGAAAGTAGTAACATGAAAATTTCATCTGAATTGTGTACTAGGTATTCATTTTCGTCTACCAAATAGCATTTTTAAAATAAGAAGTAAAATATCAGCTAGTCAGCAAAAACCACGATCCCATCACTACTAAAACCCTTTCACCTATGTTTGCCATGTTATTACGAGGGTGGCTCCGCTGATATAGAAACTTCACCTTTATACCATTGCATTAAGGAACTTCCAATTCTTATTTGATCAGATACCTCACGACGTTACCGATGTTTGCTTGATATTGTTATTTTTGTACCATTATTTTGTGCGATTCCGTGATTTGCGACGGGTTCGGCAGATTGTGTAACAATAGGCGAATTGTGATATTGAAAGGATTGTGATATCACAAAGATGTTTGATTTGAATCTCATTGTCCTGAATTGTGCGGCATTAACGAAACTTCTTATCTTTACTTAAGTTTGCGGTTTTAGGGTTCTTCTGAAGAAAATAGGATCCTATTGCTAAACCAATGCCGTCCGTCCAACCGTCGTATTTTTAAAAGGCTGTGTCTTTGGTATTTTTATTAGGTATACAATTGACATTACAAAACTACAGTCATGCCAAACTAAAATGATAGTCATGTTTACACTATATTTTATTCCCTTGTTGCAAATTTGTAATGTTACTCGCGAGGCATGCGTTATGGCAAACATAAAGATTTTAAAATACAATCGACATTACCTACCACCTAAACAAGACTACTGACAAAAACATGTTCTTTTATTCAACGTTATATAAACTTTGGTACTATCATAAATACTTAAGCATTAATTATTTAAGTAACCTTAACTCAAACTGTACTTTATTTAAAAGATGCAAAAATCTTAAGGGTTGGAAAGACGTATGCATGCCAGAATGTATAAAAACGTGTTTCCAACATAACTGAACTTTTACCTACTGTATCAACTTATAAATCTGCAAATATCTCAATAAAACAAATAGGTCCTGAACATTGTACCGTATAACGAAAGCCACCGCTGACAGTTAATACAGCTATAAAAACCTTACAGAATCGCTATAACAAACCACTTACCGTATTTAACTGTACAGTAGCTTGTAATACAAGTCCCAAATCAGATCTGACATGATAATAACGTGCATTGATTCACAATTATAATGCTACCAAACATTATTCCTTTTAATATTTCATAACTAGTTTGGAGATTGAAGGGGAGAAGAGGGCGGGGCTAGTTCTTGGGCGGCTCTCGTTGTCGCTTGGCTAGGGCGAGTTTCGACGAGCGAGGGGAAGTAGGGCTTCATGTCACGTGAACACCATAAGGTCGGTATTATAGGGTATTCATACTTAATTAATGGGGCTCATTGTAATGCTGTTGAAAGGTTTACATTATTGAAAGTTGAGATGCTGAGATTAAGTGCAGGTTTTTTGGGGTTACAGAAAGAGATGTTGTTGTTCGTAGCATTCAAATTTCTTGCTTTAGGCAAAGCAGTGCCCACAGTTAATTATTACATATAACATAGAAGTTGAGTTGGTTGAAGGAATAACTCATAGTTCAATATATATAATATAAAATAATTTAAATCTAAAATTCCGTGGTACGAATAAAATTTGAATATCAGAAGGCATGGCTTATCAGGAGATCGTTGATTAGCAGCAGAGAAATAGAGAAATATAATATTGGAAGTTTTATTATTCCTTCACATTAGTTCTACAAAAGCAATAGATGGAAACCAAGCGGCATATTGAAAACTATTTTTATAAAATACTCGACTGAACTCGATTTTAGGATTGAACTGGCATAGACAAATACGAGTATCACTCAATTTTATAAATTTTCGGATTTAATCTGGAATAGACCTTCACATGTTATTAACTTACATTATCAGGATTTGATAGTACAAAAATGACTTAAAATATACGAAAAAACAAAAAACAACATTATAATTATAACTTTTCTATAAATATGAACATTGTCAAAACTATAAATTCAGCTGATACTAAAAGAAAAAATAAAAATCTGTTTATATCATACCCTAATAATAAAATTACTAAAAGTTCTGTTTTGAATTATTAAATGCATCAAAAACAGTAACGAAATTGGATTAAATGAGATAGATATTAGGGACGTTAGCGTCCGATACAAAATTATTCATAGCTACTAAAATGTTCCATTCATAATAATAGTGTTTTTTTTTACCAACGTCTGGGGTTGACGGGCCCCGACAAAAGGGTGGGACGGGCCAAATAATTGCCAAAACGCTTCAAGTGAGACCCATTGTGTGTATTTACAATGGGGTGCACTAAGTGGGGGTAGTTTTTGTAATTGTTACTTTAGATGAACGCACCCTGCACGATCAGTCGTGAGTCGGTCGCCGGCGAGTGCAACAGCCAGAATGTCTCGATCATTTCTAGTTGACACCCTAATCAGTGATACGAAAGATTGCAAGAAAACTGAAATGTCCAGTGATACAATAAACCCTTATACGAATTTTATTGGGCACCATTTGGAACGCCCTAAGTTCCTACCTTACCCTTACCCGGGTAACTTGAACAATCTCCTAACTTTTGGACTGCAACATCCTCAAAGATCACCGGACCTCTTCAGACCATTCCTGGAACAGCTCAACTTCAGATATCCTCTGCTACACCAAATTCCTCGTCCAGATTTCTTCGAGCCTGCGCAAAACGAACCAAGAGCTTTTGAGTATCTGAAGACTGAGGATCAAGAACCTATTAATTTCGTAAACAGAAGGAAAAAATCAGTGTCTCCGTATTTGCATCATCCTTATAAAATTGCAACATCTCCATCGAAGAGTCAAGGTCAAAGATCACCTTCGCTGTCTAGTGACAGTAGAAATGGAACGCCAAGTCCTCCCCTAGCACCACTAGGACATCCTGAGGAACTTTTACCTGGCTATTCAAAAGAATTAAAACGCCTGCCTCTGAAAGAAGACTCTAGTAAGAGAATCAGGACTGCTTTCACTGGAACGCAGCTCTTGGAATTGGAACGTGAGTTTTCTATGAACATGTATCTCTCAAGACTGAGAAGGATCGAAATCGCTTCAAGGCTGAAACTTTCTGAGAAACAAGTGAAGATCTGGTTCCAAAACCGTCGCGTTAAACTGAAGAAGGAGGAATCACCAATAAGCTTCAACGATGGGAGGACCAAGAAGTGCTGCTGCTCCAAATCTAACTGTTCCTCTAAAAATGATGACTCCCAGTGTGACAATGAACAAATTGACGTAGTTAGTGATAATGATAATAGTTTTGAAGTGCAAAATCTGTCACAGTACAAATGATTTTACTTTGTATTTCATAAGGACTTTTGACATTATGGCGAGTGTTTTGTATTGAGATGTGATAAAATGTATAGTTAAATCGTGTATAGTTTGCATAATACTTCAATTACCTAAAATGTATCAAATGTTGGGGTAATAATTGTACAAAAATTACGCGCTTTAATCCATTTCAATTTTGAAAGACAAAGTTTGTGATTAGTAAATATTTATTGATAAGTATTAGCTGCGTTATGCTTGCCTATCGTACTTTATAGACTGTACAAATTAAACACTGTTAAAATTGTAAATAATAATTTATAGAAACGACCAATGCTTTTCAGCACAAATATATTTTTTATGACTTTACTATCTGTTGGTAGAAATAAAATTTTATTTCATAAATAAATTGTTGTTATTAGAATTTTAATTAACATTTTCGTGTAAGGGCTCAACGAATTATACGTCATGAGTGATTTTATTTGAGACCAAGAAAGTCAAGTGGTATTAGGAATGTAGGGGACACGAGATACGACGTCATACCCTTCAGCAATGTGTTCGGACTGTAATAATGATGTTTGAAAGGAATTCGCCAATTTAATTTGGTTCTAGAATTCAGACCCTCGTATTTAGATTTTATTGTGGAGCTCTGAGGGATAATAAGTTTAACACATAATAGAGGTCGCGTGGTTAATTTGAATAACGACAGAGGACAACGGTGTACCCGTTTTGAAACTAATTGGAGATGTAAACTTATTGAAGCATTAGATATATACACTGGCGAATTTCAACTTGTTTTAAAGTTTTAGTAAGTTATAAGATACTAGCTAGTATTAACTTTTGTCCGCGTAAACATTCGGCTATATCGCGTTTTCACGGGATAAAATGAATTGGGATAAAAAGTATCCCACGTGTATTTTAGCAAATTTTGTAATTTTTTTTCAGTTTTATTTTAGTCAACATTTTTCAGTCGTTATACAAAAGTGAGTAGGAGGTAATCAAACAATCGCATAAACCATATTAGTAGGATTCATAGTCTAGCACTCAGATAAAAGTACATTTACTAGCCTTAGTCCCTATTAACTCTTTAAGCATTTTGCTTTTAATCGGTGATGGCTTAGTGATAATAACTTTAGACTGCCGCCCTTGTATAAATCTACAGGGCTTTTTTTATAGCTTATATAGGCTAGACTGACCACTATCTCACCTGCTGGTAAGTGATGATGTGGTCGACGACGTTGTTTAGGCTAACCTTGAATTATTGGCTTTCAAGGACAGCTGCAAGAACGCACCGCTAGGTACTAGGCGACAGATTTTCTACTTGAGAGTTGTAGGTAGCCAGGCGGGCATTCGCAAAATGCCCTACCACCATGCTATAACGACTTCCATCCTAAGACATCTTCCGAGACCGACGGCTTAGCGTGCCCTCCGAAGCACGTGGACTCTCAGTAGTAACGTCACTAGCGGTCACCCATCCAAGTCATGACTGTCGCTTTGCTGATTGGTTAAGAACGGCTCAGCAAACTTCAGTGCGAGCGCTTCAAAATACAGTTCCTGTACTACAGAGGTTAGTACGTGTTGTCGTATTTTTAAGCGCTCGCAGCGAAGTGTGGTCGTCCCGTGTCGTGTAGGTATTTTAAACTTTAGCGCATGATGGTAAGGTATTTTGCCTATGCTCACCTTGATGTTGAAAATCAGTAAGGAAGCTCCTAACGGCGTATCTCGTCACATCACTTATCAATGATGATCAAAGGTACCTAACTAAAAAATTTGGTAAATGTGGGCAGCGGCCACTTCTAAATAATTGCCGTCTTGACCTGCGATTGTTGAATTGTGGACATATAATAGATATAGAAGATATAGAAAGTGAATAATGGCAGTTGAAGATGGTGAGAATGAATAAATGAATAAACAATAACAAAGGTTAAATTCAGCTGCTAACTACGAAATACTTTTCGAACAAAATCTTATAGACAATTAATGTAAATTATCTTCCTATTATCTTGACACACACATTAATCCAAAAGAAAACACATAATAGATCTGTGGATCCTTAGAGGTGTTTACCATTTTTTTAAGCAATGATGGCCGAGCGGTGATAGCTATGGACTGCCGTGCTGCAGGTCTATGGTTCGATCTACACCGCAGGCTTGAGCTTCATCGCATGGTGGAAGGCATTTTGCGAATGCCCGCCTGGCTAGCAACTACCCTCAAGTGGAAAAACTATCGCTAAGCACTTTACAGTGTGTTCCGGCAGCAGTCCTTGAGAGCCAGTAAAATAACAGGCACATGAGGCTCAACAACTGTCTTAGTGTGACGGATGCAGTGCAAATTTTCATTTGTGACGAAATGCATCTGTTATAGTCAGAGGTTACACATAATTAGGCGGGCCCCGCGCTTGCTCAGACACTATAACATAAAAATTATATACAAAGAAGTTTTATTAAATATCTCACAATATAATAATACAATTGGTACCAGCTGGTACATCAATCACATTAATTTAAAACTATCTTGGGTTTTCACGATTATTACACCATTGAAATAAAGTTAAATATGCGATTTCAACCATTGAAAGTTGAGCAGTTTTCATAAATTATATTTAGATATGTTTTATTTTGGTTAAGACTCAATGTACAAAAATATGTAAAGCACAGGGCTACATGAAGTATGTATTATTTAATATAATTCACTGAAAATAAAGCCTGTCTTTAAATTTTGTCAAACTTGACTGCTTTCAAAGTTTTGCTTTCCCATCATCAAACCTTACCAAAAAAAACTAAATTCAATAATTGAGAGTTTTTTCCAGTAAATTCAGCGAAAGTAGGCTGAGCTATGTGTATACATATTATAAACACATATATGGCCCTTTGATGTTTCAGTTGTACTCGTGTTATCATCAGAAATGCGGATCTGTAAAACAAACTTCAACTCTTCGTATACTACATCACTTAACAGTAATTTACATCTCCCAGAACAAAATTAAAGTTTAGAAGTTTCATTTTAAATATAATAAATACCTATATGCTATAACTCATTCATTACCCATAAACTTTTTTTTTTGTTATAATACTCGTATACTGACATTATTTTAATACCTATATATTATGTAGTAGTCTAAAGATATTTTATAAAATTCTTACAAAAGAAAACATATTAAAGCCTGGTTTTCATATTTTTATGCAATAGCGCATGCTATGCGATAACATTACAAAATTACAAATTTACGAGGGGAAAAATTAGAGTTTATCCCGCACATTAACTACAATTTTGAAGCAGTGATAGTTGCAGTGATGGCTTTGGCTATGGACTGCCGCGCAGCAGGTCCATGGTTCGAATCCCGCCGCTGGCTTGAGCTTCACCACATGGTGGAAGGGCATTTTTGCGAATACTCGCCTGGCTAGCGACCACCATCAAGTAGACAATCTGTCGCCAAGCGCTTTGGCAGCTGTCCTTGAGAGCCAGTATTTATAGTTTAAGCCTGTTAACACCTTCGACCACATCATCATTTGGTAATCAGGTGAGATTGTGGTCAAAGGCTAACCAATCAGCAATAAAATAAAAAAAAAATTTCTTCTCGTGAATTTGTAATTTTGAATATAAAATCCTGTTTACACCGTAGTATAGGATATAGATGAACTATCATTCTAAATCAAAAACATTTAATTAATTTTGGCATCTAATTGTTTAATTAATCTAATGAATTCTCTTATACATAAAGGAAAATTTAAAAAAATAATAATAATATTTCCTGTTGCATTTATCATAAACAATATAAAGAGCCACTGCGAGCAAAATAAGCAAAAACCTCTGGGACAGGCTTTATAAGTTTTAATTCTCCTAAAATTTGTAATTAGTCAAACTTGTAGCTCTGAGCAGCTAAAGATCTCGAGACAGAATTTTATTTTTACGTTTAGAACCAACATCTCCGACAAAATTAAAAATTACCAAAAATACGAATCAACTTAAAAACAATAAGTATAATTATCGAAGCTACTCACAATATTCCACGAGAATCAGTTGAGAAATGCAATCTGTAGAGAGGACAACAAAAAATCCGGATAGAAATAAGAATGCATTTTTGCACAAATGGTTTCGCTCGATCAATAATTTCAATATTTATTACATATATGACTGAATGTGGCTTGACATAGAGGTGGAATTTCCCAACCATTTTTGTATTCGAACAAATCACCAATTATATAACACGCTATGACAAACCTTTTTAAATTCAGCTTGAATTTGCGTCGTGTGAGAACTACAATATCTTAAGGAATTTCATTGTAGAATCGAATATCCAAGAAAAACTTTTTATTTGTTCTGATAATTTAAAATCTGACACTGCTATTTTGTGGTGAGCTCTGTTTAATATATATTTACTTTAAATTCATTTTTGTACACATGATTTTTTAAGAATATAAAGACTCGTTATAGTCTATAGTTAATATGTTAAAAGAAACTCAGATAATCTTCCTGTATATTATGTTGGTCCCGTGTAATATGGGGTTAGTCTATTGCCCACCAGGCCGACCAAGCCGAGCTCCAGTTTCCAGACTTACGCACACACCAATGAGGAATTCTTCGTATTCTTACGAGAGCTTTCAAATAAATTTACTTACTTGTAAACATTGCATGACGAGGTAAAATTTCAAGGAAACGTATTAGAGAAGTAATCGGGAGTTTGGAAGCGGAACTACAACTCCCGATTGAATCGGGCAAAGTTTCTGGATCGGTAAAGTCGTAAGTTTGGATTAAGTTGGTTTCGCTGCTCCGTCGATGCACTGATTGAGTTTTCATATAATTCAATAAATCTTGTATACACTGTTTATTAAAAAATACTTATAACTCTGAAAAATATATATAAAATATATAATAACTGAAGCACTTATTAAAATTACTAAAGATTAGTAACAAATATTACGTGATCTTATCCTACTCACACTTAAAAAATCTAACTTTTTATAAATTTTAATATATGAAAACAACCATACTGACCTATTTGTTTAAAGTTTTAATGAAAACAAATCTTCATACTTAGCTTAATCATATTGATCAACAAATAATCGACATGTACTAAGTATTTGTCATTGTTCATGTATATTTCCACCATGGCAAGCAAATATGTACACTTATATTTGTTTTTTAAAACAAACTTTCATGTTCGTATCAAAATGTGTGGATATAAAAAGGTTGGCAAATTTTGTTTTGGGGCAAATACGTTATGCGAAAAAACAACAGCCGCAATTGAGCCGTAAAGGCGGACGCATTTACCCCAAGACATTAATCCTAACCTAAATAATTGGAATATCATTATGTCCTCAAATAAAGCTATTTAATTAAAAATAACTGTCTCTATAAGCAACCCATTGATTACTCCTTACAAACCTTACTGAATAAAATCAATTCATTCAAGAAAGCTTAAGATTAACATTTCAATCACGCCTCTCAATACAGACTTTCCACAATATGTGAAATTTTCAAAATGGCTGAAAACTCGGATATATTAATTACAACGCCGTCTGTACGCACTACATATAATATAT
Source organism: Plagodis dolabraria (assembly GCA_963854805.1). Lineage (NCBI taxonomy): Eukaryota > Metazoa > Arthropoda > Insecta > Lepidoptera > Geometridae > Plagodis > Plagodis dolabraria. The sequence continues at coordinate 1,791,037 of OY978452.1, read as the reverse complement.
AAGTAAAAGCAGAAATTAGAAGATGGCAGAAATTAGTTTAAGTCAAACAGTTTTCAAATAAATTCATTATAGACGCATTAGCCATGTAGACGCAATTACCCTAGTTGACCTTACATATTTTAAGGTGTGCACAACTTTAATATCATGACAGACTTATGAAAATGAAATATTTTATATCGTTAAATCCTAACAATTATTGGACTATGAGGAAGGCCTAGTTTGTGGCTACAAGATATTGTAGTGTGTTACTTGAGTTACCCCATAATTGCTTCCAAATTTCCTAAAGTTACTGCTTGGTAAATATTTTACACGACTACCCAAAAGCAGTGTAATGTTTTTAGAGTTCATCAGAACGTTTAAATACCTGAACACTTTTGTGACACGACTGCCCAAAAAAAGCAGAGTTATGTTTTTAGGGTTCATGTATGTATGTATGTATGTTTGTGACTTTCTTTATTCCACCATAACTTCGTAACGGCTTAACCGATTTTGATGTTTGTGATATCATTAGAAGCGTTGAGTTATTCCGGGTACATAGGCTATCGAAAATAAAAAAAAAATTAAAGGGGGGGTCATAGTTCATAAAATTTAAATTAAAAAATAATACATTTCGTGAAAATTTTACAAATTTTACTATCACCGTCTAGAGCTTGCTTAGTACATAACAAAAATATATAATAGTAGTATTCAATAAACATTGAATACTACTTTATTATCTATATATAAAGTATAGATAATAAAGTATTGTAATATACTATTGGTTATCTGTTTTCCATTTTTGGGTTAAATGGTGTTTTAAATGCACAGTAAATATAATCTATTTAGTACCTACATTGTGGCCATTCAACATTAAAATCATGTAACTTGTTTGTAATTTTTTAGTTCACTTTTTGGTACGGCAGGCGTGTTTTTGAATTTTTAATTATTTCTTTTTATTTTGGTATTGGTATCCATACAATAATCAAGATTATTTTTTTGTATTGGGAAGAGTATATCTCCATCTGATCTTGTTTAAATTCTGTAATTATGCCATATAAATTCATCAATATTGGTCGAATAGTTATATCAATTAACCGGTAAAGGGATAAAAAAAATATAATATGCCTGTACCTGGATATCATGACAATTGCAACTGTTGTCGATCGATTGTGACCAGTATTGTGGGTGGGTGAATGACGATCTATATTTTAAACATTGTCATTGCATCACTGAAAAGTGTAAAAAATAACAGTGATACGCTTCGATAAAATATACCCTAGATGCAACTTTTCGTATTGACAGAACGCATATAAACGGCTCAAGTTATCCTATACCTTTCTGTCTATTGAGATACACATAAAAACCTTAAAATTACACAAAAACGTAGTAAATCTATTTAAGTTATTTAACAATATTCAACCTTGTTTCAGTTGCATAAGGTTTAATTTTCAATTACTTCGTAATAAACTTATAGCACTTTTACTCTGCGCCATTGAAGAGAGCTCGTAAAATTTTATTACCCTTTGCTGTGATAGAACATAAAATACAATGGAGTCGCTTACTCCTAATCTCGTACTAAAAATATTATTTAGTAATTAGTTTTTTTGGTGACATTTATAATTGGAATTTTAACTATCCGTATTAGTCAACTAGCTTATATACCCTGGTTTTGCCCGGGTTGAAAAGGTGTGTAGTAGATTATATGCGGATGTTGGGAGATAGAAAAGGGATCTGTTATAATGAAATCAGAATATTAATTATTCGGCTTTAATTTTCATTAACATTTATTTATTTATTCCACACAGAACAAAAAGCAATTAAAAACAAATAATATAACAAAATAATGTATCAGACCTGAATTGCAGTTCAGATACCTGCGTGTTACAGCAAAATGTATAAAGTAAACGTGTTTGAGTAATTATGAATGTTAATACAATGCTAATGTTATACATTGTATATGTAATACAATATTTAATATTTATAAACTACCTTTACATACTATGTTCATATCATACATTCTGAAAATCATCTGTAATAATAAGAGTGCACGCTAAACCTCGTACATTCAGGATTGTGCAGGTGGCTTGGACATTTCGATATTAAATTATTAACATACAACATCAATTAAAAACAGGAACACTAGAACTTGAAAAAGGTTTTGTGGTGTTTTTCCAATCAGTAAGCCAAGTCACTGTTACACGTATTAGTACATAAAACATACAAAGATATGCACACACACACATAAAAATATTGTATATATGTTTGTAAGCACTAATCCATATTATAAGTGAATATATTGCAGTTCTAATAATATTTCATACACACATGTCAAATTGATAACCTCCTTTTTTGAAGTTGGAAAATGTAAAATAAATGCCTGTATACAGTCTGAGAAAATAAAAGATTATTATGACGACTCCGATAGACTTGTTCTGAATTAGGGCTCACTTGTTCTTGTCTTGCATGGGATGTTATTATGCGTGACAAGAGTAACGGATTTTAATTTATTGATGTATTCATTTGGAGGTGATAATTAAATAATTTTGAATGTTTATCACTTAAAATACGATAAATATGTATAAAACTTGCCGAAAATAGGAAATCCCATGTATTTTTCGCTTTGTAAGTGTATTATTTTTGCAACTATTCACAGAGCACTTCGGCATTGTTTCACTCGACGATCAGCGCGTCACTGACGGCAAAACTGTGCTTCAGATCATTTTAAGCACAGTTTTGTTTCGTTAACTTTGGAGCGTTCGCGCAGAATCTAGGGTATATTTTATCGAAGGTGATACGACTTCCAACACTGATATAACGCGAGAAAATAACTTGTGGGTGAAAATGATCTCACACTATGAAAATGTAAGCACAGTACAGGCTACAAGTTGTTTTATACGCTTAGTGTTCGCAGTCATTTCCTGTTTTTTTTAATTAACTGCATACATTGTAGGCTTCTTAATAATTTCATTGTACATGAACGGATACTAATATTCAATTTCCTTAACACAAACATACTCTATGATTTTAATTATAATTGATTATAGTCAGAAGTTTTCTCATCATTTATGTTCGGTATTCAACCTGCAACATCAAATTAAGTATGTATTTAATTAAATAAATTACCATGGAGGTGATAATAGCGTGTAAACGGATCTATTTACACCTTTAGCGGCTTTTTAAGGGTATGAAGATACCTACTTCTTAATCAGTAATGTTACGAGATTTTTTCTTCCCACTAGAGTACTAGTTATCAGACTTGGTATTCTACTGGGATTAAAGACTTTTTTTCAACGTGGACGTCTTTCTACTGATTACAGTGAGGATGAATAATCACTCTGTTTAAACAATGGATTTATATTTGAAGCCACCAGGATAAGAGTAACCTTTCGTTTGCATGTACGATTAATTTTCATTGTGCCTAAATAAGATCACACTGACACTCTCCACCTTATTTTTGAGTTTGTGGATCTGTCGAATATCTTATTGTAACAAACATGCTGGATGTTACTTTGGTTGTTCTTGTAATTCCACAACTGAGATAAAAGATGATTAAACCATTCCAGAAGCTAAAATCAGACCATATTGTAGCCCTCTCCACGAAAGTTATAAATCTCTCCCACGAATGGCAACCAAACCTAATGTTTGCGAACAACCATCATCCATCTAAAATCAAATAACGTAATTATTTGCCAAAAGCATTTATTATCTATGGAGGGACGCGCTGCCGCGTGCAACCATCTACCCTTATATTCAACTGAACCACCCCCATAATCATTTATAACATTTATATTTGAGGCTACAGAAGCTAAAATCCTATATGAGTTTGATTTTAGAACGGCAAATATATTTTGGCAATTCTCTAGTTGGCCACGCGGCTTCTTTTCAACGGTATCTATTTGAGTAGTGAACTCGTCCAAATTTGGAATTTGTTTTTCATCAGTTGGTACTTCTTTACGATCGAACTGTCATTAAGTGTGTACTCTTGATTTATTTGGCAAAGAGATTTTTCGGTCATCAATTAGAGGGTGGGAATTGGACTGTTTGTTTATGGTTTTATGTTTGTATCATTAATTTGTTGGGTTTCAGTAAGTTGTTGGCAGCAATGAAGACATTATTACTTTCTCAATGTAGATTTAAAATGTACTACAATAGTAGTTCGGTTTCTGGAACTGTACGCAGTCGACGTCGAGCCCCCTATTATATAATACCAAAATATGTCATGCATAATGTGAATGTAAATATTCTTCTATCTATCCTTTCGAGGAATACAGACGTGACTATATGTTATGTTCTGCATAGATTGTTTGCAAAAACAAAAAATAATGCCTTATATAATATTTCCTTTGAAGTAGCAATAACTTAGCAATAAGAGAACTGATACTTCAAAATTCATTGTCAGCCATAACTTAATAAACTTTTGCCTAGTTCGTATGAACAGGCACAAAAACAAATTCATCAATAATAGCTTGACGAGTTCCAATATGCAAATGAAATCAGCCAAAACTTCAGTGTCATTCACATTCAGGATTTCACATCCTTGTTACGCATATCCTAATTATTTGATGCAAAGGGCTCCCTTTATAAATCTGCCAAACTATTATCACCTTTGACGTAATGAAATAAGAATCATAAATTCAGAAAACTATTCGTAGTAATAAATCCTATATCACGGTGACAACCGTGTTTTGTCACTGCTAATAGGTTACGGTTTTCAAAACTTATGTCACTCAGCATTTTTTCCTGTTTATTTAACTTTATACCTTATTTTGTAGACATATATGTTGCTTCATTATGAAAATTTACGTAGTTTCTTACGTCTTTATTGTCCTGAGCTTAAAAAAAATACATTTTTGGTTATCTAGTTTAGAATCTTATGTTTGTAGCAGTGGAGTTGATATTTGATTGTTTTGAAAAAATACTACTGCCCTGAGAGACCTCTGATTGTAAAAACGCTTATGTCATTTCAATTTAGAGTAACAGTTTGAGACATAAAGTCGGTATTTGCTTGTCGAGGGTGAATTTATTTGCGCCCATGGACCTTTGATTGCAATACAGATGGGAATCACAATACAATGCAATATCATTTTGTTAGTGTAACGAATGAAACGAGTTTGATGCTTGATAAATGAAAATTTAAATTTGTTTTTGGATTTGTGTTTGTGAAACAAAGTTGATCGATTCGATAAGGTGCTGACATCGAATAAAATAGGCATTTTAATGGACTTGGTTATATTTGAAGATAATACTAAGTATTCGTTTGTTATATATTTTATAACAAACAAATGTTTATCGTTTATATTTTTGTTACTTAAAATTGTTTTTCTACTTTTTGTATATTTGATTCAGAGTCTAATGGATGATTTTATATTTTACTTATTTATTTTATGATAGATCAATTACAAAATCATAAAAGTTCACATTTTTAGTAATTTTTATATTTAGAAGCAATGATGGCTCAGTGGCATTGGCTATGGACGGCCGCGCACCAGGTCCATGGAATCCCGCCGCGGGTTTGAGCTTCACCGTATGGTGGAAGGGCATTTTGCGAATGCTCGCCTAGCTAGCGACCACCGTTAAGTAAAAAAATTGCCGCCAAGCACCTAAAGGTGTGTTCCGGCAACAATCCTTGAGAGCCAGTGAAATTACAGGCACATTAGACTTAATAACTATGTTTCAAGGTTTCAAAACTATGTACGAGCGCAGAGCAACTTGTGACTAGTGACGAAATGCATCTGTTCTCTGTTATAGGAAGAGGTTAGTCCGCTTTACATCAGGAGGGTCTCGAGCTTGAATCGTCACAATCACAGATCACAGTAACTAAAGGGTCACAATAACATAAAAAGCATACTTTTTGTAAACAGTTACTAAGTACATGACCTGAGCAACAGGATATGTGCAAGATGGGAAAAATGGGAATGGGTACTCTGAGAGTTGGTAAAAAATTATAAAGCTATCATAAAACTTGCCATAATGTGTTTTAAGATGTGGCAGTAATATAAATATCTGCCTGGTGTAAGGAATGGCCAAGATTTGGAAATAGTTGAAGTTTGAAGCCGAAAGTATCACCAGTGATAGGATAGTTGGCAGTCGGCCAATCAGAATAAATAATATATGTTACTTACGTAGATAGATGTTTCTCCATCTTACCCATGACTTGTTACTTCACTCATCTAACAATCTCCAACTTAAAATATTGTTCCCAGTTTTTTGAAGCGCTTATAGCGAAGTTTGATAAGCCGTTCTTAATCGATCAGCTAAGTCAAGCAACGTCAGTAGTAGTAAGTAAGCAAAGCCGCTAGTGACATTACTACTGCGCTTCTGTGCTTCGGAGGGCACGTTAAGTCGTCGGTCCCGGTTGCTGTCTTTCGATGGCAGTCGTTACAGTATGGTGATAGCGCATTTGGCGAATGCCCGCCTGGCTAGCTACCACCTTCAAGTAGAACATATGTCACCAAGCACCTAACGGTGTGTTCCGGCAGCTGTCCTTAAGAGCCAGTAATTCTAGGCTAGTCTGAACAACATCTTCGACCACATCATCACTTATCATCCGGTGAGATAGTGGACAAAGGTAAGCCTATCTCTATAAAAAGAAACAAGTCGTCCACAGTTATATTTATCTATATACAAAGGTAGAGATGAATATTTTCTGTATAAAATATGAACACATAAAGAACTATCAAGCCTATATATTTTCAAAGGGGTACTCAAGTACCAAGACAACCAATTATGCCAAGTAGGTACCAATTATTATATGTTCTATGCCAATAGAACAAATAATAATTGGTCCAAAAATCCATGCAATAGAATAGGTATAACATTAACTTATGTACTCCATTTCACAAATAATTTAAATTTCACGGTGTTGTCCGATCAATTTTGTTTACCCACCTGCTATGATCACTGTCCACGGAATATTAGAAAATGAAGGAACGGCTTCATCTGAACAGAAATTTATTAGGTAGTATGTATGGTTCGTTATGGGCATAGAAACGATTAGGTTAACCACCTTATATTAAGTTTTCTGAAGTCTATAGCATACAAGTTTATCCAAACTCGAAACCCACAACAAGTGCCATTACCAAACTTTTGAATTCTGGTGTCCTGTGCCATTTTTCATATATAAATGAGATTTAATGGACTCATGTTCCTGTTGTAGCTCTTCATGAAATTCAAAATACAACATGCTTTTCATTGATAATTTAAAGAATCTAGATTCAAATTGATAATTTAAAGAATCTAGAGTCGGTTGGTATAAATACCAACCGACTAACATTCATCACGACACTAAAGTGTCGTGATGAATGTTCAAGTCCAGAGATACCTGTATCTGATAAATAAGTTTTCTGTCAAAAATAAGTATTTAGATTGAATTAGATAGATTTAGTATATAAGTGTTCAATTATATTGGTAAAAGGCTCGCCACCTAAACGTAACTGATTAAAAATCTACCTGGTGAAATGTAGTTTCTTAGAGAACTCTACTTACCGCTTCGCAGACGTGATAAAAAATACATATAGAATTTACAGCAGAACGTACCAGGCACACTTTGCGAAATTCATTTCACCCTCATGCTTACATTTTATGTGAACTTAATTAAATAAATTGATATGCAATTATGATTATACCTAGAAAATACATATCCCTAATTGTCAGAGGAAATAAAAGAGGCACGGTTTGTACACTCGGCTTTTCCTATTAGTTCGTAACTTTTGTAATTCTGTGGTGGTGGCACAGGTGATAACTGCAAATTGCCTTTGAGTAACGACCAGCCCTTAACGGACCTTTTATTTGTATTAAAAATGAACTGTCAGGACCGATTTTTAATGGAAAAAATCGACTTGTCATCAAAAATGTTTTTCGTATACGGATGGATATAATAAAAATGCTGGTGTTTGTCGGTAAGTACTGAGAGATGTTACGCACACTAAACTCACACTTATTATATAAGTACTCGTTAATGTGAGGGTTTTTGTGTGAGTGAGGATTAGAGTGTGTATATTTATTACTCCTTCACGCTAAAATGACTGAACCGATTTGAATGACTTAAGTATTGCTCCAGGTATAATACAAATGTGTAGTTTTCATTATTAATAACATCATTATGCATTATTTTCTACGTGTTTGAAGTCGCGGGGCATGGTTCGTTGTTTATAAAGTATTATATTATTTTAAAATTGATCTCATGAACCGAGTGATCCCTTCAAAATTTAATAAGGCTTTTCTAACTGTTTAACTTTAAAAAATAGCATCACGTTTTATTTCGATAGAAAAATATGCCGTAAAGTTCTTGTCTTTAAATTAAGAGCGCTGTTCCATATCCTGTTTAATGTCGGACAAGGCGAAGAGAAAGTACCTATGTACCTAATGTGAAGTAATGTGGACATTTTACTGTCAAAACGCCTTCATAAAGGTATATAGGTACCGGGTACTAGCAACCAGAAAAGTCTTGGTAAACATTAGCGTCAGGCAGGCGGACTGGTATAGAACCGAAGCAAAAACTTTCTGCTCTATGTTTTTGTGTCGTGTTTTGTGTTTCTATCAAGAAAACATATTGAACCAACCGTGGCACACACGTGAATAAGGGTAATAACATGATGGCCTAAGGAAATAGGGTTAGGACTTAGGTTATAAGTACCTACATAAGGAAATTATAAATATATAAGTAATGTGATTTTACAGTGTAGGGTTTAGGAATATGTTTTAGTACAGCTGATTGCTCACTTTTGAGGTTAAAAATGACACACGTTTTTCACAAGGAACGTGTTTAATGAACTTTTTTTATGTTATTGTTCTGTCGCATAAAAGGTATTACATACATGTATCTAAATTGATATAATTATAGTCCGATATATATCGTATCCAGAGCATAAATACCGATCAAGAGCGATTCGGACTCTTAAAGATTTCAGACTGTATTGGTTTGCCATAATCCCCACGCTTGGCAGGCGTCATGGAGATAGCAGTTTAAAATATCAGTTCTTCAGTAGATGCTCCTGCTGCTCACCTTCTGGTATTTTACCTTTACTCTTGGCTGTTTTTATATTTCATTACATATTCAGACCCTTTCTCTCATTTCTGCTCCAGTAACTAAACAAGTCGGAGATCTCAGCATTTTGATTGATGCTTCTAGGATTCTTTCCACAATTTGCTCAACAAGAGTTTTGGGAACCAAATCTGCTGTATCAAGTCAATGTAATAATATGTAATATAGTATTTTTTCAATTCCTCTGTTTCACGCTTCATTAATTGAAACCTGCAGCTGATAGATATACATACGTTTTCTGCACCTTATCATGCAGTTAACAAATTATAACCACGCAACTTTTAATAGCAAAAAAAAACTACAAACTACTAAATTTATCTCACAATGGGCCGGTTACAATGTTGCCAACAGAAAAAATAATCAATGAAGCAAATAAAACTTCTTTATAAAATTTTCGCTATATTTCACAACATAAGTACAAGATCCTACAAAAGAACACGCGTACTTATATGACAAATATATCAAAAGGATAATAAGATTTGTTCGACAAAAGAACACGAGTGTTCATGACGAATCACCGATTGTGATTGGAACTATATTTCCAATGATCAAGGTTCTAACTCTCAGATATGATGGGGGATGTGAAAATTATTTTATCGAAATGTCGATGATCGTTTATTGGTTTTGCTGCAAGTTAAAAAAGTTTTAATAACAACTCAATCTGTTTTAATATTTTTATGTTTGCAATAACGCATGCTCTGCAGAATACATACTTAAATTTAAATGTATAAGTTTGTTACTTATAAATTTACGAGAGGGAAAATTTAAGTCAGTAAAATTTAAGTAGTTAGTAAGACAGTGCGGGATTCGAACCTGCGTCCACCCCTTTAGCCGTAGCTCTAATCCAATAGAGCTAAAATTACAATGAGTCGTTACTCAATTTATCCTATCGTTCTTTAACCATCGTATTGGGATGGATCGACATCTCATCTCAGCGTTCAACTTACGTTGTACTACAAATAAGACGAATTTTGCAATTAGCTTTAAACTTAGCCAGCATAGAAAGGGTTGTAGGACTTGTAGGTGCTTTCCTACATTTTCCGTTGACAATTTCTATTTAGTTACTGCATGCTAGTAATCACATACACATATATAATGACGCGCATAATTTTCGGACCCCTCCGAGAGAAGATGATGGAGAAATCGCGGATTTGCATTTGTTACGATTTTGGCTGGCTCTCAAAGACAGCTAAAACACACCATTAGGTGCTTGGCAACAGATTTTCTACATGAAGGTGGTAGTTAGCTGTGTAGTAGTATGCTAGCAGTGATCACCAATTCAAATCATGACCGCAGCAGTGTTGCTGTATTAAGATAATAGATTAAAAGTGAATAGGTAAGCTACGAGTGCTTCTTTTCTTCATACACGTTCGTCTGTTATTGCATAATAATACACTTCTTTTCTAAATATGTAATAATATTTAAATATCATAATATGACACTGATACTTATGATATTGAAAGATATTGAATTATTTGACGGAGGTGTCCACCTGGACAAAAGCGAATAAATCACTAATTGGTATTTTAGATACGAGAATATTGAGGAGCCAGCACCTCAGTAGTTGGCATTTAACAACACACTTTGTGCTGTTAAGCGACGTCGTTCAGGCGTGGGGTAGCGTCAGCCAAACCCGTCTGAACGATCAAATCCGCCATTTGCTGCGGTCGCAGTGTGACACCCTACGGTGACAACGGCCACTGTTGTTGTTTTGGTTTAACCTTGCACCGTGGCCTTTCCCGCTTCACGGGTCAGCCGAAGCAAGCTGGGCTCCGGGACAACTGGCCTTGGGGTCGCCCCTAGTCAACCCCGGAGCAGCATTAGGAGCACCCCTCTCCGCCGAGAAAAAAGCTCGGAGAGGGTACACAACTAGGGCACACCATAGGTACTCACTCCCTCTCACACAAGTGAGCTCACGAGTTGCGAGAGGGAGACAGAACCCGTTAGGCCATCCTGAGTATTCCCCTCAGGATGCAACGTCCCTCTAACGGTGAGGTGGAGGTCCTTCAGACCTTCGCCCTCCGCCACCCCGATCTGTATGTTGCTCATATGCAACTCCTCGAAGAGGAAGCGAGTGCCCGCCTCACGGACACTCTTATTGCTCCCTCCGGGACTTCAATCCCGGAGGCCAACGTCCCTCCTCTGACCCGGTCCTTCTCAGAGGACAGTCCGGCTTCGCCCGCTCCGGGCCCGGACAACAGACGCACGGTGGCAGCCCCTCCCCGTGAGAGGTCTCGCTCGCGCTCACCGATCGGGAGGCCAGCGAGCACCCGTCCCTCCTTCGCCGTTGTCGAGCCCACTTCGGACTCCGAAGCGGAGATGGAGGTAGATCCGAGTCGCGCCTTACGCACCGACTCGGACTCAGACAACGACGGCTATACCGTCGTAGATAGGAAACGCAAGCGTGCTCCTAAAGCCGCTAGTTGCGCAACCTCCGCCCCTCCCGCCAAGGCACCCGCTAAGGCCCCCGCCTCCGGCAAGAAGCCGACCCCCGCCCCGCGCCCCGCGTCTCCTCCCTCCGCTCCGGCCACCACTGCCGCGTCCCCTCAGGACGCGAGCGCGCGCCGCGAAAAACCACCTCCGCCCCTGTTCATTCAGGACAAAACCAAATGGGACATGCTGTCCCGTTTAGTTTCGGATCGTGGGATCCACTATACTAATGCCCGCTACACGCAGCAGGGCATTAAAGTTCAAGTGTCCACCATTAGCGACCACAGAGCGCTAACGAAACTCCTCCGCAATGAGAGCATAAGCTTCCACACTTATGCGCTCGAAGAGGAGAAAGTCCTCCGAGTGGTCATCCGCGGTGTGCCCAAGGAGGTACATACCGATTCGGTATGTGCCGACCTGAAGGCACAAGACTTCCCCGTACATGCAGTTCACCGCATGTACAGCGGGAAGGACCGCAGTCCCTACGATCTAGTACTCGTAGTACTAGATCGTACTCCTGAAGGCAAGGCCATTTTTAACTTAAAAAAGGTCTGTGGCCTCTCAGGACTCGATGTCCAAGCCCCATACAAGAATGGGAGTCCCTCGCAGTGCCATAACTGCCAACTATACGGGCATGCCTCCCGTTTCTGCTTCGCTCGCGCTAGGTGCGTTAAGTGCCTAGGCGATCACGCGACAGCAGCGTGCACTCGCACCCGGGACTCGCCGGACCCACCCAGTTGCGTTCTATGCGGTGCTCAAGGGCATACCGCGAATTACCGTGGTTGCCCTAAAGCACCACGAGTGAACCACAGGGTGGCAAGGCATAGGCCGACCCGTCCCTCTTATGACCGCTACCAACGGGTAAGCCCTAAACTCACGGTAGTACCTGCCTCACAGGTAATACCCGCGCCGCTCCCAGCCCGTAACGCATGGTCTAAACCACCCAGTATGGTTAAGACCGTCGCTACCGCCCGCGCCCCGGCCCGCGCGCCCGCACCCGCGCCTGCACCCGCACCCGCCCGCGCCGCGGCCCCTGCCCGCGCACCGGCCCCGGCTCGCCCCGCGCTCCCGGCACCCGCTGCCAACACCGTTCGCGCCCCTCCCCGCGCCGCTTCCCGGCCACAAGCTCCCCCGATGCCGTTGATGGCTGCCCCTCTTCAAGAGGCAATCAACCTAGTCAGCGATCTGGCTATGTCGGTTGACATCAATGAGGTACAAGAGCTATTCCACAAGATGCAATACGCTCAATCCCCAGCGGACGTGATCCAATACACATTGGAACACGCAAACTTACTAAGCGCCCTTAAGCGCTTCGTCCCCCAGGCCCCTCCCCAGTACAACCACTATGGGTAGTACAACCGAACGCACGAAACCATACTCAGTTTCGTTAGCGTCATTTAACGCTGACGGCCTCTTCAAACAACGTGACCTCGTCCACGACTTTTGTTGTACCCACCTTATCGATATCTTATGCGTGCAGGAAACCTTTCTAAAACCGGGGAAGGCGAACCCTAGGTTTGCCAATTACAGAACGGTACGTAATGATAGAGTGAACTCCCGTGGGGGAGGCACTCTTATCTTTTACAAAAGGTCCCTGCACTGCATTCCCCTACCTACCCCGACTCTTGTTAATATGGAAGCATCTTGTTGCCTCCTAGCTATGACTGGTCATCAACCTATAGTCATAGCGTCCTGTTACCAAGCTTGCTCCAAGCTGATCGTCCGAGCTGACTTAGAAGCCTTGTTCTCATTAGGAAGCGCCGTCCTTCTGATTGGCGACTTCAACAGTAAGCACATCCTATGGAATTGTAACGTCAACAATCCCAAAGGTATTGCACTTGAAAACCTAATCGCAGAACTTAACTTTGACATAATTGCGCCCACTGAGCCCACTCACTACCCTTATATGGAAGACCATCGATCTGACTTGCTTGACATGGCACTACTCAGAGGCGTAACACTCCGGGTACGCTCCATAGAAGTGGTTCACGAGCTTCACTCTGACCACCGACCCATTATACTGCGACTAGGTCCCGACCCAACGACTGACCTCCCCCGCCCCACTAAGACGATAGTGAACTGGAAGCAAGTAGGCGATGCCCTAAAGGCTATCAGTTCACCGGACCTTGACAAGATCCCTGACGACATCCTGACAAAAGATGACGTAACCCTTGCGATCGATTCGTTCACCAATCACCTCTCAACCGTAGTAGGTGCATCCGCAAAGGAGGTCATAGTGCCGTACGACCGGCGCCTTGTCATTCCAGCGGATGTGAGACGATTGGTGACGGAGAGTAAAGCAGTGACCCGACATTACGACTCTTACCCCAGTAAAGAGAACAAAACTAAGAAACGCCACTTTGAACGCATGGTTCAAAGTCGCATGTCTGAGTTGCGTGATCAACAATGGGGCGATAAACTTTCAAACCTCGTGCCAAGCCACCATGCTTACTGGGACTTGGCGCGAGGCTTGAAAGGAAGTAACCATAACGACATGCCTCCCTTATACAGACCAGTCCCACTAGTCCCAGCGTTCTTTGACGAAGACAAAGCTGAGTGCCTAGCTGATAGCCTAGAGGCTCAGTGTTCCCCTAACGTAGATCACGTTGACCAAGCTCACCTCGATTCGGTGGATGCTGAAGTCGAACGTAAAAGCTCTGTGGTCACCTCTGAACTCCCACCAATCACCTTAGCGACTTACGCTGAGGTGGAGAGACTGATCAAGGCCCTCCGACCGCGCAAATCCCCCGGTGCCGATGGCATCTCCAACAGGGTTCTTAAAACCCTCTCTCCTCCTCTCATCCATCTCTTAGTCAGCATCTTCAATGCTGCTATGAGCCACTGCTTATTCCCAGACACCTGGAAATGTGCAAATGTCATTGGCATTCACAAACCAGGCAAAAGCTCATCTGACCCCACCAGTTACCGCCCCATCAGCCTCCTCAGTGCCTTAGGCAAACTTTACGAGCGGTTACTTGCAAACCGTCTCCAGTCCCATGCTAAGGAACACCACCTTATCCCAGATGAGCAGTTTGGCTTCAGACCCGGACACTCATGCGTCCAACAGGTGCACCGCCTCACGGAGCACATCATTGAGGGCTTCAATAAGTACCCCAAACCCCAGACTACGCTAGCAGTCTTCCTCGACGTAGCGAAAGCTTTTGACAAAGTCTGGCACAACGGCTTGATCTACAAGCTATACCAATTTGGCGTGCCAGAACGTCTTGTGCTCATCCTACAAGACTTCCTTAAAGCCAGAAGCTTTCGCTACCGCGTGGAAGGCACCCTCTCCTCCCCCCACCCAGTCAGAGCCGGAGTCCCTCAGGGCTCCGTGCTATCACCCATTCTCTTTGCACTGTATACCAGTGACATCCCACGCTCTCAGCCCAAAGTATTCCTAGCCCAATATGCGGATGATACGGCCATTTACACCACTGGGTGGCATATCAACAGACAGTCCTATTTCGTCATGCAACGGGCCATCACCGAGATCGGTGACTGGTTCCGAAAATGGCGCATCGCGGTCAACCCAGCTAAAAGCACAGCTATGTGCTTTACTGAGAAGACACGCTCCCCTTACCCGAAACCGCTTATTTTGTTCGACGAACCCATTCCCTGGGTTCCTAGAACAAAATACCTCGGAGTCACCCTTGATCGTCATCTCACCTTTAACGATCACATAACAACCGTCCGTAACAGAGCGGCCTTCATAATGGGTCGCCTTGGTCCCCTACTTCGCAAAGAGAGTAAAATGTCTCTTAGTAATAAGAAGACACTTTACACTGCCTGCATCCGCCCCATCATGACTTACGCATCAGTAGTGTTTAGTCATGCTAGTGAGGTCCACCTTCATAAACTTCAAGTCATCCAAAACCGTTTTCTTCGTAATGCAACCGGCGCCCCGTGGTATATCCGGAACACCGAGTTGCATTGCGACTTAAACCTTCCCTCTCTAGCGCAGTTCAATAAGGACTGCGCCCGCCGATACTTTGATCGAGCGCCCCACCACCCGAACCCATTGGTTGTCCAGGCATCGAACTACTCGACTGCCTCTTCTATCCCATTTTTCAAACCCCCCCGTCGCCGACCACGGCAGGTATTAGACGACCCGGATGACCCCATCGCAGCCATTACATTGGCAGCTTTAGCGTTATCCGCAAGTCGTCGAGGTAAAATCCCCAGGTGTGAGGTAATTAGAGGTCACACAATCAAACACCGAGCCCGCCGGCGAGCTCGAGGCAAAAACAAGGTCACGATAAATTGCTCTCCAAATAGTCAAAGAGTATTATTCAGTAGGGCCCAATTGTGCAACACTGCAGTTGCACAGAGGCATTTTGCTCCGATCCCCCCCATGTCTCTCGACAGCGAGACAAGCCGAGGTCCGAACCACAGTGGTGCCCTTGAGCTCGCTGTCAACCCCTCCTATAGTAGCGGCACGTTTTCGGCGTCCGCAGGAGACGGAGGTAGAAAGCGCTTTTCGCCTTCTACGCCCGTCTCGGGAGAAGTGCCTTCGGCACTTCTCCCTCCCGGGCTATTGTAGGGCCAGGCCCTCGCCCAAAACCCGGTGGAGCTGGACGACCGCACAGGCGGTAGCCAGCATCTATGTCCTCCCTAAACAAACAGCCGACCAGTCAGTCTTACTTTGAGTTCGAAACGATCAACAGTGCGATATTATTTGGACCAAGTGCTCCAAGCGCGAATAGTGAAGTACAGTGAAGTCTGTGAATAGTGTTCTGTGAAGTGCGAACAGTTCAGTGTTATTGTGTTGTTGGAAGTGACTGTAGAACTGTGAAATAAAGGTGTCAGTGTGTCGAAAACGTTTTGCATTATTTATCCCGAACCCCCAGCTCGTAACAAATTGGTGTCAGAATTGGGGATAAATAATGCCTGTACTCCCAAAGGAAGACGTTGAGGGCATCCGAACGAGGAGTCAGCGGCAACAGGACATCGACCAACGAAGGTTTGGAGGAGCTACACCACCAGTGCTCTCCGAAGAACCACCAACTACAGAAACAACCGTCACCGCTACACCGGGAACCTCTTCGACTATGGCGGCTCCGGCTGCGCCTGACTTTGCTGCGCTAATGGCGATGCTACAAGAGCAGGCTCGCCGCCAGGAGGAGCAGGCCCGCCGCCAGGAGGAGCAGGCTAAGGAACAGGCCCGTCGGCTTGAGGAACAACTGCGACAGGACAGAGAGGAACAGACCCGTCGCCAAGAAGAGCAGACCCTTCTAATGAAAGACCTGCATGCAACGTTTGGGAAGAAACTCCAAGTGGTGGAAGATCAGGTCCATCAGCATGAAAACCGTTTTGAGAAAGTGGAAGCCAGAATGGATGATATTCAAAAAACGCTGGGCGTTTTAAAAACTGGAGGCGGATTACCTGCGTCAGCACCTGCATCTGTACCGTCACCACGAGGATTTAAAGTACCACCATTCGACGGATCCTCTTCGTGGTCGGCCTACAAAATTCAGTTTGAGGCCGTTGTGCAGGCCAATGGTTGGACTAAAGCGCAGGCTATGACAGCGCTTACTCTGGGACTTCGTGACAAAGCCTTAACAGTTCTGGAGGCCCTTGGAAAAGACATACCTTCTGGAGGCATTGGAGTCTCGGTTCGGTGATGCTCATCTGGAGCATGTGTTCCGCGCTCAGCTCAAAGAGCGAACCCAGCGAAGCAGTGAAAATCTTCAGCAGTGGGCGCTGGAAGTGGAAATGCTCGTACGGAAGGCGTATCAATCTTCACCGGCACTCATCGACGGAATCCTACTTCAAGCATTCGTAGATGGGATACGTGACTTAGAAGTGAGAGCTGCAGTGAGTCTGGGTCATCATGAATCAATAAAGGACGCCTTGGCCCATGCTTTGGAGGTAGAAGCTGTGCGGCAAGATCATCGATCGCATTACATTCGCGAGGTTAACACACGACGTTACCGTGATGACAACCAGGGATTCAGCCCTCGATGTTTTGAATGTGGAGAAAGGGGTCACTTGCGATATAACTGCCCGCAGAAGAGCGATAGAAGAAACGACAGAACATGGGAAAGAAAACTTTCTACTACTGGTGTCAATATGCAATGGACCAGGAAAGGAGATACACTATCTGATACAAATTTTCGAAGATTCAGCCCGAGATGCTACGGCTGTGGAGAAAAAGGGCATTTAAGATCCAGTTGCCCCAGATGGAAGTTGACATCAGAAGACAGACTTCGACATGGATGGAATCAACAGCGCGACCAACTTCACTCTAATATTGAACGCAGCGACATTAGAGAAACTCACGACGGCAAAGTGAAGGAAGTCATACCAGTAAGGATGGTGAGAACAGTTATAACCGACGACTGGAAGAAATCCATGCGACGTGCACAGGAGGATGATGCGAACATCAGGCCTATTCTGACATGGATGGAAGCTGGCACTGGGAGGCCCAAGTGGAATGATGTTGCTGGAATGGGTATGGCAACAAGGGTTTATTGGGCGCAGTGGGACAGCTTGGTGATCCATGGTGGTGTGCTGTGCCGCAAATGGGAGAATGTTCGGGGAGATAACTATCACCTGCAAGTGGTTGTTCCGGAAGCGAAAGTTCGTGAGATTCTACGGCGATGTCACGACGAATGTTCAACATGTCACCCTGGAGTGAGAAAGACACTGTTAAAGATACGAGAGCAGTTTTATTGGATCCATTGTCGGAGTGATGTTGTAGACTGGTGTAACAAATGCAGTATTTGTGCTACTAGGAGAGCATCTCAAGCAAGTAGTGGTTTCGCGAGTGACTTTCGCAACCAGAAGAATATCTGCGAGCGTCAAGATCAATACAGAAATGGATTTTCCGATACGAAGAAGACCCGATACAGTGGAGAACTGGTTAATCCCGGATTTACTGAAGGGTCTATGGTGTGGCTGCATAACCCTGTACGCAGTAAAGGGAAGTCACCGAAGCTTCAGCCTAAATAGGACGGACCATACCTGGTTGTGACTAAAATCAACGACATCACGTACCGGATACGGAAGGGTCAACGAGGAGTCTCTAAGATTGTTCATGTGGATCGACTGGCGCCATACTGTGGTTCCAACTATGCTCGGGACGAGCATGTCTTAGGAGGGGGCAGTGTTACGGCGCAAGGACTCGAACAACGTAGAATAATCTAACGTCAGTAAACTAGTAAAAGAAATCAAGAATGTACCTACTCTTCACACAAAAGGTTATAAAAAAAGGGTCGCCTTTGTTCTCAGGCAACTAGTAAACAACCACAGAATAAGTAGTAGTTAACTTTCGTGGAATTCCATTCAATGTTGTTTACGTTAAAAGGATGATTTATGGCCCTTATTGTTTTTCTATCTAGACTATTAGTGAACATTCTGGAAAATGTGAATTTTGAGTATAAATAGGGTCGGGTCCAGGCCGACCAGTCAGTCTTACTTTGAGTTCGAAACGATCAACAGTGCGATATTATTTGGACCAAGTGCTCCAAGCGCGAATAGTGAAGTACAGTGAAGTTTGTGAATAGTGTTCTGTGAAGTGCGAACAGTTCAGTGTTATTGTGTTGTTGGAAGTGACTGTAGAACTGTGAAATAAAGGTGTCAGTGTGTCGAAAACGTTTTGCATTATTTATCCCGAACCCCCAGCTCGTAACAGTATTACCTACTCCGATAAAAAATCAGTTATTCAATTGTTAATAAAAAAAAATCGATAGCTTTTAAAAAACTAGTTCCATCTCTAAAAATCAGATGTAGTGTGAAATGATGGTTAATTTATGTCATAGTGTGACGAATTATAACCATTGTCAATTGTGGGCTCTCGCGATTCTGATGGGGTGAGCCGGTTGCCGGGTGAAGTATGGTTGCGTTATAGTTAATCGATAATATCTGTAGTAGTGATCTACTTAACGTCATTCATTGTGTCTATAAATATGATTGAGGATGTGAATTGAATGTTATTTGTGTCACACACACATGCGCTTAACGTACAATGAAATCCTTATACAATGGAAATTTGTGAATCTAAGCCGGATATTGGAAAAATGTTGGGAAAATGTCAAGCGTTTCCAAAAAGTGGAAATCATTGCCCGAGTCTTTGTTTTCTGACATATATGTACCTGGATGTTAACAATAAGACATGAGTGAATAGGTATTTTTGGACAAGCGTATACTATCGTCAAATTCACCAACTATCATAAAATATTTTTTTAAATTAACGTGTTACGTGATTTCTGAAGTATTATTTCCATATGCCAGAGTTGTACGCTCGTACAAATTAACGCTTTTTTTTGTGATTTTTTCGGAACAATCACGAGGACCATAATTTATGATAATAAGCGAAACCTCTGCCTATAAAAGATGCATTTCGTCTCAAATGACGAACTGCACTGCACCTGTCACTCTGAGACATACCTACTGTTGTTAAGTCTCATCGTGCCTGTAATTGTACTAGCTCTCAAGGACTGCTGCCCGAACCGAACATACTGTTAGGTGCTTGGCGACATATATTCTGCTTGAGGGTGGTAGCTAGTATTCAAGAATGTCCTTCCACCATGTGAAGAAGCTCAAGCCGGCGGCGGGATTGAACCATGGACCTGCGGTGCGGCAGTCCATAGCTATTACCGCTCGTTCATCATTGCTTAAAACAAAATTGTGAGATAAAAAAAAAATTACCTATTCAGAGAAGGTTTAGTGCTTTTAGTTAAAAAAATCGGTACAGTCAAGTGAAAATTCAATGTCAGTTTTATTAAAAAAATTACATGGAAAACATAGCGAGACAAGTATAGTTAGTTTGGAACTATACTTGTCTCGCTATAAGGTAAGTGGCTGTTAATAAAAACCTAAACGCATACCCCAAAACATATTTCACGATTTGCATTCCATTTGAGCTCAGCATCAATTGATTTATATCGTTCAGTCGAGAAAAAGGGGTTTGAGAGAATTGAAATATATCCATATTTGATGTAAAACCTTTTGATCTTCAATGAATATTGTTTTGGACTTTCAATATAGTACGAAATTGAATATTATTTTTAATAGGTACTTTATAGAAAATATGGTTTAAGATATTTATTTTCTAAAAAGAATATACATTCACTTAGCAGAGAAAATACAAGCTTGATTAATTTTAGTGTTTCATATTGCAAACATAGAAACCTACCTAAAACTGGATATGATATACATATTATTATGATTCAAAACATACTGCAAAAATAAAAATATTTTAAATAAAATATGTATATAAAAATACTTAATACTTTAAGAAATTATTCAATTAATATTTCAGTTTTTTTTTTTATAAATATATATCCAGTGACAATTCCACCTAATTTTACTGTTAAGCTGACGTGTCGTTAACGTCACTTACACCCGGTTTCTGAAACGCAAATCAGTGAAAAATTATGTTAAATGCTTGATAATTCATTGTCAAACGCAAATTCGGTTGCTAAAAACTTCATGTGACTGTTTGTCAACACTAATGTCAAATCTCCAATTACACGCCAATCAATTCAATTTTGGGTTTCTGCAAACCATTTTTATATGATAACGGTTTGTCAAAGTGGATTGTACTAATTGCCCAAAATCGACCAATTATTCTAAGATTAACGTCTTGAAATGGTAAAGATATATAAAATATGGCTTTAATGGTTTTAGGAGTAACTACCCCAAATGTTTCCTCGAATAACTGATAGAGTAGAGGTACAAAATTAAATCAAGTATGGTTACTCCAAAAACACATATAACTACTACTTAAATATGATACTAAAGTCGACGTGATTTTAGTGTTGCTGCTCATTAGAAGCTAAATCATCATCATCACAACAACTGGAAAGTCCAGCGTTGAACAAGGTTTTCCTCATTAGCGGATCTGCAATAATACCCACGCTTGGCAGGCGTCTCTTGGGGAGCTCAGTAGAAGTTGTCAGGCACTGCTTCCCACCTACTGTTATTTTTCCCTTAGTCGCCTCTTACGACACCCAAGGGAAAACTTGGGTGGTCTTTGTGGAAACACCTTTTGGTTAAGAAGGGCGTTAAAATATGGTTTAAAGTGTTGTTGCGCGTTTGATGTGCAGCAACAACCTGATGTGAACAGTTTACTCTTTTGTGTTGCTGCGCAGGAGGTCCATGGCACGGTAATGTTATCTATACAGTATTTCAACTTCATTGAAATGGACGAAACGCGAGTTATACCTACGCGCCTCGATCTCGGCCTGCGCTCGGCCCGCAGACAGTCTCGAGTGTCGTGACTACGCCGCAGTGACGAGCGAATATTTTGTTGTTTTTTAATAATAACCACGCGATTTTTTCACCAAAAATAAGTTCAAGTACATATGTATTTACATATAAAATATGACGAGTAAGATATATTGTGCTGTTTTAAGTTACATGAATTCGTCAAAAACGCATCCAGAGATAACTTTTTTGATTACCTGGAAACTGAAAGGTAATACTATAAAATAATTTTACTTAATAGTAAGTAAAATTATTTTATAGTCTACATATAGTTGACGGTACATAATGTGTGTCTTTTTAATGGACAAGTATTTCCTTTTATCCCGCGAAAAAAATGTCTCAATTAATATAAAAAAGTGAATAGAGTGAAGAAAAGTGATTGACACGAGTGAAATAGGTAGTAGTTATAAGCAAGTTATAATAATATTACAGGTACTTAGTTACTAGAATGTGGATTTTTAATACCTATATTTTAAATAATAATAAAGCATTTCGTACGTCTCACAAATATTTTTCGGTCGCCAATTTTTAAGAACGATTTTTTATTCAAACATAAACTTAGTTTTTTGTTCTAATCTACCTACTGATCAAGAAAACAACACGCATTTTTAGTAAACACTTCCTGTTCAGTTCACAGAGTATTTTATTTGTTTATTTAAAAAAAGTATATTTACAATCACAAAACTAAATAGAAACACAAAGTAGGCAAATGTAATTAAAATGCTGGAGGCGGGCAGTCCTATCGCATGTTTACGTACAGCGCGGCTGTATACCTTATTTCGAAGTCAGAGCCGAGTTACACTACTGTATAGATAACATTACCGTGTCCATGGTTAGAATCTCAACGTGGACTTACATTTCGCTGCTTGGTACAGGTGCAGGGCGGGCTTTTTTAGAATGCCTAGCTTGTTATTTGTTGGTGTGGTGTTGGCAAAGAATATATGGTGTTGGCGTGTGCGAGAAGAGAACGAAACTCGTGCTATTTTGTGTAACATGTCTTTTTTTTATACTTGATAGGTTAGCCTTTGTCCACTATCTCACCTGATGGTATGTGGTTGAAGATGTTGTTCAGGCTAACCTAGAATTACTGGCTCTCAAGGACAGCTGCCGGAATACACCGTTAGGTGCTTGGCGACAAATTTTCTTCTTGATATTATGTTGATGGTAGTTAGTAAATCGTTTAGAGAATGACAGCAAAGGTAATAAAATTCATTTATATGTTTTATTTCTCATGTTTTGTAGCTATTCTTGATGTTTCCCTTTCTGAATATACTTAATAGATGTGTTTAATCAGTACTAATATTATAAATGCGAAAGTAACTCTGTCTGTCTGTCTGTCTGTCTGTCTGTCTGTCTGTTACGCTTTCACGCCAAAACTATTGGCCCGATTTGAATGAAATTTGGTATGGAGATAGTTTGAGACCCGGGAAAAAACATAGGATAGTTTTTATCCGACTGCGCAAAAAGAGGTTAATGTTTTCGCGCGATAACCGACATACGCGCGGGCGGAGCCGCGCCCGGAAAGCTAGTATTAAATAATTCTCGTCTTTCAACTTAAAGAAATTATATTATAAAAAATCTGTTGCTATGCTAAAACCAAACGCAAAAATTATGAGTAATGTTTATACGTGTCATGACTAGATATTTGTCGGATTGAATAATGTTTCGAAATATGGTGAAATATATTTCAGAAAACACTATACTTAGTAGGTAACTATTATAATGTTTTCTGAAATTATTTTTTAGAAAGACTGTGCTATGGTAAGTTAACCAGAATGTAATAGCAAATTAATAGGGAAATTGTAATACTTAGTTACATTCATATCATGAAAGTGTTTATTTATAACAATGAATCTTAAGACCTCTGAACTGACCATCCTGCCTATTAAAAATGAGTATGTGTTTTTTTATTATTTATAGATAATAGGCTAGCATTTGAACACTATCTCACCTAATTATAAGTGATGATGTGGTCGAAGATGTTGTCCGGGCCGACCTATAATTACTGGCTCTCAAGGACAGTTGCCGGAACACACCATTTGGTGCTTGGCGACAGATTTTCCACTTGAGGGTGGTAGCTTGCCAAGCGGGCATTCGCAAAATGCCTTACCACGATGCAAAACAAATAGAAATTATTTTATATTATTATGTACACATGTACATAATAATATAAAATAATTTCAAAATGTACACTTAATCCGTTTTACCTATTTTAACTTAACATCACAGTATCTATATCAGACTTACGACGACACTTTCGTATTCAAATTCACACGCACAAAACTTGTATATCCAGCAGACTTCAATTCAGTTTTTTCCCCGGAGTTTGGGACAAGTTCCGAAGCCCCGCCCCGGACCTCCCGTCAAACGTCCGCGTCCCAGAGTTTCAAACTGTACATTATTCACTCGAGTTGGACAGTTTTGTAGTTTAACCCTCGAATAATTTTGAAACTTGTTAATTATTCCAAATCTTGTTATCTTGGACGGACGAGACAGATAAAGATGAGAGTTGATGAATTAAATTACTGTTTAAAGAAGGGAGTTTAATCTAAGATACCTTTTACTTAAAATTCTACCTTCCTCTAGGGAAGTTTTAATTCTGAAAAACTTCCCCAAAATGAGGTTAACTTTGCAAAAACTCCAAAAGATAAGCGTAAAATTGTCAACGTAATAGAATAATACTGTAATTATAATTGAAAAACTTTAATCTACACATCCAGAAAGTGGAATTATCGTATACAACACTTTTAAATACCATTTAAGACAATTATATAATTTTGTACCTTACAATTTCTGATTGAATGCGTATCAATGACATAGTTAGCAACCGAAGCCCACTGCAATGGAATCATTGACCTCCATAATTGTGCACTGGAAATGACTTGAGACAGAAAACTAAGACAAAATTTTTCGTTCTACCTCTCGGGGTTACATGAGATGTGTTTTAGGAAAGGTCTACGCCTTTATAAGAATAAAATAAGTATATAATATTCAAAAAGAAGTAACAGATACGATACCAGTAGCCCTAGCACGAATAACTTGCGAAAACTTAACCGTTTCGTTAACGTATCGAAATGTTACCATTTTGTATAGGATTTGATCAGCGTCTCTATAGTGCGTTAAAGGAACTAAATTTTGGCAGATCGAAAGGTTTTGAAATATTAACGAAAACTTTTTGTTGCGTAAAAAGTTTTATATGAAATCGCGAGCACGAACCTAATTTTTACGTAAGCTCGAAGAAATAACACCAACATTTAAAACGTTAGCTCACGCTTTTTAAATAATGCGTAGTTCTGTGTTGCTCACTGGCATATAAAACTAGTTCTCTCATTCCTGCTCTTTCAGTTTCACATTTTTCAAAGACCACTTCGTCTTAAAACTACCTTGGCTTACGCACTGATGGATGCATGATCATCATAGTTCTTTATACATTGAATATCTTTTTTTTTTTTTTTTTTTATACAGGGGGAAATGCGTTGCGCATACCCGCAGCTTTGGGGAAAAACTTACGGGTTATGTGGGACTCGCCTGCCGGCGGGCAGCGCGGCGGCTAAGTTCGCTGCCCCTCAGCAGGAATACCCACTAAAACCACCCTGGTGTTCCACGTTTGCGCTTGGACAAGGGAAAGGTCACAGTTGCCCTTATCCTGTTCCCTTGCTTAGCGTCTGTCTGTTTTCAGTCTCAACTCCTGGTGACCCTCCGTCACATAAATCTCCATTTTGTGGTGTGCCGGAACACTGACACACCACACAACCACCTCCTAGGGTCATTTCGCGTGCACCACGTTCCCCAACATGTTGCACAGACCCACTCAGGGAGCGAAAGTCCTGGCGTACGCCCTGCGTCTACGCCCGGTCCTCCTGCGGCGGAGAGGATCCGCTAATGGGTCTTCCTCTCGACGCCGCTCTCCCTCTTCTTTTTGGGCAACAACGGTCTCGCAGTAGGCTCGAACCGCATCCCAAGCTCTCTCGCTACCGACCATCGCGTTGACGACGGCCGGCAGCGATAGGTCGGGACCAACCACGTATACGAGCATAGACCGCTCCGTTGCCCACTTCGGACAGTTTGCAAGAGTGTGCTCCGCCGAGTCTTCGGCAGCACCACACTCATGACACAGTGGAAGTCGCTCTCTCCTCGCCACGTTGCATAGGTATTTACCAAAACACCCATGCCCGGTAAGCACCTGCACGAGGCGATAAGAGAGCGACCCCATACATTGAATATCTGCCTTAACCCAGCCTACAGGAGTAATAATGATTTTGCAGCTGCAAATCCAGCATAAGAGTATTTATGGAGGTCAGTGAACCAACATTATTTTTACATATATTTAATTTCCATCAACCAATGGCAAAGTAGGTACATAATCGCTCTGCAGGTCAATAATTGCATTCGGTGTCAAACTAACTGTCACAAATTAATATTAGAATAATCAACGTAGATATAGATCTGTTCTTCCATATACGCATGAAATACGTCACAGAGGGAATATAAAATACGTTCCATATACGTCACAGAGGGTTTTAGTGATGGGAGACCCCTATTCGCACGAAGTCGATTCGAAGTCACCGCCTCACTTTCTCGTTACGTCGCTCGAGTTCGATTAAAAACCCAAGTAACATTTAAGCGAAAAAATATTATATTTACCAGCGCATTACCAGCTATAAGCTTAATAAATGATTTACAAGAGTGTAAATATATGTTTATAACTGTACTAAAGTATAACTGTACAACTGTATACAGTATAGCTGAATAATGGCTGTATAGAGCCTAAATTTTTACCTTTAGCTTTTAAATAGCATTGGAAAACGCTACAATACTGACCGCGGCGAAAAAAACTGCGTTCAGCAACTTTATACGACAATAACTGTATATTGCTCGCAAATTTTACTTTTGTACAACCTACTTCTGTACAACAGCGTTAAATATTGTTATAGCCTGAATATTGGTGTAAAATTACTCTATTGTTCAGCCTTCAAGTAAAGCTTGATAATAGCTATACAACGGAAATCTAGGATACTCTTAGCAAGCAATTCCCTTTATAATAGTGTAATACAATTATATCTCATGTAGAAGAGTATAGATTTACTCCTTTTTAAAGACTTATGCGATTGGCGTACATTTTTCCCTTTTTACAGTTTTTCATGTTTTAGAAGATTAAAGTTATTATTATAGTGTTGGCATACTCAATTATCCAGCTTAACGATTATTTTGAAACTAATATAGCTTAAAATCAGTATTTATTGGATACGACGAATAACAAAATGGAGTCATAATTTTGATAATTTGCCAATTTGTTAAGTGAACAAGAGTTAAGATGGATATAAAACCATGAAAAAAACAAAAAAGAACCGGCGGAATAAAAAGAAAATTAAAAAAAACTTATTCCTAACGTGAAATAACGGAACAAAATATAATTTTACAAGGGCTTGGACACCCAGATTCCAAGTTGGTATCACCACCACGCAATGAGTGTTCCGTAGAATCAAAATTGTTGGATCATGATGAGATAACAAATATATGTGCTGAATATATGTATGTTGGGTTAGTAACATGCGGTGAGGGTTCTCTATAGGCAGAATAGGGTATAATGGAGCAAAGTATGGACAATTATAGCGAAATTGAACTAAAAATAAAAGTCTATTTTTAGTATTTCTACTAAAAATAGACTACAAAATAGACTTTTATTTTAAGTATTTCTACTTTTTAAGAGCCTAATAGTTATATAAGATATTCAAAAATTCATTAAACTAGAAAAAAGACAAAAATGCTATGAACGAGGAATTGGATTGTTTTATCGAAAATATTTGAAACGCTTTCGATAAAACAATCCGATTTCTTGCTCACCGCATTACGGGCCTTGGTTTGGGTCATAATGTGGTTTTCTATATTTTCAACCGAACCCTAATTAACTGTATTAATGAATATGAATAAGACTTTAAGACAGCTTCTACAGTACTTAAATACTGCTGTGCAGACAATGTTACTCTTTAGGCTTAAAATACGTCCTTAAATAACGACTCTGTTATGCAAAAAGCTGTATTAAGGGGTACTAGAAGAGCAAGAGCTGTATAAACTAAGGTCGCCATTTTATCATAAACTATAAATTGCATTCCAATCTTACGAGATATTTTTTGTTATTTTTTGAAACTTCAGTACAAATTTATAAAGGATTTTAACTGTATAGTACACACAATTACGTTTACTATCAATAGAACAGTCCGGGTTACTCTTAAAACTGTTTTCAGATTTGATCACATATTTGTTATTACAGAAAATAATTATGTGTATTCCTTATTTCGAAGGGGCGTGAGTTTTGAGCTTAAAACTAGTATACATATTCATATAAAAATATCAGTCGCAAGCATAACAACAACGATAAGCGGGAAAGAGTACTTAGTTATTAAATATTTATTTCACTTATACTTCACATATGGTCTCTGCCTTGGCACACAGTAAATTAAGAAATAAAATGGAGAATAAATTCAACCACGAACACAATTTTAATATATTTATTCTTCTATTAAGATTTTCACAAGCCTGGGTCTGTATAAAAGAATGAAAGGAAAATTAGAGAATGGAAGCTGTATAAAAATATTTAAATAGTATCTTAGCCAGCCAAATAGTACAGCTTTAATGCAGCTGTTATACAGGTAAATCTACACTTAAAGCTGTATAATCTTTATACAGCTTGCTATACAGTCTTTATACAGCATCGTTTAACAGCCTGTAGTAAACAAATAGTCCATAATATAGCTTTTATACAGTTTAAAATGTTACTTGGGAAGTAATAAACTAATTTAAGAAAAATACTTTAAAAAAAATACAAAAAAACGATTAACCAATCAATATCGAATCGCTCGCTATAAAGTTTATATAATAAACAATATGAAAAGAATAATAATATGATGATGATGATGATTTGACATGTTCTAAGCTTGATAAAATGCTGGGACCTTTGGCTCAACGAATAAGCATTGCAATTCAACGGGGCAATGCTGCCAGCATGCTGGGCACGCTGCCAACTGGTAGTGGGCTGGAGCATATTTTAGACTGCCTATGAGTCTGCCTGCTATGACTTATAGGCTGTCTAAATGCTTTTATTGTAATAGCTGTAGTGTTGTATATAGTTCGTAGTAGGTATTTTGTTCAATAAAGGCATACAGAGGTAATAAAAATAAAAACTGGCCAAGTGCGAGTGGGACTCGCGCACTAAGGGTTTCGTACCATTATCGGTAACCTAATCTTGCAAGTTACAGATTTTTTTATTGTACGGAGCCCCTTTAATTATTTATTTTATTTTAATTAATTATATTTAAAGAGAACATAAATCTAAATATTCTGTGAAGAGTTAAAGCGGTCTACCTGTCACCGTTATTAGTATCGAGCAAGAAACTGTAAAAAAAACAACTTTGTTGTATGGGAGCCCCTCTTAAATGTTTATTTCATTTTATTTTTAGTATTTGTTGTTATAGCGGCAATGGAAATAAATCATCTGTGAAAATTTCAACTGTATAGCTATCACCGATCTTGAGATACAGCCTGGTGACAGACGGACGGACAGCGAAGTCTCAGTAATAGGGTCCCGTTTTTACCATTTTGGGTAAAAACGGAACCCTCAAAAGCTTGACTACGTCTGCTGCTTGCTAACTGTCAATTATTAAAGAATTTTGGGTTTGACAAAAGATTGCCAGAATCATCATTTTCTTTCTTTTGTTGGAAGTCGCTTGAAAATAAATAAACAAATAGAAAATGCAGTAAGAGGTTAGACTTACGTCATAATAAAACTTGACGTCTTTGAATTAGACGTTTCGAAGTACGCATGAGATCGCGAAATTACTCCGGATATTATTTTACAAACTTTGTGGAAGTTTTATCAGAATGTAATAATATATTCGAGAATATTCTCGAATATACGAAGTATATACGAAGCCTCAGAACTTCGCTGTTTAACGAGAATTTTAGATTTCCTTATGATGATTTTGTCCGGTTTATCTTCAGACGCGGCGTGAGACATGAGTTGTCTATAATAGTATACATATATACAGTATGTTTCTAATAGGTGAGTTATAAGTATGTAATCAGGTGCCCTACAGACAATTTGAACAGCTAACACATTTGATAAGTTTTAGATAGCTTTCTGCTTTAGCGCTCCTTTAGCGACAAGATGTGCTAATATTTATTTATTCTGGACGGCTCGACTGTGACATGATTTCATCAGTACTAATATTATAAATGCGAAAGTAACTCTGTCTGTCTGTCTGTCTGTTACGCTTTCACGCCAAAACTACTAGACCGATTTGAATGAAATTTGGTATGGATATAGTTTGAGACCCGGGAAAATACATAGGATAGTTTTTTATCCAACTACGCAAAAAGAGGTTAATGTTTTTGCGCGATAACCGACATACGCGCGTGCGGAGCCGCGCCCGGAAAGCTAGTTAAGCATATATCATGTTTTATACTGCTAATTATTTCATGCTGTCGTTCCTGAAATCAATTGTTTTATTTATCGCTACTTAATTGTTAATAATAAGTAAGTAAAAGTCTAGTCATGAAACACTTTATCACCTGTTGGTAAGCGATGATGTGGTCGAACATGATAAACATGCAAAAATCCAGAATAGAATTGACTGTCAAGGATAGCACCCAGAACACATCATTAGGTGCTAAACAACACATTTTCTAGAAAGAGTTCTTTCTTAATTCTATCAACCTTTTGGAAGTCGGTTAGACTTCCAAAAAACGAGGAGGTTCTCAATTCGTCAAGTATTGTTTTTTTATGTTTGTTTTTGAAAATGTTTCATTTGGTCCCATTTAAGGTTCATCAAAATCGGTCAAGCCGTTTTTGCGTTACCTACACTCGAATAAATAAAAAATATATTTTACTTTGTATATTGATGATTATAGTCGTAAACAATGAATGACAATCGATTCCGTAAGTATCAAGGGTCACTAAAAAGAGAGAGAAAAAATGTTTAACCAAAAAATGGAACCGACTTCAACACCCAAAAGTGTGAAATAACGCACACAAAATGCGCACAATAAATTGTGATAATAGGTACTTTTATACTATCATGGTGCCGACTTCAACAAGTTATTTCACACTTTTGGGTGTTGAAGTCGGTCCCATTTAGAGTTAAAAAAAAACGTTTTTTTATGGTACTTCATCGGAACCCACACGAGTCCCTGCCTATAACAGATGCATTTCATCACAAGTAACTACACTGCGATCATCATCCTGACACTTACACTAGTTCAGTCTCAAATGCCTGTAATTTCATAATTTCTTATTTGCTCAGGAGTGCTGTCGGATTTCACTGTTAGGTGCTTGGCGATAGATTATCCAATTGAAAGTGATAGCTAGCCTCGCGAGTATCGCAAAATGCCCTTCCAACATACAGTGAAGCTGGAACCATGCATCTGTGGCACGGCAGTCCACACCTATTCTGTCTAAGTCTGATAGGTGAGCCTTTGTCCATTATCTCACCTAATTGTAAGTGATGATGTCGTCGAAGATGTTGTTCAGGCTAGCCTAGCATTACTGGCTCTCAAGGACAGCTGCTGGAACAAACCCTTAGGTGCTTGGTGACAGATTTTCCATTTATCCAGGCGGGCATTCGCAAAATGCCCTACCACGATGCTGTAACGATTGCCATCCAAAGGTAACAACTGGGACCGACTGCTTTACGTGCAATCCGAAGCACGGAAGCGTTCAGTAGTAATGTGACTAACGGTCACCCATCCAAGTTATGAGCGCGGCGGACGTTGCTTAACTTTGCTGATCGTTTAAGAACATCTATATTCACCGCAATGTATATAGTAAGTAGTCATTGCCACAGAGCATTAATGTTTCGATAACACAACTGTTAACAGTTCAACAATACAATTTTATGAGCACTTACCAATTTAATCAAGATTATAGCAGCCCTAAAGCCGCAAACCAATACGATATTCCATTAAAATTAATGGTGAAACACCAAATCGCTTCATTATCATCGCGGCAGACAATTTCATGGTGACCGGGCACAGGTGATACCGCTCACCCATAACGTCATTTTGATGTGTTTTTTTACTTGTTGACTGATTGGTTTTTAAATTTTGATATTGATACGGTTTAAGTGGTGGTAAAGAATTGTTTAAAGATGTGGCTTCAATCGGAAAGGTGTAAGCGACGGGTAGAGTAGGGGAGTAGAGGTAGGCAAAAGCCTGCCACTTCAGTGGCAGGCTTTTGAACTTTAGCCGTTTTGGTCGACTACAATGAAGTGGTAAATCGAGTAAGTCGTATGTAAGAAGAAAAAAATTTTTATCAAAAAATTGGATCGATTTCAACATTCAAAAGTGTGAAATAACTTGTTGAAGTCGGTGCCATGATAGTTCAAAAGTACCTATTATCACAATATTGTGCGAATGGTACCGACTTCGACAAGTTATTTCATACTCTTGAGTATTGAAATCGGTTATATTATTTGATGAAAAAAAAAAAGACGATAAAAGACTATATCATCAAAATAGGAAAATATTTTTCAGTTATTGGACTGTAACTCAAAAACGGCTTAAGCGATTTTGATGAAATTTAAAGAGGCCAAACGACATAAAAAATGAATTATTAATCGGTTCACCCAGTCAAGCGTAGAACCTCCCGTAGCAGATCTCACATAGTAAAACGTAGCGTATACAGCACATTTACTTCAAAAGGAAGTAGTTAGTACATAGTTCGATCCCCACTGCTTGAGTTTCTCCACATGGCGTTGCGTGCAAAGCACACTCGAATAGAAAATATGTCGCCTAGGAACCTGGTGTGAACCGGCAGCAGTATTTGAGAGCTTTTTTATATAAGTATTCGAGCACATACCAGATACTATTGGGGCCAAGAGCTTCTCGTCTACATAAGAGCTATAAAAATATCATCAGATACAATATATAAAAAGTAGCAAGATAAATATGTACAGTAGTCAATGTTAACGCGAAGTGTGTACAAATGCAGAAACTTTTGATTAATCATAATAAATATCTACTATAAAAATATTTTAAGGAGCCAACTTATCGTCATTAGCGCATCTGGAAGAATTTTCGATGCGTTTTGATTCTACATGAAGCATCATCAAGAGGCTTGACTTTCAATACAATCAGTGACCTCGAAGAGTCAAGACCACGTTAGCTATAATAATAATTTAATGTTTTCTTATAATATTTTTGAAATATTTGTTATGATAAATATGCATTTCTGCAAAGTATTGATTTGTTATTTTATTTATTATAAATAAATATATTTATATATTAATTATATTATATTAATTAATTATATATTATATTATATTCATATTTATTTTATTTATATATATATATATATATATATATTTTTATTTGATTGTTTTTTAATGCCCACAGCAACTTGTATCTGAATATCAGAACAATTTGGTTGTTTTTTAAATGTTTGAATACTGATATTATATGTATTTTACTGAAAAAAATAAGGGATCATTCACGTATGTTAAGTCATATAGTTTCAACTATAGCTTCGAAAACATCTGTAGTCTTTTTCAAGGAGAGACCCTGGCCAGGATTTGTACTTATGAACTCAAGCTTTACAGGCAGAGCAACTTTACTAACTATCGTCATTCGTTTACTACTGTAATCTCGTGAAAACCATTATTATATTTTTATTAATTCAAAAGTTGGTGATAGAAAATTCTGAAAATATGATAATAAATTTGGATGTTTGTACGCAAGGGCAAACTGCTACATTTAGGCCCTAACGCTTATGAAACGGAGATTTCACGAAAGTTTAAGCCCTCGCTAAGTAGAGTTGATCCTATAATGGGCGACCTAACAAGAAAATATCTTGAAATTCTGGAATAATCTCATTTTGGCGTGTTTACAACGATGCTCGGCGGAAACTGTGTTGTGTGTTTTTATCCTTATTGTTATACCTCTGGAAAATACGCACTCAGTCATATCCATTACTTTTAATTTAATTTCGTAAATAACAAGATAATAGTAATAGAAAGTGAGTAGCTAGCTAGACATTTTTACTATGAAAGAAATACAATAGTATATTGTAACTAGCTGACCGGCAAACGCTTTTTGCCATATAGGCAAATACACTTGAAATAAAATGTTCAATATAGCTTTTTGAAAAATAGTGTACGTCCTATTCTAAGAACTACTAAATATACACACAACATTTTATAGCAATCGGTCAAGAATTTGGTTATAAACACTGCGATACGAGAATTTAATACTTATATAAGATTAAACAATTTTAATAAGTATAAATTTACGAAGAAAAAATATACTAAGCCAACATCAACCAATTCCTATATTTTAAGATTCAGGTATGTTTCATGTAGGTTCAATATTATACATGATGTGTACCTAATAATGTCTATATTGTGTGATTTATGTTGTATATATATTCATATAGTGTCATATATTTTTACATTCACAAGAAAGAACACGAGGCGACCCTATAGTAATCTATCGGGCATAAAATCATGCACTCAAAGGATTATCTAATTCCAGATAGTTGCATGCAGTCCTCAGTATCTAGGTACGTAAAAACTCTTTACTTACCGTATGGTCGCGCCACTTATTGCCTACTGCACAGTAATGGCCGGCCAACTCGCCCGGTGCTGCTCAATGAGCCGTGTAATTCTACCGCGATACAAACACATTAGTCGACAGCTGTTTGGGAATACGTTTTATTAACGGATTTTATACTTGTCATTCTGTTTCGGTAACTAAGATATTATATAAATCTATCGGTGTTTTTTAGCTACTTCAAATAAAAAGGTGGTTATTAGCTCTAACTTTTTTCAGGATTCTGCTACCAGTTGCACTTGGCATAAATCACTTTTTTTTACACGACTCCCTAAAGGATTGTTTTGTGTTAGGGTTCATGTATGTATGTATGTTTGTGAGTTTCTTTATTCCACCATAACTTCTAAACAGCCCAGCCGACAACGTGCCCGGCTCATCTCAACGAGGGTACAAACAAACAAACATGGGTGTTCCCGGACAGCTTATCGGTAAAAATTTTGAGTCACCCTCCTTACAGACCTTAATTGGCATCATGTGGCTTTTTTTTATTTGCTAAAATTACAATTCGCCTCAAAGCATATAGTTTTTTATCGCCAAGAGATGTTATATCGGCGAGCACGTCGAAGAAACCCTTCTTCGTCTTGCCAGTCTAAGGTAGACTCGCAAAAGGTTTAGCGAAAATTGGTTGAGATGGCATTAAAAGCTGGTATATGTATAGATACTGGTAAATAACAAATTAAAAAAAAAACCTTTTATTTCGCTATCGTGCCTCGTGCAGCAAATAAAATTACTGGGGAAACGAGACATGAAGTAACGTCTCGCACCGCATGACGAGCGCAGTGCAGTGCCAAAAAGAACGAGAATGGTGAAATTATAACTATATTGGACAGGCGTGACGCATACCATCCGGCGTGCAACATGGTCCGTCGCGTCACTGCATTATAAAAAGAAATGGGGATTAACATTTTTTTAACTATGGATTTTATAAACTGGATATGTTATATATGGTACCGATAAACTAATATAATCATATGATGCCCTCTATAATCTTTTCACTGCTCTGTCAGGCGTTACTGTTAAGAAGAAAATTTCTTTACCTTCCTGTTTCCTGACGTTCACCCACAACACTGAACACGATTGACTTACCTTCATAATACTCTCACATGTATGTTTGTGCTGTGTCTACTTTTATGTTTAGTACAGTACAAAGTTCCTGGAGACACCACCACTCAACAGAGAAATATCCACTCAGCGCTGTTCCATCACATCCTTGCATTTAGCATTAAGTATCAGTTTTTTTGCAGTAGATGCATATTTATATCTTTGTGCGTTAGTTTGTACTATATAATAAGTAATAATTAATATAATATGTAGGTGAACAAAAGTTATGGCACACTTAACGTACTCTGCTGATGCCTATAAATCATTATTACTTATTTAGTATCATGCCTGGCTAGTTATCACCGTCAAGTAAGCAATCTGACACCAAACACATAACGCAGCTCCTTGTTTACCGAATTCAATAACTTCTATCTCTTCCTTATAATTAGATGAGTTTTATATTGAGCGGATCGATTAGCGTGGGCAAATGTAGAGGTAGTGAATAGATTCAGGCGTTACTTTGCGAAAATCCATATTTAATAATAACAAACATATATTTTTAAAAGTAACTTAAGAAAACATTTAGTAACATTTTAACGAAACACTAAAAAAAAATATATAAATATATATCTAGTGACAATTTGTTTAACATTTTATTCTACCTACCCCCATAGTCTACCTACCTACTATTCTACCTATCTTTCTGATTTTAGTTTGTAATGTTATCAAGAACTTGAATACTCCCGTTTATTTACTCGTAAAAAGTTAATATACCTACAGTAAAATTGATTATTGCCTAATTATATTTGAGTACTTAACTTAGTAATCATTTTATTATGTTTTTTAATTAAATCAAGGATGTTGACAAGTTTTTGCGAGTTCAAATTCGCATTACCTATGTAATGTAGGTAAAAGTGAGATACGAGTGCATGTACATTTTAAAGTGTATGTTCCAAACTTTCTTTAATAATTCTAGTCAGCTTACATTCTTACATAGGTATGTATATTTATTTGAGGAGTCTTATGTTTCATTCGTTTATAATGAAATGTTAATGTTATATCCGAAAACAGGTCCTTGCTCGGCTTCGTTAGATGTTTATTTTGCATGACAAATAATTTTCTACTTTAATAGCTTATATTTGTTACATTAAATAATTTGTCCTCAAGTAATATACTTTGGGAGAAACAACTAGTATCCCACACACAACAACTGTCTCCCACACACAACACGACAAAGGGTATTCTAGTGTGGAGGCTAGTGCGATAATACAACTTTATGGTAGGTATATTGTACAGTGTAAGGTTAGTTTCGAAGCAGTGATGGCTCAGTGGAATTGGCTATGGACTGCCGCATAGTAGGTCCACTTGTTAGGAAATAAGTTGAACAAGTCAATTAGGTAGGTAGGCTACCTACTTGTCTTGTCGACTAAATTAGTAAGGAATTACTTGATGTAAGTATGTAGCTAATCTGTGATTCAGGTACACGTAGAAGGTACCTACTTCAGATCAGGGGGCCGACTCCCATCTCTTAATTCAGTCTTATTTTAACCATATATTTACAATTTTAATTCGCACTACCACATATCAGTATAGTAAACTTACTATGATATGTGGTAACTTAGTTAACTACTTAGAACTTCAACGTGAGAGCGAGCTGCATGCATTGAATCAAGTCATCTGTGCGATAGAGATAGCGCTATATGAACATTATTGTTTCGTGATGGCCACGGTGCGAATGTCAATATTAATATTTTAAGCTTAAAATAATGATGTTGGTTTTCTATAATAGTTTTTTAAAGGTGGGAGTTGGGCCCCAGGAGACAAGGTAGGTAGGTACAACAAACAAACAATCTTTTTCTCTGATCTGTGGAAGGTAGGTACGTACCTACCTACCTTATAATTATACGTAGGTTACTCGGTTAGACTAATTACTCATTTAAATAAATAAAATATCCACAACTTAACTTAAGATAGTTGTTGATAAAAAAAAATCTACCTTTACCCTAAGATTGTTTTGGTATTTCAACTCTCTGCCTTTACCAACCTATATTAGAGAATAATATATTGGCCTAATATATATGCCAGTTTGTCAGTTTTTCATATTTTTCGTTAAGTAATTATTATTATGAGCATTCCCATAGAAAAAACACAAGACATAACTTAGGTAATAAATAATAGTAGATATTACATCATACTAAACCACTGAAACGAAAGCGACATCTCCACTCAATATAGCGTACTATTTATCATAACGAATTCATATCAACGTTGTACTTATTCAGCCTACATACTGCTATTCTACCACTTTCGAAATAATTTCAGCAGATGGCGCTTTATCTAAATTTAAGTGCATAATGAGCATGAAGTCATGAAGTGTACAATTTGACCAACTTAATTATGTGTGAACTCTAGGAGGGCGCTGTCGGTTGAGGAACACCAAATTCTTATTTCGTAGTTCCTTTTTCTGCCACTTCATAGATAACTTGAACTGTACTTCGGATTTTAGCATTTTATTTTCGGTATTGTGTGTATAGTTTAAACGTTTATTTGATGATTTTAGTAACATTACTCATTTCATTAATAAATAATTTTCAAATATACAAGAGCACACCGCGTTACTGAACTTTACCAACTCATCATAGTATTATGATATTACCACAGATGGCGTTAATGTGAAATAATAATTAAATTTGTATTAACTTATATAATACACAATAAATAAAATAATTAGACATAAATTATATACAACTTAGAACAAATAAAAAAATATTACAGTGCAAAAAGTAATGTTTATTCATTAGATATGGATTTACTATGACATGTTCTGAATCACGCAAATGAAATTTTCTCACGTCCGGTAGATAGTGTACAACAAATATTCGAATACAATTTGTACTTGCTTCGGCAGTACATATACTAAAATTGGAACGATACAGAGAAGATTAGCATGGCCCCTGCGCAAGGATGACACGCAAAATCGTGAAGCGTTCCACATTTTTTGAAGAACCATGGTAAATTTTTTTCAATATAATTTTTTCGTATTAAAGGTAACTAATAAGTACAAAGTTGCTAGATGTATTAATACCACATAGTATTATGTTAAAGTACATAATATAAGTAACATGAATTTTTCTTTTATCTTTTAGATGATATGAAGCAGCGAGTGTGATCTGTTGGTGAGCGCCACGCACGTACGCCCATTACCGTTGCAGTGCCACCTCTCTTGTTCTGCGTGACACTGCACTGCACATGTGTTGTCATTCCAAGAAGACATGTCCTTGCATCTTTCAATCAGTATTACCACAGTAATTTAAATAAGAGGTTGACATTTTCACACTTATTCCATTTCCACGAAAAATAATATTTCCTTCTAACAATCAAACTTTTGCATTTTTCCTGAACGTAAAACTCAGTAAGCAAGTAAAAACCCTGGCTCGCACACGGGTAGTGCCCACCCAGCACATTTACCAAAATATTCGTTATTTTTACACGTCTCTGCCCAAAAATAGGAGTGTTATGTTTTCAGGGTTTATGTACCTATGTTTGTGAATTTCTTTATTCACCATAACTTCTACGACTTTAACCGTTTCCAATGTATGAGATATTGATAGATTCCAACAATAGGTACCTACATAAAATAGTACAAAATAACAAACAGGCGGGTTCATTGGCCATGGACTGCCGCGTAGCGGGTCCATAGTTCGAATCCTGCCGCGGGCTTGAGGTTCACTGCATAGTGGAAGGGCATGTTGCTAATGCCCGCCTGGCTGGCGACCACCCTCACTCCGCTTTTAAAAGTGATTTAAGAAGATTTGTTTCATATTTTGGTTATCGTAGGTACTAGTTAAATTACATTAGCTTAATGCAACATTTTTACACCCGACAGCAAAAAACTGTTTTTGCTTCAAAATTATAGTACTTTTTCAATATTATTATGACAGTACAAGCTCGAGGCCTACCTGATGTTAAGTGGACTAACCTCTACCTTTAACAGATGCATTTCTTCACAAGTCACAAATTGCAATGGCTCACAAGGAATGCTGCCGGAACACACCGTTAGGTGCTTGGCGACAGATTTTCTACTTAAGGGTGGTAGCTAGCCTGGCGGGCATTCGCAAAATGCCCTGCCACCATGAATATATAACGTGTATATTAATTCATCAACAATACTGCGGGGGATGGTGTAGAATCGATAACTGAATGTGATCCACTCATTATTAATTTTCACATAAACAAAATTAATACTAACTATTGCCTAAGCTGTGGCGCGTTGACTTTGAGAATGATAGCGACGACAACACTCGCGGCCGCCGTGGACTAGACTCACACATACACACACGTTCACGTAGTTGATGAATTAATATACACGTTATATATACCTACCTATAGGGGCTATAGGTACAATAGAATATTGAGCTTACCTCACAAGTATACTCGTAGTTACGAGAAAATTAAGTAATTAAATCAAGTGATCGTAATAACTAAACATGCAGGTAGTGCCTCCCTTCGGTCGCGTCGCGTCGCGCGTCGGTAGGTCGTTAGTTGGTACCTCAGTATTTATGATCTAAATGTAAATAAGGTATGTTGAATTACGCCTACCTTTGGTCTAATCTACATCTACACTTATATATTTGAAACAGGAAAAATTTGCGTTTTAGTATGTAACGAATTAACTTAAAACTACAGGACTGATTTGAAACATTGATGAATTTCAGAATCCTATATTATTCCTGATGAACACAGGTGATAGATATTTGAAAAAAATTGGAATTCTATTTGAATTTTGTTGTTATATACCCGTGCGAAGCCGGGACGATTATCTAGAACGAGAGAGAAGAAAGCAACGGGTGTATGAATAGGTGGTTTACTATTTACCTAATAAAATAAAAGTAAGTGTTGGAAAAGGGAAATTACTAAGGTATTTAATACAGTACTTCAAAGTATTTAAATAACCTTTAAACAGATTTGAATACAGAAATAATTATGTTTTATAAAAAAACTCACGACTGTGTTCATATCGCCTAGGTGTAGGTAGTTACCCGTCACGATCATTTCCATTACCTACGAATGTTGAAGAAACGTAAATCGAGTGTATAATGTTATAAACTGACTACCTAGTTACCCCGAACAGAGAATATATATTTTAGCTGATAATCTTAGATATAATTGAAAAATTGACAAAATGGAAAATACCGTTTAGCTCCTGTTTTACAGTAGTAAAAAAAAGCAAAACTGCTGCCTGCACCAACACATAGGTGACATAGGTACATTATACAAGCTTGCAGAGTGAGAGCATATTATAATATGTACTGTGGTGAGGGGTAGCAAGCAATAGACAAGTGACTGTTGTGTTCGTGAGTGCAGCGGAACGAGTCAACGTAGGTAGTACTTACAGCACTCCACAGGTGGCGCTTTCCAAACATAGTTTCATTATCTATATCTTACTAATTTTATAACGAGGAAGGTTTGTATTTTTGTATGCAACGAATAAACTTAAAACTACTGGACCGATTTGGATGAAATTTGGCATGGAAATAGTTTGAGACCCAGGAAAGGACATAATATGATAGTTTTTATTCAACTGCGCAAAAAGAGGTTAGGGTTTTTTGCGCGGACGGAGTCGCGGCTGGAAAGCTGTTTTATACACAAGTGTTCAAGGCCGTTAAAACTTGAAATGTTGCATGCATGTTATTGTGTCTAAAATATATGCTTCTAATGGTTTGACAGTTTTCCGTTAGAATAAGTATTTTCAAAATTATTTGAAAAATCAATTTGTCTTTAGGTATATTATATTCTTATTAATTTTACGGATAAGTACTTATATTAAATGAGAATACAAGTCTTCAGAAATTATTAAATTTTATGGTTAACATACAAGTTATTTAGATTAGGCGTTTACAAAACAAAAAAATTACAAAAACAATCAGCTGCAATAGCAAGCCGGTATCGCTCGCAACTGACTGATACTGATATGTTATGTTATGATGACACGCTCGGCTCCTATAAATAATATTATAGTTAGAAAGTAGGTAAATTCATGACATTATTACGTAAGTTTATTAGTTGTTTGCAAGAAATAACTTAACCAAGACGTAATGTATAATTATATAATAATGTACCAAACCCTGTGCTACCTTACCAATTTGTGAAAGCGCCATCTGTATGCAGCATAGTGTATTCGGAATAATATGTACGAATAATCTGCGTTCATTCTACGACTTTCAAAGTATTTTGTTCAGATAGCGCATAACTAAAATTAGTAATGCCATCTATTTCAATTATCATGAACATCTCTTACAATTTATAAAGTATGAACATAATTTTAATTTTTAGCGTGCACAGATTGTATAGAATATTTTTTAAATACTAATGAATTACCAAACAGGTAGATAATGTTTTGGCTGTATTGTAAATAACTTTACTGCCGAGCGAAACATAACATTTTTCACCTTAGGTAAGTACTAAAAGTTTAGTGCAAGCAAAAACAACTTGAAATAAAATGGTGAATTTATTTATAGTAAGTATTATTATAATTATGTTCTATGCTTGTGTTTATTACACGACTGTCCAAAAAAGGAGTGTTATGTTTCAGGGTCAATAACCTTCTATATACACAAAGGCCATTGTTCAGGGTACATCTATGTATGTATGTGAGATTCTTTATTCCAACATAACTTCTAAACGGCTTTACCGATTTTAATGTATGAGATATCATTAGATTCGTTTTGATAACCCAAGTGACACTAGGTGCATAAAAAAAAACAAACATGCGGATTTTATACGCCATATGGTGAGAAAATAATGTTTTTTTCTTTACCTATCGAGTAGGTATCAAAATGAAGGGCTTTAAAAACAATTTCATAAATAACTACCTAGGTAATAGTTTGCAGTCGGGATTTTTATTAATATAAACTCGTTTATTAATGTATAGATAACATAGAATAAATAACCGTATTTATTCATGTGGTCTGGATACTAATTGCACTCCGCAGATTAAAACATAACACAAAAAAAATGGTGTCCCCGTGACTCAACCCATTTGGTATTTAGCTGACGAGAGGATTGCCTATATCAGTAACTAGTTTTATCATTTGCCCAAAGATGACGCTAATTGACGTGGATGTTTCAAATTTAATGTAATACCAATAACTTTTTTTTACAGGATGCTTATAGTTTGAAATGTTAAATAATATTAAATACACAGGATATTAGTAAAAAATATTACGGTGCAAAAAGTAATGTTTATTCAATAGAAATGGATTTAATTTGATATGTTCTGAATCACGCAAACGAAATTTTCTCACGTCCGGTAGATAGTGTACAGCAAACATTCGGATACCACTTGTACTTGCTTCGGCAGTACATATACTAAAATTGGAACGATACAGAGAAGATTAGCATGGCCCCTGCGCAAGGATGACACGCAAAATCGTGAAGCGTTCCACATTTTTTGAAGTACTTAGTAAGTATTTTTTACCTATATTATTATTTAATCAAAGAACTATAATATGTGTTATCTATTTAAAT
The DNA here is from genome assembly GCA_963854805.1 of Plagodis dolabraria. Lineage (NCBI taxonomy): Eukaryota > Metazoa > Arthropoda > Insecta > Lepidoptera > Geometridae > Plagodis > Plagodis dolabraria. Next base: position 1,748,208 of record OY978452.1, on the reverse strand, counting down.
AGTCGGTAAAAATCATCGAAAATTGTGGAATGCTTCAATAGAATAATTTTGAAAGATTTCAAGAGTTAAGAAATGTTTCTTTCAACTAAAAGCTCATGAAGGAACTACACTCCTGAAGCAATAATAGCCGAGCGGTATAGCTATGGATGCCCAAAGTTCAATCCCCACCGCCGCGCCGCGGCCGGCTTGAGTTTTATCGCATGGTGGGAGTGGGAGGTCATTTTGCGAATGCTCGCTTGGCTATACTATATACTCTACCACCTTTGAGTAGAAAATCTGTTGCGACTCGCAAAGCACCTAGCAGTGTGTTCTGGCAGCATGCAGTCCTTGAGAGTCAGTAAAGTTACCGGCACGTGGGACACAACAACTGCAAGTCTCAGGCTGACGGGCCCAGTGCAGTTCATCATTTGTGACGAAACGCATTTGTTATAGACAGGGGTTACCGCTTAACTTCAGGTGGGCCTTCTGCTTCTTTCGTCACAAGCACATAAAAACATACATATACATAAGTATATCAGAACTTACTTTTTTTTTATTATTTTTTCTAGATCACCAGAGTTCTATCGCAAAGGCGTTGATGACATTCTTATTAGATGGCAGCAATTTATTGATAGGGATGGAAAATGTTTAATGAAAAAAAAACTATTTCAATCTTTCAGTACAAAACAGAAATTTCATACTTAAACTTAACCCCTTATGTGACCTTAATTTTTTTCTTTTAGTAATTTTAAGTGTTTTATGATTGTTGATTTCCTCTGATTGAGTGTTTAATATTGTTTATTTTATATACTTAGTACAATTATAGGTGATTTATAAATGCTGTTTTTGCCTGCTTAAATGTTGATATTGTTGTTGATTTTTACAATGAAACTTTCAAATTAATAAATGGTCGTCGAAAATCAGTCTTTCCTTTATTTTTATTAAATTCTTTTATTTATTCTTATAGTTGCATAAAATATGCAGTAAGTTCTTATTATAAGTTTAAAACGTAAGCTTATCTACAACAAAAATCTCTTCCAACCAACCTAAACTTGTGTGCCCTAATTTTTTTTTAAATAACTTTAATACACTTTCGCTGCTGACAGTTCAAATCACAAAAAAATATTCTCTCAAAATGTATCGGGGGGAACTGAGATCGTGGGCAACTGAGACGAGGGGAGTTGACATTGGGTGCGTATGCAACGAACCCATTACTACGTACACAATGTAGGTATACCTGCTAATGGAAATTAGTAAAGAGTGTAAGACATGCGATCTACAGCCATGAGTCGATAAGGGTAGCGTATATTCGACATAATAGATATCCCTATTATGGATATACTTCTATGCGGTACTTCCGAAACCTAGGACCTCTCGACCATTTATCGAGGTGCTAACTATCTTCACTTTCAACCGCATTTAGACACATTGAAATATTAGGACTATCGTACTTATTATTACTCTAACTTAATTGGAGTTTAGTATGAACAGAATAAGAACTTTCTCACTAAACGTAATTTTAGTTTTCAACCGACTTCAAAAAATGGAGGAGGTTCTCTGTTTTATTTATTTTATGTTTGTTACCTCAGGACTTTTGACTGGGTGAACCTATTTTGATAATTTTTACATTTTATTTGAAAGCTGATATTTTAAATTTCATTATACTTATTGGCGTTTATTCCCATTTAAATTTCATCATAATCGGATTAGCTGTTTTTGAGTTACACTCCAATAACTGAAAATATTTTCCTATCTTGATGATATAGTCGTTGACAGTGAATAACAATCGATCCCGTAAGTAGCAAGGGTCACTAAATAATGATATTTAATTTACCCCTTAAAAGGAACCGCCTTCAACACTCATAAGTGTGAAATAACTTGTGGAAGTCGGTACCATGCGCACAATATTGTGATAATAGGTACTTTTAAACTATCATGGTAGCGATTTCAACAAGACGCAAGTCAGTTCCATTTTTTGATAAAAATTTCATACATGTCAAATTATTATTGCATCACTTAAGTAAGTGTTAGGTGCCACCACAATGCTAATCGACCCATTAAAACCACATAAACGACTAATTCACCACTTTGCAGATCTAAATTTAAGCTGTTAATAATAGCACCTCCCTAAGTATTAAGATATTATACAAAACGTCAGCGGTCTTAATCCTAACAAGGCAGACAGAAGCACCCACCACAAAAGACACCCCTGCATGTTCACAATCTCGAGCAAAGTGGGGGAGACGGATTGCCGAGCGTTTAGTGACAGTCAAGGGCTGAGCGCTTCTTTGCCTCTTATTGCGCTATTGTGATGTCTGAGTGAACTACAGAATAGTTCCAGTATAGTCCTGTAGGACGTCGTATAAAGGCCAGCTGTATAACAGTTACTGTAGAGGCGTAATTACATATGCGAACAGTTTATAATGTCAGCACGGTTCACTTAGTTCAAATAATATGAAATCAGTTAATCACATTGTACTGAGATGAGATCTTGTAATTAGAAAATATGTTGCCACACCTAAAAGAGCAGCCTGTTGACCCAAATACGAATATTAAATTAGAAATTCGATGTATATAATTTAAGAAAGGCTGCGGCGGCGGCTCCAATTCATGAGAAAGAAACCTCCCGAAAATATTAATTAACTCAGGTGTATACTGTAGCTATACGGAGCTAATATGTGTACACTGTGTGGAATATAATCATCTATAGCTTATTGAGTAGTAGGTAGCATAAATGTCCGTCATATGTAAAAAAATATTAAAGGAGCCGCCAAAGTAGTAAATTACACCATTTTTACTACGGGGTACCCTATACGCAAAGGGTCATCCTTTTGAAGCAGTGATGTCTCAGTGGCATTGGCTATGGACTGCCGGGCAGCAGGTTCATGGTTTGAATCCCGTCGCGGGCTTGAGCTTCACTGCATGGTGGAAGGGCATTTTGCGAATGCCCGCCTGGCTAGCGACCACCCTCAAGTAGAAAGTAAAAGAGTAGAAAGTTTTGAAGCGCTCGTAGCGAAGTTTGCTTAGCCATTCTGGACCGGTCAGCAAAGCTAAGCAACGTCCGCCAAGGTCAGGAGTTGGATGGGTGACCGCTGGTGACATTACTACTGAGCGCTTCCGTGTGTCCACCCAACGGTGTGTTCCGATAGCAGTCCTTGAGAGCCAGTGAAATTACAGGCACATGATGAGACTTACCAACGATGTCTCAAGGTGAGGGGTGCAGTGCATTTCGTGACTTGTGACGAAATGCATCTGTTATAGGCAGATATTAGTCCGCTTAACATCAGATAGGCCTCGTGCTTGTTCCGTCACAATAACATAAAAAATGGTTAAATAAAATATTAAATTGTAGATTTCGTGCTTAGCGAAACTTTTTAGTAGGTATTTATTTAGTCGAGCATAGCGGGACCAAAGCTTTGCTGGACGACCCAAAAGTCTCAAATGTTCAATATAATATTATTACCACATTCTCTATTTAACTAACTTGATAAGTAGTTAGTAAGTAGTAGGTAACAGAAATGTCGTAGTCTTTAGCTGATTAGGGTTTTGACTTTGCTCAATAAGCTTATGTTTTCTAGGTGAGCTATACTTTTTATATAAATTGCATTTTTATTTTACGTCCTGTATCCAGAGATTTATTACATTAACTAACAACAGCTAGTGCCGGTACTTAATGTTAAAATGTTCTTACTATAATCAAGCGCTATTAGTTTACGAATACAAATTCTACATGTAACTACCCATACGTCAACTGTCACAAAACCACACAAAACTCCGATAATTGCTTGACAGAAGCTTATTTTGCCACTACCTTAGAAAACAAGGAATAAAACATCCAACTGTAAGCGGCGCACAATCCGCGAAGCAATCAGCATTCCTTTTACAGCACTACGCCCTGGGGGGAGGAGTGAAAGAAAAAAAAACATATAAATATAATTCCTAATCTTGTTCTTTATACTTAATTACAGTTCATTACGGTCCCTTTTGCGCATACTGTATTTTATTTTTATTTTCATACTAGTAGCCCGGCCCAACTTGGCACGGATATTTGACAAAAATTAAAAAAGAAACATTTTTATTGCCTAATCAGGGATAATGTGGGATTATAATCGAATGGTGAAAGATTTTTTCAAATCGGTCCAGTAGTTTTTAAGTTTATTCGTTACATTCAAAATCTTTCCTCTTTATAATATTAGTGTAGATAAAAGCGATGCAATAAGAACAAGTATAAATTAATTTAAAAAGTAAAAAACCCGACTGCGAATGTTATATTTATATATGGAATCGATTTTTAAAGCCCTTCATCTTGATACTCTAAATAGGTTTGAAAGAAAAAATTAACTGATACAGTTAAAATAACGTAGGTATAGGTACATAATATACAGGGCTATAGGTAAACCGCCTATTATTGAATCTGGTATGAAAAACAGGTTCCACGAGGTTCGTGAGGGCTGTATTTTATGAAAATGGCCTCGTTGGACACGTAGAATACTGTTGCTCGTTTTTCACTGCTGTTTGCGTACATCTTATTATTATAATTGTTGTAGCTCTCTTCCATATTAAATACATCCGAAAAAAGAATTTCCCGATGCTTGTTTCTCGCGGACCGCTTCAACAAAGCGAGACATCTCTTCAACCTCAGGTCCTCCAACCGATGTCCTGTATTTTTTCGATTAGCCCCTAAGCCCTAAGTCTTCATTTAGGACCTTTATCACCATGGTTATGCATAAACCCATCTGAAGGGCCAAAAGTTTTTGCTCACGTATGAGATTTCTTTGAATTCGCGCCTTCACAGCTTTTATCACTGCTGGAGTCCTAACAGAGCGAGGACGACCACCTCTTGACCTGACATCTACACTAGAGTCTTCATTGTATCGTTTGATGGTACGATAAACGAATCTTTATGCTACACTCAAATTTTTCAATATGTCAAAAATCTCGATTCGCGTTACCGCAACAATGCAACGCAATAACCGCAACACGGTCTTCTATAAGTGTCCACTCAATATATAAAATTTAGTAAAATTCTAAAAAGTACACATTTTTATGTGAATGAAACAATCGAAATTCGAATTCAATAAACTTTTTTTGGCCAGCATTTAAATTCAAAAGTTTATTACCAGGCATATATCTGGATTTTAAATATTAGGTACCAATTACGTTATGAACGCTGCATGCTTAAAAACGCATGCATTAAAAAAGAAAACGAGTATAATCAAGTAGGTATACCTAATATTCTTATTACACTATAATATATATATAACTTTGTTTGTCAATGATGTTGAGATAATCGAATATAATATGCCATAAACAATACATCCAATCAACTTCACATGACGTTGAAATATTGTATTAACTTTCAAATAAACCGTTTAATCTAGGTTTTACCGAATCAATAGAACACAGTATAAAGAGGCTTGATTAACAAAACGACTACCTAGGTACTTGTACAATATATCGGAAAACGATTTATGTTTTAATTCCCTACGTAAAAACTCTGCGCCAGGTATTTGTAGTGAGATTTAACGAGAAAACACGGGAAATACGCCGTATTTTTCGAGTAGATTGGGGCAGAACGTATTAGACAGGGTCGTTGTGCACTTACCATTCTGGTTCTCAATTTTATGATCGTGTATCTATGTATTCGGTTAATGGCAGAGTTTTTCAAAATTTTTCGTCTGAATATCAACTTTCTCTTATTTTTTTGGAAAATCAACAATCCTATCACATTTCTATAAAACCAAGCAATTATTTTTCATAATAATTATAATCCTTCATTTAAATAAACATAACACTATAGGCACGACCGTAGTTCACGCACTTTCAAAGATCATAGTCATTATTATTTTTATTAGACACATATTATCTAAAACTCGTATCATATATTAGTAACCGATGACGGACTGGGCGCCAAGTCTGTTAATCAATATGAATCTATAATGAACTTGGCCTGGTTCATTTAACGGACGGACGAATCGGAAGAAGACGGAATCGTTCAAGATATTTTGCTGCATAAACCGTATCAGGCTATCACATTCCCACAGCCGGGACTTGGAACTTCCTCAGTAAGGTAGACAGAAGTGTGCGCCATGATCCACTATGAAGGCGTAGTGAAGAATGGAAGATAGTAGATAAAACTATTCTATGTCCTTCCCCACGTCTCAAACTATTTCCATTCCAAACTTCATCCAAATCGGTCCAGTAGTTTTTAAGTTTGTTCGTTGCATATAAAAATAAAACGCTTTCCTCTTTATAATATTAGTGTAGAAGTAGATTACATAATAATGTATTAAAAACTTGTTTCAATGCCCTTTACTCTCAAATAACTTTTCTCGCAGCTCTTGCTTTACATTATAGCCATAACGTGATAGGCAAAACATTCACTGGTTGTTGTGTTTTACAAAACACAAGACACCATTTGTTGCTTGGCACTTGAGTAAAAATAAAAAACTTAAGATACAAAATAACATCTACTTATTGCATCTGAAAAACTGAAGAAAACACTGCATATCAGTTATTTATACAGTTTTCCGTTAACTCTACAATTACTCACTCTACACAAAGTTGAGATTTATATATATTTTAATTTATAATGAGATTGTATGTTTGCCACACAAAATAACAAATTTTTTTTTATAATTACTTGTCATACAAGATCCTAAAAAGAGTACCTATACAAACTAGTTTTTATTACAGATCTAGGTATAATACAAAAAAACAAAGGATATAGTAAGCATGTGAAAGAAGTTCTTATAATGATAGATAGGTACTTTAGTTAACAATAGATTATTTAAACAATTATTGTTAATGTGGAATTGTATGTAATATTTTCATGACATGCTTGGATGAAGAGGACTGCCCAGTCCTCGCAGTGCATTATCACAGAAACTGTATACTTGGACGTCCTAACTGCAGACATTGTAATCCATGTCTTCAAAGGTAGTAGGTTAGTACTGCAGGAGGCCGTAGTGGTGTAGCTGTGGAGAGAAATGTAATTTGCATATAAATTCTAAATATATTATCTATCTTTGAGGTAATTTTTTAATATTTAATTACTTTTATGTTTGGGCATAGATGTTGCAGTCTTATTGCTGTTCCTAAGCCGGGATTCACAAAAAACTTTATCACTGCATCTTGTCACAGGGCATCACTAACTTTTTGGCCCAACTATATCCCTATATCTATCATGTAAATAACCTATAATGATGATTATTTAAAATATTATTGTCATCTACTGAGGGCAGTTCATACTCTATCAATACAGTATGAACTGTAGTCACATCAGTCAAACATGTAAAACCAATATTGTTGTGCATATACCAACTCCTAGTATTGTTAGCAAACAAGTATGGTTAGGAGTTATATCTTATATTTGTTCCGGCATTAGGTACCATTCCTGTGGGCATGGAAAGTAAGTTTTCTATCATTCTTCAAAACTTATTTTGTGAGCTCTCCCTCAGACGGTACACATAATTAGTTATAGCAAAATCTTGAAAAAAATATGGTAGGTACAGATCAATTATGAGTTAATTGCACATTGTGATTATAATATATATAGTATTACTCTCTCAGTTTTAATATAACCAACAAAATAGTAAGTTTAAATGAAGTTACTTTTATAGAAAAATAATCAGGTGACATCGGTCTTTAATTTTTTAATACTGACAAATGCAATACGTCTCTTATTGCCATTGAAATTACAAAATTTAATATTTCAGTTTATTTTAAAAATTCTTTTATATGTGTTTATGCATCTAAACATTTTTTTAAATTTAAATAAAAAATACGGCTGTGAACGGTTTTAATAGTTTGTTATTATCTTAAAATACATGTGTTTATCTATAGATTTCTTTTTCTCAATACACTGACTTAATCTACTCTTCTGTTTTTATTTTGTGGTATGGCAATATCGTTAAAACTAGACTAGATTCATCACAGATTCATATTCATATGGTGTTAGTAAACTACCGATTCTAATCGCAATGAATCTATGCTGAATATGAACATGTAATTAGTAGACTTGGCCCCCTATACTTAGATTGTAGCAGAATTTATTAAATAAACCGGTGTGTAATCAATATGTCCATTAATTTCACACTAATTATCGTTATATTAATGAATATATTCATTATTTTGCGGCAATCCATAATTAGTAATAACGAGTTAACATTTCCTTAAATGATATTTTTAAAATATTCGCTATTATCTTTAAGTTGGCGTAATTTAGTTATAGTGTATAATTATTGTAGGTTTAATATAATGCATTTAATGACTTATTTATCCTTTCGTTCTTAACAATCGTTTGGGGATGGAGCAAAATATATTTATCAACTTAAATTGTGATACATTTTTTTTTCAATTACCTTTGAACTTGTTTACGATGAAAAAACGAATATAAAGATGAAATAAACATGTAATGTTACTCAATTATGAATGGTTACTAATTCCTAATCAAATAGACCACCGCGAATTACATTTGCACTCAGGCCAGGCTGCGTCAAATAAGCCCCTCACCGCGGATCACAACCCTTCTCCTTGAGACGCCGCCCGAGATCATACATGAATTTCTTAGACTCGGAGCACCGCGGACCGCCCTTAGCGTCGGCGAAATGAAGTCGTTAGCTAATCCTATGTAGAGTACTGTATGAGTACGAGTACATAAGTGTTTTTGTCGAGCTGCTGCCTCAGCAAATGTGTTGGCGCATGTCGCAAAAAGGCATCATCCACTCTGCCATGAAATCAGGATCAGACCAATACAATTATTCTAAAACTATTTACCAAAAATCAGCTTGTCTTAATTTGGTAGTGATCATTTAAGAACCAACAAATACTCTTCTTTTTTGTCTAACGCCCCTTGGTCTACAAAATGCACGATGACCCTTACCTAATTCCACATTACCTACTGGGACACAGCCATGTATTATGTGAGAGGGTCTGTAGACGATCCGATTGTTATTCTGAGCGATTAAAATAAAGTAAGTCTCATGGAAAATTGGACCAGTTATTGAAAATCAGAAAGTGTAAGGAATGACAAAGCGCGTGTTTCTTTGATACCGGATATATTTCGTTAGTGTTCAATGGGTTTTGGTTGAGTCTGAATGGATATTAATTACATAGGTACGGAATATATATAATGTTAATCTACAATAGAGAAATGCCTCGAAATTGGTTACGGCTGGGAAATCTTAGCAGAATGTTACCGAAAATAATTTAAAGTTGTGGTTTATTTCCAGTTAACCTGTTCATGTCTAGAAACAAGAAGCTAACGGTTGGCAATATTTTTCCGGATGTTATCTTTGGGTTTATTTGGCTCAACGAATAAGCATTGCAATTGGACTGCCTGTAGGTCTGCAATGGCCTTTAGGTTGCCAAATTGCTTTCGTTATAGCTGTAGTGTTGTATTTAGTTAGCTGTGTGTTGTCCGTAAAATTTACGTAAGTACTTACATACAATTATAATCACGCCTGTATTCTCCGAAGAGATAGGCAGAGATGTTAGACACCCACTTTTTGCCAATTGGGTTTTGGTCCCATGTAATAGGGGGCGGGCCTATTGACATTCACAGTTTCAGGGTCATACAAAATGTGTTTTTCTAACACACTGGATGAAACACAAAATATTACGAATAATTATGTTTACGCTAACAACATAAAAGACAGATACACAAGAACATATTAAATGAAACCCTGGCAGGGAACTAAGATGGTATACAGCCCTGTAGAGCGTCTAATGCCCACAACAGCCTACTTACATCCACGTGAGAAGTGGCATGATGCTCTTTTGGCGCACTTTTCCATTTTAGTCGCCTCTTTTTGCACCCACGGGAAGAAATGGGGAGATGCCAGGCACCACAATCTAACTATGAATACTCTTACGCTGGACTTGCAATGTATTCCTGATGGCTTTCTAAGAGCATTAGTAATTGTATAAGAAACTGTTCATGCATCGAATCCTATTCCACGGGTTGGTCATTTTTATGTGCAACTTAATTCAAAGTATTTTTCCTCCAATTTCGATCTCTAATCATGTTCACTGTTCAGTACACGAGTACGTATGGTCAATGATTTAATTACATTGGGGATCGGTTGCTTATTAGAGTTAGCAGGATGAAAAGCACGGTAATATTATTTATATTTTATGGATAACATTACCGTGCCAAAAGCGCCAGGAATTGTTGCGAACAAAAATACATGGTCGCCATCAAATCGTCACACTGATGTTTGACAGTCGGTGCAATCGACGATGAAAGACTATATCATGCATATTATAATGGCATATTATATTAAGAGCGTTTGTTATGTGTATTGTGAGAACCTGTTAGTTATTGAAGGTTACAAACATTATGTCAGGTTAGTTAACGATGACCACAATTGACCTAATTTTTAAACCCATGTCGTTTCATGCAAGGAAATCTTTAGCAAAATTTTCTTAAAACTGCTAAGAAGCAAAACCAAACATCCACTAAGGTACACATTATACAAAGTTATTGAGACGCGATTTCCGCTTCACATACTTTCATCCCTCATTGGGCCTTAACGCGGCATTTACCCTAAAGTTTACAAGACTAGCGGAAAATTAGCCAAAGAAACTTCTCTAAGGCCTCCCGCATGTTACCTGCTACTTGAGACGCAACCATGAGCATAAGAAAAAATATGGCTAAATGTACGGTTGCATTTAACCCTATTTTCTCGACTGTCTAAAAGCGATGAAAAGTTTTAGGGTTCAAGTATTTATGTTTATATGTGATTCACTTTATTCCGTCATAACTTTTTATGCATGACGAATTTGAGCGTATGCGATATCGTTAAAATACTTGTGGTTATATTGTTTTTAGCAGGACAGTCAAGTTTTTTTTTATTTTTAACTTAAACCAAGATAAATATGTTTAAGAATTATAACACGAAATTATTCTTATTCTTAAATTATATAAATCCTACAGTAATAAATTATGCGAATGTTTATTGTGCTAAGTTTTGTAAGACAGTTGAAGCAAGTGAAAGATTTAGAATAGGTCAAAGTGGTATATATAGTTACACAATTAAAAACTTTTATTATGAACACTCAAATTAGAAAAAAGATAAATATTTAGCCACATTTTGATAGAGGGCAACTAATATTTAGACACAGTAATACATCCGCCATCTTGTTATTTTTACAATTTAGAGGCGCAACACTAATTCGGATTGAGGACACAAAAACAAACACACGTCACATGACTGAGATATCTTCACCCAATTTATCTCTATATTCTAGGTAATTAATTTATTTAATCTAAAAACAGAAATCTTACATAAGAACTGATCATTTACTGCAAATATCCTGTGCTACCAATTTTATTTTGTATTATTATTTTATTTCTACTAACATTATAAACAAGAAAATTTGTGTCTACAAGTGGCGGCTGACTATTATTTTAGCTCTTAAAGGTTATTTTCAAAACCCCATTATTATTTACAAATCATTTTTTTTTTAAATATGCTTTTAGCAAGTACACATTAAGTCTACGTTTCTTTCTCCGATGAGTTAGCGTTTCTAGACTTGGTGTATCAAAGCACCTGTTCGCATTCTACTCAAATTATATCTATTACAACTGAATTTCACCACATCTATTGTTCCTAGTAAATTGCAACCATAACGTACTCAATTGAAGGTTCAATTTTGTTTAGTATTGTTATTTCCAGCACTTTTAAGATTTTAAAGGAACATTATTTTTATTCCTACTCCGTTAGATTTCAAATTTGCTCATTAGCGAAAGTTTAAAATGGTTCAAAAGAAGTGTCATTTTACGTAACTACTTCCGGCAACGTTTACCATTTGAATAAGCAATTTTATGATATCAGTTTGAATTTAATGCACCATAGTATTTGGTGGACTTTTGTTTTAATGTTTCGTAAGCAAATATTCATCTTGATATCTGAATAGCAAATTTAATAGTTCTTTAGTCTCTTTATATCGGATTGACTTACTGACTCTCAAGATTTGCTGCCAGAATACGCTGTAAGGTGTTTGTACAACACATTCTATTTGAGGGTGGTAGCTGGCCAGGCAAGCAATGCAAGCAACGCCATGTGGAGAAACTCGGCGATGTGGATTGAATCATGTACTGCACCTACTTTGTTTATATTGAAGTAAAAGTGTAGACTCCACGTAGTACGATGTGAATTCTTTACTACGAGAGCGTTCTACAGCGTAGAAGGTTGTTAATAATGTAAGAGTAAACGATCATTTACTTCGACCTGTCGCGAAGCATATAGAATACAAGCTGCGCCCCGCGGTTATACCCGCGTGGTGATGGATGATGATGATAAAATGTATGATGTGTTAATCCAGCGCCTTATCTACCTACATACCTTACATTTTTTTATAAGATTTATGTATATGTATGGCTTACGCAAATATGAGCATATCTCTGATTTTCGTAATAAGCTCAAGTGTCTCCGTATTCGCCGGCATGCTCATATATTATCTCTCCTTTACAGTATTCTGTTCAATCCTTTATCCCCGCGCTTCCTCAAGGAACAATTTAAATTTCTTCATTCTACCCATTCTCTGTCGTTACTGTCATAAGAAAACTTAACGCTAACAGCAGTTACAAATTATTAGGATCAAGAGAAACTCCGCCCAATATTTTGACCATATCTATTGTTGATAGATTGTCTGGAAAAGATCGCTCTGAGCGATTAGACCACCCATTGATACACTTGGTTTTAATTTATGTTTCAGATAAGTTTATTGTTGTTACTTGTTATAAAGGTGTTTTCAATAAAGAGCTATCTATCTCGCTATCTATCATACCCAATTTCATCAAAATCGGTCCAGTCGTTTAAGGGTGAAGAAGTAAAGAACATACGAACTCACTCACAAACATTTGCCTTTATAATATTAGGTTGAAAAGGATCAATTTTTTACTACCAAATATCCATTAGAAGTAAATTATATTTTTTATAGTATATATGGTTCACTATTTTGGCAATAATGGCTTACACATAATAGATAGTTATATGCTGTCGCGAGTTTTTTTGTAGGTAAATTTAAGACAAACATTTCCGTTATACATTATGTGCGTGTGACACATAAGGTTTCTGTACGCCAGAATAGGTCGCATATGTTTTATTACCAAAACACTAGGTATTATACAAAATAATACAGCTATACTACAACAAAAGCATTAACAAGCCATTGCATGAAATCAGTCAACTAAATGCTAGCTGTCCTCTCCCACTACCAATAGGCATCCTGCCCAGCTTACTGGCAGGGCAGCATCAGCATTGCCCCGTTGGATTACAATGCTTATATTTGAGGGAAATAAGTGTCAACAGTTTGTTTATGCGTCCCATTTACCAAGTGCTCAAAGTAAAGTTTTGGAAAATAGGATGAGTTTGCAGCTCGCATGGACCCCTGTCTCTACATGTAACGGCCCACTACCGAGTTACGGACCATACATTTTGGTAGCTAAGTTTCCACGTTCAAAGGACTTATTTTCCTTAGCTTGACATTTAATAGTATTTTTTAAATATTTAAATGTTTCTAATAACGCATGCTCTGCGGATGACATTAAAAATTTACAAGAGGAAAAATTTAAGCCATGTGCGGGACACCAACCGTCGTCCATTCACCCCTTTGGCCGGGGTATGCTCTGACCAATTGAGCTAACATGACAATGAGTCATAACTAAATTTTTTCCTATCGTTCTTTAACCATCGTATTGGGATGGAGCGATATTGTACTACTCATTTTATTTTAATTTTTGTAATTTTGTAAAGTACTCGCAAAGGACGCCGACGCTGACGTAGAGCCGACGCCAACGTCGACGCCGAAAATAAACAGATCAAACAAACATAACATATTAAATGCCTTTTAGATAAACGAGTACAAAGATGCCGATGCCGATGCCGATGCCGATGCCGATGCCGATGCCGATGCCGATGCCGATGCCGATGCCGATGCCGAATGCCGATCCGATGCCGATGCCGATGCCGATGCCGATGCCGATGGCGATGCGATGCCGATGCCGATGCCGATGCCGATGCCGATGCCGATGCCGATGCCGATGCCCGATGCCGATGCCGAGCCGATGCCGATGCCGATGCCGATGCCGATGCCGATGCCGATGCCGATGCCGATGCCGATGCCGATGCCGATGCCGATGCCGATGCCGATGCCGACGCCGACGCCGACGCCGACGCCGACGCCGACGCCGACGCCGACGCGACGCCGACGCCGACGCCGACGCCGACGCCGACGCCGACGCCGACGCCGACGCCGACGCCGACGCCGACGCCGACGCGCCCATGCCTACGCCGACGCGGACGCCGACGCCGACGCCGACGCCGACGCCGACGCCGACGCCGACGCCAATGCCTACGCCGACGCGGACGCCGACGCCGACGCCGACGCCGACGCCGACGCCGACGCCGACGCGACGCCGATGCCGACACCGACGCCAACGCTGACGTAGAGCCGACGCCAACGTCGACGCCAACGTCGACGCCGAAAATAAACAGATCAAACAAACATAACATATTAAATGACTTTTAGATAAACGAGTACAAGATGCCGATGCAGATGCCGATGCCGATGCCGATGCCGACGCCGACGCCAACGCTGACGTAGTGCCGACGCCAACGTCGATGCCGAAAATAAACAGATCAAACAAACATAACATATTAAATGACTTTTACATAAACGAGTACAAAGATACCGATGCAGATGCCGACGCCGACGCTGACGCCGACGCCGACGCCGACGCTGACGCCGACGCTGACGCCGACGCCGACGCCGACGCCGACGCCGACGCCGACGCCGATGCCGATGCCGATGCCGACGCCGACGCAGGCGCTGAAAATTACCAGATTGAACAAATAATACATAATAAATGCCTTTCAGATAAACGAGTACATATGCGCATTGTAAAATAGTTCTCTGCTAATACTTGGTAACTTATATTCAATTGCTCTAATATACTATATGTACGAACATAGCATGTGAGCACAAGATCACAACCCTAACCTACGAACCGCGTCAGAAGAAATATGGGCATGGTGGTAGGGCATTTCGCGAATGCCCGCCTGGCTAGCTACCACCATCAAGTAAAAAATCTGTCGCCAAGCACAGTCCTTGAGAGCCAGTAATTGTAGGTATATAAGCCTGAACAACATCTTCAACCATATCATCACTTACCATCAGGTGAGATAGTGGTCAAAGGCTAACCTTTCAAGTATAAAAAAAATGGGCTACGCTGAGGCAGTATTCGCCGCCGACGCCGGTACCGTCACCGACGCCGACGCAGATGCCGACGCCGAGGCAAGCGGTACCGCTACAAAAATATTCTTTAATAGTATTACACACCAAAAAAGACTGTTGCTACTTTCTGCGCAATAAAGGAATATAAATACAGGTACACACCGGAGAGTTTGTTCTTCAAAGCGCCTTCCTTTCGAGGAATGGCACGAATTAGTTAAACCATACGATGAGTCACGACATTCTAAGGTCTGGATTTTAAATATAACTTAAGTTATGAACATTGTATGTGAACGAAGTATATATAAGAGTTCTTATTGATTATTTTTTCTTTTTACACATAAATTAACCCCTTTCTAAATTAAACAAATCGAATGTCCTAATAATACATCCAAACATCTACCTAAAATAAACCGTTAAATCTAGGTATAACTGAATCCATAGAACACATTATAAAAAAGCTTGATTAGCAAAACGAATACACGTACGTGTACATTATATCGAAAAACGATTTCTGTTTTAATTCCCTACGTAAAAACCCTGAGCCAGGTATTTGTAGCGAAATTTTAGGAGAAAACACGATACATACGACGGGTAGTAGATTGGGGCAAAATGTATTAGACGAGGTCGTTGTGCACCTACTCGTTCATCGTATGCTCTGTTTCATGGTCTAGTGATTCGGAGTACGGTGGAGGTTTACCAAATATTTTGTCAGAATATCAACATTTCACTTTTTTTGTAAAGACATAATTATTGTAATTTTTTTCATCTTTAATTTTGATACAAATACTATAATTATAATACCATAAGCATGCCCTTAGTTCACGTATTATCAAAGATTATAGCCATTATTACTTCCAATAGACACATGTCTAAAACTTGTGTCAGATACTGGTAATCAACGAGGGGTGTCCGTTGTGCACTTTTTGGTACATTATTTATTTACACTGATTATGTTGTAGGTATTGTAATTCTACGTTCATTTAATGACTTGAACGTTTGAATTAAAGCAAAATAAAATTATATAATTAGTAAATTAAAATAGGCAATAACGATTATTCTAAAATCATTTAACAAGATATATAGATTTTTGACCATTGTTCTAAATTAGTTATGATAATAAACCTAGTTCTAAATTAGTTATGAAAATTTAAAATTAATGTGAGAGGGTCTGTAGACAATCCGATTGTTATTTTGAGCGATTAAAATAAAGAAAGTCTCATGGAAAATTGGACCAGTTATTGAAAATCAGAAAGTGTAAGGAATGACAAAGGGTGTGTTTCTTTGATACCGGATATATTTCGTTTGTGTTCAATGGGTTTTGGTTGAGTCTGAATGGATATTAATTATGTAGGTAACATATATAGATAATACGGAGTATATATAGATAAATAGATATATAATGAGTGATGAATCTTTATGCAGTATTTATATATATATCAGCAAAATGCATCGAAAATAGTTCCGGCTAGGCAACATGGAATTTTGAAAGTAACGGTGTATTTGGAGTGGAAATTTTAACTGAATGTTAATACGGTTTATATTTTGTGATGTAGTGACAAGTCCGACAACTTGCCCGCATGATCAATAATTATACTATGTTTATGATCGTAAACCCTACTAGTCTAAGATGAAAACCCAGTGTTTTTATTTTGAGATTGTAACGAAATGATGGTTGATATATGTACATATACGTACTGTTTTATTATTGTAAATCTTATTAGAGTACTAGCTGCGCCCCGCGGTTACAACCGTGTCGTGATGGATGATGATGATGATGTAAAATAGGTGTGCTATGTTAATGGCGCTGTATTAACAAAGGATACCTACTCTTCTTTTTCTCATCTACATCCACACCATTTTTTTTCGAAATTGGTCCACCTTTGATCGCGAAGAAGTAACAAACATGCAGACACACATACCATCCTAGCAGACCTAGCAGTACTGCTCTCGTTCTGCTTGACACTGCACAGGTCTCGTCGCTCTGCATCGGCGTCGCCGACGCCGACGCCGACGTCGACGACGACGCCGACGCCGACGCCGACGCCGACGCCGACGCCGACGCCGACGCCGACGCCGACGCCGACGCCGATGCCGATGCCGATGCCGATGCCGATGCCGATGCCGATGCCGATGCCGATGCCGATGCCGATGCCGACGCCGATGCCGATGCCGATGCCGACGCCGACGCCGACGCCGACGCCGACGCCGACGCCGACGCCGACGCCGACGCCGATGCAGATGCCGATGCCAATGCCGACGCCGACGCCGACGCAGGCGCTGAAAATTACCAGATTGAACAAATAATACATAATAAATGCCTTTTAGATAAACGAGTACATATGCGCATAGTAAAATAGTTCTCTGCTAATACTTGGTAACTTATATTCAATTGCTCTAATATACTATATGTACGAACATAGCATGTGAGCACAAGATCACAACCCTAACCTATGAACCGCGTCAGAAGAAATATGGGCATGGTGGTAGGGCATTTCGCGAATGCCCGCCTGGCTAGCTACCACCATCAAGTAAAAAATCTGTCGCCAAGCACAGTCCTTGAGAGCCAGTAATTGTAGGTATATAAGCCTGAACAACATCTTCAACCATATCATCACTTACCATCAGGTGAGATAGTGGTCAAAGGCTAACCTTTCAAGTATAAAAAAAATGGGCTACGCTGAGGCAGTATTCGCCGCCGACGCCGGTACCGTCACCGACGCCGACGCAGATGCCGACGCCGAGGCAAGCGGTACCGCTACAAAAATATTCTTTAATAGTATTACACACCAAAAAAGACTGTTGCTACTTTCTGCGCAATAAAGGAATATAAATACAGGTACACACCGGAGAGTTTGTTCTTCAAAGCGCCTTCCTTTCGAGGAATGGCACGATTTAGTTAAACCATACGATGAGTCACGACATTCTAAGGTCTGGATTTTAAATATAACTTAAGTTATGAACATTGTATGTGAACGAAGTATATATAAGAGTTCTTATTGATTATTTTTTCTTTTTACACATAAATTAACCCCTTCCTAAATTAAACAAATCGAATGTCCTAATAATACATCCAAACATCTACCTAAAATAAACCGTTAAATCTAGGTATAACTGAAACCATAGAACACATTATAAAAAAGCTTGATTAACAAAACGAATACACGTACGTGTACATTATATCGAAAAACGATTTCTGTTTTAATTCCCTACGTAAAAACCCTGAGCCAGGTATTTGTAGCGAAATTTTAGGAGAAAACACGGTACATACGACGGGTAGTAGATTGGGGCAAAATGTATTAGACGAGGTCGTTGTGCACCTACTCGTTCATCGTATGCTCTGTTTCATGGTCTAGTGATTCGGAGTACGGTGGAGGTTTACCAAATATTTTGTCAGAATATCAACATTTCACTTTTTTTGTAAAGACATAATTATTGTAATTTTTTTCATCTTTAATTTTGATACAAATACTATAATTATAATACCATAAGCATGCCCTTAGTTCACGTATTATCAAAGATTATAGCCATTATTACTTCCAATAGACACATGTCTAAAACTTGTGTCAGATACTGGTAATCAACGAGGGGTGTCCGTTGTGCACTTTTTGGTACATTATTTATTTACACTGATTATGTTGTAGGTATTGTAATTCTACGTTCATTTAATGACTTGAACGTTTGAATTAAAGCAAAATAAAATTATATAATTAGTAAATTAAAATAGGCAATAACGATTATTCTAAAATCATTTAACAAGATATATAGATTTTTGACCATTGTTCTAAATTAGTTATGATAATAAACCTAGTTCTAAATTAGTTATGAAAATTTAAAAATTATAATTACACATTTGGTTTTTGTCTAACGCTCTTTTTAAACTTGGTCTGCAAAGTGCACGAATACCCTTACCTAATTCCACATTACCTACTGGGACACAGCCATGTATTATGTGAGAGGGTCTGTAGACGATCCGATTGTTATTTTGAGCGATTAAAATAAAGAAAGTCTCATGGAAAATTGGACCAGTTATTGAAAATCAGAAAGTGTAAGGAATAACAAAGGGTGTGTTTCTTTGATACCGGATATATTTCGTTTGTGTTCAATGGGTTTTGGTTGAGTCTGAATGGATATTAATTATGTAGGTAACATATATAGATAAAACGGAGTATATATAGATAAATAGATATATAATTAGTGATGAATCTTTATGCAGTATTTATATATATATCAGCAAAATGCATCGAAAATAGTTCCGGCTAGGCAACATGGAATTTTGAAAGTAACGGTGTATTTGGAGTGGAAATTTTAACTGAATGTTAATACGGTTTATTTTTTGTGATGTAGTGACAAGTCTGACAACTTGCCTGCATGATCAATAATTATACTATGTTTATGATCGTAAACCCTACTAGTCTAAGATGAAAACCCAGTGTTTTTATTTTGAGATTGTAACGAAATGATGGTTGATATATGTCCATATACGTACTGTTTTATTATTGTAAATCTTATTAGAGTACTAGCTGCGCCCCGCGGTTACAACCGTGTCGTGATGGATGATGATGATGATGTAAAATAGGTGTGCTATGTTAATGGCGCTGTATTAACAAAGGATACCTACTCTTCTTTTTCTCATCTACATCCACACCATTTTTTTTCGAAATTGGTCCACCGTTTGATCGCGAAGAAGTAACAAACATGCAGACACACATACCATCCTAGCAGACCTAGCAGTACTGCTCTCGTTCTGCTTGACACTGCACAGGTCTCGTCGCTCTGAGACTATAATTCTTATGTCTTGTTCGCCCATTTATTTCACTTGCGACACTTTTTTTTTATTGCTGATAGGTAAGCCTTTGACCACAATCTCACGTGGGTAAGTGATGATGTGGTCGAAGGTGTTAACAGGCTTGACCTAGAACACTGCCCTTTAAGCCGAAATACAGTAGTGTTTGCAAACCTCTGCCATAGAACATATTATACTCGTAATAATGCCTCTGCTTTGAGGCAGAATCTATAAGGTACTAATATTATAAATGCGAAAGTAACTCTGTCTGTCTGTCTATTACGCTTTCACGCAAAAACTACTGGGCCGATTTAAATGAAATTTCGTATGGAAATAGTTTGAGATCCGAGAAAAAACATAGGATACTTTTTATCCAACTGCACAAAAAGAGGTTAATGTTTTTGCGCGATAACCGACATACGCGAGGGCGAAGCCGCGCCCGGAGAGCTAGTTGTCTGTTATATATTTTCAGTAATACTTTTTATAGTACTTTTTATTTATAACTTTAAGGTTACAGGCGAGCCTTCCATGTATATTATTAAGGTTTATATAAAAATATATATTTTGTGTTGTGCGCCGTTATTACTTTTTGGGTAGGAGACGGTAAATAAAATAAGGGTATGTTGAAGTAATTGGTGACCACCATTGACCTTACTCTTAAATCCATCTCGATTCACGCATGGACATATCTAACAATTTTTTTTTAAGACTGACTGGAAACAAAAACAAAGTATCTACTTAGGTACACATTATACAAAGTTATTGAGACGCGATTTCCACTTCACATACTTTCATCCCTCATTGGGCCTTAACGCGGCATTTACCCTAAAGTTTACAAGACTAGCGGAAAATTAGCCAAAGAAAAATCTCTAAGGCCTCCCGCATGTTACGTGCTACTTGAGACGCAACTATGAGCATAAGGAAAAATATGGCTAAATGTACGGTTGCATTTTAACCCTATTTTCACGACTGCTCTAAAGGAGTGTAATGTTATTAGGGTTCTAGTATGTATGTATGTATGTATGTGAGTTTCTTTATGCCATTATTATAATTTCAATGCCTGAATAAATTTATATGCATGGGATATCGTTATAATCACCCGAAAAAAAATAATGACCTGTGTCACAGTTTATAATTTTTTTTGTTGTCAGTCGTGTATTTTATATTTTGATGAATGAAGTTTCATAGAAATGTGAGAGATCGGTGCATAAATAGTTAGTTCATTATATAAGTTTTTAACTGTCATCGTCAATTACGCTATAGTTATTATCAAAAACGGATTATATACCTACCGTGTTTGATGGTTTTTGAACTTACGCTATTTGGACACTGTTGCAACAGTAATATGGTTTGTTAGTCATAGTAACAACTGAATAGAATAAGTGTTCTTTTAATGTAAATATGTACAGTATACAAAATTTTGTCAATGTGATAAAAAGTAGGAGCAAGCTAAATCTATACCTACGGCTCAGATGCCTCAGTTGGATCTCACCTTTAGGTGCTTAGGAAACATAATTTCCTACATTTCCTAATTTTCTAGAGGGTGGTAGATATCGTAGGGATACTACACGGACGAAGTCAATGAACATTATGTTCATTACGCAACATCGATAACTTAATTGGACGCATTCAGAAAATTTTAAAGTCACATATTAAAATATTTTATAAATACTTAAACTTTTAGAGCAAAACATTCACAAAAATGGTAAAAGTATAATATCTTCTATACTTTATGGACCCACGTTCACATTTTATATTATAAGATGGACAGTGAACTGAACGACCCGAGAAAACTGAACACTAAGCACTAATAAGTAATGACTCAGTTAGAGACTCACAGTACTTACCGCTCAAGTGCACAGCTTACGTGACCATCTGTCGCTTACGGAATGAGTGGAGTAGACATACCTAACACAAAAATTATAATTATACTGAAATCAGAATACACTGATGCAGGAGTGAGAAGGAAGAAGACTTACAGTTATTGGTGATCTGCCATTGCCCTGCACTGCACTGAACTGTTTGTTTTTTACACGCGATGGCAGCCGGCGCGCTTATGCAAGGTAGGTTAGAGTTAGTGTCGAGGGGAACGCCACGCATCCTTGGTATACATGCGCGGGAGGCCTTGTAGCGACATACGTGGGAACTTTGGATGACAGGAGGGGGGAAATAAAAGACTGAACAGATATGTTCAATTTGTTCGCAAAGTAATAAACATACATAAATTTAAAATCAGTATTTGCAGAACAATTCATTTCAATAACTAGAAGAACTATGGTAAAGCTTCTTAAGCTGGTGATAGACGGCGCGGGCTAGCGCGAGCCGGACGACGGACGACGCATCGTCCGCCATATCCCGCGCCGTTTAGCACCCCGGCGCGGCTCGCGGCGCGCGTTCGCCGTCCGCCGTCCGCGCGATCCATCGCTTGTCGGTTTTTCGACACGGATCAAAGGCGCGCGCGCGGCCTGAGGCGCGGCTCGCGCTAGCACGCGCCGTGTTTCACCACTAACGAGCCGAGCCTCCAGACGGTGCAGAGCCATGGTGCCCATTTGGAGTATAATTTTCTATTTGAAACACATATACGTCAATTAAATGATTATGGACTTTATTCAACTCTATGAAAAGGAACCGTTATTATATGAAATCATAAAGATACAGGTCACAAAAACCACATCCGCGGACGTCGCGGGCGGATGGCGCGGTCTGCGCTATCACGCGTCGTTTATCACCACTGGCTCGTGTCCGCGCTAAGACGAGCCGAGCCTACACGGACGGCGATCCGTCGTCCGTGGAGGCTCGGCTCGCGCTAGCCCGCGCCGTTTATCACCACCTTTACAGGTACAATTTGTTGCATGACACTGATGACATTATTCTGACACTGTAGCTTAGAAATACTACGTTTTGTCACAACTGTATCGTATTAAGTTTTGTAAGCAACTTAAAGAAAACGAACGTATTAAAAATGACTAAAAATGTAATGAATAAGAGTACATCAGATTAAGAATAAATTTAACTGTGAAAAACTTTTCTATAATAAATTAAAGGCCTCGTTTTTTTAATGCGTGTTACAACCGTATAACATTTTCGCAAAAAATATTAAACAACATGTAAACATGAAGTCTCCGTAGCTTCCTCCGCTGTCCATACCTCAAAATACAGGTATTAGAGTAGGTTTTAATAATGAGTTAGCGTGTCTAGACTTGGTGTATGAAAGCGCACCTGTTCGCAATTTACTCAAATTATATTACAACTGAATTCCACCACTTCTATTACCAAATTTCAACCATAAAGTAACAACATTAAGATATGGTTTTGTTTAGCACTCTTATTTTTTGAGTCTTTTATGATTTCAAATGAGAATGATTTTAATTTCAACTCTAAATTTTAAGTTTAAAATTGGTGATTGCTGAGAGTTTAAAAAGGTGTTAAGGAAGTATCATTTTACGAAACTATTTCCAGGAACGTTTAAAATTTCAATAACCAATTTTATGAACTCAGTTGAAATGTAATGGAAATCGTCGTATTTGTGTAACCTTTGTTTGGTATAGGTTTCATAATCTGCAAAATATTCATCTCGATTTCTATACAACAGTTTCAATAGTACGTACCTATTACTCACCTACCTCCTTTATTTTGAAGTAAAGGTGCTGTAGACGCTACGAAGTACTACGTGAATTCTGTGCTACGGAAGCGGTCTACTGCGTAGAATATCGTCAGATTGAACGATCACTCACTCTCGCCAAATAAAAAACTAACAAGCAAAGTAAACCAATTTCAAGTATAGTACTTTTATTAGGTTCATCTATTCTATCCGTCTCGAACCATATTTGGAAGAAATGTGGTTTCAAATAGTTAATCGTACGTCATTTTTATTAAACGAAATATATTTGTAAAAATGCACTGAGAAAAATATAAGGTCCAATTGACCATAAAGCCGGCTGAATGAACCAAATACCGTCATAAAATATAAGCAAACTAAGCTCTTTGTTACCTTGAACGACATTAAATTGATTTTCTTTAAACGAGTTTCTTGGCTAATTTTAATGTCCTACTAATGTAGGCCGAACGAACCTTCTTGGAGTTTATAATCATACGGCCTTCTACTGTTATGAATAGTTATAGTCAATATTCTTGATTATACTTATTAAGTTTTGATAGATTATTGCTACAAGATAACTTCGTAAATATAAAAATCTGATAATATAATAGTAGGTATATTCTACTATAGGTAATATTATCAGATCGTAGATTTACATTAAAACGTTGATATAATATAACATTATCAGCTCTCTAACACATGTCATATATTTACCCTCGAAGCAGTAGTATGCAATCAATACTGTGTTAAGGCATGAAGTTAGTAGAAAGTTATATGACGGGCAAGCGCTACAAATGTCACAACATCAAGAAGGCAGTGCAGTGTCAAGCAGAACGAGAAAAGTGATGGGCATGTAATAATAATTAATTTTTAATTTTTGTTAATTATTAATAATAGTAATAATTAACAAAAACATGGAAATGTAAATAATAATAATAGGCCGGAAAATAGGCCCTAAAGTAGTGCTGATAAGTTAACAATTCATTCCTTTTTGCTTATTCGACACGTACAATTGTACACAATTGTAAAGTATTCGGGTTATATCTGCCCTGAGTAAACTGAGTACTTCAAACAAGAAGACTCAACAGTGTAAACTATGTCAAGAATATACCTGTTTTTATATTCTTTGACATCGATATAGGCACTGTATTTAAAAGCGTGTATTGTACAAATTGTGCGTTGTTCTCTATTTATGTAAGCAACAAAATGTAAATCTGCACAAACGTCACATGAATAAATCATTATTCAATTCAAGTTTACATCCGGTTTCAAGTAACGTTACCGGCTTTTACTGGTATAAACCGGATATAAACAGTACAGAGGCTGGTTAAAACCGACACGAACAGGATATAAATGGAATCGAAACGGTATAAAACCGGCACAACCCGGATATAAACACTATGGGACCGGATAAGCGCAGTAAATGATCTCTCGACTCTACCGACCTCATTACGAGTCTCGGCAAATTAAGTGATGTTTTTTGCTTCTTATCCGCTTGGGTTGTGCACTCCACCTCTGTTTAATGTTGCTCGTAATCGCGTTTAATGTCAGCCTCTAAGTGTCTGAAAACAATCTTATATAAAAGTAATGAGAAGAAACTTGTTCCGAAGAAGAAACGAATGAAATTTGGTATTCATAATGTTCTTTGTAATTTTAATAATTTTAACATTTATACCGTATATTGTGTAGGTATGAGATTGAAACACGATGTGAGATTATTATTACTCCTTAACATTGATGTGGCTGAGCCAATTTAGATAAACTTGCATAATGGATACTTTAAATTCTGGTTTAACACATTGGATACTTTTTTTCATTATCAAGATCAATTTTTCACTCTTGTATACTTACGCAGCTGAAACAGTGGGGTACAGCTAGTGTAATTAAAATTATTAATGAATGTTTCAAATTCAAATACGATTTCAATTTACTTGCAAACATGTGTACGTATTTATACAATACATAAAAGTCACTAGTAAACTGCTACATATCTTCACACTCCACCATTTTTCGCATGCAAAATTATAGGTTAAGCCTTGCTTATAAACAAGATTATACATATACCAGCGCTCATACAAGGTATCTACATGAATTACATTTGAATCTTGTTTTAATATAAAAAAAAATATCTTGATATAATATCATCAATCGTCATTAATATACATTTACAAAGCTAACATATGATAACACAAAGATCTACTCATCTGTCAACTAAAAGTACGCCATATTGTGTACGCCAGGTAAAAGCTGGTACTACTTAGGCCATAAAAGTTTGTGTCTGTTTATTATCGCTCGTCCTAGAAACGCCTTCATAGATTTTACTGAAATTTGATTCTTCAAGTTCCATTGTTATCCCAGTGTTATAAAAAATCCTGATAAAGTGAGTGATGACCATTTATGCCACGTGAGAGAACTGTGGACGTAAGCAAGAAATATATAAATGTTCTCCAACAAGTCGAAGTTTGTTTCCAGAATACAAACAATAAATATAACATTTTAACCATGTTGTGCATATGTGCCGCATCTGTATTAGGTCTGCAAGCAGACGTGCAAATATTGTGCCACAAGTTGCAAATCATTACTAAAATGAAGTAATATATTAATATTTTAGAATAGTATTTCAAATTCTAAATACTCTTTTAAACTATATAAGGAATTATCTATTATACACATTATTTTTATAAACGTGTATTGTTTTAAAAATGACGTGCAGCGTGAGATTTTCAATAAGCAATATCCCGATGCAGGCGGATTGAAGCCGACTAGAAGCGGAAATTGCATTCCGGGTCCATCGCAGCGCGGATCTACAAACTTATTCTATACCATACTGATATACTTTTCAATATAAACCTGCTTTGATTGTCTCCATAGAGTACAATATGCCTTCGTTGGGTACTATACAATAGTATAATTGCATTCAACTAACTAGTTACAAACACAAACATAGAACAAAGTTGGTAATGAAAACAAGAGAAGAAATTAAACAGCAATAGGGGTATGCTCAGCACTGTACTTAACTGTGAAGTTCTCTCAGTTTATTCTAACTCGCACTGCCACAATGCAGAACTAGCTGCCATCTGAAGTATTTCTAAACCGATCATCACCATCAGTCAGAAATTGTTCACTGTTGAACAAATCTTCCCCAATAGAACGCCACAAAGAACGGCCATTAGCTACGTGCAACCATTGACTTTTAGGATTAAAAGTTTTTAGCCGTAGGTGATAATAAAATACATAAAAACACTTGTATAAACCCTGATATACATACTTAGACTAGTGCGTACCATAACATCCTCACAAACAATATTTGAAGCTGTTCATTAATTTAGCCACAGATGGGCGAACGATTAATTATTTTTAACAACGAAATAGAAGGTATTTTTACTTAAGCCAGTTAATCTTGATCCAAAAATAGAATTTTCCTCCCCTGTCGATTAATTACAATTTTAATTAGAAATTCCTCGCAGATTCTATTACAGTATAAGTACTTTGATAGTTGCGGTAAGCAGCTTTCAATTCGCATCAGCGTCAGTTCGAAACACGATCTGTTACCTCTCCATGCAAAAATTAACCGGAAAAGCTAGTTTTGGTGAACTTGAATAAAATTTTATGAGATAAAATATGTAAGTACTTATACGTCGAAGCTTTGAGGTATATACATATGTATACGATTGATACAAGAAAAGTAGTTGGAATGGTTTTATTGTAGGCTGAAGATACTTAGGTACATATAGTTAATATTGGAGCGCGACAGTATAGATCGTGCTAATTTAGTATTGGTACGTATCTCCCATTTGCTAGATGATAGGTGAGTGGTGCGCGGGCGGGCATCGCGGACGCAGCCTGGCATCCTCCCCGCACCCCCGCGCAGTTCCGGTTTAGACGCCTCCACGCCGGTGGTGGCGTGAACAACATATTTTATAAATAAAAATACGATATATTTTTAAACGATGTATTTATATGTATGGATACTTTTTATATGTATATAATATATGATACATACAAATATATGGATTTTCTTTTTATATGTACAAACAAGTACAGCTTTGTAGGTTGTTAGATTAAAAAGAGAAAAAAATATATTAACCCGTGATTACTCGCTGAATCGCGTTTGGCGCCAAGAGCGCGCACGGATATCATTAATATTACTTAATAATGTAATGATTTAACTAACTACCCAGTACAATAGAGAAGTAATATAATACTATATTTATCAGTTTCGACCTATGAATAACAATATATATTTAATTGTAATTCGTACGTTCGACAAAATTTTATCCGTTTTGGAGGTGTTTATCCCGTTTCCCTTGGAATTACGCAATACATTGTAATTAAATGCAAAATTAATTAAAATATGTTTAACAAAAAGCATAAGTAAACACAAATTACAAAAATTTGGGTAAGTGCGCGTCCGGCCTGTCTAGTTTAGGATTCCACATCGCAACAGTCTGTCGGAATTGAAAAAAGTTTTTTTGTTTTTGATTTCAGCTTCAAAACTACATTATACACAATTTTTTTGTTAATTACGTACATTTTGGAGGAGCTCCCTGAAAATAATTTGAGTTTTTTGTTCATTAGTCATGTGTTTCACATAGAATTTCCTTTGTTACTTATTCCGTTTATGAACCAGAGATTCATGACACTCGGACGGACAGATACACAGTTTCAGACAGTAGCGGAGTCTCTCGTAAAGCTCCCATTTCCCTCTCGGTACGGAATTTTAAAAACAACACGAAATTCTCGCCTTTAATATATTAGCAGATACGACAAAATAGTAATTAGATTGGAAATCTATTACGAAACCATGTTGGCTATATACTAAATTACTCTTTGTATCGCACTGCTGCGGCATAAAAATCTATGGATGAAGTATGGCAAAGGTTATGTTTATCCGCAAAATGATTTCTGAGACTTACAAAATCAAACTAAGTAAAAGACAGGAAAATCATTTTTGTCAGAAACAGAAATCTTGTGAAAACATAGATTTCGATAAATTTCAATCCCGAAGAGATAGTAAGTATTTTTCTAGGGCTGTGTGAAAAGGTGTCAATTACATTACATTTTGTTTGTGTTTTATACATATAGTGGCCAATACTAGGTACGTATTATTTAGAACTTAGTTTTACACAGTACTTTCACCTCTTTTGTTTTGTTTCTACTATTTATATACATTATATGATATACTATTTATATATTTTCAATTCATATTGCTCATAGTATCCTAAGCCAGTGTATAAAGTCAAAGTCAAAATCATTTATTCAATTTAGGAGGCTGCGACGCTCTTATGAAGTTCAAATACAAATTTTGATTATAAAATATTCTACATTGTACTGCCACTTTCAGCAAACAAAATATATAGAGCCACTGTGTTACATACTTACTATACATATAATTATTACATCATATACATATACATACTACAATAGTAAGCTTTTCAAGCTTCTATCTTACCATCTAAGCCCACGCTATATAAAAAGGCACTACATATATATACATATATATAATAATATTATGTATTATAGTCTGTTTTACTCTCTCACTAAAAAACAGGTTCATGCAAGGAGTTTCATACGACGGTACATCCATGGCGACGGCTTATTTATGTACGAGTATAAAAATTATTAAGATAAAGAATATGGTCCTTTCATACATTGTCACATTATACTTTCCAGTTAATACAATAATTACAAATCATATTTTGCCAGTTATATACTCCTTGGGTTAGGTATTCAATTAGGCGCGCATGTGCAATTATATATATGAGCGTTTTACAAGAAACTAAAGAGGTTCATATTTTTAATATGCACTATTATTATTTTTTTCACTTTTTTCTTCTAAGTAAGCCTAGACGTTTGGCGATTAGTTTCAAACTGTCTGTGTACGGTCTGCCTGAAGCGCACAATTATTGTGATCATTCTAATTACATGAACCCGTAAGAACCGTCAGGGGGCGCTACATTCACAACTGTCATTATGAATATAATTACTTATGTAAAATATTTTTTTCTGTTAATTACAAATCAGATCTTCAAATATGTGGTTATTATAATTTATAAAACTAATTCTACAACGCGCAGATGTAAGCTACTGGTGAAGTCATTACAGCTTACGTGTCTAACCTAGTTTCTTATCATTGGGTGTTCAGTGTTAGTCACTTAAACTGAGTTGAAGCCCAGAAATGGAAACAGATCAGACTCCGCCAGACATACCCAGTGGAAGAGGCAGGTTAAACGCTTAACCTATAATTATGTATATGTTTTATATCTTTGTTATTCACTTATAATGTTCTCACAAACGCATTCGTATTGAAAAATTTCGTGCGACACGCTTGCGTAAAGGTTATTGTGAACGAGTCATATAGATAATATTGCTCTCCTTGACTCACACAGGAACAATTGGAGGGTGGAGTGCAACTATGAAACGTCCATCAACTCTGGCTATCTAATTACATTTCAGTATTGAAAATTGTGGCGTTAAACATAATTATATTTTAAATATCTCTTCTTTTGGTAACGTACTTAAGTTTTAACTATAATTACATCAGGGCCATACAACAAAGAGTTCATAGAAAAAAATGTTGTGTTCATACCGGAATTTTATGTTATAAATCGATAGCTAGGTATCAGCCCAGAATGCACCGATTAAGCAGAGGTGTATAAGTGATATGTGATGTATATTTGAGAAAAA
Source organism: Plagodis dolabraria (assembly GCA_963854805.1). Classification (NCBI taxonomy): domain Eukaryota; kingdom Metazoa; phylum Arthropoda; class Insecta; order Lepidoptera; family Geometridae; genus Plagodis; species Plagodis dolabraria. The sequence goes on along the minus strand of OY978452.1, from coordinate 1,717,918 downwards.
CTCCATGCTTTGAACCCGAGCTTTAACTTAAGGCGGTGCAATTGGCAAAAGCTTGCCTGGCTAGCTACGACCAAGTAGAAAATCTGTCGCTAAGCACCTTACGGTTTGTTCTTGAGAGCCAGTAAAAAAATACAGGCATATGAGAACAACTTGATAATGGACTGGATAGGAAGAGTTCTCATGTCAAAATACTACTGTGTACATTCCAGATGGACTACCTACTGAAAACACTTGTTTAAAACTCACTGAGGATTCACGCTGTGAATGAGAATCCGTTTCACAACCTAAGCTCAAGACAGCATAATGCAGTCCTCTACTTCAACCGGTGGTATTTTTTTCAACTGTCTTATTCAATAACTATTCTTAAATTATGAACATTTACCACTCCAAACTGCTCATTAATATGGGTGCTGCATATGGAAATTGTTTGTTCTCAAAAACTGACACAAAGGATTGAAAGTATTATGAGTTAATCTAGCAAATCTGAGTTTATAATTTTTGTAAAAATGTTACAAATAATATTGAAATAACTTTAAACTGTGAAACAAACTACCAATGAAAACCCAAACGTAAAATTTAATTGAACTAAAGTTTCATTCATTATGATCAGTTCCGAACGAAAAATTCAAATAAATTTTGTAACGATGTAAAATCAAATGAACTCGCAAAGTTCTTCGATTTCAAGTTAAATATAGTGTTAAGCAAATTTCTCAGTTTTAAGCCGAAGTTGTTGAGGAAGAAATGACAGATAAACTGTTTTAAACGTAACAACTTTAATGATATACATATAGCCAACAAATATTTGTGCTAATTTATTTATTAATAAACTTCCATTGACGTAAGCTTTATTCAGGTTATGAAACAAAGCATCATGAGTAACCGAAGCCAAGCTCCAGAATCCTGAATATTTCAGGGAATGTAATGTTTAATGGACGATAGTTGAAAGGGACATGGCCCTGCGAACGCAAATTGATCGAACATGCCATAAACTATGCTAAGTGATCACTTATTTTTTTTGGAACTGTATTCTGGGGTTTCAAATTCAAACCCCGCTGGAAGTCGTAATTTTAGATGGTATCCAAAATAAATTACATATTGTTAAAATTTTGCGAAAAGGCCATACTATAGAAAATATGAATCATTATTAACTAATAAACGAATGCAATAAAAGTTTAAAAAACGCTACAATATAATATATACAGCAAAATAGGTCCCAACCATTAAGCTGTATTTATATAAAGTGAAGAGTGTTAAAAGCGCAGATTTTTTATACATAACATAAAGCTGACAAAAGCTTTATTAAAAGCGATACATCAAGCTTACAAATTCATCATGTTAATTTATAAGCAAAATTTGTCAGAGGTTCCGCGGAACCAATTTCTGAAAATCACCATTTAAATTCAACTCTAGACTTTCAGATAAAGTTAAAAATAGAGTAGGGATACGAGTATTAAGTTAAAACCTAAACGAAATTCTGCACGGAACCCAAAGGCAAAGTTTCAGGTATGCCGTTCTCTTGCTTTTGTATTAATTACTTTGACGGTCTTATGCCCTGCTGATCATAGTACATGCAATAATATCAGGAACGGTAAGTTTAGTGGCACGAATAACTTTAAAACAGCTTGCACTTTACTTTGCCACATGTATGATTAACTCACTGAGGATCCACGCTGTGAATGAGAATCCGTTTCACCAAACCTGAACTCAAGACAGCAAAATGCAGTCCTCTGCTTCAACCCGATGGAGTTTGTTTCAACTGTCTTAAGTATTAACTTACTATACCTACTTTAATTATGAAAATTCACGACTCCAAACCGCCCATAAATAAATTAAACCAATAATAGCCCTCCCATATCTTGTTTGAAAACGGTTCAAAACCACTTAACAGGGATGGTCTCCGGAGAGTTCTTATATTCTTTATTGTACACAAAATGAGTTGTTTACAGTCTATGTACAACAAAAATAGAAATGAATAAATAAACTACAACTAATACACTCTAATATATACATTATAAACGCAATAATTTACATAGCTATATATATTATATACTATAGTAATATATATACAACCCAAACTAATATATAAACATGATATAAATAATATTATAATATTACAAATATTCAACACATAATAGACACTTAAATATATTTTTATATATATTTCATTAATTTGACAGATAATGCTCTTTCACTTTGATCCTAAATATTTCAAGAGAGGAACTGGCTCGGATATTATGGGGAAGTGAATTCCATAACCTCACAGAGTGTTTTTTTTTTTTTTTTTTTTTAGGGAGGACATAGATGCTGGCTACCGCCTGTGCGGTCGTCCAGCTCCACCGGGTTTTGGGCGAGGGCCTGGCCCTACAATAGCCCGGGAGGGAGAAGTGCCGAAGGCACTTCTCCCGAGACGGGCGTAGAAGGCGAAAAGCGCCTTCTACCTCCGTCTCCTGCGGACGCCGAAAACGTACCGCTATTATAGGAGGGGTTGACAGCGAGCTCAAGGGCACCACTGTGGTTCGGACCTCGGCTTGTCTCACTGTCGAGAGACATGGGGGGGATCGGAGCAAAATGCCTCTGTGCAACTGCAGTGTTGCACAATTGGGCCCTACTGAATAAAACTCTTTGACTATTTGGAGAGCAATTTATCGTGACCTTGTTTTTGCCTCGAGCTCGCCGGCGAGCTCGGTGTTTGATTGTGTGACCTCTAATTACCTCACACCTGGGGATTTTACCTCGACGACTTGCGGATAACGCTAAAGCTGCCAATGTAATGACTGCGATGGGGTCATCCGGGTCGTCTAATACCTGCCGTGGTCGGCGACGGGGGGGTTTGAAAAATGGGATAGAAGAGGCGGTCGAGTAGTTCGATGCCTGGACAACCAATGGGTTCGAGTGGTGGGGCGCTCGATCAAAGTATCGGCGAGCGCAGTCCTTATTGAACTGCGCTAAAGAGGGAAGGTTTAGGTCGCAGTGCAACTCGGTGTTCCGGACATACCACGGAGCGCCGGTTGCACTACGAAGAAAACGATTTTGAATGACTTGAAGCTTGTGGAGATGGGCCTCACTAGCATGACTAAACACTACTGATGCGTAAGTCATGATGGGGCGGATGCAGGCAGTGTAAAGTGTCTTCTTATTACTAAGAGACATTTTACTCTCTTTGCGAATCAGGGGACCAAGGCGACCCATTACAAAGGCCGCTCTGTTTCGGACGGTTGTTATATGATCGCTAAAGGTGAGATTCCGATCAAGGGTGACTCCGAGATATTTTGTTTTACTAACCCAGGGGATGGGTTGGTCAAACAAAGTTAAAGGTTGCGGGTAACGGGGGCGAGTCTTCTCAGTAAAGTACATAGCTGCACTTTTAACTGGGTTGACCGCGATGCGCCATTTACGGAACCAGTCACCGATCTCGGTGATGGCCCGTTGGAGGGCGAAAATGGACTTTCTGCTGATACGCCACCCAGTGGTATAAATAGCGGTATCATCCGCGTATTGGGCCAATAGGACGTCTGGCTGAGAGCGTGGGATGTCGCTGGTATACAGCGCGAAGAGAATGGGTGATAGCACGGAGCCCTGAGGGACTCCGGCTCTGACTGGGTGGGGGGAGGAGAGGGTGCCTTCCACGCGATAGCGAAAGCTTCTGGCTTTAAGGAAGTCTTGTAGGATGAGCACAAGACGTTCTGGCACGCCAAGTTGGTATAGCTTGTAAATCAAGCCATTGTGCCAGACTTTGTCAAAAGCTTTCGCCACGTCGAGGAAGACTGCTAGCGTGGTCTGGGGTTTGGGGTACTTGTTAAAGCCCTCAATGATGTGCTCCGTGAGGCGGTGCACCTGTTGGACGCATGAGTGTCCGGGTCTGAAGCCAAACTGCTCATCTGGGATAAGGTGGTGTTCCTTAGCATGGGACTGGAGGCGGTTTGCAAGTAACCGCTCGTAAAGTTTGCCTAAGGCACTGAGGAGGCTGATTGGGCGGTAACTGGTGGGGTCAGATGAGCTTTTGCCTGGTTTGTGAATGCCAATGACAGTTGCACATTTCCAGGTGTCTGGGAATAAGCAGTGGCTCATAGCAGCATTGAAGATGCTGACTAGGAGATGGATGAGAGGAGGAGAGAGGGTTTTAAGAACCCTGTTGGAGATGCCATCGGCACCGGGGGATTTGCGCGGTCGGAGGGCCTTGATCAGTCTCGCCACCTCAGCGTAAGTCGCTAAGGTGGCAGGTGGGAGTTCAGAGGTGACCACAGAGCTTTTACGTTCGACTTCAGCATCCACCGAATCGAGGTGAGCTTGGTCAACGTGATCTACGTTAGGGGAACACTGAGCCTCTAGGCTATCAGCTAGGCACTCAGCTTTATCTTCGTCAAAGAACGCTGGGACTAGTGGGACTGGTCTGTATAAGGGAGGCATGTCGTTATGGTTACTACCTTTCATACTTCGCGCCAAGTTCCAATAAGCATGGTGGCTTGGCACGAGGTTTGAAAGTTTATCGCCCCATTGTTGATCACGCAACTCAGACATGCGACTTTGAACCATGCGTTCAAAGTGGCGTTTCTTAGTTTTGTTCTCTTTACTGGGGTAAGAGTCGTAATGTCGGGTCACTGCTTTACTCTCCGTCACCAATCGTCTCACATCCGCTGGAATGACAAGGCGCCGGTCGTCCGGCACTATGACCTCCTTCGCGGATGCACCTACTACGGTGGAGAGGTGATTGGTGAACGAATCGATCGCAAGGGTTACGTCATCTTTTGTCAGGATGTCGTCAGGGATCTTGTCTAGGTCCGGTGAACTGATAGCCTTTAGGGCATCGCCTACTTGCTTCCAGTTCACTATCGTCTTAGTGGGGCGGGGGAGGTCAGTCGTTGGGTCGGGACCTAGTCGCAGTATAATGGGTCGGTGGTCAGAGTGAAGCTCGTGAACCACTTCTATGGAGCGTAACCGGAGTGTTACGCCTCTGAATAGTGCCATGTCAAGCAAGTCAGATCGGTGGTCTTCCATATAAGGGTAGTGAGTGGGCTCAGTGGGCGCAATTATGTCAAAGTTAAGTTCTGCGATTAGGTTTTCAAGTGCAATACCTCTGGGATTGTTGACGTTACAATTCCATAGGATGTGCTTACTGTTGAAGTCGCCAATCAGAATGACGGCGCTTCCTAATGAGAATAGGGCTTCTAAGTCAGCTCGGACGATCGGCTTTTTGCAAGCTTGGTAACAGGATGCTATGACTATAGGTTGATGACCAGTCATAGCTAGGAGGCAACAAGATGCTTCCATATTAACAAGAGTTGGGGTAGGTAGGGGAATGCAGTGCAGGGACCTTTTGTAATAGATAAGAGTGCCTCCCCCACGGGAGTTCACTCTATCATCACGTACCGTTCTGTAATTGGCAAACCTAGGGTTCGCCTTCCCCGGTTTTAGAAAGGTTTCCTGCACGCATATGATATCGATAAGGTGGGTACAACAAAAGTCGTGGACGAGGTCACGTTGTCTGAAGAGGCCGTCAGCGTTAAATGACGCTAACGAAACTGAGTACGGTTTCGTGCGTTCGGTTGTACTACCCATAGTGGTTGTGCTGGGGAGGGGCCTGGGGAACGAAGCGCTTAAGGGCGCTAAGTAAATTCGCGTGTTCCAGTGTGTATTGGATCACGTCCGCTGGGGATTGAGCGTATTGCATCTTGTGGAATAGCTCTTGTACCTCATTGATGTCAACCGACATAGCCAGATCGCTGACTAGGTTGATTGCCTCTTGAAGAGGGGCAGCCATCAATGGCATAGGTGGAGCTTGTGGCCGGGAAGCGGCGCGGGGAGGCGCGCGAATGGTGTTGGCGACGGGTGCCGGGAGCGCGGGGCGAGCCGGGGCCGGTGCGCGGGCAGGGGCCGCGGCGCGGGCGGGTGCGGGTGCGGGCGCGGGTGCGGGCGCGCGGGCCGGGGCGCGGGCGGTAGCGACGGTCTTAACCATACTGGGTGGTTTAGACCATGCGTTACGGGCTGGGAGCGGCGCGGGTATTACCTGTGAGGCAGGTACTACCGTTAATTTAGGGCTTACCCGTTGGTAACGGTCGTAAGAGGGACGGGTCGGCCTATGCCTTGCCACCCTGTGGTTCACTCGTGGTGCTTTAGGGCAGCCACGGTAATTCGCGGTATGCCCTTGAGCACCGCATAAAACACAGCTGGGTGGGTCCGGCGAATCACGGGTGCGAGTGCACGCTGCTGTCGCGTGATCGCCTAGGCACTTAACGCACCTAGCGCGAGCGAAGCAGAAACGGGAGGCGTGCCCGTATAGTTGGCAGTTATGGCACTGCGAGGGACTCCCATTCTTGTATGGGGCTTGGACATCGAGTCCTGAGAGGCCACAGACCTTTTTTAAATTAAAAATGGCCTTGCCTTCAGGAGTGCGATCTAGTACTACGAGTACTAGATCGTAGGGGCTGCGGTCCTTCCCGCTGTACATGCGGTGAACTGCATGTACGGGGAAGTCTTGTGCCTTCAGGTCGGCACATACCGAATCGGTATGTACCTCCTTGGGCACACCGCGGATGACCACTCGGAGGACTTTCTCCTCTTCGAGCGCATAAGTGTGAAAACTTATGCTCTCGTGGCGGAGGAGTTTAGTTAGCGCTCTGTGGTCGCTAATGGTGGAAACTTGGACTTTAATGCCCTGCTGCGTGGAGCGGGCATTAGTATAGTGGATCCCACGATCCGAAACTAAACGGGACAGCATGTCCCATTTGGTTTTGTCCTGAATGAACAGGGGCGGAGGCGGTTTTTCGCGGCGCGCGCTCGCGTCCTGAGGGGACGCGGCAGTGGTGGCCGGAGCGGAGGGAGGAGACGCGGGGCGCGGGGCGGGGGTCGGCTTCTTGCCGGAGGCGGGGGCCTTAGCGGGTGCCTTGGCGGGAGGGGCGGAAGTTGCGCAACTAGCGGCTTTAGGAGCACGCTTGCGCTTTCTATCTACGACGGTATAGCCGTCGTTATCTGAGTCCGAGTCAGTGCGTAAGGCGCGACTCGGATCTACCTCCATCTCCGCTTCGGAGTCCGAAGTGGGCTCGACAACGGCGATGGAGGGACGGGTGCTCGCTGGCCTCCCGATCGGTGAGCGCGAGCGAGACCTCTCACGGGGAGGGGCTGCCACCGTGCGTCTGTTGTCAGGGCCCGGAGCGGGCGAAGTCGGGCTGTCCTCTGAGAAGGACCGGGTCAGAGGAGGGACGATGGCCTCCGGAATTGGAATTCCGGAGGGAGCGATGAGAGTGTCCGTGAGGCGGGCACTCTCTGCATCGTTAAGCGATTGCTGATGATCAGCGTAGAGTTCGGGGTAGCGGAGGGCGAAGGTCTGAAGGACCTCCACCTCACCGTTAGAGGGACGTTGCATCCTGAGGGGAATACTCAGGATGGCCTAACGGGTTCTGTCTCCCTCTCGCAACTCGTGAGCTCACTTGTGTGAGAGGGAGTGAGTACCTATGGTGTGCCCTAGTTGTGTACCCTCTCCGAGCTTTTTTCTCGGCGGAGAGGGGTGCTCCTAAGCGCCTCGCAGAGTGCACTGTAAACGAGCTCTTATACACTGCTGAGTAGAAAGTAGGTACTTTGAGGAGGAGAGATTTTAAAGTTCTACTAGGGATATCGCGAGGTAAAAGATAATCGAAGCGCTCACGAAGGTAATGAGGAGCACGAGGATTATGCAGTATGGTGTAAAGGAACGAAAGTACATGAGCATCACGGCGTTTGCGAATGGGTAACCAATTTAGTTGAGATCTATATTGAGACACATGATCAAATTTACGTAATCCGAAAATGAATCTTATACACAAATTCTGCAAGCGCTCTAGTTTGAGTTTAGAGTTAGTCTAGTTAGAGTTCCCGAGCATACCCACAAAATTTTCGGAAAGGATACTTTGTAGCCCTTACAATGTGTTTAAAAAGATTGCAATTTAGACTTTTATTTTATACGATTGTTAATGAAAACGCACGTAAACAACCTGATATTAAGTAGTAACTCGCCTATAACAAATACATTCGATTTTGACTAACTGCAAGAGGGTGCATTGCAGTTCGTCAAAATCGAATGTATTGCTGCATTACCCTGACACATACACCAGTGGTTAAGTCTTATTTGCCAGTAATTTATTAGCTGCCAAGGACTGAAATATTCTGTTAGGTGCTTGGTGCTAGGTGACAATTTGAAAAATGTGCCCATGCAGCAGGCAGTGAAGCTCAAGACGGCGCGGGCGGTGGGGATCGAACCATGGACCTGCCCGCGTGGCTTTCCATAGCTATAGTCGCCCGGCTGTCACTCTACCTCAAAGCCTGGCGATCGTGAAAGAAAGACAATACTCATGTTTTTTGCGTAACCTTGTAGCTAAATTACCTTACCTTCGCAATTGTGAACACCACAGTTATCTCTTTGTTTCACAGCTACCCTCATTAACCACAATCGTGGACTCATCGGGCCATATATTTGACTAAATACGGGACCTTTTTTGGGCCTATTCCAATTATTCATGTCTTTAGATAATGCATAATTATAATTAGGATATAATTTATTTCTTCTACGAGGGATTTGCCAAATTTTAATGAAGGTTGACATTTTCAAATTAAATCGTAATTGAGGAAAAGAAAAAATGTTTCTTTTGTTACTAACTGGATTGATGTAAAGTTTTGATTTGGAATCTTAAAAAGAAAGCCCTATTTTTGTCCTGAACAGTGTCTCTAGAATATTTTTTTCGCAGAACTTAGAGGCCTACTATATAAAAGATTTGTATCCGCGAGTATAAACTCGCGTATTATTGACCCCACATCGTGAGATTAAATTTATTTTTACTTCAGAACCCATCGATTGGTATATCAAACTAAAGGACTTTAAAAACTGATTCTATAAATATATACGTGCATTTTTAATTTCAATGGAACAATAAAACGTTAAAAATAAATAATTTGCACTCGGCGTTTTGAGTTTTTAATTAATGCATACTTGTTTAGTACCTACCTTTATCAAGAAAAAATAAATCATTCTATACACTTCAGCATTTTTTTCGATAACAAAAGCAAAACTACCTACTACGCTACGACGTTTGCAACGATGCAATGCGAGGTACAGTCAGGTAATTTTTGAACCAGGAGATCAGCTTGGCTTCCCTCCTGTAACATAAGAACTGATGCCAAAATATTTGATGACTCAATTAACTCGTCACCTCATTCTGTTATTTAGGATTCAATGTTATCATTTTTAATTCAACGTTTTTATTATTCCATAAACAATAAAAAAATATACAAAATAATTACAAAGGAAAAATTTTAGTCATGTGCGGGATTTAAACTCCGTCATAATTACATATTTAGCTACATAAATGGTTACACTACTAACGTTGTGAAATAACTTGTAAACGTTGATACCATCCTGAAGGGCCGGTACGGGGAAGTATCTACTGCCACGATACCTACTTGTACCGCCAAGCAGTAATGTTGCACCACTGTGTTACAGTTTGATGAAGGTATGTGTTCCCGTTTTGTGGGTGAAGTTACAGGCACATAAAACCTAATCACTTTATGTCTCAATGTGATGGGCTAAGTTTTGTCACTTGTGATGAAATGCATCTCTTATGGGCGCAGGTTTTACACCAGATTATCCTCGTACATGTCCTGTAACCAAAGAGTATCAATATTGTTTTGTACCATAAGCTGTCTCAAGTCTCTTATTAGAATATAAGTATTGATGTTGGTATAGGTATGTAATATACGGTTGTACTAATCAACACTTTAAATATGTTACATCATTAGCTAAAGCTAACATCAGCAAGTATGTTAATATTTGCTGGAGTAGAACGATGTATGTTTCGCCCGAGTGGAGCAATTACACAGATTGAGATATTGCTGTAATGAGGACATTTGTTTGGAATTAAAAGCTGAATTCGCGTTGGTTAATATAAACTAAATAATATTTAGTGATCATTCTGAATATTCGCGATAAGGATGCAGTGTGTTCAATTATTGCAGTTCTCGAATCTTTTATACATGTATACATTTCACGGAAGTATATTATGCACCGTGGGGTGCTGGAGCCCCGTGTTAGAATTGCACCTCCACGTATCATCCCGTGGGTGTCGTAAGTGGTGACAAATATTGGAAGGTGGGCAGCAGTGCCTTCTAAAGAACTGCCAACTTACACTGCGAACCCCAGGGCCGCCTGCCGAGCGTGGGGGTTTTGGCAAAAACCCCCTTAATAGGGGAGGCTGTGTTCAGCAGTGGACGATCCGGCCGTTACAATACAGTACAGTATATTATGTTGCAAGATAACAATTTTTAAATATAATTGAACCAGTCCCATAGAAGAACTTTCATTACAAAATTTCAAATTTACGAGACGAAAACATAAAGTGATTCGAAACCGCCTCATCCACCTATTTAGCCGTTGTATGCTCTGACCAACTCAGCTAATATGAAAATGACTCATAACTCTAATTTTCCTATCGTTCTTTAACCATCGTATCGTTATGCTTGCAATAACGCCTGCTCTGCGGATTACTTTAAAAACTTACAAATTTTACGAGAGAAAAAATTTAGTCATGTGTGAGATTCGAACCTGCCACCCCTATAGCCGGGGTATGCTGTGACCGACTGACCTATCATGCCATTATATCTCATAACTCTCCAGTTCAATTTACTTTGTACTTCAAATAAGATCAATTTTGCAATAAGTTTTAAACTTGTAAATTATGAAACATGTAATTTGTAATTTTGTAATGTAATCCGTAGAGCAGGCGTTTTTGCAAACATAACAATATTAAAAAAAAACCGGTAAGTATTTAATAAGGCACTCACACTTAATTAGTATTCGTAGTAATGGTTTACGCAACTATAAAGGTAACGGATATGTGAAAGAGCTTTTAATATGATATGATTTGTTATGATTAATTAATATGATACTTTATTTAAAATAACTCACACTACGATGTGAGTTATTTTAAATAAAGTATTCAAATACAAATTGCAGTAATACTTGATGGTTTTCGTTATTTTGGTAGTATTTATATAAAGTAATATAAATTTATTATTATTATTAATTTCAAATTTGTCAGGCTAGCGATGGTAAACGAGTGCCAACTGGAAATTTTTTTTGGTATTCTTTTTATTAGAAATAGGTATGTTGCTGCCAACATACCTATTTCTATCAACAAGCAGTACTGTGTTTCGGCTATAAAATGTTCGAGATGAGTGTTTTCTTTTGCAGCGGAAAAGAATACCAAAAAAAATTTCCTTCCGCGGAGGAACACGCACAAAGAGTTCTACTTCTACTGAAATTCAAACATAGCTTACCTCACTACAATTGCTTAAAGTTATAGTACCATTACTTAGATTTCATGAACAATTCCAGTTGCCTAGACCTATGTACCTACCTACTTGCAAACTGTGTCAACCATTTATTAACAATATTTTGAACTTAAAATTTAGAGTAAGCGGTCCATTTTCACGCCAATAGATTATTTTACAAATTGCTTCAGCTACACTTAGCCTTTAGGTATACTTAGAAAAAAGTGTGTCCCAGCTGCTGTCTTTGTGAGATAATTTTTGTAAAAGAAATTAGATTGAAAAACTAAATTCAACAAGGTACAGATGGGTATCTACTATTTTTATTTATCTAAATCTACACTAATATTATATTGAGGAAAGATTTGTATTTTTGTATGCAACGAATAAACTTAAAAAGTAAAGGACCGATTTGGATGAAATTTGCTATGGAAATAGTTTGTGACCCAGGATAGGATATAGGATACTTTTTATCCAACTCCGCAAAAAGAGGTTAATGGTTTGGGCGATAACCGACATACGCGCGGGCGGAGCCGCGGCTGTAAAGCTAGTTTAAGATAATTATATTAGTAAAAATTTTATCATTTAAGGGCAAGACAGTAGTCAAAATAATTTCTAATTCGGGCGGAGCTAAAAGAAATAGGCGTTAACTTTCAACTCATAAAAATATTCAGTCGCACGGCGGCACTAGTCGCCGTACCACGGATAGCATCGCTAAAATTGTAGAGTTTCGTGCGCTATTAGAAGCGGCAGAGCAGAAGTGTACATAACAACATTTCATCTGCAGTTACTGCGAACCTATACGGTAAAAAATATCATCGCTTGTAAGTATAGAAATATTTAATAGACTAAGCGAAGCGTGGTCTCGGTGGAGGTCTGAGCAGTGTATATTTCTCAGTCATTATCTCGATTGCCTGATCCGATCTTCTTGATCTTCATTTTGTTAGAAAGGTGCTTATCTTCCATATCAACATAATTTCTAAGTAAAAGTTTTAATTGTTTGGTGGTTAGTAGAGATTATGAGATCCATTTTAAAAACAAAAATGGAACCGACTTATGTTCCTGATAAGTGTGAATTTTTGTTGTTCTTATTCATAGTTCTATGTATACATTATGTGTTTCTTACTGCTCCAACATGTTAAACGTTTTTTGAAATAAAATTATTATTATTCATTATTATTATTATGTATGATAACGCTCATGTAGAAAAAGCGAAAAAAGTGTGTCAGTGTTTTGCTAAGCAGAAAGAATTGTGTAGACTGAAGGGAAAATGGTGAGAATGTGTATTTAATTTTAAATAACCTTGTTTACAAAAAACTGTCAAATAATTTGTGTTTTGGCTTACTGTAATATACTTACCAACTCTAAAACAGTAACTTACAATTTTACCTTATCATATTTCTATAAATCTATAGGTGAATAAATGTAATGTATAGGTATAATTTCAGTTATAGAAAGTCATTATGCAATTTTAAAGTTTATTTACGAGATTTATAACTCACTGAACTCAAGAACTCGTTCACAGTTTGTGTTACTACAAGACGTTAATGGAGCACTTTATACTTTCGTTTATTCCCCATTGTATTACAAATCTAAAAAAAAATACAATTACGTTTCTTATGTAACCATAACTTTTTAATTATTTGTTATGTACTTATATGCTAACAAGTTTATCAGGCAGTGTGTCATTTATTTTTATGCAGTATGAAATAACATAGCTGTAGCTATGTTAATAATAATATGATAAAAGTTCAAAATGTTTATAGAAGTATTATCCCAATGCAATGCTCAATACAAAAGATAACCTTAATGAAACCACCATATAAGATTCACCCTACCGCTACTAAAAGTGCTACAGGCAGAATCGCACCAAGTTTCTGAGTCACATTGGTTAAAGAACCCCACTCGTAGGTGCTTCGGTTATCGCGGCCATTCATCATGGAGACATTGGAGATTTGGAAATTGGATTTTGACATTTGGAAATACGGAAAATACTCCCAACTTCTCAGCCTTCGGCCTTGCAAGTTCCTGCTCGGCTTAGACTGCACCCTCACCTTGCACTCGCCCTTCGAACTCACGCACCATCCGTGCTCTAAATGCAATATGATAAATAAGAAGAGCAAAATGGCAAATCCAGAATGATGTAATTCAAGAAAGCCACCATAACGTACTCCGACCACACTGAAGCTCAACCTTACTTCAGCGGGATCGCACTTCAGCACTTTGTATGAATTCTGCTATTTTGGATTTTTGTTGCGTGTCATTTGAGTGCTCTCTCGATTCCCTATGACATTTGTTCAAAACTTCTTTACTTATCTGTAACTGTTTACGAGATACTTCATCTATCTTCACTTGGCAGACGTCATTTTATGATTTCCCATTATTTCTATATCATGAAAATCACTTTGTTATTTTCGGTTTAGAATACTTTCTTTCCCCATGACTCCTTCCCATTGAACAATTTAAGCCAATGGTTTCAAAACATCTATGTATGGCGGCCATCTTGAAAAATTACATCATAAGAAATAATTTCTTAATTCCGAATAACGACGCTCTAAGCAACCCTATCTGGGTTGCTCAGGGCGTTTATTTTCAGCCGGATCAGGGCATCTTGAATTTTGCCTGCCATCTTGAATCCGTCATTTCGGTTTTTGACAAGTCTCATTCGACTGCTGCCATTAAAAGTATACGGGAAGAATCGTACCGGGGTTCTTAGTCACTTTTCCTAAGGAACCTCACTTATTATAATAATAATTATAATAAAAAAAAAATTAAGCAAAAAAATGGAACCTACTTCAACACCCAAAAGTGTGAAATAACTTGTTAAAGTCGGTACCATGACAGTTAAAAAGTACCTAATATCACAAAACTTTGCGTATGGTACCGACTTCGACAAGTTGTTTCACACTTTTGGGTGTTGAAGTTGGTTCCATTTTTTTGCTTAAATTTTTTTTTCACACTTTTTAGTGACCCTTGCCACCTTACTACCTACCTACCACTTACGGGATCGATTATCATTCATTTTTAACAACTATATCATCAAGATAGGTAAATATTTTTCAGGTATTTTAGAGTAACTCAAAAACGGCTTGACCGATTATGATGAAATATAAAATGGGACCAAACGACAAGCATCACCTTTGAAACAATCTACAGAATTATTGATAACATCTACAGAAGTTACGGTTCAAAAGTTACGGGCACATGTCTTTATAGGTAGGACGAAAGAAGAGAGTAACACAAATTTCAGTCAAAGTTATAATAAATATATAACTTCCCTTTATTTGAATGATTGAATATCTAAATTCCTAGAAAGTAGTTGGTCGTCTCGGAAAGTGTGTTAAGTGCATTAGAAATTAGTTCTCGTTTAATTTTACAGTAGCTTATAAATAACAAAATGAAATATTTTACTTAGGGTTAAAAATCTAGATACCTACTAAAATAGAAATTAACAATGCCGTGTCTGAACTTTAATCAACTCGTTGTTAGAAAGATTTTATAAATCAATATAAAGAAAAGTACTTATCCAATATTTTTTTTACTTGAGTTTCAATAATTTATGACTTGCAAATTAACGTATGGTAAAAAAATATTGTATATTTAGTAAAATAAATGCACAAAAATGATGGCGTAACGAACGGCACAGATCCCACGTCCAAACGGCCCGAGCGCTGCGGGCAGACTGATTTTCGTTGAGATTTCTTCTCGCGATCACGCAATTTTGTGCCAAAAATTCATAAAAATGTTTTCAACACAAGTTGTTAAGTAGTTCATTAGAGTATAGTATTAGCTATTTTTTAAAAAAAGAAACGTTGCGATTACATCAATAATGCCTCTTAAATTAATAAAAAACAGTCTAAAAAGGGTCGCCGATTACAATTTATTACAGAAGAACTAATAAGTTTTAGTAAAAACTAATCAACTAATTCACTCAATAAAGAATTAAATAATATGATATATTTTTTTCGCACTTTTTGAACGAATAGTTTCGGTAACAGAAGATTCCAAAAGTGCGCGTTTCACTACGGTGATCACCTTAATGTGTTTTAAGTATTTTAATATACCTCGCCAATGGGACTACCAAAGAAATATTGGAGCCACCAATAATTTGTTCGAAAAAGCCATAAGCATTAATAGGAGAATTGACCGAGGCCCAGAACCAACACTTCAGAATAACCTTAAAATTCCCAACACATGAGATGCCAGAGACTAAATAAAGCAAATGTTTGTAGAAGTAGAAATATATGTTAATCTGTATCAGCCGGATTGTCCACTGCTGAACAGAGACCCCCCCCCCCCATTAAGGGGAGGTTTGCGTCAATCCCCACGCTTGGCAGGCGGCTTGGGGATCACAGTTTAAGTTATCGATTCCTCAGAAGGCGCTGCTGCGCTCATTTTTTATTTTATTTTTTTATGTTATTGTGACGGAACAAGCACGAGGCACGAGTATCTTCTGCCTACAACAGATTCATTTCGTCACAAGTGACGAACTACATTGGGCCCGTCACCCTGAAAAAAGCAGTTGTTAAGTCGCGACTTTTACGTTGTCTTCAGTCAACTTAACGGTTTACGCCTTCCCCCTATACAAGGTGAATTTTATATTTTTAGTGTTCATAAAATGAAACGTTGAACCCTAAACAACAGGATAATGTGACCAGACAATTGACTCATCAAACATTTTGCCATGGATTCTTATGCATAGGGGTTTTATACAGGATAGCTAAACTAAAATACTAACTTTCAATATTATTTATTTACACGAAAGGTAAAGTCGCGGGAAGCCAATGGATAAACGAGAATTTTGATTATGTGTTCAAACTCACTAAAATTTGTCATTAACACTATACCACAATAATGTCGCAAGCTAAAGTCACACTAGACAATAAAACGATTTCGTTATGGGTCTTGTCTATAAATGTGAATCAGTTGTCAACTTTATCTGTGGATATGTGGATAAATATGACTTAGGTGATGTTCTTAAACGGATCCGCATTGCCACACTCAGCAAAAGAAAAAAAAACTAGTTGGTTTTGATAACAGCATCCAGCGGCAAAGCTACATTTAAATAAGCGTTTCATTATTTTTTGATTATACAGAAAATCATTGTTGGAATGGGCTCACCACCATTCTTTTACTACAAAGATACCTTCTCCAACGTGATAGTAAAAGATTTCCTTTTAAACAAGGTGATAAGTGAAACGTCCGAGACCTTTTGTAAATGTATCCTTGATACAGTTCTCATCGTAAAAGGGTCCTTTAAGCCAATAAGCTTTTAAAGTCACGTTACCTTCACGGAATCTCAGTATAGACGCGTTCTTAAAATAATGTTATTTTTTTAAAATAATTAAGTTAATTATTTTGAGTATTACTATAGATAATAAAAATATTTTTCCTTTCTCTTGTCCTCTTTTGACACTCTGCCCTCCATTCAAATTATTCCTCAGCTAAATTCTACAAACTATTAGAAATTAAGACAACAAAGTTTAGCTTAAACATAAGACTTTCATGTTTATTTCTTGAGAGTAGTAACAGCGTCTTGAGGACGTTACGTGGAAAATCCATGTTCTTTCTTTGTGAAACATTTTTGTGAACTAATCTTAAACCATAATATACAAAAACTAGTCTAATATAAGTAGTTTTTTAGATTTTTGCATGTCTACACACAGAGAGAATCAGAAAACAGGCAGCAACAATTTCTAATCGGAGAGCAAAAATCCATTTGGTTGGAAACAATTTCAAAAATCCTTTTGCAAATATTAATTTTATTAATACTATTTATAAAAAGTTAGGAATCTAGGATTGCGTTGCTACTTTGTAAATCTCACTGGCACAGTATGGATTATCTAAGTTGTTAATTATGTAATACAATTCATTAATATAATTAATAACTTAACTTTCGTTGAGGATGTAAGTAGTCACATTTATCATTTTACATTTACAGTTCACTATTGTTGAGGAGGAGTTCCATTTTACAAAAATGTTCCAAATACATTAATTTGAATCAGCTGCATTAACATATTTTTATTTTACCCTTTAATCAAGCAGCTATACAATTATTATTATGCTATAAAATACCTTCAGCATGGATTTGTTGCCAAAATGTCAATAGATATATATATTTTTTCTAAATCCAAACAGTGATCCTTTGAAGAGGAATTCACGTTCATTGTGACCAAAATCAATCACTAAGTAGGTATGGCATAAATCTAAAGCAGGTGTGACGACAATTTTTTCCCTAGGGTTGTAGCTGCATTCATTCCTATGAATTTTGATCATACAAAATCTATATCTATTGTTGGACGTCCTTTGGTGTGGTAATAATGGTAACATGGCTTACTTTTTTCTGTATGTGTTATATACGGGAATCGATGTTGGTGATTGTTGCTTATTAAATTTTTGTAAATGGTTCTTAATTTTTATATAATATAACTAAATAATTTTTAGTGTTTCAGTGTCGCCTCTTTTTTGCCCCTAATTTGCTCATGCCAATGTAAAATTAAACTTAAACAAGTTATGGTTTGTAGAGACCGTTCATATTTTGGAGCTTTCTACTGAAATATATAGTATTCTATATATTTATACTAGTATTTAAAATACGTTAACTATACTTGGCATCTTTAACACAACAAAGCGGAGTACATAGCCACTGATCGTATATTGGGTCACTTTACCGTGTGCTGGCGACACGTGCCACGCTTCTATACTATATTCCCCGATATACGAAGTATGGCCAGGCTTAGTAGTGATAGCTACCAAACTACCGTTAAATATTAGGCGCTAACACAGGCGTGGCTGCAATGTTGCGTTATTGTCGACGCTCAAATGAATCTGTCCACTTGAGTTAAAGCTTTAATTTTGTAGTTATAGCTGTCGTAAGGTCTTTCTATAAGGCGTACGTTGACAGCAACGTCAATCTGTTTTATAACATTAACGTGAGAGTGCGGTGTAAGGAGGAGAGGGTGTTACCTACCCGGTAACCGAGATCACCCTGAAATAATACTGTTTACATACGTAAGTCTCCCTAATCCAAAGTCCAAGAACAAAGACACACTGCTATCTAAGTAAGAACACATTTCAAGGTCTCCAGGGTATCCTTTTCGAGAATTTAGTAGGTATTGAAGGGTTACCGATCGGATACTCGTAAACTCGCCCGAGACCACCCGTGTTAAGTGGTTTTGAGCTGTTTCCAAACAACGTATGGGAGGGACGGTATGGATTTAATTTATTTATGGGCAGTTCGGAGTGGTGTGTTTTATTAATTTAAGTTTAGTTTGAGAAACTGACAGTTGAAACAAAATCTACGCTGCTTTTACTTGCGGCGAAAGTCGCAAGTAAAAGCAAATACCTATACTGTCTTGAGCTTATAAATAAGTTAGGTGTAATGGGTTCTTGTTAACAACGTGAACCCTAAGTAAGTTAATATGAAACTAAAATCTACCAAAGTAAAGTGCAATCCGTTTTAAAGTCATTCATGTTATTATAAATATATATATTACTAAGCTTACCGTTCCTGTTATTAAGCATTTACTAAGATCAGCAGAGCATAAAACCGTCAAAGTAATTAATACAAAAGCAAGAGCACGGTATACCTGAAACTTTGCCTTTTGGCCGGGTTCAGAGCAGACTTCCGGTTAGGACCTAACGTAATAGAAATACTCTATTTTAAACCTTACCTGAAGGTATTAGGGTTGAATCTAAACGGTAAATTGTAGAGATTGTTTCAGCGTAACTTTTGACAAACTATGCCATTGAATTTACATATTAAGCTTGATGTATCCATTATAACAAAACTGTTCCCAGTTTTGTGCTCTAAATAAAGAATCTGTACATTCGAAATGTTTACGGGTACTAGTTAGGACATATTTTATCATTTTAATTATTTATGATTTGTCAATGCTATCGTTGAGTTTATAGACTTTTCAAATATTTTTTTTGTACCGTTCTACAATGATTTAATCAGGCTAGAGAAAACTTATGAAGAATATTTTATGTATATTTTAGCAACAATTGCCTATTAAAACGTCATATACTTAGACTAGACTGTGGTAAAATACATTCATTATTTATTTAGATTTTCTATAGGTATAGCCATTTTTCCAGATAAAACACATTCATTAGCTATTTGATTTTCTTTCATAACATAGATTGAACAACATTTTTGGATGATCAAAAGTTGATCTCTAGCGATACTTGACCTCAGCAACCTCAGAATACTTCATACGTTATTTCCCTTAAAACTTTTGTCCGTACTGATATTACATTCCCTTATATACATAGGATTTCGGAGCTTGACTTGAGTTACTTGAGATGCTTTATTTCATAATGTGAGTAATGTTTGAGGGAATATTATATTTTAATAAGGTAGTTCGATTGACGGTTAACTTCTTTCATCAAAATGGTTGCGTCTACAACAGTTTATCTTTCATTTCTTCTTCAACAAATTTAGCTTAAAATTAAGGAAATTGCTTAACACTCAATTTAACTTGAAATCGAACGAACTTTGCGAGTTCATTTGATTTTACATCGTAACAACTTTTATTGGAATTGTTCGTTCGAAACTGATCGTTATTTATGAATGAAACTTTTAGTTCAGTCAAAGTTGACTTATTAATATTCGTTGGTAGTTTTGTTTTACACTTTGGACGAAACGTTATATTTTATGTGTAAATTTTTTACTTCTATTGCTATCACTGTTTTTTTTACAATACCTCAAGAACTTTATGTCTGTTTTTATGTACAAACAGTATTAATTCTATAGGTAAACCTACCTTTTTGTTTAATCGTCTCAATTAAAAACCGCTATGGGACCCGCGTAAACCAAACCACTTTGGAAAAAGGATCTACTCGGCGTTACTCTAGCTAGATGGAGGCAATTGACCCATCAGTGGATGTACCGTCTGAGTAGAGTAACGTACAAAAGTCAAACATTGACAATGCAGTATCTTGCCTGAATATAGTTGATCATGAGGAGCGGACATCCATGCAGAGATTTTTCAAGAGCATCCCCTATGATCAACTTTGCTAAGTGACGTGGTATCAAAATAGGATGCCTGCGGCCTTCAGATAGACCAGCCCTCTGCAACCTTCCACCAAAAAGCCAAATTCCATCACTGTCTTTGAAGGGGTTAAGAGAAAAAAATTACCTTTTTTATCCTTAAGATCAATAGTCAATAAAGGTTCTGAGTTCGTTTGATAAATGCTTGCAACACATCTTGCCTTCAAAATTCCTTAGGTGTTAACCATTGCCGGGTTAACTACAACTTATTTGTTTCAAGGCATTCAACAAATGTTTCTATAGGCACCCTGATAGAATCTACGCACAAGTATTTAGGCTTGAGAGCTGTTGACCAGCATTGAACATTATCGTACAACTTTTATTCCACAAAGCTGTAAAGTGAGGAATTCACGTGCCTCATTTTTAGCATGATATCATCGCATGTAATAAGTTCGAGCATATTACTGGTAGTATGCTCGGAACTTAGGCTTAGGCTCAGCCTGTAACAGAATTTGTTGAAATTTTTGAGTCACGTGTAAAGGAGCTTGCCTTGTAATTCTTAAACGACCTACAAGGTTAAGCAACCCCAATACTTAGATGGGTGGACACTAGCGACACTTACTTACTATTCAACGCTTCACGTGATTCGGTATTGGGAGAGCACGTTAAATCTTCAGTCCTGGCTGTTTATCCTAACGATGATAGCTTAGAGCTAACACGTTTCCTCACGAGCCGCCGTCTTGGTACCCCAGTAAAGAATTACTTTAGGGATTAAAGTGGTTGTAGCATATTGGTACGATATTTTGCGAATGCCCGCCTAACTAGCTACCAGCTTTAAGTGGAAAGTCTGTAACTAAGCACCTAAGGGATCAGGTTGCAGTAGCTGTCCTTAAACCCAGTAATTCTAGGTTAGCCATACAAGATCTTCAACTGCATCATCACTTACCATCAGGCATACATGACAGAATACTTGTATCTGTTGATGTAATATCCTATCAACAAACTAAGAGAAACAAATGAAATACCTACCGTATTTTACTAACTTATGTTAGACAGTCTCAGAATTAGAAAAAAATCTCTATAGACTTCAACAATTAAACTAAGTATTTACTTTAATATTTTAATTGTTCGAGTAAACCATTATTTTAGAACCTGGATTGAGCACCTACAAACTCAAAATATGAAGAACTTTTGTATGAAGCGAAGTCTTATAGATTATCTATAGATGATAAGCTTACTTTAGTTCTTCGACCAAATCAATTCATCGATGGCAACAACTTATACATAAATCCATGTCCATTCACCACAACTCTGCCTGAAGCTGCCTGTTATTCTCACTCAGCCAGTAATTGTTCAGACACTGATGACTTCAGTACATAGTTTAGCTGACAGTTAATGATCTCTATAATTCCAGTGGGTGATAATTCTGCTCTAAATAGTAACTAATCATTGGCCTCTATAAATATACTAGTACATTAGACGATTTTATGCCAATGAGCAAATTACATTGCGGGCTGGGTGCTAAGCTTGCAATATTTCCTGTTGTAATGTATTTAAAAAATGTACTATGGGAAATATATTCATAGCGCAAACAGAGTTTTGTCCTATTTTAAGTACCAAGTAAATATAAAGTAAAGCTCTCTGAAATTTGAGAGCCTGAATTCTATGAATTTGGTTTGTCAATTTTTCGTTTTTTCACTATTTATTTTATCTCTACGTGAATATACCGACGGAAGTATTCACTAAAAAGAACCAAAAAATGGAACCGACTTCAACACTCAAAAGTGTCTAATAACTTGTCTAAGTATGTAGGTACCATGAGCACAATATTGTAATATTAGGTACCTTTGAACTATCATGGAACCGATTTCAACACGTTATTTCACACTTGAGTATTGAAGTTGGTTCCATTTTTAAAAAAATATTACACAAAATATATTCAGGAGGCGTTGACTCCAGAAATGTACGTTCAAATATAAGAGCTCTGAAATAACACCTAGTAGACATTATAAAAAAACCTGTTACATTTTAGAATATATTTTTAGCTTAATTTTATTTTTCTCCAAAACTGGAGCTCTGTAATACAGAATGACAGTGAAAGGAGCTGTGATTGCCTCCCCTAACCGTTTCCTCGCTCACGGCGCTTCCTGAGACATCCTGCAGGAAACGATTAGTGTGCGGAAGTCGTTTCAGGACGATTGTACAACTCAGTGTTTGAAGGTGCCGACTGCTATCCGATGACGACGATGCGTGCAGCTTTATATAACAGTTTAAAAAAGATTCTGTATCGATGTCACGTCTATCTGGAGTTTGTCGCGGTAAGGGAAACAGCAAGGCGGTTATATGTCACGTTCGTAAAAAGTTATTTAACATGACATTGTCATGAATATGATTTCTTTGTAAGCTGTTATGTACTTTCTGTTATTTCCTGTTGGATACCACAGAGCCTTAGTCAGGTGTTACGCTGTTTCGGATAAGCTAGCCATAATGTTAAAAAAAATATTTGCAAGAATACAATACTATGTCATGCTTAAGATAAACAGCATTCAGGCTACAAGCAGGTGTGCCAATATACAATTTTATTTCTATAACAATAATTAAGATACTACGTAGGTAATGCTATACAAACATTTCTTAAGAGCCGTTTACATAGATCTGTTTTTTAAGTTTTTCTCCTGCTACAGTTTTCGTAATTCAAATGGTTAAAAATTTTGCGGCAAGGTGCTTGTTAAATTAAGTTTACATACCATGATCTACTTGTTGCCAAACAATAACCTCACTAAGCTCAAATAAATCTGGATGAGCTCTGGAAAACAAATACATATCCGAATTGAAGAATATTACAGGCTTGACAAAGTGGTTTGCAACTGTTTTTTTCCTAAGTAATGAAATCAGAGTACTATAATGTTCATCCATTATGATAAGAAGGTGTAGGCCAATTCCGCTCCGAGATTTAAAATAAAAGAAAATTATCTGTATCAAAATGAACCCTTTTCCAGCGTTCAGATCAGTCAGTGTAACATAAACACTTTGTGTTATTTAATTAATTAGATACCATATTTCATTGCCCACTAACACGTTTAAAACTCCTCGTTCAGTACCCCAAACTAACATAATTTAGGGCCGACGGCGACGTGGGTCCGAAATTGAATACAAACAAGTTTCGCTATGTCCGGGTTAAAATGTACTTAATGAGCTGCGAGGGAGGGCTTGTCCGAATGTTGGAATTCACGGTTTTACAGTGGACATAATTTTGGGTAGTTTATTTGTACTGTTAGGTTAGTTAAACTTTATGATGATATCATTGGCAGTTAGGTAAGAAGGTAATGAAGCGAGATTGGCGAATATGTTTGCGTTTGAAATTAGAATAGTGTCTTAATGGTCAAGTAGTGTAAAGGGTCACTTTAGAAGTCGTGTTAAGATTTCCGGGTCAGTATGGCTGCTGAGCTGATTTCTAATTTCAAGCTGCGTGTTACAGCCATGACGTCGATCTTTGAACAAACGCCTTTTCATTTATCTATGGCATATCACATCAGGGAGGGTTTGTCATAGTCCCCACACTTAGTGGGTATCCCCGCACGAGGGATTGTTTCAGATAAATACAATACAATGATCATAAGGCTATAGAATATATCAATTTTAGTACCTTCTGATCATTTTCTACCAAAAAAGCAAAAATTTAAAAGTCAAGGAACTTTATAATAACTTTAATATATGGAACGTTATTCTTATTTAAGTAATATCACAAGAATATTTCTTGAGCTGCCCCATTCAAATCTACCAACATTCAAAGGGGAGGGAATAGCATACTAATGTGAAGCATGCCTAAATAATTAGAATTCACGTTTTATATTGGACATAATGTCGGGTAGTTTATGATGTTGGAGCTACATACTTTATGATAATATTATTCGGTTCTAGTTTAGTTTATGTAGCAGAGCATGGTGAATGGTGGAGTACCAGTATATATATAGAGCTTTAAATATTTATTTACGTAAAGGATTTCTAGTGAGTTATCTTAAAGTAGTTCTACTTCTACTGCCACTAGGAACTGATGATCTATCCAAACGAATATCACATTTTAATAACAAAAGTAATTTCGTAGCTGTTTCCATAAAAAACATAATGTCGTCGTATTATAAATAAAAAGTGTTCAAACTCGTTGAAATTTTGCATGCACTTTTTTATGTTATTGTAACGGAACAAGCTCGAGGCCCACCTGATGTTAAGCGGACTAACCTCTGCCTATAACAGATGCATTTCGTCACAAGTCGCGAATTGCACTGCACCCGTCACCTTGAGACATAGTTGTTAAGTCTCATGTGCCTGTAATTTCACTGGCTCTCAAGGACAGCTGCCGGAACACAACGTTAGGTGCTTGGTTACAGATTTTCTTTTACTTGAGGGTGGTCACTAGACAGCGGGCATTTCCAAAATGCCCTTCCACAATGCGTCGAAGCTCAAGCCCGCGACGGGATTCGAACCATGGACCTGCTGCGTGGCAGTCCATAGCCAATGCCACTGAGCCATCGTTGGTTCAAAATGTCTTGCATGACTTGGAGTCAATTTTATGTTTTATTATTTATTTTTTCGCGCGTCTTATAAATATACTATTATAAGAATTAGTCCACAATATAGATATTAATATAAGTTTGTGCTAAGACCATTTGAGGCCTACGAACAAAATATGATATTCGTTATAAAACACAAGACTAGACAGTTTAGTTAATTTAGCCCGGTAATTATTTCGATGAAAATATCCTTCATATACCTTATTTACTCACTCCCGTTTATTACAAATACTCACCTGCCTTACTAAAGTGCCACCACCTAACTACTAAGAGCATTTAAGGCCCGTATACTCCTCAAGCTTACTTAACTTAGCCTAACTTAGATTGGCTGGCCCTCTCTAGCGGAATAATTAGCTCGCTTGACCGTGTCATGTGACTATTACAGCGTAGTGCTCTATGGCGCGGGGTTTAACTCATAGTTGACTAAGTGTGATAGAATGGTCGGTTTGTGATGATTATGCAAAATGATTGTGTTTCTGTCACATAGAAAGAGGTCGATCAGCTTTTGATAAAATTTGTGTTCTTTGGGAAATTATGTTCCTGGAATATAATATATTTTTATTAATATTTATCACGAAGTAAGTAGTTCACAAAAGAACGTGATAGAATCAAATCTCACGCTGGGAAAGTCATGTGCGTAGTTTAGTTGTGTAAAGAAGTAATCAAGGTTGGTAGTAATTCGATTCAAACACCACGCGAACCAAAATCACAACGAAAGATACAAATAATTCAATCATTATATCACGAGATGGCATGCAAACCGCGACCATACTTACCTGGGGCCAGGCTATGCTCTCTCAATTTTCGCAAGGTATAAAGATTATGATTCACAGTTCGAATTTTCGGAGTTATCACTTACAGAATAATATTTTCTGTAGAAGCTTCGGATAGCTGAAATTAATATCTTCCAGTTACTCTCATAGTTCTCCCAATAAATACCTAGTATATTATCGAAGTAAATTTATGCATTCTAATAGCTTTAGAGTTGAAGAATTAGTGTTCACGTAAACTCCTCAAGCTTACCTAACTTAGATTGTGTGAACCACTGCAGCTCGGTAATTACTCGTAGCTTGACCATTGCCGTATTATCAACCGTTCTGGTTTATGGATATGGAAGTAAAATTAAAATAAAAGGGATATAAGCGTAACAGATGCTAAATTTCTGTAAAACGATGTAGAACTTGCAAATAAAAGGCTTTTTTTATGCTTGATAGATTAACCTTTGACCACTATCTCACCTAATGGTTAGTGATGATGTGGTCGAAAATATTATTCAGGCTAACCTAGAATTACTGGCTCTCAAGGACAGCTGCTGGAACACACCATTAGGTGCTTGGCGACAGATTTTCTACTTGATTAGCTAGCCAGGCGGGCATTCGCAAAATGCCCTACCACCATGCTATAACGACTGCCATCCAAAGACAACAACCGGGCCGACGGCTTAACGTGCCCTCCGAAGCACGAAAGCGTTCAGTAGTAATGTCACCAGCGGTCACCCGTCCAACTCATGACCGCGGGGGACGTTGCTTAAATTCGCTGATCGGTTAAAAACGGCTAAGCAAATTTCACTACGAGCGCTTCAAAAGCCTATATATCCCAGTGTCACAATAAGTCTGTGACAATGTGGTCGATGTGGTCGAAGGAAATGTGATGTCAGGCTTTGCCTAGAAAAGGAACTTTCTTCTCCAGGAGAGCTGCTGGAACGCATGTAAGTTCCTAAGTGACCATTTTTATTTCATAGAGCGATGGTCCGAATTATCATATAGGTATAACCAGGCGCAGAGTATTCACGAAGTGTATTATTGTTCCTTGTAAGCATGGACAACATACACGGTACTACGAGTAGATACCAACGACCACAAACTACCACTGCTTTAAAGGTTATTAATTATAAAGGATTTCTGTTAAACACTTTAACTCTGATATAAGCACACGTGAGGAACTTTTTACTGATCTGGGGCATTATTTGTCTATTAGAATGGTAATCGGCAATCAAGATTAGACAATTATTTTGTACAGCTGATGAGCTAACCCTCGATCACTATTTTACTTGGTGATAATTGCGGATGTGGTCGACGATGGTAAATGGAATAGGCCTAGAATTCCTGATTCTTAAGGATTGCGGCCGGAACACACTGTTAAATGTGCTTGGCCACAGGTTTTCTACTTAAAGGTGGTTGTCCAGGTGAGCTTTCACGAAATGCCCCTCCATGCGTTGAAGCTTAAGCTGGTGATTGAAATCGAACCATGAGCCGTGCCGAAGGCAATCCATACCTACTGTTATTACAGGGCGACTACCAATGCTCTAAAAAAATTACATATTCTTTGAAAATGAAGCCCATTATAAAGTTAAAGAGGAAGTTCAATTCTATTTTGTTCATGGCTTATTATCATAAGGCTCCTGGAATAGAACATATACACCAGCTACTGGTCCATACGTATTTGACCAACAAGCTGGAATCGCTGAGCGTACGCCGTGACGTTGGCTCGCTAGGCCTGTTCTACAGGTACTACGACGGGGAATGCTCTGATGAGATTTTTGACCTCATTCCTCCTTCACACTTTTATCACCGAACTAGCCGCTACCGTCAGAAGGGCCGCCCGCACATTATAGATACGTGGAAGCCTCGTACTAGTCGATTTAATCGTCTGTTTCTGCCACAGTAGGGAATGCTCTTCCACCTGAGGTTTTTCCTCAGGTCTAAACCGTTTAAAAAGAGGCGTGAATAGAGTCCAAGGGTAGGTGTCCAAATGGTAGGCAATGTACCAGTAAAGCTGCGGATATTACAAGTGTTCGTAGGTGGCGGTGACCACTTACCATCTGGACTGTCAGCTACTTTGTCACCTTTTGTATAAGAAAAATGTGGTTCGACTTCATCATTACCATCGAGGTTGGAATCTAGCATATCAGCAATAAAAAAAACAAATACTAGTCCAACCTGGAGATCGAACCAAAAATTGCGAGGTTCCACAGCAGCGGTTTTACACACATAAACATACACACACATACCAACGAGTCAGTCCCCGACAGACATGGTGGTCTGACATCTTTTACAAATAAAACAAGAAATTTTCATTATGTTTAACGTTCTAACTCCACGGGTAGGAGCTCTGGTGGCTAGTTTTGGGCAATTAGCGCAGGAAATTGCAGTACGTCCAATCTGAACTTGGCATGAATTAATGAAATCAGTAATCGATATTCAAGTCTGACTGCTCTACTATCTTTCATTGTATTTGTTTAAGTTAATGTATAATGTGAATTATCTAAGAGAGTTAAATACGAACCTAAGTATTCAAAATTGAAGCTAAAGAACATTATACTGACCAAGTGCAATGTAAACTAAGTTTTAACTGATAATAATCTGAAACACAACGAAGGGAAGGAGTGGAAAGGGAAGAGTAGGGGTGGGAATTTCTAATAGGAGAGGGCTTTGTTCAGTGATTGACGTTAAGGCTTTGTTCAGCGATTGACGTTAATGATTGAAGATGTACCTGCACATTAGGCGTAGCGAATAAATACAAAGGTTTAGAATTTCAAAATTTGTTAATATCATCCGCGTGAAAAGTATATTTTTTTCTTATTTTTCGCTTATTTCGGAAAAACATAAGATTGTAGCGTAAACGTAAACTGCCCAATGACATTGAATTTTATTTAATTCACGTTATGTATTATATCCGTTTCAAGCTCTGAATTGATCTGGATCGCCCTCCAAGAAATGATCTCTAAGTAGATGAGAGACTATACGTAGTGCGTTAGCCACACGGATCAACTAACGTATGTCTGGGGCGGATGGCTTACTCGACCCGTCTCTGCTCTACCTCAGCAGAAAGGGGTTGAGCCGTCCCTAGCATATAAATACACTCTATGCTTATTGCTCTCAAGTTCTACCTAAGGGTATTGAGTTCTGAATTGTTTTTGTATGAAGATACTTCTCTTCATTTCTTTGCAACATAGATATCATACTATCTTCTTTTTGGTGGCATAATATATTCCAAACAATTTATGAGTATAAGGTTTTTAACCTTTGGCATGTTTGGTGGATGAAATTTAAAACTCATGCGTGGTGAGCACAGACCCCAATTGGAAATAATATGCTACAATAGAAATAAACTATTACTTTTCTCACCATGCCTTCAATTAACAATATTTTTTTTCTCGTGATATACTTAGTAAGTACGTCATTATGTTACAATCTAGCCAACAATACGGACTAATGAGTAATTTTATTTTGACTTCAACTTTTATTCAGTCTGGTCTGTTTCACCAAACCACTGTGCACACTATTTTTGAATAACACGTGCAAATGATGAAACATTAAAATTCCCGTTTTTATGGTCGCTAATAATCGTCCTACTGAGAGGATGAATAAGTACATCAACAAACAAAATTGGCTAATTTGGGACCGTTTGCGACGTTGCCCAGGTCATCGCCGTCATCGGTAAACCTTATAGGTCGATGATTACTTACTTATTTAACGTGTAACCAGATGGCGGTACGTGCTAAACAGCTCAGGCCACATAAGCAATTCTGTGCGAGCTATTTGAGGGCATACCCATCTCACGTGGAGGCGATGGAAACTGGCCATAGAGATCGTGTGATTTGACCCAGTTTGACTTTTATGTAAGGTTTTTTAAGTCGTCGGTCACAACGGCGATCAAAGTCAACATATCCTGGCATCGATTGATATATGAGGCAAAGTCCAGAGTTATAGAAAATTGTACATTTTGGTCATCCAGAGAAGTCGTGGCAGACTTTTAATCAATGTTATATTACAAGTTTAATCATCAATAGGACTTTCAAACGGACAAAAATTATCCATGATAATAATATTTCTCATACAATTTATGATATTTAAATTTAAATATTACTTTAGATATAAATAATACTAAGACACGTAATGAAAGACCCCTTAGGTTCAAATTAATATAAAATTGTCTAGTAGACGGCAACAGGCAGGCCAATTATAACATGGGACCAAAACTTGTTTGGCGAAACATATGACACTTAAATATGCCTACCTATTGGGGGAATACGGGCGCCATACGAGCAATTTGATAGATATAACATAATTGCTATTTTCATCGACACACAAGAATTTAATATCACCGAGGTACCGTTCTGACGTTATACAGGTTGCTCTTTCGAAACGGCGAAGTAGGGAATATCGGGATAATAATTAAATGCTCAAAGAAGTCTAAACTTCAATAAAAACTCTATAGTTATTCAAACTAAAATAAAACCAAGCCAGAAATCAAACTCCTGATAGGCTCAGTCACCCTGGTGGAAACATGCGTCGAGTCTCGCCTATATACGAATTGCTGCAATCGGATGGGATCTTGTACACTCCAGAGCAATTTAGAGCATCCTTGTCCTTAGGAGACCGAAGAAGTTGTTACAGCTGTCCGGGTGGACGGAATACAGACGTCATGTCGAACTTCCGTTTTAGGTAGTGCCCGATTTGGTCAGTCAACCCCTTCACGAAAGGCAGGTAAATAGAAGACCGTTCCACTTTTTGCTGCCGCTGACGTTGACTTGTACTTGACCATTGATTACATATCTTCCAGTTAAAGCCGTTACTCTCTAGTACGCCCCTGACATGCTGTTTTATATATATAAAACAGATTTGATTTCTTAGGCTAGTAGTAGTAACGGTTGGCTACCTTTAAATTTGATTAATCTCACTTGATAGTAAATGTTAATGTGGTCGAAGCTCTTATTCAGACCATAAGCCTGAAGTAGAAACTAGCTTTGAAAGACAACTGCCGAATAACACAGTTAGGTGCTTAACGATAGAATTTCTGATGATGTGGCCGTAGATGTGATCCAGTATAACCTAAAATTACTGACTCACAAGGACAGCTGCCTATATTATTATATATTTAATTAAGCACGTATGCCAACTTATTTAAATATGTCAAGGTTAAAATTATTAATTGACAAACAAAGTATTATATTTAGTCTTTTAATTAATATTGAGATTTAAATTTAGTGGACCTTTTATGGCACCTGTACCTTTGAGAAATTAATTGTACAAAAATTGTATCATAAAATGTAATTTTTCTCACTGAAATAAGCTCTTCATGCTCCTTTGTTTTATTTTGCCGATATTCCTTGTCGCCTTATTGATCAAGTAGGCCCTATGGAATCGTACAGCACCCTTTATAAAGTAATAATATATTGCTTCATTAAATTGCATGCCTTACGTTACATCCCACGGAGATTCCACGTGTATGGAATAGTTTTACTAGCGTGTTTCAAATACAGGCCGAAATCTGTAGTTGTCGCACAAATCTTTGGGTTAGAGTAGTAATTCCGCTATCATTCGCGATATCAGTAGCCACAAACATTCATTTATAAAATATAGGTGCTTCACATAAACACAAGTATGTGAAGTTATGAAAGTAAATTTGTACCTATATAATATACCTAATACATAACAAATGACGTCATGACAACAATAATGTCAAAGTTGTGATTCGGTTTTATGGTCAGCCGTCTTCCCAACGCCAACCCTAATTGGAAATGCTCTTAATATATAGCTACTATAGATACGTAAATTTCGGTAACTTAAGCTAGGTACTGTACGGCATTAGAGTTCTTTACAAAGATTTTATCATCTTTCGCGGTCGTTAATTTTACTTACGAGTTAATAATTTCGTGACAATTTGTTGAACGGCATCGTCCCACCAACGTGGCGCTTGAAATAGAGGCAAAATAACAGGAGCTCATAAAAACCACGTGGAGCGCCATGGAAGAAATTAAAAATACAAACCTATTGTTCTGATTATGGTTCACATAACTACTAACGCATATTATCATTTCTTTTTATTATTATTTATGAATATTATGCTACGATCACTGTAGGCACCCCGGCAAATCGAGGGAGCGGTTTTCTGAGGGTTTGCCACAGGAATGCAATTCTAATAAATTATACTATAAATCACTTCGATAGCTCAATGAGGAAGATAGAAAATTGCATAAGTCAACTCACCATGCTCAGCTCAGCTCCGATCCTCGCTATGGCATGGCACAGCTCTGTGCAATCCTTCGATAGTAACCTTTAGATTATGTCAGCACTTCACTTGGCGAGAAATGGTTTTCACCAGGTATGTTAC
The DNA here is from genome assembly GCA_963854805.1 of Plagodis dolabraria. Classification (NCBI taxonomy): domain Eukaryota; kingdom Metazoa; phylum Arthropoda; class Insecta; order Lepidoptera; family Geometridae; genus Plagodis; species Plagodis dolabraria. The sequence continues at coordinate 1,685,947 of OY978452.1, read as the reverse complement.
AGGAGTAATTAATTATTTAGGGTTTGAGAGTATATACACACGCGATAAAGTTGCGTGCGCTTCGGGTGAAAGGACCGGTTGAGACTGGCAGGCGTACTAGTGGAGGCAATAGGACGCATAACTACCCTCTATTGAGCAATCATATCCAAAATAATTTAAAATAAAGTACCTTCGAAAGATATCGATACCAGCTGTTCGTAAGGAACAATTGCGAGGCTCCAACAATCACTGTTATGTTTACGTAACAATTAGATATCCAAACTCCCTAAATTTCATTCGACAGAGTTGAATCCATTGTTTGACATTTGGATTTGATCGGAAATAGGAATGCTACTTATCTTTACACCATAGTGAGTTGCATTGTTATAATAGGAAAAACTGATATAGGTACTCATTTCCAAGCAAAATCCATTTTAAGATTCACGATATATTATATTTAGGAAGATTTATAAGGGTAGGTTTGATTTACGATTTGAACAAAAACAACAATATCGAATACAAAATAAAAAAACATCATTTATTGGAGAATTTTCAAACCAAACAGGAGAAACACTTAAAACTACGTAATATTGCTAAACGCTCATACAATAATATTAAAAACAATTATTACATCCATCATTATTCGTAACTTACAATTAGTAAATGCAATGGCAAGAAAACAAAATAAATTCTTTGATTTCATAGACTAGACCAGACACTAAAATACAATTTTAAATATTCGGGCGATGCCCCGTCCACCCACTGGACTTTCCCACTGGTGGGTGGACGGGGAATTCAAGTTTCCCCGTCCACCCACTGCACTAGAGTTGGAACCAAATCAACTGCCTCATCGATATTATTCATAAATTAATATAAACTCGAATCATACATTTGGAATATTGCACTGCCCAAAAAGTCAGTCTTCCTAAATAGTTAACGAAATTTTGAAAAAATACCTAAGTACACTCAGCTGCTTTTCTTTGATCTTGAAAATTATTTGTATCAACACAAATTTAAAATTAACAATATATGTTGCTATACACTATAAGTGAGTATGATACATACATGAAATGAAAAATGATAAATATATTATGATCTATGATCTATATTATGTAAAAAGTTCCATTTACTACTTAACTAACAATACAGACTGTCTTCTTTGATTATAAAATTCTACTTTTTGACTACGGTGACGCTACAATTATATTTATGGTGATAGTGAAAAATATATGAAATATTTCATGATATGAAAGATAGAAATATGTGGGCTTTAGTCACACTTTTGGTCCTTAGATTTACTAGTGAGGGAATACACAAATGAAAAGCAAAAATTATATATACATTAATTATACATTAGTTATACGAGTATTGAATGAAATTTTGCAGCAGCGATAACCAGTTTCTTTGACAGCAGTTGAAGTCTTTGGTGTTTGCAATCAAATATTGCACAATCACCGGCTCTACTCTGCTTAATTATAAATATTACAATACTAAATACCGTATTACGGATCTTCTCTGTGTCATAATATTTCTAAAACTTTAACTCATTTCAATCAGTTTTATTTTCAGTTTAATTTGTTCTAATAATTATTTTTCTTTCAGAAAATTGATTTGATTTTTATTTAAGTTTTAACATTATACCTATCAACAAGTCTGTTGCTATCTGGAGACGAATCATCAGCAAACTTTATATCGTTCGACGAATCGGAGTTCTCATCAGCAAACCTTATATCAGCAAAATCTGTTCTTTTCAACGTACCATCATCTTTTGTCTCTCTCACCGTATCATTTATTCTTTTCAGTGTTGAATCTTTATCATCATTTCTGTTAAATCTGTGGACTTTAACTGGGGATCGTGAAAGTGTTAAATCTTTCATTTGTATAGTTACGGGACTTTCACCTTTCTTTTTCTTGTTTCTCTTTCCGAGTTTGGGTGAGTTTTGCAAATCACTGATGCTAAAATTCAACGGTTGGATGATGTTACCTTTTTCAATTACTTTTCTAAATGGTTTGATGGATTCGTTGGATCTATTACATCGATTGTTGCTCCTTTTGAGGGTGCTAGATGTAGGACGGTCTTCTGGAGATTCTGTATTGCTGCCGGGGTCTGGTAGAAGTTCTATGGGCAAGATTTCCTGAGAAAACAAAATGAATTAACTATACAGGTTTAATTATTTATAACTTTCAAATATTATTATTAGAAAATTATGGCTTATACTTAAGATATCTTATCCTCGGTACCAAAGTTAGTTATTTTACGTTCTTAGTTTTAAATCTTCGCTACGTTGAGGTTCAATATAAGTACCCACGAAAAATCAAATTTGTGGCCGTGCATGATATTCTATTATACTTGTTTAGTATATCTAAAATATACGCAAAGTATTGCGCTTCCACTTTTGTAAGGCGTACTGCTACAATATACAACTACTAATTAACTACTGATGAAATAATTAAGAAATAATTAAGTGAATAGTATATTCTAGGCCAGTATGTACGACGGTTGACTGAGTCGTTTGTCTCTACCAGTACGACATTCTTATAAAAAAGAGCCCCTCACTTACTTCATAGATCGGTTGTTGGTTTTCGTTGATCTCCTTCAATATATCCCCGTCTTCGAGAGGCGGTATCCAGACAAGAAAAGCCGGATCCATCCCGAGGTACGAGCCGGGCACCGAACCTGTAACAACGTGCACACCTAGATCCGGATTGTGAAGATATTCCATTTAAATAAGCTCTTAGAAAGCATATACTGTCAGTGGAACCAGTAAAAGCTAAAAAAAACCTTATCAAAATCTGGATGAAGGTATATTGATAAAACAGTAAATATTAAAATGTACATAATAATGCGTATGATCAGATTATTAGAAACAAATTACATGACAATGCATCAAATTCGTCTTCTTCTTATTCGTTTTAGTTCATTACTGAAGACCGTGCCGTCTTGGAAGACCAGATTCCAGTAGTCGAACCTGTTTGCACGTTCTTGTTGATCTGCATCTCCAAAGCTGTTGATTACCGCAATCTGGACGTAGGTTGCTCGCTAACAGAGCTTATCACGAGTAGGATGGAAACGAAGTTGACGAGGAGAGGCTTAGTTACTTATTCTTATTCTGATTAAAGGTTTAAGATTTATACCCGAGTGTTATTTAGATATTTTTGAATAGTACAAAAAGGACTTCCAGCGGGACCCGCAACCCGAGAATACCATTATGTTTCATTACCAAAGTTACTTTAAAATATATTTATTTTAAGCCATTTCAAACGGTCACCAAGGCACTGAATCATTTTCAAACATACCAAAATATGAATCTTACCAGCATTATTCACTTCATAGTCGTAGTAGTCTATCTCCATTTCGGGATGTGACGTCAGACTGAGGTCGGACTTGAGGAGCCGTCGATTGCAGCTCTCTTTGGTTTGCTTCGCATTGTCCCGGATCTTGGCTGAGGAGACCCCACTCAACGCTGGGGAATACCAGCCCTGGGAAATAAACAACAGGATGACGAATTCTAATAAAATACGTTTCAATTGGGACCCACTGATATACTTATTTATTTGAAGTAAAATTCTTATTTTTTTTTTTGTAGTAAATTCGCGTTTGACCACACCCTGCCTGATGGTAGGCATTGATGTGGTCTAAAATGGAGTCAATTATTTTTTATAAATATTTTAATAATAAGTTGTATAAATATTTGGGAAATAAATTAAAGTTAATATTATTATTTGTATGATTGACAACTAAGTTGGTCATAAACAAGATTAAAATTCGCGTTAAAAGATGCTAATAATTAAAAAAAAAAACATAATATCAATTTAGGCTTATTAATTGTGATAGGAACTCCGTAAGAACGTTACACATCTCTAGGTAAAATGTACATAAATATTATTTGTCAGCATTTACTCACAATAATATTATTAAAATTGGTTTTATAAACTATTTTTGTGTATCTACTTATTGAAGTCCGACATAGTTTATACAGAGAAACATTTTATTTACAAGAATAAAATATTAGTGTACATTTGTCGGTATTTTATCGTCTATGCTATTAAGCCTTCGTAAATAATCTTAAAATACTAGTATCTAATTATCATTACAAAACAATACGAGTTGGCAAAAACTGGGCAAATCTGAAAATCTTAGAGGTAATATAATACTTTTGCACACTACCACTCACGTTAGTAAGCGTTGCAGCGGAAGTAGAAGAGGACGCTCTGCTTTCGCTTCTATCCTTCTCCCACATGCTGTCTCTGTCCTTCTCACTATCGGTCCTCTCGCTCACACTGCTCACGCTCGTGCTCATATCTACTGCCACAGTTTCGCATTGCGAAGGTTGTGGTGGTGAGACTATCTAATAAAACAAAATAAAGTGTCAACAACAATTGCTAAACTACTAAGTACAACTAAAGTAGTAATTATAATCTGCAGACTTCGTAGTCATGCAGATTATACTACTATTACAAAAATAATAATTATCTAAGCATAGAAACCATACAGTGTAATTGTTGGTTTGCACCAAGCGACAATTGGTGTCAAAACTTTATTGGTTGATTGCCTATTGTCGTACCTTTTCTGTATATACCTAATGGAATTTACCGTCACATGCTGTTGCTCTCTTATGTCGTCGACGAGCAAAGAATGGAGAAGTGCATGTGCTCTCGTTTAATAAAATAATAACACGGTAAGGACTAACAAGAACTACTTAAGTTTCAACTGGCCGGTCACTTCTATATACAAACGTCGTAAGGTGATCACTCCCTTTTTTGATATTTTAGGTCCAGAATTAAGCATAATACCGATTGATGTGGTCATTATCTAGGCTTGTATGATGCCAACATTAAATTAAAAATATAATTAAGTTGAAAGTTTGAGCCAGGTAAATTTTATATGGAAATGTTTCTAGACTCATAACTCTCAAGTTAATTATCTTATTAAAAAAAAGTTACGATCAAAGCCTAGATAATAAAGAAATCAATCGACGACGACGTTTGTATGGAGAACTGACCGGCCAGTTCACCCTCAACCATGCAAAGTTTTACTTCATTCAAAGTAACGTGCCAATTAACTAAACATTGTAAAGTAAACTGTTACTAAGCAGGATCATCTTACTTCTAAGCTAGTCTGTAAAATTATGACTCCCACCACATGGATAAATCATGTGCTGACACTATCTCAGGACTGACAGTAGCTGACCGCGTTCTCTACGTTGACTGTCGGTTGGCTCAACTTCGAACACTGTTTGATGACTACAATAATCACTGATCTTACCTTGGAATAGGTCTGCGCAGTCACGTTAGTGTTGGAGACTGTGTGGGACCGTCGTAATGGAGAAGCGTGGGCACTGCCCGCTCGCCCCGCCGGCGCACTGCTGGACGATACTGTCTCAGGCGTAACGGTAGCTTGGCTAGCTGCGCTGTTCGCGCTCCTCATGCTAGCTGTGTCTGCCGGTTCCGCATCGGCTTCTGATGGTGTTTCTTCCTCATCTTCTTCTTCCTCTTCTTCATCTCTGAATCAAGGACAAAATATACATCCTGTACATATCTGTTTTCGAAATCAAAGGTGACAAAGAGTTTATACTTGACTTTTATTCCGACTACTATCAACTGAAAGTCTCATCTATTCTTAACTAGTACGACATGATATTTATATAAACAACTAGCTTTCCGGGCTCGGCTCCGCCCGCGCGTATGTCGGTTATCGCGCGAAAACATTAACCTCTTTTTGCGCAGCCGGATAAAAACTATCCTATGTTTTTCCCGGGTCTCAAACTATCTTCATACCAAATTTCATTCAAATCGGTCCAGTAGTTTTGGCGTGAAAGCGTAACAGACAGACAGACAGACAGACAGAGTTACTTTCGCATTTATAATATTAGTACTGATAGTACTGATATATTGAAAAGTGTTAAGAGTAAAACATACATTATGGAAACTGATAAACTTATCTAATATCCACTCCTTATAATCATACTTCTCTCACACTCACAGGCAGAAAAAGTTACCTCAGTCGGTCTGGGCATACCCCGGCTATAGGGGTTAATGGACGCGGGTTCGAATCCCGCACATGACTTTTAAATTTGATGGATTTTTCTCTAATAAATTTGTAATTTTCTAATGTAATCCGCAGAGTGAGCGTTATTGCAAACGCTACAATATTAATATTTATTTTAACTTATGACAATGACATGAAATTACAATAAAGAAATTGTAATAATAATTATCTCTTTAAATTTACCACTATTGACAATACCAACAAGTTACAGTTTGTTTTCCTGGATTTTAGAGAATATGTTTCAATGAGATTAATATCGCTTCATCGAGACCGGACGATGGATTTTCTTGTTCAAAGATAAATATTATTCTCAATTATCGTAATTTTGTTAGTTGTATTAGATGTTTATAGCTTTTGTTGTTGTTTTACGCAATTAGCAAAATTAATAATTTCCATGCCAGCCATTGTTTCCGGATAACTAAGGTGTATAATCTGCTTGCCTGTGATTCTCCGTGTACAAAGTGAACCAATTTCCTTTATTTACTTTTTCTAGACTCGACAAACAAAAACTCGGAAAAACAACTTGACAATCAACGTGACAGGTCAGTAAATTTCAGATTTATTTTCAAAAAATAATTAATTTTATTTTCAGATAGTAGATAGGCTTTTTCTGCCCATCACCCGCATTCTTCCTAGTGGAATTTTGCGAGGTATTGTTTGTGGGGCTCGTTTGGGCCTCTGTAGTTAGTTTCAGTAGCTTATTTATTCAATAGCTTTTTGACATTTCTTGTCGAGCTAATTTCTAATCAGTTATTTTTGTTTCCATGGCAACGCTGCCTGCGACACCGGCGCGCGCACTACGACGACGGTGTTGACGCGAGCCTTCATCCGGGTTGAGACGTCACACTAGAGATTCTAAGATAAGCTTTGCCTTATTTTGTAAACAATGCTTTGTGCCCCAACTATGAATGCTGTAACGGGGATCTTTGTATCGCAAGATAGCCAGATGTTGTGCCCGCAGTGCCCCCAGGCTCGTTATTTCAAAGGTCATAAAGGCCTCAAAATTCACCAAACAAGGTGTCATAAACAAATAGAAATTCCCCTTTCGGCACCAATTAATAATCAAAACGTAAGTAGTAGCAGTGTTGCGAGCCCTGCTACGCCTTCCAAACCGTTTTGGGAGGTTTTAAGCTCGTACAAAAATAACATTCCTTTATTAAAACGCATACCTCGGGGTGCAAGAATTTCTGTTGCCCAATCTTTATCTTGTTCCATTAAAAACGTCTTGGCTACTAATACTACGCAAGCCTGGGAGCATCTTCTAGCATTCCCGTACCACGTATTTCACGTGAATTTTGATCCGTCTAACAAAAAATCACTTACTACTAGAGTAAAGGAAAACTGCGTGAAATACAGGGCACGGGAAGAGCAATCTTTTGGCACAACTATAATCATTCCACCTCTGCGGCGGAATACAAAAACAAATAATTTCGATTCAGCTACTATTAAATTAGTAGAAAACAAAATTACTGATGGTGATATTAAAAACGCGGCACGCATCTTGTTTTCGAGTGATACAATCGCTCCTTTTACATCTGATACGTTGAATTCCCTAATTGAAAAGCATCCGCCTGCAACTGCAGGTCTCCACCTTCCCGAATCTCCTATACAAGACATTGTTGAGGTGACCCCACAGGATGTTTCTGAAGCCGTGGCATCTTTTTTAAGTGGCTCAGCCGGTGGCCTTGATGGCCTCACGCCTCAGCACTTAAAAGATATTTTATCTTTTAGTTCTGGTGAGGTAGGCGAGACACTTTTAAGGGATGTGACGGCTTTGGTTAATTTGATGTTGTCGGGTCAGGTCAACAATGAAATTACCGAAATTCTGTACGGTGCGAATTTATGTGCCCTAAATAAAAAAGATGGTGGTATTAGGCCTATAGCAGTAGGCACCACTTATCGTCGCCTCACAGCCAAATGCGGTTGTAGGAAAAAGGTTGCTTTTTTAAGTAATCTTTTTCAACCACTGCAACTCGGTTTTGGTTCACAGGGTGGCTGTGAGGCTGCTGTACATTCACTTCGCACATTTCTTGATCAAAATTGTGGAGATGTGCTTTTGAAGGTGGATGTTAAAAATGCATTCAACTCTTTAGATAGAGGCACTCTTTTGACTGAAGTGAAAGATAAAATTCCGGAATTATACCCTTTTCTTTGGCAATGCTACGGCAAACCGTCAAAATTAACATACCAAAATAACGTTATTTTATCTTCCGTAGGATGTCAACAGGGTGATCCTCTGGGACCAGCCATTTTTAGCCTTGCGATCCACTCAATAATTCAACGTCTCCAATCAAAACTTAACGTTTGGTATTTGGATGACGGAACCTTAGGAGGCGATGCGAACACGGTTTTGGATGACTTGCGAGTACTTATAGACGATTTTCGTGTTATTGGCCTTGAACTAAATTTTTCTAAATGTGAACTTTTTGTTTGTGATACTTGTCCGGATAAAGTTTCGATTATTGAAAAATTCAACTTACTTGCGCCTAATATAAAATTAGTAGAAAAAAGTTCGCTTCGTCTTTTGGGTTCACCGATTCTTAACGAATCTTTATCACCATTTGTCGAAGAACAAATTCAAAAGTTTAGAAATGCTTCTAGCAGATTATCCAAAATTAACGCCCATATGGCTTTTACAATTATAAGATTTTGCCTTTTCGTTCCTAAATTTACATACTATTTAAGATGTTGTCAGCTGTGGCAACACAGTGAGCTTTTGTTAAGCTTAGACAACTTAGTAAAAGATACGTTAGTGTCGGTTTTGAATGTTGAGATGGATGATAGGGCTTGGGTGCAAGCTTCCCTCCCTGTGAGGTTGGGGGGCATAGGGATACGCAAAATTTCTAGTGTGGCATTACCAGCTTTTTTGTCTTCTGTACACAGTACACACAAATTAGTAGAAAAAATTCTTGCACGATCTTTAGGCTCTTTCAATGTAGCATATCTGGCTGAGGCCAAAAACACATGGAGACTGGCTTGTCCAAATACTGAATTCCCAAAAATGTTGTCATCTCAGAAACGGTGGGATCGGCCGCTATGCGAGCTAACACGGAAAGATCTTTTAAATACGTGTTCTAGCATCGCAGATCGTGCTCGTATTCTCGCTGTTTCTGTGTGGGAATCCGGTCTTTGGTTACAGGCCATTCCTTCTTACAAAACTGGTAGCCTTATAGATCCATCCGCTTTTCGTCTAGCTATTAGCTTACGCTTGGGTGCAAGGTGTTGTGTTGCACATCACTGCCAGTGTGGTACTGCAGTTGATCAACTCGGTCACCATGGCCTCTCCTGCTCTCGAAGTGCTGGTCGAATTTCCCGCCACGCCAGCCTTAACGATATCATTCGCCGGGCTTTTACCAGCGCCAATGTTCCAGCTATTCTCGAACCGAATGGTCTGATGCGTGATGATGGTAAAAGACCTGACGGCATGACTCTGGTTCCGTGGAAGTTAGGACGGCCCTTAGTGTGGGACGCTACGTGCGTGGACACTTTAGCGCCGTCACATCTTTCTGAAACCAACGTGAGGGCTGGCGCTGCGGCTACTTCGGCGGAGCAACACAAGCGGCGCAAATATGCTAACCTCGGTATGGGTTACATATTTGAGCCGTTTGGTGTGGAGACGTTGGGTCCGTGGGGACCGGGAGCTCATCGTATTTTCCAAAACCTATCTGAGCGCTTGGTCGATGCGACGCGTGATCAAAATGCTGGCACATATTTGGCTCAACGAATAAGCATTGCAATTCAACGGGGCAATGCTGCCAGCATGCTGGGCACGCTGCCAACTGGGAGTGGGCTGGAGCATTTGGACTGCCTATGAGTCTGCTATGACTTATAGGTGTCTAAATGCTTTTATTGTAGTAGCTGTAGTGTTGTATATAGTTAATAGTATTTTGTTTGACTCGACTACATCGACATTTTACACTCGTGAGATCGTGGTCATAGCTAACTAAAATAAGTTAAAAAAGTAAACAGGAGTAAGAAACAAATTCTATTAATAGTTGTGTCTTTAACATTCCATCAAATTGCCACGACCCATCTTCAAAGCTACGGCGATAAATATAAACCAAAACAATAACGTATCAATTGATTCAGTAGCATTGAAATCGCAGCTAATTGGTTCCTACAACCAACAAAAGCAATTAAAACAATCACGCTTTGCCCTTCAAGCGATACGTGTTCAGACAATGGCACTGCAGTCGTAATTAATATGCTTTCAGTCATTAATATCTACCCTTTCCTCTTATTGGCTCTTCTCCCCCAGTTTGAACGAGGTGTTTGTTCATTACAACGTTAAGAGATTTTGAATGTGAGGGCTCAATTTAAAAATCTCATTAGAGCAATGGATTTGTTTTCAAATAACACAAAAGTAATATTTCATACCTCGTGGGGTGCTGGGTTTGATAATATATATATGGCCAGTCCAGCTGGTCTGTTATCGTTGTATTAACACATACATAACTAAATAAATAAGTTTAAGAGTATATCCCAAAGGCGGCAAAGGTATATTATATGTATACAGACCATGGTTTGCCAAATATAATTTGGTTGGATTTAAAATCGGGCGGACCTTACCTACCCGGAACAGTTAAATGTAACGGAAATGTCGGACAAAAAAGCCCAATAACTGTCTGATCCGGGGATTGAAACTTCTTGATCTGAAGATCACAAAACGATGCTGCGTTGTATTTTATACTAAAAATGTTCATCAACAAAACCGAAACATGTTTTGTCGTTGTAATCTTTACACAGCTGAATAGAATAATGTATATATTATGTATTGTATTTTCATTATGTTACTCTATATCAATCAGATAATCGTTGCAAAGAAAGATTTAAAGCTATCAGTAATTTGTGACGTACGGTTCTTCAACTGACATTGATATTTTTTTTATCCTTGATAAGTTAGCGTTTGACCACTATCTCACCTGGTGGTAAATGATGATGTGGTCGAAGTTGTTGTTCAGGCTAACTTAAAATTACCGGATATCAAGGACAGCTGCTGAACGCACCGTTAGGTGCGTTCCGGCGATAGATTTTCTACTCGAGGTGGCTAGCCAGGCGGGCATTCGCAAAAAGCCCTACCACCAAAAATTTATTAAAGTAGACGTTGATGATAATATTTTTTTTTTTCTAAAATTGTACCTAAATCTTCTGAATTAATAAATGAATATGAATATCTGACTTAATATCTGGATATTGTTTAGTTGAGGTAGTAGGTACCTTTGTTCGAGAGTGTCGGAGGCCGTGTCCCGAAGCCGCACGTGGCCCGTCCTCCTGGGCGGCAGCAGGCGGCGCAGCGAGCGTCCCGCGCCCCCTCCCCCTCCCCCTCCCCCCACACCCACCTCCGACAGCAGCGTGCTGCGGGACCCCGACGGCGCGCACCCCAGCTCCAGGGATGCGGAGCATGCTGCGACATACACACATACAGTTTACCAGCTGTTGGGCTAATATCACAAGTCACATCGCTTATCTGAGAACTCGGTTACGATGGTACAGGCAAGAGGAGCGGTAGTAGTATGTCCGCCACTTTCTTCGCAGTCCTATGCCACCGTGTTGCCGCACTCCTATAACGTCGCGGTATGGCTCTTTGAGAAGAGTGACTTTTGGTGAGTACTTGCGCAGCGGCAAATGTTCTATTGATATGATATTCATACGCCACACCAGGCAAGGCCATGAGGCCATCATTATTGTAACTATTGACATAATATCTTCAACCTATGCTTCAGTGAATGTATACGTACCATGTTTTGATAAATACATGATTCTGATTCTGCCTGGAAGTAGTAGTTTACAAACATTACTGTGCTTAGAAGCTATAGCAAGTGAATGGAATTAAGGTTATACTAGAAAACAAAACGCTGTCCTTGTAAGCCAGTTCTCCATATAGGTTACGCGTTCTGTTCGCCCTTCAGCCCCATTATTCCTTACCATCAGGTGAGATTGATGTCAAGGGGTATCAATAATTAAAAACAACTTACGACCAAAATCTGTTTCCCACAAATAAAGTTTTTTCGTGTGAATACATTTTGAGGGTCTATCTTGATCCTGATATTAGAGGATTTCCGCCTTTTTATATTTTATTTATTTTAAAATGTGGTTTATCATTTGATTATATACCATAGAGTAAATGACTATAGGATATTTATGTAAGCCTACATCACCCAGTAGGTAGGGTCCTTCAGTTATTCTTAATATAAGCGTATTGTCATGATATAAATGCAAATATGAATAATAAAAACGTAAACAGATGTTCTATTTACCTATTGATAAAAAAAATTATACTATTATATTTGCTATCCAAAATGTCAAATGGTCGTGCAGAGAATAGAGAAACTTTATATTTATGGTCTTTGGTAGTTTTAGATGGGTGTGAGTGTAAAGCGGGGGAGTTGTTAGCGCTGATTATATTTGACGTACCGTCACTATCAGTGAGCGAGTCCTTGTCGGCGGCGCGCTGGTAGGCGCGGGTGCGGTGCGCGGAGTGCAGCGCGAGGCAGAGCGCGGCGAGGGCGGCGCCCGCCCCCAGCGCCGCGGCCGCGCCGCGCGCGCCGCCCGCCCCGACCCACCACGCGCCGCCCGCGCCGCTCATCGCCCACGCGGCGCTCGCGTTGCGGATCGGCTCTGTCGCAGATACAACTATATCAACATAGTATACACAATAAGCGTCCACATAGCCTCGATTTTAAATATTACCTTATAGATTTTTTTTTTATATCAGCCATGTAAAACAGTAAAAGTCACGCATAAGCTTGTCACTGGTTACCTAACGGCGAGTATCTAGAACTGTATTTGATGGCCAGTTCTTATTCTTGACCTATCTGGTTTGCAGTTTTAAACATAATAATTAATAACTAACCAGCAGATAAGATAGTCGTCGGACTGAATGAAAGCATGACCAGCATTAATTTGACTTTAAAAAATTGGTAAGTGTAGTTGGTGACGATACAAATATCCAGGACTTTCTTTTTTAGGGTTGCTTACCAACTTGAATAGCATGAGCCAGGAATCCTCCGGAGCACAGTTCGTTGTTGGTATCCGCAGACCTCAGTTCCACGAGGATGTGTCGACCACCTGCGATTTCTATAACTCCACTGCCATCGGTCGTAGTCTCTACATCACCAGCCTGTAAAAAACAGAAGATAAGTAGCAAGTTATTCTCATGTCTAAAGACAAAAAGGTAAAATAAATTAGCTTCTTTTCTTTTTATATAGGGTTTCGAAAGTCATTTTACATACGAATATACTCAACCAACAACTAACCAAGCCACTTTATTTTTCACACCTCAAAATACAGCTTTGGGTCGCTGGGCACAGCTGTTCCTATCGTTTTTATTACAGTTGTGACATTTTTTTATGTTTTCTAGGTATCTTACAAACATGACCCTTGTGACTTTTCAGTAACCATCATAATTTGTCTTAAAATATAAATAAAGTATAAATCATACCACGGCAGAGCTGTCCGGTCCGTCCCAGGAAGCAAGTAATGGAGATCCCAAAGAGTCTCCATCTCTTGCCCTCAATGCTTGTCCAGCACACGGAAGTCGAACTGCTTCCATGCGTAAACGTACCACCAGACCTTCTTCGGCCTGAAGAAAAACATACAGCTACTGAGTTAACTATCTATCAAAAAATATAAAGAACTTTGAAAGCGCGCTTCTCCATATTTTTAGTGTGGTTGCAACAGCTACTGGTGACCCATGGGATCATATTTTCCATATTATCGTTTCACTGTATGTGCCGTTAGCTAAATGCACGTAGTATATAAATGAACCCTACCTGTACAAATACACCAATCATTTATTGTGTGCGCGCACTTTCATGAGTGTACGGTCCGTAGACTGTACTTATTGAGATCTTTCTTTGAAATGAATTGGGATTTGACTTTGGGACTACGTTGCATTAATAGTAATCATGTTAACAAGTTGAACATAAATTATATAACAAAGATAATGTGAAATTAGCTATAAGTATAGTTATAGAATTTCACTCTCTTTCTGAACAGATGCTACCTTAGATTACTTGATAGTACAATAATGTTTAAGTATTCACACCTATTTACAGAGAGTCTTACTACTTTATGTTCTAAATGATTTGTTAAGGAAGTATTTTACCGTAATAGATAATTGTGTTGCAATTTTTTTATGAAAGACGTGGTTAAACTTATGTATTTAATGTTTTTTACTGTAGGTAGGCCCTGCATATTTTCATATTTATTTGTCACGGTTCCCTGTTTTAGCTGCTCTTAATTTTTTTCCAATTATACTTTTATCGATGAGTGATATTTATCTCACTCGAACGTATTTGTGTAGCCTTTAGATTACTAGTAAAAACTGTAACAAAATAACAGCTTTTGCTGAATAGATAACTGCACTTCACTGAATAAAAATATACGCTCAATATTTTTACTATCATGAGATTATTTGTGCCTGCGGTGTCTATCTACGAGTAGGTACAAGTAAACTACATAAAATCACCATTCTGCAACTATTCAAGTAAACCTACACTATTTTTTGATAAAAATTACACATTTTTAATGAAACTATAAACATATTATAGTTTTAATAAGAAACAATTTTACTAGATATATTGTTTAGCGAGCTAAGCACTTATCGAATAACTTTCAAGCAAATGTAGCCAAGTTTCAATTGAAATATAACCGGGAGCTATCAAGTTTGAACAACATGGTAATCGTTCCGGGGATTCCCGAACTTGTATCCGAATGTAACTTTTGATTAAACCGGGGATCAACAAGTTAATAAGTCGGCGGAGGCGAAAAACTTCAGCTCTGGTAAAATTATAAATTGGTTGATTAAACGTTTTTGTGAGTTTATTTGTGGCGTCTTTGATGAAACTTTATGTTCTAGTTCTCTCAGTTTCTACACAAAAATGTATTACTAACTTTGCAGATAAGTACTTTTAAGAGATTTTAATTTGGATGTTTAATTAGGAAGTAATTTTAAGAATGGAAGTGGGGGCGACTGAATTTAGTCCAATTAACCCCAAGAAGACACAAGTTTGTGCATTTACCGCACAACTATACCCCTTTGGCGTATTTCTATTTCGAAGACACTCTCCTTGTCTTTTCAACTGGCATCGGAGTACGTGGCGTAATGTATCAAGCGTTGTTCAATTTCTCTGTCTCTTGGTAGATAATGCTAATTTAGTCTCTAAAAAGATTGATGTGTTCGGAAAGGTGAGATGATAGTTCATGTCGGCCCATCGCCTGCAACTTTATAAGGCTTAGGTTTGGCTTCACGTGGAGTACTACTCTCACCTCTAAGCGGAAGAATCCCAGTACCAGACTTTTCTATTAAACCACATTCAACGCAGACCGACTTGAATCGTCGACGATCAAGCTTTCTCCATTCGGCTCGACTCTTTGGCACTGAGATGTTGGAGCACTCTGCATATTTTACCGTATCTATCACGGGGAAGTGATCTGAGGAACTGTTTCATTTAATACCTACTACTGAATTTTGCTATTGGACGTCCCGACAAAACAAGATGTTTCATCAATTTCATGTCGACTTCTGGAAGTCCACTTGCGATTCTCACGGCATTTTCTGCCTCGCACTGCTACAATGTGAAACCAGCTGCTATGCCAAGTATTTCCGAACGCATATGACTTAGAAGCCTTCAAAAAGAGAGCATATTCCCTCCTCAAAGGCCAGCACGGCATCTTGAAGAGCTTTGGTATTGCGGATGTTCGTAAGCAATCTTACCATCAGGGGAGCTGCTTGATCATTGGCCCACCTATCCCAAAAAAAATAAAGTACACACCTGAGTACGCCCATAA
Organism: Plagodis dolabraria; assembly: GCA_963854805.1. Classification (NCBI taxonomy): domain Eukaryota; kingdom Metazoa; phylum Arthropoda; class Insecta; order Lepidoptera; family Geometridae; genus Plagodis; species Plagodis dolabraria. The sequence continues at coordinate 1,670,127 of OY978452.1, read as the reverse complement.
CTTCAGAACGAGTCTTTTAAACATTTAACTTCTCTTAAGTTAATAAACTTAATAACGGTAACCATCACAAGTTATCAACAAGCACTGTGCAATAAAGTCAAGTAAAATAGTCGCACCGCAAAACTTTGTTAAAATTTCACATAATTCCAAATTGCCGGAGAATATTCACTGTAGGGTAAACAGAGTATAGAAGCAACAGACCCGGCGGTATTAGTTGTTTAAACGGATGGCGATTGGTTAACGGACCCTCTAAAATGGAAGTTATAATGACTCTACGGCGATACAAATTCAATTTTGGTGTGTTGACAGTCAAGCAAGTAAATGGACAAGTGGAATGGAAAATATCTTGCATCATATTTGAAGGCAGACAGCTGATGCGCAGACAGCAGAAAATACTTAAGTATAACATATCTTGATTTTTACCACTATTTTGCTTGAGATGGTAAGTGATGATGCGGACGAAGATGTTTTTCAGGATTACCTAAAAACACTGATTCTTAAGGACAGCTGACGAAACACACCGTTAGGTGCTTGGCAACAGATTTTCTACTTGATGACATCATTTGAGAAATACCTTAACAGCTATTCACATTACTGTTCTGTGGTTTTAAGGGTATGTGTGCCGGTGAAATTACAGGCGCATGAGAGTTAACAACTTTATGTCTCAGGGTGATGGATGCAGTGCAGTTCACCAGTATAACATCTGTTCTAGGTAAGGATTACTGCTTAACACCAGGTGGGCTTCGGGCTTGTTGCTCTTTTACCCCATAACGATAGACAAATGAAAAACACTACCACCAACATCGAGACATAGGTCAATGACCACCAAGGGTTTGTTTCATTAAGAGCTATGAAGAACAATGTTTTGTTGTTAAGTTTTATACCTTACCCAGGTAGCAAAAATGTCTGTGACATCAATCTAAGTGTGTTTTTGGTCGTGTTAAATAGTAATTTATGCAACTGTCATATAATAGAGGGTATTAAGTTAGTTTCAAAATAAGATTATACGAGTGTTTTAATACCTAATTATATGCAGTTGCATACACTACTTTATTTAATCTCATGGATATAGGTAGCTACATTAAATAAATGCAATATAAAAACAAGCGCGTTGCGCACGCAGCGCGCTCACCACATATAATGTGTACTTAAATTGAATTGAAACCTCCTTGGTCGGGACACATTGTTCTTTAATAATTTAAAAATTGATTTAAAGCATTGTTTTGTTAGGAGAATAATGCTTTAATTTATTTTATATAATCTCATTCGGTAATATTCTAATTATGAAATGAAATACAGACCTTTATTGGCATACTTTATATACATACTTCTTTAAGAAAATTAAAAAATTAAATTAAAGCATTATTTTCCTAACAACACAATGCTTTAAAACAATTTTTTAATTATTAAAGTACAATGTGTCCCGGCCAAGGAGGTTTCAATTCAATTTAAGTACACATTATCTGTGGTGGGGGAGCTGCGCGCTCTTCGCGCGGGTTTTTATATTGCATTTTATTTAATGTAGCTACCTATATCCATGAGATTAAATAAAGTAGTGTATGCAACTGCATATAATTAGGTATTAAAACACTCGTGTAATCTTATTTTGAAACTCGCCTGCGGCTCGTTTCAAAAAACTACACTCATGTTTTAATACCCTCTATTATATGACAGTTGCATAAACTACTATTTTTAATTTTCTTAAAGAACTATGTATATAAAATATGCCAATAAAGGTCTGTATTTCATTTCATAATTAGAATATTACCGAATGAGATTATATAAAAATAATTATTTACCTGTCAATAATTTCGTTACGACATCCGTGACTGGCACATTATTGGTCGGTATTTTATTCGTCTATTAATGACATCATTATGATGTGGACATCTGCTATTATTGGTTGAGTAATAGATCAATACTTTAGTTGGGTTTCCGATGAAGAAGCGCTCGTAGCAAAGTTTTCTTAGCCGTTCTTAACCGATCAGCAAAATTAAGCAACGACCGCCGCGCTCATAACTTGGATGGGTGACCGCTAGTGACATTACTACTTTCGCATATTAACGCTTCCGTGCTTCGGAAGGCAATCGTTACAGCATGGTGGTAGGGCATTTTGCGAATGCCCACCTGGCTAGCTAGCTACCCAAGTAGCACAGAAGCGCTGAATAGGAGCTGAATCACTGTTCACAATGGAATCTTCTGCTGAAAAAACCTGCTGAATAAGAGCGTTAGAGGCGCCTACTCAGCTAATATAACTCTGATTTGGGCACAAATTAATCAGCTGTTAGTTGAATAATGTGGCTGGTTGCACTATATAAGCGTTATTTGAGCATTATTCAAGGTAACAGTCGCCCTAAGAGCTGAATAATGACTGATTATCAGGGTATGTCTTACCTTATATACACCACAAGGGCTGAATAATAGAGTACTTGTTACTTATTTTTGAGCACAAAATAAACTCCAGGAAATTAGTAACTCTTTTATGGAGTTGACAATATTCACAAGTGGCAAAATTGTGAATAATTTTCACCCTACTACTTTATTATTATTTTGATATGTTTTGTGTGAACCATTTTGTAAAGTGTTTGTGGGAAATAGGCAAATTGTTATCGCCAAGTAAAACTTTATTGATTTATCTCTATGTGCATGAAATTTGAATGGGAAAGAGAGTTTATTGTCAAATACTATATAATTATAGACGAAAATTTTCACGCGCTCTCAAAATATCACTAATTACTTGAAAATTATAGTATAAAATAGGTTGATGATACTATTATAAAAAAAAATTGTCTGTTTATTTTTCCTTTATAATTTGACAATAGGCTGTTTACGTGTAAAATTATTACATTTTCTATTCAAATTCTGTGTTATTTCCGTTGACTAAACAAAAACAAATTGTTATTATATTGTATACACGGTTATAATCTAAAAAATGGCAGACAAGCAATGTGTACTATACTAACCACAATCAAACAGCATGAGCCGTTTATGTGTCCACTCGTAGCACATGAATCAGTAACGAGCTGTTACGAGTGGCTCTTGTATTAAACAAGTCAGCTACAGATTCATGTAAAGCTTGATATTGGGCAACATGTACCCAAATAGCTGTACTAGGTAATCATCAGTAAACCGATAAACTCTGCAGGAATTTTAGCCCTTTTTTATATTTCCACATATCACAATATTTTAAACGACGCGATTGGCTATACTTACCTACGAAGCGCTGAATAAAAAAGTCTTCAAAGTCTTATTTAACGGCTCTAGTAGATTAATTGTCAACGCTAGTACAAGTATTCAGCTCTCACTGAGATTATGGTTAACATGTGAGCTAATATAGAGCAGTTTGCTTTAACTGAGCATCATATATGATCACCCATAGTGATCATGTGGGCTTAATAAGAGCTATTATACGATTGCGTGTAACAAGCTGATTAACATTACACTAGTTCCACTGTGTGCAGCAAAAAGCATTATATCTTTGTTATTTGAAGCCACAGAATAACTGATTACATTATAGTAGCTCACGTGTTCTTTCTTAAAATGCAAGTGGTCTAAGGATACACTTGTCTTCAATTCAGAATATAGCCTAGTTAAAGTCCACAAAATCCTTTAAATTGCTTAAAGCTGTATAATACTGAACTTGTTACCTATATTAACACTGCGAATGTTACAGTGTGGTCTCCGTGACACATAATAACGTTCTTATTCAAGTAAAAGCTCACTTTTCACCTATTGCAGGTCGAGTGTACTGTAATAACTCTTCATAAGTGCTAAAGTTACCGATGTTACCTCTTGTGACATCTTATAATGCAGTTTTGTGCTACTTGGGCTACCACCCTCAAGTAGAAAATCTGTCGCCAAACACCTGACTGTGTTCCGGCAGCTGTCATTGAGAGCCAGTAATTCTGGGTTAGTCTGAACAACATCTTTCACATCATCACTTACCATCCGGTGAGATATTGGTCAAAGGACCCTCAACCTATCAGGCATAAAAAAAATGATGGTCGTCTATACGATGACGTCGTATAGATGTCTATCATCCATCAGTAATAAGCGTAACATCAAAGCATATCTCTCTGTTCCCACAGTTAACTAATTCATACATACGTGGTACCTATGACTGACTTTTACGCAAAGACCCAGTAGCCGGAAAACTTTTCAAAATGTTGTAAGTTGCCTTCATCCACGGGGAACTAAACAATAATAATGCTTTCTTTATTTTATGCCTTTAATTTGAAATAGATACTATGACAATAAATCATCGTCTGCATAAAACGACTAAAAAACTACAATTGTAATTTTTACGTTATGTAGTGCAATTTTTTTTCCTTATCTCGTATGGCTCGCGTCATCGTCAGTTAAGACTCAGACACGCCGAGAACGACCTTGAAAAGATGTTGATAAAGGTCTCATCATATGGTATTTAGATTAATTATTTATTAAAACTACACCTTTAATTGAGATTATGCTATATATGAAAGTTGTACATCTTAGTATTTATGGTAAGGATTCTTTAAAAAAAAAAAAGTCGATGTCACAACTATTATACAATCTATCTGTAAGTACCTATCTGGGCAGGGAACGTCTTGTGATAAGATAAGTAACATAATATAAATACGAATAGGTAGGTACTAACAATACTTTTAGTACTTGATGAAATTAACAAATAAATAACTTTATAATCGACAAAGAATATTACTAACGACATGTCAGTTTGTTTCCTTCTAAAAGGGCTAATTCTATAGTACCTACACTATAAATAAGGATGTTTTTCTAAACAAATGTTTGGAAACTTTGATACATGAACTATTCTACTGATTTTGCTAGACCAGCTATTATATACAGTAAACCCTTTTTAAGGAAAACTGTCCCGTTCAAACGCACATAGTGGGTCCTGTCGCAGCGCAATGAAATTTGTAATGGCTCCATGAAATAGCTCTGAAACAACGGCGACGTAACTTTGTTACCGCTCGCCTGCCTGTTTCCATAACGTAACGACTAATACTGCCCGTGACAGCCTTTGACGGAAATATGCATGATTGAGCTATTAATAATTTGTATCGAATCGATCATTTCGTTTAATTTTCGTTGAGTTAATATAAAATAGTGAAAATTCAACGATGTCGATGTCGTGGGCATGTAATAAGTTGCCAAACCGAAGTGAAAACGGTGACAATACTTGGTAGGAAGATTTTAGATAGACAAAAAGGACAGTCCCCAATGAACTTAAAATGGCGGAAGAAATTAAATACATTTTATAGAAAGGCAAGACAAGCTCAATTGCCTTGACAAAAATAGTAAAAGCGTCCAAAAAATCGACTTGCACGCAGGCTCGGTATTTTAGGCACTAACGAGGCCTTATCATAATTTGTTTTTGCTAAGTATGTTCGGTTTCAATGACAGTACGAGTAGACTTCTTGGCCGTAATAACTAAAGGGAAGGGAAGATATAATACATTTTTATATATTGATTAATCTGTTATCTTCGGTGACATCATAATTGATCAATGAGTGATATGGTGATAAAATGCTATAAATCTAAGCTAGCAAACAGTCTGGTTGCCGGCATCAGGTGCAGCACGCACGCGCAAAAATACGTACCCTCTTCAGCCACCACCATCTATTTCCATTCCACTGATCACTTTGCTGAAAACCTGAACACCGACCACGATGACTTGTCCCATACATGAATATCATACCTGTAATAACCAGAAGCTCCTTGACTTGCAAGCCCTGGCAGAGCCAGCCAGCAGTCTGGCCACTGGTGCCAGGTGCAGCACGCAGCCGCAGCGACACCGTGGGCCCACTTCCGCCACCACCATCGACGAGTCTCCCGCCCACGGCTTCGCTGAACACTGGCATGCTGCCAGCTCTACTGCTTGGCCCTAAAGATATAAAAACATCGTTACCTCCAGAATGTTACAGATAATTTTAGAATATGACACTTGGGACTTGGCCATACTAGGCTAAGACATTGCGGCTTGTGATTCAGGATGTCGATTCTCAAAGCAACATGTTTGAAAAACATCCGTAATATAAACAAAATGTCTATAATAAAAAATGTACCGTTTGTATGAAGAAAACTGTCTTTCTTACTAATATAGATGACCTTTTTAATGGTAGTTTATATTAAAGTAAGATATTAAAATAAAATTTAGCTTGAATAGTAAAACTAAATTATGTATAAGTACTGAATAATAGTTCTATCAAAGATCGAAATAGCGCGGTAATGGAGGCCCTGTTAAAATGTGACGTGGGAGAATAACAAAATATGTAAATTTCTGTAGGTATATTATTTTATTGTAGTCCCAAATTATTTTTGTAATTGTAATCGTTGGCACGGGTATCCGGAGCGGTCATGCTCACAGAAAGGTGTTGTCTAGCAGCGGTGTTGTGTGTCGGGTCGCCATCTTCCCTCAAATATGGTTGAGGAAGGCGATGGCTGGCACATGCGTCAACTCGTGAACGGGTGCTGCTAGAGAATACTGGTCTGCTCTGGATGCTAGTGCTAATGACATTTACGCAAAAAAAAAACTTTTAAACCTGTTCCCCCTTGGAATGTTGCATGTTTCCTATTTCATATTTCTTGTTTACTAATAAATTATGTCATAGTTAAAAAAAGTCATGGACCCTGGAGTCTGTGGATTTAAAAAAAAAAGGAGCAATAGTTCTACCGAGTTTGTGTTTTCTTTCTCGTTTGTTTAAATATCTTATTAATCTATCTATAATAAAATGTACCATACATTTCTTATAAATATTTCTCAACGCATATAGGTTTTGTATAATAATAGGTATAATGTGTTGAGGACGTTTTGCGATGATGTAATTTCTCGTTCATAAGGACCATTTTGATTCAACGGAAATTAAAGTTTAGGGACTAAATATCTATAAGGACACTTCTGACATTGTTATCACGATAGCTCAATTAGCAGAGCACGTCCCGGATCTAGGGAATAAGTTCTAGCAGGCGGGTATGTCATCGAACAGTGTGTTCATAAAAATATCTTCTATCATTAGCCAAAATTAGTATGGAGCGGTTGAAACACTTGCCTTTGTAGCACTACATCGCGATCGCCGCCAGTAGTGTTTGGAAGCAGTGTTAGCCGAGCGGTAATAGCTATAAAGTACTGCGCGCACACAGTTCCATCGTTCTCCACTGCTGGCTTGAGCTTCACCGAATGGCAGAAGGACGTTCTGTGATTGTTCGCCTGGCTACCACCGTTAGATGCATGGCCAAAGGTTTGACACTTGCTCGCCAAACAGGCATTTGCATAATGTCCTATCACGATGCGATACTAAATAGTTGTCTATATCTATATACTTTTGAATATCATCGAGTCGATCACAGGTGAGTTAGTGGTAAAAAACTAGCCCATATATAGTTTTGAATAAAAAAACTGTGAAAAATAAAACACTTCTAGTGAAATACAATATTTAACTCAAACTCTAAGTACAAAAATCAAGAATATTATTGTTAAATACAAAACCTTATAATATTACTAGAAAATAAAGCATCAGCTTGGATAGCATGTTAATCTTGTGGTTTTTCTTCTTTCGTTTCTTCAGTCTCTTGTTTCTTTTTATCGTCTTCGTCTCCGTCTCCAGGAGTTTTCTTTTGCAATTCCTCACTTTCTTTAGTATCTTCTTTTTTATTGTCATCTTCCTCTTTGACATCGCCTTCGTGTTTTTCTTCATGTTCTTCTTCTCGTTTTTCTGTTTGTTCTTCGCTTATCTCAATTGCTTTGTCCTCTAATCCTTCCAAAATAACAGCAGATTTCGAAGGTCTTTCTTTATCTTGACTAAGTTTCATTTGTGAATGTAATGAAATGTGAGAGTAAGCCAAGTCTTTCAACAAAGATTTTTGTATCTCCATCTTGCTTTGCTCGAGTAGCTTCTCAATATCTGTAAGGTCAAGTTCTTCTTCTGCTACGTCTTCTGAACTTACAGTCGACTGTAAAGATGTCATAAACGACTCAAGACTATCTTTCGGCACAAGTTCTGGCTCCGATGATGGCGGCACTAGTTTCAAACTCGGGATAGTTTTAATACTGCCAATTGAAGATGAAGTGACTGACACAGAAACAGAACTTTGCTTCTCCTTTTCCTGTGAAGTTCTTTGTTGATCTTTGTGTGATATATACGATATGGCGGTAGATGCAGCTGATTTTTTTTCTTTCTGCGGAGGTTTAGGAATAAATCCAAGATCTCCTTCTTCGTAGATCATTCCGAGTGAAGCCACTGTGTCCATGGATTCAGCTCGTTGTATTTCACGATATTGAGTTACAATCTCCAGCAGACGAGCCAGTAAAACTTGCCTGTCCATTATCTGCCGGGTAGGATCTGCAGTTGCCCACTGATCTAACTTTAATGCTGCTTGAATTGCAAATGCAGCTTCTTTTAGTATTCGTTTTAACTTTTCTGCCTCTTTTGCCAGCTTAGATGTTTCAACGTATGATTTATTTTGATCGCTCAGTTTAGCATGTAAATTTTGCTCTAGGACACGTACTTGTAAGCTTAAGTTATCGTTTTCTTTAGTAAGTACTTGCACTTTTGCTAGTAATATGTCTAAATCATAGTTTCTTTTTTCGAATAAGCCTTTTTCTTTTTTAATTTGTTGGAAAGCGCTTGTTAACTGGTCTATAACTTTGAGTTGTATGACATTTTTGTTAATAGCTTTATCTCTTTCTTCTTCGGCGAGTTCCTTCGCAACGCGAGCACTACGAGCGCTTTCCTTGAATTTTTCATTCTGATCCGCTAGTTTTGCTTGTGTAGCAAGTATGCTGTCTAATTCATTATTTATAGCAATATTTTCTCTTATAACGCGATGTGTTGAAGCAGCGATTCTTAGTTCAGTTGCATCTTGAAAATCTTGAGCCAGCTGTAAGAGCCTTGCTTCCATTTCTTTCTTCAATTTATCTTTACCAATAACAAATTTCTTTTCTGCATCGTAGATAATCCTTTTGTACTTCATTTCTTGGTCCTGAAATGCTTGTTCCTGTTTTTCAAACTTTCGCATCAAATCATCTCGGATCGCCCTAAACTCTTCGAGTGTATTTAATTTACCAGCCAGAAGTTTATTTTCTGAAGTAAGTTGATCTTTCATAATACTGAAGTTCTTTTCGAGTTCCGTGACTGTTTCTTTAAACTGGGCTGTTTCAATTTCCCGTGTTTCCTCGAGACCTTTAACTTTGTCTTTGAGTTCACTGTTTTCTTCATTTTTAAGATTAAGAGTTTTCTTTAAGTAAGCGATTATATCAGCTCTGTCTTCGTCTAATTTGTCGTAAGCCTTTTGTAACTCTTCATTTCTTTGTTCATATTCATCGACGGCCGTGCGGAGACGAGCTATTTTTCTATTGCATTCTGCGATTTGAAGTTCGAGGAAGGTTCTCTCGACTTCTGTAAAGGTGCCACCTTTTGTTGGATCGTCCTTATCTTTGTCCTTTCCTTTGTCTTTTTTAGGTGCCATGATTCAAAACAATTTCTTTGCAAAATAAAAATGATACAAAACTTGTTGTACTCCGCGTGACTGCGCGAATATTGACAAAACTGTTTCTTGGCGACGCGTGTCATAGCAACCAGTTGCTATGGTAAAATACTGTTTGGAAGCTTAATGAGGTTTTACAACTACGAATAAATATTTTTACACCTACTGAATCCTATGAGAGTAATAAATTATACAAAAAGTCATATTTGGTTTAAAGTATAGCCACCTTACATTAACAAACTATGAGCTCAAGTAATAGACAATGAGCATTTTTCAAAGAATATAGTTTTTACTCCAAAATTTCTTTATGCCTATATAATCGTGAGCTGTTAAAAGGTACATAACTACCAAAAGCAACTTCATTATAAAATTTAAGACCACTTTTGTTACGAGACCCAGTAACAAAAATCGTGCAAAATTTTATCTATAAAGCTAAAATATTTACAAATTTAATTTGTGTAATACAAGTACATAAATATTCTCTATTTAACCAAAATATATTGAAAGTCTACATTAAATGTAATTATGAAGCTGTGGTCAACAATAAACGTTTTTTCTTACCCTCAAAAGTCCAACTCGCACTTGGTCACTTTTTTAGGCTATAATGGTAATGTAATATTTCTAATTTTTTTTTTATGCTTGATAGATTAGCCTTTGACCACTATCTCACCCGATGGTAAGTGATGATGTGGTCGAAGATGTTGTTCAGGCTAACCTAGAATAACTGGCTCTCAAGGACAGCTGCCGGATCACACCGTTAGGTGCTTGTCTTTAGATTTTAGACGCTGGTGACATTACTACTGAGCGCTTCCGAGCTTCGGAGGGCACGTTAAGCCGTCGGTCCCGGATGTTGTCTTAAGATGGCAGTCGTTATAGCATGGTGGTAGGGCATTTTGCCAATGCCCGCTTATCTAGCTACCACCCTAAAGTAGAAAATCTATCACCAAGCACCTAAAGGTGTGTACCGGCAGCTGTCCTTGAGAGCTACTAATTCTAAGTTAAATTGAACAACATCTTCGACCAGATCATGACTTTCCATCAGGTGATCAAAGGCTAGCATAGCAGCTAAAAATAAAAAATATTGTTGGCAATTTTTTTTATGAAATTGTATGTGCATATATGAAACTGTAAACCATAACCTTTGACTACTATCTCTCTTGTTGAGTCATCAGTTAACAAGAGAGATAGTAGTCCAAGGATGTATAGGAGGTGGGGAAACAGTCCAGACCTTGAGTGGCAAACTTGCTCCAGAGCGAGTTGCAGCTGTCATGTTGATGAAGTAAACACTTTTTGGTACTAGAAGACTGATTTCCAATTTTAGTATTACCATTTCCATGCTGAAAACTACAACGAACAGCTAAAATATCTTTGAAATTTTATTTACGACGCCAACCTCCCGATGGGCAGTGCACGTACTATAGTCTGTTTTTTTAACAAACTAGTACTGAAAATTTTACTGCGTTGCTATTGGCCCACGTGATCAACATTACAACTTAGCAGGTTAGTACAAACAATTTTGTTTAAGTATAGTTATTTTAAGTAGAAAGAAGAAAGGTCGTTAATGATGAAATTTGGCTAGAATTGCCAGGTCCAGGTGGCCGAGGAGGTTTAGGCACCCGACGCGATATCGAAGGACGCGGATTCGATTCCCAACTTGGGCATAAAATGTTGTACTCCAATAATTTGTAAAAGAGCAGTAGAGTCGTGGAGTAGAGTAGTAGTTGTATTAGAGAGTGCCAGTTACCTCGCAGTAGTTGGCGCCGTAGGCGGGCGGCGGCGAGTCGCAGAAGCGGTGCCGGCTGCGCGTGCGCGTCGAGCAGTGCGCCGGCGCCGGGCACGCCGACCACGCGGACCACGCGCCCCACGCGCCCGCGCCGCCCGCTGGTGCAGTACAGTACATAGGCAAATCGTTCAACCGACTGATACAATCAACAAGATAAAAAATATCCAGTGATAAAATGATTAATGTTTAACATTTTTGGTGTTAAATATTAACTTTTTTTATCTAATGAAGTGAGGAGACGTTGTAATAGCTCACCACGTTAACCTCGTTCCGCATGTCTCGTCTGCGCTCGTCACTCTCAGACTTTAGTTCTTATGTCTCGTTTGGACTCTTGTTGAAGAGACCTACCATCTTAAAGCAGTAATATTTTTAGGCAAGTGTATATAACCTGTTCCATTCCTACATCAAAATGAAAATTTTAGAATCACACATTTGAGATAAAATCTTTAATATCTTTTAAGTAAGAATGTGTGTTTAGTAATAATTTGTGTGAGCAGATTATGCGCGATGTGTGCATGTGCGTGGTTTTAATCAACATATTGCAGAGCGCACTAGTTTATAAAGGTCTCCATCTGAACAGGTGCCCATAAATGAAAATGACGAAATGACCCAAATATCGTGTATAGACCTTTTTTGATAGTTTGTTTGATATATGTATACTTCCCAGTACACACCTGCTATGTTATCAATACACTACGTCACACCTAACTAGGTCCGCGATACAGTTGATACAATTCTTAAATAACCATTAAGTACATGTCTTCAGCAAGATATTATCGCAGTGTCAGATATTGTGCCTCCATATGCTTGTTTTGGCTTGAAAGTGTCACGCAGAACACAGAACTTTAATTGGTAAACGTGACAGTTATCATCTCTCAGCAGTCCAAATGTACTACAGACGACGGGACAGTGCTATATTGCTATCTGACGGCTCACTGTCGTAGAACAAAAATGAATCTTGATTAGATCGTTGCCATATTCTTTAATGATACATGACCATAGAGAAAAGTATTATGTACATGACGTTTGCTTGATCATTTTCTTCGCCAGAGATGAGATACGAAAGGATGTTCTGTAATAAAGTTTCTTCATGTTAGTGCTGTGCCACAATATGCGGCACAGAAAAGGCTATAGTATGTGCATGGAAGTAATAAGTACTAGTTGTACGTAGTACTTAATACTTCCATGAGTATGTGTAGCTAGTATTATTAATCTAGAACAGTAATTTCTTTTGGAGGAAAAAAATTATACGTCATGACATCAATTGATCAATATTATTTTTATATTTCTCTTTATTGACATTTTTCATATATTTTATAGGGTTCTTTATAGCAACTTTACTAAGAATATTTGGTAATAAGTATTTAATGTGAAAATACTCTTACCTCCTCATTATTGAAAGCATCAAGTACAAAGCAATTCTCGTAATTTGTACCTCTAGGCGAGTAGCGGTACGATTGTATTGTAACAAGATATAGACTCAACCAATGTTGCACAGATGATTAGGTCTGGGTAACTGCTTTCTTCAAAAGGTTAGACAATTATGACCTATAATACTACATAACTCATAACATGTTCAGTTCAAATAGGTTCTTACGTACCTACTTCAAAATATTTGAGGTAGGTATAGGATAGGAATAGATATATATATATATATATATTTAAGTAGGATGACCACACATACACACTATCTATCTGCCAGTCAGTACGTAAAATTTACATACTATGTATGTGTGGTCATCGTGGCTTAGGCATCGTAACCTTAACCACATAGCTTACTAACAATTTTCTCAGCCGATGGAAATAATGTAGAATCACATCCTTTTGCGATTGTGTGAGTCAAACGAGTCACACATAACCTCATTTTCCAATTTTTAAACTCTATTCAAAAGAAAGTCTGTTCACACATACAAAATCACTTTACGGTGTTATAATATCGTATGAAATTAATGAGAAGCATTTCATTCTAGACAGTAAGACAAAAGTGACTGGCAAAAGCACAATAAATGTGATGCAAAATCGAAAATAACCCTAAGAATAATATATTATTCAATTAGCTAGAAACATCTCATTCTAGACAGTAAGACGGCAGTGAAGTGTACTATCTGTTTTCCTACCTACGTTGGCGGGCATGCCGTTTTAATGTCCACTACGAGCGAGGTTCCTACGCCCGCTTGAGAGACGTATTCGAACTAATACTCCAGGTAGTGTCACGAAAGAGGGCGTATAATAGAAGTACCTATGATTTGTTGTTGTCTTACCGGTAGTCGCCAGTGTGGGCAAGCATGCCATTCTGACGTCTGCTACGGCTCCAGTGACAGCCTGAGAGACGTACACGAAGCAGTACTCCGGATAGCGCTCGCTGAAGAGGCGGCAGTCGAAGGACGCCGTATGTTGTCCTCTGTCAAAGACAAGTTCAAACTTACGCAACAAAATATTACATATTCCAATCCCGCAGAGTTAAAATTTAAATTACTTAAACTTAACTTTAGCGATTTAAGTGGATCCAAGTTTTCGTGCTCTGTTAGTTTAGATAGAGTAAACTACGGAACAGAGTTTACACGTAATGTAAGGGATTAACTCTGAATGGGAGTTGGTAGAGCGGAAGGTATATTATGTGGAAGGGTTTAACTAGAGATGAACTCCAGTTGAACACTACAAGCTACACTCCGGATTGACATGGACGGATATAAAAGCAACAGCAGCAGACGTTCAGATTACTGATCTATACGGATTTAAAAACAAACTTTGTCTAATTTAATTCATTGTACATAATAAATAAATATTTTTATCCATATGCGCATTAAAATGGTATTGTACCATACACGTCAAAAATACATTTTAAGTGTGTGTAAGAAAAGAAATATAAATATTACACACCGAATGATGTTCCTCGGAAGAGTAGTTGACCTTCAATGTGACCAAAATCATAAAATCGACCTCTTAAAGCAATTATTATTGCTATTACATCCATTAGTTGCATGGTGGTAGGGCATTTTGCGAATGCCCGCCTGGCTAGCTACCACCCTCAAGTTGAAAATCTGTCGCCAAGCACCTAACGATGTGTTCCGGCAACTGTCCTTGAGAGCCAGTAATTCTAGGTTAGCCTGAACAACATCTTCGACCACATCATCACTTACCATCAGGTGAGATAGTGGTCAAAGGCTAACCTATCAGGCATAAAAAAAAAAAAAAACCCAACGAGGCAGCAACCCCCCCACCCCCCCCTCCCCCACCTTCAATGCTATTTGCCAGGCACAGTCAACCGGACTGTTACTTATAGTCTTTCTCATAATTACCCATTAACTGTTCGACCTAATACCAAATCAGTCTTTTAAAATTTTAAGTTATTATTGTTATTACATACACCAGTTTAAATTGTCATTATAGATACCTTTTCAAGAATTATTTAATAATTATTAGGACTCTTACTTACGATGAAACTGAGGCAGTTCTTCATCCTATTATATAATATGTCAAACAAAACACACACACACGCGCGCGCGTACACACACACACACATACACACACATACATACTCACGCACACACTCTCACTCACCCTCGACGCACACCTAATTAAAATATAAAGTATTTAGTTCTTAATTTAATTTTATGTTAATTATGTAGAACTTATGAATTTTCTATAAATATGGAAAAAATAAATAAAAATAAAGAAAATAAAAATTTATCTTTTCAAGAATCTAATTTTTTTTCTATGGAAATATGGAATTGCAGTAAACTTTATCTAAATTATATTTTATTGACATAGAAACTAACGTGAGTTGACATACTCATATACCGGCTAGAACTCACGGTGTTTAGTCGTTATCTTCGACCGGTGTTCGAGCAGTAAAGATGCTCATGCTCAAGGAATGCGGGCAGCTTCGAGGGCCGCTAGACGCGTACTGCGGGCGGCTGCTCGCAACGCAGGCAGGGTAGGGGCGCGTACGTCAAGAGTATGTGTAGGGTCTCGCACACTATTGCAACACCAGAACACCGGTCGGAGATAACGACTAAACACCGTGAGTTTTAGCCGGTATATGTAGTTAATAATTATATTTTATTGGCTTGAAATCCTATTATGTTTGAAGATACCCTTGTTTTTACTTACGATAGGTGTTTATTTCTGAGTTATTTTAGTGTAAACTGTCAGATTAATTGAACAACCACTCCATAATCGTAGTACTGAATGGGAAGTCATCATTGAAAAATGTAAGTAGGACAGGGAGATCTCGGTTCGCCTGCACATGAGCGAAATAGAACTAAATTTATCATCATTCATTTAGAATCATTGTTTATATAAATAAATTCTTATATAAATTCTTATAAAGGGCTTTTTAAAAACGGAAGAAATCTTTTCGGTACTGTCATAGAACATATAATAATAATACGTATTGTGTGACATAGTTGCTACATAATAATTAAATACGACTTACTATAATATAGACAAAGAACTTGATTAAGCCTGCACCGAGGCAGCGATAAGTAATCGTGGTTCGTTTGATCACTTGCTGTATCTTTATTTCTTAATTCTGAGTTATGTAATTAATATATATATATATATATAATATTTAAGGATTCATTCTATAAATCATATACTTTGGAAACACGATTAAGTACTTAACATTTTCTCTATAGAAAAAAAATCCATAGTAACAACTAAAAAACGAAACAAACCCATAGTACGGCGTAAATACTTAAGGGAGAGTCATCTGTATTTGAAAAATAATAAAAACAACATGTTTTCTATAACATATACACATTACATTTTTCAATTAGGTATTTGTTTTTACTATACGAAGGAAATACTCAAATTCACGCATGTTCCGCCCATTTTAGTCAGAGCCGCGATGCTTTGTCCCTATCCGCTTTAGTAATTCTTCGGCCGCCAGACGGGGACCGATGCTGTTGTCGTGCCTTACTTACGCATACATACGCGGCGCGCCTAAAAAGCTCGGTGCGCCCTTAATCGAAATTTTAGAAACGTACTCATGATATTGTATTTCTATCAAGAGCAATATTCCAATCGTGTTTTCGAATCAGAATTTACATATACTGTATACTGTAAACATCACATTTCTCCTTATAAGTAATATCAAATTGACTATTAACTAATCGATTAAAACAGTTCCCTAATGCCAAATTGCCTAGTTACTATTGTGCCACCGATTAGTTGTTCGGCCATCCGGTATATACGTCATGTATTATGTCGATCGCCTCTCTACCGGCAACTATGTCGAAAACAGATGGCTTCTAAGTTTTCTAGTGGCCAAGCGACCCTTGGTGCTAAACTTGCCGGCGTTTTCGTACTTATGTGGCTCTGTAATACGGCATATTTCACCTAACTTTGCACGAAAAAAATAACTTATTACAGAAGTATTAGAGTACTACACATTAATTTGAGGTATAATATTGTATTGTTCTGAATACGTTCTGAACACGTGATTGACTTGACACAATCAGTACTAATAATATAAATGCGAAAGTAACTCTGTCTGTTACGCTTTCACTCCAAAACTACTGGACCGATTTGAATGAAATTTGGTATGGAAATAGTTTGAGACCCGGGAAAAAAAATATAGGATAGTTTTTATCCAACTGCGCAAAAGGAGGTTAATGTTTTTGCGCGATAACCGACGTCGCGCGGGCGGAGCCGCGACCGGAAAGCTAGAGTGTTATATTAGCATCTTTTTTTAAAATATGGTTAACATGTGTTTCATCTCGAATTTGTTTAAGTTTATAGATGTGTTATATTTTGCTCCTTCACATTTGTTTTTATTTGTCAACATCTTGAGGTCATTGAGTACAATGTTTTGATATAGGTGATAAATTTCGGTAAGAGGAATCTCAAACTTCCGTACGCAAGAAATACTGTAAACATAATTATGTAGTTTCGAAGTTTTTATCAATCTAACTAACATAGTTAGAAAAATATAGCCCTAATTATCTGACTCATCTACGTAGATAAGTCAAATAAATCGGCCTTTTTTTATATAAATTGGGCCCCGCCGGAAAGTAATGTTGAATGTAATGTAATGTAATATTGATAAAAATATGCTATCTGTAAATTAAAATTACTTCAATTTTGTTAGTAAATATAAGTACTGTATTCTTAAGAAAGAAAGACTTAAGTTATTAGAAAACTGATTTTACTAATAAATTATTATATAAATATTCTTCTAAATTAAAACTAGAAAACAGATTAGATATCTTATTTGTTTAACGTTAAGGCTAACGTTACTAACAAAATGCGGCAATGGATGCAACTCTAATTAAACGAGATTTTTATAAAATTATTCTCAATCAAATTTAATACATGGGATTAATAGCAAAATGAATCAATTTAATGATCAACGAATTAGAGAACTAATGACTAAAATAATTTTTCTAATGATCAACCTGCAATTAGAAAACAATTATTTGTATGATTTAATCACGTACAAACTTCTACGAGTACTTTGTTTTTAAGTAGTTCTATTTCATCGCTTCATTATATTTTAAGAAAAAATATATAATTAAATAAGATGACTTTTACTTGCTAGCCTAGGAGCAGGTGCTCTGACATCTCATTGTTGTGTGCGGCAATAAACCCACGTTTACAAGTTCTGAAATTATATATAAGCAGAATTAATGCCTAAGCGAAGTAACACCGAAAAAAATAAAACAAAACTAGAAAAATACACGTACCGATTATGCACAGCACACTGGGCGCAAACTTAAACACCGATCAAACTTTATCGTAGGTCACTTGGGCATTCAAATAGGTCTTACTGATATAATAATAACTTTTGAGCTGGACGTGAACATCTACTATAATGACTGAAATATTTTGGTGAACATAGAGCCGTCTGACGTGTTACGGTCATTGCAGATAATATAATAATGAGGAAAAACTTGAGACGCATAACCAAAATCCGGTGGAACTATTCAGCCGACAGCGGCAAACAATATCTTTCGCCTCACAAAAACAAATACCCATAACGACATTTAAACTTATACTGAAATATACTTTATATGTGGTATATGTGGTCTATAGACGCCAGCCACCTCTCAAATTATTAACCAAGGATCAAACAGGATTCAGATGAACACGATGTAGGTGGGTGAGTTTAGTGCACAGCATGTGGCACGCCGCCGCATCCGCAGTATATGCTTCAGGGCTTCTACAATTAACCACCAAAATTTAATAATTATATTTACTTTGACTCTCAACGCTTTTAATTACCACCATCATCATCCTAAGTCCTCATAACCCACTCATGTGGGATATGACTTCTCTAACAACAAAATACCCTCTTACAACACAAGGAGGTCAGCAGAGTCGTAATTATTGTTAAAAAGGTTTGGGTTCACATTGTGGTGGTACAGGCTAGTGTGATCGTCTAAGTTAAGAGTTATGATATATTGAGAAAGGATTACTTGATTCAGAGATACGAAATCATAGGAGAGCTTTACTTAATGTGATTGTAAATCATCACTCATGTCTTACACAAGTTTTATGTCAGTACATAGGCCGAATGTCCATAAAATAATCACTTTCATATTCCTCCTGGCTTGCTTTAAATAAGAGAGGTCAACAAGTAAATTAATTAAAATAGTTAATTAAATTAATTATATTAGTGTATGCGTTTGATTTATAAGGTATATATGGAAGAGTTATTTCTAATTAGACCATCCTTAGCAAGTGGCAAGATTCAATATAGAAATGCAGAATTTTATGTGAGAGGAAAGATCATCTCCCCCATAGAAACCAGTCCAACTAACGTCTTGGGAAACCTACAACGCGACTTAGCGTACACCGAAGTGTTTTCAGGGCGGAACCAACCTTTTAACCTATCATGAGCTGAGGAGCTCTATTTATTCTTATAGCGAAATAAGCGCTATTTGTATATTTTATCAGCCCTTTTAAAACCATGGATTTATGTATATCTCAAATATCACGTGATTCAACACAAAATTTGTGTTTGCCTGGCCAGGCTTATAGAAATCTATAGGTCGGTTCAGATGAGAGGACGTGTATTGTGACGTATTGTACTGCCGCTTCTAGGCACAACCATGTAATAACTTGTGAAATCTAGGTCCCATATTCTTGTTATAGGCCTTAAAATATAAGACTGTAAAAAAAGCACGCTCTCCTAAGATATCGTTTTGCAGTTATTCCCTATCATAGTCCTAAAGATATAATATAGATGTTTAGAGTTAATGGAATTGTATACTGTACTTATTTTAATATACTCCCTGTTGAAGGTCAGGAACTGGACTCGTTCTCCCCTTACTGTCAGCTCGCAGGACTTTGTGTTGGAAATTATATGACCTATCTATCTAGATTAGATACTACGTTATAGCCCTAATAAAATAATTTATGTTATATTACTATCTTTGTACTAGAATAGTTAAAAATACTCTATACTCAAGGATATTCTGCTATACTAAATAATTATTTCTCAAAATATTATTTTATTATACTGTTATTAACTAAATAAACTATCGTAAATTATTTATCAAAACAAATTATAAATTTATCTCAAGATCTAATTAAGTGTGGATTACTATTTCAATGGCTAGAATTCAAATAATCATTTAATTTACTGTAGATTCAATTATTCTTAATATATTATATTATATTCTATCTGATTGGAAAGGTTCTTAATCATAAAATAAAATAAGTTTAATATAGATCATATTAATTTTATTATAATGATCTTAAAAGTTGTTGTGGTATTTAAGCGACACTCTTTGATTATTTAAATCATGAAAGATACATATATATGTATTTATAAAATACATATATATATTAATCACATGATCCGCTATTCATTTCCTAGACTTTATTTAAGAGGAAATAAATGAATAGCGAAATAAAAGAAAACCTCTTAAGTCGTATTACACAGTATTAGCAAAATCAATTAACATTAACATGCACACAGTTATTTACAAAATAAAACCATACCCATATGTAATTTTCAACATAACAAGTGATATCTTTGACATGAATATACTAATTGTATGTAGCAAATAAGATATATGTATTCAATAAGGTAATACGATTTAATACTATCATTAATAAATTGACTATCCGCTGCGACGCCACTTGCAACCGTGGTTGCATGCGGCACTCACTACTTTTTACCGGACGAACTTTTTGTTGTATTAGCATTTGCCGGCCGTGCGTTAAGCGCAGCGTAATGTAAACAATTGTCTCTTGTGACTGAAGTATTTACCTTGGAAGGAAAAATATTCTTGTACATGATAGCTAAATAAACAATTAATACGAAATATAAACATTTATGATGTATTCATAATGATACCTAAACGTTCGGAGGTGTACTACGAAAGTACTAAATTCCATTGATTTCCATTGATTTTAAGAAAAATACTACTGTTTTATTATTGAATTATATAGAAAAGACAAATGTCAAGCATATGACAAAATATCATTTTAATATTCATGAGAAAACCATAAAAAAACATGTTTAATAATACCGATGGCCCGCCGGTTTCGCAAAACGTAAACAAACAACTGAACTTTTTTATTTCATAGATACATTTTACTGCAAATGGTTATCAAAACGAAGAGTAGCTATATTCTATTGTCTATTATGGCTACATTCCATCTCGCAAAAAAGGACCCAATTTACGAAAATCGATAAAAATACGCTGACGATCTCCGTGAAACCACAGAGGCGCGTGGCAATCACTGTTTTCGTTTCATGCAACCGTGGCGGCACGCGGCAATCACTCGTATATATGCGAACCTGTGGCGACGCAATGGCTATTCAATTTAATTTAATTTTCCTTACAACAAATCCTCTGAAATTCCATAAAATATATATTGGGTGTAATTTTAAATTTATCGCTAGAATTAACTCTATAGTATGTTGAGAATAGGATTTATCAACTTTACCGAATGATTGTCTTCTAATATCACTGAATTTAAACTTAAGTTGTTAATTTATCAAATAATAATAAAACACTGAAGTTACTGCAGTTTTTAAACTGACTTCCGCGTTAAACCAGCGCTAATCCGTTAATGTTCGTCCTGTCTCCTCTCTTCGTCTTTGCAAGGTCAGAATTCCATCCCCTCTCTGTATGTAAGGAAACACCCCCATCGTCATCGATTGGTTGATCTAAAATAAAATAAAACAGCCACAGATCATTTGTTCTATGATAGGTTAATTCCAGGGTCGGTTAAGTAAACACCCTCGCAACAATACCCTTCACATTTCCCACGGTTTGCAGTTTTGCCAAGCTTCACAAAAAAAACCCTCCAACCCAATTTTTTTGTGAGTCTCGCTTTCGAGTGGCCATAAAATCAAGAATAGATTTTGAATGCGTTTGTTTTTATCTTTTAATAGGTTCCCGGCGCCAGACTGTCAATTTTTTGTGTTTTTGTGTTATTTTTAAAAATTCATTTAGGCAGCTCTACTTATTCGTCAAATAAAAAACTTCGTTGTATGTGTCATATACGAGAATACATAATTACCTATACTATATATGTGAGATACCTCCACAACATTAACCTGACACTGCCCAAGACTCCTTGGAAATTTTCTCGTTGGAATAAAGTACCCGCTACCACACTGATAAGAAGGTCGATAGTTCTGAAGTGCACCCAATGTACAGCCAACCCAACTCACAGCAATATGAGTGGTGGCATGCTGTCCAATTTGCGTATTATTTCCCAAAGTCTCTTTTTATGACATCCACAAGGGATATGGAACTGAAAGCTGGTACATACAATAAATATAATAACTACAGTATATTGAAAAGATTTCCTAAGAGTAATCATGACTAAAAGTAAAAACATGTAATAAATAAAGCCTAAAAGTAAGGGTGTAATCCTGATGAGTAAAGCTTATATATTAAACATGTCTATTTTATTTAGAATAGATAGACATTGAAATAGCTTTCATCTTAAGCAGTATGATATCTCGACCACTACGTAGTGATATGATCGGACCGCTCCATTTCCACTAACTCAATCAATACATTTTTTCTAAATTAAAACCGGCTAAAGAACATAATAATAATTTATAATGTTCTTTATTTTGGTGCCTTCAAACAAGCTTTTTAAGTATTTTTGAAATGAAATTCTCGTGAGTTTCACACATATTTAAATATTATAAATAAAACCGGCAAAAAACACTCACGTTGGGGATCGCATACGTCGAGCATATCAGATGCTCATCTTCAGGGCGAGTGCACAGCTGCGTCTGCGAGCTCCCGACGGGAGCTCGGACGGACGTATTCGATCCCCAACGTGAGTGTTTTTTGCCGGTTTTTTTTTAAATACTTTTTAAGTATGTTAAGATGAAACAGTAAAAATTTTGTTTATACGATGTATGCCTAAAACAATATAATACCCATTTAAATGAGCATCGAAGAGTGATTCGCTATTAACTTCAGATGCCCTTACCAAGAACATATGGATATAAGTTTGTAAATATTATTTCAGGCACTATCTCTTACTATACTATATCTCAAGACGCCTGCTGACTTTGAGATTATGGGAACACCCCGCCTTCTAATGGAGGATTCCTACGTTTAACGATGAACGTTTTCCGGCTGTTGATGATGTTGGGAAACCCACCTAATAAATATCGCTGTATATATATCAAGATGGACGGGCACAAAGTACGGTGTAATACTGTGCAGATTAAATTTATTATTTTGAACACTTATAAAATCACTCTTGCTGCAACGTCAATTCACTCTATATCTACTACGCATACTACAAAATCTGGTGAAACTTAGGGCATATTCTGGCTAGTCATTATCTGATAGCTATTTCAATTGAATACTTTACTAGAATATTGTGCATCCTACATTAAACCACCTCACATATGAAAACTGTAATATCGAGAAGCCGAAGAAACAAAAACAAACATTTGGCAGCACCTTCCAACCATTATCGCACTGCCAAGGAAGCTGCAAATGTGTAGATAAAATCTTACGACCAACATTATGTCGATAATAGAGAGAACTATAGGACAACGGCCCGTTTGAACATATTTGCAATACAAATCCGGTATTTATCGCACGTAAGTGGAAACTATACCAATATATACCGGTAATAGACCGCTTTGGTCCCTCGTTGGAGATTATGATAAGGTTGTAAAATAAAATTTAATTGTGGATAAAACTAAAGGACCTCTTTAAATGTGGTAGGTACTGTGGTACCTAGTTATATAAATATAATGTGTATACAGTGTTACAAGGCGCACGTCACCACGTCGCATCAAAATAGTAGTAAAATGATTTTTGCTGTATTAACCTTGTCATTCGCATTATTTAATTAAACGAATTTATCTTAGATGGTGATATTTACCAACGGGAAGAGATGGGGACTCCCCATCTCTTCCCGTGGGTGTCGTAACAGTTGTCTTAGGGAAAAATACAGGAAGGTGGCCGGTAGTTGCCTTCTGAGGAGCTGCTATCTTACAACGCAATCACGCCTGCCAAGCGTGTCGATTATGGCAAATCCTCCCCCTTAACAGGAAGGCTGAATTCAGTAGTGGAAAAACCGGCTGATACAGTAATAGTTGCTTCAATTTCAGAATGATCGATTGTATATTATGTAATCGAACATAGTGTCCGATAAGAACACATGATATCCTTCATTGTTATTGCCTGTAACATCAGAACATCACAGAAAAAGCTCAGCATTAGTATAGTGACATGTAATTTTCTCGCACAACAGATCATTTAATCATTTACTAGCGGCCGTTTCCAAAATACAAGGAAAAACTCCAATGAAGGGCGAGCAATTCTACGTAAGTAGACCTTGCCCTGAGTGAGGAAATTATATGTGTGGGTAAAGACCTACCGTGTATTACAAGTGAACAATTGGTACTTACGGCACGTTGAGGAAATTGAAATGTCAAATAAAATACCATATTGAAATTTAATAGTCTAGGTATTGAAGACTTTCGCATTCTCACTATTATACCTGTTGCTATATTGCTATACCCAAAATGCGTCATTTATACCATCATAAAAATGTATTTAAGAGCAGCAAGTACACCTCAATGTACACCACATATGATGCAATAAAAAATTGAGAAAATTGAATGATCAAAAATTAAAAGCTTGTTTTTTTATACCTTACATTATTTATACCGACTTTGCCTTGGCATTGCAAAATTGCTACCAAATACCTATAATATGTTTCAGCAGCTTGTCTTTCAAATTCAATTACCATATCAGGATGAGCCTGTTCTCTGCAGCAGCCTCATCTTTGAACACATCATAATCGTAGTCAAGATTAAACCCAAGAGCAACATTCAAGTTTGTCTTTCATTCAAACTACATTGACTATGCACCTAAACAATGTGTTGACATCCTGCTTAACCTGAGTTTTGTATACAAGAAAAGCCTTCTTTACTGTCTGTTGTCTATGTACATGTATGCTTGGTTATTTCCCAGGCTCATATGAAGTTCGGACTGGTCCATGGAATTAGTATACTATGTCTACTAGTTATATTATGGTCTTTAATCTGATTCCTCCTCACAAGTCATATTTACACCTCAGTAAGTACTATACATGGTGGAAGGGCATTTTTGCGAATGCTCGCCTGGCTAGCGACCACCCTCAAGTGGAACACCTAACACACCGTTAGTGAAGCACCTAACGGTGTGTTCCGGCAGCTGTCCTTGAGAGCCAGTAATTCTAGGTTAAGCCTGTTAACACCTTCGACCACATCATCACTTACCATCAGGTGAGATTGTGGTCAAAGGCTTACCTATCAGCAATAAAAAAAAAAATTACATATTGTTTAACCAGCTTAAGAAAATGTGGAGGTTTTCATTTCGATTCTATGTTATTTTCATTCTTTTT
Source organism: Plagodis dolabraria (assembly GCA_963854805.1). Classification (NCBI taxonomy): domain Eukaryota; kingdom Metazoa; phylum Arthropoda; class Insecta; order Lepidoptera; family Geometridae; genus Plagodis; species Plagodis dolabraria. The sequence goes on along the minus strand of OY978452.1, from coordinate 1,645,022 downwards.
TAATTATGAAGTTTTTTTTTCTAGGTCTTTAGATGTATATAATATTTATACATGTGAATTTTATCATCATCGGTTAAATGGTTTTTAAATTACACTCGAATAATTGAAGAAACTATTTGCCAATATACCTATAACTCTATTACCTACATGTTATTTTTTTTTAAATATAACTTATTATAGACTTTTTGCCCATCCCAGCGTAGCCTAAACACTAATAAACAAATATATTTTTAGACCCTCAAATAACATCAACTATTATTATTATGATTTATTTATTTATTATTACTATGATTTACAGTTTCAGACTGAATGAAGTTCCACTGAATGAATGAACATTTCCATATCAAAACTTGTTCAAATTAAGTGACCGTTTCAAGATTATATGTTAATGCAAGTCAAGCCGATGGTGACCAATGTAGGAACAAGCCGATGGTGACCAGTGTAGGAACAAGCCGATGGTGACCAGTGTAGGAACAAGCCGATGGTGACCAGTGTAGGAACAAGCCGATGGTGACCAGTGTAGGAACAAGCCGACGGTGACCAGTGTAGAAACAAGCCGATGGTGACCAGTGTAGGAACAAGCCGATGGTGACCAGTGTAGGAACAAGCCGATGGTGACCAGTGTAGGAACAGGGTCTTCCAGTCGTTACACTGGAGTAACATGCGGTGTAACTAAGAAGAACAAGTCTACTATTTAAGTGGGATTTGAGGGTGGGTGAAAGTCGATTATGTAGCAGTACCTATATTATACTAAAATAAAATAGTGTTTTTTTTTATAACGGAACAGTAGGTATTCTATAAATAAATAGTATAAAATAATTTGAAGATGTCAGACCATGAAAATGGGAGCTCAGAGTGATTTGAATCAATATGGTGCCGATTTCAAAAAGTTATTTAACAGTTTTCAGTGTTAGATTGTTTCCATTAAAAAAATATATTTTTCTGAAGTGTTTATTGCTGTGATTACCTAACCAACGGATTAAGCAACGTCCGCACCTACTTACAAAACTTTACCCTAGAGTGGACGCTATTTTTTAAAGTAGGTATTTGTTTTTTTTTTATTTTAAAATCATCTTTACAAACATAAAAAATTAAACTGATGTAACATTATTAAGTATTTTTTTAACAAAGTGGATTGATTGTTGTCCGAAATATATGAATTTTGAATTTGTATTTAAGAAGAACAGATTCAAAAGACCCAATTATGTTCATGGCATAGAATTTTGAGTATCTATTGCATTCTTATCGTGTCCTTTCTTGCCTCCTGCAATTACCCGCGCATACTGTTTTATTTTCTGATTTGTAAAACAAGGCAGTGACTTACCTCCCGACCCTCCTCTCTGCGACGTATTTAAGCCTGTCTTTATCCCTCCCGAAGACCCTAACTCTGTCAGCTCCCTCCAGCACACACTCCGGGTATTGGAACAGCACCTTCACGCCGTCCCCGCACGGGAACACGGAGCCGCCGTGCACGTTCAGCACGAATTGTTCTGACCAGTCCGCCTGTAACAGACAAGTGAGAACTTAATAAGAGATTGACGAACACAAACCACATCTCAGCTGCCATGATTTTCGGCAATATTTATTTTCAATAAGAGTACAGTTGTCAGCATATGACGGCGGGCGTGGTACCTACTGTACTGTATGAGCTGGATCGTCCACTGATAAACAAAGCCTCCCCCCTCATTGATAATTTGTTTTGCTATGAACTCCACTCTTAGCCGCCTGCTAAGAGTGGAGGATTTTGGGATCGGAATGTAAGATACAAGTTCCTCAGAAGGCGCTGCTGCTCACTTTCCGATATTTTACCATAAGACTCCTCTTACGACACCTACGGGAAGAAATGGGGGGACGACATTTTAGCCCGGCACGCCTCCCCACGAGCGATATACGCACTGTTTATTAGGTTTCTATGTCTACTTCAAAAGCGGACCTTTCTAGGATCATTTTCTATCTGCTTCCGAGAAATGTACTAAAAACTTTTTTCTCAAAAGGACAGTTTTGTTGAGATTAATATCAAACACTTACGATTGTAAATTCTACTAGTGTATAAAAACTGAGATAGATTTACTTATAAGTTTTATTTTTTCAACAAAAAGTCAAGTCTGTTGCGCATTTATTAAGACATAACCCACACATATGATGAGGAAATATGGAATAAATTTTGCAAATAAGACGTTGTTAAGAAATAGCTTTTATTTTAATGGAATTACGAGCATACAGTAGCCTGCCAAAAGAAACCGGCCATAATAACACCCCAAGCATAAAAAGTCTGCGTGCAATGATACCACACTCAAACCCAAGAACCCTAAACTTTTATATAGATTGTTTCCTCAACGAAGTTTGCAAATAATGTCCCAGTAAAATATAATTTTCCTCCAGTTCGGACCGCAGGAATATGCTACAAGAATATAAAAAGAAGTGAATCAGTAACAGCGAGTAACACGAAAATAAGGAAAAGTGAAAATATTTTAAGATAAAGAGATTAGAGTCGAGACAGATCTGTTGAAATTAGCTTATTTTATATTCTCTTAACAGGAGCTATAAGGGGATGAATTTTTCTTATTTGTAGAATAAAGCGGTGAACGAGAAATTGTTTTATTGTATTTGTACAGCACTGGAGAGACACTCTAAAAATTATTGTCTACTAATAGACTAAAATTATTACATAATATTCTGCATTGCCATGTAATTCAAGTTTGTTTGTTTTCTGGTTTTGGATATATTTTATAGATTCAGTTTTGTGATTGGCATGCCACATCCCCTGCCGATAACAAGAAGGAAATCTAAAGACACTCAGAACATGACGTTACTGGTAAAATCTCAGTATATTTTAGAGCTTATTGTGTAATTAGAATGGGAATGGACTAATATTGACATAATTTTGTCATTTTTTTACGACGACGTCAAATATGACGTGAGCTGTAACCTAGCCAAAGTCATGGTACGAGAAGTGAAACGACTTAAAAGCGCCGTCACGTTTATGGCGGGGAATTAAATACAAATATGTACTTTTTTTTTGGTTTTGTTGCTAGTTTTTCTAGTTGTACTTCATTAGAAAGATTATTTTTACGATTTCTGATATATTTATTGGCTTACTTACTTATTTTAATGATTACATATTTAATACGGCTAAATGTAATTTTAAACACTTTTAACGGTTATATGGATAGTTTAAAAATCATGTGCATTGGTGTAAACTTTACAAGCTAATACAGTAATATAAGGTAAAGTTTTTTTTTTATTTCAGAGGAAGAATAAAATGTATGTTACATTACACTTGTTTAAACGACGTATATCTAATAATCATCACTTTGTAGCACACACTTTATAGTATCAGTTGGCCCCAAACTCGGCCGATATTAATGTTATGGTCACGTAGATTGTAACTAAACGCAGCTACAAGCGCGACAACCTGCAGAATATTTGAATTTTTCGCTACATTAGTATCTATTTTTTAGGAATGATGATTAGCGGTCTTTGCGTGACTATTGATTCCTTTTCATAAATAATTTATCAAATACTTAAATCAAAAAGTAAAAGGAACAATATAAAATTAATACCTATTAAATAAGAATATAAAAAGTTAAGTACCTACTATGTAATAATTTTGTTATATATGTAAAAAAAAAAAACCCAATATTGCTTTTAATATGGCCCTTATAATAAGTATTAGATTAGATCCTCGATGTTTTTAGAAAGTAACTGAAAGTTAGTTACAGAAGCTGGATCTGAATGGAAAGGATCAACATTATAATATATTTTTATAAAGCAAGTCGCAGATTGTGTAATTCACCTTACCAATCGACAAAACTCAGTTTGCCGATTTTTACAAGCCAATTTTCTTTATTACATATCTATCTCAACCACCTCATAAAATATTCTCCGGGGCATTTACTGGTGCCCATAAATCTCAATAAGTGACGTACCTTTCTTCGTGCGAGGAGTTTTTTGTGGGAATTAAACACAATTCCGATATTCTGGGTGAAGCGGAGGATAAAATATGGAGTAATCCTGAATAAACATAGGGAGGTGATGATGTATCGATAATCGATAGAATTCATAAATAAATAGTTTAAATATTTATCAACATTCTATTAGAGTTAAACGCAAACATTTCTCTATATTTATTTCTAAAGAGCGTATTGACCGTTGAGATAGTTATTGTGTGTAAAATATTAAAAAACTTTAATTACGCATACCCAGTAATATTTTAATTATTTTTTACACGTTTTGATGTTATTTTCAAACGAATAGAGCACACACATACATTTATGACTATTTTACAGATGGGGCAACAAAGATTTAATTATTGATATGCTAAGATCATGGCTTTTCTCCTTCATATCTTCATTAAATACAAATAATTATGGCGTCATTCATTAATGTATGCTTCCTGTATAACTTTTAAATACAGTCTATTTTGCCAGTTTTGGGAGTTATTATCAAAATTTCAAAGTTGTTTATTGCTTTCATGAGTACATTTGATGGATACAATATTTAACAGAACATACATGAAACCCATTTGGGCATAGCATCATTATACAATCAAATACATGAAATATTACAGATGAAGTACATATTACCAACGTGAAACAGACCTATATTTGAAGTTGAAACATTGTCAATTTATTACAAACAATTTTAATCGTTTTTTTTAATCCATTTATAAATTTGTTCGTATTTGGTTTACCTCTTATCTCGTTTCGTAAATGGTTGTAAACTCTTATCGCGTTAACATAAGGGCTATTTTAATACATATTGATGCGACTTTTAAGTTGGGCAAATTTTTTTTTTGGGTCATTCGGGGGCCGTTTGCTAGATTTGGTTTCGTATCTTTAAATATGTTTGTATTTTTTCTAACAAATTTACATAATTCTAAAATACCTATACATACTGATTATTGTTAAAATGTTTAATTGTACAAAATGTCTGCACCTGCATATCCTCTAAATATTAAACAATAATTACATACGTTACATAATAAACATAAATGCTCTGCGTTTCGATAAATAGTTTATAGTAGACCGGCGAACATATTACAAATGAAATAAATGGGAATCACTTTGAAAACACCTTTTTGGGTTGCACAAAAACGAGACCAAAAAAATAATAGCTTTGTTGTTACTTTTAACAATATATTATCTCTACATAATATTCTTATTTACCGAAACAAAAAACCAATCGTGAGACATCCCTAGGCCTCCCACAGATTACGTACCAGTGATTGCATAACAAGTACATGAACCTGTACTCACCTAAATATTTATTGAAGTTTATTTCTGCGAGCCCTCATGGTTCGCTCCAATGGGCATTGTTTATGGAGATTTTTAATAAATTGGAGTGGATTTAGCGTTTATACGGAGAAACGGGTCCATATCGGGGGTTAAGCGATTTGAGGAAACTCGTTGTGTACACGCGATTAGGGAGGAATTGTGGAGTAAAGAAATAAAGCGGTGAATTGAGATTTTTTACTTCCCTGTACGTACACAAAATATAAGAGATTGTAACGGAACTCGCAAGTGGCCCACTTGATTTTCAGCGGTAACCCCTGTCTGTAACAGATGCATTTCTTCACAAGTCGTGAACTGCACTGCGCCCATCACCTTGAGACATACAGTTGTTAAGCCTCATGTGCCTGTAATTGACTGAGTCTCAAGGGCTGCTGCCGGAAATGAAATGAAATGACATATTGCAGAAACGTTTACATAATATGTACACAATTATGCGAAGCGTTTAAATAATTTTACTGTCATAGTCACACAGCTCTTACGAGCAAGTGCAGTTTTCCATATGGGCATCATTAACCTCGTTGGGTCTATATATTTTGCCCTAGAGTAAGATTTTTCCTCTAAGTGGTTAAAAATGCATCATGTTCATTAACGAAACATCCTATTTGATAAACACGTAATCATATTAGTGTCAGTATATTCAGTTTTTTTTTGAAGTGGTTTACATGACTGGAATACACTGTTAGCTGTTTGACGATAGATTTTCTACCTGAGGGTGTTCCCTAGCGAGGCGAATATTCGCAAATGACCTTCCACCATGGAGTGAAGCTGAAGCCGGTGGGGGGATTGGATCTTGTACCTGCGCCGCGGCACTCCATAGTTATTACCACTCGGCTATCATTGCTTAAAAATATTCTTGGTATATAATGTTATTCATTTCTATGATGAAAAAAGTTTAAAGCGTTTTATTATATACTAGTTTTGCCCGCGTTGAAAGGTGTAAAACCACGCTAATACGAAAGCTATCCTACGTAAGTAGTATATACTTATGTGCCAAGGTAATAAACCCATTGCGCTGTTTCAGCACATGAATGTATATTTTTTTATTCAGATGGTTTTAGTGTCAACATACACGCACACAAACAAAGTTATCATTGTATGTAGGTATAATTTTAGTTTAACGTCAGTGAAAAGCTCTCAGATCGTGACTAGTGCGAATTGGGCCAAACGCGAAAGTTTGTAAGTATAGATGTTTGTTACACTTTCACGCAAAAACTACTGAATTGGCTTTAATGTAACTTTACAATAACATAGCTTAATCAGAATAACACATAGGCTATAGTTTATAAAGAAATTGTGTGAATTGTCCCAAATATAACGATAAGTGTCAATTAAGTAGGAAAAAATTCTGCCTAATCTGGCTTGTTCTGCGAAGACCTTTAGTATATTATGTAGAACGACGATGTGTACAAAATAGTGAACCATAAATAATATCTAATAGATAATTTACTTCTAATACATATTTGGTAATATTGAAAGTAGTGATCCTTATCAAACAAATATTATAAAGGTGAACGAATGTTGTGTTGTATATTTATCAATTCTTCACGCTCAAACAATTGGACCAATTTTGATAAAATTTGTTATGGAGGTAGATAAGGCGCTGGATAAACACACATGATACTTTTTTATCATCATCATCCACAACTACACGGGTGTAAACGCAGGGTGCACCTTGTGAATTAATGTTTTTTTTTGTTTTGATAACAGCTTCAAAACTATTTCTACAAGTTGGTGATTCCAGTATCTTGTTATATAGAGAATATAGTAGCTACGTAGCAAACTGAAATTTCGGCTTTCGGTTACCATCTTATGTTATAGAACCTCCCTCAAATATTATTATATTGAACACAAATCACCACCAAAATTGGTTTCGTTGTTTGCACTTTGTGTACAGAACCCGAAAAAACAATAATATCAAGTTTTTTTTTCTTCAGACGTTACAGAATGATGTTGAAATTTTGATAGAAGAATTTCGGTTAAAATATGAAAAATTGCATGCATGGTAACAATATTGTGGTTACCTTTATGAAAGCCGTAGCGAGATCCTGAGGCCCGGCGGCGGCGGCCGGGCGCAGGTTGAGCGCGTAGTCCCCGGCCTGCCCGAACAGCTCGCAGCGGAGAGTCATCGTGCGACGTCCCGGGAACCCGTGCATCTATACACATGTACATTATAAGTACAAACATTAAGGGTATATTTTAGACGAACGCCCCCATACAAAACGCAGCTCCAATCTCATTTTAATAATAGCGAATAAAACTCAATGATTTTTTACCTACGTAATTACTACCCTAATATCTAGGTTTGTGGTGCATCAGATTTTCATTAAATTATACAGTTTTGAAATTACACTACCTCAAAAACTCGTAATTTTAGATAAAAGAAAGACCCAACTTTAAGCATCTCTTTCAAGAAAAATAAGCATGTTTTTAATATTTCTATTGCACCACAAACATGGGGAATATAATGAACTTTCTATATTGGGAAGTTATTTATACATGTGTACTATACTTTTTAAATAAATCTGGAGCTACGAATAACGGGCTCAAACTCCTAAAAACGAGTGCTATATACTAAACGCTATATAATAAAAAAAAATATTATTAGTCCAAAAAAAAAGGATTTAAGCCAGAAACGATAGGTCTAATAATACACTATATTTACATGCGAGTTTTTTTTTTTAATAACATGTTGAGTTTATATGAAAGTTCACACTTTGGCTGGCGGGTATATGTCCTTAAGAAAAAAAAATTTTTTTGGTGTAGTGTAACTATTGTAAGTTGTCACATATTTGTTCACGTTGTGTATGGAATCGGGAGAGAATTTTTTAAATTCTTTTAGTATATTTGATTTAATTTTTTTTTTTTTTTATTGCTGGTAGGTAAGCCTGTGACCACAATCTCACGTGATAGTAAGTGATGATGTGGTCGAAGAGGTCTTAACAGGCTTAACCTAGAATTACTCTGGCTCTCAAGGACAGCTGCCGGAACACACCGTTAGGTGCTTGGCGACAGATTTTCAACTTGAGGGTGGTCGCTAGCCAGGCGAGCATTCACAAAATGCCCTTCCACCATGCGTTGAAGCTCAAGCCCGCGGCGGGATTCGAACCATGGACCTGCTGCGCGGCAGTCCATAACCAAAGCCACTGAGCTATCACTGCTTCAAGATAATTGATTACACAGTTACAATAGTTTCTTTTTTATATTATTGACGCTCTAAGGGGTCAGTTATATAATAATGTGCGTTGGTAATTTTAATTTTTTAAAGATATTATTTGACCTATATTATTTAAACTCGCAAATACAATGAAAGTGTTTAATTTTGGAACATTCGTGTTTTTTATGTTTGAAATGTTAGCCTTTGACAACTATCTCTCCTGATGGTAAGTGATGATATCATCATGATCAGCCGGAAAATGTTACACAATGAACGGCTGTCAGGCATTTGCATCCCACCAAAAAGCACTTTTTTCATCCCACGGCTGACGTGAGTTCCACAATGTCACGGTAATGTTATAGATAACATTACCGTGATAATGTCGTCGGTCCAGATAGTCGCAGGCCTAATACATCTTTTGGTGTAGTGATTTGCTTACGGGTACAACAGAGCTCAAATAAAGCAGATGGTAGGCAGAGATGTGTAAACAGACACATTTACATCGAATAGGTATAAGTAATCGACAATTATTTAATCCAGTGATGGTATAGATTAACAAGGTATTGTATACAATACGGAACCGTCTAGGCAATTTTATTTTCTAGGTAATATATACAATACTTAGGAATTCTACAAAATGCCATTAGACAAAGGTAAAGTATATAAATAATAAACATAAACACTTTTTTTGTTGAAAATAAGCAACCTTCAGTGAATTTTTCAGTTGCCGGTATGTTCGGGTACAACCCGAGCACACTGTGCCAGAACTTAGTCGGAGTTTCCACGCTCTAATTTCCAGGTAACTAATAACAAATGACTTATTCATTTATGTTTTATCACAGATAAGGTTTTCGGTTTGTGTGAACATACCTGCTAGCCACATATTTAGGCGATGCGGGATTTTATAGAATGGATAAGTAAAGTATGTAAGAAATGATATTTTATATATTTCATTCACGTTTCAGACATCGCATATAATACTGGATTATACAGATTTCCGATGAACATATAATAGTAGTTTATGCAACTGTCATATAATAGAGGGTATTAAAACATGAGTGTAGTTTTTTGAAACGAGCCGCAGGCGAGTTTCAAATTTTTTTTTTTTTTTTTTTTTTTTTTTTTATGCCTAATAGGTTAGCCTTTGACCACTATCTCACCTGATGGTAAGTGATGATGTGGTCGAAGATGTTGTACAGGCTAACCTAGAAATACTGGCTCTCAAGGACAGCTGCCGGAACACACCGTTAGGTGCTTGGCGACAGATTTTCAACTTGAGGGTGGTAGCTAGCCAGGCGGGCATTCGCAAAGAGTGCCCTACCACCATGCTGTAACGACTGTCATCCTAAGAAAACAACCGGGACCGACGGCTTAACGTGCCCTCCGAAGCACGGAAGCGATCAGTAGTAATGTCACCAGCGGTCACCCATCCAACTCCTGACCGCGGCGGACGTTGCTTAACTTTGCTGATCGATTCAGAATGGCTAAGCAAACTTCGCTACGAGCGCTTCGAAAAATAAAATTACACGAGTGTTTTAATACCTAATTATTTGCAGTTGCATACACTACTTTATTTAATCTCATGGCTATATTATTTTTTTTTACCTGTATTTCAACTCTCTGTGGCTATACGCTTTTTTTGATTTTTCTGGCAAAAGACTATTCGTCAGTTTCGTAGCTGTTTCTAGAATGTCAGGTGGAGTTAAATCATCAGTATCGTGGGTGTCGCTTGACATTTTTGCTACTAAAGTTTTATCCAACAAAATATTACTCAAATTCGTATGTACGAAATAGCGCCAAAATTTAAAAAGTCTGTTATTGGTCTGTTGGCTCGGAACCAGCGCAGCGCGTTGCGCGCGCATCTCGCTCACCATAGATAATGTGTACTTAAATTGAATTGAAGCCTCCTTGGTCGGGACACATTGTACTTTAATAATAAAAAAATTGTTTTAAAGCATTGTTTTGTTAGGAGAACAATGCTTTAATTCAACTTTTTAATTTTCTTAAAGAAGTATGTACATAAAATATGCCAATAAAAGTCTGTATTTAATTTCATAATTAGAATATTACCGAATGAGATTATATAAATATATATATATAATAGTTGTCCAAAGAAGGATGGCGACGCTCCATACAACTTGAGACCCAACATTTTTAAAAACAATATGTGGCGTTCAGTTCTAATACTTTTCATTACTGATAATTCAAGATATGAGAATGAAAATGTGGATTGAATTCAGTACCTAGGAGTCGGAAGAAAATAATACTCAGAGGTTTTGTACTTTCTTATATTATCTGTCATAGTATTGAATAGATGGGTCTGACAGGAAGTTATTTATACCTTTTGTCATAGCTTTTACGGATTTTAAGACTGTGTTAGTGGTTTATTACAATATATAAATTGTCAAAACAATCACGCTTCTAAAACTTAGTGATTACACCCTCATTGCACGTATCGCCACGAATTCGATGGACCACAAATGGGTTCTTTTCAGCGGCATTTCTATCACAGATCAGTAAGATTATGGTCCGAATTACGCCAACAGTACTAAAAGTGCTCACTGCTGAGAGTAGTTATAAATGGACCGATGGGAATATGCAAGCTCATGGCCGTTTGCATTTCTACAATTCGGAGCAAGTAAAAGCGTGACTATGACATTATATTATGTATCTAAAAATAAATTATTATCTACGTACAATAGGTATCAATCAATCAATTCGGACTGCACCAAGAAAGAGTGTTTTTACTACCACGAGACTAAATTAAATGTCAATGTCATCACTACTGACTGACATCAGAAAATGACAATGTAATTTTTTTTTTTCGTTATTCGGCTTCGAATCATTTTGCTTGTTGTACCCAATCTATGTACAAAATGACATAAATGAATTTGCAAATAACTCAAGATTCCCTACTTTTAAAAATATACAAACAATTTTAAATAATGTTAAATAGGCTGACAATTAAAACAATACCTAATACATTCATGAACGCGCCCTGGTTTACTTGGGTCAGTGGTCGCCATCATTCTTAACGAACAACACACATTTACTAAAACAAATCAATTATCCATTCTAAACAACAAAATAACAAGAATGAGATTAATATAACACAATTGCAGGACATTATAGTTTTCTTTATTACGTTCATAAATAACGAATCTCATTTACCTTAATAAACAAATGGAGTGTATGCGGAGCCATTTCGTTTGCGCAGCTAACGACACTTCCCTACCACCCATGATATACGATGTTCATTAGTTTTTGTATCGGCCAATGATTTCTTCTTCCTTCATACCTATACTTGCTCTTATATATTATAATATGTTATCCTCCGTTTACTTGTATAATTCATAAACTCTATTTATTGTAATAAAGTTTTCTATATCGATGCTAATAGGTCGTGAAGCTTTACTACCTAGGATTGGCCTGGAGGCCAAAAACTTTGTATCTAATCTACCGCTAATTTGAACTGGGTTAGTACATAGGTAGTACAGTAATGGCGATCATGTAGTTGTGTACAAGACAGAAACCAGAAATAAAAGAGCTGGAACGATCGCAGAAACGATCCCCATCCGGCGAGGCACCGCTCCGGTCATCCCTACGACCGTAGAGGAAACGGCGCCTACCTCACTAATGGCGCCTGCTAACCTACCGAAACCAACCACACAACAGCAGCCTAAGAAAAAGAAGAAGAAGGCATCCAAAAAAGCCAAAAATGAAGCCACAGCGCTACCACCAAAAAGGCCAGAAGCCACAGAGAAAGAAGCGCCTCGCCGGGATTCACTCGGGCAGACCATAGGCGTATTGAAGGAAATCCTGGAGGCGGTACAGCAGGGTACCGATCCAGAAACCGCAACCCTCCAAGGCCTGATGCGTATCCTACAAAATGGATCACACCGGGACTAAGATAATTCACTGGAATGCCAGTACGCTCGCGGGGAAAGCACGACTGCTGACCAACTTTCTCCGCGAGCTAGACATAGACATAATGTTGGTCAGCGAGACACATTTGAAAAAGGAAAATAAACTGAAGATCCCCAACTACTTCGTTTATCGGAAAGATGAAACCAACGAACAGGGCAGAGCGTATAGGGGGCTGGCAGTCATAGTCCACCGAAGAATCGTTCACCAGCTGATCCCAATAGAAGAATTCCAGTCGTTCCAAGCACTGGGAATACTTGTAAACATCGCCGGTCAAAACCACCGAGTGTTCGCGATGTATCGGCCGCCCAGAACACAATGGGACACAACGGAACTGGAAAAGATACTAGACTCAGACTTGCCAACACTCATGGCCGGCGATGCCAACTCAAAACACAAGACCTGGAATTCTTCAAAAACAGATTGCCACGGAAGAAAGCTATACCAACACTCGGTACTATGGCTATGAGGTCATTGGGCCAGAAGATCCGACACACTACAGTGAAATTGGAACTGAAGATGTCATTGATCTAACCATACTGAAAGGTTATGAAACGCTACCAACTCAGGAGGTGCTCCCCGACCTACCATCCGACCACAGACCTGTACTGCTAACACTGAAGGACCTCCCAAGCAGAGTGGCCGCCCCCGCAGGGAGGCGGAGAATTTGTTGGGAGGCCTTTAGCTCGGACGTCCAAGACAGGACTAAGACGAGGGCTATAGTGACACCAGAAGACGTCGATAATGCCACTGAAGAACTCACCACTGCGATCCAACTGTCTCTCAACACAGCGTCGCACACCTCCAAACAGGGGGGGAGCAGAGCCTCCCTCCCAGTAAGGATAAGGAAACTCATTCGCGAGAAAAGAGACACAAGATTACAGTGGCAGATGACTCGGTGTCCACGACTAAAAACCAAGATGAACGCTTTAGTAGAAGAAGTGAAATTAGAATTGCAAACACACGCAGGGGGAACATGGGAGGCACACATTGAGAGTGTGAGTGAAGAAATCCCCTCTGTCCACCGTCTGTGCAGAAGCCTGGGAACAGAAAAGGTACCTACGAGACCATTACTAAACTCTGACGGGAACCTAATGTTCGAAGCGCAAAGTAGAGCAGAGATTTTCGCAACCCACCTCCAAACACAATTTGAACCCAACCCAGTGAAGTACCCAGAACATGAAGCGACTGTAAAAGAGCACCTCCTTCAGTACTTCAGTCAGCCACCCGCAGAAAAGGAAACTGACACAGAGGAAAAAATTTTCTTCTCACCAGGAAGGGTAGCAAGACTTATAAAGCGGCTGCCATCCAAAAAAGCCCCTGGCTTAGATAAGGTTACAAATGAAGCCTTAAAACACCTGCCTGTAAAGACGATCACCGCCCTTACAAGGATATACAACGGCATTATGCGCACAAGCCACTTCCCCACAGAGTGGAAAAAGGGCAAGGTGATCATGTTGCATAAGCCAGGGAAATCGACAAGAAAGCCAGAAAGTTACCGCCCGATCACCCTCTTAAGCACACTATCCAAACTGTTTGAGAGGTTACTGCTCTTCCACCTGACGCCACACATTAAACCCAGGGAAGAGCAGTTCGGCTTTCGGGCAGAACACTCCACTACGCTACAAGTAACGAAGCTTATAAATGAGATGGCAGTCTGCTCGAACAAGAAAGAGTACGTAGTGACGGTTCTCCTAGACATGGAGAAAGCATTTGACAAAGTATGGCACGAAGGCCTGCTTTATAAGCTATCCATGTCAACTGCACCTAGGAGAATCGTCCGAATAATAGCATCCTTCCTGGAAAACAGAAAAATAGTGGTAGCAGTTGAAGACACCATATCGACTGAGAAACCAGTCTTAGCGGGAGTGCCGCAGGGTAGCTGCATCTCCCCGTTCTGCTACGCGTGGTATACCAACGACATTCCTGTCGTTGGGCACGCGAAGCTGGCCCTTTACGCGGATGATGCAGCTTACTACGCGGCATCCTTCAAGGCCGAAAATGCCGTTGCAAGAGTCCAATCAACCCTAGACGCCCTCCCAGAATGGCTGGGGAAGTGGAGGCTTTCTGTGAATATAGGAAAGACCCAAGCCCTGATCACAAGCCGATGCAACCTACCTAAAAACGTGAAGCTAATGGGGCAAGACATCGAATGGAAGACAGAAGCTAAATATTTGGGAGTTACAATAGACAGAGGCCTCCACTTTAAAAAGCACATTGACACCACAATTAACAAGACCAGAGCAGCAGTAAGAAAACTGAATCCACTTTTTAAATCCAAGCTACCACTCCGGGCCAAGATTATGATATACAAGACGTACATCAGGTCAAGACTGACCTACGCGGCCCCGGCGTGGTATGCCCAGCTATCTACAACACAAAGGAAAAGATTGCAAACAATCGAAAACAAGTGCCTCCGGACCATCGTAAACGCACCGCGATATGTGCGGAATTCTACGGTGGCCCGCGACCTCAAGATTGAGACCATAGAAGCTTTCATAACACGCCTTTCAACAAACATGTTCGAAAGAGCAGACGCCTCGGGACACGCCCACATTAGAGGCATAGCACCGCTTCACGCGAAACCGCCAGAAATAACCAGAGGCAAGAAAACGATACCACTACCAAGAGAAATAATCCCACAAGACCAATCAAGAATCCAAGAAGAAGAAGATGTCACAACTGACATGACAAAACCCCCGGCGACCACTGTCTTGGTCGCTGATCGGCGCGCTGGGCTTCCCACCAGCGGGATCAAACTGGCGGGGCCTCCGTGATCGCCCAGACACATAGTGGCCGCCGGGCGGCCGAGTCATGACACCTGACATAGTCAAACAAGAGACTCATCTATTTTTATAGATGAAGAAGAGCCGGGGAAAGAGGGCACCGCCCTGAAACCCCTTTACCTGAGGCAGCTAGCTGCTTGAGAAGAAAACACGATGGATGTAGTTGTGTAATTAACAATTTCTGATTGAAAACTTTATTCTGACAATGTTAGTTAGCAACTGAGCCCACCGCTATAAAAATATTGACAATATAAGAAACCGAAACGGAAGGCAACACTTTCGTCCGGAAACTAAATATACAATTGAAATGGCCACATCTTGGCTTACTAGATGATAGATATATGAATAATTCCTTATAAATTTAATAGAACCAAGCTTCCTACCTGAACTTAAAGGAAGAGTTCTCATAGCGTTTTCCATAAAAAAATAATTTCGTTATATTTTAAATATTAGGTGTTATTTTACTTGCATGATATTTGTACCGTAGAACTCCCTAACTTCGCCCAGCAGGCCTAACATCGCCAGAATTTTCAAACTGGATATCTTTGTCTGTTATTTAGATTTTTTTCCCTTTTCCAGCTTATTAGAAGGAAATAAAGTGTGTAGTAGCACAGCACACACGAAAAGAACTTACCAACACCAAAGTTTTTTTTTTCTTTTTTTTATGCCTGATAGGTTAGCCTTTGACCACTATCTCACCTGATGGTAAGTGATGATGTGGTCGAAGATGTTGTTCAGGCTAACCTAGAATTACTGGCTCTCAAGGACAGCTGCCGGAACACACCGTTAGGTGCTTGGCGACAGATTTTCAACTTGAGGGTGGTAGCTAGCCAGGCGGGCATTTGCAAAGTGCCCTACCACCATGCTGTAACGACTGCCATCCTAAGACAACAACCGGGACTGACGGCTTAACGTGCCCTCCGAAGCACGGACGCGCTCAGTAGTAGTGTCACCAGCGGTCACCCATCCAACTCATGACCGCGGCGGACTTAACTTTGCTGATCAATTCAGAATGGCTAAACAAACTTCGCTACGAGCGCTTCAAAAAAAGTCTTTAAAGACAAGCCTCTTATATTTTACTAGTACCTTACACATATGTTTGTCTGTTCATAGAAGCAAAGACAACACCTAAATCTTTTTAGTTTTGGAAATATTCGCTTGGGCATTGTTAGGACGCAATTTTCAATTGAAGTGTGTAAAACCTTGCCCAGCCCTAGGGTTGTTACAAACTTGATTTGTTCAGTGTAGGGAACCGAGTTAACTAACTGGATGTGTATTTAAGTTTTTCTCAATCATAATTGGACATGTACGAGTAATAGCAAATGTGAATACATTTGATTTTAACTGGCTTAACGACATTTAAATAATTAACTTGGCGGTATTTTCAAAAATTTTCAATATAAAAGCGGGCGAGTTTAGGTCGTTCTACGGTATTATAATTTGCCAGTTTTCCTTAAAATAAGGTATGTGTTTTCAAAATTATCAACAATACTCACTTTGTATGGGAAATATTTTTGAAATATTTTTTAAATAAAGAGATAAATTTATATTGAGCAGAAACATCACAAATCACAAGCATACATATTTAGGTATATGAATGCATAACTTCACCGAGTTTTACTTGGAAATTACGTTGGTATAAAAAGAGCTATGAAGACACTTCCCTTAATAGAGGTCAGTGACACGAAATTACTTTTTATATCCACCATATGTTAAGTGGTAATTTTTGCCCATAGCAGATCATGCATTTTGATGTTACAAAATGTTATTATTACAAAGTGACGAACTGCACTGCGCCCATTACCCTGAGACATTTATTTGTTAAGTGTCATGTCATGTGCTTGTAATTTCATGTTTACTACGAATTATGAATACTTTCTCGCTCTCAAGGACCGCTGCCGGAATACACTGTTAGGCGCTTGATGTGATTGTTTTATTTGAAGGTAATAAGATGAATATTAGTATTTTGGAAAATGCCGTTCTACCATACGGTGCAGCTCAAGCCGGCGGCGGTGGGAATTTGATCACGAACCTGCAGCACGGCGCGCGGCGGCACTCCATAGCTATTACTAGGCGGTTCCAAAATTACAAATAGAGGTTGTTAAATCACCTAGTAACTTTTGCCGCAGCTTTTTATAGCATTTCCTCGAGAATTGCTCAATTAGAAATAAATTGTAGCAAACGTTTCATTTTTTGACCACAGGCATAGTAAGGGATGTATAATAATAATGAATTATGTTCTTAATATAATTAATATAATATCTTAACTCCTTAGGCTATATAAAAAAATTAGGTACAAATTTCATCCAAATATCATCCGTTGTCAACAACGCAACCTACTTTATTTACTACTTTTTACAGCTACAAACAAAACAATATCTGATTGAGAAATATCCCAAAAAATATCGGTTAAATTACTTACAAAAGATTTCTATCAGAAATTGCATTATATTATTTAATTTCCTTATGCTACATTAGATGCGTTACTTTCAACTATGTAATTGTTCTCAAAAGATTGCGGCTTTTATTTCGAAATTGTAGTTAGTTATCTAAAAAGAATATGAAATTATTAAAAGAAAAATAATTACCTGTTCTGAATACAGGACGTGGGCATGCGAACTAGTATTCTTCCCATCACACAACACAGCTCCACCGCTAGAATGTCCACAGTACAGCAGTTCCAGCCAGAAGTCAGCACTGGACTCAACTGGCGTGCAAACCACTCTTGGAAAATCCAGAATAGCCGTCACCTGCCTCTGAGGGTACGTAGCTATCTGTTCCGGAGTCACGTCCAGATTAGCCGACGGCCACATCACGTCAAACTTCCAAGACTTCACTACACTGTCACGAGTTTCCATAATACTACCCTCGTCTCGTTTCACTCTCACATTGTCTGTTGCACTATTTTTAACGTCTCGCTTGTCGAAGTTGTCGTCAAAAGTGTCTGTATTGTTGTCGTAGTCTGTTACAAAGTTGTCTTTGTCCGCGATCAGCTCGAGGTAGTAGGTACCACCTCGGGAGAAGTATCCACAGGGAAGGGTGACTCTGCTCTCAGCATCTAGAGCTAACGGCATGGTGGCAAGGAGAGTCCGGTCTTCGTCTCCTTCCCTGGCAAGGCGGACCTTTAAGCCGGGTCCGATAGCTCCGTGGACCTCGATGTGGACGTCCCCGCCCAGGGCCACGATGGTGGACGGGATGTCCACCCATACTTGATTGAGGTCTGTTCTGTCGTCGCTCGCGTAAGGGTTTACGAAGTTTGCGCCGCCTGTAGACAAATAATCTTATGTTAACAATTATTGTACGAAATAATGAACTTTTTTACAAATTTATCTGCTTTCTATTCAATGCAGCCGACATTAGCTACAACCTGGTGTTGTAGCAGTTACTATCACGCAAAATAAGAGTCATTAAGATAAGGCTAGGTCAGTGCAGTTTCAGTGGACTAGCACACGAAGGTTAATTTAAATATAGATCGCGTTTAGACTAAAGTAACACGAAGCAAACTACATTTATAACATATGCCTATATGAATCTAAATCAGAAGTTCTAATTTAAATTCGTGTGGGCTTTAATTTGAAATTAATAAAAAAGTAATGATGATCTTAATGCCAATATTTGCAACCATTATTAAAACTCTATATTCGATACATTTAACTTTATATTCGTTATTATAATATAACACAAGTCAAATAAGAGACCATAATAAGAGCGTCGTAGATGCCTTAATTGATCATATTATTTTGACTTTGCCTAACTGCTTTTGTTGTAGTAGCTGTAGTGTTGTTTATAGTTTGTCGTGTTTTATTAATGAAGGCATACGGACAGCTGTTTAATTTTCATAAAAGTAAGTAGTATCTATTACTATTTTGTTAGAGAATCAGCCCCTAGACCGGTCATTGCGACAGTTTTACCACTTAACCATATTAAAAAGTATGGGTAGTAGTTGTGTGGAGAATAATAATAAAAAGCTTCTAATTATAATAATACATATGTATGACATCTATCAGAGCATTCGACAGTAGAATCGTGTATTTTGTGGCACTGCAGTGATAGCTCACCGGTGTCTGACTGTTTATTGCCATTTCAGAGGTGTTTCAATCATACCGGTTGGACTTTAGATTGTATGAGAATGCTTGCCTAACTAGATAACAAGTAATAGGTACCTAACGGTGTATGTATCCTGACGGTTTTCGTTGACTTCCAGTTTGCTACTAGCATAATAATTTACTCATAGATGAGATTGTGATCAAATGCCAGCATGCCGATCATATTAAAAATTTGTAAAAATGACAACCAAGTTCGCAATATATATGTTTATTAAAAATTACCTATAGGCAATGCCCTACAAAACCTCAGAAACTTGCTTTAGCGGAAATTGATAAGTCTCTGATACAGTAATTGAATAGGTAATTTGTTGCTCCTTATATAATGAACGGTAAGCATCATGTCATGTCGATATAAAACCTCTCATTGGGTTAACAACTTCAAATAAGTCCGAAACTGGTCGGAATCTTTCCGATAAATATAACGCGGGTCCTAGGCGGTTCTTAATAAGTTAATATCAGAGAGTTGAAATATTAGAGTAGTTATATCCGAACACCACTGCTCTAAAAGCTTACTAGAATTTACCTATCTACATACCTACGCACATATATATGCAGTTTGTAATGACAAGGAAAGAACGCTCATTTTTATGCGTCATATCTGTTGTAAAAAAGAGATAAATAAGCAATTCGTGTAACCACCGAACCTCCACGAGACGTTCCGATCACCATTACACTGCGATCTCTTTCACTCTCTCACACCAAACGATACACATATCTCGGTCATCCATTTCATTGAGATTAGTTCCTAAGATGAAACAAAATGACGATATTTTGTATTTCATCAATAAAATCAATAATTACGCGTGAAATGAAACAGTTTTCTTATCTCTCACATTGCTTGTATAATTGGTGCAGAGTCTAAAGACTTGTGTCTTTAGACTGCAGAAGGCATATTGTCCACAGATTATTCCTAAAAAACACGATACGATTAGCGGCGATGTATTCACCGGACGCTCGGAAGTGCAAGACTGGTAGTGACTCTGGTAATTACCCTGAATTTGTCTATTAAATATGGAGGGCACACAACTCATCTACAATTAAAAAAATCTTAGGTTAATATGGATAAAATTCGCCATAGTTTTCAAAGTGAAGTATCCAACTAATATCAGAATATACACACCAAAAACATTAACTTACGTTTGAATATGCTATGGAAGCTAAATAAATTAAATTCTACTTTGACGTGTTTAATATTGAAAACACTAGGAGAAAACAAGCAATGAAAATGTTTTGTTACTGTCTGAATTTAAAACACGGAAATATACTTAAAGTGTAGCAGAAAGGATCAACACTGGCATGACAATATTTAATAATTTATATGTTGACAATATTTAATAATCTATAGATTATCCAGGTATACATACCTAGGCTTATTGGCAAATACTGCTTCAGTTAATTGAGAGTAAATTAAAAACTATTCAATTTATTTTGGACCCATTTGGTCATATACTGTACCCCACAAATATAATCGTCCAGATGCGTGGTTATACATAAATATATATAAACATAATATAGCATCTTATCTCTGTTGTCTGCAGAGCGTGCGTCATTACAAAAATAAATATATTAAAAATAATATAACCAGTTAAAAAGTGAATATATATTGTATTCTCGCACATATAGGACTTCATATGGATACTTCAAAGAAGAAGTTATTAGGTCATCATACGTTTCATATTTTCGTTTGCTATTTGAAACGCTTTACACGCGCTGCAGCGCGCTCGAGCGAACGCACGCCCTTACTACATGTTATGTTCAATTTGTGAAGCTTCTCAGATCACCGAGTATATGGGTAATTGGATGAGATCAAAGTAATCAATCGCATGGCCGCCTCTGAAAATGACAACACTAATTTGGTGATTCTCGTGAATAATTTTGGCAGGTGATATTAGGTTGGCGATGACGATATTTTCTATTTGTTATCGACAAAATATGGGTGAAATATTACGTGACAGAGTAATTTTGCTGAAATTATCCTAACAGTGTTATTATCTCTTTAAATCACTAAATCTTGATCTCACTAAATAATCGCAAATTCGTCTTGGTGCTATGTAAAAATGGGCGAGACTTACTTATACCATCTACCTATCAGGTTGATGAAGGTGAAGGTTTATGAAGGTGCTTGAAGGAGGTTGGCTTGGATTAGGTTGAACCTCAATTCGCTAGGTATCAGGAACAGACAGACGAGTATTTTGAATCCATTATTATCTGCCAGGTACATATTTTTATTAAAACTTTCGTAAGTAGTTAACATATTTAAATAATATTGTCACCGATTTCAGTTACGTTAAAAACAATCGAGTAGCTCGATCTCAGCCGGTTTCGCGACTTTCAGAGTCACTTCTTCAGGAGTACGTTCACTCCCAACCGCGTCCGCGCATGCACTGTCGTCTGCGGCGGCCCGCGGCGGCGTGCGAGCGGACCGTGCGCGCCGCTGCTCGACTCGCGAGACGCGCGCTCTGACGTCAGCGCCGGCGCCGGCGCAGGTGCATTGTTTATGTTATTATTTTATTATGAGCGACAGTGATTCTGGTGACGACGACGAAGATAATAACATAAACAATGCGCCGGCGAAGACATCGGAGCGCGCGAGTGAAATTTATAAAACGTAAGTGAAATCGATGACATTATTATTTAAATAGGTACATAATCTCAGAGAAATGAATAAGAAAGAGGGAGTATAATGAAAATCAAAAATGAAGCATCAAATTCGACCAATTTTATGTAAGACACAACTCACTCACACAAACGTATCCAAATTCGGCCAATTTTGTCCTCATTCACGAAAGACCATCACACGCTATGCACGTCACACATAACAGAATAAATAAAATAAAAACCATCTTGAGTATTAAAACACACTTAAGTATTGAATATAATGTACTTTCTTTAATATTAAACAACGCAATTTAGGTTATAATTTCGAATAAAAATGTAAACAAAAGTGTTGCATACAGACATACATTTTAGATTGTTACCAAAAGTGTGCAGTTTTCATAAATCACTGTACGTTTCACTACTTACTAAGGTTATATACTTTAAATAAACAAGCTTATGTTTATTAGTGAAATCTTAGAGGCTATAGTAACTTTTGATTTTCTTTAGACTCCCTCTTTCTTACTTATTGCTCTGAGTTATGGATGTTCAAACAAAAAAAGTATCGATATTTTTTTCGATATAATTTATCGTAATGTTTTACTTTGCGATATATCGGAGAAAAATATCGATATTTTCGATATATCGTAGAAAATGCTTTTCTTGTTTAATTAATTTAGCTAGTCTATAATATTAAATATTTGACAGGTTGATATAAGCAAAAAGAAACAATAAGCTTTATTTTTTTAATTCGCAATATTTTTCTTTACACCTTGGATTAAAAATATAGGCTTGCATAAAAAAATGCCGTTGTGTCGTAACTGTGAAGGCTTATTGTTTACAATTCATGGTTTTACTTTTTAAATACGTTGCCAACCATAAATCAGTATCTAATTATTTACTTATTTATATTGGTACACAAAACAGAATACAATCACTAAAAAAACACATCATATAGGTTGACATTTACGAGCCGGAGTAAATTATTAAATATGTGTACACATTATGATCAGCATAATTAGCAGTATGCACTTATATTATACTGTTAAAAGTTAATAGAAAATGATAAAATTAAAGAGGTGTTAGCAACGTTTACGATCAATTTGCCATAAAAAACAACTTTGCCAACATCCCTTTCGAAAATGTAAAGGTTTTGGTCAAACATGTCAAGTGAGCTATGGTGTTGTATCGGTTGAATAATATCATTGATGTATCGATATACATATCGGAAGCGATATATGGTGTTCATGTATCGGTATTTTTTGTAATATCGTGCACTCCTACTCTGAGTTCACGATAGACTGTCGCACATTACACACGTCACACAACTGAATAAGTAAACTAAAAATGCCCACTTGCATGTTAAAACACTGCAAAACAGAACACATTCAGTGAAGAAAAAGTTATCTGGAATTACTTTTCATACGTAAATATTGAATTTAATGTACTTTCTGCTTATTCCGTCAAAAAAAAAAATAAAAAAACACACAATAAAACGGCACCTGCGGCGAAACCATACCATATACGTAACCTAACACGCCTTTGGTCAATTATTTATTGTCCTAGAGAACGTAAAGTCTAGAATATAAAAAAAAAAATGCGAAACATATTAAACAATAATCGTGAAGATATTCTTACGAACATATTTTGCTGTATATACTATATATATATCTTCTAAAATTTTTCTCCCATAAATCCTACAATTTATTTATTTTTGCTTTCATGTGGCAACACTTCTATCGCACACATGTATAAAAGTGTGGCTTCAGTTTGATGTTTTACGAGCCTCCGTATTTTCTTCTATTTTGTCAGAGTACATAATTGACAGTAAATAAGCCGTACCTTATCGCGCGAAGGATGTAATCGGGACATTCTGTGAAATAATTTGTTATCTGTTATTCGTTTAGTCGTTTGTGCATGCATTCAATACATGTGTAACGAAGTGCTAAATACACAAATGATGAAGGTATTTCAATGAGATTTCTCAAAAACTATCGATTTCCGTAAGCCAAAATTTTGTGTGGCTATTCATTTATTATAGGTAACTATATCAAACTGTAACAAAATATTGAAGGAACATTGTGATGTATGCTGATCTTAAAGACGAGCCGAATCGACATCCACTAAAAATGAATGAAACAACTTGTGAAGATCGGGCCATAAAAACGTTAGTTCTTTTTATATTTTTTGGCTTTTCCATTCCAAGGCATCTCTGTTGTACGCTAATAAAAACTTTGAATTTGAATCTAAATTATGTAACAGTCCTTATATTCTGAAGCCATGAAATCTATAGAGAATATACCGACGTTGGTTGCCGAGCTCCTCAACTTGCCAAGGTCCACTTAATCTGTGAAACAAACCCCTCCACATAAAACCTCGCATGTAACTAAATGCACACAAACCCTCAACAAAAACCACTCCTTTGTTCCAAAATGCTCTTACACATTATAATTAAATGCAAATGTGGTGGAAAGCGCGGAAACATCGCTTTTCCGCTGAATTATGCGCACAAGAGCGCTAATTACGCACCTTTGTGATAGCGAATGTTGGATAATGAAATGGAACTTTGTTTGCCCTTGCGGCTTTTCATAGTTATTTTAAAATTAATTATTGATGACGATTGTTCATATTCTGTCAGAATTATGTCAATGAAAAATATTTGCCCCAGGGGACGCGAGGTAATTATGTTTGCAGATGATTTCATATTTATAGGTTCATGGTTCAGTAACATTTCCTTTTCATCATTTTCCTGCCCTTATCCTGCTGAGGAACACGTGGCTACGTTATATCATATCTTAAGACGGTTTACGTTACGATGGGTTAGTTTCGGTATGCTCAGCTCAAGAAATACCTATTAAAATGTTGCGCTATGCACGAAATTACATTCGCGAGCAATGATGAAGAAAACTGTTACAATTTAATATTTAATTAAACCATTTAAAAAAACATGATAGGTAACCTAATACTTATGTACCTAAATATATTATCCTATTCTTAATCATCATTAAATATATTAGAATAGGTCAAACTTTGCGCTTGTTATCAGAAGCATGTTTCTAACTGGTTATTTCAGGGTAACCATAACAATGAAACCTTCCGAGATAATTCTCGGACCTACCTGATCCTTCTCTTTCTTTATTATGTAAATAGGTAGAGACAATATGATTGCATTATTATTTTGTAGTTAATTACACTAGTTATCTATTAGTTTTTTAATTAACTTGGTTAGATCTTGGAATGGCAGATTTAACAATTCTATTGGCAAACACCCTAGCTTTCTCTTGTTTCTGCAAACAATCGAAAATGAAGCTTAAATGATGAGAATTAAAATAAAACAAAAAGTTTCATTTTAATACTTCTTTAAATTATTTTTCAAATTGAATTATTTGGGGCTAGTCGGTAATCGCCCTGCATTGCAGAAATAGTTGATAACTAAAAAAATCTCATTTAAATACCGTTTTCATGCTTCCAGCTCAAAACACAGAATATAAATACATGAACAAAAACAAGTAGGTATTGCCTTCTCCACCCAAATTATAAATTACTAGATCCTACGAAATCTTTTTAGATACCATCTCCCACGTAACTTTTATTGGCAAAGGTAAAGCAAGTAATAACATAATAATAATTTTATTTATGTCCTTCAGGTACCCTCGCATGCGATTGCTTTAGTGCCTTTCAAGTAGATGTTTTCACATCTACCAGATCGGCTCAATACATAATACCTGCAGGATTGTAAAAGTTTAGACTTCGGTTTTATTACCAGATTACCAGTTGCTTGTCTAATGACAACCTTATTTTTCTATACTTACCAAATGCTCAAAAACAATAAAGTAATAGGTAAGAAACTAACGTAGAATGACATAACTAGAAATTCTGACTGTTCTCCCTATTTGATCAGATTACTAACGTATATTTACGTAGTACGAGCGGCCGGCCCTGTGTTAGTAGGGTATTGCTGCAACAGGGCTCATGACATAACATCCCTATACGCCAATATGCTCACATTGGCCTTATGTACCCCAATGAGAATTCTCGAGGACTTCGAACATAGTGTATCAGCACATCTTTATAAATTCTCGAAGGAGTAATGTAACGGAGTGCGTGCTTATTAGAACCTACCGGTTCAGATTAAAAGTCTGATCTACTGAAAAAAATTATCAGTATAACCTAACAACTATCGAGCCCAGGGATCACACCCAGATCCACGGGATCCCAAAGCTTGACAACGCCACCCGACCAACGAGGCAGTAATTGCCGGGATAACTTCAAAAGCCATCTAGAAACTCATAACAGATAAGTAGCAAGTAAGTTATGATGGACCCTTTTAGGGCACGAAGGGTGTTCGATGTCAAAAGGGTAAACATTTACTCGGCAGTTGTTTGTATTGCCATCGCCACGGCACGGTGCTGTGATCAGATCAAATTACTAACCAGAACACTTTTACTTCGGAAAACCTAAGACTTTATTACTGTAGGAGAAGCTAGCTATATTTGGTGTTATACTACGTCCTCCTGTTGAATTGTATAATTTAAGAAGGAGACAAAAAAAATCGCAACGAAAAGAAACATTTGAACTAAGAGCGGGATCAGGTATTCTATCTTAGGTACCGAGCTAAATGCCTCATACTTATAGTACGAACGTATTCTTTCATTCTTATTAACTGTCGTTTAATGACAAAACGACATCTTTATGTCACTGAATTGAAATATTCAATCAGAAATGCTGACATTAAATTCTTCTATCCCTCAAGGAAGTGTTTTGGGATGTGTTCTGTTTTTAATATATATACATGGCCTGCCAAAGATATTAGATACTCCATGTATATTATATGCTGACGATATATCAATGATTTTTAAATGTTCATCTAATCCTAGTGGGCTAAACTAAATAAAAGACACCTATTCTAATGTTAAAAATGGATAGAAGCACATAATCTCGAGATAAATAGCAATAAAACAAAGCTAATACAATTTCACCCATATCAAAAAACCCCTCTGAATCTTATTAGTCTATCTAAAACGCTCAATACTACAGAAGTAACAAATTTTAATATGTTAGGTGTAAACATTGACTCGCACCTAAATTGGAAAAGTCACATCGAGAAAATCAGAACGGAATTGTCACAATTTATCTATGCAGTAGCAATTTTAAAAGCTATCACAAATTTAAAAACAACAATTACTGCCTTTATATGCTTACGCATGTGCTTGGCTTACATACGGTATAGTGGTGTGGGGTAGTGCCACTGATGCCCAGGACCTATTTATTCTGCAAAAAAGTGTCCCTCTGTAAATATTCGTCAACGAGATAGTTGTAAACCTCACTTCATCAAACACACAATACTAACACTTCCGAGTATTTATATCATGGAAGCGTCAAAATTCGTAAGAAAACATCAGAATATTTTTACCTTTAACCCAAACCGTCGGCATCAATATCAACTCCTAGCACCAGAACCAAAATTAGAACTAGTTTATAAAGGGCAACCTTTAGATATAAGAAACGAAACAAATGAAAATAAATTTAGAATAAAACTTAAGGATTTATTAGCAAAAAAATGTTATTAAGTACGCTATTAATGAATATATTGAAAATAAAAACGTAACGAACTCCCGATCCTGATCTAGCTAACCATGATAATGTTAATCTTAATATATTGACTATGTATGTAGCTAACATAATTCGAAAATTATTCTTAACCTATTTGAATTACTCTATTGACATAATTATGAAATGTATTATGCAAATCAAATAACTGTAAAACCTATCGATTTACAATAATCACTGTATAGCCTTAATATTATGTATTTGCTACACCCTAACAGGGTATGTACTCGTTTTATTATGTTTGTACATATTGCAATAATTAATAAATAAATAAATAAACTGCTGAGGCTGAGGCAAAATGTCTCATCACTCACATATCAATATAAATAACATGTATGAAATATATACCCACATTTTATCAAGCACGCCAATCCAAGCTGAAAACTAATACACTAACTGATCATACATATGCAAAAATGTACTGCTACTAGTAAACTCACTTATACACTAATTCCATGCGTCGCCGTCATCACGGCGACTTCAGACTGACAAGAATGAGTATGAAGGAATGATAGCCGAGCGGTTACAGCTGTGGTCCATGGTTCTATCCCCAACGCCACCCGGCTTGAGCTTCATCGCATGGTGGAAGGGCATTTTGAGAATGCCCGCCTGCTACCACCCTCAAGTAAAAAATCAGAAAAGGAAGTGGACAGCATTGCCTTCTGAAGAACAGAACCTTGCACTGTGAGACCCTAAGACACCTGCCGAGCGTGGGATTATGACAAAGCTGCCAAACTTGCCCCTATAGGAGAATGCCATTTTTTAACAGTGAACATTGTGGATGAAGAAAAAGGAATGTCTAGGAGGTCGTAGAAGTCTAATAATAGGAATGTCTTTTGGTAGGTAAATAGGTTTCGCTGGTATACGCGTCGTTCCCACTTCTTTATCGTAATTTTTAATTAACAACTTAGCTACTAATTTATCGTGTGAATTAGAATACCTAATGAAATGACCTTCTCCGCAAAATCGGCTGAAGTCATTAATTTTTACGTATAAAATAATCTCGTACCTTAGATCTCGAATGTATGTAACATCCGTTAAAAGTTTCAGATTAATAGTAGAGTTTAATTTATTACCTGCCTAGTCCATATCCATGAGTTTTACTTTGCGTTGTACATGATTAATGATGTTATTGAATGGTAGCAGGATCTTTTGTGGAAGCCCACCTAGCTAGGTGCCACCTGCAAGTAGAAAATGTTTCGCCAATCAACCAGCCTGAACAACATCCGAGACCACATCAGTTATTCACTTACTATCTTCTGAGAATAAAAAAATGAAGTCTAGCGATAACTTGGTGTATGAGAAATGCTTTCAGTTCAAGCTGAATTTGGTTTTAACAACGAATTATGGAGTTTATCCAATCCAAATAATTTACTGGGTGTAATGGTATAGTAGTAATTATATCAGTTTAAAACAAATACCTACAGCTTATTCAAAATCTTAAAATTCGTCTTTGTACAGAACGAGCAGCGGAATTGACGACTGAAATTCTGAACAGTAAAAATGATGAAAATTTGTTGCGTTCAAACAGAGGGTTCCTGAGGGAAATTTCAAGATTCTTGTGAATAATAACCTCGCGACAGAACATTGCGTTTGTACTCAATCTTGTGAACGCGCAAATGAAGACATTATGTGAAAATTCTGTTGAGCCTACACGTGTGTACATAATGTACGTAGGTGGGGGCTTACTAATGTTATAGGGTAAAAATATATTTTACCTTAATTGTTAATGGATACGGCTCAACTGGAGTCCTTCTTGCTGGCGATTTGTTAGAATAATACAAATAGCCAATTGTAATATCAATATTGACTTTATGTAATAACGTCATAAATAATTGACATAGTAGGTATTATATTATATTCGCCAATGACCAATAATGAGTTTATATGGTAGACTTCCAGTAAAATATACTTCTCGGTATTCTCGATGAATCATAATATGTAACATGATATTTATTGCTTACTAGCTTTCCGGGCGCGGCTCCGCCCGCGCGTATATCGGTTATCGTGCGAAAACATTAACCTCTTTTTGCGCAGTCGGATAAAAACTATCCTATGTTTTTTCCCGGGTCTCAAACTATCTCCATACCAAATTTCATTCAAATCGGTCCAGTAGTTTTGGCGTGAAAGCGTAACAGACAGAGTTACTTTCGCATTTATAATATTAGTACTGAAGTACTGATGTCGAGCGCTAGCTACATCAGAGAAAATCTAGAGAAAATATTGTTATAATTTGTGGAAGTCGGGATCTCAATTGCTATACTGAGCTTAATGTATGTTTTTCTGGGTAAGCGCGCTCCATCATCGACCGCATCATCACTTAACATAAGGTGAGATAGTTGTCTAGTGCTACCCAGTTCAGTGTAAAAAAAAATTTTTGATATTATCGATTTCGATAGCTGTTCCACACTTTTCAGTGTTGAAAAACGACACTGTGTCTTTTTCATCTTGATTCAAATCCATCGGTCCATCAGCTCTTCACCCTAGTTGAGGCGAACAAAACTTAATTTTCTTCTTGCCTCTGACTGATAATTTATGAGGGCAAATTCAATAATTCGAAAGCGTATCGTAACAGGAACCACCATCTCCCTACCCCTATCGACATATTAAGGCTTGCATTTCATATTTTTATTTTATTATATTTTATGTTTATGTTTGTTAAACAATAATTTTGCATACAGAAAATATTTTTCAGTATTTATTTTTTGTAGCAAAACAAGTCATGCGTGCTGGTTGGTCTAATAGATAACTTAATTTAAAAGGGGCCCTCTTGAAATAGGGATTGAGATTAGCCTTAACCCGCTGCGGCTGAAAATGAAAAAAATGACCCCCACTGCAGGCGAAGGACTTGGGGACAACAGGACTAAACCCTATATTGTGGGGTTCATTTTAGCATATTGTGTAAAACATGCTAGCTCAGTAGTTTAAAAAATAGCTATCAATTCCTACATTCCTATTCCTCTGCACCTCCAATTAAATCTTCTAAGTAATGTTTTGAAGATCTCAAAGAGCACAAAATAAACATTTGAGGCTCTCCAAGCCGAGAAAACGTTTAAGATTCACAGAACCACCTAAATTGATGTGTCTGCTGAAAGCCTGGCTATCTTACCGTGACCCACGCCATTGTACAACCACTCAGAATTTATCACAACGTTTAAAGTAAGGATGAAAAGTGAGGGGTCTCAGGTTTCTGGATGGCATTAAGTTGAGGTTTGTTTTCATAAATTAGAGATTCTAGCATTATTGTTCGCAAGAACCTAAAACAAATTAGCGTTGTTGCTAATTTAATGTTATTGCCTTTTCTAAGATCTACTTAACAAACTGGCGTTTGGAAATAGCCCTATTTATTTCGCAAAGTTTTTCCCTGTCATTGAAAAATTTCTTAAGCCTTATGGTTCTATTTTGATGTATTGATTTATACCTTGAAGTAACAATGGACACAAAATTGTGTAAATAAAAATTACTCATCATAAGTCATGTCCGAAATTATTGTGTTTGTGTGTGTGCTGGCAAACATGCACTTCCGTAAAAAATGGTTTTTTTTTATTTGATGTTGACAAATTGTTTGTTTTATATTCTATTCTGATGAAAGTACCGTAAGTAACTTTAGTACCTATGCTCGAAATGGGTCGTGGGAATCTGTCGCTCCAATTGTATATATTATAACAACTTAAGTACACAGGATTGAACACCGATTTTGATAAAATAATGTAGAAATATATATTTTTTCTGAAGCTTCAGACAGAACGAAGTATTTTCCACCTTTTTTAAAATCTACTTTCAGAGGTATCAGTGAAGTCACGGAAAATCCTCAGAACGCTAGTAATGCCTAATTTCTGACGTTACGTTCTGAGGACTAACATTTTTTTTATTTTTGGTAGGTTAATTTTCTGATGCTAACTTTCTAATACCTAAGTTATGGGTGACCGCTACTGGACCGTTTACTAATGAGCTCTTTCATGCTTTGGAAGGCACGTCTTATTCTTCTTACCAATTTCCATAGATATACCTTCGGAATACCGTAAACACCAAGTTAACAAGATTTTTGAAATCTGTAGGCCTAATTTCACCATACCATGTTTGTTTACGCTAAATCAGGCATTAGCTAATGGGTCTTTAAAAATAACAGAGCTGTTAAATCAGTCTACGTTCTATGAAGTTAACTGAATTAATCATCCATTAACAGTTGGTGGGACACTCGGTTCAGTTAACAGTCCGTTAAAAAGATTATAAAATAAATAAATAAAATAAATAAAAAGCCTTTATTCCTACTACTTATTTACAATTTCGTAACTATGTTTAAACTAAAACTTAAAAGTTATTAATTCATATATTTGTAGTAGTCGCCTCAATAGCGTAGGCCTCCCCTAAAGTCTTCCAAAGTGTCCTGTCCCTCGCCTTCGACATCCAATCTGGTCCACATCTTTGAGTGAATATATCTCTCCACCTTTTTTTCTGCCTTCCTTGCTTTCTTTTACCCTCCCACGGGATCCACTCTGTCACAATCTTCGTCCATCTGTCATTGTCTAACCTACATATGTGACCTGCCCAGTTCCATTTTAGTGACCTTATCCTTTCTCTAACATCTATTATCTTTGTTCTTCCTCTAATACTATTATTGCACACTTTGTCTGAAATTTTAATACCTAACATACTTCTTTCCATTTTTCTTTGGCACACAGCCATTCTCTCTTCGTCTTCTTTCCGTAGTGACCAAGTTTGGCATCCGTATGTTAGACATGGAAGTATTGCAATTTCAAAAACTTTTTTCTTTAATTGCATTCGAATTTCTTTGTTTTTCATTATTTCTTTAAAACTCCAGTACTTCTTCCAGGCTAAAGCGATTCTCCGCTGTGTCTCTTTTCCTGTAGAGTTTTCAAAAGACACCATCTGGCCCAGATATATATAGTCTTTTACATATTCTATATCTTCGTTTCATATTGTCATGTCATGTATACGCCCATTTGTTAATATTTTTGTTTTTGAAGCATTTAGAGATAATCCTACCTTTTTGCTTTCAGTTGCTATTTCGTTAATCATTGTTTTCAAATCCAACGCAATTTCTGCATTTTCTGTTTTGACGCCTTGTTAAAAAGATTAACAAGGCGTCAAATAAATAACAGAGTATGGTGAAACTAGGCCGTAATCTATTAAACCCTTCAACATATGTCATGTGTATAGAGTTGTAATAAAAAAAGAGTTGGTATGATACATTTCTTTCAATATTACCGTAGGCTATTTTGACTATAAGCTATGGTCAAAGATGGTGGATATGCTTACCATAGAATAAGAGGTTTTCAAGGACTGGTACCAGAACACATAGTTAGGTTCTTGGCTAGAGAGGGTGGTAGCTAGCCAGGCGGACATTCACTAAACTATTGAAAAAAATTGTAAATTCTTTCTCTATATTCTGTTTTCGTGTTTAAATCAAATCCTCCAACCAACATCAACACTGAATTTATCGAAGTATTTCCAACTTTTGCATCTCTTCAGAAAACTTTTGACTTAAAGATTCTTGCTCTCTCAAATCTGATTAAGTACTGAGAGTAAGTAAAATGCTCGTAAGAACTTAATACTCTGTCGAACTTACTGGAATGAAATTGTAACCGTTCATGTGGAAATGTTTACGAACATTGAGTTTAACAGAATTTGAAGATTATTAAATCGCTGAACGTAATGCAAAAGTTAACTGCGTCACTTTAATCGATTTGAAAAATATTATAATAAAAGAATTAAAAATAATATGGCTAGTCAACCTAACTACTTATTTTTTGTAGGGTAAGGATAATTCTCCACTCGGCTATTGGTCTCCCATAATGTTTCTTTATATCATAGTAATAAATATTCTAAAAATATTTTAAGTAACCATTAAATCAATATAATAATAATACACTTAAAGATGTATCAAGGGACAATTCAGCGTAATTCTCCTGCTAAGCCGACGTGTTGTCAAAAACGCCACGCAGCCTAACCAGAAGAATTTTCGACGCGTGTCAATTCTACACGAAGCATCCTCAGGAGGTCTTGACTCTACCAGCGGCAGCGCACGATCAAGAAATTTGGATTTTTTCTCGAGAATTCGCTTGTGTGGCATTTGTGACGTCACGTCGGTTAAACAGGAAAATTAGGCGGGATTGTCACTCAATATTTAATTAAAATATTAAGTTAATGTTTTCATAAGATATTTTTGAAGTAATTGTTATTATTAAATATGGATTTCCGCAAAGTTACTCCTTAATCTATTGATTATCTTTCGTTTCTTTATGTTTTAAAATACCATGTACACAATAAATTTTGTAGACATCTCATCACCATTATAACCATGTTATACTCAGTTTTTGTTCTATTATGCTGAGCCTTATAATAACGACGCATGACTCCGTAAAAACAGTGAATACTTAGTGTAAAACGGTAAACGGTACGGATCTCGTGTCTAACTGTGTCTCGTGTGAAAAGAGGCCATATTAGCAATGACGAAAAAAACTGCTGCATTGTGATTCTGGTTCGCATAGAAACGAGTTTTCATTTGTAAAAACGGTAAGTTTAATCATTAAAATACTACAGACAAAAATTGTACATTATACAATTATCTACAAAAATAATTAATATTTTTTTTTCTACAAGCCATCGTTTTTGATATGTAAAGATTCAAACCAAGCTGAAAATCAGTAAGATTGTTAATATTATTTAATATAAAATTCGAAAGTTCAACATTTTTCTCCTGTATGGAAAAAAAAAATGTTCAAGGTCAAAGGTAAAATGAGTATTTCGCGATTTTCACCAAAACGGTAAGTATTATCATAAATATACTCCAGACAAAAATTGTAGAACATAAAATTATCTACAAAAAATGATGACTATTTTTTTTCCTACGAGCCACCGTTTTTGTGATATAACGATTATAAAAAGTTGAAATCGTCATAATATGCACACGTTTCCACGCCACCTGAGGTAGTGTACTTACGTAACTACTGTAGTTAGAATTATGAAACACTGCGGTTTGAATATCTTCGCGAATGATAGCTGCATCTAGGACTCTGAATCGTTCTTCTTTTTTATTCTTTTTCTTTTTTCGTACCAGCCTTGTGTCATAATATCATGATGACTATCTACTAAGCATATGAATGTTGATGCTCCTGATTTCTCAGTGACGATAAGTTTATCACTGAGAAATCGAAGTACTTCAGATTTAGTCGTAGCTTACTCGTTCTGTTGTCTAAGGTCGTAGTTTTGCAAATATTCTGCAATTCGTTTAAAGTGAACTGACAGTCATCGCTATGTTCAATGTAAATTAATATTTCCTCCATTGCCAGAGTTGTAGCTTCGTCTTTAGGACGCTCGACACATTATGACGACTACAACTTTTTGAATGTTTACATATCAAAACCGATGGCTCGTAGAAAATGAAATGAATTATTTTTTGTAGATATATTTTATGATGTACAATGTTTGTCTGTAGTATTTTTATGATTAAACTTACCGTTTTGGTGAAAATCGCGCTACACTATTTTTTTTGACCTTGAATAAAAAAAATCCATACAGGGGAAAGATGGGGAACTTTCAAATTTTATTTTCAATAATATTTTAAACAATCTTACTGATTTTCAGCTTGGTGGGAATTTATGTAGCTATACTCTTATTTTTTGGTCTAATTTGACCGGACTATAAGTTATATCATCATAGCACAACACGGTTTGAATAGTTGTTATTTATATTTGATCCAGTTCTGTCGACTGTATACAAAATGATCTATGTTTTGTACTACCTACAGATATACTGTTGGTAGGTTCTAATTAGTTCAAAGATAGGAGAAGTTAATAAGAGAACCACGCGGGGTACCCGGTTAGAATGTCATCCCTCATTTCTTCCGTGTAGTTATTTCGTGGGTGTCGTCAGAGGCGATTAAAGAATAATACCAAAAGGTGGGAAGAAACGTCTTCTGTAGAACCGAATTCTACTGCGATCTCTAAGACGCCTGCCAAGCGTTAGGATCGTGGCTAATCTCCCCAAGGTGGACTTTCTGGTTCATGTGATGATGATAAAATAGCATGAGCGAGTTTTTAAAACACATATATATATATAAAAATATAAAATCAGTTTTTTCACTGAATGTCACCCCCCCATCTCTACCCGTGGGTGTCGTAAGAGGCGACTAAGGGTAACACTACATAAGGTGGGCAGCAGCGCCTTCTGATATCTCACACTACGATCCCGAAGATGCCTGCCAAGCGTGGGGGTTATGGTGAATTCGACCATGATGAGGCTGTGTTCAACAGTGGACGATCCGGCTGATACAGTATAGTACAGTAATATAGGGTTATATAGATCCAAAACTAGATTAAGCAAAATTTCAGAGCTGTCTTCATGTGTTTTTTTTCTGTAATGAGGAATATATGGAATGAAATAGTTCTTAATATTATTAAACATAACAAAAAGCCATGGCTCGAAATAATATCCTTGTTATTTATATTTCTAGTGTGTTGTTCTAATGGTAAATACGGCTAATTACATTTCTAAAAGATTCTCTATTCAAAGTGTTAGTTAGCTAAAATACCCTTCTAACATACGATGAAGCTCAATCATACCTAACTTCTCTCTCAAGAAGATTTCCGAAGGCTATTATTGCTTTATCATTTACAAGTTCCATTTCATTATAAAGAGTGAGTATATTGTACTAAAGCCTATTCGCAATTCAACTAAAAGCTTCGACCAGACATTCCCAAGGCCGGCTTGATAACAGTCGATAGATATGAATAGAATATTTATGAGATAGTCTGCCCTAGATTTAAAAAGTATTTTACCCATCTTACTTACTAGCAACACGGTAACAATTTCAGCGTAGGAATGTATGTCATAACTAGTTATGAGTAAGTCAAATCTTTAATTGTAGTCTGCAGCCTAAATAGAAAAATATATATTCGACTCTCGTTAAATCAAAACTCGAAGGGCTCTTAAAATATTACGAAGTATCGAGTGTTCGAAATATCAAATGGTGCGAACTTTTAAAAATTCATAACTAACCAACCTTGTATTTAATCTGTATACCTACAACGAACAAATGAGTAATAGTAACTGAAACTTAATTAAACAAACTAATTCGTGCGTATTTCAAACTAATCATTATTAAAACAAAGGCCCGTGTACGATGATACAAGCTTGAACTTATTCTGTAATGTACTTAGATGTCTCCGCGGCGGGATGGATTACTCGGACTTGTTTATAAGAGGATCAAGTGACTTATTCTTTACGAATTGTCAAGTGTTTGACGCCGATAAGTACGAATTTCGAATTAACGCGTAATTTTGTTGCACGTTGAATTTTTCATTCGAATTACCAAGTGCATAAAAAAATATTGTTTAGTTCGAAATATAAAGAGATTTTCTAGGGAACTCGTGATAATTTTGAATTATAGAGAGGTTCGAATTATCGCTGGTTTGAATTAACGAGAGTCGACTGTATTAAGTATATAATTTATTCTAGCTATTCAACCTTCGATTTTGCCAGCGTGGCATTATTAAATACCTTTGATAAACACTCGGTAAATCGGGGTATAACTTATTATGTTAACGATCTTACAAATGCGTGTTCATCATTTCATCAAACCGTTTTGGAGTTGAGTTTTAACAAATAGCACACAAAAAATGTATATAATAAAAAAAATAAGGGTCCGTTTCAGAATGTCATAATAAAGTTTCGGGTTGCTATGCAACACATAAAATAACTGAATGACAGAAATATACATTAATAAAAAAATAAAGAAATATTTTAAGAAAATATGAAATAAATATTTTAGAAAAGCTATGGCAGTGGCGTTAATGGCCTCACGAAATCTTTACATAAACATCAGATGGAATTGTCACTAGATTTATTTTTATATTTCTGAAATATTGATTTATAAAATATTTATTATTACCTATAATAAACTGTAGATAGTAGTATAGTAGGACAATATCGCCTTAATCAAAAGTTTATCCACCAAGCAGCAGCATTTACATAACTGCATGTGTTACAATTTGTGGGCCAGGGTATTCGGTAAATATTTAAGGACTTGTCATGAGGAGAGAAAATAGCCTAACATAAGGAAGTCTAAAAATGTGTATCTAAGATGATGTCCGAAAACATCAGTAGGTATGAATTAAATATTCAGGAGACGTGAGATTGGATGGAATCCACCCTACAAAATAGGATTGAATTGAGCTCACTACAGAAGTATGTACTTTCTGAGCCAAAAACTATAGGTTAGCGGCTCGTCAGACAAGCTCAAGATTCGAATCTCGTATTTATTAGAAGATGGAAGGCTTGTTTGAAGTTCATTGACCTTTCAATCCAGTATCGCTTCTTGCTGCCCCATTTCCCGTTGTAGAATCACAATACTTTCCTTTCGCATGTTTGATTTCTGAACCCGGTGGTCTGGTATCATGGTATTAGTCTGGTATCATGATCTTTTCAGCGCCGCTAGTATTCGCGACTTCACCGTGCTTGTTCACATTTAATTGGTTGTTTCGTGGATTGTGCTTTGTTTTTCATTGGATTTTGTTTGCTCTGTTAATAATCACTTAAATAGATAGTAGAGGATGATACGCGGTTCCCAGTACGATCTTTCCTTGCGTATCCTTAGTGGGACCGGAGGACAGTTCAGACGTGTAGCTCAGAGAGTAGCCTGAACAAAAACGACACGAAATGGACCCCCTATCACTGAACATAGTCAGCATCTTCAAAAATCCACTATAAGTCATCTGAGCTTTCCTGTTGTACCTTATCTCAGTTCTTGTTTTGATAAGAGAGTCTTGGAGCAGTGATGACATGAACAATAATAGTTATTGACCACCGCGCACGGATCGGTAAGCAGAGGGAGACTCCGCGGGGCGTCCCACCTTCCTTAAAAGAACGAGCCTGCCCGTCTTCCACTGAGACGGGAATCGTCCCGTTTCCAGGCAGGCATCGAGCAACCGCCGGAACCGGTACTCTAGGGTCCCAAGAGCCAATCTCAGAGCACACCCAGGTACGCCGTCAGGGCCTGGAGCCTTATTGGCCCTCAGCCTCAATACGGCCGCGCTTAGTTCTCCCTGCGACACAGAGGGTATCGCCACGTCTTGTTCTTGTTCCCTCTGCACCTCTCCCCGCTCCGGCAGAAGGGACATTGCCGGAGGCCGGTGTTCTGTCCCGTTCGGAAACAAGGCTGTTACTACCTCCTCCAGCAACTGAGGTTCAAGCGTTTCAGTGAGTGGAGGGGCCCAAGGACGTATCTTCCCCCTGACTGTCCTGTACGGGCGCCCCCATGGATCAAGATTGAGAGTCTCGAGGAGCTCCGATCGCGCCTGAGACTTGGAGTTCTGGTGAACGTCTGGAGGAGAGGACGTCTGGTGTACTGGCGTCTGGCCGCTATACATTCTGCCCGAAGATCGGCAATTGCGTTTGACCACCAGTACACTTGTCGCTTTGGGGGTCGATGTTTTGCTCGGGACATACCAGCGTCACATATTTGCGACAGTGCGTCCCGGAACCATTCAGCCTCGACCTCAACCCCAGCCGGTTCGTTCGGGAGGGACTGCCAGGCGTAGACTATGGAAGCCTCTAAAAGCGCCTCACGGTCCAGGCTTCTCAAAACCCATCTGGGGGAACGTGGGGTATTACTCCCTCTGCAACGAGCACCAGGGAGGTCAACGGATGTGGAAACATCGAAACGAACATAGAGATGGTCGGACACTGTCTCCACATCCTCAAGAACCCTCCAGTTTTGAACGCGACGAGCGACAGCGGGGGATGCAAACGTGACGTCTACAATGGAGCCACCGTTATGGCGCACACACGTGTTTGTTGAGCCTTGATTAAGAACTGCCTATAAGGGACTATAAGGGCCCCCACTGCGTCTAGAAACTGCTCAAAATCAGCGAGACTCTTGTTGGGCGAAAAATACACCCCAATGAGGACCATTCCCTTCCATCTAACTGCAGCATAACCCCGTCCCCGCGCAATCACCGGAAGAGGACCGTCAGCCGGCGAAGTGATAATGGTTACCGATCCGTCCACGTCACCTACCCAGTTATCCCAGGGAGGGACAAAGTAAGGTTCAGCAACTACTGCCACATCAATCAACCATTGTGCCATGCTTTGCAAGAGGAGATCTTGCGCAGCGGCACAATGGTTGAGATTCGCCTGGAGAAAGCGATGAGCCATAATTAATACTAATTTGTGATCATTGCCTCCTCGCCCCCGGCCTGAGTCGGGGGGCAGCTTGCTAATGCTGGTACTTTCACTCCCTTTTTAGGTTTAGGTGGGGAACATTTTTTGCTGCCTACCCTGTGGTCCGACTTTTTATCCGCAGCTGTACACAGTGAGCATTTTGGCTCAGCCGCAGTGCACTGGGCTGCCTTGTGATTTGTTTGGCCACATCGATAGCACTCATTGCTGCGGTCGATATCTGACGTGCATTGTGCGCGCACATGCCCGACATGCAAACACCGATAGCAGCGCAGAGATCTTGGCGGCAGCAAACGGACCTGGGCGGAAACCCATCCAACCAAGAGACGGCCTCCTTCACCGAGATTCTTTGCAGTGGCTACAGGACAGCGCACCCAGGCGGAGCGGTTGCCCCAGGAGTCTCGTTTTATCTCCCCGACCTTAATACATTCCCTAGAGCAGCCACCCTTCTCCGCAATGGCCGCCGAAATGTCTTCTGCGGTGACTGAGTCATCGAGACCTGAAATACGGAGCTCTGCGCTCTTCGTTGGCCTTGACACGTCTGCCACACCCGGATCGATTGCATTCCTTAGCATTTCAGCCAAGGAGTCAGCCTTTTCACCGCTTGTAGTACCTGGCACCTCAAGGATACGAGCACCGGTGGCAGCCTTTCGGAAGCGGAGGCCCGTGGTGCCACAGCCTGTGAGGTTAACTTTGGACCTAGCATCACCTAGCAAATTAGCATAGGTTACCCCTGCTTCAGTCGCCTCTGGTCGCAGCTTGATTACTACAGCTGAGGAATGTGGGATTCGTAGTCTCACTGGTGCTGCCTGGTTTTTCGATCCTGTAACCATGACCTTTGCTGGCGCAACTGTTGTCCTAGTTTGTGAGGACACAATTTTTCTTTTTCCTTTCTTTATCACCGTTGTCCATCCTTCATTCAGAGACTTTGGGGCGGGAGGAAACGGGTGGGGAGCCGTTGTTGAGGGGTGCATATTTTCAGAGGCTCCTTTCTTCCCTTTTTGGTTTCTCGCACCAGACTTCCTTGCCTTCGTCTCTTTAGCCTGTGGCGTAACGGCTGTTAGCTGCGACTTAGACGCTACCTCAGCGTTTCTCCGGTCCACTTCCAGTGGTGGACGGACTTGCTTCTCTGGAAGGAGACGTTCTTCCAGCGCTTCCAGACGCGCATTCATCAAGCTGCCAACTTGCAGCAAGATAGAGCGCGTCAGCTCCTCCACCAAATCTCCACCGCTTGTGGTCTTGGGTACATTCACCGGCACTTTTTTAGGCAAAGAGCACCGAGGTGAGTGAACCGCTGTGATTTCACTGGACTTAGAAATCTCTTTTCTAAGCTCTGCCATCTCCTCACGGAGACATGCCACCTCATTATGTAGGCGGGCGTTGTCTTCTAAAAGTTTGGCAGTCTCTTCGTTAGAGGTGCGGTCTTTCAGTACCAGTACTGCTGCCTTTATGGAGGCCGCTGCTTCTTTGAGTGCACGTACGAGTGTGCCCTTCAGATGCCCTGACTTCGTTGCTACACCACAGATGATGGAAACGTCGTCGAGAACCTGCTTACTGAGGGCCTCAGCCGTCCGGCCTGCACCCACCTCTGTTCCACCGATTCCCAGAGCTTTCCTGCTCTCTTCAGCGAGGCGAGACTGCTCCTCTAGTTTTTCTACTGCCTGGGCGCGGGTAGTATCACGTTTTTCCAGTAAATATTCCCTTCTTTTGCTCCTAGGAATATTCAAGTCACTTTCTGACGGTGACTTGAACATGCTGGGTGAAGTGCCTTCACAGTCTGACTGTGAGACTGCTTCGTCATAGCGACGTCTCTTGGAACCCTTCGTTTTCCATAATCTACCCTCCGCAACGTCAATACCACCTGTCTGTTCCGATAACACCGCCTGCACACTCGCATCTGAGTCAGACGCATGTGAGCAGTCGTCGGCCTCCATCGCCATCACGTCAATACTTTTCTCTTTTCCTTTCAGTCTACAAGTTTTCCTAATCTGTGGGGTTGAGACCCCGTGGCGCATGTTGCCCCCCCCAGATACGACGGGGCAGAGTGCCGTAGCACTGTGGGACTGTATAGCCTCGGTGAGGCTAGTACCCACCTGGGGAATATTTCCATTCGCCTGTGATTCCATTTTTGTTTTAAGTCCTTTTTTAAGGGGTGGGGTCCCCTGTGGTGCTCTAGCGGTCGAGCTCCCCCCGACCATACATCCCTTCGGCAAGCACGACCTTGGGATTTGGGACAACACAAAATAATAAATTGTTCACAGCAAGAGCCCCCAACCGGCACCTTTCCGAAGAAAAGAGTGACCGGAAACATTCTACTGCCAACTTCACTCTCGTCACTAAGGATCCCTTTGGATCAGCATCCCAGGACAACGAAAATCAATACACTGATGTCTCTGATGAGAGATCATTCCCGCGATTCCCATAACATTCTCAACATTGCCCAACAGGGTGGCCGTGTTGACCATCCCTGCCGCGCTGCGGGTTATTTCGCCCCCTCCTCAGCAGTGGTTCCACCGACCTAGCCACAGCCTGCCCCGTCCACAGTGCCCTATGCTTCCTTCATAGGGACACGTGGAGGGACCCATCGCGTCAGGATTTTCGCCAACGGCCAACAAGATCCCATAAGGAAGTTATTGACCGTTGCCCAGGGCGCACCGGCCCAAAATGCTGCTGTACCCCCCGGATATAACGTATCCATAAGGGACCAGCAGCATCCGGCGCACAAAAACGACACGAAATCGACCCCCTATCACTGAACATAGTCAGCATCTTCAAAAATCCACTATAAGTCATCTGAGCTTTCCTGTTGTACCTTATCTCAGTTCTTGTTTTGATAAGAGAGTCTTGGAGCAGTGATGACATGAACAATAATAGTTATTGACCACCGCGCACGGATCTGCGCTATGATTCGCTGCAAAAAAATATATTTTTTCCTTGTATCTACGGTAAGTACAAAACTTCTGCCTCGTTCACTGCACATGATTGCGATCTCTGCCATTGGACGCACTTTATAGAGAGTAAACTGTATTGTAGCAGCAGGATAGTTCATTCGTTACGTCGATTCTAGTAGATCAAATGTTTGCGACGAAAGGTTTACCTATTTTGTAGTGTATTATTCAGAGTAGATACTTGCCTGCTACGAAGAGCAGACGCAGAAGCGCGAGAAGCGACTCGCGGCGCATGCTGCGTCACCGCGCCATCAACACGCCCCGTCAGCGCGCGCACTCCCCTCGCCGCTCGCCATCTCTGCAACAATAGACAAATAATATTTATATTTTTGTATTTAGTTTTTACTCTCAACTTTCCGGGACTCTCTTAGTGACTTTTCCAGCTCCGTTAATGGTTACAATAGGTACCTATAGCCATTTCCATCAGAATTATCATGATAGTCAGAGCTAAACCAATGTCATGATTTATATTTCACTGAATGACTTCGAATATA
This sequence comes from Plagodis dolabraria, assembly GCA_963854805.1. Taxonomy (NCBI): domain Eukaryota; kingdom Metazoa; phylum Arthropoda; class Insecta; order Lepidoptera; family Geometridae; genus Plagodis; species Plagodis dolabraria. The sequence goes on along the minus strand of OY978452.1, from coordinate 1,601,910 downwards.
TTCTAACAGATTATGAGATATGTACTCTGTGACAACACGATTGTTGCTCTCAAAAACTTTGTATTGATGATATTATCTACTTGATTATATCGGTACGAAGGAGCAGCTGGTAGTCTGAGTAAATACATGTACAAGTAAATGTGGGAAAATCGTTTATGTTATCCAGGTTCGACAGCAGATGCCACATTAATAAAATTACTATTTTCATTCCTCAACAAGAACCTTGTCACAGATACGACAATAGTTTCTGATAACCGCAGTCTCAGACGTGTTATCAAATAACGTTAAGAGTTGGGATATCAGATTCTGTTGTTGGCTATAATTATTCGCAACACCATTATAACCTCTGAGTTGTTTTTGACCCACTATGGCGTTTTCTGAAAAATATTTTAATTTATTTTGAAAGTAACTAACGAATAGTTCATGTGTTAATTTTCAGAATATTAAGTCTAAATAAGTCCAGGGTACACTCACATTTTGATCTAATTCGCGGAAAAATACTTTTATATTTCTTGTCCAATCCTTACGATTATTAATTACTACGCGACATACTATGAAACAACACGTTAAAATACTCTTTAAAGATAGTGAAAGTTATGCTGAGACAACTGTGTACAAGTGCGCTATGTTTGCTCGGCAAAGTGCACCAAATCGAACGACAATCGTAGGTTTTATAAGAAAATTCGAAGAAACCGGATCAGTTAAGGACAATAAATCCGAGAATCTGTCGCATCCGTACAATTGAGAATATTGTCGCTCTAAATGAAAGTGTCGCTCAAAATCCACGAACGTCGATTCGTCACCGCTCAGCAGTTGAAGGAGTAGCTTTATGTTGGCCTACGAGATCTTGTGATATATCGTCGTGTGACTTATTTATGGAGTTTTGTCAAATCGCAGGTCTATGTCAGCAATCTGCAAACAATTTCCAACCTTAAGGCCGAGATCCAAAGAGTAATCAGAGAGATTGAACTTCACCTCTGTGTAAATATCATAATTTAGGTGTCTAGTTGCCCCCTAAATTATGATATTATTATACATTTTATTAAAAGACACAAGTGTGTAGATACAGTCGTGAAGGACATTTGGCTAATATTCTATTTTAACATCAATAGCATGATAGTGAAATTAAAATAAAAAATATATCGTGCGTTCCCGATGGGACATCCGTTAGGTGCATAAGTTAAATTTTCAGTAGGTAGTCAGAATCAGGTTCCATTCATGTGGAAGTTGTATCAATAAGTCACTTTCACGTAGTGCTGATTCAAACTTATATAAAGGTTATCTTTTATTTAATATATTTTGTGTATAGATGCGCATACAAAATATGTTTATTTACCAATGTTAATAACATACATACGATTTTAAGATCTAGATAATAAGTACAGGATGCTGCAAATATATCACCAAAATGGAACGTTTTATCCGACGTTGCCAAGAACCAGCGTGTCACATTCTGGCAGGCTATTTGTCGTGAACACGATTTCTAGGTTTAACCCAGTCCAAGTAGTCAAAGTATACCCTAACAGTAATCAAATTGTTAAACTTTTTTTTAAAACTTTTAGCTCAACTTAACACTTTTAGCTCAACGCGGCATTAGAATCTTTTATGAATAAAATTTTGTTGAACTTCTTATCGCAGCTGTTGTAGATGCCAAAAATTATTAATATGTTTTAGATTGTGGATCGATTACCCGCCGTGTCCCCCACGCCAGAAACTAGAGACAGTTTATAACAGCTCAGAGATTTTCACCCTTGTTCTGATGGCTTACCGTAACTACTTACGAGTGCCAGTTAAGGGCGTGCACATCTAAGTTTTAACTGGTTTGAAACTCAGTTTAAACGCGATTAGTGGTCGCACAAACTTAGAGCACTTGTCTTTGAACCAATAGTTGAGTACGGTTTTAAACACGCAAACATAACTAATATAAGGACATAGGTAGATACTTTATCATTATAACCATTTATTTTTAAGTGCGGTTGGAGAAAGAGATCACTTCTAGTGGTAAGGCCGCCGTTTATGAAGCTTCTTAAAATTACGAGACTTAGTATTGCATCTAGTGTAAAAACAAAATGTTATTGATTATTTTACCTTGAGTATTATTTTGCAAACATGTAACATTATAGACAACACATTAAGTTTGTGTACGCGTATGAGAGTATGTGTATACCGCGATATCCGTAGTTAAACGAAACATATATATATATATATATATCTGTATAGTTACAGAATACTACGTATAATGATGATCACCTAAATCTGTCAAACCTTTAGTCAAAATATTGTATGATCTAATTTTGTTTATACATAACTACCGGTGGTAGATCATACGACCAATCACGAGGCCCGCCTGTTGTGAAGCGGTAACCTCAGCGTATAACGTATGCAATTCGTCACTAGTGACGAACTAGGTACACTGCGCGTAGCACCCTAAGACATACAATTGTTAAGTTTCATGTGCCTGTAGTAATGGCTCTCTAGGACTGCTGACTGGAACACACCGTTAGTCTCTAACTAGCTAGCTAACCAGGCGAGTATTCGTAAAATGCCCTCCAACTTGACGTGAAGGAGATATCGCGACAAATTTAAAAGAAGCGTGCTCATAGCGCCAAACGTAGGTCGCCATAATATTTTCAATATCAAGTGTTTGAGCTCGGTGATCTAAGGAATGCATGTCCTTGAGCTTAATATCAGTTCTGGTTTAATTTTATTTCTTAATGTAATAATATTATTCCCAGATTAGATTCAGAAAATATATAATTGAACGGAAAACTTGCAAACTAGAATCATCATATAGACACGAATGCTAAATCTCAGCGAATTTGGACACTTGCTATTTAATATAAACCGAAACCACGTTTCAATGGGAAGCGTTACTTCGCTTAAAATAATGTATTAGAACATTGTAAAAAACCTATAATGGCTATAAGAGTCTTATGGCAGAAAGCAAATATTGTTTTAAGGCTATTGCCGCCGGACACAGTTCAATACTCCGGACAGCTACTAAAAATGTCTTTTTATTGCAGTGATACCTAAAAGTACAATTTTCCATACTCTTATCGCTTCCCATTGCACTGAAATATTATCTGCTTTCAAAAGAGAGTTCATTAAAGGATTACTTCTAACTTCATTTCACAAAGAGCAACGCCGCGACGCGCCGGTGACTGAGTTCTCGCGCAAACAATGAACTATAATATCGGCTGTCGTTTAGGAAGCATCACGTTTCAAACAAACTTGGATTTATTTACTTTAGTTTGCAAAAAACATCTTATTTAGCATTTTAGGTATTTGTGTTTTAGTTTATTTTGGTCAGAGTTTTGGTAGTTAATGTAGATATTTGAATTTTTATGGATTAACAATATAATTAATAATATATATAACAATGCATTATATATATTCTTCAATTATTGATAAATTAAAAATGACAAATAATAATAATATTATAATAGTCAATGTTACGTCGAAAATTCTTCGGGTACCGCCACGAGGCGCTGGTGACGTTACGTCGCCTTACCAGGAAAATTAGGCGAAATGTTATACATTTTTTTAAGTTTTCCTAAACTGTTATATTAATAATAGTTAAAATGTTTTTTACTATTAAGTACAATTATGTAATTAATTACCTTAGTTATTAATTTGTTACTTTCATGTAGCTATTCTTGATAAGACGCCTATTATACAATATTATATTGAGTTTAATGGCATTGATATATAACAGTTTCATTAATAATATAAGTAACTCACGAAAGAATAAAATTCTGTTCGCAGAGGTGAACAACAACTCTTCTCACCTGCATCGAATACTTTCATACGAAACAGTCCCAACACGATAGAATCCGTAAAACACAAACCTTATCCAGCACGTAATGAAAAGTAAACACAAAATTGGCACAGTAGGTAAAGTAAATCCATCCTCTTTGATCGTTTCTGCCGAAACGCCATTGATTTCTGTTAATTCACAAAAGGAAAGTTCTCGAATGATGAGTTTATTATTTCTTTGTGAATTTCGCTTGTTTCACCCCCCTCGCGACGAATGTTGTTGCTGGAGTAAATAACGTGTTGTCAGTAGGGTAACTCGTGACCGCCTTTGTCAATGCTACATTAGATATCCTTCGATTAGACGAAAAGTGCGAGATTGTGTCTCTAACCTTTCAGTTGCGGGCCTTCTTTTTGACATTCTAATACTACCAATATAAAATTGGCCACCAAACTAGAGCCAGAAAGAATAGACACATTATTTATTCGTAAACATACATCAATATTTTCGCAATTCATATAATATGATTGTTTCTCTCTGTATTATTTTTGTAATACAGAGAGATATAGAATAGTTTGAGGTACAAAATATTTTTTTTGAAAAAATATTTAACTGCCTTAATGTGGGGTAATAAACATACTTACCACCGCAAGAATGAGCTGATTTTGAATAAATTTGATAAGTTCTTCAATTATGCGAAGTTGCGAACTGCGGCTAGTAGGATTAAGGAAATATCATAATTTCCCCCTTAAATATTTATTTTATTTTATTTTTAGTATTTTTTGTTATAGCGGCCATAGAAATACATCATCTGTGTAAATTTCATCTGTCTAGCCATCACCGTTCTTGAGATACAACATGGTGACAGACGGGCGGACGGACAGCGAAGTCGCAGTAATAAGGTCCCGTTTTACTTTTTGGGTACGGAACCCTAACAAACATGGCTACTTTGCACACAACAATAAATACATACAATCAATACGCACTATTTCTATGTCTAGATAATTACTTACTCATGTCATAAAAGTGAAACCATTATTTTCTTTTTCTACCACAGAAATCCAAAATCGGTTGCTAATTTTAGAGTTCGTTCTGGAGAATATCTAAAAATCTTTTTTTTTTAAACTTTTACCTACCAAAATGGTGCCATATACTTATATGGGGAATTTTTGTAATTAAGAACTTTTGTACCACCCATGTCCATGCAATAAGTACATTTGAATGATTTAAGGTTTACTACACGTATTTTACTTTAGGTACAGGTGAAATTATTGGGTTCAACCATATGTACCTACCTGTATTAAAATGTCAAACTAAAGAAAAGAGTTACTGAACAATGCATATTTTCACTTTTAATTGTGTTGTATGAAGGAATGTTACTGTTAAAACTGTACTTTGACGACAAAAGTCACAAATCTGGAAACTTGACAACAATATTTTATCAATTGAAATATTTGAAGGGAAGCTTTCGGGACAATATTTGCGTTTTGTCAAAGAATTCTCGATTCATCATGCGGCGTGTCTTTCTTTTGCATAAAGAGACACAAGGAGTCAATATTTGTGCTTTATTTGGTGAGGCGTTAGAGAAACAAGTTATATTTGTATTACTCTCTGTTTCTACGCACTTTGTATCTTTATAAAGGGATGATGAAGTTGATACTGCGGATATACATAACGCAATTAAACTTATAGAAGCTAATAAAAAGTGAACTGTATTTAAAATAATATATGTCACACTTTCAGTGGTTGACTTCGGTTATAGTGAAATTATCATGTCATCGAGGTATACAAAGTCATATTTCCTGTGGATGAGATATATGCAAAACTGTTTCGCCGAAGTCGATGAAATTTAAATAAAACAATCAGGTGGTAATCTACGCAACAAAAACATCGTCTGATACAGTACAAAGTCCTTCCTTAAGAATCTTAGTATTGATTGCATGTTGGCTAAAAATGAAAGGATTTGAAGTTCTTTTCCTGACATTTCTCGCAACTATCTGATTTTTAACGTGGCTGTAATCTTTTAGAGTAGTATATATAATATAATTCAACTTAAAGGGTGTCAAACTTGTCAAAATGTTTTTGAGTTTGAGTACAAACCTCAGTATACCCTTATATCGACGTAAAAATTTTGTTTAAAATTATATTGACACCAGATAAGCATATCGACAGAACTATTCCTCGGAGACCTTAAAATATTCCCAATCTTGAAAGTCCGCGATGAACTTTTTACCTCAGCTAAAACCGAATCACTTTTCCCCGGATATGTAGAGGTCCCACGAGAAAACACACACGTTCACAATAGACACCAAGAGAAAGGCGTTCAAGTACTAAAATACAAGAACAAATCGTTGTATTCTCATCACGTTTGCGGAACTTCACGCCATTCGTAAAATGTTCTAGAAGCAGTACACTTTGACCTTTACATGTCACTAAACAACACAGTTTATTGTTTACAGAGGGGTGAAATCCCATATATACACTTACAAATGCATACGTTTGTACATATGTATGTAGCTACTCCGTATGGACAATGATATAGCATCAGTATGTCGGATAGTGACGCTCATGAAAATCGAAACATTATTTAAAATATAAGAACTCGGGAATGAAACGTGAAACATTATTAAATAATGTATAGGTATACAATTTTGCTATCAAAAGGACACAATGAAAACTCTGGCAAAATGAAACTGTTTACAAAACAAGCAATTTTTGCTTTTAATTGTGAATACAATGACATATTACAAATTTACGAAAGAAAAAATAATAGTCATGACATTATGATTCTTAAATATAATTTTTGCTCTCGTTCTTCAACCATCGTATGGGGATGAAGCGTAAATTTGCTATTTTGTAAAGTAATCCGCAAAGCAGGCGTTATTGCAAAAAAATATATTTAGAACAGAATGAAATATGTTTGACAGCGTTCACATCGTATTTAGTTTGGAGTCGCTGTAATGTACCTAAGTACTGGTTGATAACGTAACGAATGTCAACAAAGGAATAAGGCCTTGCCTCATCACATGGGTCAAATATCAAAGTTACATTACAGTCTAGAATTTTATGAGAGTTTAGTTGTCCCATAATCCAATATCTATTCAAACCTAAAAGCTCAAGATTCACTTGACGCTTCAAGCTACCTACTTCAACAATGAGGTATAAAAAGTAACATAAGTATTGAATTAAATTGCCTTCATTTAGCAGCATCTCTGTTTTGGTGTTATTTTAGCTTTAATACTGTTTACATTCTACGTATAATATAATTGTACCCACCAGTCGGCTAAGATACTTTATTGATGTATCTATTCCCAAAATTAGATACAGATATTTAAATAAACTGGGGCTCTTTCACTTTTTACTATCTAAGCTAAGTAACTATAATACCCAGATTTATGTTTTATTTTTCATAAAACCATTCAGTAACGCCGCGGCGGTTCGTGTAAACAAAATGCTAACTACAGAAATACCAGCTACTAAATGACTATTGCACAGAACGCGGCGGGCGCGAAGGACTCAGTTATAAGCGAAGGACATGGACTGTAACTCAGTCATATACCATAATCTAAATAAAATTAAACTACCAATTAACTTACCAAGAGAACATTAAATACACTTAGTAAAACACGAAAGTTCTGATTCTTCTAAATGGACTTCTATTGGACGGACATGAATGAAAATCTTAAAATTATTGCTTTTCGTATAGTATTATTATTATTGGGGGGTATTTTTAAGCAGCTTTGTCGTACAGATTGGTGACTGTACTGTACAGCTGGATTGTCCACTGCTGAACACAGCCTCCCCCACTATCGGGGGGTTTGCCATAATCTTCTTTTGTGGATCTTTCGTCTTGGAGATCGCGGTCTTGACCAATCTTGGGGTGGGCAGTAGCGCTTTCTGAGGAACTGATATCTCACATATTAGTTCCTCAGAAAGCGCTACTGCCCACCTTCTGGTATGTTACTCTTAGTCGCCCCATTCTAGCCCGGCACCCCAAGGGCTGACTGTAATGGCGTTACATCCCCTGGCTTTGAATAAAAACATTTTGTAGGATTTTTTTCTCAAGTGTTATTCCAAAATGGATTAATGAGTTAAGAAAATAGTACTCACGTATTTTACGCAATTTTAGTTAGTTTTTTGTGCCTTACAGAATTACCTCAAAAGCATAGAATCTAATATTTTATCTAGAATCTAATATCTAATAAGCCATCCGAATTTCATCGAAAGTTATAAATGTTTTGGTCAACTAGTCGGTCTTTTTGAAACCGGTCATTCGGCTAGATGGCGCAACTCATATTCGCCCTATCTCTAATATAAATGTAATAATAATAAGCATAAATGGAGTCTTGAGAGATAATCTCAGAGAAAACTACTCGAGGCGACGCGACGTGTCTTCATGAGCGAGGTGAGCTTGCAAGACTTGTGTTTCTTAATTAAATTTCATAACTTCTTGGGCTTTAATGCAGTCATGAACTCAGCTGTATAATTATTCTTCTTTTTCCACGGATATGGAAAAAAGTATAGTGTAAATGTAGATAGGGTACGATACAGTAATGTGAAAACAGCTAAATAATGTATAAACTTTTTTTGTCCTTGAGAGCCAGTATCTCTAGGTTAGTCTGAACAACATCCTCGACCACATCATCACTTACCATCAGGTGAGATAGTGGTCAAAGGCTAACCTATCAGGCATAAAAAAAAAAAAAAAAAAAAAACTAAAATATGATGCTTAGAAGAATTATATCGCATCATTGTTTTGAATATTATTTTTATATTAATCTTAGGCATAGCTTCCGATTGGACACTATTGATAGACACGTTTGAAAAACTATAACATTCCTGAGGACGTTGGTGGTTCGTCATTTAGAACGCATATATTAAAATATTCGAAAAAATCTAAAATGCATTGAACTTACTGTGAAATAAACATACCTTAAGACCACACAATAAAAACGAACGAGTAATACAACTTAACAAATGAATTAACAAGAAAACGGTGATGTAACTACATATTTTATTCGAATTTCTATGCTGTAGAAGTTGGAGCATGGGGTATACCAGCGAAATCCCTTTATAACCTACTAAAAGACCTTGGTTTAACAGGAACAACCGTAACTTCAATCTTAGATCGTATGTTTAGGGCGGCAATAGTGGTATCTTACCAAATTCGGATAATCAGGAGAGAAGGTTTGAACGGTGAAGGGGAGCTATGATAACATCATTAAGTGGGACCTAACACTGCTCACTGGGTTGCAAGTCACAGGCGCCTGTGACCTCTTTCCTCTGCATTGCAATGGACCCGGGCGCCGGGTCACGATGCATCAATGGAATGCTAAGCAATTCGTCTCATAACTAAAATGTCATGAATCAATACAAATGAAGTGAACAAATACGAGAACTCTTTAAATTAACAGGTACAGACTACTGCAAAAGTGCTGTTTAATTAAGTAAAGGCGCAAAGAAACAATGATTAATTTATCTAGGGTAGATACATAGATAGATAACACTTTATTGAGACACCATTTAAAAAATAACTTATAAAGATAACAATACAAAATATGATGTAACAATAGGCGGTCTTATCGCTTAGAGCGATCTCTTCCAGATAACCTATAACTGGAGGACAACATTTTACTATAAACACATAGACGGTAGTCTTCATAATACAAACAAAATAATAATTAGAAAGCATCTAAAATGAGTACAATTATAAATAAAATAAAATAAATACAATTAAAGTAATAAACATTTAACATAGTTCATTAATAATACATATACCTACATAAATATATAAATACATATATAGAATAATTTATAAATATATATGTATATACATAAGATCATACAATATATACATATACCTATATCAATAACATTAAATAATGTAAGTAGTTAACATACACAACCATAAAAGTAAGAACTTAGTAGCAATTTATAGCTAACAGTGATGTATACAATCATGATGGGGAAAGATAATGATCTTTTACAAGCTTTTTGAAAATATTAATTGATGGTGAGCGTTTAATAGCAAGAGGCAAAGAGTTCCAAAGACGTACAGCCTCAGAGGTGAATGATCCATCGTAAAATTTAGTTTTACGCTCAGGCACTTCAAGCTGAAGATTCAATGACGATCGCAAAGAACATGAGTGAGTAGTATGAAGGAAACGAAAACGTTCCTTGAGATAACGCGGGGAAGAGGGGTGAAATAGAATACTATATAGAAGGGACAAAATATGAGCATTCCGACGAAGGCGAATGGGGAGCCACTTGAGCTTAGTACGAAATTCAGAGACGTGGTCATACTTGCATAATCCAAATATGAACCTAATGCAGAAGTTCTGGAGACGCTCAAGTTTATTTAGCATATCCTCCGTGAGGTCAAGATAGCAGACGTCAGCATAGTCAAGAATAGGGATTAAAAGAGACTGTGCAAGTGAAATTTTAGTGGTAGTTGGTAGAAGGTTTCGAAGTCTGCGTAAGGCACCTGCAGAAGCGACTCTTGCGGCTCGTTTCAACTAGTTGAGGCCCCCATGTTAAGCAACTGTCAATAGTTAAGCCAAGGTTTTTGACTGTTTTACTAAATGGAATGGCAACACCATCGAACACAACCTTCGGTAATAAGTTCCAGTCAATTCTACTTATCATGTGAGAACTTCCTACTACAATGACTTGCGTTTTCGTAGCGTTGACATTGAGTCCGTAAGCTTTGCTCCATTCTGATATTTGAACCAGATGCAGTCGCAGCTATAAACACAGACTTCTGTGTTTATAGCTGCGACTGCATCCGACAATTCAATGAGAGGTGCTTGGCAGTATAATTGTAGATCATCTGCGTAAAGGTGGTAGGAAGAAGATATAGTTCTAGAAATTGAGTTAGTAAAAATAGCGAAAAGAAGAGGAGATCAGACGCCACCCTGTGGTACACCAGCTGACGTGTTATACCAAGAAGAATAAGATTCATCAAAGCGAACCCGCTGTTGGCGACCATGAAGATAAGAATGGAACCAGCCAATCACCGTTAGAGATATGTTGTTGGAGCGAAAAATTGCAAGGAGAATGTCAAAATCTACAGTGTTAAAAGCATTGCTGAAGTCTATAAGTGTCAGCACAGTTAGCTGACCCTTATCCATTCCTAAATGTATATCGTCTGTTATTTTAACAAGTGCAGTAGCTGCGCTATGTCCTGGAAGGAAACCAGACTGATAAGGGTTCAAGAAATTGTTAGATATAAGGAAAGAAATAATTTGATTATGCACCAGTCGTTCGAGCACTTTAATAAATATAAAAAAGGAAGTATAGATATGGGACGATATTCACTAAAAGATTTAGGATTAGTTTTTTTGGGAAGAGGTATTATGTGAGCTTCCTTCCATACAGAAGGAAACACGCCATTAGAAATAGAAAAGTTAAGAATATAACGAAGAATAGGGAGAATAGAATCGAGGATGGGTATCAGTATGTTACGACTTATTCCATCCGCACCAATAGCGTTAGAAGAAATGGAAAGTATGCTCTTCTCAACATCACAAGCGGTGAATTGTCTAAACATAAAAGGCGAAAAGGTAGGAGCTGAAATGTTAGAAAGAGAATTTAAAGTGCAAGCTTTTACCGTATAATCAATGTTACACGATGAGGAAAAGTGTTTGTTTAAAGAGTTAATATCTAAATTTGGGGAAGATTCATAACGAGATTTACCAACTTCTATCGACCTTAGGAAGTTCCAGATTTTTGCTGGATTCCCATTTTGAAGGGATTCAAAGATATGGCGTCTTTGCGCATCCCTACACACCACATTACAGCTATTACGGTGTTTGACGTACCTAGCTTTATTTGCATCATTTGGATGACACTTGTACTTACTTTTGGCAGCATGTTTTTTATGTTTTAATATTTTAATCTCTTCAGGGTAGATAATTTTTAACATCAAACTTCCATACCGGATAGAAAAAAACAGAACGAGACCATTGTTGATGCGTTTTGCATAAATACAAATTAATTTAGTAGTTACTTGTTGTAAAAATAGTAAACGACTAAAGTTATTATATGGACTTACTGTGATGTTTAATATAACGAGATAAAAATATTTTGAGACATCCGCACCAAATGTGATTGTAGGTTCGACACCATCTAAATTACACGTTCAATGTTCGTAGTTTTTGCATTAAAACTGGTGAACACAAGTTTCAAGCAAGTGAACAATTATGGGCGTAACAATAAATCAGCTTTTTTGAACAAAAAAATTACATGGCTATGGCATTAACATAATCTAAAAGTAGGAGCTCTCGCATTAAACCCATTCCATGAGAATTATTTAGGTTATCAGAAAAAATAAACTCTTTATTTAAGAGTCTTTAGTAGAGAGTTACTAGAGAATAAAACACAAATTCAGCGCCTTGTATATGAAATGATTATTCATTTATTAAACTTAATTAGAGCATAAACAGACATTTAGACAGTTAAAGCCCTGAATCTCCAGCGTTAACTCCACGATGTATAATTAACTCAGCGTGCACAAGAACTCGTACGTACTGCCAGGAGTCCTTATAGTTTTAATTAATGTAAAGCTACTTAAAGCGAAGGATTTTTGTGAGAACCCTTTATTAAAATTTGGGAGCTTTTAAAACGGCTAGTAGCAATAGACGGGTATAAATCTGCTCAGTTAGTCAAAGAGCCCGAGCCTAGTCTGAGTGCAGGTGAATTTTAATTATTATTTTGTTATCTTGGGTATACTTAGTGGAGCAGTTTTAGCGATGTTTGGTTACATTTTAGAGAAATTTTAAGGCACTGTATTATTGCTGAACTACTTATGAATTTATTCAGTTTATATTATGATTTTATGAAATATTATTGTGGTTATCTACATCTTTATTCTGTATAATGTACATTAATCTATTCATATAAGTTAATTTGAAAATTGATATTATAAATTATATTCTTTGTTTAAATCGTGCATATTTAACAAGTATGAGTTTTCTTTAACATGTTAGATTAACTCTAATATTTTATCATGATTTTCGACCTATTCAAACACACTGCCAACTGGTAGTGGGCTGGAGCATTTGGACTGCCTGTGAGTCTGCAATGACTTTTATTGTAGTGCTGTATGTATATAAGGTTAATATTAATTCATCAACAATACTGCGGGGGGTGGTGTAGAATCGATAACTGAATGTTATCCACACATTTTTAATTTTCACATAAACAAAATCAATACTAACTATTGCCTAAGCTGTGGCGCTTTGACTTTGAGAATGATAGCGACGACAACACTCGCGGCCGCCGTGGACTAGACTCACACATACACACACGTTCTAGGTATTCTAACGCATTGCGAGGTATCTATCGCAATGCGTAGGTATACCTACCGAGTTCATTGCCCTCGCAATGCGTAGGTATACCTACCGAGTTCATTGCCCTCGCAATACGTAGGTATACCTACCGAGTTCATTGCCCTCGCAATACGTAGGTTAGAATACCTAGAACGTGTGTGTATGTGTGAGTGGAGTCCACGGCGGCCGCTAGTGTGTTCGTCGCTATCATTAAAGCGCCACAGCTTAGGCAATAGTTAGTATTGATTTTGTTTATGTGAAAATTAAAAATGTGTGGATCACATTCAGTTATCGATTCTACACCACCCCCCGCAGTATTGTTGATGAATTAATATTAACGTTATATAGTTCGTAGTATTTTGTTTATTAAAGTAAATGCATACGGCCTTGCCAAGTGCAACGTTTAGTGTTATAATGACCATTAAAGGTGTTTGATTCTGATCTTGGTTCGTACACTTTAACTCATCATTACATACAAAAGACAGCCGCAGACGAAAATTCGATAGAACGTTATAAAGAAGAGAAGTTTTTCAGTTTTTGAGGTCTCTGTGTTGGGTAGGAAATATTCTTGTGTAAGGATTGGCACTAAGTATTTTAGTAAAATGCGGATAACTTTTTTTTTTTTTTTTTTTTTTTTTTTATTGCTGATCGGTAAGCCTTTGACCACAAACTCACGTGATGGTAAGTGATGATGTGGTCGAAGGTGTTAACAGGCTTAACCTAGAATGACTGGCTCTCAAGGACAGCTGCCGGAACACACCGTTAGGTGCTTGGCGACAGATTTTCAACTTGAGGGTGGTCGCTAGCCAGGCGGGCATTCGCAAAAATGCCCTTCCACCGTGCGGTGAAGCTCAAGCCCGCGGCGGGATTCGAACCATAGACCTGCTGCGCGGCAGTCCATAGCCAAAGCCACTGAGCTATCACTGCTTCATACTCTGCAAACTCGCGAAACTACTAGGTATATCTGAAACGTTCTACTATGAATAATATGTCAAACGAAGCTCGGAATTGATAAGGTTTTAAAGGCTTGCACGTTAATTCAAGGGTAATACGTTTATATAAAAATAAATAATCACCAAAGGATTATATAACTATTTACCAATAAACGCAATTAAATACTTGCCAAAAGCACAGATTATATAATAGCTAAAAGTTAAATACGTACAAAAACCTACTTACCATGAAACTGAATATGATAATGATTTCATAATTCTTTTTGACTTTCAAATTATAATAGGTTGTCAGTTTTCTGTGAAATTTTCACAGAATGTGTTAGTATGGCTGATTTCCGAGCAAAAAAACTTTAATATTGACAATATCAATTTTAATGAATAGATTCAGGCGTTACATTGTGGAAATCCATATTTAATCCTCATAACCTCCTGAAGATGCTTCGTTTAGAAGCGAAACTAGTCGGGAATTCTTCCGGTTAGGCTGCGTGATGTTTGTGACGTCACGTAGATAACAGGAAAATTAGGCGGAATTGTCACTAGATATATAATTTTATGCTTTTTTAAGTGTTTTATTTAAATATTATTTAATGTTATTATTAAATATCAATTTTATTAAAACATAAATGTGTTTTTTTGTGTGTGTATTAGTATCGTTTTGTAAGTTTGATTTAGCTTTTAGGCTTGGTCTATGCTTATTGCGTTCTTATTCGACTTGTCGTTATTATACTAAATTAACTGCTGACTTATATGCACTGAATTTCTCCACCTGCTCCTATTCTTAGCTCTTAGTTAGTACGTTTTTCCAAGGGATTACCAATTTGGTAGCGGTTTCGTTAATATCGCTATCGCTGTAACAAGCTGGGAATTTAACGTTGGAACTATGACGTATGCTGTGGCTTTACCCCCTGTGGAGGAGAATAATCTGCCTTCTTATGAAAGAATTTGTTTTTCTCCAGCGTTAGGTTGAAGCGCGGGGAATGTTAGAAGATGTTGTAATTAATGACAGGCTTTGTAGTTAAGATTTTACATTTTTACAAATTGCTTTGCCAAATTAAGAACTTATTTAACCATTTTAATCCCCAAAACTGAGGGCTATATAAGGAGTTTAATGTATGTGTCCGTTAAGTTCAAACACAAAACTGTCTAGCATCCAGAAAGAGAGATTCAATTCCAATACTTTGACTCTGAAGTTTCCTTTTTTAATAGCGGGTATATATTAATAATTTAAGAATCCAGTCAAGTGAGAATACGAGTAACATCAAGGGTTCCTAGAATTAAACTTAGCCCTCCTCCCTATTTTTATGTATTTGTATTTTTTTACCTAAATGGTTACCTATTTGTGTAGCTTGACATTGAGAAAAACACTTCCAGTTTCCTTGATCACCAAGTAATCAAAAACTTTCTCGGTGTGTATTATTATCTGTTGTATCATTTAATATTGTCACAAGTATAAAAAACAAGATGAAGCTGTCATATATTTTTATCAACACAATTGTTCCAAAAACACACACCTAACTATTTATCACGTGTTCCTCACCTGCCCCACACGTGTCACAATGTGCCACCGTGACGTCACCGACCCACGTCACGCAACATTGTCCACTGACCACTCGACCAACTATTTATATGACGCCAAATACGACAAGGAATGCTATGAGAAATTAGGACAGTGGTCTCGAGACACGCGTTTGTTGTGGATATGATCCCAAGTAAAAAAATCCAAAAAAATACTGCCTCTCCTTTTTATCCTTGTAAAACTAAATTTTGTTATCAGCCATCCCAACAAAGCATGATGTTTTATCAATGTAATGTTGGCCTCACAAGGCACAAAGTAAAGTTTTTCAAATCAAACTGCTTTATAATGAATAAGATCTTAATAAGCGTTTATAAGTGAGGGTGTTCATTAATATACTCTATATTCAACCATTCTAAAAACAGTTTCCGAAACCTGACAGTTACGGACTTTTATTGACATACTAGTTTGAGCTATTTAATGGATATTTAAGTTTGTAACGGGTGACAGGCCTACTTTGCGATTTCCTCCTGTGGCAATGTCCCCCGAACACAAACATGAAAAAACGTTTAAAGAACTGACACCAAAGGGTTTTCCCAGAACCAAGCCAAACCGACGATATGCGGTTATTTAATTATTATGATTTTTAGCAGAAAAATCCATACTTACATATAAAGAAACCATAATCTTAATAAAAACTATCGAAACAACTTTGTACTGATGCTTCCGCTACCAAACCTGCTTTCTTAATGGCTCCACGGCAAATTGTTTTCCTGATACGAAATAATCCGCGCACGTCGTGCGTGATCATTTGTAAAGCCGGAATATTACGCACGTTCTCTGTTTATCCGGATATTGCCGATGTAATCGGAATGTAATGTGGGAGCTCGATATAGTTTTTTAGCTGGTTACTATGTCATTTCATGGGTTTTCCTAAATAAAAGTCTAAGTAAAATTCCAGTGTAATGTGTCCCGGAAAATTAAAACATGCTAACAACCTTAAAGTGTTATTATACCAAAATAAGAGAAATGTAGCTTCTTATCCACCTACGATATACCAACACTACTTATTTGATGATAATAAAATAGGCGCTTTATTCAACGTCGTCATTTTATTTTTATTCCAAACTCAGTCGCATTTTTGAGTAAAAGCCTCCTTCTATACGGAACTATAGAAAACGTATTCCGGCATCGTTTACTACCACGACGATAAAATTGTTTATTTTTACTACATTTACCAATATTGTCATAAAGCAGCTAGGCATTACGTTTTTACGTTCTTAACTATTGAGAAAGTCAATAAATGTTACTAGTTGTTAATGTTGAGAGACGAGAAAAAAATCAGCCAAATGCGAGTCGGACTAGGGCACGTAGGGTTTCGTACGAATATTTATAAACAATATTTCAAATTAATTAAATTGATTTAAACATTTTATTATTTATCTAACCTTTTTTTAATGTGTTTTTTAATAAAGCAACTTTTCGTGCGCGAGTCCGACTCGCATTTGGGCAATTTTTAGTATTTGTTGTTATAGCAGCAACAGAAATACATAATTTGTGAAAATTGTATCTATCTAGCTATCACGGTTCATGAGATACAGCCTTTTTTTTTTTTTTTTTATTGTCATGAGGAAAATGCATTTACGCATACACACCCGCCGGGGAGCAGGTGGTTATGGTGACAGACAGACAGAAGGACAGTGGACTCTTAGTAATAGGGTCCCGTTTTAACCCTTTAGGTACGGAACTGTAAATAACAACATCACATTTTTAGTTTTCACGACGTGGTTTCTATAAATGGCGAATATTATTGTCCCTAACCCAAGAAGAAACTTTAAACAATGAATTTTAAAAAACAAGAGGCACTTGGACGTTCACTCGTATGTAAAGTGGCTGTGTACAGAGCAGGTTGAGTTAAACGAACGTTTGCAAATGTGAACGAGCGATTACCTCGCCTCGCTCACCGTCTAAATATAAACTATAATTTTTTTGTCAGTAGATAAACTTTATATAACAATAGTAATGTATAGGTACTTGTATGTAAACACAGATTAAATGCAAAGGCTTGACGGTATACATTTGTTTTTCATAATTTTAAAATGAATAATGTACGTGCCGTGGCGTGGGGTGCCGGTTTACAATGTAACCCCCCTGCCATTTTTACCTTGTGGGTGTCGTAAGAGGCGACTAAAGGTGAAATACCAGAAGGTGAGCAGCAGCGCAAGTGCATGTCCCAAGACGCCTGCCAAGCGTGGGGATTATGCCCCCCCCCCCCCCCACAAATAGGGGAGGCTGTGTTCAGCAGTGGGCAGTCTGGCTGATACAGTAAAACAAATACAAACAATTTGTCTCAACTTACACTAAAATATACTAGAAGCAATAATCATACGCCCCAATATTTTAAAATTAAAACGTAGTAAATGTACTTTGCTCCAGACAAACAGAAAAACTACGAGTTTGTAGTTACTCGGTAGGAATAACACCGTGTTCAGAACAGACGTACAAAACTATGAGGTCTTGTTCTTCGAACCATCATTTATAACTGTGAGGGGAAACTGAAATAAAAATCTCAATCCGTTTCAAACCCTGCACCTATTTACTCAAGGGTGAGACGATCGATGTAAAAAGCAACAGTGGAAAACAGACTAGACAAAATTCTTGGTATTCTAGCCTTTGATGAAGTAAATATCTCATAGACATCAGTCTGTAGTCTGTAAACAGTAAAACAAAGTCCATTGCAGTTATTGATGGCTGCTGTGTTGAGTAATGGTTGAAGTTGGTGGCAGCCCTAGACTCGTGCCACTGATTTGTGGGTCTCATAACTCATAGGTGCTAGGGATGTCACCAGAGATAAGTTTTATATGGGAAAAGTTTAGTGGTTTTAATGGTTCTGTTTGAGTTGTGTTGTGATACCTTTAAAGTCCAGGATAAAGAAAATATAAATATTACGCAATCGTAGCGGTTTTCTAATAGATTGAGATTATAAGGAAGGTATATTAGGTACGTAGCTATAATGAAAAGATTTCTATCTTCTCGACAAAAAGTTGTGTGTTTTCATGAGATTGGCTTGTGTTGTTCAAATTAGTTACATTGCGATCTCCAGGAACTACTCACGTACTAACTTAAGTTAAATCATTTTCCCTTCTTGGAAATGGTTATGTCACATGAGAGTATCCTTTTAAAAGCTATATTATTTTTATATATCTGGCCAGTGGTACGCTTATTCATAAAATTTGTAACTAGTTACAGTAGAACTCTTTGCGCCACTTCGTCCGGGGAAGTATTCCACTATACCTATATTTCTGCCGACAAGCAGACATATATTCACATTACTGTCTCAGGTGTGTATTGACAGGTATGGCTGCCGTTGAAATAACAGGTAGGTACATAAGACGTGAAAAATTTATGTTTCTGGGTGATGGGCGCAATGCATCGATACTGACGAAATACATCTATTATTGGCAGAAGTGGCTTAGCACCAGACGGACCTCGTGATTCTTCCGTTGACTAGCTAGCACTCACGTGACATATATACCTAAATTCCCACCAGTTTCGAACTGCTTTGAAGTCTTTCCGTTACTGGCTGTTACTCTTCGCTTCGCACAATCATGACTCCCACACGAATAAATTAGAAATAGGACAAAATTGGTCGGTTTTTTTTTATGCTTGATAGGTTATCCTTTGACCACATATTACCGGTAGATGCGGTTCGTAATTTGCTAATTAAGATGACAGTCAGTATCAATTAATAGTTCTTTGGCCTCGAAGAAGTGACAGGCAGACATTTAGCCAATGCAATATGATGTTTGAAATACTGTAGCTTGATCGTATTTGTTAATTTTAATTAGTACAAATAATATGTCCTTTTTACATTTAAAAATTGCTTACTAGGGAAGTTTTCTATCTTGAGATATCGTCACGTTTGTATAACTGAATGAGTTATAATTATAGTATAATCACTCACATTTCGCGTGTTTAGTTGTTCTGTAGTAGGGGTTGAGCTCACTTTCATCTCACGAGTACAGCACTGTCATCTCGACTGTTTTTGAGAATTGTATGTAGTACTTAAGAACACTTAACAGACCGAGATTTCACAGTTTGGATGTGATGCCAGATGTACGTTATCAACTGCGTTGTCGGGCCATACATGTCAAAAACTATAGGAATGTGCAACGCCTTGCATCTTATCGTGCCACTTTCTACTTGAGTCCGCCTTATACTGGCGGCAAAGCTACCCTCATTAAATTTATCGTTACATGTTTATTTTTAGTAAGATAACTGGGTTTAATGTGTGCATGCCTCCAGAAAAGGATTTTGTTTTTTTTTTAAATATGAACGTTTGATTATAAATCTATAGAAGACGACATTAACGCAGATGACTCAAATGAAAAGATAATTTATCATATAATAGAATATTTATAAATGTCGATTACATTTTATTTTATTGTTATATTTTGTCATATCAAACCTTAAAAATCCATTAAAGAAATATTATCGATATCGAGTAGGTAGGTACTTCTTCATTATGACGCTCCGTACACCCAATCAATGCAAGCAAGATAAACTTAATATATTTTCTACTAAACTCCCATGCCTTGCCTCCCTAACATCGCAGCGTCGCGATTGACCTACAGTTATTAGCAAAGCTCATTGTTGTTCCGAGAGTGTTCATTTGTTACGTTACGAGCGACGCGACGCGAGGCGACGCGACGTCCCGGGAATACATAACTGAGTATTCGGAATGCTAATAGCTGATATTAATAACTTTGTGATTGTATAATATATTATGCTGAAATTCATTGTTTTTAGTACTTACTCGTTGTAGTTGGCAAACTTTGTTTGTGTAGTTGGGCATTGGCTTACACTGTGATCCCTGGGGAAACATCTACTAACATAATATTATATTACTAGCTGACCCGACCATAGAGATATAATTGCTTTCTCTTTTCTGTGGACCCGACAAACGGTGTAATATACCTATTTCAAAAATAGTTTACGTCCTATTCTCAGACCTACTGAATATACACACCAAATTTGATACGAATACGCCGCGTGCCATCCCGCTTAATAGGTATTTTTATAATTAACACTGGCTCTCTAGCTCTTAAACATAATTTATGGCTAAAATTTTTATATAACTGATGTGGGTACCTTCTAATATTTATAGTTGTGGTATATAACCTGAGGGTAGATACTCTATTATTTCAGTTGTCAACAGGATTCCTTGATTTATTGCACGTGACATGTTGGCAGCGGCGTAAAAAAATAATTCTAAGCGTTTAAAAGTACAATCTTGTCCATGTGTTTGTGTAAATGTAGACAGAAGTGTTGCGTAGTGTGTGACTTGTTGAGTTTTATAATGGAAAATGCGCGACCACTGCCTGAATTGAATCTGGAAGGAAGCTCCGACAACCGGTCGGTGAACGCAATTCAATATACTCTTAAAAGCACCCGAGGTGCATAAAGAAGAGTATGTAGAGCTAGACTGTTGATCAACTTAATCGGACCGGAGGGTTCCGATGTTTATCAGACACTGAAATTTGAGGCCGACAGTGAGTTGACGTCACAACGGAGTTGAGCACTTCGGTATCAAAACCAATAAGTATACTAGCCATATACCATTTCTTCACAAGAAACTAGGATATCAACCAGTACGTCACCGTACTGAAGCTATTGACAAAAAGTTGTGAGTTTAAAACTTTGGAGGAGGAACTCATTCGCGATTTTATTGTTTGCGGAACGAATAGTACTGTAAATAGAGATTGACAGCACCAATGTGCTGAGCGACGACGCCACTCAAATACTCCTGGAGGTCAATGCAGTGCTGCTACTGATTGCCCTGCTATGTCTGTGCAGTGTTATGTGTGTGAAAACTATGTTCATTTTGCCAGGATGTGTAAGATAAACAAGAGTGTGAAGAAGCTGTACGACATCAGTGTGTGCGAAGGCCAATCGGACGAGGATGACTGTGAGTCGTTTTTATATCTGTTTTGAAAAAAAAGTAGGTATTCATTGCCCATTACAATAACATTAATATAACTGGAGAAAGTTACCATAAATATGTTGTAAACTAGTTATTTTAGCTAAACATATTATTATTATTTGTTTTATTACAGCAGAGTATTTTACAGCGAAAAACTAAGACATCTAATTTTGTTAATAACAATGGTTATGGTTACAAGTACCATAGATATTTTGTGCCAGTGTGTAGTTGAATACAAACCAACCTCCAACACATTTCGACCCTAGAGAAGGAAGCATTTACTATGAGTTTTTCCTGAACTTATAATAGGTAACCTAAGGCGTGGGCCACACAGAAGAGACGTAAGACGGAGACGGGGCGCGGACCTTTGTCTCTTCCGCGTCTCTTTCATACAAAATGTATAGAAGCGTCGCGACGCAAAACATACAAAAAAGGCAGGGCGCGGGCGCAACGCTTTTACGTCTCCGCCTTTTATTCGAAACACACAGGAGAGACGCGGCGGAGACGCGGCGGTGACGCGGCGGGGGCGAGGTCGGGGCGCGGGGTGGCATGCCCGCCGGGCGGCATGCCTCCCCGCGCCCGCTTTGACTGCGTCGCGTCGGCGACGCGTCTTTTCTGTATAATTCAAAAAGTCGCATCTCTGCCTCGTCTCCGCCCCGTCCTCGACGCGTCTCCGTCTTACGTCTCTTCTGTCTGGCCCACGCCTAAGGGCGGCAAGCAGCATCTTCCACCTACTACTCGGATCTAAACAAGTAATTTCCGAGTATGAGAAATGAAAAAACACTTTCCCTTCGTCGACAATAATGCCTTGAATCACGCACCCAACAATCCAAATAAAATCACAATTATTGCCAAAAGGATCTGACCTATATGAAACAGATCACAATAGATATGTAACCTTTCCTACCCTTCCCTTGGCTCCCTCTCCACGCTCTAAACGTAATCTGAATCCCAAATATGTCGACCAAGGTTTAAGTCCAAGTTATTTTGTATGCTAACGGATTGTATGCTCACGGTTGGAACATCTAATAATGATAGATAGGTACTTATTTAGGTGCTAAAACAATATGATACGGTCGCCCTTCAGTATGTTTCTTTACTCTCTGTTCTTAAGTAATATAATATTCCATCACACCTGTATACCCCGAAGGAGTAGACAGACGTGTATAATAGACTACACTGTGCTAGTTAAATTTCACGTCATGCGCCTATTGTGCTCCGGCTGGTCCGTCACAGTACTTATTAACATAAAAAAGACTAAAAGTTCCTAAGTTTCATCCAAATCCGTTAAGCTGTGTTAGCGTATAGGACTTACAAACATACAACCTCACATCCCCACTTCTCTCGCATTTGTTACATTAGTGTAAGTTGATTGAAATACTATTCTATGTGACAATGACATATTTTCCTGTATTCGTAACTCTATATTTCTATCCTTGCTGTCAGACAGGCTATAATTTGTAGTAATAATGTTGGTAAATACTCCCACAAAACCCTAGCACATTTATCCGAATGTCTCTAGGAGCTCCCCAGAGATATCCTTAAACCCATTGACTTAATCTAGCTACGTACTTAAGTAAATACTTGCACGTATTATAGTTATCACACTAGATGGCGCTATTCAGATTTGTTGCTTAGATCAGAAAGGTTTTGTTACCACACGGTGAAGATGGTAAATTCTTTAGTTTGTCGGGTTTTATTACTAAAAATTGGACATAGAAAATACAGTCTTACGAAATTCAGAGCTTGAAAAGTTCAAATGAATATAAAAAACATATTGATAGAAAATTATTATTTTATTGAAAAAAAAACTCCAAGGAACACAAAAATAAATAAATTAACTATATCTATGAACTAAAAATGTTATACATGAAAACTGTAAGCTCTGTTTTCTAGCAGGAGGCAATCATAAGTAGAAAACAGAGCTCAGGTCAACGGGTTGAGTGCCTTAAAGCATTACCCCTTTGTATGGCAATACTAATTTGAAAGGAAATAAGATTAATAGTTTTTCTTATGTCTTCGTGATAGAAACAAAACACTATGGTGGAACAGTCAGGAAAACTTTAGATTTACAGTTCAGTGCTAATACAATAAGAAAACCTGTGTATACCTACCAAGCCAATGCAAATAGCTTCCGTTTGAGGAATAGGGAAAGGGTGTCTGTCTATTGAATTTATATATTGGTCTTGAGGATTTGTAAATATTATCTATAACAATCATCCACCAGATCTTATTACTCGTAGGACTGAAACTTTTAATTCTCGTTTACCACATCATATTCCGTCGGTTATGTTCAAAATCCCTTTTGACGAGGGACGAGCCCTTAATCATTTTATATAAAGTTTATATTATAAACTATTCTCAATAACAAAAGTTTGTAGCTTGATGATCGCCGTAAATGTAATTTCAATTTTACCTATTTGTATTCAATAACGATTAATTTATTGTTTATAAATAATTTTTTTTTTTTTTTTATTATAATATCTTTTATATTTTTTGTTTCACATTTTTTATATAAGAAACTCATTACTCAGTAGCCTTTTTCTGCACTGCTAGGAGGGCAGGAATGAAGTTCCATATAACTTGACCCGCCGCACATTTATATGGGAGAATTTACGAACTTTTTCCGCGCATTCTGTACACATACAGTGGTGATTGACTCATCATCTAAACACTAACATCATTTATACACTGTTTTACATGTAGGGGTAACGGAATTGGAGGGGCATGCATCATGTCGGTTGTTTTGGGGTGTTATTGCACATTTAGCGTACAATATAAGGATTGACTTTTAAAGAGATTGAGTACACTATCAGGCCATTCTCAGGAGATCATTCATAATGATCATTACCATTATCAAGAGTGCAGCTAAGCATAATTCCGAAACAATAACTATTTAAATTCTGTTTTTTTTTTCTTTAAAAATTCTTGTGCTCTTCTGAGTTTTGTTAGCGAAAACATATATAATTTTTTTTTAAATTTTTTTTATGCTTAATAGCCTTTGACCACTATCTCACCTGATGGTAAGTGATGATGTGGTCGAAGATGTTGTTCAAGCTAACCTAGAATTACTGGCTCTCAAGGAGAGCTGCCGGAACACACCGTTAAGTGCTTGGCGCAGATTTTCCACTTGAGGGTAGTAGCTAGCCAGGCGGGCATTCGCAAAATGACCTACCACCATGCTATAACGACTGCCATCCAAAGAAAACAACCGGGACCGACGGCTTAACGTGCCCTCCGAAGCACGGATGCGCTCAGTAGTAATGTCACCAGCCGTCACCCATCCAAGTCATGACCGAGGCGGACGTTGCTTAGCTTTGCTGATCGGTTCAGAATGGCTAAGCAAACCTCGCTACGAGCGCTTCAAAATTAGGTTCTTGTGTAGTTCTTTGTTTGCAAGAGAAGAAATAGGGCAGAATCCTGATCAGTCATCCCATTAATAGGGATAGGCATTAATTTCTATGAAACAATTAAAAATAACTTTGGTACAGTCAGCCGATTCCAATTATTTCTGATTAGAATTAAATTCCATCCAAGTGTGCCGCGCCGCCCCGCGCGCCGCCGGTCCCGTCTGTCTGATCCAACTGACTTTATAATATTCAAACTGATGGCCTTGAAAATCAAGTATATTTGGGTATATAAGAGTTTCTGGGTGGAGTGCTTTAGGATTTGAGATAATTTGTGTGGGCGCCTTTTCCCGTGTGGTACTAAGTGGTATTAAGTTCCCTCGATCACATATCAAACCATTATGATATCGGTGTCAATTCTATACAAATTACTTGAATTTTATTTTTTTATATATTATGGTCCAAATTCGTACAACGCTTGCGAATAATATTATAGTACTTAGTTCTTATTCTGTTTCCACTAATATCTAAATTCGTATAACGCTTGCGAATGAGAATCCATAAATTTAACTTTTGTGTTCAATCGTGGTATGTTTTACGTTGTAGCTGTGATAAAACTGTTGCGAAAATGCGTATTTGAATAGAATAATCTTATTTATAGATCGTCCTTTCTAAATGATCTACGAATTTGGATTTTATTTTGAACATATTAAAGAATTTGTGTACAATTTACACCATTGTATGCATTAATTTTTCATCTAATAACATCACTTTCCGTAACAAAAACGTCTGCTTGTACATATTATTGTGAAGCGCTTGTAGCGATGTTTGCTTAGCCGTTCTTAATCAAGTAGAAAATCTGTCGCCAAGCACCTAATGGTGTGTTCCGGTAGCACTCCTTGAGAGCCAGTAATTCTAGGTTAGCCTGAACATTATCTTCGATCACATCATCACTTACCATCAGGTGAGATAGTCGTCGAAGGTTAGCCCCATCAGCTGTAATTTTTATTATATATATTTTTGGTATTTGGTTGCGGAACAAGCACATGGCCTACCTGCTGTTAAGCGGTAACCTCTGCCTATAACCGATACATTTGCCTGCGCTCGTCGTCACCCTAAAACATTTAGTTGGTAAACCTCATAAGTATACTTACATGTTTTTTTACTGGCTCTTGAGAGTGAATAAAAAACAGATACATTGTTGAAGCCGTTGTTGGATCAAACCATCGACCGGAGGCACCGGACAGTGCACAGGTATTGTCGCTCGGCTCTCTCTGCTTCGAAATGCGGATAATATTTCGCATCATACATAATCCTAATTAACGGCTGCACCATATTGCGTACAGAGTCAATCTCCATTTTGACGCCTGAAGGACTTAGATTCGATATTCGAGTTGAACTGTTACATGACAGGGAATTATCAATAGTAGTTCAGAATATGGAATAGTGGTCAACGGATACACTTTAGACACATCTGCTTATTATTATTATTGTTTATTGCTGATAGGTAAGCCTTTGACCACAATGTCACCGATGGTATGTGATGATGTGGTCGATAGTGTTAACAGGGCTTAACCTAGAATTACTTGCTCTCAAGGGCAGCTGCTGGAACACACCGTTAGGTACTTGGCGACATATTTTCTACTTGAGGGTGGTCGCTAGCCAGGCGGGCATTCTCAAAATACCCTACCACCATGCGGTGAAGCTCAAGCCCGCGGCGGGATTCGAACCATGGCCCTGCTGCGCGGCATTCCATAGCCAATGCTACTGAGCCATCACTGCTACGAAATTATCTTAATATATATGGAATATATATCATAGTATCCGCCTGTTCGATATTAACGTTTAAATGATAATTACTATAAATATAAATTTTCAGTAATTGGTACCTCAGTACATTAATATTTCCCAATAGGTGATTCATGCTGAGCGTAATTAATATATTTATTTGACGTTGAAAGTTTGTTCAATGAGCGAAATTTATTATTGACATTTCATTAACAATATTTATCGTTAAACCAAAATGAATAATTAATCTCATGTGACCGAAATACTAACGTTTTTTGTAACGTATGTAATAATAACTAATATTTTAAAAGTACCTACTTTAAGTAAACATCGAATGAATACTCTAATAAAAAATTTAAAGGTATAAAAAATATATAGCCAGTCACAATTCCGCCTAATTTTCCTGTTAAGCCGACGGAACGTCACAAACGCCACGCAGCCAAACCGGAAGAATATTCGACGCATTTCTGTCTGCATGGTATGCCCGCTCATCAAATATGTGTTCTCTATAATGTATGTGTTAATTCATTAATTAACGAATTAATGAAGTAAGCATAGAAGATTGACCCTGTATTTTTTTTCTTGTTTTGGTGTATATATTAGTTATATACAAATGTACCAATTTTATGAACCGAACACGATCTTTCACTTTTATGAGCCATTATGTTATATATAAACATAAAACCATTTGTTTTTGAAGCGCTCATAGCGAAGTTTGCTTAGCTTTTCTTAACCGATCAGCAAAGTTAAGCAACGTCATGTGTGATCATGACTTGGATGGGTGACCGCTAGTGACATTACTACTGAGTGTGCACGTGCTTTGGAGGGAACGATAAGCCGTTGGTCCCGGTTGTTGTCATAAGGTTACAGTCGTTACAGCATGGTGGTAGTGCATTTTGTGAATGCCCGCCTGGCTAGCTACCACCTTCAACTTGAAACTCTTTTGATTGTTGACGTCGGTTTCATTTTTTTGTTTACATTTTTTTTAGTCTAACAGATTACAAATTTGGAAAATAATGCAATGTTTATTCAGATATAAGTACTACGTCCAAGAAAATATATTTCAAACGAAACACGTGTCGCGACTTGATCACAGCGGGTCGAGTGCGCGCGCTGCGGACTGAGGAGTATCTGCTGCAGCGCTTGAAGTCGTCCAACGAAACTTATAAAACATCCAGCACTAAATCGTTCTTGGATTAAGATATAGTTCTCTTATGACAATATCATGTTAGATGGCATAGCATTAAATTCATAACGACAATTGCTTAACTTAAACAACAAAAAAATTCCACAAGTAAGTACTTGACAATTCTATAATTGTTAGTGTCCTGGTGGTCCTTACTTAATTTGACCAATTTAATTAGGACCATTAGTCCTAAAATGTACCTAACTCGTTAGAACTAATATTTTTGGCTGCACCACCTAAATAGAAACACGAGGATTAATAGTACGTGTACATAAACGACAATGTCAAAGATGTCACATTTTCGAGTTTCCCGCCAAAAGTCTACTCGAAAACTCAATTAGTCGCAAATATTGCCAATACATATATCGAACTTACACAATTTATAGCAAACATTTATTCAAATATCGAACTGCCGTTACCTGACGGCCTGGAAACAGGTTCAACTTCGTAAGCTTTTAAAACTGAAATTGCAAGTGTGAAACTTTTCTCACGTGAATATATTTCGATAGATCGATCGAACACCTGACGCTTGGATGAAGATTAAACAAGTTAAGGAAAACGTTAAGTTTTACGACGCGACCGTTCTCACTGAACGACGCTTTTGAAGGAACGGATGAAGTAATAAGTCGTTTGGTATTTGAAATTGGAAAAGAGAAATAAATCGATTTATGTAGAATTATAGCTCTTAAACAAAATGAAGAAATTCAGGCGTTACTTAGCAGAAATCTATATTCATTAATAGCAAATATTTTAAGAAAACACAATATAGTAACCTAAGGGAAAACTTTTTGACAAGTTTTTTTTTTATGTAATGATGCGACAAATAAATCGCCGGCCTGGTGGAAGCCGTCACGCATGTCCATTACAGTTTCAGTGTCACCACACCATCCTCGTTCTGCTTAACAAACCTAATCTGATCTTGCACTGCGCTCGTCAATCTGAGGCGTTACTTCTTATGTCTGGTTTGCCTTGATCGCTATTGTCTTTCACCACTAATCCCAGTAGCGTTTGCATACACTTCTTTGATGTAGAATACCTGACGCTGTAGTGGTGCACCAAGACGAATTATTGCCTAAAAAACTTACCACCTGGTGTGTTGTTGTTGTTTTTTGTTTGTAGGAAGATAATGGTATTTGTCTTAATGACCAGTTCTGTTAAAATGATAAATGTATGCAAGCGAGTATACCTGTTACAAAGTCCATTACCACAAGAATGCGTGTGGTATCAAGTAAATTGATAATTAATTACATGTTTCTGTATAAAAGTTAACAGTATAGTGAGATATGTATCAGTCACTTGAGTTCTCTACTTCGTCTCCAAACGCAACAGCCGTCAAGGTAAGTAGATATTGTTACAATAACCTATGTTTTCTGTCGCCTTTCTTAAATTAAACTATCGTACTTGTAATAGGAGATATGTAAGATTGTTAAAAGAACTTTTTGTAAACGATTCGTCCAGGGTGTTACTAACACCATAACTATATCTACCGCCAAGCAGTAATGTTGGCATTACTGTGTTCCGGTGTGAAGGGTGTGGGTGCCGGTGACATTACAGGCACATGAGACTTAACAACTGTATGTCTCAAGGTGATGGGCGCAGTGCAGTTCGCTACTTGTGAAGAAATGCATCAGTTATAGACAGAAGTTGCCTCATTGTTGCTCCTTAACCTAATTACATAAATATAATAATCGTCTACATAGATATAGAATGGATACTAGTTTACTATAGTATAGTGTCTAAACGTCAAAAACAACGTAACCGGGATATACCTAAGCGGTGACAACAGCTTTGTGGTTCGGCTCAATGGCTGCCAATAGGACAGTGTTTGGATCGAATCTCACCGCAAGCTTGAGATTGACTGTATGATAGCTGTGTATTTATTGGTGCATTCCTTTTTAGAATGAACTTTAAACTGTTCTGACTTTACCTGCTGCCCGGCCAGATACTACCCACACAAGTGTGTTCTGATCTGATAGAGTGCCCTTATGATCCAATTCCCAAGCTAGTACTTATTAGCAGAAAGTAGAGAAATTTAAAAACCTGAAATAACAATTTACACTTTTCTTTGTTAACTATAATACGACATCACATATACCCAGTTTGTCGCCTTCGTGTAAAGCAAAAGCCGCTAAACTTTAAATAGATCTTATGTTTTTGCAGATCTTTATTAGTAACTAGCTTTCCGGGCGCGGCTCCGCCCGCGCGTATGTCGGTTATCGCGCAAAAACATTAACCTCTTTTTGCGCAGTCGGATAAAAACTATCCTATGTTTTTTCCCGGGTCTCAAACTATCTCCATACCAAATTTCATTCAAATCGGTCCAGTAGTTTTGGCGTGAAAGCGTAACAGACAGACAGACAGAGTTACTTTCACATTTATAATATTAGTACTGATGAATAGCTTGAAGTGAATCTAAAACACATCCTTCTAGTGAATCCTATCTCAACATCTGTAATTTCACGTTTATTTCAAGGGTTTTTAGAAAAATATAACACTTCTATTGGGCAGTCGTGTACAAAAACCAACATGTTTTTTGTGAAACAATAATTATAAAATGTATTATTACACAAATAAAACATGTCTAATTACATACGTCCATCACTTATGTGTGTTTTAGACTTACTCGTAAACTCTTAACAGCCCAAATGAAAATGTGAATTTTTAGAAATCAGATAATGAAACAAAACTGACATACGCAGTACATACCATTATATCTTTGATTTTATGCCATAGACTTCAAACCGACTTTACTTTCAGATGAAATTCGTGTTGTGCCTCCTGGTAGTCGTCGCCGTGGCTTTCGCTGATCCTATTGTACCTAACAGCGTTGAAAAGGGACCGGAAGTAGTCCCTGTTGCAGAGGAGGCCGGCGCTGTCCTCGAGAGCAACGTCCAGAAACGCGAGATCGCTCTCCTGTCGGACCCGTACTACCGGCAATGGTACGGCCGGTACGGGTACGTGTACCCGCAGCGGTACTACCTGCCTGGCAGGGACCTTATGTACCCGTACGGCCGTCTGTATTATCCCTATTATTAGACCGATTAATGTCAATAATAAAATGTTGATTATTTGAATAAAAAATTACAATAAAATTTGGTTTTATTAATTTTGCTTAAGCTGATGTCGAAACGGGGAATTGATGTCAAAATTTTGTTTTGTTCAGTTATTAAGGTCACCTAAATATTTTAGTTAAGTTCACAATATACGCAAAGTTTGAATAATGTTCTTGCGTCTAATTTTTAGTAAGTGCTTATTGGATTGTGACGTAACAAACTCGAGGCGTACCTGATGCCTGCCTATAACAGATACATTTTGTCATAAGCGACGATCTGCACTACGCTTGTTACTCTGCGATATATAGTTGCTAAATATCATGTCCTTGTAATTTTACTGGCCTATAAGTAGAAAATCTGTCACCAAGCACCTAACAATATGTTTTGTGAGCAGCAAAAACTGCTGTCGTGCATGGTGACCGGTTTTCCACTTGTGGGTAGTAGCTATCAATCCAAGCATTCTCAAAATGGTGTTCCATCGTGCGGTGACGCTCAAGGGCCACCGCCGCCGGGGATCAAACTATGACCTTGTAGGCAGTCACGGCACTCCAAAGCTGTTACCACACGACTATCGTTACTTCAAAAAATCTTTTCATGATAAACTCTCGAATTGTATGACAGTGAAAAATGTTTACCAAACCATGATATATGAGCAAGACAACTGTTCAAATTTCGGATTTACTGCTACAAAATATGTGAGTTTCAAGATTAACATGATGTAGGTATATATACACGACATTTTAGTAAATAACACGGGACAACTCACATGAATAAGTCAGCTCCGAGTATAATTTCGACCACATCCAGTGCTATTTTCAAGGAGAGAAGTTTCGTACCGCACTCTATTTCTTCAATAATTAAAATTAAAAAGACCACCGGGTGTGGTCGAAACTATAGTTGCATCTATCAAAATCATCCACGTGACTTATACTGTGCTCTTTACTTACCCTTTCAACTAAAAAAAAAACAGTTGAAAAATAATACTATGAAAAATTATAATAAGTAAAATTAAACCTTGGTCAGAACAGGTTCCCGCCAGTTGAACAGTGAAAACCACGTTGTATATCAGTAATAGGAAGTTATTAAAAGTATTAGCAAATCCGAAGTAAAGTGTGCACAACATTATGTCGAGAATTGCATTGATTTTAGTCATAAGTGATATTAATAAACACGGCATAAACAAGGAACAAGCTAATACGAAACAATTCTCAGATTAAATGTACTCATACAATCAGGACTAAACTTCCTTTGGGATTATAATAACTGATTATACCACAGATATTATAGTCACAAAACAATAACAGAAGTTTTGAAACGAAGTTTGCTTAGCCATTCTGCACCGATCAGCAAAGTTAAGCAACGTCCGCCTCAGTCATGAGTGGGATGGGATACCGCTGGTGACATTACTACTGAGCGCTTCCGTGCTTCAGAGGACACGTTGAGCCGTGGGTGTGTTCCGGCAGCTGTCCTTGAGAGCCAGTAGTTTGATTAATGTTAGGCTAACCTATGATTAGTAAGTATCCCATCTGATGGTGAGTGATGATGCAGACAAAAGTATTGTCGAGGTTATAGCAACAGCAGAATTCTTTGTGAACGAGTTCGTTTGAGGAAGTAGTGCCACCATACCTATTTTTACCGCCAAGCAAAATGTAAGCGTTACTGTGTTCCAGTATTAACGGTTCGGGTGCCGGTGAAAGTACAGGCACACGGGACAACGAGTTTATATCTTAGGACGCAGCAGTGTCTTTCAGTATCTGTTATAGGCAGAGGTAACAGCTTAACATCAGGTGGGTCTATGGTCTGTTTCGTAACTCCCATTAAAAAAAACTAGAATTAGCGCTGTAGGAGACTTAAAACTTCGACATTATACATGCATGCATGCAGTAGGTACCTACCATCAATGTGGTGCATACCTACATACAACGCAAGCGTGGGGATTATGACAACCCTCCCTGGGTTGCCATAATACCCACGCTTGGCCGGCATCTTGGGCATCGCAGTAAGATTTAAGTTTTTCAGAAAGCGCTACTGCCCCCTTCTGGTAGTAGGTTTTCCCTTGTCTCTTACGGGCAGATATGAGAGGTTTTACTCTAATTTGGCAGCCCCAGTGGATCTCGGGGAAAACGAGTATACTCCCATAAAACCATTTACCCAAATAAAATCAAAATAAGTATTTTTTTCTGATAATTTCTGGTAATATCAACAACTTATAATTGGTTTATATGTGATGAAAGTTATGTTTGTATGGAAAATGAAAATGCAGTAGCAATGCCACTACTGCTCACCCATCCAGGTCATGACCGCATAAGCAAACTACGCCAAGAGCGCATCAAACATTAAATTATATTTTTTTAATAATAATCATATGAATAAACAAATTTTGTTTTGATTTGATTTGAATATCTAAATACAAATCATTTTATGTTAACACCAAAATACGAATAATAAGACTTTTAGTTGTCTGCAATTTTACTTTTACTTCGGTTCTGGTGGTTCTACACCTGTACCAGGAACTGACTCTCAAAGCTACCGTAAAAAAAACTTATAGGCAGTATATGCAATCATAATAATGTCAGCTAGAAGCAATTAAATTATACATTTAGTTCACTAATCTAAATGGACAGATATATATCAATTATTGATAGTACAATAATAGGTAGTATATATCTTTAAGTAAATCTAGAAATGGTTACAAAAATATAGTAATAACCTGGTGTATAAAATGGTTTTAAGTTCATAAGTACTTCCAGGTCGCAGGTCGAAAAATTCAAAGTAAGCTCTTTATTATTTTCTACTGTATTAAAATTATTGTTTAATAATCTTTACAATTTTTTTTATTTTATCACCATATAGGTATTTAAAAGAGCAATCAATCTTATTTTAATAGCTTATTAGTTGTTTTTGTTAGTCACAACCATAGAGTTTTCTATTTTCTGTGGTCACAACACCCCCCCGATTTTTTTCCCGTCCCCGTAAAGGGCGTGGAGATAACCACAATTATCTTATCGACATTACCCACACAAGAAAACTAAGACAAAACACCGACTGAACCTCACCATTATTATTTTTTTAATTTAATTAAACATACTTTTGGAACGGCCAATTGTAAAATATTATCAATAAAGGATTTACAACCACCGATAACCGGTAAATACATTTGACTATTTATTCAAGAAATTAATTATCAATAAAGGATTTACAGCCGCCAATAACCGGTAAATACTTTTGACTATTTATTCAAGAAATTAATTACAATGAAACATACATTAAATAAATGTATTACCTATAATTATCTACATTGTAACATATCGTTCCAGTCATCAAAACGAGTGAAAAATATAAAAGCTCTTTCTCTTTTTCTTCTCTTTTTAAGAAAAAAAACTAACCATGCCTTATCACTACGGTAGCCCAGGTTAGAAGCGCATATATTTTGACCTCAGGTACAAATAGCCACTGGTCTGAATATTATCGGTTTGAATACTCCGATTGTATAAGGTTATCCCTGACGTATCACGTGGAGCCGATATCATCAATTTACGTATGAAATTCAATTGTAATCATTATCTATGATGCGCACGGATTTATTCGTAATGTAAACTTTATTTATTCTTTCAATACGTTTCAACTGTTTCAGTTTATTTCAAAAACACACAAAAATTTTTGCATTTAAAATTTTTAGAGCAAAGAAACTAATGTTATAAGGTCTACAGCACTTGTTGTGTGCACCTGACCATGTACATTTTTAGGAAATTAAATAAGCCACTTTTAATCTAAGCTGTATTTACTGCACTTTAGACATAATCTATTTATCTAATTAGTCTATTTATTTCCGCATAATGAATGTGTTGTATTTTGTGTTACCAACAGCGACAAAGTTCATCAAACTTATTAACTTGTACAATTTGCGGAAGCTCACGCACATTCCGACCTGTGCCGCCACGCCGTGCACACCTGTCTACAGCTCCGCCAGTATCTCCCAGTGAGACCGCAATAGTCCCCGCACTATTGCCGTCTCACTCGGGTCATCGTTCCGACGCTAGTTGCAGACCAATGCCTTGGAATACGCAGTCCTGACGAAGTCTTTGTTTTGTGTGCAGAAGCTGAGCAGCCGCCGAACGCCGAGCAACGCGAGCTACGAGCTCGCCGTGCCGTCGCGCAGAGGCGCTATAAGACGTCAGGCATTACCACCTACCCAAGTCCCTTGTTTCGGACGAACAACATCATATCGGGCTGGTGGTCTTGTTTTGACCACACTTTTCGGTGCGCATTTCACCACTTTACTACCCGACACAACATAGTAACAGTCGCGTAACAACACACTTTGTGCTGTTAAGCGACGTCGTTCAGGCGTGGGGTAGCGTCAGCCAAACCCGTCTGAACGATCAAATCCGCCATTTGCTGCGGTCGCAGTGTGACACCCTACGGTGACAACGGCCACTGTTGTTGTTTTGGTTTAACCTTGCACCGTGGCCTTTCCCGCTTCACGGGTCAGCCGAAGCAAGCTGGGCTCCGGGATTACTGGCCTTGGGGTCGCCCCTAGTCAACCCCGGAGTAGCGCTTAGGAGCACCCCTCTCCGCCGAGAAAAAAGCTCGGAGAGGGTACACAACTAGGGCACACCCTAGGTACACACTCCCTCTCACACAGTGAGCTCACAAGGTGTGTGAGGGAATTCAAACCCTTGATAGGGCGTCCTGAGTATTCCCCTCAGGATGCAGTCCCGTCCCTCTAACGGTGAGGTGCAGGTCCTTCAGACCTTCGCCCTCCGCCACCCCGATCTGTATGTTGCTCATATGCAACTCCTAGAAGAGGAAGCGAGTGCCCGCCTCACGGACACTCTTATTGCTCCCTCCGGGACTTCAATCCCGGAGGCCAACGTCCCTCCTCTGACCCGGTCCTTCTCAGAGGACAGCCCGCTTTCGCCCGCCCCGGGGCCGGACAATAGACGCACGGTGGCAGCCCCTCCCCGTGAGAGGTCTCGCTCGCGCTCACCGATCGGGAGGCCAGCGAGCACCCGTCCCTCCATCGCCGTTGTCGAGCCCACTTCGGACTCCGAAACGGAGATGGAAGTAGATCCGAGTCGCGCCTTACGCACTGACTCGGACTCCGACAACGACGGCTATACCGTCGTTGACCGCAAACGCAAGCGTGCTCCTAAAGCCGCTAGTTGCGCAACTTCCGCCCCTCCCGCCAAGGCACCCGCTAAGGCCCCCGCCTCCGGCAAGAAGCCGACCCCCGCCCCGCGCCCCGCGTCTCCTCCCTCCGCTCCGGCCACTACTGCCGCGTCCCCTCAGGACGCGAGCGCGCGCCGCGAAAAACCGCCTCCACCCCTGTTCATTCAGGACAAAACCAAATGGGACATGCTGTCCCGTTTAGTTTCGGATCGTGGGATCCATTACACTAATGCCCGCTCCACGCAGCAGGGCATTAAAGTCCAAGTGCCCACCAGTAGCGACCACAGAGCGCTAACAAAGCTCCTCCGTAAAGAGAGCATAAGTTTTCATACTTATGCGCTCGAAGAGGAGAAAGTCCTCCGAGTGGTCATCCGCGGTGTGCCCAAGGAGGTACATACCGATTCGGTATGTGCCGACCTGAAGGCACAAGACTTCCCCGTACATGCAGTTCACCGCATGTACAGCGGGAAGGACCGCAGTCCCTACGATCTAGTACTCGTAGTACTAGATCGTACACCTGAAGGCAAGGCCATTTTTAATTTAAAAAAGGTCTGTGGCCTCTCAGGACTCGATGTCCAAGCCCCATACAAAAATGGGAGTCCCTCGCAGTGCCATAACTGCCAACTATACGGGCACGCCTCCCGTTTCTGCTTCGCTCGCGCTAGGTGCGTTAAGTGCCTAGGCGATCACGCGACAGCAGCGTGCACTCGCACCCGGGATTCACCGGACCCACCCAG
The DNA here is from genome assembly GCA_963854805.1 of Plagodis dolabraria. Classification (NCBI taxonomy): domain Eukaryota; kingdom Metazoa; phylum Arthropoda; class Insecta; order Lepidoptera; family Geometridae; genus Plagodis; species Plagodis dolabraria. Next base: position 1,565,095 of record OY978452.1, on the reverse strand, counting down.
CTGTGTTTTATGCGGTGCTCAAGGGCATACCGCGAATTACCGTGGTTGCCCTAAAGCACCACGAGTGAACCACAGGGTGGCAAGGCATAGGCCGACCCGTCCCTCTTACGACCGTTACCAACGGGTAAGCCCTAAACTAACGGTAGTACCTGCCTCACAGGTAATACCCGCGCCGCTCCCAGCCCGTAACGCATGGTCTAAACCACCCAGTATGGTTAAGACCGTCGCTACCGCCCGCGCCCCGGCCCGCGCGCCCGCACCCGCGCCCGCACCCGCACCCGCCCGCGCCGCGGCCCCTGCCCGCGCACCGGCCCCGGCTCGCCCCGCGCTCCCGGCACCCGTCGCCAACACCATTCGCGCGCCTCCCCGCGCCGCTTCCCGGCCACAAGCTCCACCTATGCCATTGATGGCTGCCCCTCTTCAAGAGGCAATCAACCTAGTCAGCGATCTGGCTATGTCGGTTGACATCAATGAGGTACAAGAGCTATTCCACAAGATGCAATACGCTCAATCCCCAGCGGACGTGATCCAATACACATTGGAACACGCGAATTTACTTAGCGCCCTTAAGCGCTTCGTTCCCCAGGCCCCTCCCCAGTACAACCACTATGGGTAGTACAACCGAACGCACGAAACCGTACTCAGTTTCGTTAGCGTCATTTAACGCTGACGGCCTCTTCAGACAACGTGACCTCGTCCACGACTTTTGTTGTACCCACCTTATCGATATCATATGCGTGCAGGAAACCTTTCTAAAACCCGGGAAGGCGAACCCTAGGTTTGCCAATTACAGAACGGTACGTGATGATAGAGTGAACTCCCGTGGGGGAGGCACTCTTATCTATTACAAAAGGTCCCTGCACTGCATTCCCCTACCTACCCCGACTCTTGTTAATATGGAAGCATCTTGTTGCCTCCTAGCTATGACTGGTCATCAACCTATAGTCATAGCATCCTGTTACCAAGCTTGCAAAAAGCCGATCGTCCGAGCTGACTTAGAAGCCCTATTCTCATTAGGAAGCGCCGTCATCCTGATTGGCGACTTCAACAGTAAGCACATCCTATGGAATTGTAACGTCAACAATCCCAGAGGTATTGCACTTGAAAACCTAATCGCAGAACTTAACTTTGACATAATTGCGCCCACTGAGCCCACTCACTACCCTTATATGGAAGACCACCGATCTGACTTGCTTGACATGGCACTATTCAGAGGCGTAACACTCCGGTTACGCTCCATAGAAGTGGTTCACGAGCTTCACTCTGACCACCGACCCATTATACTGCGACTAGGTCCCGACCCAACGACTGACCTCCCCCGCCCCACTAAGACGATAGTGAACTGGAAGCAAGTAGGCGATGCCCTAAAGGCTATCAGTTCACCGGACCTAGACAAGATCCCTGACGACATCTTGACAAAAGATGACATAACCCTTGCGATCGATTCGTTCACCAATCACCTCTCCACCGTAGTAGGTGCATCCGCAAAGGAGGTCATAGTGCCGGATGACCGGCGCCTTGTCATTCCAGCGGATGTGAGACGATTGGTGACGGAGAGTAAAGCAGTGACCCGACATTACGACTCTTACCCCAGTAAAGAGAACAAAACTAAGAAACGCCACTTTGAACGCATGGTTCAAAGTCGCATGTCTGAGTTGCGTGATCAACAATGGGGCGATAAACTTTCAAACCTCGTGCCAAGCCACCATGCTTACTGGGACTTGGCGCGAGGCTTGAAAGGAAGTAACCATAACGACATGCCTCCCTTATACAGACCAGTCCCACTAGTCCCAGCGTTCTTTGACGAAGACAAAGCTGAGTGCCTAGCTGATAGCCTAGAGGCTCAGTGTTCCCCTAACGTAGATCACGTTGACCAAGCTCACCTCGATTCGGTGGATGCTGAAGTCGAACGTAAAAGCTCTGTGGTCACCTCTGAACTCCCACCAATCACCTTAGCGACTTACGCTGAGGTGGAGAGACTGATCAAGGCCCTCCGACCGCGCAAATCCCCCGGTGCCGATGGCATCTCCAACAGGGTTCTTAAAACCCTTTCTCCTCCTCTCATCCATCTCTTAGTCAGCATCTTCAATGCTGCTATGAGCCACTGCTTATTCCCAGACACCTGGAAATGTGCAAATGTCATTGGCATTCACAAACCAGGCAAAAGCTCATCTGACCCCACCAGTTACCGCCCCATCAGCCTCCTCAGTGCCTTAGGCAAACTTTACGAGCGGTTACTTGCAAACCGTCTCCAGTCCCATGCTAAGGAACACCACCTTATCCCAGATGAGCAGTTTGGCTTCAGACCCGGACACTCATGCGTCCAACAGGTGCACCGCCTCACGGAGCACATCATTGAGGGCTTCAATAAGTACCCCAAACCCCAGACTACGCTAGCAGTCTTCCTCGACGTAGCGAAAGCTTTTGACAAAGTCTGGCACAACGGCTTGATCTACAAGCTATACCAATTTGGCGTGCCAGAACGTCTTGTGCTCATCCTACAAGACTTCCTTAAAGCCAGAAGCTTTCGCTATCGCGTGGAAGGCACCCTCTCCTCCCCCCACCCAGTCAGAGCCGGAGTCCCTCAGGGCTCCGTGCTATCACCTATTCTCTTTGCACTGTATACCAGTGACATCCCACGCTCTCAGCCCAAAGTATTCCTAGCCCAATATGCGGATGATACCGCCATTTACACCACTGGGTGGCATATCAACAGACAGTCCTATTTCGTCATGCAACGGGCCATCACCGAGATCGGTGACTGGTTCCGAAAATGGCGCATCGCGGTCAACCCAGCTAAAAGCACAGCTATGTGCTTTACTGAGAAGACACGCTCCCCTTACCCGAAACCGCTTATTTTGTTCGACGAACCCATTCCCTGGGTTCCTAGAACAAAATACCTCGGAGTCACCCTTGATCGTCATCTCACCTTTAACGATCACATAACAACCGTCCGTAACAGAGCGGCCTTCATAATGGGTCGCCTTGGTCCCCTACTTCGCAAAGAGAGTAAAATGTCTCTTAGTAATAAGAAGACACTTTACACTGCCTGCATCCGCCCCATCATGACTTACGCATCAGTAGTGTTTAGTCATGCTAGTGAGGCCCACCTTCATAAACTTCAAGTCATCCAAAACCGTTTTCTTCGTAATGCAACCGGCGCCCCGTGGTATATCCGGAACACCGAGTTGCATTGCGACTTAAACCTTCCCTCTCTAGCGCAGTTCAATAAGGACTGCGCCCGCCGATACTTTGATCGAGCGCCCCACCACCCGAACCCACTGGTTGTCCAGGCATCGAACTACTCGACTGCCTCTTCTATCCCATTTTTCAAACCCCCCCGTCGCCGACCACGGCAGGTATTAGACGACCCGGATGACCCCATCGCAGTCATTACGTTGGCAGCTTTAGCGTTATCCGCAAGTCGTCGAGGTAAAATCCCCAGGTGTGAGGTAATCAGAGGTCACACAATCAAACACCGAGCTCGCCGGCGAGCTCGAGGCAAAAACAAGGTCACGATAAATTGCTCTCCAAATAGTCAAAGAGTATTATTCAGTAGGGCCCAATTGTGCAACACTGCAGTTGCACAGAGGCATTTTGCTCCGATCCCCCCCATGGCTCTCGACAGCGAGACAAGCCGAGGTCCGAACCACAGTGGTGCCCTTGAGCTCGCTGTCAACCCCTCCTATAGTAGCGGTACGTTTTCGGCGTCCGCAGGAGACGGAGGTAGAAAGCGCTTTTCGCCTTCTACGCCCGTCTCGGGAGAAGTGCCTTCGGCACTTCTCCCTCCCGGGCTATTGTAGGGCCAGGCCCTCGCCCAAAACCCGGTGGAGCTGGACGACCGCACAGGCGGTAGCCAGCATCTATGTCCTCCCTATAATGAGGAAGCTCACGCCCACAGTAAACGCCTTCGCCTTTACTCGTAATCGTTTCTAAGCGCAAGGGATTCCCCAAGCGTAGTATTCGCTGAAATGTATATCAGTATATTTTTTATACGTATCAATACAATTTTCTTAAAATTTTCCGATGGGTAAAATATTCCCGCAGTGTTTTAATTTATATTACAGTCTTAATTTAGTTAGGAAACATTGTATTGGAAAATAATTATCTATAATTAAGTAGAAACGCGAGGGGCCCGTGGGCGGTGCCGGGCTAGAATCGATCATTGTTGAAATTTCACAACGGTGGAATTCATGGCTTTTGGATGAAAAATGAGGAGAATGGCGAAGCTAGGTACGCGTCCCGACTAACTTTTAGCTACTGCTCCTGCTTGCTCATAACTAGTAACATACCACATTAATGTTCTGCGCGTCACAGAATAACTTGAATGTCTCGTTGAATGTCGGTCCACCACTTTGGTATCTTGACTTTTGGGGTTCTATCCCCAAGTCGGACAATGTTATTGGGTTTTTCTAACAAATCATTTTTAACAGTAGTCTGGAACTAAGAATGATAGATGGCAACAGCATAACAAAAATGATTTGTTGATACGTGGATGTGTGATCTAACGAATTGTTTTCATTTTGTCACTGAATTAACCAATATAGTTTTTGGTAAATATTGCTGTTACTTATGATTCAAATATTTTAAATCTAAATTGATTTCAATGTTTTTATATTTCTCAGAAAACAAGTAGTTGTTTTAATGTAATTCTTTATTATTTCGTTACTTATTAACTGATTAGGAATCCCTTTAATATGTACCAGGAAAATCTTCGTAATTTTTCTTGTTCTCAACAACAGATGATTAAAATATATTTTTACTAAAATGGAACCAATTTCGTAAGAAGTGAATACAGGAAGGTATGAAATATCTTGTTCAAGTCGAAGTCGGTACCATGCCGATTGAAAACATTTACCACAAGTTATTTTTAACTTTTTAGTAATGCATAATATTGCCTATTTACAAGATCATTGTCCCTCACCTAAAATACTGTTCATAATCTACTATGGTTGCAATCACCATTACAACATCCGGATATGCGATGACTCCTTTCAGTTACTTGTCTGTAACTTTAAAACCACTCAATCGACGCTGATAACATTTTAATAGAAGGAATTTGGAGGTTCAAAAAAAACGTCAAAATCTATTCATAAATGGCGAAGTAGCGTATCCATATCGAGTTTAGTTATCATATCAACAAATCACGTAACAAAGATTTAAAAATATATCACAGCGTCGTGTATACAGGATTATTGGTAAAATCCTAACAACCTCTTAAGGTTGACTTCTGCTAGTCCTAACAAACATTTTGAGATATTTCTTTTTGTTTCGAAAAATAAAATGCTTGTATGATGCTCAACTATCTTATTGTATATTCCGGTACTTTCTTCAGAGTAGTATATGGGTAGTTTATATTATTACTACTATGTCAAGAAAGCGCCGGGAACAGATCAATAATACACAAAATATTCGTTATTCATCTAAATTTAGTCTATCACCATCAAAAAATGCTCCTTCAGACACGATACACATACGCCAACCTACGAATAAATATGTGAAGAAGTGTAACTCTCATACAGTGACCGCTTTGATTTCCGACTCGTCGACTCCACATTTAACAAAACACGCACAACCTTCCAAATTCAATTGGTTAATTGATTTGGCGCTTAGAAATGATCGTATCTGATAGGTCGCGTCATGGTCATGTTGTCACCGCCGCGCGCCTTCATTCTTGAAGGCCAAACCGCACTTTCATACAGATAATTCTAAGACTAACAATGTTCTGAACTACTTTATGATTTAATGTAAAGTTCATGTTGCATAAAACTATCCAGGGTAGTCAAGTAGTATTGGTATCCAAAATATTGTTATCTACTCGTTTATGAAAGCTATTCCCGAAATTTTCATATCTGTATGTATGGCTTCTCCACTGATAAATTCAGTTGAAACTTCCCGCGGTACCACCGCATGACTCGGGCTCACGCGGCGAACTGAGAGCGCTGCACGGTACACTTTTAAACCACGCCCGCCGCGGTATAGTTTGCGTTCTGTTGTTTTTGAGCTGGAATTACATTTCTTTTCATTATTTATTTGTAGTTTATTCTTTGACGCCAACGAATAATCCAATCATCAAAACATTCTTTAGACGCTTTTTCGGGAATTATGTTCATCTCTCGCCGCAATTTCTCCTTTATGTCTAGATAGAAAACGGGTGCCATAAAGTGGTACCTAATTTGATTTTAAGAAAAAGAAAGAAGTCTGCTGGAGCCAAATCTAATGAATAAGGTGGTTGATCGATGATAGTTTTTGATCAAAAATTCATTAACAATGATGGCCTTGTGCGAAGGCGCACTATCGTGGTGCAAAATCGAAGAATTTTCTATCCACATTTCATTTCGACCCTTCGTCAAATTTGCTCTCTTAAACGCCGCGTAACGCTGAAATGATACTCTTTTTTGCCGGCACGAATTCATAGTTTACCGCTGCTGTAGGGTATTATGTTTAAGAAAAAGTTAAAATCGTGGCTACTTGTGCATGTGTTTTTTGATAATAAGGAGTTTTTAAATTTTAAAACATGAACTTACATCGTGAATTCAATTCAAATAATTTGTTATCTAGATTTATATAAATTCTTTATATCAAGTTCATTATATGTCAAGAATATCACCTTAATATTGCATGCTTGAAGAGAGTACACTGTTACTAGCTCCATTTCAAACTCATATTGTTTATCTTTAAGTATTGTAGATAGTTCTGCAATAAATATTACTTTACTTAGTGCACAACACCTTGATAGCCAAAGAAAAGTGTCAACATGACTTAGACTTTTGATCAAATTTGGCGTAGTTTTTTTCAGTTTCGGTTTAGTTGAAAGGCCACTCCGAAGTTTGTTGACTACTTTGCATGTCAAACTCGGAAATGACTCGTCTAGCATGTCCTCAGTAACTCTTATGCGACTGAGTTTTGAAGAAAATTCTGATCTTTTGGGACTAGACGAGCGGCCGTATGTTTTAGACCCAAGTGCGCGTGTTTTGGATATAGTCAATTTACCGCCTTTTGTAACATTTTCAGTGACTCTAACCACGAAATTCCAATAGCGATGCAAAGTTTCAGACAAACTCTTTGTTCGATGTTTATGTCCATTTCGAAATTCGCAATATACAATACATATGATATATTCTATTTAAATAACAGATAATTGATTTAATCTAAATAACGGATGCAACTCAAACTCCGCGCCAAAATGGAAAACAGTTGTGCCAATCTAACACAACAACAGAAAAATTAGGATACATAAACGAATACTTTTTAACTGAATTTGAGTGTAGACTAGCAGACATTAAAAAGCAGCCAATAACTTTGAAGAGCAAAAGTTGTAGAAATATCTTTCGTCTTACTGTTTAAAGTAGTTACGAGTAAAGAATTCGTCACGATTGCAAGACGTCCAGACGAAAACTTCTGCTTCGCAACTGGAATTGAATTTATTCGTGTTCTACAGAGTTAATAGGTATATGTTGTATCTGTGATGCCCAAGTTAATATTGCTTGTTTGTGATTGTGGAGACAAAAACGGTAATTTATTATTTTATGTGCAATAAATAAGGTATGCAATTAAGAAAAATATTATGCTCGCTGTAAAGATTGCGTGTAGATTATAATGTAAGATTTCAATAATATCAATCTTAAATTTATTAAAATAATATGATATTTAGAGATGTTTTAATCATGTACGCATAACTTCTTACTGGTTGATTACATTTTGTTGATATTTTTGTTAAGTAGTATTATTATCAAATTGGTTTTATTTAAATTTGTTTGCGTAGATTGACGTTATATTCAATAAACTCGTGCCGATGGTGAATATAGTGCAGGTAACGATCGAAAATCGTCCTTGTAAGGAGTATTCAAATAACAAACTTAAAATAGACAATAAAATAGACCAAAAGTTAGAAATATCTTGTGGCAGTCGGGTCCAGAAAATATGAACTCAGATTAATGAGCAATTGAAGATGGTTTCTTTTGTTTTGTACATTTGTCATACGTGAAGAAAAGAAAAGTGAAGATTTTTTAAAAAAATGGTTGGTTGCCAGAGTGACGTCCCAGTCACGTAGAAGACGATTTCAGAAGTCGATCTTCCCCAAAACATATGTTATTTCACAGAAATAATGGGCAAGAACTACTTAGTCTAAAAGGACAAATTGAAAGGAACGTGGGCCATATATGGCCCACGTTCCTTTTAATTTGTCCTTTGTAGTTCGAACATTTAAGTTTTGTCCATGTTATACTTAGTTCTAACATTTAATTTTTTGCATTAACGCGTGCTTAGCTTACAAAATTACAACGCAAGAAAAATGTTAACCACGAGCAGGATTCAATCCCCCGACTATCCGTTCCTCGGCTGGGACATGCTCTGTCAATTTAAGCCCCCGTGGTGGAAAAGTCACACCTTTTCTCAGCTTCGCTGCTTTATACAGCTTATCTTCCTTGTACGTCTCTTGTCGATATACGCAGCCTTAGTAGGTATATTAAATATACTGAAAAGGTATCCCTATTCCAGTAAAATAAAACATAATAAACTCATATTTTATTTATTACCAACAAATAAGAATAAAATCTGATATTTTCACTTATTTATTTTCAGGGTAGAAGCCAAACTGTTCATTAAAGTATTCCGGATCGAATGAAGCCCTCACTCCCAGCGGGTACGACACTGTCTCCAGGGCTGGATACTGAAACCCGGGATACGGAAACCGGTAACTAGATAACTGGTATGCAGGAATCTGATACTCGATGGGAATGACGCTGCTTACGCCGTATTTTCCGTAAATGGCGGTCCATTCCTGCTGCATAGGCGTCGGCGTTTCTTCCTTCTTCTCATCTTCGGCGTAAGCGCATGCGATGATCGCCACCACGAAAAGGATGCTCAGTTTCATCTATAATATATTGGAATTAATATTATTATACAGGGTTCTTGGTAAAATGCTAAGAACCTCTTAGAGTTGACACCTGCTAGACAACCACACATTTGAGATGATTTTTTTCTTTAGTTATGTAAAAAAACAGAATAAGTACGACGACCACCTGATTTTAAAAGTCTATTGTGCTTGTAAGATCAGAAATAATATGTATTATTTCATATTTTTTATTACTCAGCTTGTAAATATTCAAAACTCAATGAATGTGACTGCTAGTGGCATTTAATACTGAAGAATTACATCCATCCTTGTACAGTTAAAAACGACTTGACAAGTTTCACTACGAGCATTTCAAATGGATTTAAAATAGGCTAACTTTAAAAGAGGTTATTGGTAAAATGCTAAAAACCTTGGTAAAATGCTTAGGGTTGTCTTCTGCTAGTCCTAACAAACGTTTTGAGATGGTTTGTTTTTGGTTTTGTAAACTTTTTATTTTCTTTTAAATTGTTTTTGTATTTTAATGCCTACTCCGAGCCAAGAGCGCCCGCCGCGGCAACACTGGATCGCGCCGTGCTCCTTTTGAGTAGAGTTTTGAATATTTACATCGAGCTAAGTTATAACAAATATGAAATAATAGATATTATTGCTATATAGATACTTACCTGTTGGTGGGTTCTATTGAAATGTATCAACAAGTCAAGATCAAGTTACAATAAAATATTCACGCATTTTGTACCCCACAAAAGTAAAATATGTGTAAGTAGGTGAATGATTTTTGTGCGAAATAATTTCTTACCTTGAACACGTTTTGTTATTCCCAAGTGTCAAATTAAACTTATACTAAATCTGTTGGTTTCAGTTTATTTTATACTGACACCTATCTATGTAATTATATCGGCTATTAAAATACAATAAATGGAATTTTATATTTTGATTATGTTAAGTGAAATGGTAACGATGTAAATAATATAACATCATTAGCGTTAACGTATTTATAAATACCACTAGTCATTGACCTACGACAACATTGTAGTCTGTTAGAGACGATCCAGCGGTAGTACTCGAACTCTTAAGTATGATATAAGGGTAAAACAAGAAAAAAATACATTTACAATTTTAAGAGTACAAAATTCTAACACTTCCCCAATTTTACGACAGATCGCCTTAACCACTGAGCTTACGAGGATTGCTTGACTGAATCGAAATTTTGTGCTCTAAATGTGTTGTTTATTAATGGACTAAATTATCTTCAACCAGTGTGTGTTACCAGTGATGACATATGGAACCGAAACGTGGCCTCTAACTGTGGGCCTTATGTGTAAGCTTAAAGTCGCACAACGAGCTATGGAGAGGGCTATGCTCGGTGTTTCTCTACGAGATCGAATCAGAAATGAAGAGATCCGTAGACGAACGAAAGTTACCGACATAGCCCGGCGGATTAGCGAGTTGAAGTGGCAATGGGCAGGGCACATAGCACGCAGAACTGATGGTCGATGGGGCCGAGAGGTTCTCGAATGGAGGCCACAAACTAGCAAGCGCAGCGTCGGAAGACCACCTACAAGGTGGGCGGATGACGTTATTAAGGCCGCAGGAAGACGCTGGATGCAGGCCGCTTCCAACCGTTCTATTTGGAAATCTATGGGGGAAGCCTATATCCAGCAGTGGACTTCTTGCGCCTGAAATTATGATGATGATGATGATTAATGGACAATCCAAACCATCCACCTGGGTGGTCAGTTAGGAACTTTAATCTCAACAGACCTTATAGACGGTTTTGCTTATCTCACGCGATTGTGCTTACAATCATATTTAGAACTAAGAGAGAGTGAATCGAGCCTCTGGTTGTTCTTTTTAACTCGTCCGAGTTTTTCCCTTATCCCACTCACGTATAATCGGTAACACAAGAACACGTTACAACACGCACAGGAACACAAAAGCGTAAATGTAAACAGTTTGGTTAATGTTCTATGGCCGGCTGCAACCCTCCTTGGAAACCCTCGTTTTGTTTGTAATACATTGGTTACCTTTAATAAAAATGACGATTGGTAATGACTCACAGACCGTTGTGCACCTAATGTGCAGCAACACCGCACTCATAACGACATGAGTGATCATTTTTTAAATATAAGCCTTGATCTCACGAGTGCTTTTAGATAAACGCTTTGCGCTCAGAGTTTAAATAGCGCTTAGACCGTTAAAAATGCTCCCGGTATAAAAGCGAACTCGTGTGCGAACATACACAGAAGTCAAATTGTCTATTTGAAACGTGTTAATAAAATATAGATATGTTATTTTTGGGTGTCAGGTGAGAACGTAGCCATTATTAGGTATTAGATACTGGGGTGAGTACTCCAGATTAGTAGGTACGTGTTTTCATATTACAAATTTATAATACGTTGCCTATTGCCTTTCATTTTATACTAAATATGTTTTGGCATTGTTATTGTTGTTATTGGCATTGTTGTTATTTGTCAGTATATGATAAAATACCTAGTACCTAATATTAGTAGAGAGAAACAATACATTTTACACAAACATTGCCTAAAGCAATTCGGTATTATAAAGGGTCATTAAGGATTCGATACAATTTCGGGATTAAACACATTCCAACAGACCTATAATTACCAAATTTAATCAAAATAATACAATGAGCCTAGATCAACGATAACATTCTTTACACGAGGTAGATGACAATAGGCTCGCTTCACTCTAGTGAAGCTACCAAGTGCTGTTTAGGACTAAGGACTGCTGTTAGAATTTATTAGTTAGAAAACCCATTATAGTCCAACGCAGAGATCAAACTAGTACGATCACTAGTGGCAATTACTACTGAACGTGCTCTGAAGGGAACGGTTGTTATCTTAGGATGGCAGTCGTTATAGCATTGTGGTAGGGCATTTTGCGAATGCCCGCCTGGCTAGCTACCACCCTCAGTAGAAAATCTGTCACCAAGCACCCAACGGTGTGTTCCGGCAGCTGTCCTTGAGATCCAGTAATTCTAGGTTAGCCTGAACAACATCTTCGACCAGATCATCACTTACCATCAGGTGAGATAGTGGTCAAAGGCTAAACTATAAGGAAAAAAAAATGACCCCGGTTGTTGTTGAAAAGCTGTCCTTATTTCGTAGTGGTAAGGCATTTTTCGTGAATGGGCAATTTTTAAAATGCGTGGCACCCTCATTATAAATGTCACCAATCACTTAACGGGCAGCTATCCTCGACCTATTGGCATCTGCAGTGGACGGTATGATTCATTTCTATTGTTATTTCTAATGTTATAAATATCCACGATGCGCATGGATGAGCCAATTCCCAATCTATATTAAGCCAGTTTATCGCCTTAGAGCATTTTGTAGTGGGTAGTTATATATATATATATATGGATTTGCTTCTGCAGGTAGATGAAGAATTAATGAGTTTTTTGTCTGCCCACCGGTGTTGCATTTAATACAAATACATACAATAATCATTGTTATAGCCTATAGGATACTACTAGGACACTAAGTGCGATGAGCTGACATTAGAATATCATTCTCTTCTAAAAATATGCTACCGTTCGACACCGCCGACAACGCTCTTGTCGCAAACAAGCTGCATTTTTTTGGAATCCGCGGTCCGTCACTGTCCATACTGTACTCCTTCATGTTTCAACGAACGCAGGTCGTGGTGGGAGATAGGGGTCGTGCCTTGTAGTTGGAGCTAGAGAATGAGATGGGTGTCCCGGAGAGCTCTTGCCTGTCTAATTTCTTGTTTAGCCTCTTTCTCAACGAACTGCCCAGCAACATCGATGAAGCTGCGATACATATGTATGCTGACGACGTCGCGGGTGATATAACGGCGCAGACACACCACACGCTCCTACGCGCTGTAAAAACTTTTTTCAACACCCTTGCTCGTAAAGTGCGCTTTATTAAGTCGTTCTTAGGGCTATAAACCGAACTATAACACCCTCGTGCATAATAATATTATACACTAGTGCGTAATATAATTATCCCTACAAAGTTAAGTTAGTACCTAACTGTAAATTATATGCGAGTAAACAGAGCATTTTCAATTTAACCAGGTAATAGAGATTTGTAACAATAAAGAGGTTTAAGGCTAAGTATATGTAATAAATCACCATACATTTGCCGTGCGCAAAAAAAAACTTGCGCGATATTTTCCAAGTTTGTATGTTTTTTGTATCGCATTTGTGCAATATATTTTTTTTCCGTGTAAGGGTATATTTTTTTTATATATTTTTTTTCCGGTTGAAAAAGTACGTATGAAACTCGTGAACAACTTGCTCATTATACACTCGGCTAATTTACTCCCTCGCCTGCGGCTCGGGTTGCAACCCACAGCCTCGTGTACCTATAATGAGCAACTTAGCTTACTTGTATCATAATATTCAATTTCAAAACACTCGATCGTTACAGGCCTTTAAATACACCGATTTTGTGTCGTAATATAGTCTATTACGCACTCGTGGTTTTTGTTTACTTCACCGCACTAGTGTTTTAAATATAAAAAAACAACGCTTCCACACTTCTCACCAAGGAGATTGTAGTTTGTTTCGTTCGTTTTTCATATAAAAACAAACCAAAGAGTTTTTTACCTACTGAAATAGAACTTTAGAAGATTTAATTATAGAAAAGATCAATAAAAAAAATTCGTATCGAAATTTCGTATTCGGTCCTCGCAAGTGTGTTGAAACCGTCGTATGAAACTCGTGCGCGTTGTTTACTACAATCTCTACTCCATTTAGCCGTCTCGATTGTAATAATGAAGTAACTTTTAATGTTATTAATAAATTATTTGTATTTGTACTGAATAAAGAGATTTTCGGGCGTATATCAAGCGGATCGTGAATAATCATATGACATGTGATGTGTTCATTCATGTGTTCTACTCTTTGGTCGTCGTAGGGATGGTGATTAGCGTACCTTACAGCTTTATTAGTGGTTATTTCTTCTTGATTCTATATTTGCTTTCGATCAGGCGAAGTAAAGTAACTATATGATGCACTATAAAAATCGAACCCTACCTTAGTGAGGGCCTATACGTTTCCATACGGTCCATATTACCAGGTAGAATGCAAGCGGATTGCCTTCAGGCAGCCTGATTATTCATAAGAATCTGGACCGAAAAGTTTGAGCCGACACTTGCCTAAACTGAAACAAACATCTCCTCTCACACATAAAACTAAAATTTTATATATAAAATTAGTAGGTAGACTTTGTCCTCCAAGCTTGACGTCGTAAATAAATTAACGAAAGGTGTAATGGAAACAAACTCAATTTACGGCAGGTTTCCATCCAAGAACCTCATTAATATTCCAATCATCCGTTAAATATAAAATGTTTAATTAAAAACGTTGGTTATTTGGGCCAACAATGTTAAATAAAACATCTTTTACCTTATTCGTGTTTTATTTTAGCGTGTATTTTATATTTTCGGCACGTTACGAATGAAGGAAATTGTATCAATATTTACGTTATGTTAAAATAATATTCCCAGCTTTTTGCTTTTGTATTAACTTAGTATCCATATTATCTTACCAGACCTTTTATTTCTCTTTAATTTTAATGAGTCAGTGATGTGGTCTGTGTTAATGTTTGTTATATTCAGTGTACGATGCTTACATGGATTTAAAGCCATTACGCACTTTGGACTGGCCGCCGGCTGTTTGTTTCAGGGTGACCAATACAATACATAATATGATCAAGACGCCAGCCGAGCTTCGGGACAAGGACAAATGAAGCAAAAACTCTCATAGGATTATTGCAGTCTTTGACTTACCGATAAGTAGGTACTTATAATTATTTTAGCCTCTATTGGTATTTAGTAATTAAACAACTTTAAACGGTTTAAATCGCGTATATTTGTCATTATTTTTGTCCCGACGTTTCAAACACTTTGCAGTAATCGTGGTCACGGGGTGATTAATTGGTCTTATTTGTCACATGAGTTATTAAGAAATTATGTCGTCAGATTTTTTTATATAATCATAACGTTCCCTATTCACGCAGTATTCGCTCACAGTGTCCAGAGGTCTTGCAGATTTGTGTCGGCCATGAGATTTAATTAATTTTATAACAGGATCCCAAGCTGGTGGTACTTGCCAACCATCATCTCTATTGTAATTTTGGTAGTTTATGATTTCAATAGCCTCGCGTAACATTCTTGGCATAAACCAAGTCTCTCTGGCAAGGATTTGTGGGTTGTCGAACCGAATGTAGTGGTTGGTTTTGTCCTGGGCATGTTCACAAACCGCAGACTTGGTCGAGCGTCTGTTCTTCATGTTACCCGGATACCAACGTTCCTCTTTGTTTGCCCAATGTATGACAGCCCATATTCACAATCAACTTTGGAAACACCTGCATCTTGTAGGGGAATATTGCACTTAACAGGTCTTTAAAATTGGTTGATCTTCTTGTGCGGCCGTTTAAAGTTGTTTAATTACTATGTGTAACAATCGCGAAAACCTAAGACAACATTCTATTGGTATTTGCTGAGAAATATATCATAACAATATAATATACTTCTTAAAAGATAAATAATTCATATAATTCAACTTAGTAAAAGATACGTTAGTGTCGGTTTTGAATGTTGAGATGGATGATAAGGCTTGGCTGCAAGCTCCCTGTGAGGTTGGGAGGCATAGGGATATGCAAAATGTCTAGTGTGCCATTACCAGCTTTTTTGTCTTCTGTACACAGTACACACAAATTAGTACTAGAAATTCTTACACGATCTTTAGGCTCTTTTGATGTAGCATATCTGGCTGAGGCCAAAAACACATGGAGACTGGCTTGTCCAAATACTGAATTCCCAAAAATTTTGTCATCTCAGAAACAGTGGGATCGGCCCGTATGCGAGCTAGCACGGAAAGATCTTTTAAATAAGTGTTCTAGCAACGCAGATCGTGCTCTTATTCTCGCTGTTTCTGTGTGGGAATCTGGTCTTTGGTTACAGGCCATTCCTTCTTACAAAACTGGTAGCCTTATAGATCCATCCGCTTTTCGTCTAGCAATTAGCTTCGCTTGCGTGCAAGGTGTTGTGTTGCACATCACTGCCAGTGTGGTACTGCAGTTGATCAACTCGGTCACCATGGCCTCTCCTGCTCTCGAAGTGCTGGTTGAATTTCCCGCCACGCCAGCCTTAACGATATCATTCGCCGGGCTTTTACCAGCGCCAATGTTGCAGCTATTCTCGAACCAAATGATCTGATGCGTGACGATGGTAAAAGACCTGACGGCATGACTCTGGTTCCGTGGAAGTTAGGACGGCCCTTAATGTGGGACGCTACTTGCGTAGACACTTTAGCGCCGTCACATCTTTCTGAAAACAACATGAGGGCTGGCGCTGCGGCTACTTCGGCGGAGCAACTCAAGCGGCGCAAATATGCTAACCTCGGTATGGGTAACATATTTGAGCCGTTTGGTGTAGAGACGTTGGGTCCGTGCGGACCGGGAGCTCATCGTGTTTTCCAAAACTTATCTGAGCGCTTGGTCGATGCGACGCGTGATCAAAATGCTGGCACATATTTGGCTCAACGAATAAGCATTGCAATTCAACGGGGCAATGCTGCGAGCATTCTGGGCACACTACCAACTGGTACTGGGCTGGAGCATTTGGACTGCCTAAGAGTCTGCTATGACTTATAGGTTGTCTAAATGCTTTTATTGTAGTAGCTGTAGTGTTGTATATAGTTTGTAGTATTTTGTTTAATAAAGGCATACCGACAATACAAAATTTGTGTTTATTCAACATAATATACTGAAATATATGATAGCCTACATATTGCTCGCGTCTTTGTCCACGTCTGCAGACGTTCAAATTTTGAGCAGCACTTCCAAATCATAAAACTTTATTATTTATATTAGTGTTCGTTAGTACTAACGTTACGCGCATTGCGCTTTTTTATGGCAGACGCGGTGACCATTTAAAGTCTACTCTCCAAAGTTGGTGGCCAAATTTGAGACGACCTATTTATTACACAATTCGAAAACTTACGAATGCAGGTAGCAATACATAAACAAAAAGTTAGTGTATGTTGCGAATTCGGTCCGTATTTTTCGAAAACGTCGTTGTTTAGACCATCACCTGCAGCGGCGAGCGCTACGAGTATATTACAAATCGCTTATAACTATTGTTTTTTTATGCCGAACTGAACGATGTGATTGTGTGTGACATATGGTACCAGCAGGACCACACTACATGCCACACAGCGAACGACACGTTGGACAATCTACATGGTAGATTTAAGGGTACGGTTATCCCTGACTGAGGAGACGTGGATCGGCCTTGCACCAAGTTCGTACGATTTAACTCCGCTATAGACTTGTTCTTGAGATGTTTTTTTTTACTTCATGCAGGTCTATGCCGATTAGCCGCATTTAAATGTTGCCCTCAAAGTTAACAAAGCTCAGGCCATCGCTCTAATATAGGTAGAACTGTGGATAAGAATCATTAAAACTAGACTTCTAGGATCCGTACCACGGTGCGAAACCGTGGCAGACATTTGAATAATGTCATATTCCAATTATATTAGCACACATGGGCCTTTCAAATAAAAATAATAATTTCTTTTTTATTACCGTCCGCGTCGGTGTGCGTTTATTAACAATAAAGTACTACGAACTATATATAATACTATAGGCAGTCTAAATGGTCCAGCCCACTACCAGTTGACAGCTTGCTCAGCATGCTGGCAGCATTGCCCCGTTGAATTGCAATGCTTATTCGTTGAGCCAAATAGGTGCCAGCATTTCGATCACGCGTGCCATCAACCATGGGATTTTTTAGATTTTTTTTGTAATCCATTTCTTAAATTCATTTTTGCCAAAAAAAAAATATTGCTCAAATTTTCTTTTTGATAAAATATATATTAAATACAAGTGCTGTTTGTATTTTAAAACTGTACATAAGTAGGTGAGTATCATAACAAGATCTGCTCTAAATGGCAGGTATTACGTTTATCTAAGTTTCGTTTTTAATCTTGTCATATTTTATATATATAGTAAATACATAAACCTTATATATATTAACCCGACACTATGATAGGTTACAGCAGCTTTTGATCGTATAATTATGTCAACAAATAAGGGTCTAATTAATAGGTTAGTAAAGAAAATAACAATTTCAAGATTGTAAATTTAGTTTTTATTTTAATAATATATCATTTTCATAATTTGAAATTTTGTAATAGAATCACTTGAGGCTTTTAACCTGCTTATAATCATAAACAAAAGGGCTGTACTCCCTCACAGACAGAGCCAGGCGACCGTACTGAGCAGGTATGTACTCGGGGTAGTACGGGTAGCCTATGGGTATGGGTGCTCTAGCTACGCTGTACTTGATTGCGAGGGGTTTGTCGTCCACTACACGGTAAGCGCCACTTTCGTCCCAATGCAGCTCTGCTGCAGCACATACGAAGCAAGCGACGGTGATAAGGAAGAATTTCATCTGTAAACATTTAGGACGTTGTAATGGTGCAACAGAAGTCATAATATGCAGAACAGAGAAACAATAGAGCCAGATCCATTGTCTTAACTCCTTTATCTAAAGCCCCAAAACGTACAAAGTGATAAAATAAACAATGACTCCAGGACTGTTGTATACACACCTTAACGTCCAAGGGGTTGAATGATTTAAGTATCATGCATTGTGTATGGCCCGTACCTCAAAAGGAAAAAGAAGTCCTTCTAAGACACTTCGCAGTTCGTTTATCCGTCTTTCTGTAATGTCTGTTCTCAGGAACACGTAAAGTTATCAAGTTGAAATTAAAATCAAATACTCAAAATTACGGTCGGTTTTAGAACGGAAAAAGTAAACATGTAAACCAAAGCGATCAGATCAGAGATTATGACCGCTTATGTTGCATAATCAAAACCTAAAGGGTAGGTTAGTTATTTTTTTAAATTTGGCAAGAAGCAATCTTACAGCATAATGTTAAAGAAAAGTTAATAGTAGATAGGTTAATTAGTTTACAATATACAAGATCAGCAAATCGTGTTAAAAAAGCGTTTAAATATAAAAATTATGTTAAAATGAAGATTTCTTTTAAGATTATTTAAATTCCGCTAAGAGGTTTTAACTAATGTCTCGCCCTTGGTATAATTTCTTCTCCAAGTAACTTTAAACGAAGCAAAATTAAAAATAAACATAACATTAGACCAAGGTGGTCCCAAACTCGGCAAAGTGTACTTAGCCTGAATGAAATAAATCCAAGCCAGACCCCACCCCGCTTAAGTTATATATATCGCTCGACACTAATCAGCACTTGACCTGGTTGTTTTTTATTAACATTATTTTGATATGGTTATTTCGAGAAGATAATAACACCGATTATTGAGTACAGAAAAGACATACACTTTATATACTTATCTCAAAAATATGTATACTTATACAATTATATATTTAAGGCAATAATATTTGCTGAGTTCGTTTCACCTTATAAACTTAGTAACTTACTTAGAGTTTTGGTATGTACTTATCTATAATAATTGTGTAACCTATCCTCTATACCACGCAAATATCCAAACATCACAAAATCTCTCATGGGGTGAGTCTTGCTTGACTCACACTTGGCTAGATTTTTTCTAAGTACTCACCTTGGCTAGTTTTCAAACACATGTGGATGCCAAACACTTCAGTTGTCACCTTTTTATACATCGATATCAAGTTTATCAAAATGACATAAACAATAATGTTGACCGCATCGTTATTAGGTATACACTCAATAATCAATGCAAAAGGTACTGCTTTACTATTGAAATAATTAGCACCAAAAATCAGTAATAATGGAAAAACATAAATTTCTACGTTTGTTTTCATAGAGGTTTCACCAAACATAAGTTTTTCACTTGTTATAGGAAGCGAATACATTAAAAGAGGTATATACATAAAATTTGGAAGGTAGTGTGAGTGAGACTAGTACTACTACAGCTTCCGGTATATTACTTTTCTCTATGCTAGCATCCCTACGCACACGTCGGCCGTTGTTTCGGACAGAGGAGGTTGGTTCACCTGCACAATAATTAATTAAGACTTAGTAAATATCCCGCCGTGCAGTGTAGAGTGGAAAGATCCCTGTGGATTTTACTCTGGTCGTAGGAGTAAACGCAAGCGAGATGATTGTTTGAATTCTGTTTTATAGTTGTTAATTTATTACTCTCATAGTTTTCAGCTGTATGAATTTCTAAAATGAACCAATGTGAACCTGCTGTTGGGTCAACAAATCTTATCTATTATTTTTACCGACTTCCAAAGAAGGTCCTCAACTTGACTGTTTATTTTTTATCTTTGTCACGCGATTACTCTGACAATTATGAATTTGATTAAAATTAACGTGAGTTTAACACAATACATACTAACTTACGTTTTTTACGTCGAGAAGGCATCTCGATGTAAAAAACCGTAAGTTAAATTTGCTCAAAATGTCTTTTAATTATGAATTTATTTGTACATGAAATTGATTATGTTATTTTTTTGTTCAGTAGAGTTTACCTACAAGTGAGTAAGTTATTTAAATTTCATCAACATCGATTAACTACTTTTTATTATTACAGTCAATTAACTGAAAAATGTATTTGTAGATCTGGTTTATGTAATGGTGATTGCAACTCTTGTCAATGGTGAACAGTATTTTATGTGAGTGACAGTAATCTTGTAAGCAGTATGCATCGCTAAAAAATGTGATATTTTTCATACTTCTCAGTGTTTGAAGTCGCTTCCTTTTTTTACAATATGTTCTTTTATCTGATATTGTAGCCTATTTCAGCTGTCTTGTCTTACGGTTGGCTTCTGAAACACACTGTTATATAGCCAGACGAGCATTTACAATTCTACTGTGCCTACCTAACTAGTATAGATATTGTAGGGCAGAGCAATCATGTAGAGCAGTAATAAACGGACGTGTCTCGTGAATATTCTTTTATTTAATCGCTCCACCGTATATGGACAAGCTCATATACAGACAGTAGCATATAGTACGCACAGTGGTGACCCCGACGTGATGCAGCCTTTCCGATGGTCGTTTGTGTTGGCTGCAGTCAAGCAACTTATCCTCGGTGCTGACTTCTTAAGCCATTATAAGTTGCTTGTGGACGTTAGTAAAAAAAGACTTATCGATTCGCTTACTAGTTTACAAATAATCGCGTCTGTTTCTGTGCAAGAACAACCGTCAGTGAGGACAATAGACAGCAAAAATGCATATAGTGACATTTTATCAGAATTTCCAAATGTGACAAAACCGATGTGTTTCAAGGACACTCCACCTCATTCCGTAGTCCATCACATAGAGACTACGGGCTCAGCCGTTTACGCGCGCCCTAGACCTCTACCACCGGACAAGTACAAAAAAGTGAAGGCGGAATTTCAACGCATGCAGGAGATGGGCATATGTAGACCATCAAAAAGCCAATGATCAAGCCCTCTTCATGTAGTTACCAAGAAGAATGGAGAGCTCAGACCGTGCGGTGACTATCGGCAACTCAACGCGATTACGAAGCTCGACAGATATCCGATACCGCTCATACAAGATTGCACGTACTTGTTACACGGAAAAAGTATTTTCACACGAATCGACATGCAGCGTCGATTCGCGCGTATTTTTGAACCGGATATACCCAAATATGCAATTTGTACAACTTTCGGTCCCTACGAATTCCAAAAACTTTGTTTTGGATTATAAAAACGCGGGACAGACATTCCAAAGATTCCTTAATAACGAAGTTCTACGAGATCTAGACTATATCTTTATTTACATTGATGACGTAATAATTGCCTTGGAATCTGAAACCATGCACAGGCAACATGTACGAGAAGTACTCAGTCGACTCGACAAATATGGAATTACGATTAATATGGCGAAGTGTGATTTCGGAAAAACAGAACTAACTTTTCTGGGTTTTCACGTATCTCGAGAAGGAATAAGACCGCTAGACGAGCTGATTAAGGTCATATCTGAATTTCCAAGGCCGAAAACTGTCGACGAGCTACGTCGTTTTCTCGGCATGGTAAATTTCTACCGACGTCATCTACCAATATATATGGCCATCAAACACTTTCGACCTAATAGAAGCCTTCTAATAGAAGGCAAACCATTTACTGTATATACCGATCATAAGCCTATTGTTTATTCTTTGGAGAGAAATACAGTGAGCAAAAATGATACACCTAGACAAATACGTCATCTTGACTTCATAATGCAGTTTTGTACGTCTATAAAGTACATAAGTGGACCTGAAAATGTAGTTGCAGACACATCATCGAGAATAGCTACCATAGAAACTCCATCACCTATTAATTACGAAAATTTGGCCAAGGCACAAAACGAAGACACAGAATTGAAATATCTAAAGCAATCTAACACGTTACAGTTTCAACAGATAAACACGCCATATAGCAACAAGCCGATATACTGTGAGGTATCATTGAATAAGGCGTGACCTTATTTGCCTAAGGAATTTCGTGTATCAGCTTTCAACGCTGTTCATGAGATCAGTCATCCAGGTACGCGAACAACACGAAGAATGACGCAAGATCGCTATTTTTGGCATGGAACGAATAAAGACGTTACTAACTGGACAAAGTCATGTACGAATTGCCAAAAATCTAAGATACATAGACATACTATATCACCACATGGTCATTTCGTGCAAATGACAGGTTTGAATTCCTGAATATGGACATAGTCGGTCCCTTAAGCTACTGTGATGGTTACCACTATATTGTAACGATGATAGACAGAAAAACAGGATGGCCGGAAGCCTATCCTGTGAAGGACATCACTGCCGAAACTGTAGCAGATATAGTGTACACAGGGTGGATATCAAGATTTGGATGTCCTTTACAGATAACCACAGACCAAGGACGTCAATTTGAATCCAATCTATTCACCCAATTGTCAAAAAGAATGGGTATTAGAAAATTACGAACGTGCGCTTACCATCCGCAAGCAAATGGCAAAATTGAAAATTGGCACAGATACATATATGAAATTGTTTCTTATGTGCAGAGGGAATACAACACACTGGGTATCAGAGTTACCATCTGTTTTACTGGGACTACGGGCATGTTTGAGGGATGACACGCAGATTAGTGCAGCGGAGATGGTTTACGGAGAAGCATTAAGATTACCAGGAGATTTTTTTGAGGCGATAAAGCATGAAAGCTCCGATAGTGAAATGTTTGTAAATAAGCTGCGAAAGACCATCGCCGAATTAGCATCCGTACCAAAAAAGGAAACACATCAAGAAAAATATTTGTTCATCCTGACTTAAAAGACTGCACCCATGTTTTTGTACGGTGCGATAAAGTTACGAAACCGCTGACACAACCATAAATGGGCCCTTTCACAGTAGTCGAACGAACAGAAAAATATTTCAAAATATTGCAGGGAAACACAGAGAAAGTAGTTAGCATAGATCGACTGAAGCCAGCCTTTGGACTCAAACCGTATATGGACAAGCTCATATACAGACAGTAGCATATAGTACGCACACTACAACCATAATGCAGTTATTTCAATCTATAGACGTATTTAAAACCATGAGCATCTATAAGGCCGTGCGGGCTATTAGTAATTTCATGACACCGCTCTTGCTTATCGCTTGAGTCACTCACTAAGAGATTATAAAGTACTGAGGCACACTGAGGTAAAATTGATTGAAGAATGCAACGAGAGGGATCAACCGCTTGAGCTCTTTGGAATTAACTTGTTAAGTTTATACGAGTACTATTATTTAATACTTTGTTTCTATCTCGAGTTCATTTCTGACTTACTGCTCAGTGAGTAGTCTTTTTAAACTAGTAAATTAAAAAGCTTTACTCGCCTGGAAGAATCATTTATTAAATTTAGGCGTCCAGACGCTCTTGTGGGGTCAATTAAAATAAGATATTGTTATTTTATATGCTGTCAGTTACGTTCTTTTTAAATAAATTGAGGCTATTTTACCGATGGAATGCCTTTATTAAAAAAAATAGTACAAAAGTAAATATAATATTGTGTAATAGCTACGATTTGATATGCTTTTTTAACTTTGGCCACGTATCAAGTTTTGAACTCAATTTACTTCAGAATAACAATTATGACGTAGTTATGTCCATAACAATATGTCACGAACACATTGGGCAAATTATAGCCTCTTTGCACCGTAATCAGCTTCTCTTTACACAAGAATATATTGTGTATAGAAAATATCAAAAAACAAACTTTCTAATTCTACTGAAATGGTGTACTCTATTTCAGGGGCTGTAAATGGACTTTATCGCATAATGATATCTGCCTAAACGTTTTGGTGTAGGACCGAAAAACAGAACCTCGCTATTGCGACAGGGTTCTAAACAAAACAGTTGTGGGGAGGTAGACTTCGGTTGAGTTTTCACGCCCAAACCAACAATTTCATTTGTTTTATTGATATTTTTGTCACTTAAAAGTGAGGGGAACTAGGGGAAAGCCGGCGACGTTGGGGCGACGACGGCGGCGCGGCGGTGGTGGCGCGGCGGCTGCGTGGCGGAAGGGTGGCGAGATATTTCATAGCCCAAGTTGTTTCGAGGAACAAATGGGGTAGTTACAGACGAAATGCACTCACAAATTTGTTTGCAATTTCGTTAGAGTTCTATTCTTCATTTTGTAAAGAAAGAAAACGTGACGCAGTACATTTAGATTACCGGCCTTGTAATCATAATGAAAGCAAAAACAGCATGTTTTTTTGTGAAGTCTACAATTTAGACATATTTTATGACATATTTTTTTTTGTATATAATTAAATTCTGATTGTATAATATTTCTCATTTAATAATTGATACTAACATATAATAGGCTCTTATTATGACTTATTACAACATAGAATTATTTTGGAAAAAACTACACACTTCTAAATAAAAAGTTTAGTTTAACGTGTTTACAGGAAGGATTTTATTTTTGCTCATCCCATTACAAAATTACAAGTTACTCATTTGTTAAATTGGTAGCCCAAATGTTGTTTCTTTTTATTCAAATGCATATTATATACTTATGTACATAAAAATATCATATTTATTGCTAAACTTAATATTTCAAAATAATTATCATAGCGTTAAACCTTTTATAAACCGTTACACCAAAACAAGATACTATTGCTGCCATGAATCCATAAACATAACAAGAGCTTTATTGTTCCTGATGGGTTTTTTTTTTTATAATTAAACATCGCATTACAGACTCTTGGTCCGTACTCTTTTTCGATCAAGTTCTATTTATAACATATTACAATCTTACAAGTGTCATAAGTTACTTACTCCATTCATCATTTGATTGACTCTTAACACTTAGATGTAAGTTAGTGATCAAGGTGTTGTATCTTAAAAACTAAGTGAGTCCATTATTATTATTATTATTATTATTATTTTTATCTTTTTTTATTATTATTATAATTTCTTTTTTTTTATATTCTAGGTTTTGTTAGTGTTATGCTAGTATTATTTAATTATATGATTTACACATGCAGTTTTTACATTAAATTAATAAAACTTAATTAATCTATTTAATCTTAACATTTATTTTGTCACGGATGGACCTGCCACTGACTCCGGGGTTCCTGATGGGTTAGCAACTGACTACTATAACCGCTGTTGATAAGTGATACTGAACCACATTGTAGGAGATGTCAGATGTTAACAATGTTCACCTGAACCTAGGATGGCAACTAGCTTTAAATAATAGCTTCCAAGGAATAAAGTTTGGGGCTTGTCGATAAAATATAACAATATGAAATAAATAGCAAATCGTTATAAGAAGTGCCAATACCAAAGCGTTGTTCTTATCAAACTTTCTCTTCTCGCACAAAATAAATCGACCGCAAATACTTCTCGCTTCGATGAACAAAGCCAAACTCATGTGGCTGACATCTGAATACAGAATACATATACCTACAATCTCACCCAAAGGAACATTCCACAAACACCGCGTGTCGACAAAAACATAACAAAGAACCGGGAAATTGGTTGAGATTAGTTCAAACAAGACTGTTGTCGTAACGGGCAAACATTATTTATAGTCAAAGGTTGTTCAGTTGTTCCGCGACAATATCTTAGATCGAATCCACTGGGAAACAATTTTGTGGTGTCCATGTAGATTAAATTACGAACGAGTTTACTTTTGTAGTTTATGTTTAAAACAGCGTTTTGATATGTCGAAGTATCACATTGACTGGCCAGGAATATGTTTGGATAGATATGTGGCACGTCATTGTTAGCAAATGTTAAACTAATTTGCAATTTTAGTCTTGTGGTGCATTCTAATCAACTATATAAATTTGTTTAATAACACAAATGATATGTCACATTCGAACTTATAACTCATTACAATGGTAGCTCAGATTGTAAATAAATATGTCCTGGCAGTCGCAGGTTCGAATCCGCATTGTGGTGCATATATATCCTAACATTGTGATTTTAAAGGATAATTATTTATCCATATAATTTATCTGGTAAAGTTAATTGGTAAATAGCATAAATAAACGATATACGTTTATGATGAACAAGAAAACAATAACTTGAATTGGAAACTCACGTCTGTGGGAGAAACTTCAAAGCTTAAACAGTTATCGCGCTAGTAGGTAAGTTTGGAAACCATTGTACATGTACACCGGTTTTCGCAAGTTTTATATATAGATCGTATTAATATGAAAAGTTATAAAAACCAATGCACATGATCCATAAGTATAATCTAAATGAGTAAAAAATATACGTTCACCCGTAACAAAATATAATCATACAAAATTACATTAAAAGGATAAATTTGAACAACGAGCGGGATTCGAACCTACGACCATTAGACCCTATATCCGGGATATACTCTGCCAATTGAGCTATTGAGTGAGTGAGTCAAAGCTCAAATGTATCTTTCCATTCGCATTGATTAAAAAATACTTTTCGTTGTAATTTTGTAAGCTTATTAAGCAGGCGTTAATGTACAAAATACAATGTTACAAAATGTAAGCAATTAAATAATTTCAGTTGTATAATTAAAAAATATTATATAATAAACAAAATATTCTCTAAATATCGCGTATTATGTGATCAAGTGCAATGATGTTGTAAAAAGAACTAGGTAGCAACTAAAACAAAATAAACAACAATTGTATATTTTCTAATGTTGATCCATAAGTATAATCTAAATGAGTAAAAAATATACGTTCACCCGTAACAAAATATAATCATAAAAAATTACATTAAAAGGATAAATTTGAACAATGAGCGGGATTCGAACCTACGACCATTGGACCCTATATCCGGGATATACTCTGCCAATTGAGCTATTAAGTGAGTGAGTCAAAGCTCAAATGTATCTTTCCATTCGCATTGATTAAAAAATACTTTTCGTTGTAATTTTGTAAGCTTATTAAGCAGGCGTTAATGTACAAAATACAATGTTACAAAATGTAAGCAATTAAATAATTTCAGTTGTATAATTAAAAAATATTATATAATAAACAAAATATTCTCTAAATATCGCGTATTTAGAGGCGTATATAGAAGGCGGCTTCTGCCGGATGTCAAAGAAGCATTCCGGTTGACGCGAACTGTGAAATTGTCACCCCTTCATGTGCAAATGATGACGGGACATGGGGGTATATCCGAATACCTCCACAGGTTCAAGCTGAAAGATAGCCCAGGGTGCGAGTGCGACCCTAACATCCCTGAAACTGTCTGGCACATTATTTTAGAATGTCCCCGTTTCTTGGCCGCCAGGCAGGACCTCGAAACTGCGATGAACGGAAAGCTGCTGGAAGTGGATCTGCCCAACATCTTAGCAAATCCAAACACAAGAAAACACTTCCTGCCTTTCGTAGAGAGGTCTTTCCGAATAGCAGTCAAACAAAACGCTAACCTCCCGCCCCCCACTCGGAATACATCAACATTTATCACCATCCCCCCCAACCAAACGCTAGCTCCTAATCCTCTAACCTCCATTAGCAATACTATGCCTTCTTGCACTACCATCCCCAACCCAAACATAGTTTCACAAATCCCACCAAGTCATCTCAAAAACGTAGACATTTCCGAACTGCTATCACATGGAGAGCAAGGGGAACCAGGAATACGTATCCGTGGTGTTGCTCTGTATATGGACGGCAGTAAGGAAAGACTCGGAGTAAGTTTCTGTCTAGCTAGAGCCAAAAATCGGATACGCTTGTCACCTGG
Source organism: Plagodis dolabraria (assembly GCA_963854805.1). Taxonomy (NCBI): domain Eukaryota; kingdom Metazoa; phylum Arthropoda; class Insecta; order Lepidoptera; family Geometridae; genus Plagodis; species Plagodis dolabraria. The sequence goes on along the minus strand of OY978452.1, from coordinate 1,537,062 downwards.
TCTATCGTGTTTGGTAAATGGGAGCAGCTTCAAAACCACAATGAAGCGCAAAACTTTTAATGCGATGCCAGCGATGGCGGTTGGGGGTCACCCATGCCGGTTAGCGCGACTGAAAAACAAGACAGTCATCCTAATCGAATGGGCAGAGCACACACCGTTTGCGCAAGCATGCTCGCTGCTCTCTAATATTGCCGAAAACACCGAAAGCCCACGAGTGATAAGCGTAGACGCTATGGTAATAGAGTACTGCAAGGGAGAAGTCGAAGACCAACTAGGTTGCATCAAAGCCTCGGAACACCATGAGGTAGTTGTGTACGAGGACAGAGGGGAAAACTTGAGTTTCCTTAAAAGCCCTGAACATAACCGTGCAACAGATAGTTGGGGACATCCGACCCCGAGCTCGAAAAGTGGCTCAGAAAGATTACAGGAAAAAGCAAGGGCCGAAAGGAATCAGCAACGCAGCCCAACCACAAGCAGCGGTCGCGTCTCCGCGTTCCTGACAGCTTTCAGTGCTGCCACACGAAGCTTATTCCGACTACCATCTTCCCTATCCCCTACCCAAACAAAAACAAAAAAACCAGCAGAACTACCAGCCCTACCAAAGAAAACAAGAACGAGAGCTGACAAGGGACAAGTCTGTCCGCCCCAATACATCCCAGCTCAGGAACCATCGAGCCACGCAGAAAACGCCTTCCTAGAGTTCTTAGCCATTACGAAAGCCACAATAGTAGTCAATGCTAAAACCTGCGAAAAGATCTTGCAGTCGTTTAGGTTAGGAAACGAAAACCTATTAAAGGTGCGACTTGAGGAAGCAGAAGCCGCAATATATGACAATAACACAAACCAGGTTATCAAGGGAACGATGTCTGGTCAGTATATGGCGGCTTATAATGCGACACGTGGTTTTGTGATCCTGGACGAGGGAGAAACGGAACGAACAGGCAAACCAAAGTACGTGACACCCCAAAATGACCCCATTGTAGTCACTGCCCGGTGTACTAAGATAATGCTCGACGACCGGATCCTTGAAATGGCTAAATCCATTTCGGAGGATGCGGAGGTCGAGGCATGTTGGAAACGCTGGGAAGTACCTAATATACAGTGGGTCAATGGAGTGCCGGGATGCGGCAAGACAACTTGGGTGATACGCAACTTCGATGTGGACAGAGACGCCATCATCACCACAACAAAAGAGGCAGCCAAAGACCTGAGGGAGAAGCTTGCGCACCGAATCGGTGACTTGGCAAAGACCAAAGTGCGCACCATGGCTTCGGTCCTCGTAAATGGTTTTAAGAAGAAGGAGAGCTACAGCCGCCTCTTGGTGGATGAAGCTCTCATAAACCATTTCGGGGCCATAGTGATGGCTTCAAGGTTGTCTGGAGTAAGCGAACTTGTCCTCATCGGAGATGTAAATCAGTTACCTTATATCGACAGAGAAGATCTCTTCGAGATAAGGTACAATCGCCCAAACTTGGTCACAAACATCAGCCAAGAGTTGCTGTGCACGCACCGGAACCCAATGGATGTCGCGTACGCGCTGAGGGAAATATACTCAGGTATATATTCCTCGGCTCCCCGTATCCAGTCCCTAGAGCAGAAAGGATATACGGATGCGAAAATCCCCAAAACCATCCCAAACACCCTGTTCCTGGTTCATACACAGGAAGAAAAAGAGACCCTGACCAACGAGGGTTACGGAGCAGGCATGGGATCTCGTATAATTAAAAGTAAATTTAGTACTTAGTTATAGTTTTCTCCCCCTTTAGCAAGCGGATTCGTGCGGGCATTCGGAACAGTCATGCTCACGAAAATGTGTTGGCAAGCAGTGGCATCGTGTGTCGGGTCGCCCTCTTCCCTCAAAAATGGTTGAGGAGGACGATGGCTGGCACGCGAGTCAACTCGTGAACGAGTGCTGCTTGAGGACACTGGTCCGTTCGGAATGCCAGTGCAAATCTGTTTGCAACTGTTTAGTAATAGTGAATTCCTTGAAATTGTGTTCCCCTAGTATGTAAGAATGCTCCCCCTATTAATGTAATTACTAAATAAATTCTCTGTTAACTTCAAAAATGGCACGGACCCCGGAGTCTGTGGAAAATGAACAAAACCAAATAAAAAAATAAAAAAAAAATAAATCGCGTATTATGTGATCAAGTGCAATGATGTTGTAAAAAGAACTAGGTAGCAACTAAAACAAAATAAACAACAATTGTATACTTAAAGTAATTATTAAGTTTTTCTATGCAGCAAATTAAAAGGCTAATCGTGGAATATCATGAACATATACGCATCAAAACACCGGGAAATGACTTATGACGCTGGAGGGAAAAACTGTCCGGATGATCCCGGCGTGGTTTCCTGTCACACAGGATAAAACCGATAAGATTGATCGCCTTTTTGCTCGAGGACGGCATTAACTCGACTCAGTGAGCTCAGTTAGTCATAGGCTCACTGATGTGAGACTTAGGCATTTCTTATTAGCAACGCGATGTGGGTAGCTCTGCTTTTTACCCACGTACATTTTTAACATGATTGGTAGCACTTTTATTAGGGCTCCGTGCGCAAAAGACAAAGCGGAGCTCCATTAATGAGACCCACTACCTCTTTGGTTATCCGTACGAATGTCAAATGTCTTAAACTCGTGAACTGGATGCGTTACAAACTGTTTATCATTAAACAATCATTATATCAAGCTTGTACATATTTTATTTGTACACTTCGTACAATTTGCTTCGTATAATGACTGATTAATGCTAAACAGCGCCGTGCGCGAACTATAATTACATATCACGTAAGTAATCCTCGTTGATATAAAATGCTGATACACAAAGTTGTGTGGTTACCGTACACCACCTATAAAACCTATATTTCTATTTCTTTTACTTCTATCTTTGTCTTTTTAGGGATCCGTACCCAAAGAGTAAAAACGGGACCCTATTACTGTGACTTCGCTGTCCGTCCGTCCGTCTGTCACCAGGCTGTATCTCAAGAATGGTGATAGCTAGACAGTTGAAATTTTCCTAAATGATGTATTTCTGTTGCCGCTATAACAACAAATACAAAAAGTCGGCCAAGTGCGAGTCGGACTCCCGCACGTTAAAACAAAATAGATTTAAATATGAAGTATAATGTTGTATAGCTAATGGTACGGAACCCTTCGTGCGCGAGTCCGACTTGCACTTGGCCGGTATTTCTACTTTGCACACTAGCTTATCATATAACTACACACACATAAACACGTCAGTTGTCCCAAGTTGTACAATAATAACATAAAACATAACTAAGCTCTGCAAAGCCCATCGTTACAGGAGTTGGTTGCATTGAATATAATTGTCAAAATTATAATCTTGCCTTTCAAACCGTTAAATAAATAAATAAATTACTCTTTTTCAAAACTCACATGTATATGTTCGTTAACCCTTACATGCATGTTCAAAATTCTAAAAGCGTACGTTAATTGCTCCGAAACTTTTTGCTCGTTAACTCAAATTGGTGTGCTTCGAAGTAAAATTGTAAATGTGTGTTTAGTACGTTGTCACAACAAATTATTGCACTTCTCTCAAACAACGAACACAATGCATATTTTTGCAGCCACACGGCTAGTCCCTTTCCACAATCTCACGTGGTGATAAGTGATGATGTGGTCGAAGGGGGTAAGACAGACATAACCTTTAATAGGATATGTGTCTCAAGAACAGTTACCGATAAGCACCGTTTAGGCGCTTGGCAACAGATTTTCTAATTTAGGAAGGAGCCCGTGTGACGAAGTGCCCTATCACTATTCTATAACGACTGCCATGAAACAACAACCAAGACCGACGGCTTATAACGTGCCCACCAAAGGATGGAATAACTCAGAAGGTAATTACACTAGTGGTCACCCATCCAATATTGTATAATAAAGTTGATCTAAGTAGACTTCGCTTTGAGCGCTTCAAGAATTCAATTTTAGTATATAATAAGTAATTCAAGTGCAAAAGTGCTTTGACCCCAACGCAGTTATCAATTATTTAGATCCACTCCCCCATAACATCACCCGTAAACACCCTCCACCCCTGCTGCCCCCCTGATGGCGTGCTGTCAGTCATTCATCACGGCCATCTGACAGAGCAAATTACTGACTATTCTTTTCCCGTAAAGACAGGAAACGGGCTACTTTGTCCGTAAATTTCACCGGAACAAGCTACTGTAGAGACTGATCCCGATAAGGAAATGGGGACATATATATTGTTTTTTTAGTAGTTTAGAAATGGGTAAATACTATTTGTATTAATATCTATAATACAATATGTGCTTTTACTCATTTAGCCAGTGAGCTACAATTCTACCCCCCTCCCCACCTCCCCAGTATCTTCCCGTGGGAATCGTAAGAGGTAATGAAGAAATACCAGAAGATAAGCAGCAGCGCTTTCTGCATTATTTCTATCATAAACCGCGACCCCAATGACGCCTGCCTAGCATGGGGATTATAACAACCCCACTTGTTTGCTACTTATTAGGAAAGATATCAATTAGGCACCTACTTTAATAATTATAAGAATGAAAACTCTTTCAAAATATATATTAAAACTATTTCAGTTTGAATAAATACTTGACAACAGATGTTCCATTTTGTAAAATCCAAAGTTACCAAATAAAAGAGCATTTGCATCGAAAATCAAGCTCACACCGGCATAAATAACGTAAAATATAAATCCTCGGCAAATCGGTTTAAAATGATCCCGAATCGAATCGAAAATCAGTTTAATTCTGTTGGATTTTATGTAGTTACGTAGGCTGGCGCCGCGCCACCAGCCCGCAAGGTACAGGTACACGTTCCAAAATAAACCTATACGAATAGGCTGTGGTAAAGGGATGTGTTGTTATGGTAGGGTAAGGGAATCTTTTATATTATATACATAAAAGTAAGCCGATTATTGTAATTGCAACTGATGGACCCAGGTATAAAAAAAAAAAACCAAAAATAATCTTGAATATGTATTATTACCAGATATTCATATAAACACATTATTTAAGTACCTAGTTAAAATAGTATAATGTATGACGGTAAACGCTAGAGATAAGCTAACGTTTGGTAGCTATCAAAGATTTTAAAAAGTGCCCTAATAACGAAAATTGGCGTAGGCCTAAGGAAGGATCATTTAAATTAAAACCCTTATCAGCACAATGTTTAATCCTCCACGAAAACGCTACAAAAGGCGTCCACACACCTCAAATTCAAACTGTAACTCCGAGACACGTGCTCATAATGAGTACAGTTTCCAACACGTGTAACTTTCACAAAATAAAGGCCCTCCTCAAACAACTCGGCACCAACGCACGGTGCGCCACCGTTTCAAACAAAGCGCCCGTATACCTTAATTTGGTGATAAAAATAAGATAAAAAAGGTTTCTGTGATGGAGTGGAACTTTTAGGATAATTTAAATACTTAGATATACATAACAAATAGCGTTATCTGAATATCTTAAACGAGGACTGAAATATGTATAAAAATCGCATTTTGCGAGATTTAGCTTGTGCGTAATAGTAGGGGACGAGCCTATTGCCATATGCCGAGCACATTTCTAATCTCTAGACCACTATCCAAAATTTGCTAATATTCGAAAGAAGAAAGAACAAAAAAAAGTATGTATAGTATAAAGTATTAAGTATTAACATATACTACAATTATTAGCATATATATTTAGACATAATTGAGTATGCTCAATACTGGACTGCATAGACAATCAAAAGTCTATGCAAGGCTGATTTTCAGCATACTCCTTTTCCCGAATGAAGGTGTAGTTCGAGTAGTATTAGAGTCGTGGTATTCCGTAGGGTTACTTTTTTATCCGTCTATCCCTCTGTCTCACGTGACACTTTTTCTCAGAAACAGCTTGGTAGTATCAAGTTGAAATTTATATCAAATTATTATGATTTTCTTCTATACCTGTGAGGCTTCCTGGTTACCGCGATTAGATTTGACGTTTCTATAATATAGCACTTTTATAAAAAACACTTCTATGAGATATTTGACTTTTAATCATGAAATCTTATATAGTTATGGTATGCGTCTGTATCATACTCGTAGGTAACAAGAACCATATAAATTAATTTACCGGTCGGTATTTCCATGATATTCTAAGTTAAAGTCTCATACTCACGAGGACTTAAAACTAAAATAGTATTCATGGAGTTGGTTAATTTAGTAAATCTTATCAACGAGATTGTGGACTTGTAAGGACTACTTCTACAACTTCACGACGACTTGACCCACGACGACTTGACCCTAACCAGTATAATGCATATTCAAGTTTCTATATTGATCCGTGGGGTGCCGGGATAGTATTGTACACCCCACATTATCCTGTGGAGGCGTAAGAGGCTATGAAGGTTAATAAAACACCAGAAGGTGAAGCGCTACTGAAGACCTGCAGTCTTACGCTGCGATCCAAAACATGTCTGTCAAGCAAAGGGATTATGGAATACTTTCCCTAATGGGAGAGGAAGTTATTCAACAGTGGATATTATAATTATCGATGATAATATTGTAAGGCTTACTGAACTGCAGATACAATTCAAAATAAAGTCGTAAAGTGTATAAAAAATAAAGTAACGAGTTGTAATAGTAATTTAAACAGTGCGCTAGAAATAATTGGCGTAAAGCCACATACTAACGCACCCTTTCATTTGGCGTTACAATCATGAAATATTCACAATACTATCTTTTTTATTCCGAATGTAAAGTCCGCAACACTTAATCCAAAAGGATTTGTACAAAATGTTATTGCATGTACACCACACATTAGGATCGGTCACTACGTTACTACGTTACGATTACAAACTACGTATATAGGAAGCATACGGTTACAAGTTTTATTATTCCAGAATATTTCTTAATAGCTGAAACGATGTTTGACTATCATCGTATCATATGTTTTTAAGTAAAGACGTGATCGAAGATGATTAACAGCGTTAATCTAGTAGACAGTAGCTACCATGGACAGGCGAAGGGCGAGTTGATTCTAGCGAAAATTGGGTTCGGCATATGCGAATATACGGAATTGGTACGTGGAAAAATACATTTCGGAAAAACCTGTAGGTATACATAACATCTTGTAAATTATATATACTATATATATTATATATACTATCACTATAAATCTTAATAACTTAATAATATAAAAACTATTTAGTAATTATTGTTAAAATGCAGTAAATTGTTTACAAAATAATGGCATTGTAACTTCTGTCTAGTATACTTGTTACAAAAGACGCCTCATCAAAAGTTGTAAAATTTAGAGATAATTATAGAATAAGCAATATGATATTAGTTTAAAATTCATCATATATTTTTGTTCAAAATTATGCACATATTATTGAAATCTCGGGCCTGAACCTGATTGCGTATAAAGAACCGCAACCGAACACGAACGTACAGACAGACTGGCGGAGAGCAAGGCATCAGAAGTAGGGCACCGTATTGCCTTTCCTTTGAGTGCGAAAGTCTAAAATTATAATTTCAAAAAAAATCTTAAATACATAGAACGTAGGTACCTATATATACAATACGGAAAAATGTGATAACAATAATTTAAAGTAATCTTCACGTTTTCACAAAGCTAAGGGCCTTTACACAAAAAGGTGGTACAGTAAAGGTCTGAGGTTGCGTAAAATGCGGCCTGAATATAAAAGATACTTAATTTTTGGCGCGAAATGGAGCGTGTTAAAGTTAATTTGGGATGAAAAATTGCGTGTGAATTCAGCTGCTCTTGTTTTATAGTACATTTATATTATTTTCAGGATGAAAAGCGAACCATTAAACCCTGAAAAAGTCTCGCCTACTAGTATTGAATTATTTCCTTTCATATTTGTTACTACTGTAAACTTTATAGAAACGGACAAACATATGTCTATGGTTGTATTACCCGAAGTGATTAACGGCAGTGTAACCTATCACCTATCTAACATCTGTCGTTACATGGCGTCATACTATACATGATTTGGAACATATATGGTCCATATCAATGACATGGACTATCACTATCACGTATGTGCTCCATGGCTCGATAGAAAGCTCTGTCACGGGTCAGAGCTTCATCGCTTGTTGGTAGTATATTATTCGAATCCTCCCCTCAAGTAGATCATCTGTAAGTAACGGTGTGTTCTGGTAGAGAACCGTGGAGATCTCATTAGTTGAGGCTATTTCCCATATCCGACTCCTCACTTAATCACTAACAAATAGGTAAAGAAGCCGTCAAAGGCGAACTTATCAACTGTAGAATTGAAGTCATGTATTGCCACTCAATGAGCACAAAGTTACTAAATCCGGTCTTTCTACGGAAAAACCCTACGAAGAAAAACTCGATAATTATCCAGCAGACTGATCGAACCCTAGACGTGTAGTTTCCACAGCAACGCTATACGATACTCCGCACGAATCTTAATTTCCTAAATCCTATCGTTTTTTTCTTGCAGTTTTTTTTGCCGTTATCGCGTCTAATGGTAAGTTTTAAGGACATATACCCGCCAGCCAAAGCGTGAACTTTCATATAAACTCAACTTGTTATGAAAAAAAAAACTCGCATGGAAATATAGTGTATTATTAAACCTATCGTTTCTGGCTTAAATCCTCTTTCTTTTGGACTAATAATTTTTTTTTTATTATATAGCGTTTAGTATATAGCACTCGTTTTTAGGAGTTTGAGCCAGTTATTCGTAGCTCCAGATTTATTTAAAAAGTATAGTACACATGTATAAATAACTTCCTATTAAAGAAAGTTCATTATATTCCCCATGTTTGTGGTGCAATAGAAATATTAAAAACATTCTTATTTTTCTTGAAAGAGATGCTTAAAGTTGGGTCTTTTTTTAATCTAAAATTAGGAGTTTTTGAGCTAGTGTAATTTCAAAACTGTATAATTTAGTGAAAATCTGATGCACTAAAAACTTAGATATTAGGGTAGTGATTACGTAGGTAAAAATCATTGTGTTTTATTCGCTATTATTAAAATGAGATTGGAGCTGCGTTTTGTATGGGGGCGTTCGTCTAAAATATACCCTTAATGTGTTTGTTGAAGGTAAACAGGCGTAACCAAGAATGCAAACTGGCTCTCAATTAGTTATGTAATATACTTACGTCACAGCCTATCTCAGCCGAAGCAAATAACTGGCCAAGTGCGACTCGGGCCTCGCCTTAACAGCCCGAAAAAGAAAACAAGTACCTATAAATTAATTAACAATGTAACAAACCCGACTGCATTTTTTTTATTTTCGTTAATATTTTTATTATTCTATTGAAATCGACGGGTTTGAAAGCAAACAAAAATGTTTTAATTTCATCGGTTTCGTTCAAGTAGTACTTACTTTCGTATACACTCAATCGAAACAAATATTTACTGATATACCTACGGAACTGCATAAAATATAAACTGTGCAATTCGTAACTGCACATGTATTTGCAAGTGACTCTTGAATGACAGAATTGATTCTGTATTTTTATCTTTCATTACTAAAAATTAATTATTTTTGATGTACGTACCATAAAATCTTAATTTTTTTTATATATTATGATTACAAGCAATACCGCGTACTAAGCGAAAATCATAAATTTTTAGGCAGGGCGGGGCAAAACATTTTGTATTCCAATAATTTGTAAATTTATCTTAATTTTTAATCACAACTCGAGATCCTTCTCTGGTGTCCGACACGCTCTCTGCTCATTTATTTTATTATTTGTTATACGTAAGACGTTGAACTATAATCATAGCAAGTTTGACATTTGCGTTTTGCATGTTTTTCCATTTTTACGATAAAAACAACATATCTTGTATACGAAGGAACTCCTTGTATTATAAACATTTTTATTGTTTTTTAGACAAGGGCGGATGGACAAACAAGGCTTAGTAATAGCGACCTGTTCCAAGGACGAAGCTTTTCAAAGCACGACTTTGTCCTGTCAAATAAAATGATAACTGTGTCATTCGGGATGTTTTAAGGATTCTAACGATACCAATGTATATTCTGTGACGATACCTCGTACATGCAAACCTGTTCAGGTATTTAAAAGTTAATGTAGATTAATAATAACTCAAAACACATTACACTCCTTTTAAAAGTATCAAAAATGGTTTAAACATGTAATTCGAACAATCAAAATGCGATCTCAAAGTCTTTGAATCCATATGGTACTAACTGCAACAAGTTAAAGCATAATTTTCAGTGCTAGAAATGAATTCCTTAATCAAATATTCCTTATTGCCAAATACCCAACTTGCCATATGGAACCGGACACAAAGCGAAACAAAGAAAGGTCAACCACCAGACACATCGATAGGCATCACCACGACCACCACCACCACCACGACCTGACGCAAGGGGAACTACGTCGTGAATTAATGAACACTCGATCGATGCTGTCTGCACGTTACTTATCATAACGTACTTTAGTACAGTGCAGTGCAATAATGGTTATTTTGAAGTTAGGCGCAAGATTCTGCTCAGCTATAGTATATAGTCCAGTCAATTTAGACATCCAAGGTTACAAAAATTCACACTCGGCTGAAAACTGGTAGGATTGTTCAAAACACTGTTATAACTGAAATGTGAAAAGTCCTCGTCAATCCGATATCTGGAAAAAAAATATTCGGGGCAAAGGTCACAAAAACGGGCTTTTTCGTGATTTAAAAAAAAATAGATTAGATAATTATCTATAAAAAATGCCCAAATTTTTTTTTTCCTAAGATCCAATGTTTTAATTATGTAACGAGAGATTAGTATTACCTCAAAACCGACAATAATCAGTACTAATATTATAAATGCGAAAGTAACTCTGTCTGTCTGTCTGTCTGTCTGTCTGTCTGTTACGCTTTCACGCCAAAACTACTGGACCGATTTGAATGAAATTTGGTATGGAGATAGTTTGAGACCCGGGAAAAAACATAGGATAGTTTTTATCCGACTGCGCAAAAAGAGGTTAATGTTTTCGCGCGATAACCGACATACGCGCGGGCGGAGCCGCGCCCGGAAAGCTAGTGTTAAATATTTCTTATTTCCGCCTTAAATGAAATAAGTTCAATAGCAGCTATTTAAGATATATTATGTATTGTCAAAATGCCTGCTAATCTTGCATATTAAGTGATCAATATAAAAGTGTAAAAAAAATGTAGAAAAAACAAATCGACTTTTGCATTTCTCGTCAGAAATGCCATTTCTCTTTAGCCCCACTCTACCGTCTTATTTCCAGCAACACCAGAACGTACTTGAATCCTTCAATTTTCTAACTTGTATTGAAAAGAACAAAGTTGAAAGGCCGCAAAGGATCTCCTCAAAGTTACGAAAGCAATAAAACAAGTTAAAAGAAAGAAATATATTAATATTCCCCTAAACCGGTAAATACGGATCAGTTTTCCGGTACAAACCGGATCATCCGGGGGGTTCCCGGGAAATTGGAACAATGTTCAACGTAAAATAATATGGAGCAAGTTTATAAAAGGTTTTTGAGGAAAATGGAGGGGAAATGTTTGAGGACAAATCGTATGCGGGCAAGTTTGTTATAACAATATTATGACGTACGGGTAGTATTCACTTATATATTAACAACATTTGTTTGTTAGTTTGTTTGTTCGGTGAAATTGATCTAGCTAGGATCTTCATTTGGAATAACTTATACGATATATTTTAATCTGTCTGGGATATATGTGTTGCTCAGATATAATATTTTTCTTGCCAGCCCTTTGTTTTTTTAATTATTTGTTGATACGCCATATTAACAAAATAAATATTTTAGCTAGTAAGTACCTATTTCTTTTCTAATTTTATTGATAACCTATCGGCTAGTCACAGTTTTTTGATTGCTGATAGGATAGCCTTTGGCCAGCTTCTAAACTGGTGATAAGTGATGATGTGGTCCAGGAATAAGGTGCTTGGCTACAAATTTTCTACTTGAGGGTGCTAGGTAGCTAGCGAGGCGGGTTTTTTCAAAATGCTATACTACCATTTTGTTTTTTTTTTGAGAGGGGGGGGGGGGGCAATGCCTTCGCACACTGCCATCCTGAAGCTACCGGGAACAACTACAGTGCCCTCCAAAGCACGTGCTTAGCGGTCACCCGTCCAAGTGACCGCAGCTGACGTCGCTGAGTAACTGTTGATCGGTTAATAACGATTCAGTAAGCTACAAAAGTGCGCAAGCGTTTCAAAACGAGCGATACCTAAGGTAAGAATGCCTAAGCATAGATATATAATATGATAAAATACATAATATAATACCTTAAACTATTAGGGTTCCGTTTTCTCGTACCGAGCCCCAAAAATAGCTTGGAATCTTAATATCGAAATAATAATGGCTCCACCATATTTGTGAGAGACGCACAACGAACACAATTATAACCCTGTCATTAAATGTGCTAATGACTATAGAGACGAAACACGCTTCATTGACCGAGTAATGGAGCTTTAACTTAAATAGGCATTAAATACCTATTGTCGTGTAATAGACCAATCACTCAGCTAATGGCTCATTAAAATATTTCAAGAGATAAAGAAATCATATATATCTCTATCGAAGAGGTAAGTATCATATTTTTTCATTAGTGACCAATATTTTTTGAGATAGACTACGTTGAATTTCTAAAATTGAAAAAAAAAATCACGATCTTTCCTTGTATTGGATACAAATAATTGAATATCTAATTTTGATTTTGTGTCATAATTTTACACAAACTATCATTATTTCACTTTGTTACTCTTTCCGTCTACGCGCAGGAAATCCGTGACACACGGACGGACAGATGGATTGACAGATATACAGACAACAGTTACTAAGGCTTCGTTACCAGATAACGTTAAATTCTGACATAATTTAATTAGTTCCTCTAGTGGTAAGAACCTGTCTTATATATTTGAAATTCGAAACGAAACTATCTTCTAAACATAACATAAAAGAATTCTATATTTTCCATTAGCATTTAGATGTATACCGTTTTAGCTAACTGCGTGCTAGGAGATCAGAAATATCTACGAGATTACCTTACACTTTGTTCGACTTTGATATTTAGAACAATAAAAAAATAGGTAAAATAGTTGGAGGAATGATGGCCGAGCGGTAACAGCTATGGACTGCCGTGCCGCAAGTCGGTAGTTCGAACCCCACCGCCCGCGCCGCCTTACGCATCACCGCACAGTGGAAGGGCATTTTGCGAATGCTCCCCCTCAGTATAACGCGCGCATTGCAATTCATCATTTCTGACCAACTGCATGTGTTAAATAGGCAGAGGTTAGTCCACTTAATATCAGGCCTCGCGCTCGTTCCGTCACAATCGTATATAAGAAATGTATAATCATAAATCCATATTCCTGACGCGAATTCCACTCACAGCAAAAATGTGCGACGGAATCTTCAGTGTTTCTAGTCAGTTTATTTTGTTATATGTGACAAAATTGAAAAAAGTTTCTGTTAACATTGAGTTGGTACAAAAACTTAGCAGGCAATATTCCCTCCATGTGAGTTACACAGGTGTGTTTACCCCCATAGCGTTCCCGCGATAGGTAAAACGTGCTTCATATTCTGTGTCCCACGTCATACTGCCATAGAACACGTAGTAGTTGTACAAAAGGCACGAGTAGGTACACAGGATCGCACTCACTGTGATTACCTGCTCGATAAGGTTAACTGCGGATAGATAAGGGGTCGGCGAACTTGTGTTAGCGTGAGGTGTGGTCGGACAAATAGCGGGTATGGTATAGAGAAGCGGAGAGTGTGATACAATTGTTCGCATCATTACATTTTAAGGACTGAGGAAAGTGTTTGTACCATACACATGAGAACTCGAAGAGTCCTTTCGTTCTACTTTCAAAATCCTAATAATATCATATTAGTGAAAATCTGTGTTTGTTTAGAAGTAGTACGTATATTTGTTTAGTGCTTGTCTAAACTGTTAGAAGGGGAGTGACCCTTCTAACAGGGGAATTATTATAAAAAAATATCAAAAAAGGTAATTCTGATAAATTTTCATTAACTTGCTACATTCCGTGGTTGTGGTATATAACCCTTTTTTTTTTTTTATTCGTGTGGAAAATGCCTTTACGCATATCCGCCCACCAAAGGGGTGGTGGGCGGGGTATGTCGGGCTCGGCACCAACTACTTCCACAGCAGCAAGTGCCCCTACCGACTAAAAACCACACGGTGTTTCTACGAGACGCCTTAATGCATTGGGCCGCGGGAACGCTTGAGAACTCTACCATGGCCCACGCAGCGTTGACCCACTTTGGGTCCCAGCCCCATGAGGCGAAATTGGATCTACTTCGTCCTCATCGTCCTTGAGGGGCACGCGGAAACAACGCGCGCGCCACCTCGAGGTCGTTGTTGTGGCGGTAGTCACCCCTTGGACTACCGCCGGACCTCGGTTATAGGGGATGAAGGAGGGCATAGAGTCTCCTCCGCTGCCCTGTACTCCGTTGACGGATTGGGAGGTTTGAAGTAATCTCCCGCTCCCTTTCCGCCATCTCCTTCAGCGACATCACCTCTTCACATAATGAGATGCCTGCGTTCCACGATGTCTCACTCTCCAGCATGGCTTTAATCAAAGCCGGAAGCGACATGTTGTCCCCCACTGCTGCATTGAGTACACTACGCTGTGCAGCCCACGATGGTATATAACCCAGTGCAACGAAAGTGAAAATGGTAAGTCTTAAATTTCAGGGGACGTATAATATTGTAAGGGGATACTATATTATATTAATAAATACTCAAAAATTGATTCTCACAAATTTATTTCAGTATTGATTCTATATTTACTGCCGCGTTCAGCAAATAAAATAGTATCGAGCCTCTGCGAGAAGAACGGGCAAAAAACTCGGGGCCATTCTTCTTAAACTTCTTCAAAATTAGATAACAATAATTACCTTATAATATAATTTATATAATGTGATTCTGTCCATATCATATTTTAACACTTTATACATACACACTGTTCTGTTTCACTAACCACTTCCTACTAATTCACTAGGTCACAATGTGTCGTCCGTTCGAATCTACTTCCGAGGCAAGACTGTCTGTAAAATGTAACTGGCGTTAACAGAATGACTCCCCCCTACCGCACTTGTTTCTGGTAGGGTGCACGTGACTAGGCAAAGTCAATACAAATACTTAACAATATATATATATATATTACGCAGGTATCTGTGGTTCCTTATTGAGATCTTACCTTCGATATCGCTCACGGCTTGTTATGGTTCGGCGGGGCTTTAAATCTGCGATCAAAATGGTCCTTTCCGGCGTACCGCAGGGATCCTACTTAGGGACTCTAAACATAATAGTGATACAGTGATAAGAACACGGTTTGTGTGTTATTGTGTTGTGTGTGGAGAGAGATTAGAGTTGTCTCGGGCGTCGGGAGGAATTGAGCAACGGATTGCTGTTGGCGGGCCACCATCGAGATCAAGGGACGTAACGTCCTAATCTAATTTCTTTTAAGTTGGCGAATTGATCAATTCATTAACTGTAGGGTGTTTAGCGATAAGTCCCTTTCGACGGAGCGACTGGCACTTCGTCCGAAGGTAGGTCGTTTGCGCCAATTAATACCCACGTGTCTAACAGCACATATCAGCTGGTGTCATTCCAGGAGCCCAGTCGAATACGCCACGACATCGTGGTATAGTTTGGGACTACGGGGATTGAAACGGGCCCCTGCCCAAACATATTATGCTCGTTCTAGTTTTCAAGTCTTCTGAACAATAATCAGCTGATCATCTGAGTTTTACTCGGCTAAACACATTTTATGCACATCATATTGAAGTAAGTATTTTATATAATGCAACCTAACATCTTATGTAACGCCTAAAACATTAAATATATTAAATTATACTTATCAACACGTAACCCTAAAAACGGATCAAAGCAAAAACGTTTAGAAAAATACTACTTTGGAATCTTATATACGCTTATTATCCACACTCACTTCCCGCTGTAACTGTAACACACCCGAAACCTTTTTGTGATAGCCCTTCGTGACTGATGTCACTTTTCCGATAAGCTTCCAACAACTTTGCCGAAGGACACAGATTATATAACAAGTGCCTTGGTTACTTTCACGGAACACAGTGTTATCGGAGTATTTGCTGTTCCCTTAACTTCCTTTTATAAATAAATCATGACTGGTTATTTTTTTGCGTACTTGTAATGAGCGTATCGGAAGCGTTTGGAATATTCACAGAGTATGTGTTGGTGTATAACGGATCGCCTAACAAATAATAATAATAACATAAATAAAAGGAATACAAGAAACGTGTATTTTTTCTCGTATTTTTTTTCGCTCTATAGTAAATCGGCAAGAGATTCTTTGGCATAATTATACCAATGTATAAATATAATTACAATATCTAGAATATAGCAACAAATAATACTAAACTGGCCAAGTGCAGGTCCGACTCCCACTAAGGATCTCGAATTGTATGATAAAATAAGGATTATTATAACATTATGTGTTGGTACGGAATATGTGAGACAAACTCACACTTGCCGGTTTTATATTTGATGCTTAGTATAAAAAGTAGATACTTCGAATAAAAGTAAGTGACATATAATATTCAGGTACCTATTCCACTAACTGCATGTGATAGTGAACACTTATAAAATAAAGTTAATATACTACCTATACATATATTGTTTATTAAATTAATTATTTATATTCGTGGGGATTAGTATGGAATTTAAATAAAGGTAGATGAAAATAGCAGCACCATTTGGAGCCTCCACTCTACTCGCTGTACTTTGCACCACACCCAAAACCTTTGTTTGTTTCAGACTTTCGTGACCGACGTCGGTTTTCCGATAAGTTTCCTAGAACTCTCTTGCCTTTTCTGTTTGGCCAAGAAGAGGCGTTGCTTGTCAACAAAAATGGTATTTATAAGAAAATTACATCTGATCTTTCTTTAGATGCATAGTCTTATTATTTTAGTATTATTTGCCAAATTGCAAGGTGATAGCCGTGATGAAGCAATAATAGCCAAGCGATAATAGCTATGGACTGCCGTGAGCAGGGGCCAAGGTTCGATCCCCGCCGCCAGCTTGAGTTTCACCGTACGGTGGAAGAGTATCTCACCTGGCTAGCTACCACCCTCGCGTCGAAAATCTGTTATTGCTAAGCACTTCACATTGTGTAGGCAAAGGTTACCGCTTAACATCAGGTGAGTGTAGTGCGTGTTCGATAAAAATTTCATTAAGAAAAGATTTTCTCATCTCGGTTAAGCTAACGCCTTCTGAGGAACTGCAATCTTACGCTATCCAAGACGCCTGCCAAGCGTGGTGATTATGACCCCCCCCCCCTTAACAGCTGTGTTCAGGAGTGGATAATCCAGCTGATACAGTACTCGAGGGTGACTGCGTGAAATTTATATTCTACCCGAAAGCAAATCTATGCAGTAGTGTACAATCGTTGTAGGTACAGTATAAAAATAAATATCGAACTAATTGAAAGTTTTCTTTTTTCGGGGTCATTTGAGAAAATTATGTCGAGTTTTCTCGTCTCATTTTATGTATATAGTGTAAATATATAACTACATATTGTGTAGGATGGTGATATGAAGGTTGAGTATCGTCCTTATCGTATTTTTAGCTTTCAAGGTGATATCAAATACTTTCGTCTAGAAATTTCACTTACTGAAGAGGTTTTTAAGTTTATTAATTTCTTCGTTACATGGGATATTTAAAACAATTAGAGCTTTTTGTGTTGATATTGGAATTTACTGAGCTTTTGTTTGTAGAGTTGTATTCTAAAGTTATGGGAAGTATATTAACATACTGTATTTAGCTTAGCGACAGATTTTCCACCTGAGAATACTAATTTATGAAATTAAATTAACTTGCTGAATATGCAATATGCTTCTTTTCATTCAAATGCCACAGAGCAAATACCAGGCCCACCTGATTTTAAGCAATAACTTTAACACATGTCTCATGTGCCTATAATATTACTGGCTCTCAAGGACTGCTTCCGGTACACACTGATAAAGTGTGGTGTTCCATTTGGTTTGAATTGTTAGTGAATGAAAAGCTAATACCGATATAAGTTCGAGGACAATGGTTAAAACTTCAACGAACAGAAGAGCACGACCTGCCAACAAGCGCATCTAACACACTTTGGCAATGTTAGCAGATTAGTTTGGCAAGCATACGTTCGGTTACGGAACAACTTGATGTTTAGCGTAATTAGCTTTAATTAGATTTCATAACAGAGAATGACTGTGATATTCGCCAACTCATACTGGGACCGAGGGATGGATTTTGGGCTCAAAGTCTGCTCTTTAAAACTTTGTTGAATGGGTAACTACGAACATCGAACAAATAGGTAGTATTATATCAAATGATACGAACAGCTCGATCTGTTATCCTCCAAACCATATGCATATGGCACATAATGAGGGTAGCATAGATACCAGATTTACGTTATGTGTAAATGATGCTATCGAAGATGTTGTTTATGCTAACGTCATAGAACATATAATAATACTACGTAGTAACGTAGAACAAAAGGCTCTCAAAGACCGCTGCTGGAACACACTGTTTTGGTGCTTTTTGACAGATTTTTAACTTGAGAGTGGTAGCTGGCATTAGAAAAGGGTCTAATATTGTGCTGCGACGATTGACAACAACAACTGGGACCGACGGTATAACATGGTCTCCGAAGGACGTGCACACTCAATATACTAAATGCGGTTAGCGGTCACTCGTCCAAGTAAAGCACGAGAAAGCCTAAAAAAGGTTTCGGCGAACAGTGTGGAGATGTGTTGTAGGAAAGGTATGAGAAATGAGATGTCAATATAATAAAAAAGAAGAAAAACAGAAGTGGTGCCGACCTCATTTAGCGTGGTATAATTATGAGAGGAAGTATAAAATAAGTAAATATAGAGTAAGTTGGGTCATTGCGTCAAAAACGTCCATTTAGTGGATGTTGCTAACTTTTAACCATAAAAATAGCTTCACTTGTTAAAAATCAATGAATCATATTATTGTTTTACGTTACTTACTTTATATTGATACCTCGTTTTGTGAAATAAGGAAAGTGTATATAGATGACGCTTAGTTCTTTCTTAGTTTTTCCGCCAATCCAAAAATAATTTTATGTAAGTAACGTATGTACCTACCTACTAATTTTTAAATAAACGGAATTGAAGTGTATCAACTTCTTCACTCCATTCAGATAACTGGCCTAATAACTCAAGATCATTCTCCCTATAGTGTCATTAGAGCTAGACATTGCCGAAAAAACCCAATAAATTGAATAAAACAAAAACAAAAATTAGTTGCACTTTCGGATTAGTAAATAAACCAAGGAATGGGATTACGAATTTGGATTGCTGACACCGATCGAAAATCCATGGATCGGTTATTGACACGCGCAAACTGACGTTTACGAACAGAGGTCAATCTTTTTCTGTAATCCGACCTCCCATCGATAGATTACTTCCACGGATAGAAATTTCAATCTCTAGATAGCTTATTGGCACCTTAGAATGGATTGCTTATTCAATCTTAAATAGCTAAAAAAGAGATCAGGATTGATTAGATATTAATTTCGGGCGTTAGTCGATTCCAACCTTCTTTGAACATGTTAGTGATTCTCGTTACTGACCGAGGTTATTCAAAATAAAACTCCGACAATATACAGTTAATTCCCTATATTACATGTACCGATACATCTGCACTGTACGAGAGTTTAGACTAGAAAGCCATGTTCCCAAGTAGAGGCTACCCTCACAACAACTACCTAAAAGTGGAAGTCAGTTTAGCTACTAGTATAAATCGGAAATGGAAGTGGACTTGATTTAATTGACAATACACATGAACATCAGTGATGTGCTGTGGAAGTCAAATTAACTATGGTAATAAATCTCTATCGAAAATAATTATAGATTTTGAAAAATTTTCACAAATAATACATTACATCAACTAGATAATCATACTAATATTATAAATGTGAAAGTAACTCTGTCTGTCTATCTGTCTGTCTGTCTGTCTGTCTGTTACGCTTTCACACCAAAACTACTGGACCGATTTGAATGAAATTTGGTATGGATATAGTTTGAGACCCGGGAAAAAACATAGGATAGTTTTTATCTAACTGCGCAAAAAGAGCTTAATGTTTTTGCGCGATAACCGATTAAGCGCGGGCGGAGCCGCGCCCGGAAAGCTAGTTAGATATAACTGAATGATATAGTAATAACTAAATTATAACAATTGATAATAGTCGGACTTTCCGGACAATGTCGGAAACGGTAAGAAAATATGTAATAAATTGTTAATATTCTGATATTATTATTTCATTGACATTTTAATAATATATTAACTCATGATACTATTAATACAATTATATGTACAAATGATGTGTACAAAATATCACAGTTATAATTAATAAGTCATAAAAATAATATTATTGTACCCTCTGCATATCTACAACTACGTATGTATACCAAAGCTCCTTCACATATTTGGTATTGCTAGGGTTTTCTGCTGAAACCTCTTCTTATTGTCAGTGATCTCACAATTGTTATTACAATAAGATATATATATGTATAGAAAAAGTGAAGTGAGTTATATCCGATACGAAAACTTTTTTATTCAACTGTTTTTGCACCCTGATATAGAATACATTTTTGTTTAATTAATTACAACAATTAATATAAATTTAAAAGGCACTTTTGCAATTCAAACCGCGGAGTAAAACTTCTAAAAATACAGAATAATATTATTTTGTTAAAATTTAACATCTATATATAGTAAAATCACAAAACGCCTGGCGTATATACTTACTTTCATTTGGCGGTTTTCTCAAAGCGGCCACAAACTGCAGTGAACTAGCGCAACTACAACCAAAATACGAGTCGAACGCCGTCCTTTACAGGGCCTTTAATATTTTAGAACATTTGGAAATGTTCGCGGTGATATACGTGCACGGTAGTTTGGACGGCAGCCAGCGACGGCAGTATGCGCTTTGCCGTCACGTGCACGCCTGTACGCCGCCGCCGCCGGCACCGTGCCGACGTCTACTTATAACTCAGGCGTCGATTATAATAACGTACCTATAGAATGTTCGATATTTTGGACACGTATTACTAATGCTAGAGAAACAAAGTTGTGTAAATTGTTTTGTATAGTTGTATATGACGGAGCAATGACGAGGCCCATCTGATGTTAAGCGGTAACTTCTACCTATAGATGCATTTCGTCAAACGTGAAGAACTGTACTGCGCCCGTCACCCAGGTTGTCGAGTCTCATGTGCCTGTAAATTGACTAGCTCTGAAAGACTGCTACCGGAACACACCGTTAGGTACTTGGTGAGAGATTTTCTACTTTGGTAGCTAGCCAGACGATCACTAGCAAAATGACCTATCACCATGCTTTAACGACTGCCATCTTGATACAACAATCGGACTCGATGGTGTAACGTGCCCTCCGAATCACGTTCATGTTCAGAAGTTATGCCAATAGCTAATTAATAAAAGTAAGCCAGGTACTTACTTACAGTACGTCGGTCCCGGTTGTTGTCTTAGGATAGCAGTCGTTACAGCATGGTGGTAGGGCACTTTGCAAATGCCCGCCTGGCTAGCTACCACCCTCAAGTTGAAAATCTGTCGCCAAGCACCTAACGGTGTGTTCCGGCAGCTGTCCTTGAGAGCCAGTTAATCTAGGTTAGTCTGAACAACATCCTCGACTTCATCATCACTTACCATCAGGTTAGATAGTGGTCAAAGGCTAACCTATCAGGCATAAAAAAAAAAAAAAACTTCAAATATAATTATATTATACGCAATTCCGATGCTTCTCAACAAACGGGATTAAAAAAAGCTGAACCATAATTAATAAGGAACTGTGTAATTTTGGCCTTGAAAAGTAAGTATATTCTTTTATAGTACGAGTACATTACCTACTAAGGAGGCTCTCTGAGCACACCTATCTGTCTTCCTCACCGGATAGCGGCCGCTAATGGACTTCCGCACTCACACAATGTAATGTACTAAACACTACTGACCTACTTTGTATTACTACGAGTAGTTTACGAACTAAAATCTTAAAAGCCTTTCTACTTTGACTATAGAAGTATCGTGAATAATAGGAATCAACAACTTTTCCATTATTTCAGCCACTGAGCAAGAATGCTCAAGATTTTCTTCCTACTTTGGGCACAAGACACATAAGTGTCAGCACAGCATGGAACCTTCTCCTCTCCTCTGCTCTGTTCTACTGCTCATGTCAGTAGTCACACTATTCGTACGCAGACCATTCTTTACGCAGGTCATCCACTTCAACACAAACTTTTCCTCTGTCTCCACATCAAACCCATTACCTATACCACTCTATATATGCATCATTCAAGCTGTCTTTTGCCATCACACATCACTTAACAGCCATAACGTCCAGCGTTGTACAAAGGCCTTCCTCAGAAGGGAGGACGTCTACCTTAAACCCCACAATTCACCAGGCGCTACTACCCACATTCTGGTATTATTTGTAGTATCCATAGATAAATATATACCTAGAAATTATTGGGAGGAGGATGCAATCCTATTCCTAACCCAGCAGTCCACTTTTTGGTACATTCAATCCTTATATTTTTAATGTGATAGTGATGGAACCATGCCCACCTGATATCTAGCTGTAACCCCCGCCTATAACATATATTGTCGACATAAGTTACGAACTGCACTACTGTCGTCACTCTGAGATATACAGTTGTTAAGTACCATGTGCCTGTATATTTTCTGGCAATATAGAACTACACACTGTTTGGTGCTTGGTGTCATATTTTCTACATGATGGTGCTAGCTGCCACCCAAGTGAGTGTTCGCAAATGATCTTTCACCATGCGGTGAAGCTCGAGCCGACAAGGGTCGGGATCGAACCGAGGACCTGACACGGCAGTCCATAGCTATTACCGCTCGGCTATCACTCGATCAAAATTAACAACACATCCATGTCAATCCAATTTACACCTGTAAGAAAAAATACACTTTTTCATCCATGTCTTTCATTGCCCAACGTTCAAGTCCATGCAGCACGACAGGTCATTATGATGTTCTTATACATAGTCTCTTTTTCATGGACTTGCATAGGGCACATGTGGTCCCAGAGACCTATCGCCATTTCTTCCATCCTATTGCTATCCCACTCCTCACGTCATGGTGAAAGTCGCCGTCATTTATTGCCCTAAATATCAAAAATTGTAATAGTCTTTGCTGATATTCTACAGCCTCTACATAATATTCTAACCAACACATTAACTATACTAAGTAACTGTGAGCACAGGAGTTACATAAGGTTGAGCGCAGTACCGCAGTGGTCGGCAGTGACCCTGGCACCTTTGGCTTACCGCCAGCGTCGTGACGTCATTATGCGCACGTGACGTCACTTACCACTGTGCCTGTTCTATGCTATGGTCACTTTATAGGCGTCAGTTCCGGGACATGCGTCATTGTAACATAGGGTCCCTACCCTATGTTACAATGACGCATTGCATACATTAACTTCAGGTCTGCACTTTGCAGTTCGGTCAAAGAGGAGTTTAACATTTTTATCTCGTATAGATATGTTAAGTAAATAATAATATATACTAAATAAATCTCATATTTGGTCTGAACACTTTTACAAATTTGAGGTAGGGACTAGTTATGAAGTATAGTAATACCTCTGTGGCAGGTAGACCCACTTAAAGTAATACTAACTGAATGTCATTTACCCAGGTAATGGCAGAGAATATGATGATGTAAATGCTGAACACATTACGTTCAATGTGATCAACGCCTTCAAATCTCCGGAGTGCTTGGCACCATTTGGTTCTTGTAGCTCCTTGTAAAATGAGGCGCACCTGTTGCCATCTACCGGTCCTGGTCACGTCGGACTACCACTAAAACTATTTGTAAGAAAAATTTAAAAAACTGTCACACTCAGGTATTGAATGCAGGACCCTGAGATTATAAAGCAATGCTCTACTCCGCTTAATTTTTAACGCAGAGGTGTAAATATTATCTACCAATTAACTTGCGGACAACCTGCAATTGGATGTAAGCAATAAAAAATTGTAATGTTTTTATTTTTGCAATAACGCATGCTCTGTGGGTTACGTTACAAATTTACGAGAGGAAAAATTTAAATCATGTGTGAAATTCAAACCTGCGTCCTATAGTAAGTATAAGTTGAACTATAGATGTCGTTCCATCCCCATACGATGGTTAAAGAACGATAGGAAAAAATTTATTAATGACTCATTGTCAATATGTTAGCTCAGTCGGTCAGAGCATACCCCGGCTAAAGGGGTGGATGAACGCGGGTTCGAATCCGGCACATGACTTAAATTTTTCCTCTCGTAAATTTATAATAATTGTGTTATAAAAAGTATAATATATATATATAAAATTATAAATAATTATCTACCGTATAAAATCTACCAAGAGTTTTGTACGAAAATTTATTCAGGTGTAATTAAAAATATTTAGTTTGAAAAATATTAAAATCCATTTAATTTCCTCCTAAATCAACATGAACTTGGTTGGTTTTCTCTTACATTTATAAGTAAATACTTTTATTTTCCCGTAAAGTGCCGGGTTAGAATACTAGCGAGAACGACACTTATCCACTAAACACAACAGCTAAACACTTTTTTACTTAACACCAATCAAAGTGCAATCAAGCCTTAAGTATCCAAAGTCGTTACTTACTCTTACATAAAACTGTGTATAGGTTATCACCATGTTGCGTTGATCGCGGTCACGACTAAATACGAGTTATTGTATATACAAGGTCGAGTTACTGCTCCTTGTTTGACAACGGAACCCTAAAAAAGCAATCAACTTTGTACCTCTTATGCCAGCTCATAGATTCGTGAATCTTCAGAGAGGCAAGCACTTGTCCTCTATTCTGCAGCATCAAAGAACCTTCCACGTCTTTAGTTCGCGCGTGAAGGCCCTCTACTTGAGATGTTCTAGTCACAAGAGGTGCTCACAGTCTCTCGCATCGGAGCCGACCGCCTTTTGTCTCGTGTTTTCAAACAATGTCTCAATATGCCACCGATTCGAGAACAGCCGAAGGTTATGAAAGTGCGTTGTATTGTTTAATAATATTTCTGTATTATGTTTAAAAGTATATTTTATCAGAAATGTGCAATGTATTATTTTTACAGCGAAGGCACTTTTTTGAATCCAAAATTGAGCGAAGGTTTGTAAAGTAGGATATTGAGCGCAACGAGAGAGACGCAGGCGGTGTAGCACTTGTGATATAAGAGCACAACGAGAGAGACGCAGGCGGTGTAGCACTTGTGATATAAGAGCACAACGAGAGAGACGCAGGCGGTGTAGCACTTGTGATATAAGAGCACAACGAGAGAGACGCAGGCGGTGTAGCACTTGTGATATAAGAGCACAACGAGAGAGACGCAGGCGGTGTAGCACTTGTGATATAAGAGCACAACGAGAGAGACGCAGGCGGTGTAGCACTTGTGATATAAGAGCACAACGAGAGAGACGCAGGCGGTGTAGCACTTGTGATACAAGTGAGGAAAATAGGTTATTGTGAACGAAAGGACAATGTTTAGCAATCCTCTCACGCACGTGTGTCACATGACGTTATTCAACACGTTTGTGAGAAAATTAAAAGTGAAATAAGAGGATACAAACTACATAACTCTTGATTAAGCACTCGCTGCCTCTTCCACTAGGCATGTCTGGCGGAGACAGATCTTTTCCTGTTTCTAAGCTTTAATCATTTTAAATCACTACATAACACTTAACACACAATGATAAACACGAATCACGCTTTGAAGGTTTTGGAATGTACAAATCCGAACCAAGAAAATTGTAATATATGAACATTTTTCGAGCATAAAGTAGATATTGAAAAACATATTTTGCGACAATTTACTTGTATCACCTTTTATGAGAAAATAAATAAGTGATTATGGTAGGTATACATACTCCAAAATGTTGAGGAATGTTTATATTTGGCTAAATTATAAAAATAGCCTAGAAACACATGTTCTGAAAAATATTTCGCTTTTCCTGCATATTCTCAAAGGTTGAAATTGTCATAAGTTTTCAAGTTATTTTCACGGAATGTTGTATGTAACATTTTTACTATCCCATACAATACTATCTTTACGTGTTAAGTCTAAAATAATACTTTAATTATCACGTCTTTAGAAAGATGCACTTATTTTTAATAAAAGTAACAGCATAAATCCAACTGTGAAGAAACATTTACACAGCGGAATCCATTTCGCGAGGATTAAACTTTTTTCTTTTATTTTGTTCATGTTTCGGCTTATTTTATCATATAGCAAGTCACTGACAATGATCGCAACTGTTCTTTTTGTTGACAAGATTTACTAACAATATTCCTGTTCAAATGGAAAAATAAAACAAATTGGAATTATAACTTTTAGTCCTTATCGATTAAGGAGTTTCTTTGGTCCCTGTTAACGAAGAAGCAAACCAGTTATTTTTGAATATATGCTATAAAAGCTTATTACTGAGTACTTTACGGCTCTGAGTCACGTCAAAACATGAATGTTATTTTCTCACCTCGATATTTAGATGTGCTTAATATGCAACATCACCAGGCGGGTTCTTTTTATAAAATAAAAGATCACATATTACAAAACGTACTTTCTATTTCTGGATAAAAAATAATTTTAAGTTAGAAAACTGAATCAACGTGAAACTTTCAGTTGCTTACAAAATACGTATATATATAATAAATATATATACGACATCTGCCGGACAGACATGCCAAAGCATTTTCGCTCAAGCTGAAACGCTTCGCGAGCGCTCGGTAAAAAAATATTTGAAATCCAAACTTTATATCGGAGAACGTATGATGAAAGGACCTTACTAAAACGATATCGATTTGTAAAATAATAATAAATACCTTCAACTTAAGCAGTTTAGTTTTATATTTAAACTTACCCAATTTGGAAAGAGTTGATATAGGATTTCCTGGAACAAAAAATATCATAATATTAATAATACTTATAAAATGTCACCTATATTACAATGACTTCCTTATTAGAGAACTAATATGTGCAGTCTTACCAGCATCTATTTATCTACTATAAAATTATCTTTGAGATAAATAAAAGATCAATTCGAGTACGATAGTTGAGTACATTGGCCGAGTATCATAAATAGTCAATTTAGCATAATGAGGTCATCAACCAATATTATATATCTGGAATAACGTGGAGACAACTATGTTCCCGTGACTTTTATAATTTTTTAAAAGGTCTGACGTAAACTTGCTTATTGATTTAAAGGGGCGAAATTTAATTATCTTTGTACATTTAACATATATAACGTGTTAATTTATTTACATATAGAATTAGAAATTTCCGAGGGTGTTAGAATTGCATCGCCCCACATCTTCATCTGGGAGTCAGACAGGGTGACGAAGGGATAAATTACAGAAGGTAAGCAGCAGTGCCTTCTGAAAAGCTGTCATCGATCTCCTAGACGCCTGCCAAACGTGACAATTATGGCAAGCCCCTATAATAGGAAAGGCTCGGTAGTTTGTAAACTACCGAACTGGGTTCGTAATGAAATACTGATCTGTTCCGTGCGATATTTTCAGCTCTAGTGACAAAGACTTCCTTATTTTGTATAGTAAAGTAACAAATTCGTAATATTTTTTATCAAACTCAATTCATGCAAACTTTTACCAATTGGCGTAAGGTTTGATCCCGATGACGGTGACGTGGGTCCCACGGACCACGGTTCTGTTCTTGATATGTTCAACAATCTGTACTTTGTAGGCGAGGGAATAGGAAGGTGAGACGTACTTATTCAACACAGGTAAACCATTATTGTCATACGATTCACATCAAATATTAACTAAGTACAACACAGGAGTAGGTTCGAAAGCCAATGCGCTTTATATATAGTCTATTTTTGATCAATAACCATACCATGCAACCACGCTCATTATTTTACCTGATCAACCGATTTAATTATCCTTTTTTTTCGGTCACTCAGTCTACCTCGAGGTTGGGCACATATACATTTAATTTATTTTGGTCCAGCGTTTTTGAGTTAATTAATTGAAAATGTATCTGTAAAAATGTATAATCTTTACGTTTCTGTTGACGGATGGCACATTTACATTATTCTGTACGCAGCTTTATAGTTATAATAATATAATAATGACACTGATTGCAAATAAAAAAAAAAACACATGAACTTGCAAAAAAAACTTCTGAAGTACTCGTAAGCGTAGCTTGCCTAGTCGTTCATAACCGATGAAACAGCGTCCGTTGCGGTCATGACTTGGATGGGTGACCGCCAGTGGCTTTCACTAATAAGATTGCACGTGCTCCGAAGGGCATCGATGCGCGTCGGGTGTTGTCTTATACTTCAGTATTGTTCCTTATATTAACCATTTTCAATGCTGAAAGTTTAAATTTACAAAATAACAATGAAAGGGAAAACTCGAACTACCAGTAGCATTCAAACACGCGACAATCCGTCCCTGGGTACGGAATAAGTTTGTCAATGTAGTGTGCTAACCGCAAAGGGCACTGGAGCTAGTTAAATTACTGGGCGAACGAGACATACTAACTACTTTGAGTGACGAGCGCAGTACAGTATCGAACAGGATTAGAAAAGTTATACTGCAACTGTAATGGACAGGTGTGATGCTTGCCATCAGAAGCGGTACAACAACTTCCTCAAATAAAAAAGCAATTAATGCAGACATCACAATGTTATAATTATTTGTATTATAGAAATAATAACTTTCTTGTATTATACGTTAAAACGTTTACCAATACGTCAAATATACCGACCCACGTCACTCCGAGTGACGTGAGGTGGGTCACACGGGTCGCTGCACTGTACTGTACTGGTGTTCAACCAGCCTGTCCGTTACAAGGTACAAACTTGCTTGAAATTATCGTTACTGATAATTGCAAAACAAGTAAAGCACTTGATGACAGGTTATGATGTTTACATGGTTTTGAGTTTTCCTGTTCCGGAATAAGTAGAATTTAGATAAAAGCTACAAATTCACATAAAACGGTGAAAATATCCAAATAATATTTACAGTATGAAATATCAGTGGATTTTTTTAAGGAAATTAGCAGTGACAAGTTTATATGTAAATAAATTGGCACTGTAGGTTTACCTATGGTAAGACCAAGGCGCAAGGGAACAAAACATATTATGAGAGGAGGGTTGAATATAAATATAGATGTATATCAAATTAAATCATTTATTTGCTAAGGCACATGAAAAGAAGAGATTTAATATTCAACACAGGACACAATGTATTCTTTCTATATGCAGACATATTTTTTTAATATATATACAAACTTTCCAATATACGTAATTCCTGAAATTCCTTCACACGGTCAAATCAATTAGTGGGAAGCCAAAAGGTGGGATTGATTTCTTTAAAACTTGTTTCCTAACAATATTTAAAGGTCATTTAGTATATAAATAGATATGCATTCAAGTGACTAAGATTGGCATTTAGTCTTTCAGCTATAGTGCAATCGCTGATCTTCGCACTCCTTGTACAGGTTTATAGGCGAGGGAGCCACTCCATTGACCGTTTTGTCGTTCAGGACAAAGAAGAAGGCACTAGACCATCACCCATGGTCCATCGGGAGGTCACCCATGCGAAGGAATGGCCAAATTAAATTTGCGGTGGGCGGTCCCTTGCATGAGTGCAGCAGGATGACCGTGAATAGAAGGCGATCGCGTGACATTGTGAGGCGGTTCTCTTCTGCCCCCACCACAATTACATGACGACCATGACCGATCTGTCAAGAGCGTAACGACTGAAAAGAAGAGATGTTATGGCACAATAGCCGATGGGAAAAAATAAAATACAGAACCAATTTCTAATCCTAAAACGTTTGAAATAACTTGTGGAAGTCGCAGTTTCATAGTCCAACTTTCGACCAGTTCCTATTTTTGCGTGTTACTTACAAGATGCATTCTGTCACTCGCCCACAAAACTAGTCACCATCGACAATAGTTGCAATTATTCTGTCATACAAGAACAGACATATTTGATTATGCTTTTTTCAGATAATTGAGTGTGACAAAAAATATATACGCAGTGACTTGAGCACCTTCCTCTTCTTTAACAAGTCAGTTAAAATATGTTACGTTACGTTAAGCAGTTATGTGTTTTTTATACAGAAAACATAACTGAATTCTATCACTGACAAAACATGAAAATATTTTTAGACTAGAGACTGAAAATTTCAAAATTAGCTTTGTATAGACTTCGACAACTAATTCCACATCTTCCACAGATTAAACTCGGTTACATTTTCTGTAAATAAAGTGTTAGTAAAAATGTGGAACTAACAACACCCTGAATTTCCAAAAGTACAGTCAGTGCCACACAGGTGAAAACGTAGATCGTCAAAGACGACGGAAGTCTTGCTTAATTCCCAAATGAAGATTTAGGACAGGTTCCCATTAGAGCGAAACCACAATCTCTCGTATACTCAGTACAAATTCCACACTAATGTTAGATATCGTGGTGTATATATTAGGTACTGCTCTATAATGCTTATAAATGATGGGCCCGTGTAATACTTCCCTAATCGGCTTAAGAGCAGCACTGTATAGGAATTTATAATGCAGAATAGAGTCACGGTTATCATGTTAATGAGGGGTCTGGATCAGGAGTCCAGTGGATACAGGCTCAAATCCCTCATCTAAAATCAACAAATATTAAACGATTCCTTTTTTTCATAGCAAGCGAGTATTTTTTAACTTACCACGAAATGCGTCGAATATTTTTAATTTTGTTACCTTTACTTTGACCACCTGATAGTTAGAGATGATGTGGTCAAAGATGTTTTGGATGTGTTTAGGCTAACCTAGAACTACTGGCTCCCAATTGCAGGCGCCAGAACATACCTTAGGTGCTTGGCTGTCAGCTTTTCTACTTGAGTGTGGCAGCTAACCAGGCCAGTTTTGTCAAAATGCCCTACATCAATGCTATAACGACTGCCTGCATCTTAAAACAACAACCGAGACCGATGGCTTAAAATTACCCTCGAAAGCAAGTATTACAGCAGCGGACGTTGCTTAACTTAATTGATCAGTTAAGAACACAGAAAAGAGAAAACAATTTATCTCTATGGTTAAGAACGACTTAGCGCAAGCTACACTACATGCGCTTCGACTATAGGACGTAACCACTGAAATATATCTGAAACAGTTGATGTGCCTGGAGATTAATTGACATTACAACGTAGGTATTATTGCACCAATTTGTTCTGATTGTTTTATTATCTTGTGGAGATAACTTACTACGAGTGGGACTTAACTGTCCTCGTAACTTCCCTACTCATGCGAAACAACAAAACGGTGTCCATAATCATGATAAATAGGATCATAACATGTAAGGGCAGCTCCCCATTATCGAGTTGCCACAGATTTGTCAAGAGCCGTTTCCGAGCCCTGTCTTGGAAAATGTGGTCGGGACAGTCTACCTAGTCATGTATTAATATACACCACTGACAGAAAATTGAATATCTACGTTATATAAGAACATACCAACTGTTCCATATCTTACTTACGTAACTTGTAAAAGGCGACTAGGGGCTCCTAGTGAGCAGTATACCACCACTCACGTAGATGTGATAGGGGTGTTGCTGCTCATTGTATGTGTATGCAGAATGTATTATATTAATAACTCTAATGTACACTCTAAGCTAAGCTAAGACGTGAGCATGTTAAAATGTACTCAAAGATTCACATTAGCGGAGCAGTGACTGTCTATATCTGCTCTACACGTAATGAACTTGTGACGATACACAGTTGCAATAAACAGTAGGTCAGCCCTTGCTTGTTATCATTATCTCTGAATCTAGAATCTGTATTATTTCTAGAAGAGAATAACGTTTCTTTTTCGCTAAGACTGATGGAGCATACAATACTGTTATGCGTATTACATAGGAGAAAATCAGTGAAGTAAGGCAATTGTAAGGAAGATTTTAAGCGACATCTAGTGTAATGTTTTAGAATCATTACAATATTTTTTTGGCAATGGAGAGATGAAATAACATGTTAAGGTTTTGTATATTACCCTGTAGATGTAAGAACGTTTATGGAAATCATATAATTAGAAAAGGCAACTATAGAAGTAGAATACTAAAGGTTAATTCGCAATTTCTACTGCAACTTTATTGTATAGTTTTGTACTTTAACGGTCAGTTGAACGTCTTGAAGGTCGTCTCTTTCATTGAACTTATGGTTACAATAAGAAACGGTATACTTATTACTGTGTATCCATTTGTCGTAATAGAAAAACTGTACAGAAACTTCTAAGAAAATGTACATATATAGGTAGTTTATTCTTACTAATTTAAACTAAAATGTATATACGACAGCTTCGCAATTGTTAAGATTGTATTTTTGAACAAAATAAAAAATAGATGGAATTTAGGGTACAATTCACGTACCGTGATATCATATTTAACTTATTAGAAAAAAATTCAGTAGTGTTAGTTCGTTGTTTTTTAAGGGCAAAAAGGTAATTATTTCCAAAGTGCAAAACGGCACTATGTTGATGAGACTCCACTGTCTGTCCGTCCGTATGTTACAGGTATTTAGCTCATAAACGGATTTCGTAACAAACCTGAAAGTTTTAAAGATATAAAGATATAAAAGTTTTATTGGCCCTTTAGTAATTTTTTTTACAGGCAAGTCCAAGGTACATTTAAACATATTTATACTACTTAAATATATTAAATTAAAGTCTGATTACGTCTATGTAAATAATTGATTAAAATATAATATTTTACATAATATTTTACACTTCATATATAGTTAAATACAATTTGCAGTTATCACGTTTGCACTTGTCCTAAGAACAAAGATTCTAAAAGCTGCATT
Organism: Plagodis dolabraria; assembly: GCA_963854805.1. Classification (NCBI taxonomy): domain Eukaryota; kingdom Metazoa; phylum Arthropoda; class Insecta; order Lepidoptera; family Geometridae; genus Plagodis; species Plagodis dolabraria. The sequence goes on along the minus strand of OY978452.1, from coordinate 1,504,185 downwards.
GACATATATTCTTTTAATGTGTAGAAGGGATTGTTTTCAAAAAAGTGTTTAAGTTTTAGTTTGAACAAACTGTATTTTAAGGTTGTCAAGTTTTTTGGTAATTTATTATACATAAGTATTTTCGAATAAAGACCTTGTTTCTGGACTTTAGCTAATCTGATTTTTGGTACAACCAGACTTTCATTATTTTTTATGATTCTATTTTCATTATTACGCAGATTGTAAGGTAGAACTTTTTCCTGCTTTTCTGGAATATTCCTATCTTCATGAATTTCTAATAAACAATTATAGATGTAAAGAGAAACAACTGTCATAATTTTGTCTTTCTTAAAGTGCTCCCTTGCGGGGCTACGCTTTTTCAGCCCATTAATTGTTCTTATTGAACGTTTTTGACATTTGAGAACTCTTGTTACCTCTGTAGCATTACCCCAAACAGTAATGGAATATCTTATTATTGAATGTATGTATGCATAGTACACGGATATTAGGGATTTTTTATCTAACAGGGGTTTAAGTTTAAAGAGAGCGTAATTACTACACTATCACTTACCGACCAAAGAAATATATATGTATGGATAGTTTGTATAAAGATGTATTAAATGTAAGGTGGGACCTGATAGCGTGTTTGAGCGACGTTAACGAGATTGTTGCTGCTTTGAGCCATAGTATTGTGTCTTTGTTTGATCTACATGCACCTTTAAAAACAGTCGTTATCAGAGAAAGGTCTTACCCGTGGATAACGGACACTATAAAACTAATGATGAGGTTACGCGATGAGGCTTGTTCTGCTTATCATAAAACTAAAACCGACACTAAAAAAATATATTATAAATCATTAAAATCAATTATTAATCAAGCTCTTTACTTTGAAAAATGTGCATATTTTAAATATAATATAAATAATAAACTGCATGACCCAAGTCAATTATGGAAAAATATTAAGAACACTGTTTTACCCCAAACTAACGCTGAATTACCTAGCTATTTTGATGACGCGAACAGTATTAACAATCATTTTTTAAATATACCGGGCAGAACAAATGCTTCTATTTCGTATCTTACTTATTTTGAATATCACCGCTGCTGTGGTGATGCAGTCTTTCGTATTGAACCGGTTAGTTCTGACAAAGTAATAAGAATAATTAAAAGTTTAAAATCTAACGCGGAAGGCTATGACGCTATTAGCTTGGATATGTTACTTATGACTTTTCCTTACACATTAGACCTATTGAAAGAGCTGATAAATAAGTCTATTAGTACTTGTGTTTTCCCTGACTCGTGGAAAATTTCCATTGTGCGTCCTCTTCCTAAAATTTCAAATCCGACTGAACTGAAAGATTTACGGCCAATTAGTATTTTGCCTTGTATGTCGAAGATTTTAGAAAAAGCCATATGCTCGCAACTAACAGAGTACCTAGAAAAAAATAACATCTTGCCAAAAGAACAGTCAGGGTTTAGAAAAGGACGCAGCACTGTCACTGCATTACTCGACGTGACTGATAATATCCTTTGTTCTCAAGATGACGGAATGTGCACAATCCTAGTATTACTAGATTTTTCTAGAGCTTTTGAATCCATAAATATAGATCTTCTGATGTCAAAAATGCATTATTATGGTTTTGATAGAGATTCTTTACAGTGGTTCAGTAGCTATCTTGGAAATCGATTTCAGTATGTGAACCTCAAGCTAAATGATGGCTCTACTTTGGTATCAAATAGAGTCCCTGTAAAAAGAGGGGTGCCCCAAGGCTCTATATTGGGCCCAATCCTTTTTATTTTGTATTCGGCGGATATGATAAGTCACATAAAATACTGCAAGTTTCATATCTATGCTGACGACACTCAGGTATATATTTCTTGCAAGCCGACTGAAATCGATAGCGCTGTAGCAAAACTAAATGAGGATCTTGCCAGTATAGCCTGTTGGTCTGATAAAAATTGTCTGCAACTTAATCCCTCAAAAACTAAATATATAATTTTTGGTAATGAACATCAGCTAACTAAAATTAACCTGTCGGTAAGTATAATGCTTATGAATAGACCCATTGAACGGGTATATGAAACTAGCAATCTGGGCTTGCTAATGGACACCAATTTACGATTCGAAAAACATGTAGCTAAGTCAATACAAAATTGTTTTTACAAATTAAAAGTACTCTACCGTATTAGACCTTATCTAAAAGAAGACTTACGTATACAACTTGTGGAATCCCTAGTATTGTCCAAATTGAATTACATGGACGCAGTATTTGGCCCCAGGCTACTAGCACGGACACAAAAAATTATACAAAGAGTACAAAACGCCAGCGCTAGATTTTGCTTCGACATTCCGCCAAGAGCTCATGTGAGCCCTTACCTGAATAAACATTCTATTCTGAAAATGAAGCACCGTCGAAAGTTGCACTTGGCATGCTTACTTTTTAGTATAATAAAATATAAACAGCCCTCATATCTGTACGAAAAACTATCGTGGATGTCAAGTCATAGACCCCTAGAGCCTCGCCAGTGTGCGTCACGACTCTCCACGCAACGCCATAGGTCAGCCGCCTTCAGAGGCTCTTTCCGTTACGCAGCTACAAAATGCTGGAATAATATCCCACCACCGGTGAGGAACCTGCAAACTGTACTTGGTTTTAGGCTTAAATTAAAGAAGTATATTACTGCACACCAGAAGAAGGAGGAAACGCTCAAACACGATACAAGTGCATTATGAGCCCAATTAATTTTAAATACTCATGTGTAGCTAATACCTATAGTTAAAAGAGTAACAGATTATAATAAGGAATATATATGGAATGTTATTTAAATTCATTCTATTTATTGCATTGCTTATATTATAAGAGTATATTGTAAGTTTTTTAGTCGTGTAGTTGATTTATATATTATATTATATATATATTTATAATGTGCTGTGTGCATGCCGGTACGTGAATTCACCAAATGGCTCCAACGGAAGATCAGCGCTGGCGAACAGCTGGTATTATGCTGAGTTGGGGCCAATTTGTAACAATTACGTGTATTGCGCCATTTTTATAGCTTTGATTTGTATTTATATTTCCTGTTATCATACACTGTAATGTTGCAAACAATCAAAAGCCTTTGAAAGGTCACAAAATACGCTCGCGCATTTATTTGAACTATCTAGGGAATCAAGAATGTAGTAGACTACCTTTCTTATTGCCATTTCGGTCGATCGACCATTTCTGAATCCGTACTGTGCTATTGTAAATAAATTATTGTTTTCGAAGTACGAGTATTTAACAATTCTAGCTTTGATAACAGCTTCTAATATTTTTGATAGAGTTGGCAATATGCACACTGGCCTGTAATTACTAAGCTCTGTGACATCCCCTTTCTTAAAGAGCGGTATTACTCTACCCAGCTTTAGTATATCTGGGAATATACCTTCAGTTAAGCATGAGTTCACAACAATAAATACTAGTTCAAATAAATTATCGTTATATGTTACAATATTTCTTAACGTCCTTGTGCTCATATCGAAAATATCTAACGTGGGTTTTTGTTTCATGTTTAATACTATCTTTTTGAGTTCTTCGAGACATAATGGGTGAAACGCAAAAGTAGTGAATGGCTTATCTAAGGCATCTAAGTATTTTAAGCAATTTTCTACGTTTATATTTAGTTTCCTGGTCAGGTTTTGAGCAATATTCCGAAAAAAATCATTGAATAGAGTTGCAATTTTTTCAGGTTCTGTAATAATTTTTCCCGTTTCATCTTTTAAGTATTCGATATTAGATTTGGACTTTGGTCGCTTTTTTTCTCCTACCTGCTCATTAATAATTTTCCAAGATTCTTTTATTTTGTTTTTAGACTTATTTATTCTATTCCTTAATTGTATTTTTTTTGCAAATACCATAGTTTTTTTCAAAAGTTTTCTATATTGTTTTATTTTTAATTTTGTTTGTTTACTGGGATGATGGTTTTGTAGTAATTCCAATTTACATAGATTGTTCTTACTTGTTTCAATACCTAAAGTAGTCCAGTTTTTCTGATTATTTCTCACTTGTTTTCTTACTTTTGGAAAAGCGATGTTATAAAAATGAGTCAATGCATCCTGTAAAATCTTCATTCTTTCGTTAGCGTCGTTTGCCATTAAAATTTCTGATTTAATTTTAGTATAGTTATTATTGAACATAAAATTAAAGTAATTAAGATTACTAATAGAAAAGTTTCTCGCTATATAGACTGTATTTTTGGGTAAGTTAATTTGGTTTAGTAATTCCAGTTTAATTACATTATGATCAGAAAGTTTATGTCCGAGTACTGATCCTTTACAATCCTTAAAATTTACAATAAAATTATCTATGCAAGTTGAACTAGTTACTTTGTTTTTATTTGTTTCAGTTCTAGTGGGTTCATTTAATACCCATTCACAATTACAATTTTTAAGAATTCTGTCTAATTTTTTTATATTTTTGTCTAATTTTAGAACATTTAAATTTAAGTCTCCTGCTATTACAATTTGTTTATTCTCTCGACTAATTTTATTTAAAAGATTATATAATATCTCAAAAAATAGATTTATATCATAATCAGGTCGATATAGTGCAACGATAACTGTTTTTCAAGGTTTTAATTCTATTGCTGCTAATTCACAATTCGTTTCGAAAGACAATTTGTTTAAATCATTCCTAACCTTATAATCTAAAGTGTTCTTTATATATATCGCCGTTCCACCGTGTTCAAAAAATACTCGGTTATAACAAGTCGCCAGTGTATAGTTTTCAATGCTCATCGCCTGCATCTGGTGATTTTTACCCCAAGTTTCCGTCAGGCATAGTACGTCGCAGTCTATTTCGTTCGCTATATTTTCTATTTCTAAGTATTTTCTATGTATGCTTCGAACATTAGCATGTAAAATTATCGTTTTTGACTTTGCCTTTGGCTTGTTGGAAAATTTGGGCTTTTGATGTTAATTTCAGAGTGCTGCTCGTGGCAGTTGATGAAACGTAGAGAAGATGTTGCATAACATTTATATTCAATGCATCTGATTACATTATCCGTTACAAAATTTTTCATTGTTAAGAAGTTTTTCGTATTTTCATATCTTATATTTGGATCTACATATACATCCGTTTTTATATTTGGTGTAAAACGTTAACCCAAAGTGAAATATTTGATTAAAAATTATAGATATAAATTGGAATAAAAGCTCAAATACATAAGGAGGACAAATATATATTTTTTTGCGCCCTTTCAAATATGTGTCATTGTCTAGAGCTCATTACACAGTTTCTGTATCTATAAAAATGAATAAATGGGATCTATCAAAATTGACTACATTAGACGCTATTTGTAATAGGGTTTATCTCAAAACTAAGAATCTGAAATTTCAGTATAATATATAATTCATTCTCTTTACTAACAAATACATAAAACGCCAATTTATAATGTGGTTTGAGGACTTGATCAAAAGTATCAAAACCAACAAAAAATGTTTGCTTCTGGGCACTTACAATGCGGAACCCTTAGACTATAGCCCGACTCGCACTTGACACGATTGTAATAATATAAAATTAAGTAATTTAGTGCTATCGAGATCTGAGGAACTTATTTGTTGCAGTGAATAATGAAAACATTTGCTTGATAATTTAGGATTCCGTACCCAAAAGCGCACAATGGAACCACGTCGCAATGAGAAACCGTAAAAGAGCGAGGTCTGACTCGCACTTAGCATATTTTTATAGTATAAAGTGATGAGATGGGAAATATCTTGCCAGATTATAAGTTTTACGCCAATACGCATGTCATTGCACTGCGCTCCTTACCCCGAGACACTTGAAGTTTGTTACATCACTTACTACAATGCCTTTCAATTCAAACATATACATGGTATCAGTGATAGCTAAGCGGTAAGCTATGGACTGCCGTGCCACGGGTCCATGGTTAGATCACCACCACTATCAGCTTCACTTCACAGCAAGGTGAAAGACCATTTCGCGAATGCTCGTCTGGCTAGCTACCATCGTCAAGAAGAAAATCTGTCGTCAAGAACTGTGTTTGGCAGCATGTATTGAGAGCCTGTAAATGATAGGCACATGAGACTTAGGAACTGTATATCTCAGGGTGGGGTGCATAGAAAAGTGTGGGAAATGCATCTGTTATAGACGGAATTATCAGAATAGGATGATTCAGTAAATATTTATGCGTAGTACACCCACATTCCCACTTCAACTCTAGAACATTCTTAGATGTCAGTTAAACACTTCAGAAATACCCGAGTTTACACATCTGGAGTTGTTTGGAATAAATCTTGATTATTTGTGCTTGTTTATAGCCACAATGATATCATAGTTTGACGCAAATGCAACGTATTAGTCTTATTATGACGTCAAACGTACTATTATGTTCCTTAAGTGGTCACATTAATATTTGCATGTCACTGGCGCGGGAAAGGCGTTAGACCTTCAAATCAGGTGTTTGATGATTTTGTAACTTCTCTATTACGTTCAACAGTCACTAACACTTCTAGTTTACCATTGTCCGACTATAACGTCTAGTAGTTGAGCAAAGTGTCGTTTTTGTATATAGATAGGGTTATTGGAAAAATGCTAACAAACATTATTAGCACAATGCTTTTTTTTATGTATTTGTGACGGAATAAGCACGATGACCATCTGATGTTAAAATTCTCTTGAGCCTGTTATTTATTATTTCATATTTATTCTTAGCTCGGAATAGGCGTTGTCTTTTACTACGTGACTCAAAACCTAAAACATTTCTTAACCTTTTTCTAGTACTGCCTGTCACTTTTAAGTTTGTGTCTTGGAGTAAAAGACAATGCCTACTCCGCGCTAAGAGCGCCCGCCGTGGCAACACTCGATCACTCTGTTTGAATAGAGTTTTGAATATTTACATCGAGGAAAGTGATAAAAAATGTGAAGTAATAAAGTACAATCACAAGAAACTTTTAACATTAGGTGATCCTCGTGCTTATTCCGTCACAAAGACATTAAAATATCTATTAAAAATGTTTATTAGGTCTAACAGAAGTCAAATCTAAGAGGTTGTTATCATTTTTCCAATTAGGTACCCTGTTTATCAGTTTATATAGCGAATTTTATAAAAGACAACTAAAAAGGTAAAACCTTGAACATTATTATAATAATATGATAATGTTTATAAGTGTAGGTGGGAAAATACAGCTTCTGCCAATATTGCTTGATACAATACAAGTAGGCTTACTAAATTTTTTCTCCTGTGACAGGGCAAAGCACTGACACAAAATAAGGTCAGGCAAGGTCTAGAATGTTCTTAATTGAATACGCGACATGTCTCCGCGTCCGCCCTACAAATTTATTGTTCTGTTTGCTACGGAGCTACGCTGTGCTACGAATTCATTAACTTTAGTGTCTCAGGGATCCATTGTTTAGGAGGCATGTTTTTACTGGCTAGTGGAAGAATGTTCTTATAATAAAGTATTTTTGTAGATACGTTTACTTACATATTGCATCTCATTTACGGATTTGCGTGAGTACATACCGAAACTACCTACAAAGTATCAAAAAATATATTTTTTCCCATAGTATGCACGTTTTGACTAGTATCTCACCTGTTTTAAAAAGTTGTCAACAGTAGTATATGCTTTCATATTGTGATGTATATTCACTATTTCATTTTAGCCAAGTTAGCAGTGAATATATTGTTTTAGTGGTCTAAAAAAGAGCCATTTACATAAATCATTAAAATTAAAACAGTTGTTTAGCAGAATATTTAGCAGTATGTATTAAAACTACTCGCCGGTGGCTTTCGGAGCTGTAAATCTCGCAAGTCTGCCTTGGCATATTTTACAATTGAATAAAAGGTCACTGCTCACGCTGAGGAAGCTGATTAAGGAAGAATTGGTCGCAAAATCCAAAAATCATATTAATATTCCGAAAATTGATGAAATTAATTGAATATTGTTAGTGAACGGAGGGGCCCCGTCACGCACCAACGCAACGCTCCGATTGCATTTATTACGGCCAACGACCAAAGAGCGTATGATATTTATCTGTTTCCCTATTTTTATTATGTAATAAGATAATTGCTCACTACATTAGGTACCTGACGCTTTAACGAGAAAAAAACCTATATGGGTATGGCTTGGTAATGGGCATAGTAAGTATAGCCAATTAGGCTAATGTTGGATTACGTCTTCTATAGTACCAAGGGTCAACAAAAACCATTAGGTATAACTATTCCAAAAGCTGATGAAATTCCCATGTGGTTTGATATCACACAGAAAATCAACGGTTTATATTTTCATTCTTTTCCACCCTGGCCCCTTTAAGTTTACCGGACCAATAAGCTGTTTTGACAAAAACGTTGCTACTTGATAAGGGTAACAAAAGTTTTTTGAATTTTTTTCGGTATGGCAGGTAAGTATAGGTTTTTTAGAGTTTTTGAGCCCGTAACCATATGATATCTCCAACATTATTTAAAAACTTTAAAAAATTTCATCAACGTAAAACTTCTATCGAATTATAAAACCTGCTCACAAAATTTCATGAGAATCAGTTGAGGAATGCGACCTACAGAGGAGAACAACCGGACACACGAAAGTATTTTTGTGTAAGGTGAAGCAGAGACGCTCGCCCGCACTTCTTGTTCAATCGGTCGATTAAGCAAGAAGTGCAGGATTAAGTCTGATCCCGTACATAAAAATGTACTCTTCTTAAAAATGGATCTTATAATTCAACTTACAGAACAATAACAAAACTCGTACATCATTATTCGTTACCAACTTAAACGAGCTGAAACCGCGAAACGCAAAAGAACGTTTAATTATTCTTATCTTCCTTTGTCAGAAGTTCTAAACAATTCCAAATGCGCAATTACCGATATCCGATCACAAGTTTGGATGAAAAGTTGACGTTTTATAAAAATACTCGGTCTAGGTAAAATCGCTCTTCGACGTAAAGCGGCAGGTTCGAGTAGCATTATCGCCGGTTGTCGGAGTGACGTTTGAGACTAACGACTTGATCGTGTTTTCGATACGTCTGTGACGTTTAGAGCGAGGTGGTAAAGCTGTGGTGCGAGTGGAAACGACTATATATTATAACCGGATGACTATTATTTTATCGACAACCTTACGCTGTACTATTATAATTACGATTACTATTTGGCAGAAAACTTAATAACTTAGTTTAAACTCACAATATTTATAAATTTCAAATTTTACTTATATTCCTAAACAAAATTAAGCGTCTAATTGATTAATCATAAATTGTTGATCTTTGTGCTCATTTTTTTGGAAGTGCTCAGTACGATGAGATTGTACCTCAGTATGTACATTAACTACAAGTCAAACCTTCTGATAAGATGAATAACTGTTGTATGGCTTTTTTGTTTACAAAACGAGAAAAAAAGGGTATGAAAATCTATTTGAATATCGCGCACATTTTCTAACAATGTAAAAATTTTAAATTTAGTTCCTTAAGCAAATTTCGTTTTCATGTTTAGTCTATTTGTTAAAAGTTTAAAGGAACAGTTTATTGTAGCATTTGTGACATTTTAACAAAGCACTCTCCGCACCTCGCTAAAGTATATAATCCTCATTAAGTTACGGTTCATATTTATACTTCAGATATAAAGAAAATTCTTAAAAGACACACATTGTCACGTCTGTGTCTGCGAAGGAGTAGGTGAATTTTGATGGCTCTATACCATAATTAACTAGATATAGTTTATCCCGCGCCATTCTCCCACCCGCTACCCGCCAACACAAGCACAGCACACCTTACCTGTCTAATATCCTAGCTTCAAAAACAAACACACCGTTTCACGTAACACTCGAAATGCGAGCTCTAGTATATTATTAACAACCTCTCAAATACATAGAAGCTCTCGAAGCCGAGACTCTGATAACTGTTTTAGAGGCTGAAATAATATAGATTTGGCTTTTGGCACAAACAATTTAATATAAGACTGGTTTTGATTTTGAAGCGCTCGTAGCGAAGTTTGCTTAGCCATTCTGAACCGATCAGCAAAGTTAAGCAACGTCCGCCTCGGTCATGACTTGGATAGGTGACCGCTGGTGACATTATTACAGAGCGCTTCTGTGCTTCGGAGGGCACGTTAAGCTGTCGGTCCCGGTTGTTGCCTTAGGATGGCAGTCGTTATAGCATAGTGGTAGACCAATTTGCGAATGTCCGCCTGGTTAGCTACCACCCTCAAGTGGAAAATCTGTCGCCAAGCACCTTACGGTGTGTTCCGGCAGCTGTCCTTGAAAGCCAGTAATTGTAGGTTAGCCTGAACAACATCTTCGACCACATCATCACTTACCATCAGGTGAGATAGTGGTCAAAGGCTAAACCTATCATGCATAAAATAAAAAAAAAAAAATTTGATGGTTTTGATAGTTTCACTTAGAAAACTATCGCGAGTTTTGCCTATCATAACCAAATAGGCACCTAATATAACACCAGTCCCAGCCGGGTCTATTTGGTAATGATATTTATAGTAAGCTAGTTATTTTTTTATGGAACGATGACCAACAGTGTAAGCTCACAAAAGCAACATATCTGCCAAGGCTTAAATCATTGATATTACTGTATCAGCCGGATTGTCCACTGCTGAACACAGCCTCCCCCATTAAAGGAGGAGTTTGCCATAATCTCCACGCTTGGCAGGCGTATTGAAGAAAGCAGTTTAAGATATCAGTTCGCTGCTTCTGGTATCACCCACAGGTAGCATGAGGGATTGACATTCTAGCCCGGCGCCCTACGGGACCTGCACCCCACGGGACCGGCACCCCATGGGGCAACCTTTGACATTACATCCTAGGAATCGAGTAGTTAGGTTAAAATGCTTATTCGCATAACGCCTGCGAATTAAATAACGCTATCATATTCTGTTCAAATTTAAATGTATATAACGCTTGCGAATCACAAAGTCGAATTGTATATTATTGTGATAATATGTTTTACGGAAGTTTAGTCGTCATGTGACTTGGTGCTCTCTAAACTGAAGGAAAACTGCCTAAAATTCAATAGAATCATGTTAAATTTAAATGTTATACGAATGAACAATGCAAATAAGAGAATTTCTCCCTGTTATGTTTTTAACAGAAAAATTCGGAAACCTTTTATATGTCTGCCTTTAATTTGATATGAACGCTCTACTCGTAAATTAATTAGAAGCCTATACCAATAAATCATAATTTCCCAAATTTGGGTCGACCTCAAGATCTTGGGATCCAATATTTTTATGTCTATATAATAATGAAAAAGGCATATTTTCTTGGTTCCTCGCTGTTATTACTCGAGCAATATAAAATAGTTGTTAGGTGAACACGCACTTAGGAACAACGTAGCGCCACAGTCATGGAATTGTATAAATCTTTCTAAGAAATTTTATGTCACTACGCTGAACTATCCGTGCCAAACGACCCACATTTCAGTAAATGCTGTGCGCGCGGAGGTTGTCATCTAGGTCTACACGTTTGATGCGTGCAATGCGTCGTGGATCGGCGGACGTCGTAAGCTTTCTGGCGTTTATATACGTACGGAGCACTCGACGCGTACGATGCGGATTTCTCATGATTATCAGAAAAAGTGACGATTACGCAGCTGTTTAAGTGGGCTTTCAGATTAAAATCAAATTTGCTTATAAGTAGACTTGCGATGATGATGATTTTGGAAGCTACTCACTCCCTAATTTTCCTTATTACTCTAAATTTTTATAGTGTACTTATTAATAGAAATAATATAAAAATAACATGAGACAGAACTTGCAGATAGACATATATCTACTAGATATTATCTAGTATAATATATGAATATATACTACATGTAGATAGATATCTATCTGCAGTTTCAGCAACTTTATGAATTGTAAATAATAAGTTTCAACGTTTGTTAATAGACATAAACAGTTAACATATCATGATATTAAAAGAGGCCTTTGTAACTTAAATGAGGTTCACTACTCTACAGTTACTTAAGTTAGCAAAGCGACGACAAGTAGAATGCATAACAATGCGAGAGTATGCTCACTTCACATTCATAAAGTGGAAGGAATGAGTTTAGCTTCACTTAGTTGCCCTGTTGTGGTCCAATTTATAATCATTACAGATCTAGTTAAACTATTTAATTAGTTGACTATTTTTTTCATTGAATTAAAATTAATTTGATGACACGAACAAAAATATTTGTGAACTGCAAAATGTTCAGTGTCGTGAAACTTCTAGTATCTCAGTGAAAAGTGCACCATCAGGTCCGTCAGCATCAATTTTAGCACATGGTAATGTTCGAAATAAAGAAAATACAGCCGTGATATACATATCAGTGTTTTTTTAAATAGTGAAGGTGTTTTGTAACCCAGACGACGATACGTCCGCTCTCCGTAAAACTTGGTGGTAAGTGATTACTTTTTCTCGTGGACATTCACAACATCAGAGGTCTCGAGAATGTATTCCCGGTCTATAAAGAGCGACTATGCTCTCTTCATGAAAGCTCAGGAGTCATTTTGGTTCGAAAACACCAAACATGGCGGTTCATATGTCTGATTCCACATTGTGTCAGTGCGAGGCAGAACTGATAGGTTGCGGACTTCCTGAATTAAACATAAAATTAATGAAACATAATACTCTGTCGGGGGGTTTGATGGTGAAATTCAGAGGCAGGTAAAAAACCGAACAGTTCCTCAAAAAAAAACATATTTTTTTAATGTTGGAACTCGGTCCCGTTTTTTAGTGATACTTACAAGATGATTTACTCGCCTAAAATACTGTCCACCACCGACAAGAGAATATGCACAGCTAATGTAAAAAATAAAAAGGTCCAAAGCCAAAATAATATCCAACTATATAAACCCCCAATCGGAAAAACGTCGAATGTCGAGAATTGAATTATTTTGGAAAAACTGGGGTTGATTCTGAATCGATAGTCAAATCAATATCTCAGTTTCTCTGAGCATTTCGTTATGGCTGAAGTTTTCTAAGCACGTGAGCACGGTGGCACGGGGAGTTGTCTCCACCCGATCTGTTTCAATACCGTACATTTAATACGAAACAATTTTCTAAAAAGTGTTCGAACAGACACAATAAAGCTTTTATTAAGGCGAGGCTTTCCACGGACTTAAGGTATTTTATGCGAGCGCGACGTATTCATTTACGCGACACAGAGTTGTGTGCGATGCGCCGCGTGCACGCTTTTAGCTCTCCAGGTAAGGTACAGTACAGTCCTACCTACGTAGCGGAGATCACGTCAGTATGACATTTTAGAATGGAATTAACATTTGTCGTGTATTGGTACATACGCCGGAAAAATAATCGGGTCTTGTAGGGGTTCGATCAGTACAGTAGTGTTTATATATCTATAACTAATCTATAAAAACATTTTTATTTGTGAGAACTACATTAAATTAATATATTAAGGTTCTATTATATTTTTACTAGCTTTCCAGGCGCGGCTCCGCCCGCGCGTTTGTCGGTTATCGCGCAAAAACATTAACCTCTTTTTGCGCAGTTGGATACAAACTATCCCATGTTTTTCCCGGGTCTCAAACTATTTCCATACCAAATTTCATTCAAATAGAGACAGAGTTACTTTCGCATTTATAATATTAGTACTGATTATAGAGAAAGCCGTTTAATGCACCTATTCATAAATGGTAATTGGGTAATATTATTATATTTTAAATAAATATATATATACATAAACTTCATTAAAAGAACACATGAAATGTCACAACCATGTCATGTGAGATTCCCAGAATTAAGTAACAAGTCTGTCTGTCACAGTTGTCCTATTAATTAATGGCGTCGAGTGATATAGCTGCGTAAAAATAAGTTTGATATTAGTTATTTTGTAAAACGAGTACCCTTATGCTGTCAAGACCGTGGCTCTTAAAATATGTATTTATGAATATGTCTTCGCAGATTTTTATTAATTTGGTGTGTTTAATAACAATTAATCTAGTGATTGTTTTAAGATGGCTACTTTTGTTTAATCTTTGTAGTTATAGCACGGTGCGAACATTTCACATCCATGGACGTCACCACCGTGGTTTTCATAAAACCACGGTTGTGGCGAGTGGCCCATGGTTGAGACAGAATCGTTTAGTTTTAGTTAAGTTTTTTTAAATTATTATTTTCAGACCATGTATTCAACATAATAACAAATCTCAAAGAATTATATCTCGCGTTTAAAATAAAACCAAATTTCACAATATTTTTGATATAATTTAAGCTCATTCCAATGAACTGTTTTGCAAGTTTAATAAAAAAGATATTATCCAAAACGATACTTGTTAAGTTGAGCGCTTATAGAGAGCATTTTTGAAACTAAAAATATGTATCAATTGTCTTGGTTGTGACAGGAGCCCCATTGTAATAAATTTCATAAAGCTGTCCTGTACTGCTAGTGCTCAATTCAAAGTCAATGAGTACAAATCTTACTTCATAATCATCGCTCATTAAGGCAATCATCTTCAGGCAGATATTTGCCTTCTAGCAAAATTGGCCAGAAATAAAAATAAAATTTGCCAGATAGTGTCCATTATTGAAGATACAGTAGAACCATATCCCGTAAAACTAAAAAAAATTAAGTCATAAAACAGGGCAACAGATACTATATTTAGATATAATGTGTCTATTCGCGCACTGTTATAAATCAAAATGTTATTTGGAATTAAAAATTAATAAATGAATTTTAAGTTACTATATAAAAGTAGTTTATGAAAATTGTAAGATAAGGTTTTTAACATATTTATAATAAACTCAGTTAGTTAGTATGTGTGTTAGCTTCTGAACCGACTTCAAAAAGTAGGAGGTTCGCAATTAGTCTATATTTTTTATTATGTGTGTTACCTCAGAACTTTTGACTGGATGAACCGATTTTGATAATTCTTTTTTTTATTAAAGCTGATACTTGTCGTTTGATTTTTAAATGAAATTGAACGACAAGTATCATGAATGACACTCCAATAACTGAAAAATATTTTCCTATCTTGATGATATTATAGTCTTTGACAGTGAATGACAATCGATCCAGTAAGTAGCAAGAATCAATAAAAAGAGTTTAATTTTTTTTTAACAAAAAATGGAACCAATTTCAACACTCAAGTGTGAAATAACTTGTCGAAGTCGGTTTCATGCGAAAAATATTGTTATACTCGGTACTTTTGAACTATTATGGCACCGACTTCAACAAGTTATTTCACACTTTGGAGTGTTGATGTCGGTTTCATTTTTCGGTAAACATTTTTTTATATTGAGAAATTGCATTAGTATTGGATTTGTTAGTAAATTTAAGTAGTATTTTTTTATAACTATAGAAGTAATATGTAACATTAAGTGATTTTTAATACTAGATGGATATAAATTGAATTATAAGTAAAAACGTAAATCTGGCTGTATGGAAACTCATGTTACGTCACGACTATGGTACTCAATGTCACACCCGAGACTTTGAACTAGTATTTTAATGTTTTTCTAGGTTCAATGCGAAAATGTAAAGAGTTTTTATGTGTGATATACATAAAAAAAATCTAAATATATATTTTATTACAGTTGAGTTGAGGATTCCCCAGATAACAAGTATAAAGAGATACAACAGAATAAATTGAACTCATATTTTTTGGCATTGGACCTAACAATAGTGATAACAATTTACTAACCTTAATTTAACCATTGTGTACATATTAATAGTATATGGTTCGCAAATTGCGTTCAAAACTACACGAGTTAGATATAGTTTCAAACAATCAATTACAACATATCTAGATTCCATTCATCAAAATTGGTTTTCCTGATCCTTCAGGAACCGTTCGGAAAATCGAGATAAAAATTAGAATACGTTTTATGATATATTATCTAAATCCATTCAGCGGTGTTAAGCAAATTTTTGGCGAAAAATGGGCTTGAATTCAGCACTCAAAGGTGCAAAATAACTTGTTGAAGTCGGTACCATGATAGGTCAAAAGTACATATTATTACAATATTGTGCGCATGGTCCCGACTTCCACAAGTTATTTCACACCCTTGAGTATTAAAGTCGGTTCAATTTTTGGGGTAAAAAAAAATTCCCCCATTTTAGTGTCCCTTGCTACTTGCGGATTCGATTGTCATTAATTAGCAATAACTATATCATCAAGATAGGAAAAAACCTTTCAGTTATTGGAGTGTAACTAAAAAACAGATAAGAGTACAACTACACCGCGGTTTCCACAGACGAGTGAAACTAATTCTACACGGTCGTGAACTACAAATATTTGTTAAAGAAATTGGAGTTGGTTACCCCTCACTATGCTTAAGTTGGTGGGGTGGGCACCTAAAACGTGTTCGCTAAAATAGAGCAAAATTTTTGAGTTCGTCCGTACCTTACTAATAGGCGTGCGCCTAGAGCGCTTGTTATGACTAGTAGTATCCTAATAGATGCAGTGTTCATTATGGCAGACTAAGGGCATCTCGTTTGTGACTGAGGTTAATTAATTATCAGTAATATATAATTAATGATCGATTAAGTGGTTACTGCGGGCTTGCCACAAAGGTGCTAAAATGAATGTTGATGATTTCATTTAATCATAGTCACTGACAACTTTGTGTATCATTCTACTACGAGTATTAATAAATGCATGTTTTTTTTTATAATTATTGATAGGCTAGCCTTGGACTACTATCTCACTTGATGGTTATTAAAGATGTGGTCTAGGATGTTGTTCAGGTTACCCTAGAATTACTCCTAGAACTCTCAAGGACAGCTGCCGGAACACACCGTTAGGTGCTTGGCGACAGATTTTCTTCTTAAGGGTGGTAGCTAGCCAGGCGGGCATTCAAAATGCAAAACGCCCTACTACCATGCTGATACTACTGCCATCGTGAGACAACAACCGGGGCCGACGGCTTAAAAAACGGCTTGACCAATTTTGATGAAATTTAAATAGGACCATACGACAAACATTCAAATATAAAAAGAATCATATAAATCGGTTTATCAGTAAAAAGTTCTGAGGTAACAAACATTTAAAATAAATAGACGAATTGAAAACCTCCTCCTATTTTGAAGTCGGTTAAGAAGCTAAAACACATACTAACTTTTGAATTTATAATATATATATTATTATTATCATATAATAATTAAAAAAGGGTGGAGTAAATCTATACTAAAATTTATAAAGTACAGATTTGATTATATATGGTAATGAAGTTAATACTCAAAGCCCAGTGTATACCCATACACTAGGCTTTGATTATTAACTTCATTATCTTAGACCCTGGGTACGAAATACTAGGCATTTGGCTAAAACTAGATATAAAAACAATAATTTCATTGCATTTTAGCAAGCTTATTGAACCTAGAAAGTTATCAAAAAACTAGTTCAAGTCACGGGTGTGACATCGCATATCATGGTCGTGACGTGACATGAGTTTCCATACAGCCAGATTTATGTTTTTACTTATAATTTAATTTATATCCATCCAGTTTTAAAAATCGCTTAATGTCACTTATTATTTCTATAATCATAAAAAAGACGACTCAAATTTACTAACAAATTCAATACTAAATTCAATATTTTTTTTTACCGAAAAATGGGCTTGACTTCAACACTCAAAAGTGCGAAATAACTTGTTGAAGTCGGTACTGTGATAGTTCAAAAGTACCTATTATCACAATATTGTGCACATGGTCCCGACTTCGAAGAGTTATTTCACACTTTTGGGGGTTGAAGTAGGTTTGATAAATAAAAATACTCACCCGTTTTAGTGTCCGTTGCTACTTGCGGGACCGATTGTCATTCATTGGCAATGACTATATCATCAAGATAGGAAAAAACCTTTCAGTTATTGGAGTGTAACTCAAAAAACGGCTAGATCGATTTTGATGAAATTTAAATAAAATCACACGACAATCATCAACATTCAAATCAAATAAATCATCAAAATCGGTTCGGTAAAAAAAAACGGACAAATTGAGGACCTCCCCCTTTTTTAACTGACTTCCAAAAAAGGAGGAGGTTCTCAATTCGTCTGTTTTTTTTTACGTTTGTTACCTCCGCAACTCTTGACTGTGTGAACCGATTTCAAAAATTCTTTTTTGTTTGAAAGCTGATGCTTGTCGTCTAGTCTCATTTAAATTTTATCAAAATCGTTCAAGTCGTTTTTGAGTAACACTCCAATAACTGAAACATATTGACCTATCTTGATGATATAGTCGTTGACAATGAATGACAATCGATCCCGTAAGTAGCAAGGGTAACTAAAAAGATTCAAAAATATTTTTTTTTACCAAAAAATGGAACCGACTTCAACACCCAAAAGTACAAAATAACCTTTCGAAGAATATTTTGCGCTACTGTGATAATAGGTACTTTGGAACTATCACAGTACCGAGTTCGACAAGTTATTTCAAAGTTCCATTTATTTGTAAAAAAAAATAGCCCTTTTCTTAATATTAACACACATATTAACCTTCACGATACTAACTTTCACTACTTACGAAATCAATTGTCATTCACCGTCAATCAGGAAGTCATCAAGATAAGCGTAACGAGTCGAAAGTTAGCCCAGAGCATGTTTTATTTTGTTGTTTGATATTCATTTTGATCCTGTTCTGTGTGGCTCTGCGTAGATCGAAAAAATAGACACAGGTCCTACGTCGACGAGCTCTGCGAGCGCACTGGCGGTCAAGTGAGCGAGCTCTGATGCCATGAATTCATGTTAAAAAATCATATAAAATTAACATGATAACTTTTTTACATTTTTATTTATGATTTAATTACTTTTATTGATAAGTAATGTATAAAAAAATAATTTAAAATTAAAGATTGGTAAAAAGGGAGTCAAAAATCGTTTTTAAATTCGAAATAGAGGTAACTTTAGGATTTTTTTCTATCGAGTGAAGTTATTTATTATGTGGATCAGATTTATGAATTAACTCAAGAATATGCTTAAAAATAACATATATTTTTTTCAGTTTAATAACCGAGTTTTTTCTTTGAGAAAAGTTAATTCTTGTATGGCGTTTTTTGGCCAGGTTCGCCATAACCTTTTGTTATTTGTAGGTAATGTTATCTGCTATAAAAATATGGTTTTTTTAAAGAACACTTGTGTAAAACTACAAACGTCGTCGTGTCGTTTAATTCATTTTAATATTGAAGATAATTGTGAACAGCATGTGCAATATTATTCTACTAAGGTCACTTATTACGTTTATTTATTTTCTAGTCAAATTCCACACTAACTATTAGCGAAGGAATATTTTTGCACTAAAATAACTGCATAATTTAATTTATCTTTCATTTTTAATTTATATAATAATCCTTTTTTTATAGCTTATATACTAGTTTTGTACCACTATATCAACTGATGGCAATTGATGACGCGGTCGACAATGTTGTTCCGGTTTATCTAGAATTACGGGTTCTCAAGGACCTTATGCCTTATTTTCCTTTTATTTTGTATCGGTCTCATAGGTCAGCTTTTGACCACTATCTCACCTGTTGGTAAAATAATGGTAAGCAGACATAACCTAGAAAATACTAACTCCGAAAGAAAACTGCTGGAACACACCGTTTGGTTCTAGGCGACAGATTTTCTATTTCAAGTCTGTAACTAGCCGGGCGAGTATCTGCAAAATTCCCTACCACCATTATGTGATGAAGCTCAAGCTAGCGGCGGGATACACACCATGGACAAACCGCGGCATCAATGGGTTTTACTTCCTTATTTCTATTCTCTACCCGCCACCATGAAAAATACAGTGATTGCAAGATGCCTCGCAAGTCTTGCAATCAAGCATTTGCAACTACAATATAGCGAAAAACGGCAATTATGCAATTATTTTTTACATACAGAAGCGACTAGCCCTAATTGTTGCCTTTTGAAGTCGGTACTATGCTGATTCACATCACCTCCTAGTTCCATGGCCTGACTTATAGCATATTGACAAATACTTATTCAGTTATTTGAATGGAACTTAAAAAGTTCGTTACCGATATTGATGAAATTAATACAGGACCACCTCTTCTAAAGTATGTATTTCCAAGAAAAAGAAATAGTATTAAAATTAATTCATATTTGGCGTAGTAATCGCGTAACAAACATAATAAACACATACAAGCGAGTTCAAACAAAAAAAAATCTAACAAGGAGTAAGTAATCACTGATATCTGACCTATTGGTCCTATACATTAAATACCCGGATAAATATCCGGACACTTCCCCGCACAACTTATTTTTATAGCAACAGCGTGTTTGGTATGGCTCCTAGGTTATACAATCATTTACCAAAATCAATACTGGAATCAGAGTGCGTCATGTTATTTAAGAGAAAATTGTTTAAATTGTTGGTATAGAAATGTTATAACACTATTGAAGAATATTTAAATGACAAATTTGTATAAGTAATAATGAAAAATAAATAATAATTTCACTAATGTTTGTAATATTAAAATGTGTAAATAAGTATTAATAATGTAATATAATTTACATAAAATTAAAACTTTCCCATGTATGTTTGAAGGTTAGAATGTATAATTGGACATATAAATATTGTAATTATTCTCCTAATTGAACAAGTCACCTTTATATTTATAACGTATAATTTTGCGTACCGTTATGGTGGAATGTGGACCACTACATATTTTCTGTAATACTTTATACACATACCCATGTTCAAGCAAATAAATAATTTTGAATTTGAATTTGACTATTCGAAAATTTATCATTAAAAGGAAAAGCGATTCTGCCAATGATGATAATTAAATACGAGATTAATACAACTTTTTGGTGGAGCTAAAGCAGAACGTGTCGCGGTTGCAACCGCGGGAGTCCGACTAACCTCAGCAGAAATATAACGATTTTGTCTATACCTAATCGTATACTGTCAACTTGAGAAACAGTTGTTTTGTGTTCTGTTTCACATATCCATGCGAATCATCTAGATAAGGGATTATTTATTGAAAAAAAATATATAAAGTAGTGTTAACTCAGCAAGGTAATGTCTTTCCAAATAATTAGCACTGTCTTATCAGTCTTGTTGTATGTCATGTGGTTTACCTTTTAAACTATTATACTATTATGTAATGAAAACTAAATTGAAAATCTACTTTAATATAATTAGGGTTCCATCATCAGATATGAGTATAAGATTGTACAGTTATTAATTATCATCAGTGCATGGTGATAAGGCATTTTGATAATCCTTGCCTAACTAGCTACAATCATTAAGAAGGTAATCTGTCGTTGTAGAACGTGTTGTAGAGCGCGCGGTCCTGGCAGATGGTAGACAAACGTTGCCCATTAACTGATCGCTTTTCGTTTAACTCTTTGGTTTATAAAAGCCCTTTGACGATCTTTCGCTCGAACCCAATAGGTACCCTTCAAATTTAAAAAAGTTAATACTCAGGCTAACAGAGTACTCCTAGCTCAATCATAGTCAAGCAAAAAGTATCGTTACTGCAGGTGTCGTAACAGGCATTTTTGCATAAACTAGCCTGCGCTAAAACCTGTATGTAACAAATTCATGCGAACAGAAGCTGTGAAGCTCCATGTGTGACGCATTTCGTTGAGACAAAGGGCGCCCAACTACCGCTTTAATGGCTTCTTTTCATCTGAAACACTGTCTGTAACGATAGCACAACAGTTCAAAAATATAATTATGCATAACTAATAGTATGATCTCCTCCATAATATATACAGAATATGAAGGAATGATAGCCGAGAAGTAATATCTATGGACTGGCGTCTCGCTGGTCCACGGTTCGATCCACACCGCTAGCTTGAGCTTGATCGCATAGTGCATTTTGCGCATGCTTGTATGGCCGGCTACCACCCTCAAGTAGAAAATCTGCACAGATTTTCTACTTGAAGCTTAAGCACCAAAAAATGTGTTCCGGCAACAGTCCTTGAAAGCCATTAATTATAAATTACAGGCACATGAGACCGTTGTGTCTCGGGATGATGGGCGCTTGTGACGAAATGCATGTTATAAATGAAGCATTTTATACGTCTCAGATACAAAAATAAAATATACACAATTTTATTTCGTAATGCTGCTTTGTTTTTTTTATATAGATATTATTTCAAGCACTACTGCAGTGACTGAAAAATATATTTTGAGTTCCCTGCTCAACATAAAAATTGTGTATTTCTAAATGTGGTTACAAGCACTACCGCGTGCTAAGCGAAAATAATATTTTAACAAATTATCGGATTAGAAAATATAAAAATTGTGCTCTAAAATGTGTACATATTCTTCTCTTTCGCTAGTTGGAGAAAGATGGAATTGAACAGATGCACGGGGCATATTGGCTCAATGAGTCATAGTTTTTTTTATTGATGTGGTAAAATAAACAGACAAGTAAAAATGTCTACAATCAAGTCATGCTTGAAGTGTGGGATGGATTTTCTTAGTAAAAAGAATTGTTCTCAAAATTAAGGAACTCCCACCGCGCTGGGTAGGGGCTGGTTTGATATAGTCGTTTATAGTAAGTATATAATTGAAGCCTTGAGTAGGGGTCCTATACAAAAGAGTTTCCCAAACACAAGGGAGGTTCTTAATTGAGGCTAGTAAAATGTATGTACATACCATAGCTTACTCCACCATCTCCCGTAGTCGGAGTCTCTCCTTTGCAGAGGCCACGGTACGCTCAACTATATACATATTAGTTATTCAAAGAACATATTGTGATGATACACTTCTATTATAGATAACTCGGAGCGGTGATACGACAATATTAGTACTATTTAAATTATAAATGTGACAACGTCGTGGTGTACGGCGCGGGCGCGGGGCGCGGGGCGCGGTCCAACGACACGACGACTCTCATTGGTACTGATTTGTCGCGACGCAGCGAGGCGCAGCATCAACCGCGGCTTGTTGCGGGTAGTAGAAAAAAACTATGCATGCTTTGACATACACATAGTAACTAAAAAAAGAACCAGTTAATATAGGCGCAAACCAACATATTCGCTGCGTTTGCGGTAGTGTTGAAGGTGGCATCCATAGTGTCGAAACATTTTAAAATTAACATTTAATATAACATTTGCTGTTTATTCTAATGGCACTATAATGAAAGGGTTCAAAGGTTTGTAGGTCCGTACTGTGGGTCACGAGAGACGTAGAATTATTTAACTGTGGTCTGCCATTTTACTAGGCAAATAAAATAAAAATATTTTTTAACGTTAAAAAAAATTAAACCTTGAAGTCGCCGTGAAACATAATAAAAGCGCGTCTGTGTCTCTTATGTTAGTATTATCCAGAAACGATTATATAGCGCAAAAGAAAAGCCCACAAATACTGATTAACAGTTGCAGTGCCACTACATTATTCTGTGGTAACACATCCTATCTCGTGTTACCTTATTCACTTTAAGTAAAGCAGTTTATTTTGCGCACCGTACACAGGGCGTGGTTCGTTTGACGGTGAATGCGGTTTTCATCCGGATGGAATAGAAATTGAATTTCTCTATTATGAATGTGTATTTTGAAGCAGGCAGGTGAGATATTAACATTATGGTTCCAGTGGTTTCCGTCTGTCGCAGAGATGATATGATTGTTTATACTCATATAATACTTCACTTGGCCGTGCCTTTTTAACCGGCTTCCAAAAAGGGGATGGTTCTCAATTCTACTTTATGTTGTTGTTTATTTTGTATTTTTGATTACAAAATAACAAATTTACGAAAAGCAAAATGATAGTCATGTGCGGGATTCAAAAACACGTCATCCATCCCTATAGCCAGGATATGCTCTGACTGACTGAGCTAACATAGCATTGTATCTAAACTCTATTCTTTCCTGCCGTTATTTTTTTGGTGACGGTTAAACTAAAGCAACACCCATAGTTCAACTTACGTTTGGTATTACTAATTTACTATGATTAACTACTCCGCTAGATAAGAACTGATTTAGATGACTCTTTTTTATGTAGTAAAATATACTGCCAATTTGATCCCATTAAATTTCAACTAAATACCTGCGTGATTTAATGATAATTGCAACTCTTGTCGATGGTGAACAATATTTTAGGCGAGCGAATAATCTTATAAGCACTCACTAGAAACGGCAGGTACCGATTTCCAACACTAAAAAGTGTGAAATAACTTGTGGAAGTCAGACATCATTCTGCGTGGTGGTAGAGCATTTTGCGAATGCCCGCCTGCCTAGCTACCACTCTCAAGTATAAAATCTGTCTCCAAGCACACAAGCGGTGTGTTCCAGCTGTCCTTAAAAGCCAATAATTCTAGGTTATCCTCAACAACATCTTCGTGGCCACATCATCACTTACCTACCATTAGGTGAAATAATAGTCAAAGGCTAGCCTATCAGCAATAAATTAAAATATTATGTGCAGTAAAAGCATTGAATCAGCACGGTTATAAACTGTTAAAGAGCAGCGCTGCTTAATATAACCAAGTATTTGATGAATCAGCGTTTTTCGGCTATCCGCTTTATCTGGAACCACAGCCTTACACGCTATGGCTAATTAAATTTCTTGAAATCTTAATTTACGAGTGAAAAGAGAATTTTATTTGAGCTTTCACGACTTTTCATGTGAAAGTCGAACGAACAGACTTGAATAGAGGGTTATTTTTCAGTCGTTATTGCATGTTTTTTTACCAGGAAGCTGGTTCCTAGTGAAAAATAAATAACATCTACTTCCGCCATCTCACCACCAATGAAGAAAATAACTAATGTTTAGGATTATTAGGTACATAATATATTATATATGAATATGAACAATATATTATTTGATAGACAAATAGTGCCAGTAGAGATATACTCACAATGTATTGTACGTAACTATTAAACATAATAAATAAACAACGATTAAGAGACAACGATTTGTATAAGCTCACAGATTAATAAGTCTTTTTCCATCATCTCTGTGTGTACTAACTAGTAATGATGTATTCTAAGATTATTTTTAGGCTGAAATCACTGAAACGTTGTCTAGTGAAGTTACTCTTGAGAGTCAGTTTGAGAGTCAGTATCTCAAGAGTAACTGCCAGACACACCGCTGGGTGCTTGGCGAAAGACTTTCTACTTTAGAATTCTACCACCATAGCCCATGCACTTATGCAAATAATATCTTATGCGGTGAACAATATATAAAAAATATTTTCTCAAAAAATTTCTTGATGTCTTAAAAGCAATAGGAAATAATTATGTTTCTTCTACTCATACATGAGAAACAATGCAGTCTAACGTAATTTCTGTATGGACTAATATAGACATCATACCATGAAGACAACAAACGTTGAACGCATCTGAGTTATGTCATCAGCATAGTTTATGGATCCCTGTAAAGAAGTAGGTATTATGTTGATCTCTCGTCGGTTGCATTTTTATTGCAGCTGCATTAAAATGAAATAGTATCAATGACAGTATATATATAAATAATCGACTAAATTCTACAATAAACCCATAAAAAAACTAATGCATCGTTTGTTTAAAAGTAACGTCTAATTCAAGTAACCTAAATCGAAAAGCCATTAACATAACAATGGTTAGGTTTCATTTATTCTCCATTTTCTGGTTTAATTCCATTCAATAACATTTAATTCCTGTAGTCTCCCCTAATAGTTTCCTTCCTTACCCTGAGTATCAGGTATCTATTAAAAAGTTACGGTTCATTATAATAGTTTCATAGAATTATGCATGAGTTAAGGGATATAGGCGTAGTCTGTCGAATGTGGAGAATATAAATGGAATATAAATTGAGATAATGTAAATCACATTTTACTTCGTATAATAGAGTTAGTGATGGTTATTTTTCATAAAGGGGTCTATGTTTTCGGGTGTGGGTACGTTTCTTAATTAATAAAGCCGAAAATAGGTCTTGTAAGTATTTAAAACCGTCTATTCATACTGAAAAAAAACAATCACATTTTCTAGATCGTTTTCTTGTAAGGGACTCACTTACAAGAAAATGATCTTGATCGATCATTTAAATTTCTGGTAACCGTAGTAATTGGGTTGGCAAATCGCGTATTCGGTAAATTGCGCCTTTGGTGAAATGCGTATTTGGCGTAATGCATAATAAATTATTCGCCTTTTGTTTTTTGACACCTTGCGACAAGGCCGAAAGAAATGGCCCAGAGGCAGACGAAGCAGTATAAAGATGACATCATAATATAATAAAGTGCCAAAGCACATGAATATATATACGATTCCTTATTCATGTGGCCAAAGTCATTCAAAAATGACGTTCAAACATAAAATGATGAACCTGCGTTGAATGAAAGAGTGTGCCAACTTGGGTAATCATTGAATAATATACCTATGTCTGTAGTAGCTCGCCTCGGCATTGCAGACGTTGGTTATAAGAAAGCAATGCAATACAGAATCTCTAGAAGACTTCTATATGACAGTTTGTTACAATGTAAGCAACTTTCTTACATATCATATAACAAAAAGAATATAAAGCCTTATTCCTCGTACGATAATCAACAATGCGCTAGTTATTCGCCTGCTGACCTCTATGCATAACAAAAAGAGAAAAACTAATTTATCAGAGTTATACCTACGTCACTTCCCTACTGCCGTCCAATAGTCAAAGCTTTGTTAAACCTCCACCCAACATGATCCAATCAACCATCACTAGAGCAAAACTATAGTTCGTCCAATCCGTCCAATGTCTGACATCCAGTGTCCGGCACTCCATTACTTACGAACACTTCTCCGGCAAGCCCGGACACTGGCGTACACTCGTGACAAATTAAAAAGGACGATTTGTCCGGCTCATCCTGAGGGCAGGTGCCACTTGTCTCGGATTTATTGGCACTTGTTCCTTGTGCCACACTTTTTTACGTGCTGTTGAACTTTATTTTCTCTTTGATAAGGGTTGGACGTTTTTATGTGCTTGTTTCTAGGTTTCAGGAACCATTTTTGAATTGAAGTAATCTTTTCTCGTGAAACCGTTTGTTTTGGAATGTTTTGTGGTCATAATGAATATTTTATTACCTTAATTTTGATTATTTAATACTTACATGCATAACAATGCGTATTTTTTACGTAGTAATAGGTAGATGTCGTTCCTTAATTTACTCCATCACATTGTTCCTACCAATTGTGCATTTAACTCATGAGCTGGCATATATAGTAAATGTACCCAATTTATTTAGAATAGATTTGCAGTAGTTTATCCCTTCGAACTGCTTTATTAACACTCGCCTTGTATATACTTGTTTTGTCAATCTCCTTTCATCCATCCACTCTACAGGTTTCTTTTTAGTTCTTATCACACTATAGTGTAGCAATAATGTATTCATGTTCTATAATGAAAAATATATATTATGTAAGGTAATGTTGAGACGGACAAGTCATCAGCCCCATGGCAAGTGTCATGCCTCTCCATTACAGTTGCAGTGTCACTGTTCTCATCTTACTGACTGACAACCGCAGTCCATAGACATCACCACACTGGTTACTCAGAAATGTTACTTCTTGTGTCTCGTACGCCAGTACGGTTTCAAATAAATTTAAAAAATCGGTTGATGGCTAGATGGAAAACTCACCCGCCTGATGGTAAGCGTCAAGCCTGCTTATTACAGTATCACCACCACCATCTCTTTTTGGTTGGTACTGCACTGCTCTCGTCACTACGTCAAGTCATTTATTATAATATATCGTTCGCCCATTAATTTTATTTGCTACATTGCCATTAACGCCTAAAGTATTTGCACACTACTGTTTCAAGCCAGAGTATCTCACACTACTGGGTTACCTACCTATTAACACGAACTCTTGCTAAAGAGTCCTACCGTCTGGTAAAACTAACATTGATATTGTATTGTTTGTGTTTAGAATGTTAATCACAGTCAACTCTGTCAATAATTCCAAAATATCAACCACAAAACTGTCAAGTCATCCTTCAAAGCCATAAAACCAGTTGATTCAAGCCCAACGGGTTAACGATACGCCTGAGCCGATACCCAGAACGATTTGCAAAGATATTGGGGATCAATGAAAATATATCCGGCCTTTTTGACTTTCAAATGCACGAGGAATTGTCTAGTAAATACAGTAAGGCTGATTCGAGCTTTAATTTATGTGCTCGCAACACGCACGTAGCGTCGGCATTCATTATACAGATAGGAGCGCTACTCGAAATTCAAATATTACCTCTGTATTTGTAGCAGTGACCCTCGTCGTCTGGCAATGGAACTCCAAATCTTAATATGCCTGTGGAAATCCCATCAGCACCAAAATGACAATGGTCGAATTCAATTATTTTAGTACTATTGTATTGTGTTACAATTGTGCATCCATTTTTTGACTGCTCGAATCAGCCTTACTGTCTAACTAGACTAATTAATTTACCAATCAATAGCGTGAGTCTGAATCACATATTACCGGGTTTTATTTTTATTGTATGTTTGTTATTTATTAGCTTGATTTGTGATCAGATGATCCCTCTAAGTATTACCATTTAAGTGAAATAGTCAAAGAAAACAAATGGCATCGATATAAATATATTTTCTTGTCTCCCCAGATCAGAAAATAAATAAACCCTTTTGATTTTAGGCTAAGGTTTAATATCCGCCATAATATCACGATGCTGTGCTTATTTTATTTTTGGGGTTCCGTACTAGAGAACGGGTCCCTTATTAGTAAGCAACGGCTGTCTGTCCGTCCGACCTACAAAAGACTGTATCTTTAGAAATATAATACCTAGTAGCTTGACTGATTAGTGATTGACATTTTTACTACGCTACGAGCTGCCGCCCGCAGTGCTAAGCGAGAAGTCAACGCGGGTGTCCCGAGCTCTCTTTGAAAAAGACCACCGAATGTGGTTGAAACTATAGTCGGAGCTATCTGACTGATTCACGTGAGTTATCCCGTATTATTTACTAACAATGAGCGAAAACCACGTTACTTTTTATAACATTTTCACATAATATATTTTGGCATGGTATATAGGTATAATAATAAATGGTGGTCCCATAGGTACAAGAACCGTGTATATTTTAACTTTTTTTGTTTTTACTCTATGGTGGAAACATAAATAAATACAAACGTCAAACATGGAATGATTACATTACAAGATCCACCGTATAGCAAATGTATGAACTGACCAAGTGCGGGTAGAATTTCCGCTCAGGATCAGGAACTGTATGAAAACTAAAATTATTGTATTTCAAAAATACAGCCAGGACATAATTAGACCGACGGACGACGACGCGGCGCACGGTGGAGGCGGTGGTGGCGTTTTTATAGAGTTGGTGACTCCTGGGGAACACTAAGACGTTATTCTACTGTTAGTTTTTCGTAGTAGGTACGTGACGGGTGACGCACGGTACATCGAGTCCATTTTACGCGATGACCTCTAACCGAACCGATTCTGAGCCGATTATTTCGTTTCCTTATCCGTGAGCCGTATTTATGTATTGACGAACTATCCGGGACAATGGCTTCCGGAAAATACGGATAAAGACGGATTACGAGTAGCTCCAAGTAAGACGAAGTCATTGCTAGCTCAAGCGTAAAGGATAACGTACATTCGTGTTGTAATCAGCAAAAACGAATATCTTACTCGATTTGCTACTAGTTTTTTAAATTCGATCGAATAAATAGAAAGTATAAAATAACGTTACTATAAGCATTATTTTATAATGTCAATATATTTACCTTTCAGTGCCTATATACGGAGCAAAGAACAAACACAAATACTGACATACCTAATGCTAGTCAGACTCGCGTATCAAGGATTTCTTACTACCACACAATGTAATGAATATGACGTCTTTTTTATTTTATGAGCCAAACAATTGTATTTACTTCTATTTAGCAGGGGATCCTCCATGAGTGTCTAAATGACTATAAACTTGTCCGGTTGTAATTGACCGAGCGAGTACAAAGAGAATGTCCGGCTGTTTTCTTCTCCAGGTCGCATTTTTCAATCGCTGCTCGTGTCGTGATGTTTTATGTATATTTTGTTCCTACGGCAAATTGTTTATAAATTTAAGACGGTCATTATATTAGTTTTTATTTCAGTACCTTTATAATATATAAATCTGTATATCAAATTTCGTCAAAATCTATTCAGCTAATGTTGTTTTCCACCACATTAGCTGAATAGATTTTGAGGAAAAAAAAATTCATATACATTTTTTTATATAGACACAAACTTTCACTTTATATAAGAATATATAAAGTGAAAGTATATAAGTGATGTATATATATATATATATATAATATAACATACATATATAGGTAGGTTACCTGGTAATGTGTGACACGTACAAAATTGCCAAAAGTGGTGATTGAGTTTCTCAGTTCTACGTGCTTCAAAAATAGCTGTTAAAAGTGAAATACTTTCCACATAATAAGAGCTAGGTAGAGAGCAGCCCTTACTCGACCTTTTTGATTTCTGGTATTCGGAAATGAGCCAATAAATTCGCCCGAAGCTTCTCTAAGGGCGTTACCATGCAAAGTAGCCATTTGTGGCATAAGGAGCCCCAAGATAGGACAGGCAAAGGGCTAAAATGCTGGCAATTACGGAATACCTACATGACTTTCTGCTCTGTTAATATCTTTGAGACTCATTACCCCTTTTTTTGCTTAACTAAATAGGCATTTATTTGTTTGAGCTCGATTTAAATTAAAGGCAGTTAGACTGAATTTTATAGCTTTGTTCCTATCTTAGTATTTGCATAGTTTCAGAGCATTTTCCGAATGCTCACTTGGCTACTAGACCGTGCTTCGTATCTAACCTATGCCTATGTAGCATCTGCACTATCACCAAACTACTATAAATTCAATTTTTTTACCATTCACGTATTTTCAAACTAACAAATTCACGTGATTTTGTCTGCGAGGTTTTAGTTCCGTTAATAGATAAGCACTCTATACTACCAGCCTCCGGTTTATATGATGGGAGCCAAGCTATTATATATAGCTCAGTATCACTTATCATTCTCCTACTATAAACTATCTGTGCACTCAACTTAAATACTCTACGTAACATACAGACTGATGCACATAATACTATTATTTACAAGCTTATTTGAATTTATTTGAATCGTTTTAAGGTTCCGTACCCAAAAGGCAATAAGGAGCTATTACCCTTTACTGCACTGTCTGTCTGTCCGTCCGCTTGTACGTCACAGATCTCTAGCTTCTTAAAAATCTGTATTTTTTTAAAAGTGTAAATAAGAGTTTGCACGGGGGAAAGACATTTTGCGATGTATGCCCGCCAGCCATCTACCACTTTAAGTATAAAGTCTGTCGCCAAGCACCTAACGTTGTGTGTGCACGGAGTGACATCTAAGGTCAATGTCAGAAGAGTATGTATGTCGATGTCCCAGACGGATGGTCGCGGAGTTCGCGGGTATCTTACTCATTGTGTTTTCCCTTCAGTTGTTGTTTAGGGAACATCGTCCTTTGTTTGATAGGGTGCTCTAGGAGCAGATGAGATTGACTTGGAGCACAGAGTTGTGATGAAACGACGACAAAAGTGTTGTTTTAAGCTTGAAACAGTTTTTACAAAAACATAGTTAGATTCTCCAACAACAAATCCAAGTTTTAACGTTTCGTATGAAAGCATCGATTTAACATAAAAACTAGTCGTTCATAGCCAACAGCTCGCAGGCGCGCCACACTCATAACGATAGGACATGACATGGTTACTACTACACACGCTGCATATTAGCCATATACTGTATTTTATACCAAAGAATATTCTTGTATAAATATCTTTCACGGTATAAATAACAGTGTATCTGTAGAGCAACTAAATTCTTCACTTCTCATTATTATTCCGATTTGTAAGTAAGCGGTGTGTATAATTTTGATGATAATACTAATATGGTTCCCAATCCATGTATGGTACCATCAGATCTCAGGGTTATCTATGCATCCGATTGCAGAAGCCGGTAGGTATGGAGCTTTAGAACGGGATAACTCACCTTTACCTTATTTGGGCTTGTAATGGTCTTGACCTATCTATTCCATATAATCACGAATTCCCCTCGTATGCAACATAAAGATGGTTTCTATATACGTTTCTACTTCCCAGAACAACACACCATACCACATTATGCTGTGAAAATATTCAAAATAAGCCGAGCTGTAGCTACATCCTTATCTAACCAACGGAATATACAGCAGAACTAAGTCTCCCGGACAATTTTTTATATGAGAACCCTTCTATAGAATTTAATACAAATAAATTCTTTTGCTTTATCAGCTGCAAGTTAACTTGATCAAGTTCAATGTTTGGCTCTACATAACCACAGATTAAAAAGGAGTGAGCCAGGCCTGACGTAACTAACATTAGGTAAAGAAAACTTTGTATTTTTCGTATTTAATCTGAGAACCATATAGAGACTAGGGATAAACTACAGATCACGTAAGGTAATTTCACTTGGGCGTGCTATCCTGCGATAGCCCTGAATATTTTGGAACCATGCTGATTGTCATCTGAATTAATGACTAAGGCATTGATGCTTTTCCAAACGTCTTCCTCAATGGGAATTTTACCAGCTGACTGAGTTTAATCAATACTCGTGTAATACTTTTGAAATTTATAAATAATCGAACTCATTGAAGCCACGACAGTTATGGAAAGATTAAAAAAAATAATACGAAAGATAATCAACCAATTAAACGATTGCGTCTTCTTTATAAGGAATCGTATCATAGAAGTTTAGCAAATTCTTGAGGTCGGAAAAAGTATTTGTACTGTCTTCTTATAAATAGTTATAACTATGGCACCTAAGCCACAGCTGAGTTGGAACTATCATTACCTGTAAAAGCATTGACTTGCCATAAATATGGTGATTGACGGTTGATATCTGGCAGGTGCGCCGCGCGCCCTCTTGGTAACGATCTTACGCAGGTTAGATACGATAGATGCTACCTGTTACTGAGTAAGCGTGAGGCTGTTTAAATTTCCTTTGAAGGGAATCATAGTGCTGCCATATTAATTGACAAGCTATACAATATTTTATTTTCTATTAATTACTACATATTGCAATGGCCGCAGACCCATTCGGCCCTTCAAATTTCGTCCCTTAATACCTACATGCCCCAATCAGGCCCCTAAGTTATACATATTTCCATAGGGCCCCTTGCGATTGCAAAATATTTAGTTTTAGTTAAATGCTAATTATTTCGTTATTTCTTATTCACGACAAGACAAGAGTCCTGTCCTATGTAATATGTCTTCGATTCTACGTTGCGCTGCTTATGTGTGAGTTTTAAAAACAAATCAATTATTAATTTCTTTGCTTTAAGCTAATGTTTATTAATTACTAAAATAATTTATGCAAAAATGTGACTATAATATTCTTTAGGTAATCAATCAAATTGTAATCAATTGTACCTACCAATTTCAATAGAATTAATTTTAACTTCTATAAGAATTATGTAAATATCAAATACCAATATACTCATGAAAATACTTTTTACATTATTCTCTTGTATAATGTTAAAAGTGTTTTCCTAGACCAAACAAAAGAATTGCTAATCGTAATAAAAATATATTTAGGTGATTGGACAAGTCAAGTCAAGCAAACAGAACCAAGGGTACTCTAGACTATGCGTACAGAAGTTTTATAAACATATTTAATTCCGAACGTTATATATTTCTATGTCTGTTTCTTATTTTTTTCGTCTTACCTACTGGATCTTAATGAAAGTTGACATACCATACATAGTTTATTAAAAAATATTTTTTTATAGGCTAGCTTTTGACTAGCCGGACAGTTGGCCGTTTTCTCGTGGTCCTACTAATTTGTCCTGCGAGTATGAACACGAGGCAAAATATCTTCTGTTCCAATAAAAGCAAAAGCAATTCCCTGAAAATATAAACACTATAACACTTCCTCTTTTGTATGTCGTAAAAGGCTCCTAATCTTAAAAATACACCTTATTTCGTAAAACTTATTAACTATATAGGCAACCAATAAGGTTGTCATTCTGATTACTTGAGAGATAGCGGGTATAACGCCAACGAGAGCATTTACAAACAGATTTTGTGTCAGGAAAGCCGAGATGTCCCAACCCCAAAACGAGGGATAAGGGTAATAAAAGGGAGACTATATTTGCATACCTACCTCACCTGTATTTAGTGATATCACATTTTAGCCTTTATCTGACAGGGAATTCACTCTGAAGCATTCGTAGCGTAGAGCTTACCTCCCGTGTATCAACTACACATGTCCACTTGTGGTAAAAAATTGTATGCATGACGGCTTGTGGTATTTAGGTTTCAGAGGGCACGGCGGTTTCGGTTGTTGTCTTAGGATGGCAGGCATTATACTATTACAATTAGGTAGGCAGGTATTTTGCAAATACCTGCCTGGCCAGCTACCTCGAGTACAAAATATGTCAGCAGGCAGCTATCGTTTTCTCTTTGAATATACTTGCACCATGTGGTGAAGTTGAAGCCTACGGAAAGATTCAAACCAGAGAGCGCCTAGACCATCCTCCAAAGTTATAAGACAAAATGATCGTAAAATGTAAAATATAAACATTAAGAGGTATGTATATTGTGTCCGATCCCATACACCAGCAGTCCCCTACAGACGTGCATAATTAAAATCTAATCACGCAGTTTCTATCACGTACTGAGAAGGTTGAACACTATGTGCGAAGGATTTGGAGACTTCCTTCACTCAGAGCTCAGATGAGGAAAGGTTGAAAATGTCATAAATCTTATGACTCAGCCTATTGGAATCATCTGGGACAAAATATAATAGCAGCATTAACTCTGTAAGAAAAGGACTTTAAACTTAAGATCTGCATGTAAAAACACATAATTTTGCAATAAATGATTTGATTTGATTACTTACTATAAAAAAATATAAAAAAAACGTGGCACTCTAATCATGGTCACCTTTATGAATACCAAAATTTTAAATTACCATGAACATAAGACGTTAGGCAAAAAATTACAAAATAGTAACAACCTTCTCGCATTACATCTATTATTGTGCTAGTTCTGGCGCACGAATTGTATTCTCTTTG
This sequence comes from Plagodis dolabraria, assembly GCA_963854805.1. NCBI lineage: Eukaryota > Metazoa > Arthropoda > Insecta > Lepidoptera > Geometridae > Plagodis > Plagodis dolabraria. Next base: position 1,469,261 of record OY978452.1, on the reverse strand, counting down.
GTGCTAATACAATCAACTCATAAATATGTTTTACAGCTGAATCTTGGACTTAATTGTTTTTAGAGTTCCATAACCAAAAGTTAAAATCGGGACCCTATTACTAAGACTCCACTGTCCGTCTGTGTGTTTGTAACCAGGCTGTATCTCATAAACCGTGATAGCTAGACAGTATGAAATTTTCACAAATGATATATTTCTGTTGCTGCTTTAGCAACAAATATAAAAATTTACCAAATGGACTCGCATTAGGCCGATTTTTTAACTGTATAATCATTAAACAAAGCAATTGTTTGCTGCACAAATAATTCTTATACAACATACTATCCGCCCTGTAACAACGGGACCTTTACACGATGAAATTAAACAAGAACTAAAACCAGCTTCGTAAATTCCAAACACAAGTGGACAACGCCCAACAAGGAGCGAGGTACATCTACACAATCATAACAATAAAGTGTATGTAACGCGTATAAAAACTCAATCTACTATCCCCAATGGATGAAAGCGAAATTACATTAGAGACGAAGCGAAAAAGCAAAAAACAATTGGGTTTTCACCCGATAAAGAGTTTCCGATTGGAGCGAAATTGTGGAAAGTTGAAAGCCTTGGGGGTAATTTCATAGCAAATGTACGGGGGTGAAGACTCGTTAAAAACGTAAAATATGTTGCATGAAGATGAATAAATTGTTCATGCATTTTGAAAAGACTGGCATTTTAATAACTATCTACTTAAGTAACATTTAATAAATATTAAATAATATTCGGGTTTATGCTCTTTTCTGGATCTCAGTTCGGTTTCTGCCTAAGATAATTCCACGAATATTGGTATCATCGCAATTAGATGTCACATGTAGTAGGAGCCAACTATAGGGTAAAATAATCCCTTTGCAGATCTCAACGTTAAGATGGCCCACAACAGGGCTCATCATTTCGAATTCCGATAAATTGGAGTGGGGTGGGATGACTTTAAATTAACTGATCATGAATTATGTTATTATGACGTATGATTGGGCTTATCATTCAATAAGTAGATACCTATTTCATAGTTACGTAGGTAATTACATCCAAGCCCTTAAGTATACTATTACTTGTATACCTACAAATCAATCTACCTGTACCTAATAAATTAATTTTATCGTTGTAAGTGCACATCATCTCATAATAATTAAGTGACTATTTTTAATAATAACATTATTATATGTTATTATTAAATATGGATATCCGCAAAGTAACGCCTGAATCTATTTATTATCTATTCATTGACTATTTTTATTCTAACTTTGTCCTAACAAGCATCGTCGTGGGACGGACCCAATGGGCGCCATTTTAATCTTTTGCCGCGTAATTAAACGTCAAGCGGCCATTTTCAAAATAAACATGCATGAGCAACGCCGCCGTGTTGAGTAGGTACGTCACGTGTCATGGGAATATGATTTTAACGCAAAATACTTATTTCAAAATTTAGTGTTTTATGTTTGCGTTGACGTTATTTTTACGACGATATATTTTACAGAACGTGAAGTGTTAATTTTAACGTCACCGCTCGCGAAATGACACCGAACTTTTGCTTTAGTTTTACATTGTTCAAATATCTGATTGACATGACAAGTATGTAATGTATGCATTATAAACTCAAATTATAGGTAATATAAGTTGTATGTTCCAAGTAGTCTAGACTACGCGTCAGCAACAGTAGAACCCTAAACAATGAATATGCTAATATGTAATTGTGATGTAACAAGAAAGAAAATGAATCATCCTTATAACGCGGTCACGGGGCCGCAAACCTACTTAGTATCTTGGTTCATGTCCCAATGAACTCCATAACCAATTGCCAAGGAGTCGTGCATACCGTGCATCATACATTATGCATCGACTTTACCATTACACCCTTGGCACTTAATTGCATTAGCTGACGCTGCCAAATAACGTGACCTCAGTGCACTGTGCAATTACCACAAACTGCTGGGCTCCCTAATTAGTGGCTGAAAGAAAGCGGTTTCTCCACGACTCATGAATATTGAGCTGCTAATTTTCGTTAGTTCGACACCTCTCGGCATCGGCACGCGGAGCACGTTCGCATAGCACAATGACAGGTCCTAATCGGCATCCGTTACACAACCACTGATCCTCGCCCGAGGGGCCAATGTCGCGCCCCGCTCGCTCAGAATATAGATTATGGTGGAGAACACCACCCATTTTACCTTAACACCACGTCCGGTCAAATCGGAAACTTGACAGGAAACTTGGGATTCGGTATAAAAGCGCATCAATCGTCGTTCACAGCATCATTCGTCTGTAGTCAGTCAAGCAACAATGAAGTCTTTTGCGTGTATTTTAATTATCGCAACAGTGGTTGTTGCCGAACCTCAGTGGTTTAGACAGAACTACAGAGTTGCAAGACAAGAGACTGGAGACCAAGAACCCACCACTGAAAGAACAGACGACGCTCCATATCCTGCTGCGGGATTCAGGCCTGATGTAGAATTCAAATTACCGAATCAAGAGCAAATTGCTCCTCCAGCCACGACCTACGGCGTACCTGACTCTAGCTATGGTCCCCCAGCGTTCGAATACGGACCACCAGAGATCCCGTCGACTGAAGCCCCTGAACAGAGTGAATCTACTACAGAAACATTAGAAGTGTCTGGTCTGACGAAAGAAAAAATCGAGGAGGCCCCAAAGCAGGATGAGGAGGTTGTCAGCAATCATGGTACATACTACGTTTTGCTTCCCGGATCGCAGTTACAACGCGTGCAATTTCAGACTGAAAATGATCTGAGGAACATGGCGTACACTGCCCGTCTGCAGTACAAGACGGAAGAACGCGCGCCCTTGTACGTGTACACCGCTGTACCACAGTACCAGACTTCTGCAGCCCTAGTGCAGGTTTCTGGTGCCCTCGTGCAGCCTACAGTCGCGTACCAGCCTTCAGGATCCTACGCTCTTCCTGCTGTTGAATATGGCAAACCTCCTGTCGCATACACGCAGACCTGGTAACTAGAATACTTAATGAATGCAATTTGAACTTATACTAAAGCTTTTTTTTTAAAATGAATTATACTAAAGCTTGTTTGAAAATCGTTTAATTTCACTGTACTGTTATATAGATTATATTTAAGTACAATGAAACAGACATCGTAGTATAAGTGTATTCAAATTGTGTAAAAAACCGAATTATGTCAGTTGAAATATGAATGAGATTATCGCATTGTGTTGCGTCGCACCAAATATTTAAGTTATTTAGGTCAAGGTAATAAAACAGTCAAAAATACAAACACTCCTTGTCTCTTTTTTTGAGTTTTGAGGTTAAGTTGTGAAGCAACTCGTCAACAAAAGATGACACATTCGTGACACATGTATGACGTGATGCGCTTTTTGTTCACTCGAAGAAATATTAACATAATAAAGTAAGTACATAATGTTCAGTCAAAAATTTGGTAATTTTTAAGATACGCTTCATTTTGTTTCTTCTGCTCATCAATATGCGTTTTACGCATGTCGCAAATTTCATAAACTTACTTTGTGATTGCATCGTAGCGTAGGTTACAACCTGCTAGAATATATACCTACCTTACTTGTAACGCTTTTGCATTTGGATAACTAGTACTTAGCTGTAGATAAATTATATAAATCAAAATACATCATAACACCAATATATCCCTACAGAAGTAGGCAGACATCTACTGTTATGATTTGAAGTCATATTTACCAACCTAATAGAAGGCGAGTCTAGTGCCATCTCCTGTGACATAGCCAGATTCCATACAGCTAGTATATATTATGTCCAAGAACAATCAAATTTGTCAGTCTGACCCCTACGTCAATTCGATTTTCTAGGTTTTATCTCCGATCTATCCTAATAAACCGGGGATTAACCCAAAACCTTGAAATTCTAAGGACGCACTCTGCAATTGAGGCCGTCAGAGGTTCATATTATATTCATAGTTACAGGGCAGTATAGGCAATCCCACGAAATTCCAATAAACAGAATGTGCCGCAGCCTCCCACGTCTCGCGGTGGGATGGCCACGTGGTATGCCAGCCTGCGCAGGCTGCTATAATACGAGTAGGTGTGTACTTGTTACCTATGTAACACAATATCTACGTAGCTGTTCCAATATCTGTGGGTTCCATTATTGGGCGTCTGGTTCCGAGGTAGGTATATGGTACCTATGCTTCTGCTAAGCTGTACTTTGATAGTGTGGTTTAACATTCAAGTAATTAACAATTACTTATTATTACTCCTTGTATTAGTAGCATAGTCATAGGGCATTTTGCGTCTCGTCTAGCTAGCTGCCCTCAATTTTATTTTAAATGTTTGAGTCTATCTTTTCTGAGACTAAATAACCAATGTCTCAAGGTGACGGACGCAGTGCAATTCGTGACTTGTTACGAAATGCATCTGTTAGAGGCAGAGTTTAGTCCACTTAACATCAGGTGGGCCTCGAGTTTCCATTCTAGTTTAAGCCGGTGCCATCTTCTATGATAACTTACCATCAGCCTAATTTTGGTTGTCTATCTGTTATAAAAATCAAGTTGTATTTCGTTAGTAGTTGTGTTTGAGATTCAGTGGCTCTGTTTTCTCTAACCCAATAAACACAACAGTGAAAATCATTTTTAATCATATAGATTATATTATAATGATAATTCCTTATTATGTTTTCTTTCTTATTTATGTCATAAATGTCAATGATTTGGAATAATAAGGAATGATTTTGGAAAAAGGAAGAAGTTTCTTCAACGATTTTGTCCAGTAGTAATATGAGAAATAAAAAAACCGAACAATTGCAAGTGGGACTTAAGCACGAAGGGTTCCGTACCATTACTTGTAACCCAATCTTGCAAATAAACGGCGAAAACCTATTTTATTCTCTGGGAGCCCCCCTAATTATTTATTTTATTTTAATTAATTATATTTAAAGAGAACACAAAACTAAATATTCTGTGAATAGTTAAAGCGTCTACCTGTCACCGTTATTAGTATCGAGCAAGAAACGGTAAAAAAAATCAAATTTGTTGTATGGGAGTCCCCCTTAAATATTATTACTTTTAGTATTTGTTGTTATAACGGCAATAGAAATACATCATCTGTGAAAATTTTAACTGTCTAGCTATCACTGTTGTTGATATACAAAGCCTGGTGACATACGGACGGACGGACGGACAGCGAAGTTTCAGTAGCGAAGTCTCAGTAATAGGGTCCCGTTTTTACCCTTTGGGTACGAACCCTAAAAAAGAGTCCCTTTTTCTACTGGTAGTAAGTAGTAATAGTAGTACACGGGTAACAAATTGACTATAGGTAGGGACGTTTAGGTGTCCCCTGTAAAAATAAAAAAGATATATTTTTAAACCCATATATAGTAGGTATAGGTACCATAGAGATTCTCTTTTCTGTTGTACCTACTATGTAATTTTTTATCTCTACAATTAAGGCTGAATATTCACCCTATTACTTTTCGACTTTCCACTTATTAGGTAGTTTGTAACATTTAAAAATTCAATAATATGGTTAGTATGGGTACGTACAGTCAATGACAAAACAATTTTGCTAAATAAGTATCATGTGGATAATTTTAGCGATTTAAATTTTATTTTCATACATTTTAGTCACTAGGGTCAAGGACCTAATTTTCGGTTTAAAGAACTTTATCAAATCAATCAAAGACAAACTGTCACTTCCGTGGTAACTTAAATTAACTATTACATAATATATGTGTTCGTCATCGTAAAAATGCGAATAACACAAAATAAAGTATAATTTTATAACAGCGCTTATTATAAGCATGCACAATGACCCTTTGAATTTTAACATAATTTGCTAATGAAACCATGTAGGACATGGTAGTACACTCATCCGACAAATTCGTACTATATTGACTTGAGGAAAGCGCCTTAAGAAAACTAACGAGTTGACAACTTTCATGAATGTCACGAGTAAAAAAAAATAACAGACTAATTTAACTAGCCTAATCCACCATCTTAAAAATGTAAGATAATTCTACAACACAGACAACTTACGGAACAGACGCTATAACGCCTACGTCGCGCTGACGTTTTGGGCGTCACCGATGGAAAATTCAATTATTTTTTTGGTTTTTGTGCTTGGCTGTCTTACTTTTGTACTTCATCACGTCATAAGAGTCACATATTTTTTTTTATATTAAATGCTTTGATTTTTCCTACAGATGAAAGTAATTTTGATTTTTGTCAGATTTAGGGGTGCGGAATATTATAATAATTGGTATTTACTTACTTGTCAAATTAATTTAAAAAAAACATATTAAAAATAATGAATATATTTTGTCAATTTTAATAAATTTTCATTTTAAATATTAAAAAAATATTGATATTACCCGCGAAAGACGTGGCCTTATCTTCTAAGGAAGTCAAGAGCAGTAGGAAATTTGTTTCATAATCAATCATCTTACTAAAATATTGTTTCCTATATGTAACGCAAAGATCGTCTCCACTCCATTAGGTTTGTAAACTAAACATGGATGCGATCTGGCGAGAGATTCAAGTGGATTGCAGAAGGTTGTGGTGCCCATCCTGCTAGTTCAATCAATCATATTTGAACAAGCTTACAGAGTCCACCCGTACGCTGCCGCACTCGCTACACCAGTTCAGTAGCGAACGTTACAATGACGTAGGAAGGTGCTGACTAATGTCGATAAATTTCTCGACTATTTAGTAAAAGTAGTAGTTTTCGAGGCTGGCATTACAAAAAAAAAATATATATATTCAGTATTATAAAATGCGTGTCATTCATGACGGTTGTTTTAAAGTCGTTTATAAACCCCATGACATGTTATTTTATCTCCCTTCCAAAAAAGCTTAGAAAGTTATGAAAAATATTGACATGATACCAACATTTTCCGTATTACTCTTATTGCTCACAGTCTGAAAGATAATGCAGCAATGCAAGATTTTTGTAGAAAGGTGGGGACTTAAACGTACCTAAATTATATTTTTCTCTTAATTAGTGGGGTTATCATATATGAAAAGGCTTTATATTTATATACATTAATCAAAAATGTTTATTATTTTAATTTAAGACTAAATACATTTATATATTACATATTAACTTAAAATAATTTAAACATACTGTACTTTATATTGTTAGAGTATGCAGGTTACTAGCCAAGCTCTATGTCTGACGAGTGACGGATTGCAAGCGGCTAATAGCCGTTTTTTGTGGCGTTCTATGGAGGAGGTGTTTGTTCAACAGTTGACGTCTTCCTATTAATGATGACGATGAATTGAAAAAGTACAAAATTTAGTAGGTACAGCGCGAAGTTAAGTTTGCGGTGAACAACTCTCAACGCCCACAAGTATGTTAGCCATTGTATGTATTTTATTGCATAAATCTAAGTACCTATTATTTTTTTATGGCCTAGGGTAACTCTCTTAGCTACTCTAAAGTTTTTTCCCGTATTTTTATATAAACTAACAGAAATAAATAATAAATTCTAAAAGGAACCTGTAAAAAGGCCCATGATTTACCAACCATGAAAAATTTAATTCATATACAACTATAATCTTATAAAACAATAATTAATGCATTGATCGACAAAGCAGTACCACAACTGATCACTTGCACAGCCCTATTTTAAAGCAGGTACATCTCGACTCTCGACTGGACGTCAACGTATATCACAATGTATACGTACATTAAATATACCTACGTCGACCCACTTCGAATATATACATAAGACATCACGTATTAAGGCCTTCTTAGTCCATTTCTAGTAGTAAGTACATACGTATGGTTTCGAGCATAAAAAATATACTCTCAGTGAAGGTCGTAAGAGCCAACTGAAAGATACCAAAACGAAATAAAATATTTTCATCTTTTGTCCAATCAGATAGCACTTTTACCGGTAGCGGTACCTTAGGGTGTTGCTGCACAGTCGGCGCCAAATTCAACCAACAGGTCTAAATACAATCTTTACTTTCTTCACCAACGAGAATTCCCAAAAAAGGTAAGCCATGACAATAGGTTTTTGCGTCTATCATACTCGATTATTTCATAGCTACGGGATTACCCGAACACTGGTCTGTCGCTGTCCATAATATATGATTTAGACTATAGACTAAGCAGAACACGTGCTAGCCACTGCATTGTATGCATGCTTTCGCTTACATATACAGTTCCAGCTTGAATCAGGACTATTCAACATGCAACTATCAAGCTATTCGTAATAGATTAGTAAATAATGTGCCAAAATATAAGAGCATTTTATCCACTATTATAAATGTAGCATTAGTATGATATTACTGCACATTAGAGCATACAAGAATTATTAGGCTCCATGTTATCTTTCATAATCCTCACTAATCTGGTTATTGACAATCTACCAACAATAATTGCTATGATGCTTGTGAGGGATTTTCCCGTTACTGACCGGACTTCATAGGTAGAATAAGGATGTCGATTGTGCCATTTGCCTACAAAAATGCAATACTTTTCCTAATAAAATATTTTTTCATCACTCTTGCACGTAAAGAGTATCTAAACATGCAGGTTTACTTGGCCGTAATGCCTCATATAAAACCCTCGAGCTTTCTTTTTGTCACGAAACCCAAGGTGGGTAAGTAAATCTCTTTTTAATTTATAGCACAGCACACACCGCTATTTCAAGCAAGGAGTTTACATGCAATTGAAAAATTGTCTTAAAATTTTATCTAAACAGGAATTTCATTGCAATTCATGAATAACATAGGATAAAAACTATCCTATGTTTTTTCACGGGGCTCTAACTATCTCCATACCAAAATTCATTCAAATCGGTCCAGTAGTTTTGGCGTGAAAGCGTAACAGACAGACAGACAGACAGAGTTACTTTCGCATTTATAATATTAGTACTGATTTTTTTACACTGGCTGTATACCTACGTAGGTATTTGGGCTTAACGTTTCTGAATGAAACATTTGTATAATCTGTGGTGTGGGCAAAAAGGCCGCTATCTGCTAAAAGTTCACGTATTTCGTAATAATAGTTGTGCTGACTTGTGTATTAAAGCTATAATTTATTAGTATTTACTCGCAAATGTGGTACCTTATCTATATTATACTCGTATTTTAACTTTTTTTTTTATTTTTATTTGCCTATATGGCAAAACAACGTTTGTCGGTTCAGCTAGTATAACTAAACATTTATGAGTGTTTGGTAAATGAAGGTACATATCGGTACCGACCATATTATGTAACCTGAATAAAGGAAGGAATGCAATAATAACGTCACGACTACTTACCTGTATAAAAAACAGATGGCAGGACTGTATTTTTATTTATTATTTTTTAAGCGCCATCTGCTTTTCATAGAATGAACTATTCATGGCATCTTTGAAAAAATCTATGAACACCTAGGGATGTCAAGTGTGCTATCTTATTCAGTATATATTGGTATATATGCAAAGCTATTTAAAGGCGTGATACGTAGAAAGAGTATAGTAAACTCTTTCTACGGCGTGATACAATAATATCTTAGACTGTATATAATAATATACTGTTTTCTTGGATCATCTTTATGGTAATACCTAACTTCTATAATCTTTGCCTTACCTATCTATTTACCATAAACTAAATTTGTGTATACCATAGAGAAAAGCATGATACAATAATATATGTTTTCTTATACCACGGAGAATAGTAATATAATATACTCTATTTACTTACCTAAAATATTTCTTGCTCAGTGTATTTACCTTTAAAACGTAGTGGATATTATATCCTCTTCAAAGTGATTATCTGTAGGTATTACCACTGGTATTGCATCACCTGGGGTCAATGCCCAGTGAAATTGTATATGCACTTATCGATTCAGACAAGATGATAAGAAAAAGTATAGTATCAGCACCACCGGTATTCCTGACACCGAAGGACCAAAAGATCTGCATGTGCATATGCACCTTTGTTATTGTGCAGTGTAAGTTACAACTCACTCGTATTTGATTGTATCAATTTTCGTAATGGTATCTTCGAGATATGTACCACCGCAGTATATACCCGTAGCCTGACTAACTAGGGTGTAGATGGATAACAATATAGATGCTAGCACTAAATTAAGAAGTTGAAGCAGTGATCGTTTAAAAGTAGTTAATATTACCTGCGAAGAACAGTGCCACTAGTTCAAATAGTACTGCGGGTGATGCGGGCTTGATGTTCACAATTCACAACACGATAAAAGGGCAAGCTATCACCAAGCACGTAACGGTTTATTTAGGCAGTCATTGAAGGCATTCTAGGTGATTCATTCTCAGTAACTAATCATGCAGGTTAACTTTGTTTATTATCAATGAATACAAAATGAATATATCTACGATTTGTATTTTTCTATAGGAGATATAGATACCTACGTATCTAAAACGAAACAGTTCTCAGTTTGATCTATTGTTCAGAATTTCAGATCCATTAAATGTGGTTCCCATGGTATTTCTCTATACATAACCGATTTTTAATATTTAGAATCAATAGCTACTGATATTTACAGATTCATTACTTATATCCAAAAGCATTTCTTATTTTTCCAACCGTACACAAAGTAGGTAAGAATGAGAAAAATACTATATAAAAAACATTTTCGCTAAGATGCCAGAAGACAACACAAACCCATAATATTTTAAAAAAATGCTTCGGTTTGATGGCCAGCGTCATTTCTGACGTCTCCTTGGTTGTGGGTATCCACTCGTTGGTATTAGGCCCGGAATCTATTACGTTAATCAGAGCCCTGTTGATCGCCCAATGTTCAGCAAATTCTCGCGTACGATACCGTTTAAAAATATTATAAAAATAAACGTAAAAAAGAAGCATAAATTGCCTACATCTTTGACCAGTCGACGTAGACCAATTACATAAGCATAATGAAAGAGATAGATATTACAGTTAAAACAATTATAAATTTTTGGATTTGTTGATAAGTCGCCTTCATGCCTTGTGAAGAAGCAGACTAAAGTGTCCAGTCTACATCAAACGGGAGTATTCAAATGGTAACTGTTATAGAACGCATAGGACCGACAAATTGGACGTTAGGTGCATATCGACGATGCGGGATGATTGCAACCGTGTTCATTCGGCGGAACAGTGCAGTGCCCAGCTTGGAACTAACTATTCTTGGAATTTGAGTGCACTCTGTACGAGCCGTGAAGGTTTGCAAAAGATATCTATATAATTTACTAGGTAAGCACTCCCCCGATAACTACATCAAAAATAGATCAAACTCCCTATTGGAGATCAATTACAAAGTTTTACGGAAAAGTGCCTCTGCAAAAAGTATGGGCTTTCAACTCGGACCAAAATGGTCCTTCTTAATACTCGCTTGACAATCTGTACCGTGCCGTATCTGCTGCTAGTGGTCACCTTTCCACGTAGTGACCGCAGAGAACTTTGCTTAACTTAGCAAGCTCCGCTACGAAGGCTTCGTTTTGAGACAAATATCTATTATTAGTTTCGCCCCGCAGTTACACCCGCGTGCTGGTGATGGACGATGATGATAAAATATATGATATGTGTTAATCCACTATCTTCCTCCTATCGCGCCTTATCTACCTCCGTACCATATTTTTTTTTATAAGATTTATATATGGCTTACTCAAATATGATCATGTCTCCTATTTGCGTAATAAGCTCAAGTGGATCCCTATTCGTCGTCGCCGGAATGCTCATATATTATCTCTCCTTTACAGTATTCTGTTCAAACCCCTGCGCTACCTCAAGGAACAATTTAAATTTCTTCATTCTACCAATTCTTTGTCGTTACTGTCGTTAGAAAACTTAACGCTATTCAGTAGTTAAAAATTATAAGATCATGAGACACCCCGCCCAATATTTTGACCATATCTATTGTTTGTTGATGGATTGTCTGGAATAAATCGCTCTGAGCGATTAGACCACCCATTGATACACTCGGTTTTAATTTATGTTTTAGTGGTAAGTTTATTGTTGTTTTTATGATGTTTTCAATAAGGAGTTATCTGGCTATCTATCATACCTAATTTCATCAAAATCGGTTCAGTCGTTTATAGGGTGAAGAAGTAATGAACATACAAATTCACTCACAAACGTTTGTACTCTTTATAACTCCTTTATAATATTAGTTTGAAAAGGATCAATTTGTTACTACCGAATATGCATTAGAAATAAATTATATTTTTTTATAGTAGGTATATATAGTTCACTATTTTGGCGATAATGGCTTACACATAAAAGATAGATACGTGTTGTCACGGGCTTTTTTGTAGGTAAATTTAAGACAAACATTTCCGTTATACGAGTACGTTATGTGCGTGTGACACATAAGGTTTTTGCAGCGCACGTCAGAATAGGTCGCATATGGCTGATTTTTTTCTTACTTACTTCACACTTATCGTTATATTTTCGACAATTCACATAATATCTTTATAAATATGTGTTATTCTGATGTCTAAGCTATATTACTGTAAAGTTTCATTAAAATCCATTCAGTGGTTTTTGCGTGAAAGAGTAACAAACATCCATACAGACTTTCGCGTTTATAATATTAGTAGGAAGTAGAATTATATACGTTTTTAACTATATTTATTTACTTATAATTACATTATTTGTAGTTGACAGACGATGCCTTGAATAATAAATTGGATAAAATAGTGTTATTTCAGAAAAAGTTATTTCAAATCAAAGCACCAAAAATCTGTATATCATATTATAATATTCAAAACTTATTCAACCATTGCAAAAGCGTGAAGCCGTGTGTATTTACATACAAACAGACACGCGGTTTATATATTTGTAAATTGGCACAACACCACATACCTATATGACCACACTAACAGCTGCTACTTTGATCGATTGTTCATTATTTTTATCTAAACACAACTTGTAAATGCATCTTCACAAAATGTATTTCCATACAAAGTTTTAGTAAGTTAAGTATCTTTTCAAAATAGAAGTAATAATTCAATTTTCAGGCATCGTTATCCTTTTGGCGTCGATCACGGTGTTCCAATGCGTGTGGGACCCCCACTTGGTACCATTCGACCCGTACAAGCTGGCCAGCGTGATGTACCTGTACGACAAGACCGCCTGCGGGTACACCACCCATGTGCAGAAGGTGGTTGCCAATCTGCAGCTCAGCAACGACACCAGAGGGTTCAACGTGCGCCCGATACGGTGGGAGCCGGCCATTGACACCGTCTCTACCAGACTTTCGCATAAGACGAGATCGTATGTTGCATTAAACTTCACCCGACTTATATCAAACAACACCACTTGGAAACTTTATATTTAAAAATATTTAGTCTTTGACCACGATTGTTGTTATGTCAGAAATAAGAACACGATCAACATCTGATTCAAAGCGACTAATAAATCGTTAAACTTGATTTTTTCTTTTAGGTACATCGAGCTAAGCATAGCAATACACATTTTCTGGATGATGTTGACAATCGCTTTCAAGATTGTTACTGGAAAAAACAACAGCGTACAATTACTAACAATTGCCATGACGATATACTTCTACATACTCATCTGCATCAACATCTTCGACATATCGATGGCTATAGTGTACATCACTCAGATTAAACAAAGCCTTACTAAAGGCATGATTGTGAGGTACAGCGGGTGGAGTGTAGAGCTCAAATTAAAAAACTACGAAGACTTCGCAGGATATTTGCCTATGATAGCTTCAGTCTGCTGGTTGAGAGGTGTCGTCGTGCTTGCATTGAACGTCTACAGCTGCAAGAAAGTTAACGACATTCGAACCAAGATGAAGAGGAAGGAAGTCTTGACACGTATGATCACGGGAGCACACCAGCCCTTTCCCGAAGTTAAACACGAACAGACTCTGGACCCGCACACTCTGTACTTTAGAGTTGGAGACCATAATCCCTATGTGAAAGGCTTCTTTTAATTATTTCTTTCTCTTCTTATATAACCGTCGCAGAAACAGACACGTCGTGGCACAAAATGAAAAGAAACGTTTTCTATTCGCAAGGAAATTCAATTTGGTGCGGACTGAAGACCCCATTAAATTTTTCATTATAGTCGTCGTCAGCGACGAGGCCATTAATTTAGGACTGTACCTGCGATCTCAACACGACCAGACCAATTCGCTGAGTACAAATTACTTCACGGCCCACTTGAAATTTGTTTGCACCGACTAGACGTTTCAAATCGTTTTTGCAACGACTTAGAGATTGAAAGGATTAGTCTTTAATTAAGTTATTTTAATTGCTATCGAAATAAACATAGTTATAATGACTACGCTCGGTATTTGGAGTATGCTTGCTATATTTTATCAAAGTAAGTTCATAACTTTATTTACTCTTGGTCATTTCTCGATGTCGTACCGTGTATGTAAGAAGTAAAGATATGTTACACGTGTGTAACCCAGATCTTTACTTTTGATCTTCAAAGTAAAATGTTAAAAATTATATACAGTTGTAAATTACTCCTCCTTGCGATCATGTGAGGCTGTATGTCTGTTAACAGGTCGGTACAGACCCGTGCGTATGTCAGTTATCGCCCAAAACTATGCTATGTCCATCCCCGGGTCTCAAACTATTTCCATTTCAAATTTCATTCAAATCGGTCCTGAAGTTTTTAAGTTCATTCGTTGCATACAAAAATACAAATCTTTCCTCATTCTAATAGTAGTGTAGATTTGAGATATAGCTATTATTAGGAATTATTTAAGGTAGGCAGCAGCTAACAAATAAAAAGTAGCAAAAGCGCACTATTTGAACGATGTTTTCAACTGAAACGTAGGATAAAAGACTTACGAAAATGTCGTTATGATTTACTGACTGACTCAGTTTTTATGATGTTTCATTTTATATAGTTTTTTTTTTGCATTTAAGGAAGTAAACGCCGCTTAGTTTGCTTGCTAGTGTATTAGTGGTCGTCGCTCCCCGCGCGCCAGGCTGATGCGTGCGTTGAATACAATTACAAGTTCATGACAATACTAAACGTCCGATTGGGGTATATTTGTGTTTATATACCCCAATTAGACGTTAAGTATTGTCATGTATTTTCTCACGGTTCGATTATTCAGTGCACATTATCCAGAAGCACCAAAAATTTAACAACTTCAGGTTTAGCCAGTTCATTTTATTCGATCTATATCTTTTTTTGTTTTGTTAGTTCACACACATGCCAACTTGCATTATAAAAGAAAAACATGGTCATATAGTTGGCTCTTTCTTAGTACCTAATGCAATCGACTTTAAACCTGTTATTCATTGGAAAAGGCATATATGTATAGGATCAAAAGTTCCTTTATATTATTATCATATGATGTAATTTATGTGCATGAATATAGAACCTCTGTAGATAAATGTGATTCTCCAGCATTCCTTAGCATGCTTATCAGCTGGGTGATTCTAAGCTGCCGCATGGCACCTGATGCCGATGAGCTGGCGGAGGTGACCCTTGCGAAGCTTCTGTATTTATACGAGCCGGAAGCCTGTGGTAGAAGGTTCTTCTACAACTACACTACAGAGGACGGCATCGACGGCGCTGGCACTGCGGTCGTGTGGCCAGTGAGGAACCACGTTGCTGCCAGGTTTCGAACGTAAGTTCATAAATACAAGTAATCCTGACATGCTGGTATACCTGTACGAACCTATAGGAGGGTATTAATCATCAATTAACTACAAAAAACCCATGACGACGTGGAAATCGTTGCACTTATCGTATGGCCAGTCAGGAACCAAAAGTCAGGCCAGGTTTTTATCTGAATGCATCTGTTTTAATGCTAAAATACTCAATAAGGTCTATATTAAAAAGAGAGATACAAGCATAAAGTACAACGTATACCTATTTAGTCTCACAACTTTAAGGAAAGCAACATATCACTAATACTCCGGGTGTTGCTGTTGTGAAAAAATTAACGATAAACAAACAATTTAACGCATTTACACAGGATACATATGTTTTGTCATATTATATTTATTTCAGACAAATTCAGATATGGCTGGTTCTTCACGTGTTTTGGACAGTACTGGCGATCGCCAACGTGACTCAAGGGAGCAGGCCCTGTGGGTACTATGTGACTCTGCTGCCCTTCACTCTCACTGGGCTGTCTCTCCTGGTGGTTGACTTAGTGTTCTGTGCTCTGTTCATTGTGGATGCTCAAGCTACTGGGACAGAACGTAAGTTATACCCATTGTCAATGTCAATCAAAAGAACACGCCGCGTTTGTACTATGTGTCTCTACTTAGGCTGTATGTATTGAGTTGTATAGTGGACTTGAGCAGTGTTCTGTGTTCTGTTTATTGTGGTTGCTCATGATGCTCACTAACTCATCTGATTATCCAATCAGACTTTACTGGCAATCACTGCATATGAATGTCAAATAGAGTTCTTCGTCAAATGGCGAGCGTAAGTAGTATACTATTGAAATCGCTAAAATCAAAATAGTTCGATCATTTTTTATTTCATTTTTTTTTTTAAATAAAAGATTACTAAATTCAATCCTTGAGCCTGGACGTTGAGTATCAACAATAATGATACATATTGCAAAGTTATAGCTGTTTACCTAGTAGGTCGATATTTCGATTACTTAATCTAAATTTGATTTGAGTTATATATGCTTAACATGGACTAATCGAAAAGGAAATATTTGATTTGCACAATAAACGCCAATTGTCGCCTAAATAACTCAAAGCCAAATAAGACAATCCAACATAAACACCAGCCTTAGAACAACTAGTCGTATTCACCGAAAACACACATTTAACTCAAACGTAGAGCGACTCGGGACTTTTCACAAACGTTTATGACTTTAAACTAGGAACATAAAATAACTTTCAGGTCAAAATAGAGGCCACTTTTAGCTGGTAATGTTTCTGAGTATATTTTATTTATTTCTGTTAATATATTCATGATATTCACTTGGAACCGTTGCGATGGTGCAACAGCTGTTTTATTGTGGAGTTGAGAAATCGTACTATGACTATAATGAGCTCTTTATTTGACTGTACATAAAAATGAAAAATTATTTATATATCTTTTTTGTGACATATTTAATTAATTGATTTTTCACCATCTAAATGTATGATTGAAATGTATTATATATTTTTTTTTTTATGACATTCTTAACAATAACCGAATTTGACATAATTTAATAGACAATTTAATTCAATTTTACCAACCATATTATGCCTAATTATTGTATCAATTATTAAACAATTAGATATGTACATACTTAGTTGACTACTTTATCTATCAATTATAATATACTGTTTTGACATGTAACTATATCGTTATGAAATAAATGAATATGAATATGAATATGAAAAGGTCTTTGCTGAACAGTGTACGTACCATAGAGATTTTCTCTTTTCAGTGGATACTATTATAGTGGTACAATAGATGTTATTGAAATGTATAGGTACGAGATATACTGACACTGGTGATAAATATTATAAACGCAAAAAGTAGTTTTGCTGTCTTGCCTATTTTGTACTAGTTCAATCTTAAATATATTAATCGAGTTTTATAAATTTGGCACAGAATACTTTTTATCTCGACTAACTTAATGCCCGATAGAGCTTAAAATAACCAATTCGCACGCGAACTCAATGAACAGTTTAATTATGAATAAAAAAGAGACGGGTTAAATCAAGTTTATAAAATTAAATCAACTTGTTATTTTTTTTATTATAGGTGTGCTTTTTGCGAGGACCATCTGATGTTAAAAGTCTCTTGTGCCTGTGTATGTAATGTATTATTTCATATGTTTTATTACTTTTCACGATGTAAATATTGAAAATTCTATTCAAAAGAAGCGCGGCTTTTCTGATGCATCTAGTACGAGTAATCTATTCTATACTAATATTATAAAGAGGAAAGATTTGTACCTATTTTTGTATGTTTGTATGTTTGTAATGAATAGGCTCAAAAAGTACTGGGCCGATTTAAAAAATTCTTTCACTGTTAGGAAGCTACACTACCCTCGGTGAACATAGGCTATATCGCATCACGCTATGAGCGACGGGAGCGGAGTAAAGCGGGTGAAACCGCGCGCGGTCGGCTAGTTATATATAATGTGGGAGTAGCCTACAATATAAATATCTTCCTAAGCCAAATATTAGGAAATTTCGTTGCTATACAAAATCACTTTTTTCATATTCATTTGATACGCGCCACATCCACATAAGCATTCAAAAAAAACCCATATTGTAATAACAGCGATCATTTCCATCGCGACAGATTGTATGAAAATTAAATCACCTTCAGGCGAGGCGCGACCGGGAGCTTTCAAATTGGTCCAATTTGGCCATCTAGCCGAGGCTTCACAAACGCAATAAAAATTCACATTCGTTTGTTAATATTTCAGATATACGGATGTGTTCGGATGGCATCAATATTTCGAACTTATCTTTTTTGTATGTTATTAGTTCGTGTTGACACTGAGTGGCTCCAATCTGGGCGTTGCAGCATACCTATAACGTGCAGATGATATCTGCTTATATGTAAACTTAATCAATCTAATTATATTGGATTCGATACCGGTTTGGACAATGGATTTTCACACATTTGAAGCAGTGATGGCTCAGTCGCATATTGGCCATGGACTGCCGCGCAGCAGGTCCGTGGTTTGAATCCCGCCGCAGGCTTCACCATGCGGTGGATTGCGCTAGCGACCACCCTCAAGCAGAAAATCTGTTGCCAAGCACCTAACGGAGTGTTCCGGTAGCAGCTTTTGAGAGCCAGTGAAATGACAGGCACATGAGACTGAACAACTATGTATCAAGGTGACGGGCGCAGTGCCATTCGTGACTTGTGACGAAATGCATCTGTTATAGTTAGTCCGCTTAACATCAGGTGGGTCTCGAGCTTGTTCCAAATATTTCTCCATTGATAAATGACACGATCAGTGACAAAAAACGCACACATCCAGATGATGCTTAAGTTACCAATAAAAACATAGACTTGGGCAATTAATTCTACTCCTTTCATCTCCTCTCTGATATTACAAGATTTTCTTCTTATTTTATCAAGTTCCTTTAGCAGAATATGTCTTGGTGGGTATCCGCAGTGTCAGTAATTCTGTGTCAAAGCAGTAGTGTGCAAACACTTGTGTGTTTAGGCGTGAAGGGTACCCAGTAATTTCACAACATACTGTAGTATGTGAAATTACTGGGCGAACTAGCTAAGGTGTGACGAGGGCAGTGCAGTGCCATGTCCAGTGCACGAGGATGGTTAGTTAGATAAAGGAGCAAAATTACAACAATAAATTGCTAATGGAAATAAAATTCTATATACATTTTTACTGAAACAAAAATTTAAGAAATCAGTTCACTATCATTAATATCTAGGATAATAAAATAGAAACAAAATTCCTCGATTACGAAGTTGAGTAAGACATTTAAAAGCATAAGCTGATTTGAATTCCTAAATATTAAAAATATTTTAATAATTATATTATTTTTCGCACGTTTTAGCGGATTGCTTGTCGTAACAGCCGCATTGTCAAGCGTATAACTAATTTAAAAAAATATTTCCTGCTGGATTAGAATGTCACCCCCGCATCTCTACCCGTGGGTGTCGTAAGAGGCGACTAAGGGTAACACTACAGAAGGTGGGCAGCAGCGCATTCTGAAGAACTGATATCTCACACTGCGTTCCCCAAGACACCTGCCAAGCGTGGGGATTATGGCAAACCTATATTGGGGGAGGCTGAGTTCAGCAGTGGACTATCCGGCTGATACAGTACAGTATATCTTCCTGTGAGAGTCGTAGGAGGAAACTAAAGGAAACATACCAGAAGTTAAGCAGCAGCGCCTTCTGTAGATGTATGATCTGCAAGTCGCCTGCCAACTGTATAGGGCATAAAACCTCTCCTTAGATGAAGGAGGCTGTGTTCAGCAGTAGCCGACCTGGATGAGACAGAGATGTACCGAGCTGGTTTAATAAAGTTAAGCCTACTCTTAAAAAGTGACATAATAATTATGTGTTAGTCCTATATCTAACTTATGTACCACCATACAGTATTTTAACCGACGCGGCGACGTCAAAAAAGGAAGAGTTTCTCAACTCGTGTATTTATGTTTGTTACCTCCTTTTTTGGCTCCGTTTAAATTTCATAAAAATCAGTTAAGCCGTTTTTGAGTTACAATCCAATAACTGAAAAATATTTTCCTATCTTGATGATATAGGCGATGAAAGTGAATGACAATTGATCCCGAAAGTAGCAAGGGTCACTTACAATAATAAAAAAAAATACCAAAAAATTAAACCGACTTCAAAACTCAAAAGTGGGAAATAACTTGTCGAAGTCGGTACCATGCGCACAATATTGTGATAATAGGTACTATTGAACTATCACACTACCAAATTCAACAAGTTATTTCACACTTTTGAATGTTGAAGTCGGTTCAATTCTTTGGTTATTTTTTTTTATCAAATTCCGTCTATTTGTTACGTTATCGTAACAAACTATGTGTGTGTTTTAACTAACTCAAAACAAATACACCTTAATTTAAATAGGTTCAGCATATGAGGATTTCATATTTTAATCCTATTGCTGCATTTATTTGCCACCAGAGATACACTAACACGCCACCTCACACCTTAACTGGTAATGTATACACACTCGTATGTACGTATGCTGGTCGCTATCTTCCGAATGCACTGTTTTACGGCACCATGCATATCCGTACAAACGAACTCAGTTTTGATTGGATATTCGATGAACTGGCACAGAATCCCCGATTTCAGCAGTTCTATTATTGAGAATGAATACAAAGCGTTCCAGTTTTGCACAACAAGCAGGTTTTTTCAACAGTGGGTTTAATTATTATTTACGTAGTTCTAGCGAATCTAGATTCAGAATACTGACAATAACAGTTGCGAGAAATTGTCTGTACATCATTTAAGGCTTCCATTAATGGTTTGTCTCAAATAAAGGTTTTCATACTCGTAATAACAATAGTATTAGAATGTCACCCCCTTTTTCTTCGCGAGGGTGTCGTAGGTGACTAAGGGGAAAATAAGAATAGATATTGGAAGCAGAGCCTTCTAAAGTGAATTGAACTGACAATTTCTACTGCTATCCCCAAGGCGCCTGCCAAGCATGGGGATTATGGTAAATTTTCCTTAAAGAGGGATACCTTGTTCAACGGTGGTCGTTCCGGTTGATGTGATATCTTCATGTAGTTGTCGTAAGAGTCAAGGAAGGGAAAATACCTGAAGATGGTGCTTCTGAAGTACTGGGACCAACGCGGGTCGTCATGGCTGTAAGTGTTTACAACAGATAAGATATTTGACAACACTATACATAGTCAATCATTAGGAATCTATCCAGGTGTAAGTCAGGCTTCGCTCTACTAACGCTTGCAACACAACGCCCCGTGAATTAAATGATATTGTGCTTTTGTTCCGATATGAATCGGTGTTTTCAGTTTTTGCTGTTTATGGTTATTGGTTAGTATATATGTATAAATGAAATACAAATTTACTACCTCTTTTAGTTTTTGACATAGGTCCATAACAATAAATACTTAAAGGGCTACCTATTTCATTATTTCTATGGACAATAATAAATTTATAAATTTTTACTTCTTTTCATGAGTGGTCTTGTTAGGGTATTAAAGTTTGTAAACCTGCATGTGTGGTGTTAGTTACTGCATGTCATGTATTGAAACTACCTAACCTGAGAAATACTTGAATTCTTAATTAAATATTGGGTCAACATATGTTTTTACATTCATTGCTCATTGTTACACTGCAAGTTATACGGTTGGACACGGAAACAACTGTCACTCGACATTAATAAGGTTGTTCTTTGAGTACGACACACAGACTTTTTAGCTAAAAATAATTAGTTTTATTGTGTAAAAACAGGTACAGCTGAAATTAGTCTTACGGTTATACTCTGCTCTCAGACAAAGCATCTGATATTTCGAAAGAATAAGGACACAAAGGTTTCCCAAAGCCTATAATACGAAGAAATAAGCTTATTCCTAAGTGTTCCTCAGGAATGGCAGCTTCATCTCCGCTGGTACAGGATTACCTAACTTTAAGTATAAGTTGGTTTCGCCTTTGCTCGGAGCAGCTTCATTCAATTTCAAACTTTGAAAAATATATTGTATTTTAAAGCACAATGGAGTTGCTCTAGTATTTATTTTCTACTTAGGCACGTCTGAAGAAAAATCTAGAGCATAAAAATCTATTCAAATTTGTGATTGTAAATAAAAACATAAAGAAACCACGCTACAAGTTCCGTTGCGTCACACTCTTAAAGATAGGTAATTAAGGCTGATCTGACTTTTAAAGCCCACCATTATAATTTAACATTATAGGAACGAAATATTTTGAATAAACCTTTTGTTATCTGTATTATGTAGTCAAAATATAGTTTCAGCAGTTTCCGTAAAGGTAGTAGAGTAGGACCCACTTTATTATTTGATCAGTATCAACACACCTCTAGTACCGTTCACCTGCCGAAGCCACGATAACCCAAACTTTATAATGGTTCATCGTTCTTACCTGTGTTGGGAGCACGCGCTGACAGACTTACAGCTTTTATAAAATAACGACGGTCGTGACCCCAGTCACGGGCTCTTAGACCATACTCTATTGTGTAATATGTACCACTACTGAGAAAATTCTTTAAGCCCACTAATTATCCGACTGAGGGACGAAGAAGCAACGCTTTACTCACCAACTCTAATATCGAGGCAGACTTAGGTATCCTAAATCTTAAAATGCTAACTTGAAAAAAATTTATATATTCCTGACGAATACCACATTTTAATTTTAATATTGTTAAGTTTGCAATAACGCCTGCTAGGCGAATTACATTACAAAATTACAAATTTACGAGAGAAAAAAATTATAGTCATGTGCGGGATTCGAACCCGCGTCCATCCACCCCTTTAGCCAGGGTATGCTCTAACCAATGGTTGCATGAAGAACGAGAGCAAGAATTATAGTTATGAGTCATTGTGTCATGTTAGCTCAATTGGTTAGAGCATACCCCGGCTAAAGGGGTGGATGGACGCGGGTTCGAATCCCGCACATGACTATAATTTTTTCAAATTTAAGTAAATTTGTAATTTTGTAACCACATTTTAATACTTATAATATTTATATTTTCGTATATAAATACTAGTTTTTAAAACCAATCCCAAACATAAGTATTAGGAGTATGGGTATTAGGTAGAGTCATTAAAAAAATGTTATTTGTCTTTATAGTGTTTAATTTACACAAAATAAGTACTAAACTTGTAATTTGTATGTTACTAGCAAACTCTAAAATTATCAGTGTTTCTCTTTTATAATATGCATGTATTATACATATTAACCTCTCCCTTGAACCATTATATCTAATAAAAAAAAGGAACAAAATCAGTTGCGTAAATTTCAAGATCTAAGCATACATAGGTACAGACAGACATCGGGAAGTGACTTTGTCTTATACAATGTAGTGATGTAACTTTTGTATGTAGTATAAATATATGTTTTTCTTTTTTGTTTTATATATGTATGTGTGACGTAACGTATTTCACCACCTTACCACTTTTATTTTCTTGGGGAAAGGAAAAACTATATTGGTGATAACAGCTTTGCAGAGACGCTGCGTCATGTCTTTTGTGCTCTTAGTGCTTTAGTTTTTATCACAATACGCTGCGAGCGCGTAATCGCTCATTAGTATTGGAGAACGCACAGCGCCCCTGCCGACCGCCGCCCGGCCGGTGCGCTACTCGTAGTAAAAGGTCTATGGGCAGAGTGGCCGGTTCTGCCTTCGTGTTCAGTTGCCAATGACTGTCAGTCCTTTAGGACAAAGTGGTCTTTGAAAAATGTCAAACTGAGGGCGTAGGACGGAGAGACCTCTCTGCATGCGAGTGAGTAAAACAGAACTAACCAATATTTAACTAAAGTAAGCATTTTAAAATAAAATTCGATTTATTATAGTTTAGTAGAGACAGTATTTGAATTTGTAATGAAGAAATAAAGTAGTAAAACTGAGTAGATTTGGCAAAACAACGCATATAAATTGGCTCTTCAATCCTGACGTTCTGTCTGCATACAAACAATTTATTGTACCTACCTGAAATCACAGCAAAATCAAAAGCCAATGACACTAATTTAGTAGTAATGACTACTAAATTATAAAGTACGATTCATCGCTGCATATATTTGGCATGTATTTCTTAAAGATTCGCTATGGTACACGATGGTTAACAAAATAAATAAAACAATATTCTAGCATATTTCATTATACCACCAATTTATTGAAATATGCTAAAATATATATATAGTATCGTAAAAGTCCAATGAATTGTATTGTCGCATCGGCAACATCTTTTATACTCCATAAATAAAAATTGTTATGGTACACAAATGCCTATTTACAAATCATTCGAATCCAATTTGAAA
This sequence comes from Plagodis dolabraria, assembly GCA_963854805.1. NCBI lineage: Eukaryota > Metazoa > Arthropoda > Insecta > Lepidoptera > Geometridae > Plagodis > Plagodis dolabraria. The sequence goes on along the minus strand of OY978452.1, from coordinate 1,444,896 downwards.
CTTAAAAAAAATAGTTTATACGCAATAGTGTTGTCCTACAACCTGACAAAATGATCGATTCACTCTCACGTGTTCTATAACGCTTAATATGTTGTTTACGATACACAGTTTTGTGATTAATAATTTCTGTTTTGTAGATAGTTCCTAGACCTTTGGAGTTATCCTTAGCGAAAGTTGAAGAAGAAGAATATAAAGATTTTGCTTCAGTGGTTAAAGTCATTGAAAAATTCGACATGATCAAGTACGTGTTCACCAACATTTATATATGCTTATTTACTCTCAATCACTATTAGAAACTTAGTATACTACTTCAACCATTCTATTTAATTTAATGCGCTGAATCACCAGCATGCCATTATTTGCGACGATACAAGATAGTTGCTGCACATTAGTGCTGGCAAAAACATATCTTTATTGAGATTGTATCATTTGTATCTGGATCAGTTCAAAGATTCGAATCAGTAAAGTGCATCATTTGCATCAGTGACTCTAAACTCGATTTACTAGCGGAAATAAATAAAAACCTTCTTGAATCGTTTTTATTAACATGTTTTAGGTACATACACGTACTTTGTCGTACATGGTTGCTGCATAATAAATAAAATAAAATATGTATTGATACGATCTACTATATAGACACAAAACTTAAGTAAGGGAAATTTTAGAGCTACTATCATGTTTTTTTTTTAGAAAAAAGTATATTGGATTCGTGATTTCCGATCAGTCATAGGATTTGTCATTTTTTTCATGCCTGATAGATTAGCCTTTGACCACTATTTCACCTGATGGCAAGTGATGATGTGGTCGAAGAAGTTGTTCAAGCTAACCTAGAATTACTGACTCTCAATGACAGCTGCCGGAACACACAGTTAGGTGCTTGGCGACAGGTTTTCAACTTGAAGGTGGTAGCTAGCCAGGCGGGCATTCGCAAAATGCCCTACCACCATGCTGTAACGACTGCCATCCTAAGACAACAACCGGGACTGACGGCGTAACGTGCCCTCCGAAGCACGGAAGCGCTCAGAAGTAATTTCACCAGTGGTCACCTATCCAAGTTATGGCCATGGCGGACGTTGCTTAACTTTGCTAATCGATTCAGAATGGCTTAGCAAACTTCGCTACGAGCGCTTCATAAATCATGTCCTCCAGAATATAGAATATGGAATTGTATCTGTACGGCGTGTATAGTAAACACAAAAAAATACAATTTTCCCTTCGCTAAATTGATCTTTAAGATGTAGTGAGTCTCACACTTCACAGCCTACTAGCTCAGTTGACAACTTTCTACCGTTTTTTGGTCAATCCAGCCCATAATTTCGTAACGCAACCCAAGGGGACTTTAGACAGCTACGAGTTTCGAAACATTTGCATGAAATTTGTGAAGGCTTACAACTCTGTTGTTTGGTGGTTTAATTTTGTAACCATGCAACCCTATAGGTAAAGATGAAGATAATATCGATATCATTAACAAAGCCTAAACTTCAAATAAAGGTGTGATCACCTGTATATGGAGTGACTTTTCTATGGAGAGGTGACCGAGCAGTTTAACATTAAGAGAATAACCGGGACTGACACCTTTTCGTGCCCTCCGAAGCACGTACACGTTCAATAGTAGGTAAGTGCCACAAGCGGTCACCTATCCCCATCAGTCGATCGGTTAAGAAGGACTAGGCGAAAACGAGTGATTTAACGCGCAGGTATAAGGAATACTCTCTCAATGCCCACTGGGTTTACCTTCGTCAGTTTTTATGACACCCACGGGAAGATATGAGCACGAGCACAGCAATTTCAGTATTTAAGAAGAGAAACGAATATTTCCGAAGCGCTTATTGCACCTGTCTGAGGTCACTCACACTTTGTACAATATTTAATATCCATTGCAGTTAGAGTGATGCCGGCTACCCGATATGTTTGAATGAAGCAAATACACGCTGTATACACAATACAGGGTGCTTTGTACCCGCAGAGGTCGCTCTAGAGGGATTGCGTGATGAAGATTAATTGATGTTTGTGCTCGAATATTGACGTAAAATGTACTGAAATTGTATTAGGTATCTCTATTGCAAAGCGCCGAAGACGGATGATAGTTGATTTTCATTTGTTAATCAGGCTACGTAAATTAAGTACCATAAATGGTATACCTATTGTTTTCTGGATTCACAAACAAAATTAATGTTTTTCCTGTTAATTGTATGAGAGGCATAGCGATTTGAATTAATTTCTGTTATTCATTCTTTGTTTCTGATACTCCTTAGTTCTGGTTGTTGTCTAAGAATGGCAGTCGTTATATCATGGTGTTAGGATATTTTGCGCAAGCTCGCCTAGCTCTTCCTAGGACCCTCAAGTATAAAATCTGTCACCAAGCACTTTATGGTGTTCTGGCAGCTATCCTTCAGCGCCAGTAATTCTAGGTTAGCCTGAACAACAATTTCTACCACGTTTCCGCTTGAGATAGTGGTCAAAGACTATCAGCAATAAAAAATAATTCGTTTACTCTGGTATGTCGTCCATATAGGCTTACAATTTTACGATGACAAAAAATATCCGTGATGATGTATATTGGATTTATTTTTGATGACTATAAAGCTGACCTGAGGATAGCAAAGGCTTCGTCACCTCGGCCGTGTATATTACCAACCATTCTGATCTGTGGTTACAACAGATGGATTAGTATCGAAGTTGAACGTAATGAGCAACATTCACAATCCGTATACACTCAGGCGGCGTATCCACAAGAGTTGTGGGAGGAACATGTGGTGGAAGATTAAAAATGGACCAATAGGATTCATCTTCCCCGCCTCACCGAGCGCAGTTCTGGTCTCTATATATAAAGATAAGGGCTACCTAGCGGAGCTAATTATAATTCTCAATCTTGTATCCGTATTTTTAATGCAGTCGGGTTTAGATTTTTCTCCTTATTTATTTTACTACCTATATTATATTATTCTAGTGTCCAAGTTATATATATTTTTGTAATTTCCTTTTTATTTTCTTTATTTTCATACCGTACTAGATAGTTTTTTTTATTGAACAATAACAATTTCGCGCCAAAACTCCGCTTTTTTTTAAATACGTATGTAAGGACACTTGGGCTTTTAAGACAAACATACACACTTGGGCTTTTAAGATACCATAACTATCGAAATCCATTTAGATAGCCGTTTGGGTAAATGGATTCTTTGTTTGGCAGTCGGGTAAAAAGCCACAGATGGTGGTGAGGCATGTGAGAAAGGAATTTGTGCGTTTAGCAACGCCTCGCACAGCTGACTGGAGTCCGCTACGCATCATACATCGTTGGTGGATACGCAGTAACGCAGCATTATTCCGACTACGTGTACATTTTTTTTAATTAGATAATCAAGCATTTGACCTCTGACTCACCTGATGGAAAGTGACGACGCAGTCGACGGTGGAACATACTTGCCTAGCAGATACCTATTTACTCTGTACTTGAAGACTTCCAGATTATATCTTTCCGGAAACAAAGAAACATATTTTGTTCTCTAACACACAATGGACAGCATAATAACGTAACTGTTAAATCTTTGTTCTTAAGTTTAATATACATGTATCAATTGACAGGATACCAATTCTTGGTAATGCTGAAGGGGAAGTTTACCTGAGTCTGGTAATCGGAGCGTTAAGTTGGTGTGACCCCTTTTGTACATCCAATGTCCACCCGAGGCAGATGAGGCTATGTGATTGATGGCATACGATATACTTTATTGTAGTGTAATTTTTTGTCAACAGCTGACATCCTTGCCTACATAAACTACAACAACGAGGACCTGAAGAGCATCAACACCACCTTGCACCGACCCGCAGATGCCGAAGACACCTCTTGGATCGCAGTCATCCTAGCGTACTCCAGCCTGCGGGGGCTGGTGCAGTGGATCATCAACTTCTGGATCGTCAAGGATAGCTATTACAACGGCATGGCTACTTATCGTATGTTGAAAACTAACAAATTACTAATGTGTTGAAATAATCCTTAGTAATGTTATAAACGTGAAAGTTTGTAGGAAGGATGTGTGGATCTTTGTCACGCAACTTTACATTAATATAGATAACACATCAGAATAACACGTAGGCTACAATTTATAAACATATTGTGTGAATTGTCTAAATTACATATACATGTATAATGTCAATAGGGAAAAATTCTGCCATCTGCGACCTATTCTGGCGTGCGTTGCGAAAGCCTTTAGTTACACGTACATAATCTTTTATGGGTTAGCCATTATCGCCAAAATAGTAAACCGTAAATACTATAAAAATTGATAATATGTATCTAATGCTTATTCGGTAGTAACAAATTCAAACTAATATTATAAAGGCGAACGTTTCTGAGTGTGTTTGTGATTTCTTCACGTTAAACAACTGGACCAACTTTGATGAAATTTGGTATGGAGGCAGTTGAGGCGCTGGATTAACACATAGGATACTTTTGATCATCATCATTCATCACCATGCGGGTGTAACCGCAGGGCGCAGCTAGTATTTTATTTCAATCATTAATTCATAATTTCTGCAAATAATAACACCCATTTACTCTTAATACTACTTCTGCAAACAATAACCTTCATAGTGGTATAGCCGGATTGAGCAACTAGTCTACAGCCGATTGCGAACATTTTGCGAATGTTCACCTTACAGGTTTACCTCTGTCACTAAGTACCTAACAGTGTATTCCGGCAACAGTTCTTGAGAGCTACTAAGAAATTACAGGCAAATGACACCTAACTACTGTATGTCGCTGCAGTTTTTACTTGTGACGAAATGCATCTATTATACGCAGAGGTTACCGCTTAACATCAGATGGAGCTCGCGTGAGTTTCATCACAATGCCATAAAAAATATATTGAAATCCCAGATTCCTACATTTCCTATCATTCTTAGTTTTTTTTTGAAATAGTGGACATGCCTGTGAGCAATTCATCACTATACCAACAGATGAGAGAGTGCTCAAAGGTAGTCAAATGTCATTAAAAATATATATAGATGATGTTTTATTTTCAAAAAGTTTCCTCACATCACCTCATCATTCATCTCACCCCCCCATTGGGAGAAAGTGCCATTAAGTTTGGACTTAACCTGTTTTTGAAAAATCGTGCTATCAATTATCAAATCTTTCATAATTTTTACTCCGACGTTTAAAACAATTTGCGAACTTTTAAACGTATTTATTACTACACATATAATATGTATAATAATTGCAAATAACTTAGAAGCTATTTAATATTAAGTATTGTATTATTTTCAGATCGTCTTCAACAAATGACAGTCAGAGGAAGATCCCGAGGAAAAAGCGTCCATCTACCACAGATCCAAGTGTGAAACGATTGCTGTGTCACGTAACGCGGAACTAGCTATACGTTGCATATAATATATTTTTCAACACACTTGCTCGTAACGGGCCTTTAAATGCACCGATTTAGTGTCATAATGTAGTCTATTACGTGTGCTTTTTTATACTTTACCACACTTGTGTTTTATATAGAAAAAAATAAAACAAGTTTTCCACACTTTTCACCAAGGAGACTGTAGTTTGTTTCATTCGTTTTCCATATAAAAACAAACCAAAGAGTTTTTTACCTACAGAAGTAGAACTTTAGAAGATTAAGTGAGTTTATAAACCTTCTTATCCACATTATTATTGCACTAAAAACATATGTAAAGTATATTCCAATTCGTTTTGTATTGTATCTAGTAATAAGTATATATCAACAAATTGACTATGGAAAAATTAAGGTGGTTCGGTGTTTTCGTCAGGGCCATCTTTACTAGCAAAATTTGAGGGCTATTGAGAAATAAATATTTTCAGTTCAGATGCACATAATATTTTCTTATCAAAATTTTCGTCGTTGTTCCTCGCAAGTATGTTGAAAAACGTCGTATGACACGCGTGTGGGATTTTGATCATTACTCACTAAGCATAATGTACTATTACATTATTAGGTTGTAAGTCGGTCTAAGGTCCATAGTATATTTGTCATTATAAATAGCTAACACATTTTCACGAATTCATGAGGTCAAACGCTTTCCCATCTTGGTATAATGACGATATTCGAACACACGAACACCTACTAATAGGAAAGATTGCGATTATAGACTAAATATTAACATGTCGTTTCGGAGAGATTGAAACGTTCGACCGGACAGATTTTGGTCCCAAGTAGTATAGGGACCTAACCTATTGCCATCCACCGGGCACTATTCAAACTTAGTATTGCCACTATAAATATGTCTTATCGTAAAATCCCAATAATCTGTCCGACCATAAGTCCCGGTAGGTACCCGGACCCTTGGATCTCCAGTACTCAAAGCGATACTTTAACTCACACAGTGACCTGTAAACACACTTGTATTTTTTTCTCATTACACACATACATGGCAGTCAAAGGCTAACCTATCAATTATTGTATAGAGTTAATTGTCGTGACAATTTCGCTGCTCTCACATCGCTCTTGTCACTGAGACGTGCCCTCAGGTTCCTTTGTTCCTTGTTCAAAGCTCAAGGGCGTAAAATTTGAAGCGTCCCGACCTTAGGCCCTCGTTAGCGAGATCTGTCAGACTTAATTATTGTTGAGAACACTCCACCGACCAATTTAATAAAATGTGAAAATTTCTAGAGAAGAATTAAGTTGAAGTTCCTTCTGAGTTAAATATTAGATTTTAGGCGAATCTGGATTTAATTTTATTAACATCGAAACAGTTTATAAAGTAATGTAGACTTTCATATGTTTGTACACGAACTTTGCAGACACACGTTAAATACTGCTTGGTCGAATTCTACGTATAAATTTAAATTATAATTAGTCAATAAAGTCTCGATTCTGTCAGTTATGAACTAGTTATTACTTTATTTTGAGTCAAACTTTTGAAGACGTGCTGGTAACAGCTATGGACCACTGCACCGTGCCGCAAGTCCATCCCCGATGAAGGTAATTTTTCGAATGTTCGCCTGGCTAGCTACCACCCTCAAGTAGAAAATCTGTTGCCAAGTACCTAACAGTTTTGTTTGTTTCGGCAGCATTCCTTTATAGCTAGTAAATTACAGGCACATACTCGTATGAGATTTAACAACTTTATTTCTCAAAGTGATGGGCGCAGAGCAGTTCGTCACATATGGCAAAATGCATGGTTATAGGCAGAGGTGATCGCTTTACATCAGGTGGGCCACGTGAATGTGTTTTATTTTTACTGGATAGGAGGGTAAATGAGCAGGCGATTCACCTGGTGGTAAGTTATCACCATCACCCACCCACGAACATCCGCAACACCAGAGTTCTCGAGGGTACGTTGCCGGCGTACGCGTACGTTGAGGCGAAAAATACTACAGTATATCAGTCAAATATTAGAGTTTGCTAAAGATAGAATAGTTATCAATACATTCAAAGTTAATTTCACGTAAAAGGAAAATATTAACCAACCATAGCCGGTAGTATCTTTCAACACCACCAAGCTATTTTGCACTCAAACGCCAAATTACATATAGGGTTGGTTTGTAAGAACTTTCAACACATATCCTATTCAGCAGCCTTCGGTTCTACACACTTTTAGAAATATGTAATACTTTAACATCCTTCACCATAGCAAAAGGACTAACAACCTCTCAAAGAAATGTAAACTTTCCAGTACTAGTAATAAGAGTGAAGATAGCAAATCTTCTTGCAACGGAAACCCTTGAATGGGTGGCAGCAATTAAAGTGCGCTTCATTATAAATGACATAATTATCACGAGAACTTCCCCGTATCTGTGCTCTAAATGTCACAGTATAATAATTACAGTAAAAACTACTCCATATTATAATATTTTGAAATGCACATATGGAAGCTTGCTTAGTCGTTCTTAGTCCGCGGTGGTCATCACTGGGATGGGTGATCGCTAGTGGCATTTCTACTGAGAGCTTCCGTGCATCGTAGGAGACGTTAAGCCGTCGGTTGTTGTCTTAGAATAGCCTGTTGTTTGCAAATAACCGTCTGGCTAGCTACCCTCCAACAGAAATTCTGCCGGAAGCTGTCCTTGAGATCCCGTAATTCTAGGTTAGCCTGAACAACATCCTTGACCACATCATTATTTACCGTCAAAGGCTAAAATATCTATAATAAAAAATATATTTTATATACTATGCATCCGCTACTTCAAAAGAGTTAATATAGTAGTAGATTTTTTAATAATTTATTGGAAAGCGAGATGACGCTTCGTGTTTATTTATGTTATGGGTATTTGATTGAGAACAATCACGAACTAATAAGAAACATATCAACTGGACAACGACCACGTAATTACCATAAGTACTTTTGTTACGTGAACTTTTGAAGCAATGCTTTAGTTCTTGTGTTTCTCAAAGATAGCTTGTCTACAGAATCTTGCGGTAGGCTTTGAAATTGGTCGCCGTATCCAAAGGAGGAGGTATATTCGAAAAATATCAAGTCATGCTTCTTTTATCAACACTGCACTGTGGTCATACATTGCCGCTACTAATGACCGCTATCTGGGTTATTTAAAGACCATTTTATGCAGAGAATGAAAACAATATAATTTTCCATTCTAAAACGGAGCTACGGAAAATCTTTATTGCTTAAAATGTTGACAAAACTGTGTCATTGATGGAATGATGGAATCTATTTAGTGTACTTTATAATATTATTTTCACAAATTTGAGCGTGCATAGCATAATAAGGGTATGTCGGTGCGTTACGATGCATAACTAAACAAATCAACAGTTCATGGAATTACTTTTTATATTTACTAATGATCAGAGCACAAACTTTGTCGGCTCCAACGTTATGTTCCTGCCCGGGAGTTCCGAGTGTCCCGGGACATATAATAATTGTGCCCTAATTATTTTCAAATGTGATTTTCTCTTAGCAAACGATAGTGCTCGTAATTATGTTTGGAAATAACTTTTTCATTTCTGCTTTTTATTTTATTTATTAAGTTGTACGTATAGTTCCAGTCTAAGTCAAAGTCAAAATCATTTATTCAATTTAGGTATCTACGACGCTCTTATGAAGGTCAATTACAAATTTTAATATTGAAATATACTACAATGCACTGCCACGTTCAGCAAACAAAAATTATAGAGCCACTGCGAGAAGAACGGGCAAGAAACTCGGGGCCATTCTTTTAAATGTTTTTAACAATGTGTTAAGTACATACTATATAGTAAAATTATTACAATATTAAATTACATTACGTAGGTGACAGGCGCTAGCTTGGCAGAGGCGAACCAGTCCAAGCATTTTTGTCGTTTAAGTAATCACAAACTGTGTAGTAAGATTTCTGTATCAAAATGTTCTTCACATGCAACTTGGATTTTCTTTCTGTGAGCGTTGTATTATGTTTGGGCAATTTATTATAAAACCGCACACAATTAACCTAAACACCTAAGAAGGACCTTTTATTTGTCTTTGCTAATCTAAAACCTGGTCTTAGAATATCAGGAATGTTTCATATTTTTCTGTTGATTGCCTTTTATGAAATTGGTGTTTTGAAGCTGTCATGGTCCAGAGGCAATATATAGCGATGGAGTGCAGTTGAGGTCGTTGAATCCCACCCTCATGGTGGTTGGCCCTTTTGCAAATACTCGCCTGGCTACCACCTAATCAAACAAAAAAATCTGTTGCCACGCATACAACGAAATGTTTGGTAACTGCCCTTAAGAAGCCATTCTTATTTAAGGCAAACCTGTGTATCGTCCTCCACCAACTTAACTTTTAACAACAATAAGAAAAGAAGAGAAGGTTAGATTACCTACATAGGTTCTTTTAAAGGCAAATGCGCAACATGCCTCAACTAAAGTCGATGTGAGCATATAGGATGTTGCTGCACATTAGCCGCGCTACATAGCTCTTCACCATTAGCCGAAACGTATAGGGTTATACTTCTTACGAGAGTATTACCATTACCGATACGGGTTAACGTCATGCCGGCGGCAGGCTTCAAAATCAAAGCCAAAACATTCTACAATATGTTCTGTATCGTACAATAATAACCAATCAATCAATCATTTATTTGTCAGAATGCACAATAATTACAATTTCAGATGTTAGGAAAATATATAACAATGCATTCAACCTGCAAAAAATATATAACAATGCATTCAACCTGCAAGCAGGTGTACAAATATCAGTATTTATTCCTAAAAATATAGTTTTTTTTAAACAATAAAATACATTAAATTATTATACATTAAAATATTCTGTCATGCTATAAAAACAATTGTCCAATAACCAATTGTGCAGTTTAGTTTTGAAGCTGTTTCCGGTCAAAGTTTTTAAGTTGTCCGGTAATTTGTTAAAAACAGTAATAGCCATATTATAAACATTTTTTTCATAAATAACTTTTTGGCATAGAGGATGGTATAATAAGTTTTTATACTTGGATCTTTTTTGTGTTGGAATAACATCACTTCTTTTTTGAAAATAGGTTGGATTTGCCTTAACAAAGATACACAGGTCTCTTATATACATACACGGTAGGGGAACTATATTATTGTTTTTAAATATTGGTTTGCAGCTGTCAAGAAACCAAGCCCTATTTATGACTCCACTATTTATGATACACCGCTTCTGTACCTTGAAGGCCTTATCTAACTCAACCGAGTTTCCCCAGATTATAAGGCCATAACCAAGAACTGATGGAACATAGCCATGGTAGGCGGCTAAGGCGGCCTCAACAGATATTGTTTGTCGCAGCTTTTTTAAGGCAAACGTGTAACGGCTAAGTTTTTGGCAAACTGCATTAACATGTTCTTTCCAATTAAGATTTTTGTCCAAATGTATACCCAACAATTTATAACAGCTAACTTCTTCTACTTTTTGATTTATATATTTAATGTCAAGGGATAGTGGAATTGTATTATAAGATTGAAATTGAATTATTTTAGTTTTGTTTAAATTAATATTTTAGTCATTATTATATGTCCATTTAATTACATCCGCTAACGCTTCGTTCACGATTTGTTGGCATGATTTTTTGTCATTACATTTAATAAGAACTGTAGTGTCATCTGCAAACAGAACACACCGGTGAACTGTGTGATCAGGGAGATCATTAATGTAAAGCCGAAAAAGGAGAGGTCCCAAAATACTTCCCTGAGGCACTCCTTTCTTATTTATGATAGTTTGAGATCTAAATTTCTTCCTCTCATAAATTTTGTGACCCTTTAAAATTGTTTTTGTAATTTCAGTTAATTGTCTTCTATTATTTAAATAACTACGTAGCCACTCCAAAGCATTACCTCTAATGCCGTATAAACTTAACTTGTGTAGCAGCTTACTATGATTTACAAAATCAAATGCCTTCTATAGATCAAGACATAAGGAAACAACTGGAGTGCCCTCATTTATGCTCTCTGTAGCGGCTTTTATTAAATTGAAACAAGCAAGTGCAGTAGAAATGCTCTTACGAAAACCAAACTGTTCATTAGCAAAAATTTTATGTTTAGTCAGAAATTTATTTATTCTTAGTCTTAATTAAGTCTATTAACCTGTTCTTTGCAATTGATAAGCAATTATTATAATACCAAATTGAATGAAAATTATCAAATTGGTCGCTTGACATAAAGCTTCCACCGAACAGCTCGAGAACTGCGTATGTGGGCATTAAAAAGTAAGTTAATTATTTTGTTCTTGATAACACAATGTTATGTTTAGATCATGGAGGCTAATAAAGTCGATTCTTATGTCAAATTGGGATCTAAATTTAATTTATCTATAACTAACTTTAAACTAGTGTGTTTGTTACCGTGCGCTTACCTATATTTTTTTTAGTAGCATACATTTTATTTCATTCAATAAATGCACAAACTAAACATTCTACCAGATACTTTGAACAACAGTTGTAGGTAACAAATAAACACAAAATAAACCCTCCTTCCTAAAAGCCGTTGTAATGAAGTTTAGAGCAAATATTGCGGCATCGACATTGTTCCAACGGATACCAAACAAACAATCAAACGAACTTAACTAAATGAGTATACACAACTCGGAGAGTTATAGCTCCTGAAGCAGAATAAGACGGATTTTGCTTAGAATAAGTAGGTAGGCGTTTATCATGAGAATGGTTAATGAAATACGTTATTAGATATAACATTCCGAACGCGTACTTATTAAAAGTTATTTTAGTTAAGTAGTTCACTACTTTAAATTAAAACTGAATGTGAACATTCAGTTTCTTTTCGTCACTATTTAAATAGTTGCGAAGTTACGAATTCATATTAATTATCCTTTATTTATGAAACAACGATGGCCAAGCGGTAATTGCTATGGACCTTATATGCCGCAGGTTCCTGGTTCGATCCCACCGGCTTCAGCTTCACCGCATTGTAGAAGGGCATTTTGGGAATGCTTGCCTAGCTAGTTACCATCTCAAGTACAAAATCTGTCACTGTCTGTGTTCCGGCAGCTGTCCTGGAAACCCAGTGAAATTACAGGAACATGAGACTTCACAACTACGACTCAAGATGACAGGTACGGTGCAATTCGTAACTTATGACGAAATGGATCTGTTATAGGCAGAGGTTAGTCCGCTCAAAATCAGGTCCACCTCGAGCTTGTTCCCTCACAATAACATTTAAAAAAAAGTTACTCTCATACAGTGACCGCTTTGATTTCAGATCAAGTCCACAATTAACAAAACTCTCAAAATCTCCCAAATTCAATTGAATTGGTTAATTGATTTGGCGCTTAGAAATTATAGCACCCGATTTTGGCCGCGTCGAGGTAAAAGTGTACCTACTGTCATAGAACATATTATAATAATACTACCTACTGTGTAAAACAAGGTTTGTTGGTTTTTGAGGTTTACTTGACTTTCATTTCTTTACATAATATATTATACTAGCTTTCCGGGCGCGGCTCCGCCCGCGCGTATGTCGGTTATCGCGCGAAAACGTTAACCTCTTTTTGCGCGGTCGGATAAAAACTATCCTATGTTTTTTCCCGGGTCTCAAACTATCTCCATACCAAATTTCATTTAAATCGGTCCAGTAGTTTTGGCGTGAAAGCGTAACAGACAGACAGACAGACAGACAGACAGACAGACAGAGTTACTTTCGCATTTATAATATTAGTAGTGATTCGTAGCTGCGAAGAGAAACTGACTCTTTTGAATAAAAATAAACTGGTAATTACTTGCTTTAATATGGACTATTTTTTTTAAATAACAATAAATAATATTTAAGAATAACACTTCTATGATATAAAAATATATATCTAGTGACGATTCTGCCTAATTATCCTGTTGAGTCGACGTGACTTCATAAACCCCACGTAGCCAAACTGGAAGAATTTGCGATGCGTCTCGATTCAACACAAAGCATAATCAGGAGATCTTGACTCTCCGAGCGCACGATTGAGACAACGGGCTTTACAGGAAAATTAGGCGGATTTCTAAATATGATTACAAGCACTATCGCGTGCTAAGCGAAAATCATATCAAACAAATTTTTGGAGTACAAAATTTGTTTGATATGATTTTCGCTTAGCATGCGATAGTGCTTGTAATCATATTTAGAAATATAGAAGGGTAGCGACATCATACCGATAGTTAAGTGTTTGAAAAAACACTTCTTTCGATCAGATGAAGTCTAGTAGTCTGGTTGATGGCCGCGCACCGTCCCCTATGACGGTTAAAGTAATACAATTGGAGCACAAAGTTTCGGCAGAAATGCCAATGTCCAGGTGGCTGAGATGGTGTTAAGCATCCGACGGATATCAGAGGACGCGGGTTCGATTCCCGCCTTGGGCATAAAATTTTGTACTCCAAAAATTTGTTTGATAAAATTAGGCGGATTGTCACTTGAAATAGTTATTCATTTTATGAAATATTTTCAAAACTTTTCATCATATATTTTAAGAATATTTGTAATTACAATATTCTGAAAATATATTATGAAATTTAGAAATTAAATATGGATAGTAACGCCTGAATCTATTAATATAAAGTTATGCTACTTGTTTTACTGAAAAACTGCTGGACTTTTCTGTGTGCTTTCTAAGTCAACTCTATTTTTTCCTATATTAGACAGTGACAGGCCATATGGCTGTATGTGTTGCCTGCCAATGAGGCGGACGTACGTAAGTTCAAATCCTACCCAAAGACTTGGGCTTCATAGCATAGTGTAAGTCCTGTCACCATTTACAAGAAATTGTGTCGCCAAGCACCAATCGATGGTGAAGGAATATTATCGCCCCGGATGTGTTACGGTTGGAAGCTTACGATAGGTAGTTCAGCTTTCAAAAATTTGGCTAAGTTGTACCACTAGACCTTTTTTGTAAGGTCAACGATATATATGTATAATATGTTACCATTTTATACGACTATTGCAGGCTGCTCCACGGTTTGTCGGGTCTAATTTTTTTCTGGTTCCTGCTATTCGTCTGGTTTGTTATTTTTGTTTTGCAATTCGACTGGTATTTAATACAACCTTTATCACAAATGTTTAGTACTTCGTTCTTAACTCATTCGCCAGACTGACTACTTTATTAAATTTGTTATAATCAGTCGAACCTATCGTTCGTATGATTTGGTGTATAAGTACAAACTAATATGTTTGACAACAATTAACTATTTATTGAGAGGTAGATAATGCCGTAAGGTAATCACTGAGTTTAGCATTGAAATGACTAAGGTCTGAAGAGAAGAAGGGGTGCACGCTCTCTCAACTGAAGCCTGGCAGTGTACCTCATGTTCTGGATATCATTCTCCGTTGCAAAGTCCACTTTCTGGAGCTGTCCATTCGGAAGCAGCACGTAGTACGTCCCAATGGCTTTCTGGACCTCCACGGGGCCTTCCAATCGTTCAGCTTGCGGATTATCCGTAGTAGTTGGTGCCTCAGTGGTGGTTGGTGCATCAGGTGCTCCGTAAGTATTGTCAGGGACTCCGTAGCTGTTGTCCGGTTGAGGAAGCTCGAAAGGTTGGTTTGGTTTCCATCCAGATGGAGGATAAGGTCCACTTTCTTCTGGAGGTCCGTAAGTCTCTGTAGGAGCTTGTTCGTTGGGCAGGTTGAAAGGCTCTCCAGCAGGTTTCCACCCGGAAGCTGGGTAAGGTCCAGACTCGGTTGTTTCTGTAGGTGAGTCAGTGGTCGTCGGGGCGAGTTCTATCCTCTGGAACCTGGGCACAGGCCTAAACCTCGCTGGTTGGAAGCGAGGCAGCTCAGCGGAGAAAGCCCCGATGACCACACAAGACAGAACTATAAACTTCATGATTAGATTGTTGACTGATGCTGTTGTGATGATGCGTGCCCAATTTATACTACGAATGATAAGTTTATGGTGCTTTGTGTTATCATAAAAGGCATGCATTGAGGCCGTTGTAGAGGATGTTATATATTAGAACGCACTGCACGTACACTGTGGCTGGTAATGACCTCTCGCGCGTCACTAGATCTTTTAATGTTCTTGTTAAATATATACTCGATACCTTTTGGCAAGGATTAGTACTTCGTTATCGTTTTATATAACACAGAATTCCTGTAGTTGTATCGATTTTAATACGTCAATTTCGTATCTAATACCTTAGTGATGTAAATCGCTGTTCATAACTATTTGTATCTTTATACAATACTATTCAAATGAAGTCAGTGTCATAGTGTCGCAGGCATGAAGGTCTCACGTCCTAGCTCCTCATCCGACACTAACATGGGGTCGTTGGGCGACGCGACGTGTGTTTAATTAGTTTAATTAATAGATGGAGATGTAACAAACCGCATAGAGCCCTTCGAGTCGCGTCTGAGGGCTCTGAGGTAGCGCAGAGGTACGTACGGTAGGCTTCGTTCGATTGTACATATTCAGAACAGTGATACAGTTATTTACAATGAGTTTATGATTGATGTGATTGATTGATTTTTTTTTTTTTTCTTTCTTTGATTTTTCGCGCTTGGTCGATGCGACGCGTGATCAAAATGCTGGCACATATTTGGCTCAACGAATAAGCATTGCAATTCAACGGGGCAATGCTGCCAGCATGCTGGGCACGCTGCCAACTGGGAGTGGGCTGGAGCATTTGGACTGCCTATGAGTCTGCTATGACTTATAGGTGTCTAAATGCTTTTATTGTAGTAGCTGTAGTGTTGTATATAGTTCATAGTATTTTGTTTAATAAAGGCATACCGCAGGATTAAAAAAAAAATTATTGAAAAAAAAAAAAAAAAAAAAGTTTCCTCGTATTTCAAATACCAAGAAATTTTTGATGTATATCCCTGAGCGCAATATACTGTCATTATAGATGTATCATTTAGCTTATTCCTAAATATAAAGATTAATACGATGTAATACGATGTAATACAAAACGAATATTTTGAATATAATATTTTTTTGAAGCACAATATATATACGAGTATATTAAGCTCAAAAATATGCATGCTATCTTTGAGCAAGTTTGAACAGTTAGTATATTATAGATATAACGATACTACGTTTGTATGAAGTACACTGAAACTAATTTATTTGATGTGGTTCTTTTGTAACGTTTGCTAGATATATTTAATCCTACGTAGCAGAGTTCTAACCCAATTATGTCAAATAATTAATTCGGTGATAGTAAAATGTAAAAATAACCTTATCTTAATAAACAGGTATGTAGCTATCGACACGTTTGGAATATATATTGTTACAGACCATGCCAAACAAAACAATTAAAATACATTTTACTTTAGACAAAAATCAAGAAATGAAATAGAAGAGACAACACTTAAAACTATGGAATAACTCGTTGAAGTCGGTGCCATGCTGATACTAAACACTCTGATCTCACATTTTGATGTTCTGACTTCCACAAGTTATTTCATAGGAATTTTGAAGTGTAAAAAGTTGGTACCTACGGATTTTTTTAAATCAATCGTTTAATTGAACAAGATCGATTTCCACTCATCCACATGCTGGTCACCATCGACAAGACTACGATATCATCGAGGTGTAGCCTTATTGGAAAGACTTAGTCTCAAAATCTCCTTTCAATTTCCCCATAAAGAGGATTTTGGGACTTTTAGAGGCAAAATTGAATTCAGTTATTTGAGTGTTACTTGAAAAATTCTTAACCGACTGTTGATGACATTTTATTTAATAAATAGACTCAGGCGTTACTTTGCGATAATCCATATATTATAATAAAAAAAAATAAAAAAAAATATTTTAAGAAAATATCTAAGTAATTAATATTTTAGTAAAAAACTTAAAAAATATAGAAAATATATCTAGTGACAATTCCGCCTAATTTTCCCCTTAAGTAGACGTGACCTCACAAACGCTTTAGGTTTAGAAACAGGATTTTAGAGAAGTCTTCTGGAAGAACCAGAAACTGAGATTTTAGGTGGTTATAGTGAAGTTATACCGGTTTCTGAAAGCAATTCCTCTTAGGTGCATTATTTGCAAGGGAACATTTTGGACGATATACTACCGAAGAATTCAAAGAGGTCCTGTTTTATTCTCTTTTTAATTAATATTTTTTGTCTAGCACTTTAATGTTAAATTTTATTGAAACTTAAAATTTTGATTAGCTCGCCTGTTTATTTGAAGAGTCTGCATCATGGTTTCGACAAACTGGTACTCGACAATCTGAGGCTCGACAGCACATCATCTCGACAAACGACAGCACGACGGATCTCTTGTTCGACGATCGATGGTGCGACACAACATTGGATCGACATCCGTTGGCGCGACAATCACTGTAGCAGCGGGGCTTCCACATATATAGACTGACAGAGAAGTCAACGTAAGGGTTGACGAAACAATTAACTGGACTTAGTAA
Organism: Plagodis dolabraria; assembly: GCA_963854805.1. NCBI lineage: Eukaryota > Metazoa > Arthropoda > Insecta > Lepidoptera > Geometridae > Plagodis > Plagodis dolabraria. The sequence continues at coordinate 1,427,138 of OY978452.1, read as the reverse complement.
ACCAACGGACCCTAGAGGCTGTATATAAAAATAAAAATTAGTATAAAGTATGTAATATTTCTTATATTATATAAAGCATGTAATATTTCTTATATTACATACTTGTATCAAGTAGGTATATATTTTTTAAGTGTTTTTCTAAAATATAATTTAAATGTTTTCTTAGAATATTATTAAAATATTTGTTATTATTAAGGTGGATTTGTATGAACAAAAGAGACCTACTGCATGGTAAATGGTATATATCCGTACAATTACGTAAGGTGGTGTAACTTTGCGCAGTTTTGAATCAGTCGGTTATAAAAAATTAACCAACTGAATACTCACAGTTTCCTTTATCTATATTTAACTTTTACTCAACTGGTAACAAATTTATATATAAATTATTGAGACTTAATCATCACCTTTTTCTTAAGGACATATACCCGACAGCCAAAGCGTGAACATTTATATAAACTCAACTTGTTAGTAAAAAAAATCGCATGTAAATATAATGTATTATTAGACCTATCGTTTCTGGCTTAAATCCTTTTTCTTTTGGACTAATAATTAAATTTTTATTATATAGCGTTTAGTATATAGCACTCGTTTTTAGGAGTTTGGGCCAGTTATTCGTAGCTCCCGGTTTATTTAAAAAGTATAGTACACACGTATAAAGAACTTACCATTATAGATAGTTCATTATATTTTCCATGTTTGTGGTGCAATAGAAATATTAAAAACATGCTTATTTTTCTTGAAAGAGATGCTTAAAGTTGGGTCTTTCTTTTATCTAAAATTACGAGCTTTTGAGCTAGTGTAATTCCAAAACTGTATAATTTAATGAAAATCTAATGCACCACAAACCTAGATATTAGGGTAGTGATTACGTAGGTAAAAAATCATTGAGTTTTATTCACTATTATTAAAATGAGATTGGAGCTGCGTTTTGTATGGGGGCGTTCGTCTAAAATATACCCTTAAAAATAAAAAACATGGAAGTCGAGACTTGCGCAATTTTACACACCCTGGTGTGTACTTTCATAAATCACATTTAAAAAAAAAACCCAAGTAATCAGTAATTTTTTCTTGCCACCACACCTGGCACATAACACACTCGATCCGTTCTGCATTAATTGGTTCTATAAATATTTCAGTGCACACCTGCATATATTCTCTTTTGCTGACGTCTTTGGTTTTTAAATACTTTTTTAACTCGTTCGGATTAGGCTTCTTTTTTTGGCCAATTTCTTTTTCTAGTTGGTTCTTGTAGGGTGCGCTGCTAATAACTTCAGCTTGTTTGTGATTTCGATTAGTAGTTCTCCTTAATTCAGACCTTGGAATTGTAACTATATCTCCAAGTGAAGGACTCATCCGCATGCTTAAATACGATTTGTATTTCAGAGCTCTGTGAAGGATGTGTTCCTGTAACTGTTGCCATTGGAGAGACTACTAAAGTTTATGCAATGCATTCAGCTTCATCTTTTAGAGAAAAATTAGCTAGCGAGTTTGTAAGACTGCTTGGTACGCCTTGTGGTGTATTCAACTTCCTCTGGAGGAATTGGAGGTGGAGGAATGCATTGTTTTCCGGATTTTCCCGTCTCCAATTAATAAAATACACATTAGGTATTCATAGTTAAAAATGAATATCATACAGCTGCGTGTAACATTGCGCGCGTAATTTTATCCACCCCCTTTATGCGCAAACTTACACACTTGGTATTCGACATAGTCATCAACGTACTGCTGCCATCTCTTAGAAGTTTACCTAACTATATACTCACTAGCCGCAATTTCGACGGTAAACACAACATGTAAAACAACCAGTGCAACATTGTAAACATAACAGGTTTTTTGTAAGTTACACTTCCAAAATGTGAAAAAATTAGATGGGAATGCTATAAAAACTTTGAACTAACCTTGATTCAACGTTTTCATTCGTATCTAAATAATTTTATGGGAGTGCAGACTGGCATGTAAACTGATCAAAACACAACTGAAGTTAGCTACGTATTTCACACCATTGTCGTAATGCGCAATCTTATCGGCCGCGCAATCTTACACCACCCTACCCTACATAGAAATAAATAAATTATTACCTGATTCGCATGGTGCTTGGTGGTAGGGCACTTTGAGAATGCCCGCCTGGCTAGCTACCACCCTCAAGTTGGAAATCTGTCGCCAAGCACCTAACGGTGTGTTCCGGCAGCTGTCCTTGAGAGCCAGTAATTCTAGGTTAGCCTGAACAACATCTTCGACCACATCATCACTTACCATTAGTTGAGATAGTGGTCAAAGGCTAACCTATCATAAAAAAACACGGTTTTTCATCTGCTGCGGTTAACCTGGGAACATGCTTGCCTAAAGACTCTGTGCTTCTAGAATCACAGATTATAATATACTCGTATATCAGGAAACAGAGATGCTTATTTGGTATTCCACAATTATGGACAAACTCGCGATAGTTTTCAAGCTGGCTGTTCTATAATATATCAGCCGTACTCAAAATGAAGACAGAATGAAAATGCGTATTTATGTAATATCTTTCATGTACGGATGCCACGTTCCTGTGCGTCCGTTGTATGATAAAAGAAAGATACAGAGTAGAAAGGAATAAACTTCTGTAGATCGTCACACATTCTCCAAAGTGAAGCCTATTAAATACTACTGGCCCCCACTAATGCATCATCACCAATGAGCTTTGCTCAATAACATGGAGTCTAACGCTTCGATTTGGTATTAAGCCGAGCCATGATTACAAAAATCATTTCACACCAGAACAGTATTGTAAGGAACGTTTTTCAAATAACATAAGTATCGCATTTAAATCGTTCAATTTACCCTACAACTTTTTAGGATTCGTGGTGAGCTTTCGTTAATTCGCCCACACTTTTCTAATTAAATTTACCTGCTGTCAAAAAATTGCTTGAAATTATCTGAACTAATTAAAAACTTCCACTTTCATAATAATTAAAAACGATCAGAAACTTATTACAGAAAGAAGTTACCTTTCCTTGTTACTGGAGTCGCTCCGCTGAGCAGAACCTGAAAAGAAATTGAAATGAGAGTTAGTGATATTTCTTAAATATATTAGCATATTTTAGGTGGAAAAAGTAATTTGTATAAGTAGTTATCTAATGGGCACTTGTCGGAAAAGATTTTGAAAGCTCTTAAACAATTTATTTTGAGCATTTCTAGATGAAATTTTATTTAAACATAACGGCTTACGTCTTTCCTTCCTTTTCAAACATCTGTATATACTTCTATAGAACTGTATACATAATGCAATGTTGGTGAACATTTTAACAAACCTGAACATAATGATGAATGAAACACGATTAATAAATATTTAATGGGCTGTCTCCATAAATAAAAAATTGCGTTTTATCAAAGTTCAAGGTTTTAGTCCAATGCTAAAAATGATACCTAATACTATGATAGTTAATTAAATGTTATTGAATACAAGCGACAAACTAGGTGTAGTTATAGAACCAACGCCTACAAAATAAAACAGCATAATCAATGTAATATACCTAGTGCATGTCAATCCGCTACGATTGCCGGAATTGAAAAAGGATCGTGATATATTAATTGTGGTAAATAATTACGTTTTACAGGATAGAACAAGCACGAAGCCTACCTGATAAGCTGTCATATCTGCCTATAAAATATGCATTTCATCACAAATGAAGAACTGCACTCCGCCCATCACCCTAAGACATAGGTACCTACAGTTACTAAGTTTCATGTGCCTATATACTTCATAATTACTTAGACTCGTGGACTGCTGCCGCAACACACTGTTAGGTGCTTGACGACTGACTTTCTGCTTGAGGGTAGTAGCTAGCCAGGCAAGCATCAGTAAAATGCCCTTTCCCCATGCGAAGCAGTTGAAACTGACGGCAGTGGGGATTGAACCATGGACCTATTCAGCTCGGCAGTCCATAGAAATTACCGGTCGTCATAGCCATCACGTTTTCAAAAATATTCTATATAAACCTGATTATATTTGTTTGAGTTTTGAGTTTGACAATTTTTCAGTGATATGATTGATAGTTAGGCCAATCTGTGCAATGGCTATATTAGTTCCCTTTGTTGATTTGACATCTCGTGTTTTATCTGCATTTTATACAAAAAATAGAAACACTTTAAAACTATTTCTGCATTATATTACCTACATTTATTACTTTATCTTAGTCATTCTAAACATGACCAATATTTATTTCTCTACTGTTTAGCATAATTTGTAAATTCAGAGTGAGTTCGTCTCTTATTAAATTATATTTGTTATATTTATCATTAGTTTTACCATTAACTAAGATTCCAAGATAACAAGTAGATACTTCATCGTATATCAAAACTTTATACAATTATAAAGAGAGTCGTATCCCCTTTATTCTATTAATAGATAGGGCCAGAGGGTGGTTTTGGGTCAGCAATCAATAAATTAATTTGAAGACCGCTCCATGCCGATCGGAACCAATCTGTTGAAATCAGGCCGACAGGAAACCTTCATTATTTACATTGCTTATTTAATTCACACAACCTATTTAAATATGTCAAGAGTAATTTTACGCAAAGAAACTTATGGAGAAAGCTCAATGATCCTTTAGTCGATGAGAGCTTAATATGAGCAATGACTAGACCTCGAATAGAATATAGCTCCGAAGAACAAACTTTTAGGGGCTTGGCGACAGAATTATCTAATTGGGGTGGATACTAGGCAGGCGATCATTCAAAATACCTTGACACTAAACCGTGAAAGTCATTCTCGGAGTAATTGGAACCTACGACCTACATGTACGTATGATAGAGCCCACAACGGTCAAAGGAGGGTTGGCGTCAAGATGGCCGCCGGCCGTGGAGCTGAACTTACTTAAATGTTTTGACAATTATATAGTTATATTCCTTTTTATTTTTTTTTTATTTTTTTATGCCGTATATGTTAGCCTTTGACCACTATCTCACCTGATGGTAAGTGATGATGTGGTCGAAGATGTTGTTCAGGCTAGCCTAGAATTACTGGCTCTCAAGGACAGCTGTTAGAACACACCGTTAGGTGCTTGGCGCCAGATTTTCAACTTGAGGGTGGTAGCTAGCCAGGCGGGCATTTGCAAAGTGTCCTACCACCATTCTTTAACGACTGCCATCCTAAGACAACAACCGGGACCGACGGCTTAACGTGCCCTCCGAAGCACGGAAGCGTTCAGTAGTAATGTCACCAGCGGTCACCCATCCAAGTCATGACCGCGGCGGACGTTGCTTAACTTTGCTGATCGATTCAGAATGGTTAAGCAAACTTCGCTACGAGCGCTTCACGTCCTGCGTCCTTAAGAGAAAACTAATTATGTAGGTATAATCAATTATGTTCTTGTTATAATTTGTGTTATTAAAGAAGACATATTGTACTGCCCCGTGTGGGATAGCGTTACGAATAAGATTATATTTATATTTATTTACAGTTGTCAAGTCGGCTACTATAAATAAATGTATTTAAATTACTCTATATATTGTCAAACCAAAACCTTCCATGAATCAATTATTGTACCTACATCACAATAACCCACGCCATTATCAAGTTATAACCGGTTATCTGTCAAAAGCGGTATAACGTGTGACAGTGGAGAACAAAGAAGGGTTCCGGACGTAGCAATTAATTAGGGTTCCGTCGATCCGGACAAACCTCGTTATAACTAACGTGAGGTACCGCGCCCATTAGTATGCAAAAGCGACGTCCACATATTAATGTGTAAGTATCTAAGTTATGAGATAAACGTTACTTTTCTAAATATTTGTTCTTTTGTAAGACCCGTGCCGCGATGGCGCTTGCCGAGCCGTTCTTAACCGATCAACGTGCGCTGCGGTCATGACTGGGATGGGTGACCGTTGATGGCGTTACTAGTGAGCGTGCCCGTGCTTAGTAAGCCAAGTTATGGCAGTCGTTATATAGCATAGTGGTAAGGCATTTTCCAGGCAAGTCCCCATCTAGCTAGCTACCATTCTCAAGTAGAAAATATGTCGCCAAGCACTGAATGGTGTACTGACCTTACGAGCTAGCAACTCTGGATTAGCCTGAATCACATCTGCGACCACTTACCATCAGATGAGGTAGTGATCAAAGGCTATAAATCCGTTATAAATAAGTTAATATTAAAATATTTTCATAATATGTACCACAGGTGACTGAATACTAGATATGAACAAGGATCTTTCCACTCACTAAGGCGCGCCTCTCCATATTATCTATATAAGAGTACATAAGAGTGGTATCATTAGCATTTACACCCACACCAAGCCGCAGTGTACACAATGGGTAGGTACAGATATAGTTTATATTTACGCATGGTGGTAGGGCACTTTGCGAATGCCCGCCTGGCTAGCTACCACCCTCAAGTTGAAAATCTGTCGCCAAGCACCTAACGGTGTGTTCCGGCAGCCATCCTTGAGAGCCAGTAATTCTAGGTTAGCCTGAAAAACATCTTCGACCACATCATCACTTACCGTCAGGTGAGATAGTGGTCAAAGGCTAACCTATCAGGCATTAAAAAAAAAAAAAAAACTCGTATCTAAGTGCAAGGTGCAAGCTCACTACCACTATCCATATATTACACGTAAGCTGAGGCAGTTCGGTTGTTCCGAGATAGTTTCTTTGGACGGGAATAGTTTTATCTAAAGTACAGTTTTATCTGAAATTCATTATATAGAGAAAGATAACCTTATCCTCTTTGGATTAGGTTATCTATCTCTAATGAATTTCAAACTGAGTTTGAGAGCCAAATATTAAGTGCAAAAGTACATAAAATTATATTCTTTATTGTCTTGGAACTACGAAGTGGTCTGATTTTTTATAGTTGTTTATGTATATATATTATGTAGTTGTATGAGTCAAACTTTTCAACGTTACAGAGCAGATATATACATATTTTTTATCGCTCCAGCACAAAACACTACTTATGCACTATTATTGCCTATTACGCATGTACTTTAGCCTTATATATAAATATATAGGTATATACATGTAAAAAACAACATTAAATATGATGTTTCCGATTTGGAAGATACCCAATTCTACGCAAAACTTCAGCCTATGCTTCTGGTTTGACAGAAACATAGGCTCAACAAGGATATTCCACTTGGCATAGTTTGAGCACCCACACATCTTCAAATCAAGAATTGTATATATAAAAAAATAGATGCTACTTTACATACTACTCACATAGTTTATGTGAGTAATGATATTACCCAGTTATATATATCTTTTTTTTATGCCTAATAATTAGCCTTCGACCGCTATCTCACATGATATTAAGTGGTGATGTGGTCGAAGATGTTGTTCAGGCTAACCTAGAATTACTGGCTCTCAATGACAGCTGCCGGAACACACCGTTAGGTGCTTGGTGACAGATTTTCAACTTGAGGGTGGTAGCTAGCCAGGCGGGCATTTTCAAAGTGCCCTACCACCTTACAAATCATATCGCAGTTAATGTAAAAATGCGGAGATTAATAGTTTAATTTTGTAAAGAGCACCGGAAAGACGGAGATGTAGGTCTCATCAAATAAACCTTACCGTATCCTGAGTGACGATAAATCGTCGTGAACTCGTCGCTCTCACGGGTCACAGAACAGAGACGGTTACGGTATCCAAACCGTAAACCAAACATTGGAAGTCCCTAGGGATGACAATTTGGTTTACAAATGTTTTTCAATATGCATTTTTCTAACTATATAACCCCGAAAGTGCAGTTTTGGTTTAGGTGCTTTCTACAAACTACGTCCAGCGGAAGTCTTTGTGTAGGATATGTCAAAAAAAATTGCCACTGGGTCATCTGTCTTGAAGTGCGATGTACTCATATATTCAGGTGATACACCTTATCAAAGAAGGCTTTATCAGATGCAATCAGATCCAAAACATTTTCTATTTTCATATCGCTTATTCTTTTAACTTGCACAGAAGTCCTTACACACTGTCATATAAAGAGACGAAATAGAGCAAATTAGCCTTCAGCATCGGAAGCACTAATGGAACATTGGAATAAGATTTCAGAAGCATTAGCACGAATAGAGCAAAACCGCTCCAGTTTAACCGGTTTAGTCCAGATTTACTCCGCTTTGTGTTTGTTTGTACAAAATTAATGAGCATTCTACTGTCGCCAAAATGAATGGCAAAAGTAAAGAAGATGCGTGAGTTGTGGAGGTGAATTAATTATTTATAACTGAACTGTAAACGGATTTGTTGTTGAACACACTTCACTTATATTATATAGGTACAGTATACCATAATTATTGAGGTACTTACCGTTCCATACTATCCTATAAGTTGTCGTAAAAGTCGTTCCTAGTTACCACCGCACCGGTAGCATCGCCACCACTGGGATACGTTCAGTACAAAAATAGTACCTACATTGTACACCGAGGGGAGAAAAAGATCTATTTCTGTTCGAGAGTATGTTTAATTAAGTACGTAGCGGATTGGAGTAAGTTCTTTATGACTTCTTAAACTGTGCTTTTTTTTATTATAAGATCGTCACTATCAGTTAACATTTTGGAAAGTTATTTAGAATAATAAGAGCGTCCTGTTAAATTATCAATTTAGAAAAAAAAACAATGGCCGCGCTTTTTTTCGTAGTACATAAGACTTGCAAGTCCTAATCCCGAGATGGGAAAAAACCTTTTTGAGATTGGACGTTTGTATTTTTTTATATTCACAGCTAAAAAAACAATAGAACGCTAGCAGGGCATGTATGGATTTTCGTATAACATTCCTTTACTGCTACGGATGGCAGGAATTAAATTCCATAATAACTTTTGATGCACATTAGTAGGGGAGAATTGGGGGTTCTGCATCTGCATCGCTCTCGCTTCGCTCGAGCTCGCGATGCATGACCCCCAATTCTCTCCGTTATATAGATCACAACTGGCATTCTTCTTGATATCAATGGGCTAAGTTCGGATCGAGCTGTTTGCACAATCGTCCATCCTTATTGTAACTTTACAAGATTTAAGGATTCTAAGAGTGCTTATGCATTAGGCACCCCTAGTTATTTTTAATCCGAACGGTTATTTTTTAAAATTAAATAGGATAGGATTTTATTAAAAAGATAGGTAATTTTAAAAACATTTATTTTCTACATTCCATTTCTGAAGACAAATTACATTTCTTAGAGCACAGTATGAAGTATGATATACACAACAATAAACATCGGAACATGAAATATACTTTCTATACAAACTTAGTAAACTAGGGCAACCATAATCCTCTAGATCGAAAATACACTTACTAATTCCGTCATACATTATATTATCTTGTTCTAATATTTTCCTTAGCCATCTAACTTTTTCTGAACCTTTGACATATATTTTACAGTTCCTTAAAATTTCTGCAATATAAATCTTATGATAATTATACGGTATAAGTCCTTCTTTCCAATAAATGTGTCTATTTCTTTCAATCCAGCATACTTGTCTTTTTTCTGTTTTTGTTAAGTCATAAAACGGGAAGGGTGGCTTAAATACAAGATTTATTATTTGTTTATCAAATTGTAGTGCTATTTCTTTTACAATGAATTCATTAGAATCAGTTTTGAAACCTTGTACGTCTACAATTGCATTCATGTTAGTTTACGTACAATATTACTTAGTGGTTTGTATTCAACAAGCCGGTCGTTCACAATAAGGCAATAGGCTGCTGTATTATTTGGAATTTCTTGGGCACTTTCAATTTCTAAACGTACATCCACTGGTCCTGATTTTAAATTTTCATTTTGTCGTGAACAGTCTATTATAAACAAAGGAGCTTTCTCTTTAAATTCGTTAATGTTTAACAACGGATCAGCTGGGAGGTTGTAATAAGACTGACGGAATTTGGCATATAATTCGTATAATATATTATACTTATTTTCATCGATTTTTATGTTTAGTGAATCATAAGGATAATATTGGGAATTTAAAAATAATGTAACGTTAGTCAAATTACAGTGATCAAATGTAGAACTATCTTTAGTTTTGTTATTTTTTCTATTAGTTTGTAAACCAAATATAACATATCGAGGCTTTTCTAATTGAGAAGCCGTTTTTACAGACCATGAATGCTTTGTGGTTCTTGGCAACAAAGGATATTCATATAAGTCCCAATTTCTAAAAGCCATTTGTATAGGTTTATCTTTTTCTAGAAATTTAAGTAATGAAAGCCTTTCTCGGTCAGAAACTTTCACATGTGGTACGCGCCATTGAACTCTCAGTATATCTATTTCAATACTGTCATCTTTATCAATAATAACACTGTTATAGTTAGTGCTGCTTCTATTAAGTACCAGTTCATGTTTGCAGTTTAAAATTATTCTATTATAATCTTCAGCAAACCCTAACATTTTATTAAGTGGTATAACAACACTAAAGAAATCATCTTTGGAATTTTGACCATTTATATTCCAACCCCATACAGCAGCAACTTTGCTCTCACCGTAATTCATAGAAATATATGATTTTATAGTAGAAGAAATTCCAGAGTTCCTGATACGATCTATTTCTACGCCATTTATTTCATATCGAATGTCTTGAAACAGATATGATATTGGATTATTAGTAAAATTGACAGGTTTTTTAGTAGGATGGCCTGCAGCATCTTTTCCAGTTACCGTAGCACGTCCTTCGATGTAAATAGAGCTGGCAGATGGTAGTACATATATGTCTTGTTGTTGGATAGATATGCGTATTTCATCATTGGCTTTAAAACTGTTATTGTATGGATTATATGTATGTATTTCGTAACTCTCAATAGAGTTGTCGAAATGTGGTGAATTATCAATATCGAGAATATTCATATTTTGAAACCCAGAGCTCGTAAAAAATCTTTATTCTTTTTTGTTATTTTTTTTACTTTGGGATTTCTGATACGTCTATGCCTTTTGAAAGCATAGCTGATAATACCGTTTTTTAATTTTGGTTTTGGTGATATAATATTATATTTTTTTGTGTTTTGACCAAATACAATCATTTCTGCTTGCGTAGATGAAGGCTCATCTGAATTTCTTCTGCACCGAAATCAATGAGATTGCCTTCTTGATCAACAACTTTTACTGTAATTGATGATATGTTGTTGTCTTTTACGGGAAAATATATAATATTTTTAGGTTTTTCAATAAACCGAAAGCTTGGAGGAACGTTTGGTACAAATTCATAAATAATGTGGGAAGATAAACCATTAATGTACGAGCCGTGTATTAAATCACATTCGATCCTTATGACTGTTGTTGGAAGAATGTTCACTGGATTCTCTGATACATGCCATTTATTAGCTTCTAGTATTTCTTTTCGAAAACCTAACATGTTTCCCATACTATTTATTACTTGGAAATTAACAGGTTTTGTGCAAAAAAGAGAACATTTTGCAGTATTTGAATTGGATTCAATATTGAGTTCACAGTCATCCAATTTGCTATTTAAATAGTCGGCAATGTCTTGTAAATCATAATTTCCATTTGGAATTTTTAATCTTTTATTTTTTTCACCGTAACTAAATATATTGTTAACATCTGATATATTTGGTATAACATTGAAAACAGAGAAATATAATAATCCGCACTCATAGCTATGATTTAAAGATAGAGGTGGATGAAAAGTGGTTTCTAATATAGATTTCTTTCCAGAAAAACTTAATGAGATAGACATAGTCGTAGACTGTTCTACAATTTATACTAAACTGGAGAAAACATAAAACACATCCACTATTTATTTGTTTGTATTACACCAAAACTGTTCTAAAAATTTAAGGCATAAATGACCGCAGTTATACGTATTATTTTTTTGATGATTATTATAGTTATATAGAATGTTTCCCTTCATCATATATTTTATAAATTCCTTAGGCGGCCTCAAGTTCCCATAGCTATCAAAATATTCAATGTAATCGTCAATTTTCACATAGGCTACCCAATGAGTTCCAGGATTTATTGAGCTATCTAAATTGACGACACCACACTCAATAGGATATGGTCTTTTAGGTAAATTATCTCTCATAAAAACACCTCTAAAGTAAGGAATATTATTACAATATTTCAATAAATCTATATTTGTAAGAGCCCGACTAGGCAACCGTTGATTTAGTTTTTTTTTTTTTTAGATAAGTATAATCCAAAACCTTTTTTATATGGTTTAATGCATAGCCCTTTGCCTATAGTTAAACCTTCCAATTTATCATGATGTCTCTTTAACTCCGAAAGACGTTTTTTTGCAGCTTTGTATTCGTTGTACGTTTTAAGGATTCCGGATACTCCACCAGCCAGACTTCCAGCAGCTGATAATCCCGCAAAAATAGGTATTAAAGGAAGAACACCTCCTGATTTTGGTAAAGGAATAATTCGTGGTAGTTTAATAGGTAAATCTTTCGTTAAATCTTTTGCTGCAGCAAATGCCAGTTCTATTGCCATTTTTTTACATTTTGGTTTCATTTTACGAATCTGCTTTTTAGTGTGAGATACAATGCTTTTAAAATTCTTTTTCATTCCAGAACCAGAAGCAACTTTGGCCAACATTGCTTTATTAACCAATGAAGCTGCTATTTTTTCTCCGGGACTAGCATTAGCAGAAGTAGTCCGTGTCTTCGCCATTTTTAGTAAAATTATATCTGCCTTACGCCGTTTATGTAAATTAGATGAATTATTGTAGGCTATATCGTGTTGTTTGCAATATTCGTCCAGCTGATTGATGCCTTTATCCCCACGAGCCAGTCTTTCTTTTAAGCGAGTTCCTGGTCCACAGAAATTATATCCTGGTAGATGAAGTTCAAATGGCAATTTGTTGATTAATCTATTCAGAAGACTATCTTCCGTCATAACCAGATGGAGACTGAATTACAATTATGTATAATCAATCTTTATAAAACATTCGTTTTGTTAATCCAACTGTTTTCACTGGAAGGGAACCCGAGCCATTTAACGTAACACCTTTTAGCTTTTTTTTTCAAAACTTTTTCGACAAGATAAACATCAGGGTGCTGAGTTTTTTGTAGTTCTTGTATATAAAATGCACCTAGTATTGGACGATGCCTCATGTCCGCTAATAAATAAGTTATTGGGTCAGTGTTTTGCACTTTGATGATTTTGAAAATTTCTGTTGACCAATTCGGCGTATACCCTTTTTCAAATGTGCCTTTATATTTACTTATGCGCACATAATCATTGGCATTCAATTTCTTTCTATATTTTTCTTTAGGGATAGAGGTAAGATTCTTTTTGAACCTCTCCAGTAATATATCTTTATTTTTTTGTTTTACTTGTGCTGGAGACATACCAATTGTTCTATGAATGGTATTGTTGTATATGTCAATCACTTTATTAAGAACTTCGTCATACCATATATAGTTTCCTCTGAAACTGAATTCTTTGTAGAGCTTATTTTTCAATGTTCGGATTAATCTTTCTACAATAGATGCTTTTTTAGTAGAGTAAGTGGAGTAGTGATTTATTTTATAACTATCCACAATTTTTTTGAATTTGTCATTATAGAACTCATTGCCTCTGTCCGTTTGTAGGTGTTTAGGCACTCGTCCTTTATGTAATAAAGATTGAAAAGCTCGAGTGACAACTTCTTTTTTTTTACTTTTCAGTGGATATGCCCATGCGTACTTTGAAAAAGTATCGATAACGGCTAAAATAAAATTATGACCACCGTTAAATTTAGAAACAGCTTGCATATCTATTAAATCAGCTTGCCAAAGGTCATCAATATCTTTCATCACAACATGTCTTCGAGGAAAATTTACCCTTGCATATTTATGAATCTCATTTACCACACTTTTTTTGCTCATGTTTATTATAATGTTTAAATATTACTTCTAATTTATTAACTCGATTATTTAATTCAATAAGCAAGTTTGTGTTAGATGAAATTTTATTCAAAATATTAATGAGAGATTTATCAACATATTCTTTGGTTGCGCTGTCATTCAGATCAATTGGATGTTCCAAATTTTTAAGGATCTTATTTTGGGCGTTTAAATTTCCATCACTAGATTGTTTTATAGAACATTCGCTTTGGATTATATAATCTTTTTTCTGTTTTTTATATAGGTGATGGCCGAATTTGTTGACATTCATGTTTGAATGATTCTTAAAGACTAAACAAATATTCGCAACGCTTAGTCATTTTATTCTTTAATTATACCAGCTTCTTTTAACTCTTCTATGATTGAAATAATTTCATTGTCATGATTACTGTTACCAGCATCTCTAGATGCCACCAAAAGCATAAGTCTTTCAATTAATTCATTAGGATCGTCCCAATAAATAAAATCTGTATTTGATTTATAGGTTTTTTTAAAACTTGGGGATTTAACTCCAGTTCCACGCTTGATAGCTTTGTTTTCCACTTCATCTCGATCAAAAAATAAGGGTTTTATAATTTGGCAGTACTTCATGCTTTTGTCTCCTCTTATTTGGCCTAAACGATTAAAATCTCTTTTGTGAGCATTAGTATTGTGTAACATATCTTTATAAACTATTTTATCTCTCTCTGTTACCAAATTTAAATCCGGCTTTTTTTTAAATAAAAGTTCCTTAATACCAGGTGTCATTTCGTAGTTTATATTTCCAAGGGTCATTAAAGAAATTTCATTGTCGCTAGAAGTTTTACCAAAAACCTTAAAAGAGATTGGTATGTTTCCCATGAATAATTGCTTGTTTTCATCCCGTACTCCAAATGGTACATTTAATGTATTATTTTCATCAAGCAAATTTTGTTTTTCTAATATTGATAGAAGGGGAGTGTCTAAATTGGTTACTTTTTTTTCATTTTTAAATGGCGTTGAATGTATTTGTTTTTCTGATTCACTATCGGTTAATGTATTTTCACTTTTAGCAGAGTTATAGCTTTGAAATTTGTCGTCGGGTGAACCGTTGGAATAATTACACAGTGATGAATCATTTGTATCAAAAGTGCATTTAATATCACTTTTATATGAATTAGATTCAGCCATTTTATTAAGAGGATCAGTGAGAGGTTTAAATATTTTATTTAAATTTAAGTTTGTGTTGTCTTCTTCATCCTTTATTTGTTTTATTTTGTTTTTAATTGTTTTAACTGAGGCGAGTATTTGGTGTTTCCATTTTTTTTCCATGTTTTATAACGATGTTACCACATCCATTAAATTATAAGAAATGATGACTTTAGTAGTTATGACTTGTATTTAAATGAAATCAATCGAACTTAATAAATGTATCAAATCCACTTCTGTATCTACCATTATTAAATTCACTATATTTATCTATAATTAAGAATGAGTGCGGATAAGTCCATGTTTTTAAACATATGTTTTTAAATTTGGACCAATCAATGTCTGAATTAACATGTTCATTATAAATATGTTTTAAATTTATATCATCCTGTTTAAAAATTATTAAAAAGTTTGCATTATCTCGTATTAATTGTTTTGGTATTTTCGAATAAGTTTGGGACAAGTAAAAGCAATCTATATTTTTATGCCGTCCCATTGAAAAATAGTTACGTATATTTGTCTGATTCTCGCATGCCACATCGTCAAAAATAAAAACAGAATTTGGTAAAGCAATATCCGGGTCAATAACGTCTTTGTTATCATTAAATATGTTAAATTTTATATCTGGAATTTGATTCAAGATTTCATTTAAAAAGCAGTATTTTGGTTGAAATGTGGTTTTTGAATACAGATAAACATTCTTAAATTTTAAGCCGTTTTTATGTAATAATAAGCCTATCATTACATTGGTCTTTCCACAATTAGATGGACCGCAAATTAGACAGCGAATCGTATTGGGAAGTAATACGCTATGTCTGTTAATTCCGGAATGTGATTTTACTTCTATGTTGTTAATTTCTAAAGTTGTGGGTTGCTTTATCAACCTCATAATGATATCTGACAATACTGTATAGGGTATTTATATTAAATAGATAAATCATTACAATGTCCATTTCTATTGATCGAATGTTAGCGGTTCTAATGTTTGCTTTCCAAGAAATTTAGCTTTTAAAAACAACCTTTGTCCACGTGATCTATTACCAAAAAAGGTAAGTACCTAGTTATATTTTAGTTATTATTTTTGTAATACTTATTAATTCATTGTTGCACCAGCTCCACTGTATAGCAGACAAATTTGCATTGCACTGTTGGTTTACATATATCCTGATTTTGGTAAGTGTTTATTTTAACTTTTTACTAATAATATCAGTTAAAACTAATTGGTAGTTCATATGAAGGTTAATTTAATAAGTATTATTTTATTTTGTTACAGAAACAATGACAAGCATAGTTTTTGCTGACGCTGATCCTTTCTATCTACAAGAGGCTCAAGACATGAATTTAATCTGGAACAGTCATGAACACGATAGAGATATTGTTCGAGAAAATAAAGAAACCAATACAAAAAATAAATCATTCAAAACAATTCATAAGAAAGGAAAGTTAAGTTTTAAGAAAAAAATATCACCAGATTCATCATTCGTTGTCAGAAAAATACCAGGAAAAGGACATCACTTAATAAAAATTGAAATCAGTGAAATTAACACCCTAGCAAGTGATGATTGTTGTGTAAGTGTGCAGTATGTAGTTGAGGATAAATATGATAACATTTTAGACGCAACGCAAGATTTAATAAGTAAGATGACAAAAAAGTTATGTGTCCCAGAACCTTTATAAATCTATCTAATTGTATTTATTGATATTTTATTTTATTGTAATATTATTGAATATATAACCTAATAAACATAGTTACGAGTCACGTACTTGTTTTATTTATCTTGCTTACGCAGGGTTTACCTACACATTATTTCGGTGACCGATGTAAATCTGGATTCGGTCGAACACTAACAATAATCTTATAAAATCAGACAGGAATTAGGATAGGTTAAGAAAAATGCAAGGAATGATATTTTATGCGATTTCAATTTATTTCATATATATTTCACATATATTATATATAGCAAATTATAACTTTTACCAGTAAATCAAGACTTACAGACTATATAACTTTACAAATGTATTACTTATAAATATATATATAGTTATTATGTTAGGAATTATAGTAAACATTTACCAAAATAAAACGGTTTTCAGTTGACAAGATATATAATTTTGTCATTATTTACAGTTCAATGTTGCTTTTAAATGTCACTTTTATTATTATGATATATTTCTAATATAATACAATATTATTATAATATATTGCTGTAATGTCCCCAAGGTACAGTTTTTACTATATCTTTCGTGATCTGTCTCTTATCATCTGATTTATTTAAAATCAATTTATTCAACCTCTGAGTAAATATTTTATGATTAATTGATTTAATAATGTACATACTATCTCTAAAATCAATATTCCTAAACAAACATCGTTTATATTTTGCCATGTCAAGTTTCCTCGTTACACATTTTTTTGTGCCTTTGGCTTTCTTAAGTGAAGATGTTTCAGTATTTATGCAATAAAGTTTTGCGCGAAGTCCTGTGAATTCTGTAATTAACTCACCAGCCATTTCATCTTTAAAATATCCAGGTTGTTTAATATTAACATGAGGTATACCATATACATTATCTTCTTTAAAATTACTAGTGTCAAAGTATTGTAGGTTAAGTTTCATATCCTTGTAGAAATCATCAGTCCTTATCAAATATAAAAGACTATCAGTATCTGTGTAGCAAAGGCATATATTTTCTCCATACATTTTTTTCATAATCGCGTAATGGAATCTATATAAATGTCTCTTCGCGAGTTCTAGAACAGTAAAGCCAATATATATTGGTCGGTCTAGATTGATTTGTGTTGGCTGCATTTGAATAGCTACCAAATTTTCTGTAAAAATCGAGAGATTCATAAAATTTGGCGCACTTATATATTTTTCAGCGCCGCAAATTTTATTAGTTCTGTTAGAACAATCTTTCCATACATTAACTAGTTTTACATCAACTTGATTTCTTTTGTTTTCTATCGTTTTACCAAATATAGAGTTATTCTGTTTTTTAAAAAAATCCCTTTCAAATTCGGAAGTTGCATTTTGTCGCAACAATGTGTTTAATTCAATGTAAGGTTTTAGAAATTGTTTCTGATCGAAAGCCAATACTCTGTGTATTTTTAATAGTACAAGTCCGTTTCTCAAACATTCTTTTAAATGAGTATAATGTATGACATATTTATATTTATTATGTAGGTTTGCTATTAGCTTTTGAGATTTTCCATTAGGCGGAATACATTTTTCTGGCGCGAATGGTAAATCAGAATGATGATCATGTATTTGTGGAGGATATTCAAGGTCCACTTCAAGTATGTATCCGCGATTGTTACTATCTGGTATCGATTCAATGTTGTTAAGGGTTTTAATTTCGTCTTCATTTAGAAAGGAAAAATTATTGGTAGGAAGACATTTCATCATCGTATATCCATAAAGATTTACACAATCGAGGTACATTAGATAAGAATTGGGCTCGTATTTATTGTAATTAGACAAATATTTATTATTTGCTTTAGCATTTCTGAGAGAACATTGTGCTAAACCTCCTCTAATGCCTTTTTCAAGCATTTGATACATTTCAACATCGGAAATTAAATCAAGCTCAACTTTTGTAAACAATAACATGGCATCCCAACTTAATGAAGGTGATGATACATAATGACAAGGATCTAAGTTGTAGTAAGTCAAGCTCATTGTTCTGAATTTTTCAAAAACGTCACATAATAATAATACATCGCATTTTAAATATAAATCGGTGTACTCCCCTAAATCTTTTATGTTAAATTCATTCCAAATAGTTTGCGCATGTTCGTAATCTTTATCTGATATATCTTCAGAAGAAAGCCTATTAAAAAAACTACTCTTGTCAGGAAGATTTGGTTCATTATAGCGTTCCATCGAATTCAAATAATCATAGCAATATACTCCTTTTTGACACAATAAATCAAACGATTTACTATCAGGATAATATTTTTTTAAATTTTTAAAGTCACTTTTCTGCAGTGTTTTTACTAACTTATCCAAGCCGCAACTAAGAAAATTGAACGAATCAATAAATTTCAACTGAGCGGCATTGTTGGAATCAATTGGTATAAACTTTGTGATTGATATGTATTTTTCCTTTGTTTTTGAAATAAGATTAATACGTCCTATGATCGCAGATAGCTCGGTAATAAATAAATGACAGTCATATCCGGAAAGATTGTGGAATATGATTGGAATAAATTTACATGTCCTAGCATTCAAATTACATCCCACGTGACTCGGACCTAAATAAGCTGAATCAAAATGATCGTGGTCTGCGCATTTTACGTCATCAGCTACAAATTCCTTTTTACACAAGTGACAGATGGTAGCATGTTTAAACGATGCCAGCTCATTTTCAGTTAGCGGCATCATTTCATGTTTAATTGATATAATTTGATATAATTCCATTACATCATTAGTTAGAGCTTCAATAAATTTTTTTACACAATTTGGGCCCCGATAAGACACAAATTTGTTTAGACTCGGTTTAGACTCACAGCATATGTAATAAGCAAAGCAAGTCGCTTGATGTATTTGCACGTTCTCAACATGTTGTGATTTGCTTTTATCCGAATATTCTTTAAGCAAACTTTCAAAATCACCATATATTACGAAAGGAATTCTACGAGTTCGTTCAACATGCGAAAATAATAACTTACTACCTGGTTGAGGCAGAATTGTTTTTACTCTAGCGCAATCGTGATTTACCAGTTTTTCTTGCGATGGAAAATAAATAAAACATTCGTCACACAAAAAAATTCTGCATTTATGTTGTGTAAGTTGTCTATGTACAAGCTTTCCGAAATCTTTTATCAAACAGAAATGGTTTTTCCCGTTTATCTCAATGAGGAGCAGGCTAATATGCGTCAACTTACGATGTTTTGTTTTGTAGAGGGGACCAGATACTATATTGTTTTTATCCAAACCGTACACATTTACCGAAATTAAAGGATTTATCTTTTCGAATATTTTAATATCATTTAAACTCAAAGGAAAAGTCATTCCTGAAGTGTTCAGAATATGTTTATAATGTGGATATGACGACACTCTATTTGGATTATTTTTTGCTGGATACATATGCGCAATTATGCTCCATAAGAAACATCGATCATCTTTGTTTTGAATGTTTAAACATGATTTGGTGTTTTGAATTTCTCGCGGCAATTTCACGTATGAGCCCGCCCGTAATGGATTGTATTGATTAATATTTAATTCTAAATGACTGATAGAATTTAGTGTCCAACCACTCCCCGACATTTCGAATTCTGAACATTTCGTTATCAGCTTTTGGACACATGTTTTATAAAACGATATCAAATCAGAGTTGTAAAAAATCTTTACAAATGGCACATTAAATGACTTAAGGGCTTTTTCATCATTTTTAGGTAAATAATATGACACAAAAAATTCCATGTTGACTTTTAATGCATTGTGTTGGATCAATGATTTTTTTATTAATTGTAAAACTGAAGTAGAGGCTTTATTCAAAAATTCCTCAGGCAGCATATTATTCGAAATAGGGTTTATTTTATAACTTACAATTCTAGATTTAAATGCACTAGCTATAATCTGCACATCTGGGAACTCAGAGTTGATCAAACAGTTTGATTTATGAATACTACTTTTATAATGCGACGAGATACGAGACACCTCAATATTACACTCTCTACAATATACCATTTTGCCTCACTTGTTCCTTAGTAGGTATACTTGATAACAAACTTGAACTGATAAAAAATATTAAAAAATATAGGTAAATATTTGAGGTATTTACTTAATATAATAGTTGCATGAATTGATATGAAGCGATTAACCTGCCTAGATGTCGGTAATAATATAAATGCATAGTTTCGTAATCTGAGATTTAATTTTACTGTTTGCAATTAGTTTTCAGTAGTATATTTCAGTATTTCAGTTTCTATATTTAAATTTTTCAATATTCCAATATTTCAATATTCCAATATTTCTCATTTATAGTTTTGCTGTAAATAAAACAATCATTAGACATAACATAATAATAACCAGTTAAAATTTTATTCATGAAAATAAAACTTACATTTGTTGATTAAAAAGTATTGTAAATGCTTTCCTATTATAAGGTATAAATAAAATAAAGATAACAGTTAAGTAAAGATAGCTAGATAAAAGTGAAATAATTGAATATTATTGCGTCAGTATGTTAGAACATATTGTTCATTGCGGTATCATGGGATACTTAAATGTATAGTTTGGTAATCCTAGTTTGCAATTTACTGTGTAGATATTATTATAATGTTTGCAATTAGTATTTCAGTTTCTATATTTCAATTTTTCAATATTTCAATTTTCAATATTTCAATATTTCAATATTTCTCATTTTTAGTTTTGCTGTAAATAAAACAATTATTAGACACAAAATAAGAATAACCATTTCAAATTTTATTCATAAAATCTAAAACTAACATTAACTAATTCAAAAGTAGTATATATGCAAGTAATTACCTATTATAAGGTAGAAATAAAAATATCAAGGTAATATAATAAAGTAAAGACAAAATGAAACAATTGCGATTGTACCAATCTGTTAAAACATACTGTTCAATGTAATTTCATAGGATACATTATTGGCTGTATAGCCTTGAATTCATTTTTCCCGGCTTCTACAAGTGTTGACAATGCGCGCCATACAGGTGTTTGGGTGTCAGTACACAATTTTAAAGTAACCAGGGCTCTTTTCCAACGTTCTTCGCTAGGCTGACATTCAGCTTCTCGGGAATTATAGACCCTTAACTCGACGTAATACTCCCCGCCACGTGTGAGATCTCGTTGTGTTGTATACCCGCTCGTTCCGCGCTGTGAAAAGAAGCTCCGCAATGTAGCCGCACGCGCTGGTTTCACCTTGCTGCTTTCTCCGATCTCCTGAAAAAAAATCAAACAAATAATAAGTGACCTTCATACGTAACAGTTTATTGATATAACTGCTGTAACAAAAGTAAGTTACATAAATGTTTACAAAAATAATCTAGCCTGCATTAAACAACGCTTATCCACCATCGTAACTAAAAAAATACCCTGCCTAAGAGGGCCATGGTGCCGTAAACAATCATCACACACACACACTGAGTATCACACCCATAAAAATAAGTAAACGAGCGAATAATATTTTTTCATTACCTGTGTAATCGAGGGCTGCGCCAGAGGTAATTCTACGTCATCCGTGTCCGAGCCAAAGAAATGGGATGTCGTCAACAGTTCTGTTGACACCGCCGCTGGCAGTTTTTTCTTTCTCGATGAAGACCCAGCGCCGCTGCTAGCCGTCCGTTTCTTTGATGCGCCTCCGTCTTTCTTCTTTTCTTGAGCCACCTTTTTTGCAGGAGGTTGTGGTGTAGGTGGAGGTGCTACAGGCTCGGACCCCGCCGGTGTTTCGTCGTCCGATACATCAATCTCATCGGCCCAGAAAGGATTTTGCGACCAGCCCGGCCTGAAAGCAATAATTTAAAATAATTATAATAGAAGATAACTTCGCAACGAGTTAACACAACATTGTTTCTGAACATTGTTTTAGCCTAGCATAGCAAAATGCTTTATAAATAAAAAATCCATGAGTTAACACAAGTTAGTTTGCCGATCAACACAGGTACCTAAGTCACATTACACTTTATACGTTTACATCCTCACACTCACAGTCCACACTTAGTTCAATGACTTGTATAGCGGGTGCCAGAAACATTCACTTCACTCATAATCTCACCTTGAACCAGAAATACAAATTTCCCTTGGGGAAGTAAATTGAGCTTCTGTCAGGAATCGAACCCGAAACTCCC
Source organism: Plagodis dolabraria (assembly GCA_963854805.1). Lineage (NCBI taxonomy): Eukaryota > Metazoa > Arthropoda > Insecta > Lepidoptera > Geometridae > Plagodis > Plagodis dolabraria. The sequence continues at coordinate 1,404,357 of OY978452.1, read as the reverse complement.
GGTGTAGAAGGCAATTACTTAACAACTACGCCAGCATGGCATCTAATTTTTTTCACCGAAGTTATAAGGCAATTTGCACTCACTAATAATTCATTCATACTAACAATAAATACTTTAAGGTCACTTACTTACATAGTTAGGTTCCTTGAAGTTCCGAATATGTAAATAACTGCACTTTTTTTTGGATGCTGGAGCGTCGTCGCCCACCACTGAATATCCGCTTTTAAATGTAGATGCACCAAATCAGTCCTATTTATAATCTCATTTTATAAAGATGCATTCACAAGTCGAATCTTGACTAAAACGTACAAAAATAAAAAAACAGAAAGGTTAAAGTTTTAACGATTGTATACCTTAACGATCTTGTAAACAAAGTTCATTTCATCTTGTCAACCGATAAACAAATCTGAATGAGACTTTATGCTGTCGTCAAGGGATGTAAAGCGATGACTGCTGCACATTCTCGAGCAACTGGAGACAAAAATCCTATAAGGAAGTGGCAGGTACTTATACCAATTACGAGTCTTTTAAATTACAGATCTCACTTAACTGGTAAACAACATATTTCAATTGATCACCAGTAATGAGAGAACCTCTCGAATAAAACAATGCTTTTTATGAAAATCCTTATAACTAAATCTTTTAGATATTAGTAGCGAAACAAACATCAATAAGTCGATTTGTATTTTTTGACGATACTAAAAATGTATTGCTACTTAAGTAAATATTTAAAAATCACATAATGTTCTGATCACTACTGTTACCTATTTAGTATTTTTATTAGACATTAATATGTAGGTACCTACGTTAAATTTTAACCAAAACGTATATTATAATTTTAATTATGTAAAATCATGAAACGAAGGTTGTATCTTTGAACCATAGGCCGTCATTTATTTATTTATTCATTATAATCAATCTCTTTTTTAACTTTTTTTATTTTCTATACAAGATGATTACTACAAAACATCAAAAGAACCAAAAGCCCGTAAAGTAACCTATGGATAGTGACAATGGAGTCTTATCGCTAAGAGAAATTCTTTTCAGAAATATTTGTATCGATATAATCACAGTAATATTGTTGTTTGCTAAGAAGCTATTTAATAGTATAGATAGTGAAAAGTATAGATATCTTAGAAAATACTAAAAACAAAAACTTTTAAACTCATAGCCCACACTAAATTCATAGACTTGTATCTTAGGTGCTAGAAACATTCACTTCTTCACACACACACACACACAATGACACCCAGAACCAGAAGTGCATATTTTCCTTGATGAGGAGATTTATGCTACTGTCGGGAATCAAACCTAGTACCCGCAACATAGAAGACAAGAACTTACCAACTACGTCAACATGACAGTCTGACTAATCGTATCTTTGATAAAAAAATATGACGAAAAAAATATCGTTGAATCACGTACGCTAGAAAATCCAAATATAGGCTGACTTGATAGCCTAGGTACATAGGACTGCACATATCATTGACATGAGTACAAAATAATAAAATGTAATAATCATAAAAAGTCCCCACTTTATACGTACTCGTACGTACTCTAGGTAACATACCACGGCTGTATAACCCACACTTAAATCGGGATACTATATACCTATGCCTTATAAATGTGTCGGTCGCATCTGTTTCACTAGACAGACAAAGTATTATGTTCTGAACTGATCTGTCTTGAACGGTCTAAAATAAAATGAACTGCTCAGATAAACAAATGCAGACTGACCAGATAAAACGATAGCGGTTTATAAGCTAGAGGGAACCTCGCTTTTTTTAATTCAGTGCGACGAATATAGTGAGCGAACATAATACATGTTGTAAAATGCGCTAACGAGACGATTATAGAGAATAAAAACATCTGACACATGATCCGTGCGCAAACAAGTTGTCGGTTCCCTTGTAATTACAATACTACTTATTAATCGTATGTTTGATGTGGATTGGATAGCAGATAATCGAGAGAATTGGGGGTCATGCATCGCGAGCTCGAGCGTAGCGAGAGCGATGCAGATGCAGAACCCCCAATTCTCCCCTACTCACATTAAATAGAATATTTTGAAGCAGTGATGGCTAAGTGGGATTGGCTATGGACTGCCGCGCAGCAGGTCCAAGGTTTGAATCCCGCCGTGGGCTTCACCGCATGGTGGAAGGGCATTTTGCGAATACCCGTCTGGCTAGCGACCACCCTCAAGTAGAAAATCTGTTGCCAAGCACCTAACGTGGTGTTCCGGCAGCAATCTTTGAGAGCCAGTGAAATTACAGGCACATGAGGCTTAGCAACTATGACTCAAAGTGACGGGTGCATGCAACTTGGTCGAAACGTCGAGGTAAATGAATAAAAACATACATGTTTTATCGCGATTAAGTCCCGTTAAATACGTATAACCTCAATTGAAACCTTACATTGTGAAGATAATTAATTGATTCTAATTAATTAAATTAATTAGAATCAAATTGAAAAAAAAACGCACGAATTTAACAAATAGGTACCTAATTTATCTCTCCCGTTTAAATGTGAATTTAAACGAGGTGCTCGCAGGCATTGATATTCTCTCGTATGGAGGTATCTAATGAAATTAAACTGAATTTTTAAATACATTTATGTAAGTATAAGCTTTTGACAATATGAACGTAGTGAAGCTTGCCTAGTGATTCTCAATCAATCAGGTTAAGTAATATCCGCTGCAGTCAAGACTGTGTAGGGTGACCGCTAGTGGCCTCTAGGTACTATTGAATGCGCCACGTGCATCGGAAGGCAGGTCGTCTTATGTTTGGAAGGTTGTTGTCTTATGTTGGCTGTTACAATATGGTGAAATTGCGTTTTGTGAACTCCCGGCTAGCTAAACTATCATTCTTAAGTAGAAAATCCGTCGCACGATACCTAGCGGTATATTCTGGCAGCTATCTTTGGGTTGAATTAATTGTAAGTTAGCCCCAACACAAAGACAACCGGATTTTGAGCGATCAGCCGACGACAAGATCGCCATATCTGTGCTACTGATCCAGTTTTATATTCAGGCCAGTGACTCCCTTCGGCCGCAAAGTTCTACCCGAAGGTGGATACCTTTGGGTAGAACTTTGCGGCTGTGCAACCTTATATAGTATAACTTACACGTGCTGTTATTAATTAGAAACTCATTTCCTGAGTTCTAATTACATAGCTGCTGCCAATGAGGTGCTTAGCAGCTCCCTAACGCCGCAGCATCTTACTCTGCACTCCACTAGGCGCCTGCTAAGCATGAAGCTTAAACCAAGCCCTATATGGGGGAGGTATTTCGTTAACAGTGGACGTCTTCCAATTAGTCATGATGATCACAAAACAATAATCAGAAGTGCTCCTAAGTATCGTGTACTTTAATTTTCATTTATCACCACCGTTTTTTATACCGTTTTTTTTTTCAATTCAATAGTAAACGAGTAAGAAACGTTTTGAAAGCTCACTCCGGCATAGATCATCGCATGGTTCCGTCGTAAAAATTCAATTTGACAACAAACGCAGGGCCCCGAGACATCTCGAAGGAATTTAGCAGAATAAGGAAAAAATCCTTTACATTTGCTGTTACAAGAGGACAAATTCTTCCTTTCGCTTTAAGAAAAAGCTGTATTCCCTTACATTTGGTGTTACGAGAAATATATAGACACAAACATGCACAGATGTTTGTCATTCTCGCACCTGTCACAGAATTAGATTTCTTGTTTGGTACAAGATTATCCTTTCCTTTTACATCAGTTTCTTAGTCTTTCGTTATTGTTATTTACACGGAAATGTGTTTAAAATGCCTCGATAGGTAGTTATATGACAGGTGATACTAATATTGTAATTACTTACTGAGAAGACTAATCAGAGACGTTAACGTAAGTAATTACTGACGAGACTACGTACGTTAACGCGTCCATTTAGAGAGCCAAATTGCATGGCGGTAGATACTTTTGCCAAAGATACCGTTACCATTCAAGTGGAAAATCTGTCGCCAATCACTTGACGATGTGATACAGCAACAGTGTGTGAACCAGTATGTTGTCGGAGGCTAGCTTGCTGATCTCACTCACAAAAATTATATAAATAACTCAATAGCACTCGGTGGAATACTAGAATGAAATAAAACGGTATCTACCAAAATTAAATATATGTTCCTATCGCCTACACCAATGTACCGTACGTAGGTCTAATAAATTATCAATTTTATTTTCCTCGTCGTGCGTCGGTCGGACCTCGCTCACGGGACTACCTTTGTCATGGCAGGGTCAAACTCCCCGAAGGAACTCCCTTCAACCACCCAATAATAAGAAATTGATATTAAATCTGGCTGATTTTCGTCATTGTAACATACCATATTTTTGTAGGACTCTTTTATTACATTCTTGCCTATGCTCGAAATATCTGCTTTCCCAAGAAATTTCACGTAGATATATTGGAATACATGTTTAGGTAAGCGCATTGTGAACAAGGATGTTGTGTTGCAAACAGTTGTTGAACTAGCAGGAGACTTCTCTGTGGTTATACTATATACTTGTTGATCTCTCTATTGTGAATATCAATCCCGATTCAATTCGCTATATATCAGAAATTATTAAAAAAACCTTTTTTTGATACTTACCTGACAACAACTATGCTTTTAAAAACGATGTATGTTTTGCTTTTGTGGGACCAGAAGCGCTATGCTCGACTTATTCGTCTACACAGTCGTCTCTAAATATTCACGCGAACAACATTTTTGTAGATCTATGTAATTTAACTAGTGTTCTCAGCAAATAAAAGTGAACACTAAGTCTCATGTAAAGGGGGTGAGGGGGGTTGGCTTTATACAACCTATCGAAAATAGATCTAAAGCTTGTATCACGTAGTGAAGTTCTAGTAAGAAAACCTAATATCAGGTAATCCGCCTTGTATCAAATCTGGCACCTCGTGGATAGGTGTCAGGCTCGTGCTGCTGCATTGCTCCAGCGGAACAGTAAGTATTCTGAGCCAAACACTGAACATAGCAATAAAAGTATCTATTTGGTACTGCAAGTGAATTATGAACCGGAAATAGATACTGCAGTTGTCGAGCATTTTGATGTGCGCCTATCACCCTGAAGTTCTAACATGATTCAAATCTGAGTTACCTCTTAGAATTTATATTCACTACCAATGTAAGACAGCAGTTAAATGCTAGCATTTACCCAGAACTAGAAATAAATTCATCCATCGTTGGCACGTCTCAGAAGAAATGTCTAACATTATTTGGTAGTACTCGTACTTGCCTATAAAACCGCAGAAAGCAAAGGAAGCAGTTACGAAGTTTCAAGTGTCTTTCGCAATGATTTACGGTGACTTATATACCCGTGGTGCGGCGCCGGCGCGGGCGTGAGGGATGTCGTCTCCTCGTGGTAATTCGCGCAAATTGCGGCCACAGGTGCTTCTTCGTCATTCGAATGTCACCGAGAACGCGCGAGACTTGTGCGGTGAATATTTTTATATTATGTTATGACATAGAATTAAAATATAAACATCTCTTTAATGGTATTGTAGTATTCTTTAACTTACCAGGAATGCGTTTTGACATTCCTGTTGATGTAGTCGGTCATGAAAAAGTTATCTGAAGTTGGTTACCTATTATTATTTGATTTTCTACGATAAGTAGGTACCTACTCAGAATAAAATAAAATACAGATTCATGCAACTAATGTTACTTATTATTATGGTGATACAAGAGGTTATTATATGTAAGTACGTGTCGTACTTATGACATTACATTTCGATGTAAGTACTAACCACAGAAAATAATAGTAAGTATTTTATATCTCTTTGGTACTAACGATTTATGAATGTCGTATGTTTGGTCGCCCGGATTATTGCTGTATTTATAAGCATTTTCTTGTGCGTTTCTAAGTTTTTGTGTGCGGTTTTTAACGATAGCTTTTTATCGAGAGTCTGATTTGATCTTCATGATATTTAGACTTAGTTACTTTACTCATAGTTAGATAAATAGATTATGGTTACGTTTTCTCCTACAAAACTGAGGTTATTTAATGTTTTTCTACATATAATCATCTGTTGATCCATCTGTAGAAACACCACTATCATTTTATCTTTTTCAGTATGTTATTATTACCAAAGAAAATATGACCCTGAAAATCACAAATATTTTAGAATCCGTTTTAGGGCCATGTTCAGAGGACCACCAAACAAATTTGAAATTATAAAAGTCATGTTAGGTATGTGCCTAGATATACTTTAACTTAAAATTTTACTGCCAAAAAATAATTTAATCAAAATAAAGGAAAAAATGTTTTGGAGAAGAAAACAGGGGGAATATGATTTTGTTCCTATTCTTTGCACGCTCCCTTTTAAGTAAGAGGGGCAGTGAAGTGGAGCTGCAGTGCTAAACGAGTAGACATAACCAGCAGCGTCTGCCAACTCCTCTGCTCTGGTAGGCACACACTGAATTATTCGTCGAGTTGAAAATATCAACGCCGCGTTCGGGAAGGATACGAATAACGAACGCCATTTCGCTTTTAGTTTCAGCGCTACAAAAACGAAAGCGCGTTTTCTTTCACAAAACCCGTCACTGGACGAATCTATAATAGAAGGATGGGCGGATATAAGAATAGAGGAAGGCAAAATAACTATATGAGGAGGATATATATATATTATATGATGTGAACAGAGAGTAGGAAGATACATGTTGTGCCGGTGTATTCCGGTCTGATCGATCTTCTATTATTTTTTTATTCCACTTATTATTTAATGTGGGATCCGTTTATTTTAAATATTTTACTATTCCGGCCTGATCCCACTTACTCTTAAATACATTGAGGTACCTACTCCAGTACGGTTGCAAGAAAAAATTAACATTTCACACAAATTTCATAAATTGTTACTAATTTTCAAAATACAAGGAGGACCGAAGTTTTTAGAAATCATATCTACTACTATGTACATACATTTTGCGACTCAAGTTCCTCGTCTACTTAGTAGTTGAATATTTAAAAACTCAACAAGATGAAGATGTAGACTCGTGCAAGCTCTAGATAGTGTATACGCAGTATTGATTGACGATACTAAATTAAAGCTCAATAGACTGGTATATTGAATAAATTGAACGGTTAGTTAGTTATAAGTAATGGGAACTAGATTTACCAAAAAAAAACGTAATTATTATTGCTGGACCATATGATACACTACGGTAAATAAATTAGGTACCCCGTGTCATAATGCCGGGGTAAAATTGCACCCCTTGGTGATATGAGGCGATGATGAGAAAAAAATCATAAGGTGGGTTTATATAGTGGCCCCTGGTAAAGAACGAGGGAACGTTACACGATCCCTAAGACGCCTGCCAACTGTGGGGATTATGGTGAAGAGCCCTTGTTCAACGGTCGATGTCTTTTGGCTGTTGATGTGAAAAGAATTGGTGGAGTTCGATTATTACCAAACCTCCAATGTGTTTTTAGTTAATTTGCACCACAGAATTGGTTACATAAAAAAAATTCGAGAAATGGCTGTCTCGTGAATAAACTGATGTGGAATAAGGAGCACATATATTGAAACTTTTCTTTTTAACGACAATAGTTACAAATATAGTTTTTATACATCATTGTAACTTGTAATGATTGTAAAGTGGATGTTCTATACACGAATTAGTTTAACCCGGATAATATACTGAAATCGATGTCACCTTGCTAAAAAGGTGAACTTAAATTGATTACTAGCGCCATCTACTCATTAGGCTGCAAAATGGAAATATCTATCGGTTCTCAAAATGGATCTCACTACCATTGTGCATGCATTGCTCGCTGAAGTAGTGCATCAATGATCTGTGAGAGGTCGCCTATTCTAAAACCTAAATCTGAAAATATAGATGTCGCCTTAGGAGATATCATATTTTTATAAAATATATAGCTAGCTAAATAATTAATTAAATTTTAAAATAAATAACAATTATTAATAGGACTATATAACAATAAAAACTATAGGTCCAAAAATAAAATCTGTCAGGAATGTCATGTCAATTAACTGTCAAACACAGTGAACGTCAGAAATGGCACGGGTGGTGATTCACTTCCTATTAGAGGAACGTTGTATTTAAAAAAAAATACAAACAGAGCCAAGTGATTGACATAATTATCCTAACGGTTTAGTGAACTCGGGTATTACCATTTATGGTAATAAAATCAGATACTAACTTCCGCAGGCTCTGTGGCATAGTTGCCGAAACAGCAAATTCAAATCACTTCGCCCCGAGCCACGCCTTGAAACAGTAAATTAATTTGAGCTCCACTAAAACCTATTGTAGATTGAACACAGTCTATACGACTAGTGTCTTCTAATAGCTAATTAAATCCAGAAACCCCCATTTAACGGGTGAGTGAATATGTGTTTGACCTTATACCATAAAACTAACCTCTCATTTTTGTGTATTTTATTCTTGGTATGTACTCTCACTGCTATTTACTGTGTCCATTATGTGTTCTAGCCTTGCTAATAGCTCTTCTAGCTATAAGCATAAATATCTTGTTTAACCTAATGGTATTTATCTGTGTTTTTCTTTGTTTTTCGGTCGCTTCTCAATCACAAATTTTTATCTACGCCATTATGACATCTGTTGTTTCCTGGCGGGCCACATCCCTATATGCCCTCACGTGTCCCTAGTACATGCTCAGTACCAGAGGAACAGTGGACCCACCAGCTCAACATCTTACTGGGACCAATCTGACCGGAGCACATGTGCCTTCCAGGGTTCCAGTACAAGGGACTTGTACTAGGCTCCCAGTACCGGACGAGGCTGACCTCCGTACGACCCTGAACTCCGGCCGACCCCTGATCTTCAGCACCGACCGCGGCCAATTCTCCCGTATCTACAGCACATAGCTGGGACAGCCTACCGGCGCGGCAGTGTTGGAGCTGAGCCACTGCACGGCAGACCTGCTGCTGGGCATCAACTCATTTACTAGCGGACCGGAGATAAGTCCTTGAACCAGAAAGCCTACCACCCCCTTTTCTATCTAATATAATTCTAAAACTGTTCTTCTTGTTTCTTTTATGCTCCCTACTACCAATCTAAGGTAGGCAGGTGACATCGAAGAACCAAGTGATTAAACACGGCACTTCGGCGATTTATCATTTTGTGTCTAATTTCTTAGGCAGTAATAAAATTTTATACTAACAATATGTTAATGTGAATTGCTCTAAAAGATAATGTACTAACGTTTATATCTAATTAAGTAAATACTCGTAGGTCTATTTCACAAGAATTGTCTAATTTGTATTTAAGAAATGGGACAAGAGCGATTTCGGACAAAGCGAGTGTCGGGGTTCCGCATTGCAACCACCCACGACGTATGGATGAATAAATAAATATATACATACATAGAGGCCCCATTTTGTGTACGGAATATTTTTAAAATTGCTCAATACTAATTAGGCATATGAGATGACATAAATTACTAAGAATACTCTTGGTTTATTCTTGATCCACAGCTTATGGGGGGTGACTATCGAATTGTCTCCCACCATCCTCTTATAGCCATTCCAATCCTCACCTTGCAGAATACTCTCTTCACTGTTCATAACTCATCATCAATGTGGCGTGTCTTCTTAACATATCACGGATATCGTCTTCAAAGTGAGCTGCTGTTAACTTGACTCACTGATGTTCTCTGATTATAGTGCCGTCTTCACCTTGACAGTTAGGTGTTGCCTGTTCGGCAACTGGTATATCACTGATGAGTCAACTACAGTCTGGAATGACGTAAGCTTCAAAATCACAATCACAAGGCTTTAGATTGAGATCACAAACTAGAATCAAAATGTTGCCAGCTTTATAGCAAGCTCACTTCAGCAAAAACCCTTGACGCTCTTGGACGTAAGAATTAGAAGTAATTCTAGGTTAGCCTGAACAACATCTTCGACCACATCATCGCTTACCATCAGGTGAGATAATGGTCAAAGGCTATCAAGTATAAAAAAAAATAGTTTGCGAATAAAGTTACTTACTTAGGTACTTATATATATATATATTACCGGTTTTATTATTAGTCAGTTAGAGCTTCTGATGTGTAGACTAGAAGATGCGGAAACAATTCCTGCTTTAGATGTTACATTTTATTTACACTCAATTGTAAATAATTATAAAACCCCCTACGACAAATGAAACCACGTACTTCTATATATATGTATGTTATTATAATAATAACACTAATGTTTGCAGTTATATAATAATAACACAATAGTTACATTAACTACCGGTTATTATTATATATTTTGAAGCACTCGTAGCGAAGTTTGCTACAGTTCTTATTCGATCGCAACGTCCACTTCGGTCAGGAGTTGGATGGGCGACCCCTGGTGACTTTACTACCGAGCGTTTCTGTGCTTCGAAGGCACGTTAAGCCGTCGGTCCCGGTTGTTGTCTTACGATGGCAGTAGTTACATTTGAGTGGTACAGCATTTAGCGAATGCCCGCCTGGCTAGCTAACACCCTCAAGTAGAAAATCTGTCGCCATGTACTTAACGGTGTGTTCCGGCAGCTGTACTTGAGAGCCAGAAATTCTAGATTAGCCTGAACAACATCTTCGACCACATCATCACTTACCATAAGGTGAGATAGTGAGGAAAGGCTAGCCAATAAGCTAATAAAAGATAAAAAACTAAATATCTTGATGAATTGAGACCTGACTGTGACATGCCCCTCAAAAAGAAACGTGTTCAGTCGCTACCGGTGCTATCACAATGTTGATGCTCCTGACTGAAATAACATATACAAATGTAAATTAAGAGAGATAAACAAGTATAAATTAGAAAAAAATTAGTAGACAGTTTCAGTTGGTTTACTTCTATAACACCAGGAATAACAACCATGTGTTTCAAAATTAGTTTCATTCTTTTATTAATGGTAAGTTATAGAATATGTACGAGTACATATTTAATAAGGTTGTTGGAAATGTAAAACACAGTTCTACCGTCCCGCAAGTGAGGCCGTTAGAAATTATACATAATATAAACTATACTAATCGTTCCTTAGAGAATTAGTTTCAGCATTTCATCTGTTGGTTCATATTCATTCAATGAGACATTTTATTTTGGTCTCTAGTTCTTACGACGCATACAGATGGGATCAAGATTAATTTAACTTATTTACAGGGCAGCGCAATTGAGTGCGTTGAGTTAGTGAAGGTGAAGGTTGAGCAGGGATGGCTAGTAGGGCAAGTCCTCACGCTGCCTACTGGCAAGGGGCAGTACAACAGTTTCAAGGGCATACCGTACGCTAAACCGCCAGTCGGCAAACTAAGATTCAGAGTAAGTTTCTTTTAATCCTTACTATTTTGGAATATTTTGTCAATAGTATGTACAATCAAATCTATCCAGGGGAGCTGCAATACAATATATAGGCATCTCTTTTCATGAGAACACTAGAAGGTACGGGAAAATATAATTTATTTCAAGGCACCACTGCTGCCAATGTTGCCTTTAGGATTTTCTGTTCAACAACTATATAATTACTGCGATCCACGAACTGCATACTATGCGTAGAGAATTTTGCAACCCCCCTTGTGTACAGCGGTGGACGATCAGGTTGATGCCATGCAGTAAGCCAATTTAACTTGAATGCAATTCTTACTTTTTTTTTTTGAATATTTTTATTTTTGCAATAACGCATGCTCTGCGGATTACATTACAAAATTACAAATTTATGAGAGGGAAAATTCAAGTCATGTGCGGGATTCGATCCCGCGTCCATCCACCCTTTTAGCCGGGGTATTCTCTTACCGACTGAGCTAACATGAGTTAGAATGCAAATTTTTCCTATCGTTCTTTAACCATCGTTTTGGCATGGAGCGACACGTAAGTTGACTTATAGTTCAACTTACGTTGTGCTAACTTATGTTGATGATTTCCTCTCGTAAATATGTACCTAATGTAAGCCGCAGAGCATGCTTTATTGAAAAAATTAAAATTTTCAAATTATAGGTTTACGTCATCATTAACTAGTTTAAAGCTAATTGTACATTTAGTTTTGTTTGTAGTAGGTACAAAGTAAGTTTAACTATAGATGTCGCTCCATCCCAATACGATGGTTAAAGAACGATAGGAAAAATAAGAATTATGACTCATTATCATATTAGCTCAGTAAAGGGGGTCCTTTAGCTGAGGCATGCTCTGACCGACACTGAGCTAACATGACAATGAGTCATAATTCTTCACTTCCGCGTCCATCCACCCGGATGAGTTAGAATCGTCCATCCACCCGGATGGACGCGGGTTCGAATCTTCTTAATTTTTCCTTTCGTTAATTTGTAATTTTGTAATGAAATTCTTACTTCTCATATTTATTTGTATGATAGGATCCGCAACCACCGCTCAACTGGAAAGGCGAAAGAAATGCATTAGAACACGGACCTATATGTGTTCAGCAAGTGTCGTTGACAAATAGAAGCAGTACTGGTAAGGAAGACTGTCTTTTCCTCAACGTCTACACTTCGAGCCTCAAGCCTGATTCTCCTATGCCCGTCATGCTCTTCATTCACGGCGGCGGCTTTGTTACTGGTTCGGGAAATGACAACGAATACTCTCCTGATTTCATCGTCAGTTATGGTGTTGTTCTAGTCACGATTAATTACAGACTGGGTGCTTTAGGTTTTTTAAATGTTGGTACTAAGGAGGTTCCTGGTAATGCTGGAATGAAAGATCAAGTAGCAGCAATGCAATGGGTTCAGAGAAACATTGCAGTGTTTGGGGGAAATCCTAATAGTGTCACAATATTTGGACAAAGTGCTGGAGGGGCTTCCGTTACGCTTCATTTAGTATCGCCAGCAGCTAAAGGTCTGTTTCAAAGAGGTATTGCTATGAGCGGAGTTTCATTCAACGATTGGGCTCAGAGTTATGATCCAGAAAGGCGTGCTTTCGCTTTGGGTCGAGCTTTGGGCATGGACACTTATGATCGCAATAAACTTATAAATTATCTGCAAAATTTACCTGCATACACGATAAATGAAGCATCCCCTAATATTGCATATTCTGATAATATTTCAATTGACCTAATGAATTTTAACTACTTCACACCAAGTGTAGAAAAAAAGTTTGGCAACGGAGATGGTCAGTACCTAACAGAACGCGCAGACATATTAATGTGCAGAGGCCAAATCAACCAAGCCGATCTGTTTATAGGTCACACAGCCAAAGAAGGTTTGCGCGTGACTACTCTAATCGAAAATTATATTCCTTACTACAATGTTTATAAGCAGTTCTTGGTGCCACGAAAACTAACACATAATAGAAATTTCGAAACGATTTTGGAGGTCGCTGATCGAATCCAAATGTATTTCTTTGGAAATAAGTCGATAGGAAAAGAAGCAATCCGAAATTTTGTGAATTTCTCTACTTATCTCATATATGTGTACGATATTCACGCTTATGCTGAAAAGTTTCCGAAAAAGCCGTGCACGAACGCGAAGCTATTCTTCTATACATTTGAGATATATTCGACAAGGAACGTGTTCTCAAAGCCTGGAGCTATACGCTATGGGATAAAAGAGGCAACACACAGAGACGACCTCCCGTACCTGTTCAACGGTAAAGTCTACAACCTGACTCTGAACGTCAACAGTGAGGCGTATAAATACGTGCAGCTCACGTGCAAGCTGTTCACTAATTTTGCGAAATATGGGTGAGTACAAAATTCAGGTGTGTATAGTAATTAAACAACTTTAAACGGTTTAAATCGCGTATATTTGTCATTATTTTTGTCCCGACGTTTCAAACACTTTGCAGTGATCGTGGTCACGGGGTGACTAATTGGTTTTATTTGTCACATGAGTTATCAAGAAATTATTTGGTCTACCGTCAGAAATTTTTATATTAATCATAACGTTCCCTATTCACGCAGTATTCGCTCACGGTGTCCAGAGGTCTTGCAGATTTGTGTCGGCCATGAGATTTAATTAATTTAATAACAGGATCCCAAGCAGGTGGTACTTGCCAACCATCATCTCTATTGAAATTTGGGTATTTTTTGATTTCAATAGCCTCGCGTAACATTCTTGGCATAAACCGGGTCTCTCTGGCAAGGATTTGTGGGTTGTCGAACCGAATGTAGTGGTTGGGTTTGTCCTGGGCATGTTCACAAACCGCAGACTTGGTCGAGCGTCTGTTCTTCATGTCAGCAATGTGTTCTTTTACCCGGATACCAACGCTCCTCTTTGTTTGCCCAATGTATGACAGCCCACATTCACAATCAAGTTTGTAAACACCTGCATCTTGTAGGGGAATATTGCACTTAACAGGTCTTAAAAATTGGTTGATCTTCTTGTGCGGCTTGAAGTAAGTTTTTATTGAAGCTCGTCTTAAGATATTACCAATTTTGTCCGTGACACCCTTGATGTAAGGTAAGATGGCAGGTTGTCGCTCAACTGTGGAAGGCTTGGGCCGGCTTCTGTGACGCATACGTGGGAGCTTGTGATTATTGCTTCGCAGTACTTGTTTTACATACTGAAGCTCCTCCTTGAGATGGTCAGTGTCGCAGATGCTCTGTAACAAAGATTTGCCTACGGTAGCCAACTGACATGGATGGTGATGGGAGTTACCATTGAGATATTTATCTGTATGGGTGGGTTTCCTATACACTGTATGACTTAGGGAGTTGTCAGGATTCCTGATGACTAAAACATCAAGAAAAGCTAAGCATTTATTGACCTCAGGCTCCATTGTAAATTGAATTTTGTTATGTAAAGAGTTTAGATGGTTAAGAAATGCAGAAACTTTATTACTGGGGAGGATGGTAAAAGTATCATCTACGTACCGTTTATAGATCTTCGGCATAGCCACAGCTGTGGAAAGAGCTCTCTCCTCGAAGTCCTCCATGAAAATATCGGCAACAACGGGGGAGACTGGAGAGCCCATAGCTACACCATCAATCTGTATGTAGAACTTATTTTCCCAGAATAGATAGCCAGATGTTAGGCAATGTTCCAGTAATTCTGCATATTCCATGGGAAGGTCATTCTCACTAAGTCTTTTCTTGACAATTTCAATGCAATCATGTACAGGTAGGTTGGTGAATAACGACTGTACATCAAAGCTGACCATAACTTCATCATCAGTCAGTTGTAGATTTTTCATTTGACTGACAAAGTGGTAAGAATCCTTGACATGCGCACTAGTTTGACCGCGAAGTGGAGACAGTATCTTAGCAAGGTGTTGAGCTAGTTTGTATGTTGGTGAGTCAATTTGGCTTACGATTGGGCGCAAAGGAACGTCTGTCTTGTGTATTTTTGGTAATCCATACAGTTTTGGTGGTTTCACACACGAAGGTACCAGTGCCGTGACGTCTAACCCAAGAGTATCGGAGTATTTACAAATTATTTCCTTAGTTTTTGTTACCATTTTAGCTGTTGGATCGCTTTTTACTGGTTTATATGTGCTTTCGTCCGACAAAAGTTCTTTTATTTTTAGGTTATAATCCGACGTATCCATGATTACAGTGGAATTACCTTTATCTGCTCGAATAATGGTTATGTCTTGGTTCTTGCGTAGGTTGGTAAGTTCAAGATATTGTTCACGAGGTAGATTCGGTGTGGGCGCTTTACTTCGACGCAAAACAGCAGAGATATCTTGGCGTAACGCTTCCAAATCTTCCTTTTTTATACTGTTTTTGGCAAGACAATGTTCCACAGAGCAGATTATCTCTTCAAAAGGCACTGATCTTGGGGAAACCGCGTAGTTCAATCCATTTTCGAGGGCCTGAAGGGCGACCGGATTTATAGTTTGTTGCGATAGATTTATGACATCAGGTGTGTAGTATATTTATAATTGACATAGACATAGACATACCTTTATTTGTGGCAAAAACACATACACAAGGATAATATACCAACATAAACTATATAACAACAATAAAACAACATTGAGGAGGCAAATGCCTTTGACTTTCGGACCCTAGGGTCTCCTGTAAGAGGAAATTAGTTTAGTCGTTTAGACTTGTTTGCGTAATCCCGACTAATTGTATAGATAAAGAAAAAAATATCGAGGTCTCAATTTGGACCCTAGGGTCAACTGCGAGGTGTCGTTAATTTTCAGGGTTCAGCACTCAACGGGTAAACGGAGACCTATAAATGAGGTTTCGCTATCTGTATGTCTGTAAAAGTCTTTTCAGTAGAGCGTGTTCGATTTCTGACCGAAGTGTTATTCATGGGGTCCATTTGTTATATTATATGTTAAAGCATGCGGGAGTTATATAATGTAGCAACATAATTAACATATTGTTTTCATTCCAGAACGCCGACTCCTGACAGCTCTTTGGGCCTGAACTGGCCGGAGTACAGCCCTAACAGAAGCGCAGTAGTTATCGGACGGTCAGGGAACCTGACTGCTCGGACTGTATACTTTACCCCCAATACTAACGTCGGATTCTTTAAGCAGCTGTACTTGAGTACTGGAATGAACTACTAATATACGTATACATCTCAAAGCAGTAATCAATTGTTTTCCAAGTTTTAACTTTAATAAATAAAACATAATGATATACTTACTACAAGTACCCTGACAAGGCCCAAACTCCAAGCCGCCGATAGTGATAGTCAGAGCTGCACGCAGTAGATGAACGACTGCTGCATCGCAGGTGTCGTTATCATACGTTAGATAGGAGCAGGATGACAATTTACCCTAATACATTTTATATTACTAAATAGAATATGTTGTTATCAATAAAGAACGTTTCTCGATTATATAACGACAACCTGCTTGGCGAAATATTTTCTACTTGAGTCTGGTATATAGCCAGGCGAGCATTCGCAACATGCTCTTCCACCGTGCGGTGAAACCCAAGCCTGCGGTCGTGAATAAAGAAATAAATTAAATAAATTGAATAAAGTCAAAATCATTTATTCAATTTAGGCGTCTACGAAGGTGCTCTTATAAAGGTGAATTACAAATTTTAATATTGAAATATACCACATTGTACTGCCACGTTCAGCAAACAAAAATTATAGAACCACTGCGAGAAGAACGGGTAAGAAACTCGAGGCCATTCCTTAAAACGTTTTTTTAACAATGTGTTAAATACATACTATATAGTAAAATAATTACAATACTTAATTTACATTACGTAGGTGTTAGGCGCTAGCTTGGCAGAGGCGAACCAGTCCAAGCATTTTTGTCGTTTAAGTAATCACAAACTGTGTAGTAAGATTTCTTTATCAAAATGTTCTTCAAGTGCAACTTGAATTTTCTTTCTGTGAGCGTTGTAATATGTTTAGGCAATTTATTATAAAACCGCACACAATTGCCTACGAAGGACCTTTTGTTTGTTTTTGCTAATCTAAAACCTGGCACCGCTATTTTATCTTTATTCCTAGTGTTATAATCGTGATTGTCACTGTTTGATTTAAATTTGCTCAAACTTTTACGAACATACATAAAATTTTCAAATATATACAGACTTGGTAAAGTTAAAATATCAATTTCTTTAAAAAGATCTCTCAGGGATTCCCTAGAATCCATTGCATATATGGCTCGAATTGCACGCTTTTGTAAGAAAAAGATTGTTTCTATCTCAGCAGCAGCTCCCCACAGCAATACACCATATGACATAATACTGTGGAAGTACGCGAAATAAACGAGCCTAGCAGTAGCTACGTCTGTTAGCTGTCTTATCTTACGGACTGCATATGCAGCAGAACTAAGTCTTCCAGATAGAACATGTATATGTGGATTCCATTGTAAAGTTGAATCCATTTTGATTCCCAGGAAGACTGTCGCATTGTCAAAAGAGAGTTTATCCAGGTGAGGGACCCGGGGCACGGCAGTTCATAGCTAATAGCGCAATTGTCACAGGGTGGCAGTCGTTATAGCATGGTGCTACCAACCTCTAGTAGAAAATCTGTCGCCAAGCACCTAACGATGTGTTCCAGATGCTGCTCTTAAGAGCCAGGAATTCTGGGTTAGCCTGAATTGGTGGAATAGGATTCAAAGGCTAGCCTATCTAAAATACTTAACGAAATTAAAAAATGAAATGAATAAATGATATTAAAAAATATTTATTCAGAACATCAGCAATATACATAAAACATAAAAGAGATAAATGTAATTGATTAATTGTTTAACATCATAAACTGGTCTCCAACTCAGCATATGCTAGCTTAATTTAAAACTAGTGCTGGTTAAGAATCATTATACTGCTATTTTTATTAGGTATGTATTTAGATTAAAATTTTATGTGCGTTCGCATTGCTGACGCCAACCTATATTGGAAAATTTATTTTTGGTATTATAACTACTATAAACTGGCTCCCCACCATCCTTTGTCCTCAAAATAATTATGAAACATGATATAACAACGTTACATAACTCCACAGTAACTATTATATAATCATAGTAGAAGGAATGACGAGTCAGATCAGAACTACGGCTTGTTATCATTTATCTGCTGAGGCTTGTGTACTATATTTTATTCAGTTGTGATACAGACGATGGAACGAGAGCTCCTGCTATAAAACATATACTTATTTTTGTTTAAGAAATCCGGAAGCGTCAATCTGTCAAAGCAAGTGTGAATTGTGATGTAAATAGTTTCTATATATCATAGGTAAGTAAGTTGTTTGTATAATTTATAGAAATATGCTATATATTTGTTGGTAAAAAGAATATTTCAAATTCTTACTACACCAAAAGAAGAACAACACAAAAATAATTAATTCTAGTATCTAAGCATTTACAGCCCTTAAATTTGGGGCGATATTGTACAAATATTTTCTGGAATACCTATGATAATATTATGTATTCTTAAACTAGAGAATGTATGTAACAAAACTCCCTAGAACAAGCTTAAAATCTTGTTTATATTTATTATGATCGATGACTGATATCCATATATTCAAACACATGCTATATATAGAATGGATTTTAGCGAATCACCGAGGGAGATTTTTAAAGAAATCAATATATTAACTTCACCGAGTCTTTGCATGCTTGAATATATATTGTACATCCGAAAGAACTTAATTAAATGGCCAGCACCACTATTACAACACTGGGAATAAATATAAACTACACTATCATAAACAACTCATAGGTACTATGACAGTCTAAATATTTTTTAATGAGATTTTATAATAAAATCTCAGATCATTCTATGAGATTTTATAATAAAATTCCTGAAGATATTAAGGTTTTCAGAAAAGGTAAATTCAAATTTTTTACTCAGAATCGAGCAGATACCAGAAAGTATTGTTTACCAGTATTTACGATACAATAAAATAAAACATAAATATATTTTGTCGATGTCATATATAGACCAACGTGCGAGTATAGGAAGGTTAGAAATGGCTAAGTAAGCTACGATGTGAGAGCTTAAAGATATCTGATGAAATGAGGTAGTGCGGATACTTCTGCCGACCAGGTGATTTAAAGACGTGGTTCTATGGTATATTATAATGTAACTAATTGTTGAGTATGTATGTTTATTCATTTTTTTGTTTTTGATGGTTACAAACTGGCAGAAAACTGTACAATAATGGCAAAAGTGAGGGTATCTCAAGGCTGGCTGGAAGGGGAGCTCCTGGACCTGGTGATGGGAGACGGACAGTACTACAGCTTCAAGGGGATCCCCTACGCTGCACCACCGCTTGGGCCACTCAGGTTTAAGGTTTGCATTTATCTCCTTTCCTTTGTATAAATACTGTTCCAGCTATAAAATTGTAAAGTTGAGTATCCTGCATGATCGTAGGGCATGTAGCGAATTCCCACCGGGCTAGCTAACAAAAGTTAAAAATCTATGAAGCACCAAACGGTGTGCCTCGACAGCTGCTGTCCTTGAGAGTCAGTAATTCTATATGAGCCTGAACAACATCTTCGAACATATAATCACTTACCGTCATGTAAGATAGTGATGAAAGGCATCACAATGTATATCTTTGAGTATTGGCAATGGCAAGGCACAGACATAGACAATTTTTGCTTCGTTCTCACCTAAGTACCTACATTACAAATAGGTAGAACATACTACAGAGACTAATAGGTTCAATAAACATACATTGCTCGTATGATTATCTAAAGAGCACTACTAAAATTGAAAACAATGACCAGACTATGTGTGGCCATGACATTGCATTTCACGAAAGATATCCACTTATCAAATTATTTTATGTAACGCTCCATTATATGTAGTGACTGTTATAATATTATGTTTAAGGCTGTGGCTATTATCATAGTCTGTGGCGAGCTATTTTTATCTCAAGATACGATTACAAATATCAACAATAATAATTAAAAAAGTAATTCATAACATGTTTATATAGGGCAGGAATTGAACTGTGTCTTACTGTTTTAGGCACCACCCGCATTAACCCTTTGAGCCCAGCGATAACTAGAACGAGATGCATTTTTTTATGTTTTAATCATCATTGGGAACGGTGCTATCTTCAACTAGACTTAATCGGATTGAATGAAGTGATTTTTCTAACACTCTACTATCGTTATAATGTCGTTCGTTACCCTTCTGCTTTTATCATGACCATCCTGGACACAAGGACAGTTAGAAATAGATGCAAATTTTGCTACATTTTTTTAAATATAAATTACTATAATTAAAAATATTACGTACTATACAAATTACTATAATTAAAAATAACTCAATGATATATCAACTTACCATGCGTTAGAAATCAGAGTAAGAGAATCTGCAACTCCATCTTTTTTTTTATTTGTTCTTCTTTCGTTTTAAACTATCAACATATAAGTTAATGGACAAAATATGTAACAAATTTTGAGACCATAACCATTGCTAAGCTTCTAAAGTCAATGCAATATATTTTCAGGCTCCGCAACCACCTCTACCATGGGAAGGCGTAAGAAAAGCTACAGCACACGGTCCAGAATGCACACAGCATGACATCCTCACTGATGAAATCATCCCTGGCAGCGAGGACTGCCTGTTTCTTAACGTGTACACACGTGACCTCAAGCCTGAGGCCTCACTACCAGTCATGATCTTCATCCACGGCGGTGGGTACAAGAGCG
The DNA here is from genome assembly GCA_963854805.1 of Plagodis dolabraria. Classification (NCBI taxonomy): domain Eukaryota; kingdom Metazoa; phylum Arthropoda; class Insecta; order Lepidoptera; family Geometridae; genus Plagodis; species Plagodis dolabraria. The sequence continues at coordinate 1,383,351 of OY978452.1, read as the reverse complement.
GATCAGGCGATGACAAGAAGTACGGTCCAGACTTCTTCGTTAACAATGACGTTATACTTGTCACTATCAACTACAGACTCGAAGTACTAGGATTCCTTTGTTTGGACACAGAAGACGTCCCTGGCAATGCTGGACTCAAAGACCAAGTTGCCGCTTTTAAATGGGTAAAGGAAAACATAAGCAACTTCGGCGGTGACCCAAACAATGTAACAATTTTTGGAGAAAGTGCTGGAGGCGCTTCAGCTATATTTCATATCTTATCTCCATTGTCTAAGGGTCTCTTTAAGAGAGCTATATCAATGAGTGGAGTCCCAAGCTGTGACTGGTCGCTCCCATATCAGCCACGTCAACGAGCTTTCATACTCGGTAAACAACTGGGTTTGGAGACTGATGACCCTAAGGAGCTTCTAGAGTTTCTTCGAAAGGTCCCAGCAGAAAAGTTGGTCAACACAAATCCTTCAGTCTTAACATACGAAGAAGTATCAAAAAGCATAATAAAAATGTATCATTTCACCCCAGTTATTGAGAAAAATTTTGGTCATGATCATTTTATAACTGAATCTCCATTTAAACTTCTTCAAAAAGGGACTTTCAATGACGCTGATCTTTTAATTGGTCACACCGACCAGGAATCATTAATATTGGCCGATAATCTTTTAGATGTTGCAAAATTATACAACCGTTACCCTGAAATGGTCGTACCGAGAGAAATTTTGATACAATGTACACCTGACACTATTCTTGCAGCGGCGGATAAAATACGCAAATATTATTTTGGAAGGAAACCGATTGGTCAAGAAACTGTCAAAGAATTTGCCAAATATTTGAGTGAAGCTTGTTTTGTTTACGATATATATAGATTTATCTATAAATTTCCAAAAATTGGAAAAGGCAGGAGATTTTTCTACGTGCTGTCGGCCTTATCAGAAAGGAATTTCTACGGCAACAAGGGAGCGCAACTTGGCTTGTACGGCACTGCTCATATTGACGACATATTTTATATGTTTGATGTAAAGTCAGCTAATATGAAGGTTGACAAAAATAGCAAAGAATACAAGCTCATTCTCTTAGTTACCTCTGTATTTACCAATTTTGCTAAATATGGGTGAGTTTAATAGAATAATATCTACTGTAACTTATTACAATAAAATGTGTCCCATCTTGGTATAAAAATTATCAGCCCACGCTTATCTTGCTTTTCCCATTTTTAGAGTTCCGTACCCAAAGGGTAAAAACGGGACCCTATTACTGAGATTTCGCTGTCCGCCCGTCCGTCCGTCTGTCACCAGGCTGTATCTCAAGAACGGTGATAGCTAGACAGTTGAAATTTTCACAGATAATATATTTCTGTTGTCGCTATAACAACAAATACAAAAAGTTGGCCAAGTTCAAGTCGGACTCGCGCACGTTAAAACAAAAAAAGGTTAAAATATGAAGTCTAATGATGTAGGTATAGCTAATGGTACGGAACCCTTCGTGCGCGAGTGTGACTCGCACTTGGCCGATTTTTTTTCTACGAACGCGTTTAATAATTATGGCAAGTGGGTTTGTGTTTTGGTCTGTCTGTTGTTTATACTCTTTCACGAGTAAACAACAGAAGTTAATTTGAGTGAGAGTAGACTGTAGCCCGAACTATCCAAAGACGAACACTAATAAATTGTTTTCTTGTATATTTATATATGTATGTATATTACTTAAGTACTTTGTTTATATTTCCTTCGCATTAATAAGTAAGGTATTATATAAATGTGGCTATCCTGATGTCTGATACTGTAGCTAAAGGGAAGTTTTAGACAGATATATCAATGTATTTCTTGTTTTACTTTTCTTTAAGCAATTATCATATACTCGTATATATACTACATTATTGTAGAATAAATTATTTAGATTTTTGTATATTTTTATCAACCACTCTGGAACTACTTGTTGTTTTTCAGAACCCCAACACCGAACGAGTCTCTTGGGGTAACGGTCCCCGAGTACGACGTCGCGACGAAGCAGTACGTGGACATTGGAGACCAGCTCACCATCAAGGAGAATAACCTGACTGAAGAAGTAGCCTTCTGGAAGAGCGTCTTCGAAGACGTGGGTCTTGAATTCTAAGAGCCCATTATTAGTAAACGTCTAGCTGACACTATCCGATGATTAATGTTTTTGAAGTTTATCATTAATGCCACAACTTTATAAATTAGGCTGAATATAAGCTTTTAATCAAACAAAGAAATGGTCAAATAAAGTCCATACAAGTACGCGCTGCCACGTGTTTTTTATGTTCACTGTACAGACACGTACAATCTTCGATAGGGTATATTTTATCGAAGCGTACAATAGGCGTTCAAACAAGTTATTTGGTTTGTTTTAATTTTCTTCGCTATTATTTTTGTCTTCTTATTGTCAGTTATAGAGTACAGAAAAGGAATAAATGTTTATATTATTTTTATTTGTTATGTAGACCACGACCCTTCCTAAAATGAATGAGTTATGTAGACAATGAATTAACTTGGTCGCAACTAGGATCAAGGTAGTAACGACATTCTTTTTCTTGTATAAGTAATTCAGATTAATGTAAAATTAACATCCTTACAATAATAGAACCACAAAACATGTTCTTTTAAATATAAAACATACTATAAATATAACATTCAGCTCATATGCTGGCTGAATTTTCCGTATGTCAGTTTTTTTTCCACGTTCATTTAGAATCTGCATAGGTTTTCAGTATTGTATAAAAAGCCTGTGCATTTCACATGTAAGTATTTTTTTTATTTATATTAGCTATACTAGCTAATAGCTATACTACCGGTATATAACTTTTCTCTATGATATACCTAGTACTTAGTTCAAAAATTTCAAAGCTTCCTTCCTACTACGTCGTCGTCAGCGTGATGTCGTCAGCTTTTGGAACTCATACCACCGTATATGGAGATTAAATAACATATAACTATCAACTTTACGTATTGATTCTTTTATTAGATATTATTGTATTTTTCTGACGATAAAAGACTAGTTATTTTTACATTATATCAATATTTAAAAAATGCGCCATCTCGCGCCGAGTGATTATTCTATTTGCACGAAAGTAGGGCCGTATTAATCGCGGTTGAGGGCGGATTAACTACTATAGAGGTTTTGCTATTCACCTGTGGATGGTTTTAGGAATAAGGTTGAACCAAGCCAGTGTTCCACCCTCCCTCACCCCGCAAACTGGCGACGCGTGTCGTCAATGGATAATTTGTGATCGGCCCCTCTTCTCCCCTTCCATACTTTATGTTGCTTATAAACAAATTATGTCCTATTAGGTACCCTATATTTGGCAAAAACATAATGGTTTTTTTATAATTTTCAACCGATTACGGTTAAAAACCAACCGGCTGACTGCGAGTCTTTTATTTACTCACAGAATATAATATTATATTAACGCAGACACTATCACATCCCCCCGACGGTTCCCGCCTCGTCGTGGCGGTGGGGCTTAGTAGCCGTGGCTTGGTCACCCACGGTGAAGCGAAGAGGAACCAGGGGCCGTGCCGACTTGGGACATCGGCCGCTCCACTGGGCTTTGCCTCTAAGTCCAGTATGGAGCGGCAAGGGGGGGTAGGCTGCGGTGCTGTCTGCAGACAGCACCGCATCTGACGGGGAGGGGCCACGGCGGGAGAGGAGTGCCGGTATTACGGTGCGCCGCTCTCCCTACCTTCCGTGGCTACGGCGGGGCCGCCACCGTTCGATGGCGGACGCGGAGGGGCCGCAGGGGAAGAGGAGTGTCGGTATAGCGAGGCGCCGCTCTCCCTATCCTCTGTGGCCGAAGTAGCAAGCGACGAGGCTACTTATCTGACCCGTCGCAGGGGGACCTCGGGCGTCAGAAGCGGGGGTTGTCTGACGTCCATTTGCGGGCTTTCCCCGGGTGGTAGCGACGTGCCATGTGTTCTGGTGCGTTGTGAGGGGTAGCACCCCAGGAGGGGTCCGGCAACGGACAACCGTGGCGGGTTCGTGGTCGAGAGCTAAAGCGTCCCCGCGGCCCGCCGAGAAGCGGTAGAGTTGGAACACCGTGTGTTGTTTAGTCGGTAGGGGCACTTGCTGCTGTGGGAGTAGTTGGTGTCGAGCCCGACATATCCCGGCCACTTTCCCCGAGGTGGACGGGAATGCGTAAATGCATTTTTCACACGAAAATAAAAAAAAAGCACTATTACATAATATAATAATAAAAAGAAGCAATGTCTTTAATGAATACAAACATTAAACGTGTTTGATTAAAGGCCATCGCTAAAGCACACTAACAAATACTAAAAACCAACCATGTGGCACTTGTGTTGTAATGTAAATCGTATAGCATATAAAATTGTGCACGTATACGAGTACATTGAGTATTGAGTGTTAGTATCTACTAGGTGCCGCGCCGGGCTAAAATGTCCCTTCTCTCCTTCTCTACTCGTGGATGTCTTAAGAGGCGACTTAGGGTAACAAGCCAATAGGTGGGCCGCAGCGCTTCTGAGGCACGTACAATGCGATTAAAATAAGAATAGGACGGTCTCTCGGCTAACTTCACTCATATAAGTACGATCAGCAGAAAAAACATAAAAATACAGCGCCATTTATTTATACGTAATTTTAAATGTGACTCCAAATTGTTAATTTTAATAAATTCATATTTATACGGTTGACAACATAAACGCCATCTTGGTTTAATGACATCGCGGGCGTCAGGGTCTTGTTTCTCCGTCTGTGTACTACTTGTTGATATTCTTGTTTATTTTTTTCTTGTCGACTGTTTAATTTGTGTTAACTGTTTAATTTGTTTTTGTTGATTGATATATTATTTTGTTATCCGTTACTACGATTATGATGAGTATGACTCAGTTGGTCATCAGGCATTGAGCGGCATCGAAGGGCTAAGCGATTCCAATTAAGATACCTAAGTACAAAGTATTGCTAACAAATTAAATAAGTTCAGATTATTTCTGTGTTTGCTGTACAGTCACCCTCGTTTACCTACACAAAAACAAAACTGGATGTTTGTATGAGTTTTTTTATTCTACCACAACTTCTAAACGGCTTCACCGATTTTAATGTATGAGATATCGTTAGATTTATCTTAATAGCGCAAGTGACACTAGGTACATAAATACTGGTGCTTTTTAGACGCCATATAATAAATACTTTTTGTTTTTTCTTCCAAACCCATTTGTATTGGGTATCAAACAGAAGGACTTTAAAAACAATTCCATAAATAAATAAAACATGCAGTTTTTATTTCAATGAAACGATAAAACGCATAACGAAATTAAATAATTTGCAGTCAGGATTTTTTATGCCTAATAGGTTAGCCTTTGACCACTATCTCACCTGATGGTAAGTGATGATGTGGTCGAAGATGTTGTACAGGCTAACCTAGAATTACTGGCTCTCAAGGACAGCTACCGTAACACACCTTTAGGTGCTTGGCGACAGATTTTCAATTTGAGGGTGGTAGCTAGCCAGGCGGGCATTCGCAAAGTGTCCTACCACCATGCTGTAACGACTGCCATCCTAAGATAACAACCGGGACCGACGACGGCTTAACGTGTCCTCCGAAGCACGGAAGCGCTCAGTAGTAATGTCACCAGCGGTCACCCATCCAACTCCTCACCACGGCGGACGTTGCTTAACTTTGCTGATCGATTCAGAATGGCTAAGCAAACTTCGCTACGAGCGCTTCAAATCATTTATAAATCTATACTTGTTTTATCATAATTTTTTTGCACACTGTACCAAAATCTAGTTTTGACGTCACAACATGGCGCTAGGCCGATCCTATTCTTATTTTAATCGCATTGTATATAAGGCGACTATTAATTCATCAACAATACTGCGGGGGATGGTGTAGAATCGATAACTGAATGTGATCCACTCATAATTAATTTTCACATAAACAAAATTAATACTAACTATTGCCTAAGCTGTGGCGCGTTGACTTTAAGAATGATAGCGACGACAACACTCGCGGCCGCCGTGGACTAGACTCACACTTATACACACGTTCTAAGTATTCTAACGCATTGCGAGGGCAATGAACTCGGTAGGTATACCTAGTCAACGCGCCACAGCTTAGGCAATAGTTAGTACTAATTTTGTTTATGTGAATATTAATTATGAGTGGATCACATTCAGTTATCGATTCTACACCATCCCCCGCAGTATTTTTGATGAATTAATAGTCACCTTATATATCTACAGTCTATATAACATGACGCGACTTCCAATTTCCAGGTAGCAAGATGTTACATAAGGCAAAATTTGAATCTATAAGCAACTCGTGAAATATCATAGTCAAGTAACAAAGGCCCAAAAAAAGAAATATATCAGAAGATAAATACGACATCCAGAAATTAAAACTACATTTTAGTTCTTTCCATATTATAATCTTGTTTATATCCTCGTTTTTAGTTTAGGTTTCGTACGTGAACGGCACAATAGAGCCCTATAAAGGTTGAGCCGGTCTATCACTTCTTCATACAGACTTCGAAGGGTGATTACTCCTTTATTTGAGGTTTTAGGGTTAGAACTAAGCATGATATACAACATTTACCTCTTTATTATCTAGGCTTGTATCGTTAAAAACTCGCTATGTTTGCTATATCAAATTAGATAAGAACTAAACTAGATAAGAATCTGAAATTTCGGTAGGTTATCCTCACTTTAACCACGGTAATATTTTGATAATATTACCGTGCTTTAACCATCAAATAATAAAAACTTTGATATCGATTACGAAGGATTATTTCGTCGTCGTACCGATGCAATATCTTATGCATTTTTTACGGGTTGTTGCTATCTATGCTGAACCTTAAGAGAACGAGCTGACTTTCATTTGACCGGAATTGATTTCTTATCTTTACACGATAATTATGCTAGTACGTATACACACCATACAATGACGATAGCTCTGTTTTTATATAATTTGGCATGAATGAGTCATTATTATTTTGAAATCCAAATCATTCTTATCTTCAATCATAATTATCTATATAACAATCAGCGTTGCTTACGTGTCTCACCCAAAATTACTGTTTTTCACCGTCCATAATGGTGAGCAACAATCAAGGAAAAAAAATTAAATCATTCAATTTCTTCTGTTTTTTTAGTTCCAATTTTCAGATTCTATTGAAATATTTTTGGTTGTTTTATTAGTCTTCGCTAGTTTTGTGGATTTTTTAACTACGTTTGTATAACCGCAAATTGCTGACTTATTTCGTGCAACTCGGAGCAACACATTAGTGTAGTGCCGCGTTATTGTTATTATATTTCAATGTACCGCAAGCTTCGTTCATTAAATTTAAATATCATCAAAATCGGTTGAGTAGTTTATAAGTTAATTTTTTAAGATCAATGATCTGAAAAATGTATTTGTATACCTGGATAATTTAATAGTAATTGCAACTCTTGTTGGTGAACGGTTTTTTAGGTGAGTGAATGATGTCGTTATCATTATTTAAAACCTTACCAATTTCCTACCCTAACAAGTAAAAAATAACTTGTGGAAGTCAAACTATAATAATTTGCAGTCACTGTTTTGTATCAGCATGATACCGACTCAAACAAGTTATTTCCTACTTTTTATTGTTAGAAGTCGGTTACTTTAAGTAACCGACTTCTAACAATAAAACGGTTACATTCGAAGAAAATATGCTGTGACAGACGGACAGAATGACAGACAGACAAGCGCCTTTCCATATGATGACACCTGACGCATCAATTCACTAGTGACCACGACCACTTCATTGTAACGTTGTGGTAAACTATAATAAAGGACATGTTTTATATACTTATAACTACGTTATTACTATTGGCACTAAAGGTGCACATTTAGTTAATCACTGACCTTATTTCAGTGGCACATTAATATCACATTATATACCTATCCATATCCAACATAGTTTGGCTCACGGTTGTTTAGCCAAATAGGCAAATAAAAATGAAAAATGAAAGTTGCATATACCTATTACAAAACAATTCACGTCCTATTCTCAGATCTACTGCAAATACACACAAAACTTCATAGGAATCGGTCAAGCCGTTTCGGAGGGGTTTTGTTACAAACACTGTGGCACGAGAATTTTATTTAGTATAACGCGCAAAAACAATCTAATGATGAATTATACTTTGCAGGAAGAGCCATACCAGAAATAAAGCAAATAACAAAAACTACTTCTAGAAGTTCCTAAATGCAGAAATTTCTAAATAATTTCATTTACTTTTGTATATAGACTTATCTGACGAAAGTTCTCAATTTGAATTCAAAGTTTTTAATGATAGTGAACACAATAATTAAAGGGCTACTTACTTCTAGTTTGGTAAGTAATGATCATTGCTCGTGGAGATTAACAGGCGTTTCATATAGTTCTGCTATAGCCTTCACAATTTTAATGTGAGGTTCTTGTTTTTTGCTTAATATGTGTATGTCAAAGCTTGCATAGTTATTTTCTACTACCCGCAAAGAGCCGTGATTGATTTCTTCGCTTCACCCCGCCCGCGCCGCGGCAAACCAGTACCATTGAAATTCGTGTCGTTGGACCGCGCCCCGCGCCATACACCACCACGGTGTCGTATTAATGACTTAAATAAGTCCAAATATTGTCGTATCACCGCATCGTGTTCTCTATAATAGAAGTGCATCATCATATGTTCCTTGAATAGCTGTTTTACTTCGTGAGATTTTGTTACGTGCGTGAAAGGTGACCGCACCGCGGCCTCTGAAAAGGTGTGACTTCGACTACGGGAGATGGTGGAGAAAGCTATGGTATGTACATTCATTTTAGTAGCCTCAATTAAGAACCTCCCTTGTGTTTAAGAAACTCTTTTGTATAGGACCCCTACTCAAGGCTTCAGTTATATACTACGAGTACGTGTAGTGTTTGTATCTATTTAATAGATATAATACCTTGTCTCATGTACACAAGTGGTGGGGCGATACGCCAGTGGCAGTTGTAGACTAGACAAGACGTCACGTCACGGCGGCTGGATAACGACTGAACAATAGCCGGTACGGAAACTTGCGTCGAACATGATCGCTTATAGGTGAGTACGAATAGTAACGATGATTTCCTAATTTGATTTGAAAGTGTTATGTTTTTAAAAGCAGCGTATCTCTAACGCCCTAAAAATTAACTTGTAATCGTAGGATAGCAAGCACTGATGCGTTCAAACTTTCGATATTTTGTTATCGACTTGAAAACTGAGCATTATTTTCATTACTTCGCGTTTCTTTATTGCGCTCATCCGTTTGTACAATTGTTATGTGTCACGCTGATTTAGTCATTATGTAATTATTATATTGCATAAAATATTTTCAATGAAAGACTACTACTTATCTTTCACGTTGGCTATATTATGCGTATCACATAATATTAAAAACAAGGGAGTGGTAATGTCAGGATAAAACTAAGGTAGCCATCTTACCTCTTGCTATGAGCGTTACAAATAAAACCAACTGGAGTAAAACCAAAACCACCGTCTTCTTCAGAGCATCATCATCGTCTTACCGTAGCAATCTTCTGTTATCGATCTATTATGTCTTCTCTAATAACATAAATAACTAAGAACAAGAACATATTAAAAATAACTCCGTTAACAGAAATATTTATTTTTACCTATTGATAAAACAGTTATGAAAAATAACCTTTATGACAGAATTCTTGCCAAAATATGTGATGTACATCCACCACTAGTGTCATTTATAATTTTTTGAGGGCACCTGAAGCTGTCGGTCCTGATAGCTGTCTATAGGATGGCAGGCGCCTTAGCATAGTAGTGGAACATTTTCGGAATGCCCACCTTATTAGCTACCACACTCATGTAGATAATCTGTCGCCAAGCACCTAATTGTGTATTCCAACAGCTGTCCTTGAAAGTCAGTTTTTATTCTAGCTTATGCCTGTTTACCAGGTTAGACCACATCATCACTACCATCGACTGAGATTATGATCAAAGGCTAAGATCGGAACATCAACAACATCTTCGGACTCCTGTTCTACCTATTACACTTATTTGTAAATGTTCCATTTTGGGTTATACACTACAATACATATAAGTGTGAAAGTTTAATTAAGTATTATTAAGTGTTTTGTTAAGTTATACCTATATAAGCGTTTACCTTCTAACAAAAAAGTTACATGACCCGTCACATGGAATCTATGAATAACAAATTTATACTAAAGTATTTTCAGAAAGCTACTATGAAGCACATGTTGGTACATTAAGTACATAAGTATCAACAAAAGTTATGACTTTCCCATATATGAAATGGATCAATGGGAATCTCTGTGGGATCTCTGAAAAAAAAATATTACTTTACTGAGTCTGTATATATTTGAAAATATTATGTATGTTCGTAAAAAATATTAAAAATTTGAATCAAACGGTTACAATCACGATTACAACACTAGGAATAAAAATAAAATAGCGGTGCCAGGTTTTAGATTCACAAAGAGTAATAACAGGCCCTTCTCAGGTAATAGTGTATGGTTTTATAATAAAGTTTCCAAAATATATTACAGCGCTCACAGAAGAAAAAAAACAAGTTTGAATTGCAATAATTTTATAATACAGTTTGAAACACATTGATGTTTAAAAGAATGGCGCCGAGTTTCTTGCCCGTTCTTCTCGCAGTGGCTCTATATATTTCTTTTGCTGAACGTGGCATTACAATGTAGAATATTTCAATACTAAAATTAGTAATTGACCTTCATAAGAGCGTCATAGACGCCCAAATTGAATAAATGATTTTGACTTAGACTTTCCCCGTGCTTCCAAAGACCCCATGGAACCGACGCAGCTTTTAGTAACGTTTGAAACATATCCCAAGACTAGTCGTGGATTGATGCCGTCTACTAAACAATTCATCTGTAGATTTCATCCTTTCTTTCTTTATATAGGTATATAGGTGTTAATAAAGAAAGTAAAAGGTGCAAATCCGTGGCATCTGCTTACTCCTCTGAATATGAATATTATGAATGCATGAAACCCCTGATAAAAACGTCACAAAACAACGTTACATAATAATACCATGATAGTAGTTAATGCAACTGTCATATAATAGAGGGCATTAAAACATGAGTGTAGTTTTTTGAAACGAGCCGCAGGCGGGTTTCAAAATAAGATTACACGAGTGTTTTAATATCTACCTAATTGTATGCAGTTGCATACACTACTTTATTTAATCTCATGGCTTTTCTTGATTTTTCTGGCAAAAGACTATTCGTCAGTTTCGTTAAACTTCATCAGTATCGTCGGTGTTGCTTGACATTTTTGCTACTAAAGTTTTATCCAAAAAAATATTACTCATATTCGTATGTACGAAATAGCGCCGAAATGGAAAAAGTCTGTTATTGGTCTATTGGCTCGGAACCAGCGCTCACCATAGATAATGTGTACCTACTTAAATTGAATTGAAACCTTTTTGGTCGGGACACATTTAAAAAAATGTTTTAAAGCATTGTTTTGTTAGGAGAATAATGCTATAATTTAATTTTTTAATTTTCTTAAAGAAGTATGTAAATAAAATATGCTAATAAAAGTCTGTATTTCATTTCATAAATAGAATATTGCCGAATGACATTATATATAATACATTAAAAAAATATTTTAAGAAATAAAAAATTAGAAACACTTAATATCTACCTCAGAGAGTCAGTAATTCTAAGATAGCCTGAACAACATCTTCGACCACATCATCATTCACCATCAGGTGAGATAGTGGTCAAAGGCTAGCCTATCAGCTATAAATTTAAAAAAATGGATTTCCGCAATGTAACGCCTGACATTACATGACATTACAGAACTGAATAGACTCGCAGTAGTAAGTTAGTAACTATTACATAATCTAAGTTGAAGCAATGACATGACAAGATAATATAAAACTATGGCTTGCTGTTATATTTATATGCTCATGTTGGTGTACAACATTAGGTATATTCAGTTGTGATACAGACAACAGCACGCGAGCGCGAACAAAGAATATATACTTAGGTATACCTATTTATTTTATTTGTTTATAAACTCGGACATCGTCGATCTATCAAAATCAGGTGTGAGTTTTGGAATAAGTAAGAAAGGTCAGTTTACTTTTTATGTTTATTGTTTGATATTAACTGCTCAAGTCAAATGTATTAGAAATTAAGTTAGTTTTGTTGTTTTTTTAGGGTTCCGTATATAAAGGGTAAAAACGGGACCCTATTTCTGAGACTTCGCTGTCCGTCCGTCCATCCGTCCGTCTGTCACCAGGCTGTATCTCAAGAACGGTGATAGCTAGACAGTTGAAATTCTCAGTTGATGTATTTCTGTTGCTGCTATAACAATAAACACAAAAAAATGCCCAAATGCGAGTCGGACTCGCGCACGTTAAAACAAAAAAAGGTTAAAATATGAAGTTAATCTTATGTTGTATAGCTAATGATACGGAACCCTTCGTGCGCGAGTACAACTCGCACTTGGCCGATTTTTTTTAACGTTTCTTGCTGTCGCGATGGCTTAGGCGGCACAAAGTCCCGAATTAGATAAATTTTACTAAAAAAATATGGTCATGCCAGTATTTAACAGTGGTAGGTAGATAGATAAGTACGGGATGTAGGTATCCTTCTACAGACTCTGTACTACTACTGAGAGTTGTTCTGTACCCCTCGCTCGCGGCTTTACTAATAGGCTCGCCCCATTATTACATGGAAACTAAAAACATTGACTAATATGTTTATGATATTCTCTAATATGTTTGGTAAATAATGATGAGTTCCCGAAACCAAATGTATCTACACCAAATGGCGCAAATATCTACCGACACTAGCATACTTGCGCCGCTTGAAATTCAAATTCATAGTCATTTATTCAATTTAGGCGTCTACGACGCTCTTATGAAGGTCAATTACAAATTTTAATATTGAAATATTCTACATTGTACTGCCAATCGAGTCGCTCCACCGAAATAGCCTCTCAGTGTAAAGGGCTGCATGCAGCCTACGTAGGTATAGTTATCATTCGTAGGCTGTAGCCTTTTACAGTGAGTTTGTTTCAAAAAGATGTGTCAGCGCGATAAGGACACGAAAAGCGGATGGATCTATAACTAATATCTTTCTCTTCGTACCTAACTGATTTGCAAATTCTATTATGCAAAAGTAACACTGAACTTAGTTCATGTGATCATGCAACCATCGCGTGCAAGTTCGTGCGTACAGAAACAAACATTGTGGTCCTTGTGATCACAATTCACATCGCACAACACTTGTTCGGCAGTTTAATATTATGTTCGATCGCTGCGCCTGCGCTGCGCTGATTAATGTCGCGCGAACTTGCAATGGTCACGTAACCGCATTTTGTTAAGGCAAAGCTTTACGTATCATAGATGTGTAGGTGTCTTACATCGGCACGTTAATGTTAGATAACATAACCGTGACATCGGTGAGCAGATGATAGTACGAGTTATATATAACTTATCCAACTGCCTCGTTCGTGGAGTTCTGGCGTAAAGCGTCGTTTTAGAATATCGAGGTCCTGGGCGCCAAGTCTGCTAATCAATATGAATCTACAATGAACTTGGTCTGCTAAATTTTGTCAGTTTTGGTAGTCTACTAACTTCATATCGTATATATTGAGTCAATATTGATACAATCTCGGTTTCTTTTGAACTTTTTCGTAGTCTACTAACATCTTGATTCTCAAAGGGTGGCAAAATCGGTAGTCTACTATTTTTGACACATGTCACGTGGTACAAATTTCATAGATTGAGCCGTGATTGCTTTCCGACAAATTTATTTCGTAAATTTTATTATAAAAACTAACGTGGTTTTCACTCATTTTTAGTAAATAATACGGGATAACTCACGTGAATCAGTCAGATAGCTCCGACTATAGTTTCAACCACATTCGGTGGTCTTTTTCAAGGAGAGCTCGGGACGCCCGCGTTGACGTCTCGCTTAACTTATTTCGTAAAGTTTACTGAAAAACTTTGCTTGTTGAGTACATATTTGGTTGGACATGTGTGTTAGTGTATTCTCTGTGGAAGTAGAACACTTGTTTAGATAAATAATTGTGACCTAAGAACCTTAAATACGACAACACTAAATAAATTACTGTAATAGGTGCTATGAGCCGTTAGCATACCACTCGGAGACCGTCCCAAGGAATCAAAGAATCGGAACAAGACGGAATCGTTCAAGATATGTTCCCAGTATAAAGACGAAAGTCGAAGAAGTGTGGATCAAAACGCTGCATCAACCGTACCTATCAGGCTATCACATTCCCACAGCTGTGACATGGAACTTCCTCAGTAAGATGTGCGCTATGATCCACTATGAAGGCGTGGTGAAGAATGGAAGATAGTAGGCATTCTTCAAAGTTTTCAGACCACCTCCTCAAAAGGCCTCACTAACGGTCACCTATCTAATCAGTACCTAAATGCAGATAATGTTGTTTAAGCTCATGAACTAGTCAAGCCTCGCTACAATCACTACTAATACGCGACACATGTACCATTAACCTCTCGCAGTTAGATAAAAACTACCCTATGTCCTTCCCCATGTCTCAAACTATTTCCATTCTAAATTTCATGCAAATCGGACCAGTAGTTTTTAAATTTGTTCGTTGTAGAAGTAATTACAAACTTGTTTCAATGCCATTTACCCTCAAATAATTTTTCTCGCAGCTCTTGCTTTACATTATAGCCATATGGTGATAGGCAAGACATTCACTGGTTTGTTTTACAAAACACAAGACACCATTTTGTAGCTTGTCACGAGTAAAAATAAAAAACTTTAGACATCACTTTATAGCATCTGAAAAAACTGAAGAAAACACTGCACATAGATATAACACTATTATTTGTTGAAAATAAATTATTAGTTCACCGTTAACTCTACAATTACTCACTCATACAAAAAGTTGAGATTTGTGGCATATATATATGTGTGTATATCAATCTAAAGATTATATGTCTGCCACACATAATAACTATATTTTATTTAAAATTACATTCACAAGCTCTTTACAGAACTAGGTATAATACAAAAAACAATGGATATAATAAGCGTGTGAAAAAAGTTCTTATAATGATAGATAGGTACTTTAGTTTACAATAGGTTTTTTAAACAATTATTGTAAATGTGGAATTGTATGTAATATTTTCATGACATGCTTGGATGAAGAGGACTGCCCAGTCCTCGCAGTGCATTATCACAGAAACTGTATACTTGGACGTCCTAACTGCAGACATTGTAATCCATTTCTTCAAAGGTAGTAGGTTAGTACTGCAGGAGGCCGTAGTGGTGTAGCTGTGGAGAGAAATGTAATTTGCATATTAATAGTAAATACATTACCTATTATTGAGGGCACTATTATTAACATGTACACTTTGTCAGATATGTTTCAAAATTCCGTGATATAATGATGTGAGCCTATTGTCATCTACTGAGGGCAGTTCATACTCTATCAATACAGAAGCATGCTAAACCAATGATGTTGTGCAATGGGTGGTTAGTCCGTGGCATATACCAACTCCTAGTGTTGTTGCCAAACATGTTGAGTTAGGAATTATATCTTGAATTTGTTCCGGCATTAGCTATCATTCCTGTTGCCATGGAAAATAATTTTTCTTTCATTCTTCAAAACTTCTTTCTTGAGGTCTCTCTCAGACGGTACACATAATTAGTTATAGCGAAATTTTAAAATAAAATATGGTAGGTACATATCAATTATTAGGTAATTGCACTTTGTGATTATAATATATCTAGTACCTATTACTCTTTCAGTTTTAACCAACAAAATAGTAAGTTAAGACGAAGTTTCTTTTATAGAAAAGCAATCAGCTGACATCGTCGTTGTTTTTTAATACTGGCAAATGTAACACGTCTCTTATTGCCATTGAAAGTTACGAAATTTAATATATCAGTTTATTTTAAAGATTCTTTCAGATGTGTTTATGCATCTAAACAATTATTTTAATTTAAATAAAAATATGCGGTTATAATAGTTTGCTATAATCTTATAATACGTGTTTTTATCGGTAGATTTCTTTTTCTGAATACACTGACTTAACCTACTCTTCTGTGTTTAATTTGTGGTATGGCAATAACGTTAAGATTCATAGATTATCATAGATTCATATTCATATGGGGTTAGTATTCTACTCGCACCGATTCTTATCGCAATCGACTCGGAATGAATCTATGCTGAATATGAACATGTAATTAGTAGACTCGGCCCCTGATTTCAAGCGTTGTTATGTTCTCAGACAAATACATTCTTAGTCTGCGTTAATATTACATGGGAGAAAAATATATCTGGGAAAACGTGGATAAACATCCACGAATGTATCAGATGACGACAGAACGATCCAGACACCTTTACCAGGGATTTAACGATGTATGGTATAGTATAATATAATTAATTTAATTTTTGAGTACCTACGTAACTACTTGTGTTATTTTTTTGTTTCTGATAGATATAGGTTGGCAGAACACTATACAATAATGGCAAAAGTGAAGGTATCTCAAGGCTGGCTGGAAGGGCTCCTGGACCTGGTGACGGGAGACGGACAGTACTACAGCTTCAAGGGGATCCCCTACGCTACTGCGACCACCAGAAAAGGTGACAACACGTTCAAGTATTCAACAAATCTTGAGATTTCTAAGATAACTTAGTTTTTGATATAGACCTCATAACAAAAATGGTCAAAAAATCAATAAAAAACATTATATACATAATATATTAGCGGCCCGCCCCGGCTTTGCGCGGGTAATTGCGACTATAAATTGAGATGTAATAAGCTATACTATCTTTCAATTTGAATCAAATTGCACACGGTGTGTAAATAAAAAATAAAATTGATTTAGTAGTTTAGGAGTCCATCGCGGACAAACAACAAAATGTTT
The DNA here is from genome assembly GCA_963854805.1 of Plagodis dolabraria. NCBI lineage: Eukaryota > Metazoa > Arthropoda > Insecta > Lepidoptera > Geometridae > Plagodis > Plagodis dolabraria. The sequence continues at coordinate 1,366,462 of OY978452.1, read as the reverse complement.
TGTGTGTGAGTGAAACGAAGCGGAAAGGATGTAACACCACCAAACATAGCTCCTATACGGCTCTGTGGTCGGGAGTACCGGTGACTAACAGAGCCTGCAGGGTGTTGGTGTGAACGAATATATGATCGAATATGAATGTGTGAGTCGAAGACTTCTCTGGGTGAGGCTTAAAGTTGGGCTTACTCGACTGTTTGTTGTGGGTGCATATGTACCGACTGACATGGGTTCGAGGAAGTCCTCTAAAGCCCAAAGAGAAAGAGAGGATAATGAAAGGATTGTATTGTTAGGAGATTTTAATGGATGGGTAGAAACAAAGCGAGATGGATATGAAAGGGTTCTTGGTGCTTTTGGGGATGAACGAGTGAATGAGTGTAGCCTAAGTTTGCTTGATTTGTGTCTGGAATTAGGTCTCTGCGTGACAAACACAATGTTTGATCACAAAAAGATCCTTTACAAGGGTAGAAGGTGATTCAAGAAGTATGATTGACTTTATGATTGTGGATGAAAGGCTGAGAACGAAAGTATTAGACACTCGGGCGTAACGCGGAGTCGGCATCGATACAGATCACTACCTGGTGGTAGCACGTGTAAGTGGTCTTTTTCATCGATGGCGAATCCTAGAAATAACATAACATATTTTTACAAATCAGTAAAAAAACCTTAAGAAAATATGTACGAAAAATATCTGGTGACGTGAAAATTTTCTACTGAGCCGATGTGACATAAATTTAATGTTTTTGAAAATTATTTTTCAAATATTTTACATTATTAAATGTTAGTAAATATTTGTTATTTTAATGTAGACAACGACACTTTGTCTGCCGCAACTGGGATTCCTATTGCCTCCGCTGCATTTTTCTAAATCTTATTCGGGTTCATACATATAAACATGCCCGATAAAAAATAAATTAAAAGAACTACAAAACATGTACTAATTGCTTAATGGATATTGATGACGTAAATTATTCGTTGTATACATGTACTAGCGACCCGCCCCGGCTTCGCTCGGGTGCAATGAATGCAACATCACATTAGAAACCTCTAAAATTATCAGTGTTTATCTTACTAGATACTACATGGTATAAGACAAATCGCGCTCTCTTACTCTATGTATGTTTAGATCTTTAAAACTACGCAACGGATTTTGATACAGTTTTTTAAATAAATAGAGTAAAACATATAAACCTTCCTCTTGAATTACTCTATTTATTGGTATGGTGGTAGGGCACTTTGCGAATGCCCGCCTGGCTAGCTACCACCCTCAAGTTGAAAATCTGTAGCCAAGCACCTAACGGTGTGTTCCGGCAGCTGTCCTTGAGAGCCAGTAATTCTAGGTTAGCCTGAACAACATCTTCGACCACATCTTCACTTACCATCAGGTTCGTCAAAAAAAGAAAAGTTATAAAAATAACTGCATTAAAATCCGCTGCGTAGTTTAAAAGATCTAAGTATACGTAGAGTAAGAGAGCGGTAAGCGCGCTTTGTTTTATACCATGTAGTACATGTAGTACCTCGTGGGATTACAATGGGGTTACAATTGCACCTCTCATGTCTTCCTGTGGGAGTCGTCAGAGTCATGAGAAAAATGTCAGAAAGTGGGCAGCAACCCATTCTGAAGAACTGCCAAACTCGTCTGTCTTACACTGCGGTCCCCAAGACGTCTATCAGTCTTCGGGATTATGGCCAACCCCCTCCCTGGCCTGGGGGAGGCATATGTTCAAAAGTTGAGCTAATGGCTGTTTATGATGATGATGATACATGACATGTATGTTTACCTAATCTGCGAATTTAAAAATCAACTCAAACGTTGTCACGTCGATAGAATGTATTTTGCAGAAAGGCTATTGTTATTTGGAGTTGTTAAAACTGACATTATTAAAACTTACCTAAGTATTTGACATAATTGTATTGTTATATACCTTTTGCACTTACGAATTGTAACGAAAACGCCATGATGCCCGACTAATTTTTAAAGCCCTTAGTTCAAAAATAAAACTGGGTTACTTACCTTCTCCCCAAACAGGTACAGGACACGTAGATTTAAGTTTGTTTCTTGACCACAACAGTACGTACATACAAACACATACTTTTTATGGGATAGGAAGGCAAACGACCAGGCGGCTCACCTGGTGGTAAGTGATCACCGTCGACCACAAACATCCGCAACACTAGAGGTCTCAAGGATGCGTTGCCGGCCTTTAAGGTGGGCTCGACTATTATAGACTAGCAAATTGAGTAAAAGACGTCATCAACATAAAGAGTTTACCCGAAGTAATCACATGTTTAGTCAGTTTGGAGCCCAAGTGGATCAGAACTTCGTCACAAGGTCTCGCTTCAGCAGGATCAGAGCACATGCTCGAGTATTAAACAAACACGCAGACAAACTGTCGTTAGGATGTATTGAAGCTATAGCGAGTATCTAGGCGCGCTTTCTTAAGTTGTTAGGAGAATTTGAATCTCTTCTTTTCATAGTCGTACACGTATTATTGTTTCCATTTATGTACTTAGTTATTACATGTCTGTGTGTCATATAGACCTTGGCTAAAAATCAGCACTGTAGGTTCGATTCGATCCGCAACGTGAGTGTTTTGGCCGGTCTAATTTATAATCTAAGCTTATAATAAAACTGTAACAGGTCCAATTTTGTACAATGACGATATTTTGAAAATAATTTTTGACAGCACTCTGTAGCTGATACTGATGCCAAAACTGTCTTTTTTTAAAAAATTGTTTGTCTGTCTGTCTGTATCCCGGCCGCGCATCACTTCAAAACTACTGAATGGATTTAAATAAAACTTAGCACGATTTGAGTTCATACTACGAAAAAGGACATAGGTTCCCCTGGGAAAGGGGACGAAAGTCAAAATGTACACTTAGTTGTAATTTATTAACGCGTAGTCTGATTTCAATCATTATTTTTTTGTTAGAATGGTGGCCATCCTTCGAGGGCATCCCTGCACCCCACAGGTAGCCCAGCACCCCACGAGCAGTCTGGCACCCCACGGGCAGCCCGGCACCCTTATTTAGTTTTGCAAGCTTGCTAAGATAAAAGTCTAAAATCGGGAACATTTGATTCGCCACAATAAGTTTTTTTAACTATCTGTCTTTTGCCGGATACATTTCGGAGACTACGCAATGGAAGTGCACAATCTAATATATTTAAGTTCTACCGCCACTCAAAACCGCAGTTTTCAAATCGAAATATTAAAGAAACGCACAAAGTACTTTGCGTCTACATTTATTGTGCGAACCGCGAAGGAACTATCTGAGTAACTTAACATGAATACTGTCTTCTGGAAAATACAACCCGGGAGTTTTCAAATCCAAAGTAAAGAGCTTCTTTCTGAGCTATGTTTTGCTAAGAGTGCTTCACCGCTTCACAGAGCGTTGTGAGATAAACAGTGCTGAAATGTGAATAATTAGTCTGCAGGGAGGGCAATCCCAAACGAAGTCGCAGGTACAGCTAGTATTTAAATATGTGTGAAACTCACGAGAATTTCATTTTAAAAACTATAGGTTCACCCACAGCAACACGCTGACCCAGGACCTTTTTTGGACATAAGGTACACGAACACGACAGCAATGTGTTTTTTTTGTTTGTTTCTTATTGTATACACTGAGAAAAATGCCTTTGGACCTTAAATCGAATTTGACCTTTTACCGTTGAAATGTAACTACGCAAGATGAATTCACAACACTTACGATGATTTTCACCACGCAAAGCGAATTCAATAAAAATATACCATGTATTATCATAAAAACCACCGTCAAAAAATGCCTTCAGTAAAGTATTTTCAGAATTGAACGTAATACGATAATAATTGCAGTATTGACTATAAAATATGCGTTATGTTTACGGCGGTTTATATACGGTGATTATCACTATAACGTACGGCTTAATCGGCCTCATCGAAAAGTCAATATTTAAGAAAGACCACAAAATACACCTAACCTAAAATTAAGACGAAATTAAACAAACACGAAAGTTTACAATAAACGCACTTACGCGATTTTTTCCGAAACATACAGAATTATACGCCTTACTATAAAGTCAATATTTAAGTAATGTCACAAAATTCGCCTTAAATTAAAACGAAAAGAGTCCAACACGAATGTTTTCAAACGACACACGTACGCGAATATCACTGAAACGTGCGGCATAATTCGCCTTACCATAAAGTCAATAGTTAAATATTACCACAACGTACACCCTAAATTACGACGAAAATATACAAATACGAAAGTTATTGAACGACACACGTACGCGAATATCACCGAAACGTTCTGATAAATCGGCCTCATCGTAAAGTCTATATTTAAGTAATACTACCAAATTCACCTGAAATTAAAACGAAAAGAAACCAACACGAAAGTTTAAAAACGACACACGTACGCCAATATCACTGAAATGTGCGGCATCATTCGCCTTACCATAAAGTCAATAGTTAAATATTACCACAATGTACACCTTAAATTACAACGAAAATATACAAATATGAAAGTTATTGAACGAATCACGTACGCGAATATCACCGTAACGTACTGATAAATCGGTCTCATCGTAAAGTCTATATATAAGTAATACCACAAAATACGCCTTAATTTAAAACGAAAAGAAACAAACACGAAAGTTTAAATCGTCGCACGTACACGAATTTTGCTAAAATATACGGATTTATTCGCCTGAAAATAATGTCAATAAATAAGTAATACCACAAAATACACCTTAAATGAAGACGAAAATATACAAATACGAAAGTCTACAATTGATGCACGTACGCGAATTTCGCCGAAACATACGCAATTATTCACCTTACCATAAAGTCTATAGATAAATAATACTACAAAACACACCTTTATTAAAACAAAAAAATACAATCAAGAAAACTTTCTAACAAGGCACATACGCGAAAATAATCAAAACGTACGGCATTATTCACCTTATTATAAAGTCAATAGTAAAATATTACTACAATATACACCCAAAGTTATAATGAAAACAAACAAATACGAAAGCTTGTAGACGACGCAAGTACGCAAGTATCATTGAAACATACGGATTAATCGCCCTCATTGAAAAGTCAATATTTAAGTAATACCATAAAATACGCCTTCAATTAAAACGAAAGGAAACGAACACAAAAGTTTTCAATCGACCCTCTTACACGAATATTACCGATAAGTTTGGCTTATCATTAAGTCAATAGTTAAATACTACGACGAAACACACCTTAAATTAAAACGAAAAAAAAACAAACACGAAAATTTTCTAACGACAACGTAGGCGAATGTCACCGAAACGTTCGGAAATCGTTGAATATTGTCCCAACATACACCAAAAATTACAAGAAAAGAATGCAAATATGAAAGTTTTTTAACGCCGCATATCCGCAGAAATCTTCGAAACTTTCGGCATTACTCGCCTTTTCATAAAGTCAATATAACTTAAATACAAATTGATCAAAAACTACAACGTAAACAAAAAAAATCATTTTAATTATATTTGCGAGCAAATTAATTCATTATTTTAAAGATTATGATTATACTAGTTATTAATTATATTACAAAATTAAGTGTAGTGGTAGGGATACTATTTAAAAATTCTTTGCGTATATTTTGTATAGTTATTTTTTGTATAGTTAGGTATGGCTTGTATCTTCTCCTAAGTATGATAGGAACGGTTCTTCCTTAATGGTATATCAATGGACGGAGGGACTTTGTGACGAGAGACAGTCGGTTAATGAACCTACGTTGTATGACAACCAGTTTATGAATATTAAGATCATTGGTGACAGCCCTGAACTTTTTTCTAGATAATATATACCTACTCTGACGTGAACGTGAAGGGAGTTCGCTCTAGTGTACGTGGCAGTTGTGCTTAGAATGAATGCATTGATTGTACCTACAATGCTAAAACTACATTTATCAGAACACATCCTACCTTTCTCCTAAATCCTAGAAACCTACCTCTAATAGATTTCCATTGTCTACACTTATCTGTAGCAATCATTTTCAATTAAGTATACATTTTTAAGTTAAGCTTAGGTGTGTGGCATAGGCTCTTAATTAGCCATTCCCTTACAGGATTAACATACAAAAACGGTAGCCGAGTCTTCCAGAGGTTCCGTATGCATCTATATAAGCACAGATTAGATAAGTATATCACTTCTTTTATCTTGAGGGAATGTCGCCATTTTTATACCTGGTAGTTTATAGATATATACAGAAAAGCAGCGGTTTATAACATCTCGGCAGTGTCCTTGAAATAATTACCTACGCCCGCTTGGTAGACAAACACGCGATAGGGCTGCCTACTAATTGTCACTCTTTAGATAGGTAGGCCCTATTTGATATAATTTTGCTTATTGCATTGTGTACAATTACACCAAGTCGCTAAACCGATAAATAAGTAACATTACAAATAAAAAATGTTTTGTCCGGTTGCAGAGTGCTCTAGGTGCTTACATATCGTGTTAGGTATAGGCGAGAGAAACACACGGAGGTACATACTGAAGCCAACCTAACATAGGTAATTCGGCCAAATCACTATCGTATTCTCTAAACAACACCTTGCAATGAAAAATTGTTCAGCCAGACGTTTAGATACAGGTCATACAATCGATCAGTGATCACTGATCACGTAGAAATACGAAAACTATTGTAGGTAGGCACTAGAAAAACATTTCACTTGCTCTTGTGCAATCAGGAGTACTGTAGGTAAAGTTAACTATAAACTTTCTGTATGTACCTACAGAATATTATAGGAACCTACACTACTCACAACTAAATTAGCCGTTGAAAGCATTATCAACCTACCTAATTTTATCATGAGGATTTAAAGACGAAATAATTCGTAATGAAGATGTGATGATCACAATGGGCGGTTTTCTATAACGATAAAAATGCCTTCAGTAAGGCAAAATTTGTGGTAGCGGCACGGGTAAAACCGTCTTAGAATTTCGTTGGATAAAACAATGTTGCCCGCTGATAACAATCTTAGCCATTTATGACCCAAATAATTTAATATAATAAATTTTATTGCCGGAAATTTGTCTATTATTAGTTATAAATTTAAATTAAATTAAACCATTGTAAACATATTGTAGACACTTAGACCACTCACAGCGGACACGAACTGATTTTAAATAGAATTTCTCTTTCTTCGGCTTATATTTTGAATTTCTATGGGGGTTTATAAAAAATCACGCAATATCACAAGGGGAAGGGGGGTGTAGTAAGATATCACGTGTATTTATTTTTTCATCCGTTCATGTACTAGTACAATATATGTTTTTTTGCATAATTACACCATTCCTTTAATATTATTTTTAAGCCTGTCAAAATTAACCTGCAACCTTCCTATCTAGACATTTTAGTCAAGGTCCTTAATTTCAGAATAAAATAAATTATACTTTATTATAGTATTTAACGATAATATTCTAAAAATCAAGCGAAGCTACGTGTGATTAAAAGTTAGTATAATTATCTAGTTTTGAATACCGATTTTAATAAAAAGGATACAATTAATATTTATGTCCTTTGTTACAATTTATATTTTTTTCAATAATTATTTGAATTGCTTTGTCGACCATCGCTTGTAATATTGTTAATTTGAAATCGACAGAATTTTTGGCGACCTATGCGACTCGGATTTTTGGGAGTTTGCATTGGCAACACTGCTATCTAGTTTATCTTTTCTCGTCGTTTCGTGTCCGTGCGTGCACGCAGCCACGCATAGCACAGTTTGAGTGCATGTTTCGTCGATTTAATTAACCTATTAATAAAGTAAGATATGGACTAATACGCGCAAGGATTAGTTATCAAAATGGATATATACGTTCCGGGGTAAGTAATCGTATGTTACTGCAAAGGTTATGTTTGTGCTTGCTTGTGTTGGCGTTTGCAAAGTTGCTCATGCAAATGAGGTTAGTTTTAATAAAACCACATTATTACACTGACGGACAATATACTGCATCAATGTTCAGGATTATTGTCCGTGGCATGGTGCATCAAAATGGTAACAGCGGAGGTTTGACGGCACATCACAACTTTATCAGAGATTTTAGAAGCCCATGTGGTACCTTACATGGGATTCATGGACGAAAATTTTACTCAAATGCAAGATATTGCTCAAACACACGTCACTGCACAATGGGTGCCGGTGAAATTACAGGCACATGAGACTTAACAACTTTATGTCTCACTGGTTGATGGGCGCAGTGCAGTTTGTCACTTGTGATGAAATGCATCTGTTATAGGCAGAAGTACTTCTTAATACTAGGTGGACCTCGTGCTTATTCCATCACAAAAAATACTATCAAGCCGGTAAAGTCTGCATCACATAAGAAAATTTAACTCTACCTACATGCTACATGCTATGTTTATTTAAATGTGGTCTATTCTTTGTATTGAAAATTGAATTTTCCAACAGGCAGGACCATTTCAATCCAAAGGAATGCTTCGGGAATTTTATATATAATACGATAAAAAGTTACAAAAGCTTTTAGAAAGAGGCAAGCTACGAGCGATTCCAGTGACTTTTCATATCTGGACCCCAAACGCCGTGTCCTATGGACTTATCAATAATGGATGAATGTAAGTATCTCACGTATGATATGTTTTTTTATTGTTAATGAATCTGTAGATTACGCTTAAAATATACATAGGTACAGTTGAACATTTAACCTCCTCCTTTTTTAAGTCACTTTATAAATTGTATTTTTTAAGATCAGTCCATTAATTCAAATTTTTAATTAACTTCCAAAAAAGAGGAGGTTTTCAATTCGTCGTTTTTTTTTGTTTTCATAGATCATAACTTCATCATGTATAAAGTGATTTGGAAAATTATTTTCTTATTTGAAAAGGTTCATTCAAATTCATGAAAATCGGTTTGGTTTCAGTTGGTCGTTCTAATTTTTTTTTAATTATGATATTTTGACAAAATTGAACCAACCCATTTTTTTAAGATTGTCATTGATACGATAAAGCTACTGAACCATTTTTGATAAGGTTTTAATATAAGCAAAAGAAAATTTAAAATTAGTAAACAAATGACAGAGACATAATGTAACAAAGATTACAAAACTACAACAATATTACAAAATTGAGATTGATTGAGATCATCCACCTTTCGGAAGAAGTCGGTTTAAAATAACTTGTATTCGAATAGTATTAACAGTACATATATATGACATTTGTTATGTAGGTGTCTCAATTTTATTTTTTGGCCATACTACCTCATATACTAAACATGATAAACCCGTCAAGCTTGGCCTCAATAATTCATTTTTGTAGGCAAAAAAAAACCAACAGAGTAAGGTTCAACCTAAAATATATGGTAAACGCTGGTTTTAGAAGAACTTTTTTTAATAATTTAATTATTTATGTTTGATTTATAACTTTTTACGGTAAAATTTTAATACAAATAACTTTTTGATTTCAGTTGAGGCAGACATTGTAGAAGAAAACTTGCAATAACTATTGCTGTACAGGGTGAAACACCATGGACCGAACTAATTACATTGGGATACTACATCAAAAATCCAGCTTCAAATACTGTATGATGAAAAAGGAACTATAGGACTACCTCAATGAGTATCGTTATATTTTTTATGTATGTGTGCATGACTGTTTCCCAATCGTTGACATAGATACAATTAATCGACCTAAATGTCATGTTGATACTGATTTCCATATTAATAATTGATCCTAATAATGTTCAACCACTATAAGATTATACATACTACCAATACCGCTAATAATATCAGCGATAATATCTCGATTGAGTGACGTAATATTAGAATTTCTTACACCTCCAGTTATCATATTCGTGAGATTATAATTTGTATTTATTTCTTATTGACCATATTTTATTACTTTAAGACTTTAGAAACTGTTACATTATAAATGTTAATTATTAAAATCTGTAAATTTTTTAAAATTTGTAATAATACTGAAAAGGATCATTATAGAAATGAACAACCTTTGCTATGTATATTATGCTACCCTGAAATCGCAAAAAAGTATCAGATATTCACACAATAACTTGATTTACCCTCGCCCAAACTTATAGAACAGCTAATATTTTGCAATTTCAAGGTTGGTGTCGTAGCAAAACTTATTCATAAAGATAAATACAATTATTAATACTCGATACTCAAAAGACAATAATAAAAGAATATAATGTGTAAAAATTGTTTTATTCTATCTTATGTCAACAGATCTATTCTAAAGAGAGTTAGGAAGATAGGCAGGTAGGACACGTAGGTTCGTACGGTTTGTTTTTCTGTATGTATTTGATGTAAACAATATAATTAATATTGATATCCTTTTACAGCATCATGCGAGTCTGGGCAACGACATTTTAAATACACGCAACATAATTCTCTAAAGGCGTGATTAGCTGCTTTCATCTAACATCATCAAGTTCATGTAAGAGACGTTGAGCCGCTACGCTACTGATGCAATTTTCGTGTGACTACTCATGCAAATTATGAAATATATCAATAATTACAAATTACTGCAGTTCTTTTCAAAATTTCGTAGCGGCCAATTCTTCTATTATGAGAACTTTATGATGGTAAAGCAAGTTAATCACACCTTTTATGAACTGCGTTACCTGCCGTCACATAGATTGGTTATCGTTATTAACAAAACGTTATAATTAGTAAAGAAAACTCAATATACCTTACAAAACTTTTAATAGAGCCTATCTGTACCGTTACTTTCGACTTACTTTAAGATAAAAGATCGCTTTAGTATTTAATAATATACTGTATTTACAAAACGTTATGGTTAGTAAATAAAGCTAGAAGTACCTTACAAAACCTTTAATAGAGCCAATCCGTACCGTTCCTTTCACCTTACTAAAAGGTAAGGATCGCTTTAGTATAGAATAATATACCGTATTTAAAAAACGTTATGGTTAGTAAATAAAGCTAGAAGTACCTTATAAAACGTTTAACAGAGCCAATCCGTACCGTTCCTGTCGCCTTACTAAAAGGTAAAGATCGCTTTAGTAGAGAATAATATGCCGTATTTACAAAACGTTATGGTTAGTAAATAAAGCTTGAAGTACCTTACAAAACCTTTAATAGAGCAAATCCGTACCGTTCCTTTCGCCTTACTAAAAGGTAAAGATCGTTTTAGTATAGAATAATATGCCGTATTAACAAAACCTTATTGTTCGTAAAGAAAACGCAAAATGTATTTCAAAACCTTTAAAAGAGCCGTCATACCGTTTCGTTTGCCTAACTTAAAGGTGAATATTACTTTAGTGAATAGCATATAAAACGGTTAATAAGGACAAAGTAGCCCTAAATTAAAGTAAAACTATTAAAATGAACAGGTATTTCTGTTTATACTAAGACAGAAAACGTGTTACGAGTAGATTTTAATCGCTTAGTGGACAGGTTTAAACACAGTTACTAGAGATGCAAATTTCCTCAAGACAAAGTGGATTAAGCCTTATTCGAGTCAAATATTGCTGCAAAACGTTTGACAGGTATGCTCTTGTTTACCATTATAATCGCCTTACGGAAATCGAATCTCACGTTCATACACCTACATTCTTTTATTACTTACCATGTTTAGTACTATACATTTAAGCTAATCTGTACATTTCGTAAGATTGAAAATGTCATATTAGAGCTGTAATCGTGGTATCGCAGCTTGTTGAATTCGCCTTCACTGTACCTCGTTTAACGGCTTCTACGTTGGAAGGCGTTTTTGTCCGTATTTACGTTTGGTCGGTTTTTCGCCTTCATACCATACAAAATGGCCGTTATTAGGGCGCTTTTGACTTAAGATTTTTCTCAGTGTAGGTACAATGATTTGCTATTGTGTTCCTTATGTCTCCTTATTTCTCTTTCTTTCTTTCAGGAATATGATCTAAAATATGTTAAGGATACAAAAATAAAACACCCCCTTCGGCACTTTAGTTAATTTGAACAAACATAGCAAGCAAGTGTTTCATAATGCTTGTAAATTATCGTTGACTGTGGAACAAACATAATTACATACAACCAACCAACTATACAAATGCTCGATCTCTCTAACATGCCACAAAGTGTTCGAGCCCCGGACTGATCTGTCAGCACTAAGCAGGCTGATGTAGATGACGTGCAGTTCACGGTTGACTTGGTCACATCGACCTTACTTTCCTACAGTACCTAGTTACATAGAGGAACAATATAGTACTCTGTGTCAGAAGGAATACTGCGCAGTTTGCTAAATTATTTATTTGTGTTGTCTGGTCCTATTGGCAGAGACCGGTTTTGGTGTAAAGAGGATTCAGTTTATTGGTTCTAAGTAGGTAAATTATAGTAAAATCAACCGCAGCAAAACTCCTTAAGATTGCATTTGCTTTGATCGAGCTACATATAACACATAACTGTCATTAACACAGCGTAAAGACATTACCAGAATAAAAACAACTTTATGACCAGCTCTCAGGGTTTAATTTTCTAGTGAATACCTACTACGATGTATACGTACTACTATGTATACTACTTGGATGTATACAATATCAAGTCTTTAAATTTTACTAACGATCGCATCTCGAGCTGAATGAACGTGGTGTCGAGTTACTCGTATTGAAACTAAAATTTATCTGACCATAAGATTTTCATATCTTATCCTGTACCTACAGTACTTAAACGCGTTGTTATTAAGAGTGGGAGCAGGTTAGCGGTATTGACGTAAGTTTTTATTTGACGAGATATATTTTTATTTACATATATATTTAACTATTAAGCTACAAACACTCGGTTTCCGTAACGCAAATAACGTAAATGCCGTTTAATCCGTTGTCAAACGCAGATTGTTGCTGAAAACTTCAAAAGACTGTTTGTTATTGGTATTGTCAAATCTCCAATCATATGTCATTTCATAAAATGTTTGGTATCCAATACTTTTTTGCATGATGAGGGTTTGTTAATGTGCACTTTGCTAAGTAATTTCTCAAAATGGACCAAATTAAGTAACTAACGCCCAAAAAGTATAAAACATATAAAAAAATATTGCGTTAATTAAGGTTTTTGGCATACAATTTGGTGTGCTTTCCCTAAAAACAGATAAGATGGCACAATATCATAATTACATTTATACGAGTAAAATATGTTTACTCTAAACTCACATAGGACGAGACAACAGTACCTATAGTTAACTAGATACCACTAAATATTACCCACGTCAACCTCCTCGTTGCGTACATTCTACATAAATAATATTATGCTCTATGAACCTATACGGCCATGCCAAGAAATGATTGGGCATTCATTTCTTGTCCGAACAAAAAATACAACTTTGTGCCTTAAAAAAAGACTTAAAACTAGAAAATTAATAAATATTAATTAAACTTTATATTGAAAAATGCTTTTTAAAAGCTTTTTGAGAGTAAACAGATTGTTGAATATGACGGCTGATTCTGTACAGCTATAGCTGCTCCTGAATTCGACGCGCTTAAATTTTGGTGGAATCTGCCAACGTCGCGTCGTAAGTCGTAACTGTTTTAATTAATAAAGCCTAAGCACACTATCCGTGGGTGATATACTAAATAAGTGGAAATATCTAGTGGTAGGCTTCGAGCAGAGCTTGTCACCACCCATCAGACAAATCCACGTCGTCTAACGGCTTAGTCGTATTCTGGCATGGTGACAGGTTGAACAGTTACATTATTGAAAATAAACACAGCATTATTATAAGTTCCGGAGAGCTGGGACACGACTCACCGTTAGCCGAACGACTGTAAATAATAGGGGGCCCGAACATTAGCTACACATGAATGATGGCCCGGCCGTCTTGCTGAAGACAGGAGCCGATGGACAAGCCTAGGGGCTCTGGCGTCCTTGCGGGCCATATACTAGCTGTAATTTGAAGCAGAACCTTGCGTGTGTATTTCTGAGTCGGCAGGTAATTCCGTGTTTTACTGCCGCTCTTCCACATACATCATTCTATACCACATAAATGGATGCACGTCCTCTCACTCAAAGTGTAATATGTTTCTTCATTGTTAAGTAGCTTTGACTGATGTCCAGTGAAAACTATGTCTCAATATTCCTCACATGTCAGCTTCCATAAAAATAGTCGGTATATATGGAGACACAAGTCAATAAATCGGGATGGGATGCATACCATCTTTAATCGAAATACCATCTTTTCGAAGCTTTGATCAATTTTGAAGCGCGCTCGTAGAGACGATTGCTTAGCCGTTCTTAAACGATCAGCAGAGTTAAGTCCGCTGCGGTCATTAATTGGATGGGTGATAGCTAGTGACATTACTATTGAACGTTTCCGTGCTTCGGAGGGCACGTTAAGCCGTCGGTCCCGGTTGTTATCTTAGGATGTCAGTCATTATAGCATGGTGGTAGGGCATTTTGCTGCCTGTCTATCTACCACCATCAAGTAGAAAATCTGTCACCATGCACCTCACTGTGTGTTTCAGTGACACCTTCGACCACATCATCACTTACCATCAGGTGAGATAGTGGTCAAAGGCTAACCTTTAGGCAAAATAAAAACTTTATTGGGATCCTATCTTTAGGAGTCTGTTTGTTTCTCTTCTTGTGATGCATCCACATTTGCGGATGCTGTGATGCAGGTCTTCGACTATAGCATTAACAAGTTAAATCACATTTACAGTAGGTATAGGTAAAAGGGGAATTGCAAGCTAAGTCTCATATGTAAAGGAAAACTCGTTTTAGACCGGTACCGGCCACCCAGTCACGGTAATGTTATCTATACAGTACTCGTATTTCAACTTCATAGAAACGGACGAAACGCGAGTTATACCTACGCGCCTCGATCTCGGCCTGCGCTCGGTACGCAGACAGTCGCGTCTGTGCCGCAGTGACGAATGGACGGTGTGTTATTTTTATAACAATAAACGCGCGATATTTTCACTAAAAATAAGTTAATGTACATATTACATATTTAATATGACGAGTAGGATATATTGTGCTGTTTTTGGTTGCATGAATTCGTCAAAAACGCATGCAGAGAACTTTTTTTACATAACCTGGAAACTGAAAGGTAATACTATAAAATAATTTTACTTTCTAGTAAGTAAAATTATTTTATAGTCTACATAGTTGACGGTACATAATGTGTGTCTTTTTAATGTACAAGTATTTCCTTAAATCCCACGAAAAAAAATTGTTTCGATTAAAAAATAAGGGAATAAGTGATTGACACGAGTGAAATAGGTAATTAATTCCGCATTCTAATATATAATCTATATATTAGAATGCGGCTTTTTATACTTTAAAATCAGTACTAATATTATAAATGCGAAAGTAACTCTGTCTGTCTGCCTGTAACGCTTTCACGCCAAAACTACTGGACCGATTTGAATGAAATTTGGTATGGAAATAGTTTGAGACCCGATAGTTAATGATTTGCGCGATTACCGACATACGCGCGGGCGGAGCCGCGCCCGGAAAGCTAGTTTAATAATAAAGCATTTCGTACGTCTCACAAATATTTTTCGAATTTCAAATTTTTAAGACTGATTTTTTATTGACATATAAACATGTGTTTTTTTTATTAAATCTACCTACTTGTCAAAAAAAACACGCATTTTTAGTGAACACTTCCTGTTAATTTCACAAAGAATTTTATTTGTTTATATAAAAAAAACTATATTTACAATCACAAAACTAAATGGAAACACAAAGTAGGCAAATATAATTAAAATACTGGAGGCGGGTAGCCCTATCGCACGTTTACGTACATCGCGGCTGTAGGTAGTTATTTCTACGACAGAGCCGAGTTAAGATACTGTATAGATAACATTACCGTGGCCCAGTCATCTTACACGTTATCTAAACACAGGATTACTATAAGTGTAATTAAGTTAGGAAGTGACATAATTTAAACCATCAAATGGCAACCAACGAATGGGTTAAAAGGAAGAAATAAAAAATACCGAAATATTTTCTGGTATTACGTTCAGGAAAGCATTAACCACTGCTGAATGATCACTGTAAAACATATTTTGCAGCGTCGCGCTTCACTGGCAAAAATATGGCAAAAGTGAAAGTATCTCAAGGCTGGCTGGAAGGGGAGCTCCTGGACCTGGTGACGGGAGACGGACAGTACTACAGCTTCAAGGGGATCCCTTACGCTGCACCACCGCTTGGGCCGCTCAGGTTTAAGGTTAGTATTTACAGAATAAGGGTAAATTAAAATTGAGGCTCAAAGCTGATTCAAAAGAGATAATTTCTGAAGAAAGTGAAAGGAAACGCTAAGGCTTACTCTTTGACTTCGACAAAAAAAATTCAGATAAGTACTAGAGTATAGTTTAGTAAAGTATTTATGAGTTTTCGGGAGTAAGTTATCGCGAACTATAATTCCTAACTGCCCTGAATTATACACACTTTGGCTAACAATATAAAACAATTTTCTAATATATAAGACTAAAAAATATTTTTTTCACATCTTAAAATAGTATTTTGTTATAAAATAGTTTTTTCCTACTATTCCAGTCACTTTCGCTTTATTTACCATACCATACTTCCACCTGAAACTTTTAGTATAAAATGCCACTAGCGGTCACCCATCCACGTAGTGACAGCAGCGGACGGCTTAACCTAGTTGTTCGGTGAATAACAACTACCAACAAAAACCATGAAAGTTTTGTCCCTTACCAAATCTATACTTATAATAAAACTGTAACAGGACCAATTCTGTACATGGCAGATATTTTGAAAAAAAGAAATGTACAGTACTCTGTAGCAGATACTGATGCCGAAACTATATTTTTTTTTATTTTGTCTGTCTGTCTGTCTGTATCCCGGCCTCGCATCACTCCAAAACTACTGGATGGATTTCAATGAAACTTAGCATGGTTTGAGTTCATACTACAAGGTAAGATAATTTAGCTTTTTATCCCGAAATTCAGCATGGTTCCCTTGGGAGAGGGGATGAAAGTCAAAATATACACTTAGTCGTAATTTATTAACGCGTAGTCCGATTTCTTACGTTCTTTTTATCGTTCCGTACCCAAAGGGTAAAAACGGTCTGTCTGGCTGTCCGTCCGTCTGTCCGTCCATCCATCCGTCCGTCCGTCCGTCCGTCCGTCCGTCCGTCCGTCCGTCCGTCCGTCCGTCCGTCCGTCTGTCACCAGGCTGTATCTCAAGAACGGTGATAGCTAGACAGTTGAAATTTTCACAGATGATGTATTTCTGTTGCCGCCATAACAACAAACACAAAAAATTGGCCAAGTGCAAGTTGGACTCGCGCACGTTAAAACAAAAAAAGGTTAAAATACGAAGTCTAATGTTGTATAGCTAATGGTACGGAAACCTTCGTGCGCGAGTCCGACTCGCACTTGGCCGATTTTTTTGTTAGAATAGTGGTACTTTAAAATGTATCCCGTAAATATTCCAAAGTCATCGGGTTTGAAGTTCAGAAATAACAAACATCATAACCTAAATATTACCTTCCAAATAGCTTGACATCCAGAATGTACTGCTACTACTGGCGTTTGCACTTTTTCGTATAGGTATAATAGATAGGTCTGTAGTCGGACCACTCCAAAAGATTCTGATATTTCAAACAATTAAACACAGTTTTTTTATTACGATAAGCACAATTTCCCTGTGTATATTTTTCATAACATGCAATGCTCTAATCAGTCTAATCTATATCTATAACAAGTTGGAGGCAGGTAGGGAGGCGCGAGGGGTAAGACGCTTATATTTATCTATTTATACTCATAATAAAATGTAACAGGTTCAATTCTGTACATTTCAGATAATTTAAAAATATTTTTCCAGAGCAATCTGTAGCTGATACTGATGCAAAAAAAGTTTTTTTTTTCTGTCTGTCTGTCTGTATCCCGGTCGCGCATCACTCCAAAACTACTGAATGGATTTAAATGAAACTTAGCACGATTTGAGTTCATACTACGAAGAAGGATATAGAATACTTTTTATCCCGAAATTCAGTACGGTTCCCTTAGGAAAGGGAATGAAAGTCAAAATGTAAAGTGAGTTGTAATTTATTAACCCGTAGGCTGATTTCAATCATTATTTTTTTGTTACAATAGTGGTAATTTAATTATTTTCCCGTAAATATTTCAAGTTCAGTTTTGTAGTTCAGAAATTACAGACATCGCAAACTAAATATTTCGTTCTAAATAACTTGAACCGCGAAATGTTGAGAAACCCTTAAACGTACGGCTCATCTTAAGCTAGCATTCGCACTTTATCATAAAGGCTTAATAGATATATTATATCAGCCGCATTGTCTACTGCTGAACACAGCCTCTACCACTATGGGAAGGTTTGCCATAATCCCCACGCTTGGCAGGCATCTTGGGGATCGCGGTGTAAGATATCAGTTCCTCAGAAAGCGCTGCTGCCCACCCTCTGTAGTGTTACTCTTTATCGCCTCTTACGACACCTACTACGGGTAAAGATGACATTATAGCCCGGCACTCCAAGGACAGCCCGACAACCCACAGGCAGCCCAGAACCCCAGGGGCAGCACGGCACCCTTATTTAGTTTTGCAAGCTTGCTACGATAAAACTCTAAAATGTGGTACATTCACCACAATCAGTTTTTATAACTACATATCTTTCTTTTGCCGGATACATTTTGGAGACTGCGCAATGGAAGTGCACAATGTTGTCTTAGGTTTTCGCGATTGTAACACTTTGTAATTAAACAACTTTAAACGGTTTAAATCGCGTATATTTATCATTATTTTTGTCCCGACGTTTCAAACACTTTGTAGTGATCGTGATTCGGGACAAAAATAATCTATACTTATAATAAAACTGTGACAAGTCCAATTCTGTACATGGCAGATATTTTGAACAAAAAAATGATAGTACTCTGTAGCTGATACTAATGCCGAAATTGTATTTTTTATTTATTTTTGTCTGTCTGTCTGTATCCCGGCCGCGCATCAGTCCAAAACTACTGAATGGATTTCAATGAAACTTGGCATGATTTGAGTTCATACTACGAGGTAGGATAATTTATGCTTTTTATCTCGAAATTCAGTATGGTTCCCTTGGGAGAGGGGATGAAAGTCAAAATATACACTTAGTTGTAATTTATTAACGCGTGGTCTGATTTCATACGTTCTTTTTAGGGTTCCGTACCCAAAGGGTAAAAACAGGACCCTATTACTGAGATTTCACTCTCCGTCTGTCCATCCGTCCGTCCGTCTGTCACCAGGCTGTATCTCGAGAACGGTGATAGCTAGACAGTTGAAATTTTCATAGATGATGTATTTATGTTGCCGCTATAACAACAAATACAAAAATTTGAGCAAGTGCGAGTCGGACTCGCGCACGTTAAAACAAAAAAACCGGCCAAATGCGAATGGGACTCGCGCACGAAGGGTTCCGTACCATTAACTGAAATTGTATTGTATGGGTGCCCCCTTAATTATTTATTCTAATTTAATTCATTATGTTTAAAGAAAACATAAAACTAAATATTCTGTGAATAGTTAAAGCGTCTACCAGTCACCGTCATTAGTATCGAGTAAGAAACGGTAAAAAAATCAATTGTTGTATGGGGGGGCCCTTAAATATTTATTTTATTTTTAGTATTTGTTGTTATAGCGGCTATAGAAATACATCATCTGTGAAAATGTCAACTGTCTAGCTATCACCGTTCTTGAGATACAGATACAGATACAGATCGTTTATTAGTAAAATGTCATTTACAAGTCAAGTACAATATTAAAATTACAACTATTATTTAAAAATTAAAATTTATTTAAAAATTAATTAATTATGTACTCGCAGGTACTATCATTTTGTCTTTTAGGTATTCATCTACCGTGTAATAAGCTTTACTCAGAAGGAGTAACTTTAACTTCGTCTTAAAAATATTAACGGAAGCTGAATTTTTTATATTCTCTGGTAGGTGGTTATAAAATTTTGGACCACCCACATATACTGATTTAACCGATCTAGCGAGACAGTGCCGTGGTGTTCGAAGTCTGTCTTTATGCCTCGTATTATAGCTGTGCATAGCTCCACAGGTGGTAAAGTTTTCCAGGTTTGTACGGACGAAAAGGCAAACCTGGTATATATGTATTGCTGGTACGGTGAGGATTCCCAGTTCTATAAAATATGGTTTAGCTGATACATCCCATTTGACCCCCACAATAGAACGGACCGCACGCTTCTGCAGTATCAGCGGCCGCTCCGACTCAGCCGCGTCTCCCCACAGCTCTGTTCCGTACATGAGCACAGAATGAACAGTGGCGAAGTAGCAGCTAAGCACGGCGTGGCGTGGAGCCGTTGCTGCCAGTCGCTTCAGAGCGAAGCAAGCTTGAGTAAGCCGCACACGTACTGCGTCTATGTGGATGTTCCACTTTAAGGCGTGATCCATATGAAAGCCGAGTAGCTTCACAGACTGAACTTGCTCTAAAGCAGCGTCCCGTACTGTTACTGCCATAGTTTTCAGCGGTCTATTCGCGAGGTCAAAATGGATGTAGCAGGTTTTGCTCAGGTTAAGGGCGAAACCGTTTGTGGCAAACCACTCTTGCAGTCTGTGCGCGACCTCTGACAGTTGTTGCTTCAGGGCGGGCAGGTTTGGTGCTGTCACTAGCGCTGCGACATCGTCAGCGAACATGTACACATCTGCACCGGGTATCGACATAGGTAAGTCATTCATGAGCAGTGAGAATGTGGTATTGGACAGACATGATCCTTGGGGGACGCCGAGTTCTGGAAAGCCCTCTTCGGATTGAATGTTTCCCGAGTCGCCGAAAACTCTCTGACATCTTTCGGTAACAAATTCAGCCATCAAGTTTTCAGCTGGCCCAGTTCAGTTTCGGTCTGCCGTGTCGAAAGCACGTGACAAGTCACAGCATACAGCCGCAACCTGCTGCTTGCCTTCACGAGCTTGAAGTACCTTCCGCACAAATTCACGGACTAACGCTGTAGTAGACCTGCCGGCGCGATAGGCGTACTGACGATCAGTGAAGACGTTACAGCGTTCAAAAAATAAAGTGAGTCTCTTATTTAATCCGACTTCTAAGATCTTAGCCAATGCGGGTATAATAGAAATAGGACGGTAGTTATTGGCTATGGATTTGTCGCCCTTTCCTTTATAGATAGGTACAATTTTTACCTTTTTCAGCGCGCGCGGGTAACTACCGCTTTTCAAACATCGGTTAAAGAGCTCTGTTAGTGGAATGTTAGTGGTATTATGTGTGAAACCTCGCGTAGTATGGTCATGGACAGGTCATAGCAATCCGAAGTCTTTTTTGGCAGAATTTGTATATTAATAATTTTCATTATTTCTTCGTACGAAAATGGTTTTAGGTATATGGAAGAGATGTTATAGTGTATAACGCGGGGCAGGGTTCCTATGCAATTCGTCAGGCTTGCTGCCGAGGCACCAGCTTGAGCGCCGGCAGTTAGAAAAGTTTTGTTCAGAAAATTTATAACATCTTTTTTGTTTGCGAAAGGTTGGCCTGAGTCGTTACACACCAACTCGGTAAAATTAGTTTTATCGCGTGCGGCGCGGCCTGTTTCTTTATTGACTATAGACCACATTGTCCTGCACCGATTGGTGCTATTATTAATTTGATTTTCATAAAATAGTTTTTTCGTCGAAATTAATTTATCATTATAAGATTTATTCAGTATTTAGTCAATCATTTTTATGTCATAATTATCCGGAAATTGTATTTTAAGTTTATTAATGTCAGAGAGTAGGTATTTTAAATTAAGAATGTCATTTGTAATCCAACTAGAATCCGGTTTTCTTATCGGTACTTATTTAATTGGGAAAAATATGTGAAATTGAGCCGTTACTATGTTAACGATCTTGTCCGCGAGGATATGATTATCCTGATAAGTTTGAAGTATACTGGTCCAGTCAACGTTGCTTAGTGCGGTTGCAAAGTCTGACTTACGCGTACGCGTTATTACCCGACGTCGAATGTGTGTAGGCATGCTCTGTTTACGGAAACCAGAGACAGATGCGCGCAGGCCGTAGTGGTCACTAACATTCGAGACTACCGGGCAAGCGTTCACTCGCTCGGGGTGCATGTTTGTGAAGATGTGGTCGATTAATGTCGCATTTGTGTCGGTCACACGGGTCGGTGATATTATGTGTTGGGTGAATTTTTGTGCTGCCAGAACGTCACTCAACTTTCTACGTGATAAGGAGTCTACGCTGTAATCTATATTAGTATCACCTGCGATGATGGCGTCGTAATTATCATCGTTGATTTTTGTTAAAAGTGCATCAAACAAATCTAGGAAGTTATCTACATTAGTCAAATTTGAGCGATACAACCCCACCACCAGCACGTTGTAGTCCGAGATCAGTGTGGCGCAGACGTCGAACACTTGCTCGCGGGATAGATCTCGGCAGTCATCTTTCGGTATGGATTTTAAGCTGGAATGTATAAAAATGCAGCTACCTCCGTGTTGAATGGTCGGTCTACAATAATAAGTACATAAAGCATAGTTATTAAAGTCGATACATTGCAATTGGTTTGGCGTTAACCAATGTTCAGTTAAAACTAGTCAAAGTCAAAGTCAAAGTCAAAGTCAAAGTCAAACTCAAAGTCAAAGTCAAAATCATTTATTCAATTTAGGCGTCTACGACGCTCTTATGAAGGTCAATTACAAATTTTAATATTGAAATATACTACATTGTACTGCCACGTTCAGCAAACAAAAATTATAGAGCCACTGCGAGAAGAACGGGCAAGAAACTCGGGGCCATTCTTTTAAACGATTTTTAAAAATGTTTTAAGTACATACTATATAGTAAAATTATTACAATACTTAATTTACATTACGTAGGTGTTAGGCGCTAGCTTGGCAGAGGCGAACCAGTCCAAGCATTTTTGTCGTTTAAGTAATCACAAACTGTGTAGTAAGATTTCTTTATCAAAATATTCTTCACATGAAACTTGAATTTTCTTTCTGTGAGCGTTGTAATATGTTTGGGCAATTTATTATAAAACCGCACACAATTTCCTAAGAAGGACCTTTTATTTGTCTTTGCTAATCCAAAACCTGGCACCGCTATTTTATCTTTATTCCTAGTGTTATAATCGTGAGTGTCACTGTTTGATTTAAATTTGCTCAAATTTTTACGAACATACATAATATTTTCAAATATATACAGACTTGGTAAAGTTAAAATATCAATTTCTTTAAAAATATCTCTTAGGGATTCCCTAGGATCCATTTCATATATGGCTCGAATTGCACGCTTTTGTAAGATAAAGATTGTCTCTATCTCAGCAGCAGCTCCCCACACCAGTATACCATAAGACATAATACTGTGGAAGTACGCGAAATAAACGAGCCTAGCCGTAGCTACGTCTGTTAGCTGTCTTATCTTACGAACTGCATATGCAGCAGAACTAAGTCTTCCAGATAGATCATGTATATGTGGATTCCACTGTAAAGTTGAATCCATTTTAATTCCCAGGAAGACTGTCGCATTGTCAAAAGAGAGTTTTTCCAGGCCAAGCTTAATGTTTGGTTCAACATAAGTAACCTTTGGTAAAGAAAACTTTAAACATTTGGTCTTTTTTGAATTTAAGGGAAGATTATTAGCCGCGAACCACTTAGAGATCATAGAACACATTATTTACATGAATAAGTTCACTATCCCTCCTATCTACTTTAAAAATTAGGGAGGTATCATCTGCGAATAAAACTATATCGCAGAAATTGTTAACCATGCAAGGCAGATCATTTATATATGCTAGAAACAGAAAAGGTCCTAAAATTGATCCTTGCGGTACGCTTATTCTTACCAAAGACCCGGAAGAAGTATTGCCATTTATTCTAACCTTCTGTAGCCTGTCTGACAGATATGACTTTATAAGATCCAGAGCTTTTCCACGAATACCATAATGTGAAAGTTTTCGAATCAGAGTGCGCTGCTCTACACAGTCAAATGCCTTGGAAAGGTCACAGAATACGGCAATAGCATCCTATGAACTCTTCCAGGCTTCAAGTATATGTGACATCCATTGAGCACCTGCATCTGTTGTGGATCTGCTCTTTGTGAAACCAAACTGATTCTCATTCAATATATTATGCTCATTAAAATGGGATAGAAGTTGTTTGAGCATAATTTTTTCGAATACTTTACTACTTACAGGTAAGATAGAAATAGGTCTGTAATTGCAAGGGTCAGATGTAGCCCCCGACTTCAAAATTGGAGTGATTTTACTTTGTTTCATTAAGTCGGGGAAGTTTCCTTTATCAATACAAAGATTGAATATTGTTTTTAAATATGGTGCAATAATGCATATTATAGACTCTGCCACTTTAACTGACATACCCCACAAGTCTTCGGTGCTCTTAATATTTAAATTTTTAAATAAAGTCTTCGGTGCTCTTAATATTTAAATTTTAAATGTCTTTATAATTTCAAATATTGTTGTGTGTCTGAAAGAAAAGTCCGGCGATTTGCAGGGAAAATTATGTATTAGCAGAGTTTCTGCTACATCGGGACATGCATCCAATGACTTAGTGACTTCTAGGGGTAAGTTAGAAAAAAAATTGTCAAATTTATTTGCCACTTGTATTGGATCAGATATTTGATTTTTATCAACATATAAGACATATGTAGAATCTCTAGGTTTATTTTTTCCGGTCTCAGTATTTATAGTATTCCAAATGGTTTTTATTTTATTTTTAGACTTGCTAATTTTATTTCTAATAAAAAGAGATTTAGCACACAAGCAAACAGACTTAAACATTTTTGAATAGTTCCTAACATAATCATGAAACTGCTTGCAGGAAACTACATTTAAACTCATCTTGCAATAATGCCTCTAATCGATTGCTTTTCGTGTTAGTTAAACATTGTACGTTTTGATGTCAAACGACTAGTTGGTTTTCTATGTTATCGGTCGTACTATTACTACAGCTGGTTGGCTTTATTGTTCTGGAAACGGGTCGCGGTTGGTAAAGGTGCGGGCCGGGCGGCGGCAACGGGCGCTGCGCCGGCGGCGGCGCTCCCGGCGGCAGTGAGGTGGTGGTGCGACGGACGGGATGCACGTCGCGCGGCTGCACGAAAGTTCCATGCGCTGATTTCGGTCCCCGGAGGCCAATTTGTAGGTTCCATGAAGAACTCTAACTTACTTATCGGTACCGTGAAAGCGAAGGAAGCGTAGTGGTTGTGCTTTAAGTTAAGTTTCTGAGCAGTGTAGGTGGGCGATGCGTTCTTCTTTTTCATGTAGTTTACAATCATATCTTCGGTAGTGTCGGGACGGAAAAAAACATGCGTGCAGTTTTTTGACGCGTTCGACGGTCTGAACGTCGCTGTCTTCTTCTCCGGAGCCTAGAATTACTTTTCGTTGTGATCGTCTTTTATGTGTTACTACTTGCCAGTCGGGATTTGCTGGTGTGTCGTTTTGTTTGGTAGTTTCGGTTACCTGTGTGTGTTCATGTGCAGGTGCTGGTGCTCGTGAAATAGTTGTGTGATCTGCAGATGGTTCTATAGATTTGGCGCTCGTCTGAGCGCAGCTGGTAGCACTGGACATAGGGGTACTTATCCGACGTTGTTGTACGGCTGCTGCCAATGAGGACCGTGTTGAAG
Organism: Plagodis dolabraria; assembly: GCA_963854805.1. Taxonomy (NCBI): domain Eukaryota; kingdom Metazoa; phylum Arthropoda; class Insecta; order Lepidoptera; family Geometridae; genus Plagodis; species Plagodis dolabraria. The sequence continues at coordinate 1,340,905 of OY978452.1, read as the reverse complement.
AGATGTGAGGCGTGACATTATCACAGGCGTTCATCGGACTTTGGCGCAGTTGGCGGGAAGTGGCTCGCTGTGTTCGCGCTGTTATGGATGGCTTCGCAACTGCAGCTGCGACGGTCGGCTTCATCAAGGAAACTACAGGTTTTTGGTGTTCTGCCTGTGTTTTGGTAAGCAATACTAGGTATATACTACCTAGTATTGCTTCTGGTTCTTTGGTCTGTACGTCGGACGTATTCTCGACGCTTTCATGTACTCGTTCATGGAGCGCATCTATTTTTTGTTCAAGTCGCTTCATATACGAAATTATCCAATCAAGTTTGTTGTCATATGGACTAAGGCACTTTTTCACTATATTCTCGATATTTTCTACCGTAATGGGCATCTTTTATTGTATAAAAAGATTAAATAAAATTTGAAATTCACGAAAACACAACCGTTCGGCGCGAGGGTGGTAACGGAACTTCACATTTAACAGTACTTTTTTTAATTAGAATAGTGGTGCTTTAAAAATTATGACGTAAATATTTCAAAGTCATCGGGTTTGTAGTTCAGAAATTACAGACATCACTACCTAAATATTACGTTCCAAATAACTTGACACCCAAAATGTACAGAAATCTTTTAACGTACGGCTCATCTTAAGCTGGCGGTCGCACTTTATCGTATAGGTATGACTTTGACTTTGACTTTGCTGATACTGATGCAAAAACAGTTTCTTTTTCTGGCTGTCTGTCTGTATCCCGGCCGCGCATCACTCCAAAACTACTGAATGGATTTGAATGAAACTTAGCACGATTCGAGTTCATACTACGAAGAAGGACATAGGATACATTTATCCCGAAATTCAGTACGGTTATCTTGGGAAAGGGGAAGAAAGTTAAAATGTTCACTTAGTTGTAATTTATTAACGCGTAGTCCGATTTCAATCATTGTTTTTTTTTGTGACAATAGTGGTAATTTAATTATTTTCCCGTATATATTTCAAAGTCCTCAGTTTTGCAGTTAAGAAGTTACAGATATCACAAACTAAATATTTCGTTTTAAATAACTTGAACCGCGGAATGTTGAGAAACCCTTGAACGTACGGCTCATCATAAGCCCATAGGAAGCCCGGAACCCCACGCAAAGCCCGACACCCCACGGACAGACCGGCATCACACACAATTATTTAGTTTTGCAAGCTTGCTACGATAAAACTTTAAAATGTGGTACATTCACCACAATCAGTTTTTATAACTACATATCTTTCTTTTGCCGGTTACATTTCGGAGACTGCGCAATGGAAGTGCACAATGTTGTCTTAGGTTTTCGCAATTATTACACTTTGTAATTAAACAACTTTAAACGGTTTAAATCGCGTATATTTATCATTATTTTTGTCCCGACGCGGCGACGCTTCAAACACTTTGTAGTGATCTTGGTCACGGCGTGACTGTCGGGGCAAAAATAACGATAAATATACGTGATTTAATCCGTTTAAAGTTGGAAGTGAACAAGTTTAGTAGATTGTAATACAATGCTCGAAAGGAATTGATAACTTTCACCCGCGTTCAGCTCTCTACTTTTCATTTCGAATTTTAAAAAAGTAAAAAGTAGCTTTTCTAAAAATTATTCATTGAAAATTTTACTTACTTACTAAAAAATTATTCAGAGGATAGAACTATTTGTGAAATTTTACGTAAAATTTTGTTTGGAATATTTACGGGCGGCTATTGCCCGAAGAGGAATCTCTCTGCTTTTCACTACTAATATAAGGAATAACGATATAAAAATAGTATGTTTTTTTATATTATTTATTTTGATTTTAATAACATGAGCAGAACCTATTTAAAATTAATGCGGCTATAGTCCAAGTAGGAATCGATGACTTACATACGTGTTAAGCACTCTACTTTTCATTTAAAATATGAGGACGGTAAAAAAAAATAGTTTTTCTAAATATTTACTAAAAATAATAAACTTGAGTAGAAGATACAAAGATACACTAGGAGTTAGAACAATTAAATTTAGGGAAATTTTTAGTTAGTTTTTTTTTAACCTACACTTTTTACCTTATATTTAGTTACTACCCTGCCAAACATAGTTGTTATTAATTTTTTTATAACAACAGAGTATTTTACAACGAAAAATCTTAGACATATAACTTTGTTTACACCAATGGTTACAATTGTTACAAGTCATTCCGGTCCAAGAGAAGGAAGCATTTATTATGAGTTTTTCCCGGCCTTAGGTGGGAAGGAGCCTCTCCTACCCGCTACTCAGATCAAACAAACACTACTTTCCGAGAATGAGAAATAAAAAAAAATATGCTTGATCTACCGTCAAACAAACCACCGCTTTAAAATCGAAATTCTAAAGAAACGCACAATGTACTTTGCTTCAACATTTATTGTGCGAACCGGGAAAGAACTCTCTGAGTTACTTAACTACTGTCTTCTGGAAAATACAACCCGGGAGTTTTGAAATCCAAAGTAAAAAGCTCCATTCTGAGCTATGGTTTACTATAAGAGTACTTCACCGCAGGCCACAGTGTTGCTTAATATGGGATAAACAGTGCACAAATGTGAATAATTAGTCTGCAGGTACGGCAATCGCGAACGAAGTCGCGGGTACAGCTAGTAGATTAATAAAGCGTTAGTTATCATTGCACAGACACAGAAACGCCCCGTTGCTGCGAACATCAAGAAAATTTACTCAAATAAATCAAATGCTGTGTAATAAATAAGAGTAATTAACTTACTAATTGTTACTAAATACCAATAAATTAACTAACTAATATTACATTAAAATAACATTTTCAGGCCCCACAACCACCATTACCATGGGATGGAATTAGAAAAGCAACAGCACATGGAGCCGAGTGCGTACAGAAAGATATCTACACCGAAGAACTGATCCCTGGCAGCGAAGACTGCCTGTTTCTGAATGTATACACCCGTGACTTGAGCCCTGAGGTGCCGCTCCCGGTCATGTTGTTCATCCACGGCGGCGGATACCAAAGTGGGTCAGGCAACGAAAAGCATTACGGGCCAGATTTCCTCGTCAATGGCGGTGTTCTACTCGTTACAATAAACTACAGACTTGACGCGTTGGGTTTCCTCTGTCTAGATACGGAAGACGTACCTGGCAATGCTGGCCTTAAAGATCAAGTTGCAGCACTCAGATGGGTAAAGGACAATATCAAAAACTTCGGCGGAGATCCTGATAATGTAACTGTCTTTGGAGAGAGTGCTGGAGGCGCTTCGACAGTCTATCACGTCATGTCTCCGATGTCTAAAGGACTGTTTAAGAGAGCTATACCAATGAGTGGGGTTCCCTTCTGCGATTGGTCGCAAGCTTACCAGCCAAGACGAAGAGCTTTCATACTAGGGAAAATACTAGGCAAAGAAACAGAAGACCCCAAGGAACTTCTCGAGTACTTGCAGAGTGTGCCTGTAGAGAACTTAATAGCTCAGAATCCTACGGTGCTAACTTCAGAAGAGATAACAAATAACATTTTAAAAATGTATCACTTTACACCAGTCGTGGAAAAAGATTTTGGACAAGAACATTTTCTGAGCGATTCTCCGCTAGAAATACTTAAGAAAGGAAATCTTAACGAAGTGGATCTGCTCGTAGGGCACACCAGCCAAGAATCGCTGCTTGCTTCTGATCGCATGGTAGACTCTTTTGCTAACGTGTACAATCGTTATCCTGAGATGGTAGTACCAAGAAAAATTTTGATTCAGTGTTCTCCTGATTCTGTTTTAGAAGCTTCAGACAGTATCCACGAATACTACTTTGGAAAGCGGCCAATTAACGAAGCTACCTTGAAAGAGTTAGCTAAATACTTTAGTGCATCGTGTATCACATACGACGTCCATTGTTTTATGGATAAGTTGCCTAAAATTGGGAACGCCAAAAGATTTCTCTACATATTCTCATGTTTGTCAGAAAGGAATTTCTATGGGAATAGTGGAGCAAAATACGATTTGTACGGAGCGGCCCACTTGGATGACCTTCTTTATTTGTTTGACGCTAAATGGCTCAACATGAAAGTGAACAAGAGCAGCCGGGAGTACAAGCTAGTGCAACTCGCCAACACAGTATTCACTAACTTTGCCAAATATGGGTAAGTATAGTAATAATTATAGTAAATTGGCTTTTCATGGCTGGGTAACATAGAAATTGTAGCTGCCGCTGTTACAAGCTGCTGGTGGTAGCGGTGATGGTACAAGCTCTGATTTTTAAAGTAGATAGGAAAGATAGTGAACTCATTCATGTAAATAATGTGTTATCTATGATCTCTGGATGGTTCGCCGCTAATAATCTTCTGTTAAATTCAAAAAAGACCAAATGTTTAAAGTTTTCATTACCAAATGTTCCTTATGTTGAACCAAACATTAAGCTTGGCCTAGATAAACTCTCTATTGACAAAGCGACAGTCTTTCTGGGAATCAAAATGGATTCAACTTTACAGTGGGATCCACATATACATGATCTAGCCGGAAGACTTAGTTCTGCTGCATATGCAGTTTGTAAGATAAGACAGTTAACAGATGTAGCTACTGCACGGCTAGTTTATTTCGCATACTTCCACAGTATTATGTCGTATGGTGTATTGCTGTGGGGAGCTGCTGCTGAGATAGAGACAATCTTTATCTTACAAAAGCGTGCAATTCGAGCCATATATGAAATGGATCCTAGGGAATCTCTAAGGGATCTTTTTAAAGAAATTGATATATTAACTTTACCGAGTCTGTATATATTTGAAAATATTATGTATGTTTGGAAAAATTTGAGTAAATTTAAATTAAACAGTGACAACCATCATTACAACACTAGGAACAAATATAAATTAACGGTACCATGTTTTAGATTAGCAAAGACAAATAAAAGGTCCTTTTTAGGTAATTGTGTGCGGTTTTATAATAAAATTCCCGAACATATTACAATGCTCACAGAAGGAAAATTCAAATTGCACGTGAAAAATATTTTGATGAAGAAATCCTACTACACAGTTTGTGATTACTTAAACGACAAAAATGCTTGGAAAATTCCACCTCTGCCAAGCCATCACATGTCTCCTACGTAATTTAAACAAATATTGTAATAATTGTATTATATTGTTTATAACACATTGTAAAAAGACGTTTAAAAGAATGGCCCCGAGTTTCTTGCCCGTTCTTCTCGCAGTGGCTCTATAAACTTTTTTTGCTGAACGTGGCAGTACAATGTAGAATATTTCAATATTAAAATTTGTAATTGACCTTCATAAGAGCGTCGTAGACGCCTAAATTGAATAAATGATTTTGAATTTGAATTTGAATTCAAGGTCGCATAATATGTTAGGGTTAATCGAATGCGAGTGAAGTAAATACGTAGTTTGCTACGAACGTAAACCTAGCGCTCCTAACTTACTAAATTTTACACATTGTAGCTTAAAACATAAAATAGATTATTTCAAAAACAATTCATAGATTTGAAATGGATAATTTACAGCCCTTTCATATTGTGATACCCTATTTCATTTATTTTTACCACTTGAATATTATATCAAATTGTCTTTCAAAATCCTATAGGTACATTTACAAACCCTAACAAGAAAAATATAGATTTTCTTGGTAATTGATATTTTAACTTTACCCAGTCTGTATATATTTGAAAATATTATGTATGTTAGTAAAATTTTAAGTATATTTAAACAGTGACAATCACGATTATAACACTAGGAATACAGATAAAATAACAGTTCCAGGTTTTAGATTAGCAAATACAAATAAAAGGACCTCCTTAGGTACCTAATTGATAGTATCATCCACCCAGCATGTTGCTAAGCACGGTCAATGTTCCGCCGATGGCTTCTCGTATCATGATCTGATATTCATATCTTACAAAATTCGTCCTCCGAAAGCTAAACCTAAAATCATACTTCAGCGCAATTTTAGTGGCATGGACCAGGTAGCATTTCTTAATGATGCCCATTTAGTCGACTGACATAAACGATCTAAATTTATCATATAAAACTTTTATTGAATCTTTTAGTTTAATATATGAACTCTGTTTTCCGAACAAAATGGTGACAATAAGAGTAAATAAGAAAGTTACATGGGTATCTCGCGGGTTAAAAGAAGCATGCAGTAAAAAGAAACGACTGCTACATAACATTTCTAGAATAAAACCCACTATCAAAAATAAGGACAAGTATTTAACATATATCAAACTGTTTAAAAAAATATAAATCTTACTCAGAAGGCACAAAATGACTATAAAATCAAAATCTCTGACAATAAATCAAAAATTACTTGGTCAATAATAAATAAAACAAGACATAATTTACCTAAAATTCCGATGGAAAAAATCAGAATCAATGGCAATATTTTTGTAAATGAACCAAGTGCTATAGCTAACGCTTTCAATGATTATTTTGTGGATAAAATTGCATCTTTGCCAACTACAGGGTACGATGTTACACAAAACATATCAAACACAAGAAACTCAATGTTTATGGCTCTCCGTACGATATATTTAAGATAATCAATTCATTAAAAAATACTAACAGTGTTGGGTATGATAGACTTTCCACAAAAATAATTAAACACGTTAAAAAATATATTTGTAGCCCATTAAGTCACATAATTAATTTATGTATCACTAACGGAACATTCCCAGACGAACTTAAGAAAACTGAAATTTTACCTTTGTTCAAAAAAGAAAATAGAACGCTGATGGAGTATTATAGACCCATTGCTTTAATACCTATTATATCTAAAATATTTGAAAAATACTACTATCAACAGTTGTATAACTACTTTGAAGAATTTAACTTACTTTGCAATGAACAAAAAGGCTTTAGACAGAAAAAAACCATAAATTTAGCAGTCTACGAATTTCTTCATAATTTAATGCAAAACGTAGACAACAACAATGCAGTCAGCACTATTTACTGCGATATGGCCCAAGCGTTCGATTATGTGGACCATGACATTTTAATGCGCAAACTTCAAGCTTATGACATTAGGGGTAATGTGTTTGACCTTATTAAATCTTATTTGACAAATAGAATACAAGAAACAAATATAACAAGACTTAACAATAACACAAAAAAGGAAGAAACTTATATCTCCGGTGAACGTATTGTTAAGTTTGGAGTACCTCAGGGTAGCGTCCTGGGTCCACTTCTTTTCATTATTTATATTAATGACTTGCCAAAAGTGACCAAACATCCAATGACACTATTCGCTGATGATAGAGCACCGTGACAATTGCTTGCCAAAATTTGAGACGATCATGAAACTGACATTAACAATACTTTGAGCTCAATAATTAAATGGTTAAATAACAATAATTTAAAAATTAATATCAGCAAAACAAACTTAATGCAATTTTCCCAGAGACTTAATTATTTATCTGACATAGAGGCCTACACCTACTTGTTCGTTTAGAAATTTTATTCTAAATGAACAAGTAGGTGAAGTTGATACCGCCAAATTTCTTGGTATTATCATTGATAAAAAATTAGACTGGAAAGCACATGTTAAAGATTTGAAAAAAAGGTTAGGTAGTTCAGCTTATGCTCTCCACAGACTTGCACCTGTTGTAAAGACAGACGCACTACTAACATCATACCATGGCCTAGTTGCACCAATTCTAAGGTATGGCTTAATTTTTTGGGGCAATTCTACACACAATGATGACATCTTTAAAGCACAAAAACGTTGCATTAGGTCAATGTTTGGACTGCAGACAATCGATAGTTGTAAACCGAAATTTATAGAACACAGAATCCTTTCACTTCCGTCACTCTATATATATATGAAGTTGCCATATTTGTAGTATCTAACAGACACCATTTTCCTTTATTATCTGACACAATTGAACGTAACAGACGTGACAGGTATATACTTCGAGCTCACTCAGCAAGGAAGACTTCCAGTAATAGCATTTTCTGCATGGGACCAAGAATTTACAATAAGTTACCGAGATCAATACGGGAGCTAAATACTAACCTATTCAAAATTAAGATAAAGAACATTTTAATGACCAAATGCTATTTTGACTGATTTTTGACTGATAATAATCTGACATAATCTAATCTTTCTAATCCCTACTGGCTTGACATAATAATTAAAATATTCTTTGACATTTATGCACAAAACACGATTGACATGTAAAGTAATGTACGGGTGTTTCACTATTGGATTGTATTAATGTTGAGAGTTGTTTTTCTTTTTGTTTTTTTATAATATTTCAAATGGCTTTCTCTCTAAAATTTGTACGGCTAAATAGGCAAAACATGATGAACTTAATAATTGTTAAATATCCATCTATGTGCATACCTACCTTGTGTGTGTATAATACTCATATTTAATGCAAATAAACTATTATCTTATCACGTCTCTCAGTTTCGTTCTAAGCTCAATTGGCTGACAATACGTTTTCGCCGGAATGCTCATATTCTCAGTCTCCTTTACAATAACATCCCCGCGCTATCTCAAGGAACGTTTTGATCTTACACTTGAAATCCATCCTTATACTAGTTCGTTTTATAGCAAATCTTTCACTATTCAGGCTGCTCGCTTATGAAATTCTCTTCCTGTATCTATAAGACAAGCACCAACTCTCAGAATGTTCAAGGATCAAGTTAAAAAGTTTTATTTGACCAATTAATTTTGCACTACATTTTTGAAAATGTCTAGGCTTTATATGGGATAATATTATGATATGTATGTATTTTTATATAATTTATTTATATATCATTATCTATATATGTATATTGATATATATATATATATATAAGTATGTATGAATATATGTGTGTATATATGTATTTATTTATTTTAAAAACTTACATGCTATTTTTATACATTTGTTTAGAAACACTAATAAAATTCGTTTTATTTACAAAATATTTTTATGAGTTTGTACTTTTTCATTGTTAATTGTTAGACTTCACCCCCCCAATCGTTTTGTGTATTCAACTCCATCCTAAGGTTGCCTGGTGGAGATCACTTTTAGTGATAAGGCCGCCCATTGTAACACTATGTTATTATTATTTAATTAAATGTTATGATGTAAACTTTAATATTTTAAATGTGGTATAAAAATAAAGAGTTTTCTATCTATCTATCTAATTGTGTACGGTTTTATAATAAAGTCCCTAAACATATTACAACGCTCACAGAAGGAAAATTCAAGTACCACGTGAAAATATTTTTGATTAAAAAATCCTACTACACAGTTTGTGATTACTTAAACGACAAAAATGCTTGGACAATTTCGCCTCTTCCAAGCTGTCGCCTATCACCTACGTAATTCAAACAAATATTTTAATCATTTTATTATAAAGTATGTAACACATACTTAATAGTTGCATACTTTGTAATAAGTTTAAAAGAATGGCCCTGAATTTCTTGCCTTCTTATAATAATTCAATATAATAATTGACCTTCATAAGAGCGTCGTAGACGCCTAAATTAAATAAATTATTTTGACTTTGACTTGACTACCCAATCAAAGAGCTACTAAACGCAGATATAATACAATATACTGCAAACATATATACCCAAGAAAATTAAATGTATAGATCAAATCAGTCGTTAAATTATGCTCGAACAAACATGCCCAACCCAGACTTCGCGAATTTATTTTTAATGTAATAATGAAATGAGTATGTGTTACTATTAAGGGCGCACCGAGCTTATTAGGCGCGCCGCGTATGTGTGCGACGCCAACAGCATCCATCCCCGTCCGACGGCCGAAGAATTACTAAAGCGGATAGGGACAAAGCATCGCGGCTCTGACTAAAATGGGCGGAACATGCGTGAATTTGAGTATTTCCATTGTATAATAAAAACAAATACCTATTTGAAAAATATAATATGTAAAAGTTATAGAAAACATGTTGTTTTTTTTATTATTCAAATACGGATCACTCTCCGTTAAGTATATACGCCGTACTAAGGGTTTATTTCGTTTTATAGATGTAACTTTGGATTTATTTAAAACAAAGTTCAACACACAAAAGAACATCAAGATAAAAATTATTAAATTAAATTAAGTTTTTTTTTATATTTATTTTTACAATAAGTAGTCGTTTTATTGCCCTACATATTTTATAATACAATATGATGATTTATTCACTGGGATTATAAAATTATGTTAAGAAATGTTCTCCCTGTTTGTAATTAGGTATATGTAGAACAGGGGGTAATCTGTGACGTACAATAATATCTAATAATGATAAAAAATGATCACATATACATTTATAAGCCGAGACAGAAAACACCTCATAAACACTAATATATAAACTAAAGCATGTAACACAACAATCTGCTTAATTAGCCACAAGTTTATAATATAGGTTATTGAAGCTTCTCACTATATCGATACTTAGCCGAAACAAGCTAAAACCTGGTTTTGTCCTTTCGCAAAAATATTATTATAATTTAAATATTATTTATATATAATACATTGTACTCCTTTCAGCACACCTACACCAGACCACTCCCTGGGTGTCGAGTGGCCAGAATATGACACAAGCACCAAGAAGTATGTTAATATTGGTGACGATCTCAAGATCGAAGACAACTACAATGCTGACGAAATAAACTTCTGGAAAGGAGTTCTTATGAAGGCTGGTGTGGAGATATAAAGATTTCATTAAATGTAATGTGGTGATGAGTTGCTACAACAATAGCACAGGTAACAAAGATTTAAAACTATTTTAAGGAAACATCAAATTAATATTTCAGAAAAACATTTCTATAATATAAAATATCTATAGTAACAATTCCGCCTAACTTTCGTGCTAAGTCGACGTGACGTCATAAACGCAACGTAGCCTTTCTCGATGGCGCACTCGATAAGTCAAAACCTGATGATGCTTCTTGTATAGAATCGAAATTTCTTCCGCATGGGCTAAGTGGCGGTTATTACGGCTTAGGCAGAAAATTAGGCGGAGTCGTCGCTAGAAATATTATATGTTTTTAATGTTTTCCTAAAATATTATACATATTTTATAATGAATTGTAGATTTCTGCAAAGCAGATAACGCCTGAATCTTTTAATGTAGAACTCAGTTTTTTTATGTCTGATAGCCTTCGACCACTATGATATTAATAAAGGAAATGTATTATTTAGGCATAAATGTTATTTTGTTTGACGATCTTGAACCCATTGCAAAGTGCCTGATGTGTAGCCACGATATTAGTAGATCCATGTATCAGCAATTGACGAACACGTTACCTAAGCAGGCTCGCACATTGGAGTACCTAGTATAGTATCTGAGAACGATATAAACTTTCATTGCAGTACCTACTACGTTATATGTAAAATATTGTAGGCACCAATCACGTTGGGCAGTCCATACGACATGTACCTACTGTAAATACTGCATTGTGTCAGCCGGATTGTCCACTGCTGAACACAGCCTTGCCATAACCTCCACGCTTGGCAGGCGGCTTGGGGATCGCAGTGTAAGGTAACAGTTATTTAGATGGCGCTGCTGCCCAGCAGCACCTTGCCGATGGTCATCTCTTACATTACAACACGGGCACTTACATGACACAATTGTATTGTGTCATGTATAAGTGAGATTCTCGTAGTTGATACCTACTGATTGTTTTGTAATATTGAAATACATACAACTTGTTTATTTTATTTGATGCGTTCCCCATGGCGTGTAGATCCGCCTCCATGGTGAATGGGCATTTCGTGAATGCCCGACTGGCTAGCGCCCAACCTCAAGTAGAAAATCTGTCGCCAAGCAACTAACGGTGTATTTTGGCAGCTGTCCTTGTGAGCCAGTAATTCTAGGTTAAGCCTGTTCACACCTTCGACCACATCATCACTTACCATCAGGTGAGATTTGGTTAATGATTAATATTTTTTTTACTTTTCTATCAGCAATAAAAAAGGGCGTACTCTCATTATTATTTTTACCGTCGTTATGTTAGGAAACTGGGCCTTGTCAATCTTAATTTTAGAAGGGACGCTGCGGCTTTCATCTGCATTACTAGAATTCATCTCACTCACTAGTGTCAGTACTTACTTCTACCAGTCTTAGAGAAGTGAAAATATTGCGTTTTAAAATTTTAAATAAGATACTTGGTTACATACTGTAAAATATCTACATTAAGAATTAAGGCCCTATTGTAGTTATTTTAAACATTTTTTAAAAACTGTAACTCAAATAATACTGAAAATTTAGAATAAATAAAATCATTTACATAAAGTTGAACATACTCTCCAGGAACGTATGAAGCCGAAAACGTGATTTTGATCAATTTCTTCGATAAAAAAAATTATCAAACATGACACCATTTCGGTTTTTAAATGACTAGAACTAAAAGATACTATCATCAAATCATGTGGAAATTATACCAATAGATAGAGCTTGTTATTTATTAGTAACGTATGAAGCCACATTTTCTAATTCAGTTATAGTTTTTTAACAAGAAAAAAATAACTACAAATCTTACGATTCAAGCTCTCACGCACTCCGTTTAGTGCCCGCCTAGGCGTCATCGAGGTAGGACGCGTGTCGTTTTCTCCAACAAAATTCTGCCGGTCAATTACGTGCTAGAAATAAGTTAAAAAATTAATTAAAAATGCAAAGTACGATGGAGTTGAACAGCCAACAGCGGCAGTCAACATGTATGTTCTCCCTAAATAAAATAAAAAACTTTCTCGATGGCATTGTTTTCACGCGCCATAGTAAAAAAGTATAGTATGGTTTTGGAAACAGATTATAGCTGTCTGAATCGGGAGATCACGAGAGCATTAGAAGGCCGCTTGATAAAGGTTACCGCTTGGTTACCCGTATGATAAAATTAACCGATGCAACTACCGATAAGTTTGGGTATTTTCGTAATATGAAATATTATTTCAATCAAAATATTCTACTGTAATATATATTATAAAACTTGGCCTGGTTAGATATCACCCTCGAGAAGAAAATCTGTCCCCAAGCACTTATCGGTGTGTACCGCTATGTGTCCTTGAGAACCAGAAATTTTGTGAATAAAGTTACTCTGATTTGGCTGAAAATTGATATCAAGGTTGTGCTAGGCTTCATGATTCCCTGTTCCATGGGCCTCGGGGGGGACCCCCTCCAGGAACGCGGATAGACCTGGACGGGGTCCTGGTCCGGGTTGGGACCCAGATGAGGTACCTGGGTCTCATCCTGGACGGGCGGTGGACTTTTGGGGCCCACTTCACTCAACTGGCCCCAAAAGTCATAGGCGCCGCTGCCGCCCTTGGGAGGCTGCTGCCCAACGTGGGCGGCCCGAACGCCACTTGTCGTCGCCTGTACTCCGGAGTGATCCGGAGTATGGCCTTGTACGGGGCACCTGTCTGGGTGGACGCCCTCGGTCGCGCCAATAAGGCCCTGCTGCGACGTCCGCAGCGGGTCATCGCGACGAGGGCGATACGCGGGTACCGGACGGTGTCCTGGACGGCGGGATGCGTGTTGGCCGGTGATCCCCCCTGGGAGCTCCAAGCGGAGATCCTCGCCGAAGTTTACCACTTCGTGGCGGCGAGGAGATCCCGCGGGGAGCCTCCAGCGTGGGAGGAGGTCACGCGCATGCGACGGCGGGCGCGGGCCGCCCTGTTGAGGCGGTGGACGGAGGACCTGGCTCCACCGGTCCCTGGACAGAGGACGGTGGATGCCATTCGCCCGGTCCTCCGGAGGTGGGTAGGGCGGCGATTCGGGTCGCTGACCTTCCGATTGGTGCAGGTGCTTTCCGGACACGGATGTTTCGGAAGGTATCTGCATCACATCGCGAGACGGGAGGCGACCCCCGCCTGTCACGAGTGTGGAGCGCCAGAAGATACGGCGCTCCACACGCTGGAGGAGTGCGCCGCATGGAGTCCCATGCGGCACGCCCTCACAGCGGTCATAGGCGCAGATCTGTCGCTGCCGAGCGTGGTTAACGCTATGCTCGGCAGCGACGGATCGTGGCAGGCGGTGGTCTCTTTCTGCGAAGCGGTGATGGCGCAGAAAGAGGCTGCGGAGCGGGCGAGGGAGGACGACGTCCTCGCGGACCCGCTCCGGCGTAGACGAACTGGGGGGAGGAGAAGGCGGTTCGGGCGCCTTCTCGCTCTTTCCTAGTGCTGTGCGGATCATCGGTGGAGAGTCGGGGGATTCTCCACTGGCTTGCACGATCCCACACGTCTGGGGGATGGCCCCAATGAGCCGGGTCATTCCTCCATTGGCCGGGGCCCGTCATCGGTGACGGGCCGGCCGCTGGGGCGAGATGGTGACTGCTAACGCTACCCCATTTCGCCCTACTAGGCGGCAGACTGCTCATCCCGGGTTTTTAGTGGGTAACCTCACTTACTACCCCCCCGAGGGGGTAGTAAGGCCCTTCAGGCGAGGACTCCCACATAACCACTCCGCTCCCCCCGGGGCGGGTGGTATCCATAAAGGATTTTCCCGGGTGAAAAAAAAAAAAAAAAAAAAAAAAAGGCTTCATGATTCCCAAAATGGACTTATTTTTACACGAGGATAGGAGAGTTATGTTTTCAGGGTTCATGTATGTATGTTTGTGAGTTTCTTTATTCCACCATAACTTCTAAACGGCTTGACCGATTTTTATGTAAGAGATATCGTTAGATTCCTCTTGATAACCCAAGTTACTAGGTAAATAAAAAAAAATTAAAACAAACTGGCGGATTTTAGACCCAATATTGTAAGGTAAAAAAAATTTTTTCTTCCAAACCCATCGAGTGGGGTAACAAAATGAAGACCTTTATAAAACAATTTCATAAATATATATTATATTGCAGTTTCAATTTCAATGTAACGATAAATCGCTTAGCGAAAATAAATAACTTGCAGTCAATACTTGTTTCGATATCATCTGCCAACTGAATAAAGTAACTCCGATTTGGCTGAAAAATGATACCTAAGTTTTTCTGGAAGTCCTTATGCCAAATTTGGAATTCATTTTTCGATGACGTCTGTCAATTGAATAAAGTTACTTCGTAGACGTCAAGAAAAACCTAAATTTTGAAATTCAGCCAAATCGGAGTAACTTTATTCAATTGGATGGTTTCGTCGAAACTTTTATTCCAGGAATAAAAACGTCCAGAAAAACCTAGGTATGTATGAAATTTCGTACTGATCTCAGTCGCAGTTGTGCCCTTGAGAACCAGTAGTTTTGCGTTGTGGTAGAGCATTTTTTGCCGGGCTAGCAACCGCCCTCATATACTATATCTGTCGATTATCAATCGAATATGAATCTAACGATTCATGCTCTCGCGCACACCATTCAGTGCCCGCCTAGGCGCCATCGAGGTAGGACGCTTGTCGTTTTCTCTGACGAAATTCTCCTCGGTCGATTACGAAAGATATTTATAAACTTGTATTATAGTTGAAGGTATATAAGTATTTATTGTATATATTCGAAACGAAGTTCATTAATTATATCATTAAATAAGATAAGTGTAAATATAGTAGTAAGATTCTTTGGGTTGCGATTTTTGATATACCTACCTATAAAAAATGGGTAAAAAACCTCGTCGACAATTGGGTCGGAAGATACATCGAAAAAAGTTACTTGAGAGATGGTAAGTAATTTTTATGTTATTTTCAATTATTATCCATAGTAGGTATGGTAATTAGAAGGTACCAACTTGTTAGGTAATAACTTGTTACCAGTTGTAGGTAATCTAAATTATGTTACAAAAAACGCAGAAGTGAAAAATAAGGTAACAGATATTCGTATATATGCACAGTGCTTACTTACTTAGCCATCGTAGGTAAATCTAGGGCTGGAATGTTTACTAGGTGGTAGACAAGAGTACGTTTTGGTGGGTACCACTACAGCGTCAGGTATTTTTGCTTGAAGCATTAGTATGCAGTCATTACTATGTTTATGCTTGTAAAACACTGCAGCAAATGAAATTACTGGGAGAAAAAGACATATCTATGTAGGTACAAACCCGTGGTACGAACGTCTCGGAATGACGAGCGCAATGGTAGCTTCCAACAGAATAGTCACACTGCAACTGTGATAGCAGGTACTTTTCACATCATAACATAAAAAATATTTTCACGATGACATTGTTTTCACGCGCCACAGTATAAAAAGTAAAGTATGGTACTATATAATAGAATGGTCTCTATATAATAGAAATCGGTCCAGTAGTATTGGCGTGAAAGCGTAACAGACAGACAGACAGAAAGACAGACAGTTACTTTCGTATTTATAATATTAGTACTGATTAAAAATAAAAACTAAAATAGAAACATCACTTTGATTTGAAGTAGGAAACTTTATTTTTATGTGTGACTTTTTGCGATATGTAAGTTTTCTTCGTCTGACTTCTAATTAGACTTACTAAAAACTTAAATATGACTTACTAATTTGACTTAAACACATCACATGTAAGTTGGGTTTAACAGTAGTACATAATTTATTTTACAGCACTTTAATGAGAGAGAAAAAAGTCATGGGCGTTCAGACCCAGAATGTGAACGCTAATTTTAATATTTCCACGTAAGTTGCTTTCGACATATTGAACCTATTAGACCTTTAATATTACTCTCAACACGGTTTCAATTATACATTCTGAATAATTATACTAGGCTTTTATCACAAACTCAATAAAAGTTATTTACAAATAAACAATTTTTATATTTTTATATTTTATATTTTCAGTGAACTGGAAAATGTTCATCCTAATGTACTCGTGACGATGCAAAATGCAGTCCCAGTTCTTCAAATTAGTTCTCCTACGCCATCCGCCACTGCAAATGTGAATCTTCGGTATGTTACTTTAGTTCAGAGTTCCCAATGTTACTATTGGGTTGGAATCCCGCACACGACTTTAATTTTTTCCCCTCTATTTTGTGATTTTATTACTGTTTTATCTTTCAAGTCAATACCAAATTTACCACACCAATTTATAGTCTGAAATTACAAGTATTTAAAAATCTTCAAGTAATTATGCATTTTTAAGGTAATGTTATTAATTATATCGTTGTTAAGTGACTCGTAAGGTCTGTATTATGCAATTTGCTTTTTTTCAGGGATAACAGAGAACAATATTTATTAAATGAAAAAGAAAGTCATGACGACGATGCAATGGACGTTTCTAGGCGAATTGTTGATGTCAATTATTTTTTACGTCAATTGCAAGAAAAAGCGCGCCATAATGTTTTATTTCATTGCAAAGAAGGCTATTTTAGAATTATAGGAGAAAAGAGATTTGGGCTTATGTCAAAATTCAAGCTCCAATGCGAAATGTGTCACGAAGTTGTAACAATCAGTTCGGAAAATAATACTAATATTAAAGAAAAAAAAAATTTAAATTTAAACGTAGCGGCTACGACTGGCATCATAGCTACAGGAGTTGGTCATTCTCAGTTTGAAGAACTGTTTTCTTCAATGAATATTCCTGTTTTTTCTACATGCACGTATGCTCAGCTTCAAAATGAAGTTTATGAAAATTGGGAAAAGACCGCAGCTGAATCTATGCAAGCAGCTATTGATAAGGAAAAGAAAATAGCCATTTCAGAGGGTCACATCAAAGGTGGATATCCAGTAGTTGATGTGTACGCAGATGGAGCATGGAGTTCTCGATCTTACGGGACCAATTTTAAAGCACTTTCTGGTGCTGCTGCTATTATTGGTAGTAAAACAGGTGAAGTCCTATACATGGCAGTAAAGAATAAATATTGTTTAGTATGCAGCCGTGCTGATAAAAAAAAAAAACCACCGCCAGAACACAGGTGCTTCAAAAATTTTGAAGGCTCGTCAAGCACTATGGAAGCCGATATAATAACAGAGGGATTTAAAACTTCGATCCCTATGTACGGTGTCATATTTAAAAGATTAATTGCAGATGGAGATTCGTCCACTTAAGCAAAAATTTTAAAAGCAAACCCGTATAAGGACCAATCATTGACGGTTGAAAAAATTGAATGTAGAAATCACATTCTCCGTAATTTTTGGAAGAAGATGCGAAACCTTAATAAGGATACAAAGTTTCCTCTGGCACATAGAAAAAGTTTAACCAATCAAAAAATTATGTCAATGAGAAGGTTAATTGTGAAGGCCATAAAATATCACCACCAATCAAATATCTCTAAACACGATGCAGTGGCGTTACTTCATAAAGACATAATAAATTCTGTAAACCATGCATATGGAGACCACAGAATGTGGAATACCTACACCTGTGGTCATAAAGGGATGACAAACAATGACTTGAGACAAATACAAAACACAACGTTTTTATTTCGCCTTAACGCAATAATAGCCACTGTGGCTGGAAAATCAAGAAGCTTGATTGAAAACGTAGATACAAATACTGTAGAACGGTTTAATAATGTTATTGCTAAATTTGTGGGCGGTAAAAGGATCAACTTTGCACAAAGGCAAGGTTATCAAGCAAGGTGTGCAGCTGCAGTTGTGTCATTCAACACAAAATCAGCAATCTCCTCAGTACAAAAGAGAATCCTAAACAAAAATCCTACAGGGAAAGTTTTGTATATAGAAAAAAGAAGGGCCCAGAAGCGAAAATTATACATGGAACACCCGGTAAAAAAAATAAGAAAGTTTAGAGAAGCAAACCGATTACGGTGAAACCAGTACAACATGATTACGGTGAAACCAGCGCGGCCCCAGATATGTCTGGTATTGATTTTGAGAAAGCAAAAGAAGATTACTTGTTAAATCTAAAAAATCTTACAGCAGACAGGGCAAGTATAGAAAGGTCAACGGCGCTGCAGCGTGATTCTAGTGAATGGTTGGAAATAAGGAAAAAAATTGTAACAGCTTCTAACTTTGGTCCTATCTGTAAGCGAAAAGAATCGAAAGACACATCATCCTTAGTGAAAAATATACTATATAAAAAAAGCTTGACACAAGTGACTTCGATAGCCCATGGAATTGAAAACGAAAAACAGGCCATACTGCAAATCCAACAGCAAGAAAACGTGACAATTGAAGCATGCGGCCTGTTTATTGACGAAAAATATCCATTTATTGGAGCTACACCAGATGGACTAGTTGCTGATGATACTGTAGTTGAAGTGAAGTGTTCATTAATTGCTTCAAAAGAAGGTCTGCAAAAAGCTTTAGAAAATAACAAAATTCAACTTATTCGTTATTGCAAAAGAAACAAAATGTTTATTATAAATAAGAATAGCAACTGGTTTTACCAAATACAGGGACGTTTGCATGTGACAAGGCGACGCATGTGCCTTTTTGGTTTATGGGTCTCCCAAAGTGAACCAGTTTACATAAGGTACATTCCAAAGGACGACCAATTCTGGAGCGAAAAAATGGAGCCAAAGTTGATTAGATTTTATTTCAAGAGCCTTCTTCCTGAACTAGTCGATCCAAGACAAGTCCGTGGGATGCCTATTAGGCAGATAGTATTAGAAGACAAAGAAAATCAGGCTCCATCGGCTTCTTTTACACACGACTTATATTTATATGAAGATTTCTCTAGAGTTACTACAAATGTTATTGCTTTTGACGATTTTTAAACTTTTTGTAATTAATATATTATTTTGTAATTTCGTTATATTTTAATTATCAAGTGTTTTAACTCGGTGTAATTTATATGCTTCTGATTTGCCGTTTTTGTAATTAATATTTATAGTAGGTAGCTTCTGGCCTAAATTTAAAGGACAAGGTTTATGAAGTTTAAGGTAATATACGATATTTCACTCTGGTCTCTCTCTCTCTCTGTCTCTCTCTCTAAAGTTACGTTGTACTTATTTATAAAAAAAACCAGCCAAGTGCGAGTCGGACGTTAGCCGCGCAGCGAGGGTTCCATACAAACCTGTAGATATAGCAAAATAAATACCTAACTTTTACTTATACAAGTATATATATTGCTAAATTTCGATCCCCAACGTGAGTGTTTTTTGCCGGTTTTATTTATAATATTTAAATTTTAAAATGTTATGCGGATTCAAGATTTTAAAAATCAAAACTAGTCCGATTTGACTGAAAATCTATATCTATGTTCTTCTGGACGCCTTTATTCCAAATTTGGAGATAATTTTTCGACGACATATGCCAAGTACAGAAAGTAACTCCGATTTGGCTGATATTCAAAATCTAAGTTGTTCTGGACGTTTCCGAGTTTGGTCTGCCAAGTGATTTAAGTTACTCAGATTTGGCTGGAACTCGATATCTAGATTTTTCTGGACGTTTTTATTCCAAATTTGACATTAGTCTTCGACGACGTCTGCCAAGTGAATGAAGTAACTCCAATTTGGCAGAAATTCAAAATATAGTTTGTTCTGGACGTCTTTATTCCAAACTTGGAATATATTTTTCAATGTGATCTACCAAGTGAATAAAGTTACTCCGATTTAGCTGAAAATCGATATCTGGGTTTTTCTGGACGTCCTTATTTCAAATTTGGAATTTATTTTTCAATGACGTCTGCAAAATGATTAAAGTAACTACGATTTGGCTAAAAATTTGGGTTTTAATTAACATTTGAATTTCCGGAATAATAACGCCCAGCACAATCTAGATATACATTTTCAGCCAAAGCGGACTAACTTTCTTCACTTGGCAGACGACATCGAAAAATAAATTCCAAATTCGGAATAAGAACGCCCAAAACAACCTAGATTTTGAATTTCAGCCAAATAAAAGTAACTTTTTTCACTTGGCAGAAGTCGTCGTTATACTAATTCTAAATTTGGAATAATAACGTCTACAACAACCTAGATAGCAATTTTCAGCCAAATCGGATGTATTTTTCTTCACTTGGCAGACGACATTGAAAATTTTTTTTTTTTATGCCTGATAGGTTAGCCTTTGACTACTATCTCACCTGATGGTAAGTGATGATGTTGTCGAAGATGTTGTTCAGGCTAACCTAGAATTACTGGCTCTCAAGGACAGGTGCCGAAACACACCGTTAGGTGCTTGGCGACAGATTTTCAACCTGAGGGTGGTAGCTAGCCAGGCGGGCATTCGCAAGATGCCCTACCACCATGCTGTAACGACTGCCATCCTTAGACAACAACCGGGACCAACGGCTTAACGTGCCCTCCGAAGCACGGAAGCGCTCAGTAGTAATGTCCAACCAGCGGTCACCCCAAGTCTTTGCTGATCGATTCAGAATGGCTAAGCAAACTTCGCTACGAGCGCTTCAAAAATTGGGAATAATGACGCCCAGCACAACCTAGATGTCGATTTTCAGCCAAATCAGAGTTACTTTCTTCACTCGGCAGACGACTACGAAAAATCAATTCCAAATTCAGAATAAGGACGTCCAGAACAACCTAGATTTTCAATTTCAGCTAAATAGAAGTAACTTTTGTCACTTGGCAGACGTTATCGTTATACAAATTCCGAATTTGGAATAATAACGTATACAACAACCTAGATATAAATTTTTAGCCAAATCGGAGTACTTTTTTCACTTGGCAGACGACATTGAAAAAATAAATCCATATTGGGAATAATGACGCCCAGCACAACCTAGATATCGATTTTCAGCCAAATCGGAGTAACTTTCTTCACTTGGCAGACGACATCAAAAAATAAATTCCAAATTCGGAATAAAAACGTCCAGAACAACCTAGATTTTGAATTTCAGCCAAATCGGAAAAACTTTCCTCACTTGGATGACGTTGAAAAATTAATTCCAGGAATAAACCCCTCCAGAAAAACATAGGTTGGTCCACTAATCAATGAAAAGTATGCAATAACTTGTTAAAGTCGGTACCATGCTTATCTAAAATACTCTATTTTCAACTTTCGCAAGTTATTTTGTACCAACTATACATATTCTCTACAGGCGACCACATGCCAGTATGCATTTTTTCAGCTACCTTACTCATATTGGTAACAAAAATAATAAAATAAATAAAGTCTATTGTATTATTTCTCTTGTTTCGGTAAACGTTCTACACAATATATCAAAATTTCAGGTTTGTTACTCATTCCATTTACGAGCTAAAGACCAATGACTTACGGACGGACATACAGACAGAACTTGGGCACTCATAAATACGGCTCCGTTTTGCGCTTTGGGCTCGGAACCCTAAAAATCGGTATCCGAAAAAAATCTAATAAAAATAGGTACTTAGTGTGAAACGAATATTTTTATTCTATAAGCGAATAAAAATTTTCACCAGAACAAAATAATTATTTAGATGCAGTTCTGGATTTAGTAACAGATACCTACAGTTGATCAACTTTTTAAGTTACACTGTGACGCTAATAGCGTGCGGCTGGGGACATCGAGCGAGCGACGTGAGTCCTGACGCGCGCTGTGCGACTAGAGCGCAGCGCTGCGTAGTGTCAATAGCCCGCAACTCTCGGACGCTAAATTTACCTACTGTTTCACTAAAACAGGGCCTTAAGATAGATGCGTGATGCAATAACTCAGTCATGAATAAATAATGTACGGTAGTGTACGAGTACATCATAAACAAATGTCACATCTATTGCTACGAGTTGATAAGCATGAAGTACTTACATTAATATATAATAGGCATCTGGAGTTATCTGAAGTCAATTTGACTTACAAAATGACATGTGAATAAATATCATAGTCATGCGACGTTACTAAATATCGTTGATTCGACGCGACGTCTTCTTTAGGAACGTTAAAACGACGTTTTACAGAATTTAATTTGTTATTTTTGAGACCCACGCAGACACATTTAAAAGAGTTACCTATTACAGTAGTACAATTTTACTATATCGCTGGTTTGCCTTTATGGAAATATCACTGTAACCTTCAAACTCAAGAGCGTCTCTGTGCTTTGGAGGACATTGCACGTTATGGAGAGTGGGCTGCTCGCCATACTATTTAGATAACCATTTCGTCATATTTTAAATACTGTCACACTCGACTCAGTGAATCGACCACCGGAACATTAGTGTAGGGCAACCAGCGTGAAATTGAAACGCGGGTTTGATTCCCGCCTGGGATATAAATATTGAGCTCTAATTGTTTGTAAATGTGCTTTTCGCTTAGCATGCGCTTACTGCTTTTAATCATATTTATAACATACTATAATAATTTCATTAATAAATTTTTATTATTGTTTGCTTGGGTCACGCACTGTAACTAGGCAGGTATTCCTTAAAGATGGAGCTCCAGAACAGATCATCTTCGTGATCTGGGGCAGTTCTTTCAGCCAGCTGGTTTCCGATCTCCAGGTACTGCTGTTTTTCCAGGGTGTACGGAGACCACGTCACGCCGAGGCTGCCTTTAGGGGTTGGGTTACTGAAAGATATAGTCACAGTTAAACAATGATTTATTTCATTAAGTTTATGTATAAATGTGCCAAACCTGTGGGTATATAATAAATTGTAGTACATTATATTTCGGAAAAGTAAAAGAGATCCAGATGAAATGTTAATAACAACACCAACAATTATTATTTACTAGCTTTCCGGGCGCGGCTCCGCCCGCGCGCATGTCGGTTATCGCGCAAAAACATTAACCTCTTTTTGCGCAGTTGGATAAAAACTATCCTATGTTTTTTCCCGGGTCTCAAACTATTTCCATACCAAATTTAATTCAAATCGGTCCAGTAGTTTTGGCGTGAAAGCGTAACAGACAGACAGACAGTTACTTTCGCATTTATAATATTAATAAATAATTTCAGTTATTTAACCATAAAATGTACAATCAAACATATCATTAATAACATATCAAAATACCTTAAAATCAAATATTCACATTATAACGGTCATTAAAATATTAGTGAAATCGTAATCAAAGGTTAGTATCTATATCTATACTTATAATAAAACTGTAACAGGTCCAATTCTGTACATGGCAGATATTTTGAAAAAAAAAAATGTACAGTACTCTGTAGCTGATACTGATGCCGAAACTATATTTTTTTTTATTTTTGTCTGTCTGTCTGTCTGTCTGTCTGTCTGTCTGTCTGTCTGTCTGTATCCCGGCCGCGTATCACTCCAAAACTACTGAATGGATTTCAATGAAACTTAGCATGATTGGAGTTCATACTACAAGGTAGGATAATTTAGCTTTTTATCCCGAAATTCAGCATGGTTCCCTTGGGAGAGGGGATGAAAGTCAAAATATACACTTAGTTGTAATTTATTAACGCGTAGTCCGATTTCAGACGTTCTTTTTAGGGTTCCGTACCCAAAGGGTAAAAACGGTCTGTCCCGCTGTCCGTCCGTCCGTCTGTCCGTCCATCCGTCCGTCTGTTTGTCACCAGGCTGTATCTCAAGAACGGTGATAGCTAGACAGTTGAAATTTTCACAGATGATGTATTTCTGTTGCCACTATAAGAACAAATACAAAAAGTTGGCCAAGTGCGAGTTGGACTCGCTCACGTTAAAACAAAAAAAGGTTAAAATATGAAGTCTAATGTTGTATAGCTAATGGTACGGAACCCTTCGTGCGCGAGTCGGACTCGCACTTGGCCGATTTTTTTGTTAGAATAGTGGTACTTTAAAATTTATCCCGTAAATATTTCAAAGTCATCGGGTTTGAAGTTCAGAAATAACAGACATCACAACCTAAATATTACGTTCCAAAAAACTTGACACCCAAAATGTACAGAAACCTTTCAACGTACGGCTCATCTTAAGCTGGCGTTTGCACTTTATCGTATAGGTATAATAGGATAGGTCTGTAGTCGGACCTCTCCAAAAGACTGATTTTCCAAACGATAAAACACAGTTTTTTTATTACGATAAGCACAACTTCCCTACGTATATTTTTCATAACATGCAATGCTCTAATCAGTCTAATCTATACCTATAACAGAAAAAAAAACATTCACCACAATCAGTTTTTTAAACTACATAATTATCTTTCTTTTGACGGATACATTTCGGAGACTGCGCAATGAAAGTGCACAATGTAGTCTTAGGTTTTCACGATTGTTACACTTTGTAATTAAACAACTTTAAACGGTTTAAATCGTGTATATTTATCATTATTTTTGTCCCGACGTTTCAAACACTTTGTAGTGATCGTGGTCACGGGGTGACTGTCGGGACAAAAATAATGATAAATATACGTGATTTAATCCGTTTAAAGTTGGAAGTGCACAACTTTAGTAGATTGTTATACAAGGGTCGAAAGGAATTGGTAACTTTCACCCGCGTTCAGCTCTCTACTTTTCATATCGAATTTAAAGAAAGTAAATAAATTAGCTTTTCTAAAAATTATTCATTGATAAAATAACATACTTACTAAAAATTTATTGAGAGGTTTGAACTATTTGTGAAATTTTACGTAAAATTTTGTTTGGAATATTTACGGGCGGCTATAGCCCGTATAGGAATCTCTCTGCTTTTCACTACTAATATAAGGAATAAAGATATAAATATAGTATGTTTTTTTATATTATTTATTTTGATTTTAATAACATGAGCAGTATATTTTTAAAATTAATGCGGCTATAGTCCAAGTAGATCGATGACTAACATCCGTGTTGAACACTCTACTTTACATTTCAAATATGAGGAGGTAAAAAAATAGTAGTTTTTCTAAATATTTACTAAAAATAATAAACATGAGTAGAAGATACAAAGATACACTAGGAGTTAGAACAATGAAATTTAGGGAAAGTTTTAATTTTTTTTTTACCTACACTTTCTACCTTATATTTAGTTACTACCCTGCCAAACATAGCTGTTATTAATTGTTTTACAACAACAGAATATTTTACAACGAAAAATCTTAGACATATAACTTTGTTTACACCAATGTTTTTCCCGGCCTTAGGTGGGAAGGAGCGTCTCCTACCCGCTACTCAGATCAAACAAACACTACTTTCCGAGAATGAGAAATAAAAAAAAAATCGATCTACCGTCAAACAAACCGCCGTTTTAAAATCGAAATTCTAAAGAAACGCACAAGGTACTTTGCTTCAACATTTATTGTGCGAACCGGGAAAGAACTCTCTGAGTTACTTAACTACTGCCTTCTGGAAAATACAACCCGGGAGTTTTGAAATCCAAAGTAGAAAGCTCCATTCTGAGCTATGGTTATTATAAGAGTGCTTCACCGCAGACCACAGTGTTGCTTAATATGAGATAAACAGTGCACAAATGTGAATAATTAGTGTGCAGGTACGGCAATCGCGAACGAAGTCGCGGGTACAGCTAGTAATCAAATATAATTATAAGTAGTATTCCAATAAACTAAAAATAAAATAATAATAGTACAATAAGTCAAGGTATTAAAAAATTATATAAGTATGTGTTTTGTTATTCTAACTAGTTCATGATGTTAAACGCGCACTAAAATATGGACACATCTTACACGATACTTAATTTTTTTTTATATAATGTATCACCTGATAATGAGATAAAATCTAATAGAGAGTAAAAGAACCATTTGAAGTTCAAACTAACTCACCTAAATTTAGCAAAGTTGGTCCAAAGTGTTGTTACTCTGTTTATGTATACGTAAGCTTCCGAGGTTTGATCCACTTTCATCTGACTAAATTTGCAGGGAAACAGGTAGAATAGATCATCAGCATGGCATGCTACTGGCCTATTGCCGATCACATCCGTCAAACCGAACAAGTGTGCCAATACGTTTCTCTCAGACTTACAAGTGAACTTGTACAAATAAACATTATTATTGTTTGACACTAGTTTAGCAAAGAGTAGACCTCCGTGTATGAACATTTCCCAGTTAAGGTAAGTTAACAACTTGTCGAAATTATGTTTACTTATAACATCTTTCTTCAAATAAAACTCTTTAACTTTTCTTCCGATTTCGAGTTGATCTTTGAGGTTACAGTTTAACTGAATTGGCTTAGGAACAAAGAATTCTTTATACTCATTGGCCATTGACATTACTTTCTCTAACGAGACCTCGGCCAAACCCATCAGACCTTCGTCTTCAGTATATCCAGTCATTATTTCCACACCTTCGTGAACCTTGTTCCTGGTGGCATCAATTTGATCACCGTAAAAGAATCTTTCGTTATTGCTAAACATTTTTTCATTACAGACGGCGAAACTTATTTCGTAGTGCTTGGTAGAATATGTGATATGAAGATCCAGCTTAGTGAGCTTTTCCAAAGGAACGTTTTTGAAAAACTCTGCAAGTTCTTTGTCATCTTCTGATGTAAATCCCAGCCTCTTTGCTAGCTTCAATGCTCTCTCGCGAGGTTCGAAGGACTGCGCCCACGCACACGTGAGAGCTCCGCTTTGTACAATGGCTCGCTTAAAAAGGCCTTTAGTCATCGGTGACACGAGATGATAGCTCACGCTTGCAGCTCCTGCACTCTCTCCGAAAATAGTGATATTCTCGGGATCTCCACCAAAGTTATTTATATTTTTTCTCACCCATCTGAGCGCAGCAACTTGATCTTTCATTCCAGCGTTTCCAGGTATCTCCTCTGTGTCTAAAGAAAGGAAGCCAAGAGCTTCCACTCTATAATTGATAGTGATAAGAATAACTCCATGTTTCACGAGGAACTCTGGACCGTAGAAGTCATCGTTGCCACTGCCGTACCTGTAAAGGATACTCGTATATAAAAATAATGAACGCGAGTTTTTTGTTGTTAGAATCATAATGGTCACATTTGGTTCGAAGGAATTTTCGTTCTGCTCACGTAGACTATGCAAATAGATTTTGTTACTGTTAGTACCATTTGAATATACCATTAATATCAAAGATTTTTCTTGATTTCATAAGTACGAGTAATCACAACAACTATTGTAAAAATTCACGCTAATAATATGAATAAGTAAACGCAAGAATAATTAATTTACCTAAAAGCTCCACCATGTATCCAAAACATGACTGGCATCGGTGTGTCAGGATTCAGATTCGGTGTGTACACGTTGAGAAACAGACAGTCTTCGCTACCAAAAGGTTCCTGAGAGACCAGAGGGTCAAGCTGGAAGCAAACTGAGCCAAACTCCTTGGCGCTGCGGACTCCATCCCACGGGATTTTAGGCTGAGGTGCCTGAAGCAGACAATGTAAAAACAATAAGTTTATTGCGCATCTCAAAACAGTAAATAAGAAAACCATAAAAATAATAATATATATAAATATCAATGAATTATTAGTAAAAACAAAGGTATTTGAAAAAACATATTGCCACGCCTTTATTGCCTACAACTTTCTCTAACCTACAGCTGCTCTCAACCTTTCTAGGCAAAGGGGTCTAACTAAACATACACATGTCACCAGACTTATTTTTGTTCTATGTTATGTCAAAGTGGGCGAGTTTTTATTTATATTTGACGGAAATTATTAAACTCACCGCTAAAAACGGGCTATATTTGGGTTCGCCATATGCGACTATAGTTGAGTTTTGTTAATATTTGCGCTCACCACACCTTCTTGAAGGTCGTTATTGATCATTTTGTTCCCATACAAGTCAATTATACAATAAAGCTTAAATAGCTAAGTATAAAGTGGCATAGGTAAATAAGTCGACACATCACTCCTTTAATAAGGTAGGTATTATATTTCTTGTGTAAATATTTTGTCAGTCGTTCCAACAGTATATTTTTCCAACTTGGAGAATGTAGATCTGTTTTAATTTCTGAGTTTTCATTTTATTTACTGTGACGGTTTTATGATGCTGATTATATTTTATGTATGTGTGTGTGACACTTAAATCAACAATATCGCACCACTTACAACATGAATAAATAATACTTGATTTTATTTTAAAAAGGAATCTTAAGACGCCTACGGCATTTTCTACTGCACTACGATTAGCTATCTTATATATTTAAAGTTTATAATATCATATTTATGTACTTACCTTAAACCGGAGGTCCCCCACTGGTGGCTCCGCATAGGGTATACCTTTGAAGCTGCAGAATTGTCCTCCAAACTCGTTCTGAACCACCTCTCCTGCTAGGACACCTTCCTCCACTTTCACTTGAACCATTATTTAATGTTTATCCGATAAGTACTGATATTGATCACACAGCGCTGAAGGAATAATACACACTAGCTCGGTCGACCGTTGTTTGCTGTCTGAAGTAAAGACTCAAGACTCTATCTTATATAACAATTTGCTGTAATTATATTAAATATAAATTACGAGATAAGATTGTGTTTCAATCAAATGTACTTGCGTGCATATTTCAGATAGATAAGTGTAAGGTGTGGTCACATAGAGCTAGTCTTGGGTTCAGTATCATTCCATCATCAGTACTGTAGCCAGTTGAGATGTTCACAAGAATGGAGGATTGCCTAGCAAAAAAACAAACCGTTAAAAATTAAAAAGAAACTCCCACAGGGAACGTATTTTTTTACGTTTTTTTGTAAGCTGTATCGTATTAAAAGTAATACATATATGCATCTTACATAGTATGACAATAGTCCAATATTTATCGATACAAATAACAAAAACTGGCCAAGTGTGGGTTTGATTCTCACTAAGGATCTCAAACTGTATTAAAAAAAAGATTTTAAGTGGAGCACTGGATGTGATGGAAATTCTTGTAGTAGACCATTTGGTTAAAAATGGCAATAAAGTAAATAGCTCCAGCGATGACATGATTAATTTTCTTATAACCGATGAAATATTTCACATAACTCGTGCGCCCGTCACTAGGTGGACTGACGACATCGTTAAAGTTGCGAATAACCAATGGTTACGAGCTGCTAATAGGCATTCTTTGTGGCGTTCTATGGGGGAGGCATTTGTTCAACACTGGATGTTTTCCGGTTGGTGATGATGACATAACTGGGTTTGAACCCGCTTGACACTGTATCATGGAAAAAAAACAAATAGAGTAGGTACTGTTAAAAAGCAATTCAACAACGTATATATGGGTGTAATCCCATATTTAAATAACAGTGGGAACTGAGAACATTGAGTGCTTGGTTTTTTTTTTTATATATTGCTGATAGCCTATGATTACAATCTCACCTGATGGTAAGTGATGATGTGGTCGAAGATGTTAACAGGCTTAACCTAGGTTACTACTGGTTCTCAAGATCAGCTGCCGGAACACACTGGTGCTTGGTGACAGATTTTCTACTTGAGGTGAGAATTGCGAATAGTCTAGCTAGCTAGGCGACTATTCGCAATATAATTTAGGTTATACCCTGAGTTGATGCTCAACGACGCTGCATTATTCAAAACTTATTGACCCGTTGGCACTGGACGGGAGTCTATTACAAATAATTGCCAATGTGCTACATAACAATGTTTCTTCATGGACGGAAGAGAAGACTGATGAACGATTGAAACATTAATTAATACCATTTCTAATTCATTGTAATAAATAACATGTTCTTTACTTTTGTAACTCCGCCGTAGGTACATTATTGACGCGACTTCCAAAGCCCTCAAAATTTAATTTAAGAGAAAACGTGTTAAGGCGAAGCTGTGCTTCACTTTAGTCGTAAAAACGTCTAATATCGGCTTCCTTCGGCAATACCCACTACCTGTACCCGCTGTGCACGTAATTTACACTGTTTATTCTGTAAACAAGGGAGCCTTAACGACATTCTGGTTTGTTACTACCAGCCGAACACAATATTGGGCGAGACACAATTTATGGTACACACACGTCTGTCAGAAGTTTTGACGCGACATATTGCTTTGTAATGGTTAGTTTAGGTCCAAACTCATATTGGCTGACTACCTCCAGGACCGCGAGGTCCTGGTGGAGGGACGCGACGGTCTGAGGCGACGTCGCGTGTCCTGCGGGGTTCCACAGGGGTCGGTGTTGGGACCGCTCCTGTGGAACATTGGCTACGACTGGGTGCTCCGCGGCACGTTTCCCGCAAGTATGCGGGTTGCGTGCTACGCGGATGACACCCTAGTCGTAGTCAAGGGGAGGGACCTCAGGGAAACGGTGCGGCGGGCCACGGTGGCCACGACACTCGTGGTCGGCCGCATACGTGCCCTGGGGCTGGAGGTCGCCCTCTCCAAGACCGAGGCCCTAATGTTCCATGGGCCTCGGGGGGGACCCCCTCCAGGAACGCGGATAGACCTGGACGGGGTCCTGGTCCGGGTTGGGACCCAGATGAGGTACCTGGGTCTCATCCTGGACGGGCGGTGGACTTTTGGGGCCCACTTCACTCAACTGGCCCCAAAAGTCATAGGCGCCGCTGCCGCCCTTGGGAGGCTGCTGCCCAACGTGGGCGGCCCGAACGCCACATGTCGTCGCCTGTACTCCGGAGTGATCCGGAGTATGGCCTTGTACGGGGCACCTGTCTGGGTGGACGCCCTCGGTCGCGCCAATAAGGCCCTGCTGCGACGTCCGCAGCGGGTCATCGCGACGAGGGCGATACGCGGGTACCGGACGGTGTCCTGGACGGCGGGATGCGTGCTGGCCGGTGATCCCCCCTGGGAGCTCCAAGCGGAGATCCTCGCCGAAGTTTACCACTTCGTGGCGGCGAGGAGATCCCGCGGGGAGCCTCCAGCGTGGGAGGAGGTCACGCGCATGCGACGGCGGGCTCGGGCCGCCCTGTTGAGGCGGTGGACGGAGGACCTGGCTCCACCGGTCCCTGGACAGAGGACGGTGGATGCCATTCGCCCGGTCCTCCGGAGGTGGGTAGGGCGGCGATTCGGGTCGCTGACCTTCCGATTGGTGCAGGTGCTTTCCGGACACGGATGTTTCGGAAAGTACCTGCATCACATCGCGAGACGGGAGGCGACCCCCGCCTGTCACGAGTGTGGAGCGCCAGAAGACACGGCGCTCCACACGCTGGAGGAGTGCGCCGCATGGAGTCCCATGCGGCACACCCTCACAGCGGTCATAGGCGCAGATCTGTCGCTGCCGAGCGTGGTTAACGCTATGCTCAGCAGCGACGGATCGTGGCAGGCGGTGGTCTCTTTCTGCGAAGCGGTGATGGCGCAGAAAGAGGCCGCGGAGCGGGCGAGGGAGGACGACGTCCTCGCGGACCCGCTCCGGCGTAGACGAACTGGGGGGAGGAGAAGGCGGTTCGGGCGCCTTCTCGCTCTTTCCTAGTGCTGTGCGGATCATCGGTGGAGAGTCGGGGGATTCTCCACTGGCTTGCACGATCCCACACGTCTGGGGGATGGCCTCAATGAGCCGGGTTATCCCTCCATTGGCCGGGGCCCGTCATCGGTGACGGGCCGGCCGCCGGGGCGAGATGGTGACTGCTAACGCTACCCCATTTCGCCCTACTAGGCGGCAGACTGCTCATCCCGGGTTTTTAGTGGGTAACCTCACTTACTACCCCCCCGTGGGGGTAGTAAGGCCCTTCAGGCGAGGACTCCCACATAACCACTCCGCTCCCCCCGGGGCGGGTGGTATCCATAAAGGATTTTCCCGGGTGAAAAAAAAAAAAAAAAAAAAGGTCCAAACTCATATACCTGTTAACTGGGAGTAGGAATCACTTACTAAGTATACCTACCAACATAGAATATACTTACTAAGTACTAAACTACAACGAAATCAAAATCGTGTGACGCTCGTGGTTCAAATACCACGAGCGTCACTCGAACTCACGACTATCCCTCCCTAGAGAAAGAATATTCTGAGCCAATTTGAGTCACCACTGGTGTGAAGGGTTTCGTTCTTGATTGTTTACCGTCATAAGTGAAGGACGTAGCGACATCTGTAGCCACAGTGAACTGAACTCCAAACAAGACTAATATTGCAAGTACAGTGAAACATAACCTTAGCAGTAAATAAACAAAGTTTTAAAGCGCGGTTTCTTTTTGTTGTCGGGTTAGAATGTCACGCCAACACTTCTTCCTATGGGTCTCGTAAGAGGCGACTAAAGGAAAAATTCCAGAAGGTGTGAAGCATTTGAAACGCCTTCTGAAGAATTGACAACTTCTACTGCTATCCCTAAGATGCCTACTAAGCGTGGGGATTATGGCAAATCCACCCAATAGGCCGCAGACCTCGTAAAAAAGTTGGCGTTCCGGTTGATGAGCTGATGATAATTTTCATCACAACTGCATCTTCCAAGACTGATAGCAGAAGCCGAATATTTGGCCGCTGCCGCCTTTTTTTAGTATCTTATTTCCGTCATAAAGTTTCACCAGAAATTTGTAATCTAGTTAAAGATAGCACCTACAACTGGATTAAAAATCTATTGTGGATGATAGAAATAGTTTTGCAAATATTCAAACATCTAAAATGATGTCGTTACATGACTATCCTGTGAAACTTGACCGCGTTTTGATTTAAACTACCTACCATCTCGGCAATCGATAATCACAGCTTGCTTCAAAACTCATTTACACTGACCAGCCCGTATCAAACCGGTTTTTAGTACGCAAAGATGAAACCATAACCTCCATAACGAGTGGATATGAATATTTTCAAAGTGCAAATAAAAGCTTTATTTGTCTCGCTCACATCGCCCAAATCTCCGCGTATCTCCATAAAGCCACATAAAAACCTAATAAAACCGGCTTGCATAATCATAAACCTTACATATTATCAGTAAGGATTCTGTCACAATTTTCGTAAAAGATCATGAAATAACCGAAAAACGTTTTAAACTTAGAACTTTATTATCTTCTGGGTAATTGTTAATGGGTAATCAAATGATTAGCTATGAAATATCTCATATCCAGGAATTGAATTGGTAAATGTAAGTTTTAAGAAGTCCGATATAGTTATCATGAGGAATCCAGATAACTTGTATTTTGATTAACGTTACATAGGTAATTTATAAGAGCTCATTTATTAGTATTAGCTAAATAATTTGTTTTGCATAGAATTAACGTCACTGATATGGTACGGTATTAGGCAAGGTCATAGCAATATATAAGGAGTATAAGAAAGAATTATGATAATTTTATACTATTCTTGCACAGATTAAGTTTCCTGCCAGATTTAATTATTCTTTCCGAGTGCTGGACTAACTCGAACTACTGTGGAACTAGTCTAAACGGATACACCTGTGTCTTTTCTAAAAAAAATTATAATCAAAATGATGGTATTGTTATATTTGCCAAAAATTACCTAAAATGCAGTTTTTCAGAACCATCCTTTAAGGACGCAAATTGCTTGATTGCTGAAATAGAAAATTATAATTATACTATAATTGCAATCTACAGACCACCATCTTTCAAAAAGAAAGAAAATTTTGACAACTTTTTTAACTCTTTGGATGACGTAATCAATAGTTGTAGAAATTATAATATTGTCATAGTGGGTGACATAAATATAAATATATCTGAGAGTGGAGGATTGGATAGTGGGAGGGATAAATACCTAAACCTTATTGCTCATCATGGTTTTGTTCCTAGTTTCACTGCACCAACTAGAGGTGCTAGTTGTTTGGATCATTGTATGATTAGGACCAAACATCGGGTTAAGGTGGTTATTTCTCCGACTGGAGTAACAGATCATGACACTGTTATTGCTTGTTTCGAGCCAGATATGAAAAAACAAATTCTAGCCTTAGATAATAATGCAACTCATCGCAAAATAAATTTTAATGGTCTACTACCAGCTCTGGCAGAATTAAACTGGAGCTTTTTAATCGAGCTTGATGATGTAAATCTAGTTGCTAATAAAATTATAGACACCCTTAATAAAACAATTACCAACCATACTCAAGAACACAAGAAAAAAGGTCGTTTAACGCCACTTAAACCTTGGATTACACCTGGACTTGTTAAATGCATCATTAAACGGGATAAAATGCACATTGAGGCCAGAAAAAATCCTAAATGTGATGAATTGCAGAAAAGCTACAAAAAGTACAGAAACTACTGTAACAACGTGCTCCAAAATGTCAAAGATAATTATGACCGCAAACTAATAACAGATGCCAAAGGAAGCAGTAAACTGACATGGGATGCGGTAAAAACAATATGTGATTTAAAGAAGCAATACTCTAGAAACAATGAATTATTGCATATTGAATCGGACACAACTAAATCTCTTAATAGGGTGAACGAATATTTTGCTGGAATTGGTGAGACTTACGCTACTTGCATATTAAATGAATTAAACATAAGTGAAAGTGAATTAGTCGGACTGGTTAATGTAACTTCAAAAAAATCACCCTCTTCCTTTTTTATGACACCTACAAATGAAACAGAAATAATAGGTATAATAAGTAACTTAAAATCGCGGTCTGCTCCCGGCCCTGATAATATTTCTAATGACGTCCTGAAAATAGCAAAGTTAGAACTAGCTTTTCCTATCGCACATCTGTGCAACCTAAGCATGAGTTCTGGTGTCGTACCTGATTGCTTGAAAGTTGCAAACGTATGTCCAATACATAAAGGAAATGACACTAAAACTGCAGAAAATTACCGACCCATATCACTATTGAGTACGTTATCAAAAATACTAGAAAGAGTTGTTAATAAGAGACTTCTAAATTACCTCGAGACCGAAAAGCTTTTAGCAGACAATCAGTATGGGTTTCGCAATGGAAAATCAACAGAGGATGCTGTCACTAATTTAACTGACTTCGTAGCTCAGAAAATGGACGACGGCTACAGATGTATTGGCATCTTTCTCGACCTTGCGAAGGCATTTGACACCGTGTCCAGACCTATTTTGTTAAAAAAGCTAGAATGTATGGGAATTAGAGGTGTAGCTCTTGATTGGTTCCGATCATATTTAACGAAACGTGAACAGAGGGTTAAAGTAGCAGACCATGTGAGTAACCCGAAAAGTGTAAAATACGGCATTCCTCAAGGAAGTGTTCTTGGCCCTACACTTTTTTTGGCATACATCAATGATCTCTGTACTCTAAACCTACCAAGTACAAAAATTTTTGCATACGCAGATGTCACTGCCTTAATATTTTACGAAAAGACGTGGGAAAAGACACGGAATACTACCCAAAAAGGTCTGAAAGCGGTGTCAAATTGGCTTCAGCACAATCTCTTGACTCTTAACACCAAAAAGTCAAAAGTAATTCATTTTAGGATCTCACACAACTCCGCACCTAGTATGTCCATATCCCTGAAACTACATACGTGTCATGATGATCCCAGCTGTTCATGTCCTACTTTGGAAAATGTGCATGATTTAAAGTATCTTGGCATTTTGATAGATGAGAGCCTTTCTTGGGTTCCTCACATTGAACACCTAAGTGCCAGGGTAAGAAAATTAATGCACATATTTAAAAGACTTCGAAACGTAGCAAATGAAGAGATTCTCAAGCTAGTATATACTGCCTTATGCCAAAGTATATTAAACTATGGAATAACAGCATGGGGCGCGGCACTCAAAACATTTTTCCTCAAAATAGAACGCGCTCAAAGGGCTATTCTGAAGGTGGCATACAAAAAGCCTTTCCGTTTCTCTACTGATGCCCTTTATGCTGATACCCAGTTTCTGCGAGTGAGACAACTATTCATTGTAGCAACAATTATCAAATTCCACAAAACATCAATCCATTCTATTGGAGGTCTAGGATCGCGTAGACTATGGTGGCATACAAAACTGAAGCGCACAGCTTTTGCACAGCGGTTTTATTTATACTTGGGACCTTACTTATATAGTCAGGTCAATAAAAAGCTTCAAATACTCAATTTAAGTAGATACGAAGTTAGATCAAGACTGAGCAATTGGTTACGAAACTTAAACTATACAGAAACAGAAAAAATAATGCAACGTATTATATAAATGCTATAAAAACACAAACGCCAACAAACATACCATAACACCCCCTCCCGACACCACACACATACACACCCTCTCACAACACATCACACGCAAATAATGCAACATTATTAAGATTAATATAAAATAATTCTATACCATTCAATTTTAAATATTATTACTAAATTATTAAATTTAATTATTATAATAAAATTGTATTTTTAATGTAAATTGAATGTAAATCATAGATTAGAATGTATTAAGATGATTTTATTTTAATATTTGTCATG
Organism: Plagodis dolabraria; assembly: GCA_963854805.1. Lineage (NCBI taxonomy): Eukaryota > Metazoa > Arthropoda > Insecta > Lepidoptera > Geometridae > Plagodis > Plagodis dolabraria. The sequence continues at coordinate 1,304,153 of OY978452.1, read as the reverse complement.
TATAAATTAAATCTTAATCAATTACATTTGTATATTAGGAAGTAAATAGACTTCCCAAAACAGGGAATCCTAGTGGGAAGCCTATTGATATATAATAATCATTGTAAAACAGTGTCTTTGGAAAAATAAAATTATTATTATTATTATTATTATTAATTATATCATTTGAACATAAGCTTTACGTTGATAATCTTCCAAGCACTAGGTGCCTACTAGAATTTACTACGATAAGGCGAAATTAACGCGTTAAGATAGCAATAACTTCTTGTTCAAGATTTCGGCACTATATCTGAAATACCACTAAGGAAATCCTTTCTAATTTTTGCAGAATCTTGCGAACCACAGTCTAACGAATGTATCTATATGTCTAGCACTTAGATAGACATTAATGCATTTTACATGTGGATCAAGACTTAAAACTTCACAAACAGTTTTAATGTATCTTCGTAGAGTAAGCAAAAGGTAAGTCAGGTTTCAGAAGTGGACGTACTGGACGTCGACGAAAATCAGACTTTATCGAATTCACCAAGAACTGTTACTCTATACTGAGAGAGAGTGCAGTGTATGAAGCGAGGTTGGTGCTAATACAGCTATTTTACCGAACCTTAGACCCAGAGACAGGCTCAAGACGAAAAAGAAAGGTAGTAAAGAAGTCATGACGAACTTAGGTATCCGAAACTGACAACGAGAATAGTTCTAAGTGAAGAGCTGCAGATAGAGAAAGATAGAAGGTTGACTCCACTTGCGTGTGGATAACAAAGTCAGGTAGAGAGAGAGTTACATGTTGTTGTAGAATACTCATCCAAAAAAGTAGTTATAAATCCAGGAAACACAAATCAATATAAATCGTGCTCCTCTCTTACATACAACAGTTCATTAAACCAGAAAAGTTCATTTAGACAGACTCGATGGTAATAGGAACCGAGTCACAGTTCGCGTCAGCGTTCCTATGATTCCTTACTGCGCTTATGATTATACTGTGCTCGTAATCTGGCGGCACCTGATATTGCCTGACATGACGTACTATGTCTCGGGAGATACGGTATGATATTAAAACTGGCAAATTTTGCAGCCTATGTAAAGGTTGACTCTTCACGAGTGATGACGTTGAGTTACGGGCTTTGTAAAAAAACAGATAAAGTGCAAGTCAGGCCTCGCTCTATCAGGTTCCGCATCGCAAAAAAGTATAAATCAATTAATAAACTAAAAACCACGATTGAATTATTTTTATTTTCACTAAACTTTTTATCGCTCCATTGAAATTAAAACTGCAAGCTATATATATATTTAAGGAATGAGTTTCAAAGCTTTTTTATATAAACCACTTGATGTGTTTGAAAGAAAAGGAGATTTAAATCTCACAATATGGCGTCTTAAATCCGTATGTTTGTTTTTTTTATGTACCCATTGTTAATTGCGCTATCAGGATAAATCTAACAATATCTCCTACATTAGAATCCGTTAAACCGTTTATAGAAGTTATGGTTGAAAAAAAAAACTCACATACATACATACATGAACCCTGTGTAAACAACCGAAAGAGAAAGTGTTTTGGTATTAATCACAGCATAAAATTCGTTTTTTTTTTTTTTTTATTGCCTTTAAGTAGGCAGACAGGCAGGCGGCCCACCTGATGGGAAGTGGTTACCGTCGCCTATGGACGTTTGCAACACCAGGGGTGTTACCAAAGCGTATAAACATTTTAGTAGGCGTTTTTATTATGAGTTGATTATATATTATAGGATATAGGATTTTTTGGGTACGGATCTCTAAATGTGACGTCAATGTATCTTATCTCTCATCAAGCAGAGGATGCCAGCTGCTGAACAAAGTGTACCCACAAAACTTCGAATCCTGTTTAATTTCGCTGTGCTTTTTTACACTGTAAATTCGAAGTTGATTTAAACAAAAATATGTTGGATGCAGCACTTAGGGTTTGGATTTATTGAGAACGCTAATTATGTAGGACACGAATTTTAAAAACAATTTTTCAAATCACTATCATTAATTATATAGCGACTTACCTATATGAACAGTATTGTACGTCGCAGTCCGCGCGGGGTGGTATGGATAAGCTCCTGCAACAAAACAATATTAATATATTATTTTATGAAAATGGTTTTCTAAGAATCGCAATAATCAGCAGATTATAGTTTATTTTAATTCGTAAGAATTTTAATTCGTAAGAATTAAAATAATCTGCTACCTAACAGTATCGTGTAAGCATTTAATGTACTTCGGTAATAGTACCTATTCTAGTTATAGAAGTGGCTACAAACAGAATGCAATGAAATCACGACGATATATAGGTATAAGTAGAACGTATAAATCCGTTTGCCAACACGAATGAAATTATGGCACTACGCTGCCACAATTGGCTAGGGACCGTTCCACTCGCCTCTCTCTCACTATTTTGTATTCACTTTTACTGTTCCGCAGGTTTGTTGTCACTGTTTTACTTTTAAATATTGTTTCAATTCACCACCACTCTCAGTGATCCTACGTGTGTTTCAGTCTGACCTAAAGATTTGTTCCATTTAAGCGATAAAATAAATAAAAAATGCTTTAAATACGTAATAAGTACATAGGGTTGCCAGATATTCGGGAAATCTGGGATAGCCCCGGAAGGGTGTATGTTGAAAATTCCTGTACAACACTTAGATAAATACTTGTGTTTGTTGTACTGCATTTATTGTGACTCACCTCAGATGCGGCTTTCAATACTATGCTAAGTTTTGTTAAAAGTCAGGTTATACATTTTTTTCTTTTAATGTTGATCCATAGTTTCATAATTAGTTAATAAAGTAAAAAGAAAAAGAGTGGCTTTATTTTGTTTTAAGTTTAATTTGATTCTTTCGTTATTATTCTGAAAATTTAAATCCAGCTTTATAATTCGTACGGCCGAAGTATAGAACACCCCACCAGTATCTTTATTTCCCGATAGATATAGTCTGAAAGTCTTCACATACAGAATAAACCGGTATCAGCTAGGCAAGCACGTTCCACCGTCGACCGCATGATACATTTCCATCATGTGAGACTGCGCTCAAATACATGCTAATCTAATTTTTTTTTAAACTTGATCTCTATGTACCAACTTTCTTTCCAACCCCAAAAATGTTCAGGAATTGATATACCTTAATCTGGCAACCCAAATTACAATGCAAATATAGCTGGTATAGGTTTGCATTCCAGTCCAGTGGAATTAGGCGTCGCACAAATTGATCCAAATTTCGGGTGAAACCGCGTTTACCAACAAAGACTAAGCCGGGACAGCTGAATTAGTTATGTACTAAGTATGTTCGATAGATAATTATTACACACCGGGATTTGTTTGTATCATTTCGGTACATGGACAAAACCTGAAATACTGTGATATAAAGTATGATTTTCACAAAGTGTTGGTGATGGGCAGGCAGCTGCCCACAATATCAGAATGTGATTTGTGTTCTCCAAAACAACAATGTGCACACCATGTTCTCGTGTTCTCCATTACATTGTTTGAATGTACTTTACCGACCTATATATTGAGAATACCGTGAACAGGAATTCATAACGAAAATGTACACCACCTTACACAGATATAGTGGTACATTCCTTATTCGTTGTGACTTTTTACGCACTTTACGAGATAAGTACAAGTCATTAAAAATTTCATCTGAAACGTTTTGTTACGGCAATGCCAAGCTATTGTAAAAAAATCATCACCATGGTCGTTATACTCATCATAAACACAATTGTGAATCGGAACGCGCTCCGTTCACGAATATTTACATGAGAGCGATTAGAGGTCCCTTTTTATGTCCTTCCAAAGATAACGTTAATGGACGATTTTATTTTTTATTACGCAATTTTGTGTCGGCGGCCATTACGCTTCAGACGCACATAATAACTTTCCATAAAATCATATCGCTACTGTTACTACATATGAGAAATTCGGATGGTTGTCAGTTTATCTTCTCTATACTTACCTTCCTGTAGTTACTCTCAGACTAAGCTAATATTACTTCTTTGGGACCAGAACGTCAAATGTCACTTCCTAACGCCAAACCCTCAGTTTTCAATTTTGAGGCCAAATCTTGCTGAAGTTCAACGTCTAACTATAGTCCAAGAAAGAAGATACCAAGGTAGATAACTATTAATAATGTTTACTTGCACACACGCAGTCCCCATGATACCTCAATCTCATCAAGTTCATCCAACAATTCACTTGCCATGTCAACGAGTATCATTACAATGAAATACTAAATATTTTGTCTACTTTTTAGGGTCCCTTCCCAAAAGGCAGAACGGAGCGCTATTAAGGAGGCTCCGTTGTTGCCTGTCTGTCTGTCTATCCGTCCATCCGTCCGTCCGTCTGTATGTCACGGGTATATATAGCGGAATGAGTAACACACCTGAAGTTTTGAATTGTCCCAAAGAAGAATATTAGAGCACCTATAGATTCAATTCAATAATTATTTTAGTGGGAGTCCAACACATGGGAAGTAAGGCAAAACAATTGTTTTGCATCCTAGCATGTGAGGCGTCGTCGCGTCTTCAGCTCATTGAGTAGAATATTTTTTTTAATATTCTATAAATAAGTTAGTTGTGTGGTGGCAATATTATCAATTTTTGTTATGGAGTTAATTTCAAAGACAGCGAAGAATCGGAAATTTCGCTATGTTGTGTTTTATTCTATCATTTCTATTATTCCTGTCCATTTATTATTGCTGAGTTTAACCACAAACAATAAATACGTCGATTTATAATGTAGTTTTTATGTTATTATGACGGGACAAGCTCGAGGCCCACCTGATGTTAAGCGGACTAACCTCTGCCTATAACAGATGCATTTCGTCACAAATCACGAATTGCAATGCGCCTGTCACCTTGAGATATAGTTGTTAAGTCTCATGTGCCAGTGATTTCACTGGCTCTCAAGGACTGCTGCCGGAACACACCGTTAGATGCTTGGCGACGCGACATATTTTCTACTTGAGGGTGGTCGCTAGCCAGGGGGCAGTCGCAAAATGCTCTGCTCAAGCCCGCGGCGGGATTCGAACCATGGACCTGCTGCGCGGCTGTCCATAGCCAATAATATTTAAAGATAAGTTTTGCAAATGTGATCAATATCAATATGTCTTTTTTCTTCTGAGAGCTGTTTCAATATGGAGCCCGAAAGAGCGAGGTCCGACTTGCAGTTTGACAGTTTTATGAACTCATGAACTTAGAACAGCTTTTATCTACTCTAAAACGTGTATACCCGAGATTGGTTCGCTATGGACGGGTAAACTACGTACCTATTATAGGTAGGTAAATGTATATAGTTCAGACATACTTCCGCAGGGTGTGAGATGGGAATACTCATCAATCGACTATCTTCATAAAACAGCAAAAACGGCAAAACAAAACGAAGCGTCCGAGCATTGCGTTGCTTTGTTTAGCAGAAAGTACAGGCAGCAACATAAAGGTGATTTTTTTCTGTATCTTCAAATAAATCATCAAAGGAATTGAGATTACCAGATACCTGCCAATACCTGAGAGCCGCTTGTCTTTGTTTTAGTTATTGCATCAGCTCGATCATTATTAAGGAATCTTTTTAGGTTTCCGTACCCGAAAGATAAAACTGAGTCCTATGAATGCGACTACGCTGTCTGTGTGTACTGTATGTCCGTATGTCACGGCCCACGGGTGTCTAGCCCGAATGAAAAAGTGAATGAGTTAAAAAACCAAAAATAATGACATTTTGAGTAAAGCGCTGACACATAGATGAATATTGAACTAGAAATTCTATAAAGTAATTTTTATATGGGCCCACTCTCAACGGTAAAACACTGCAGTTGAACCCGGAAAATTAGTTCCGACCTTCCAAATGTCTCTCGGCAGCGACTCAAGCCAAAGTCCGTACCCATGGCATGGTGGACTCATTCCTTGAACCCGCTGTCGTTGAGTCCTTCAGTAACGATGCGTTTTCGGCGCCCGCAGTAAGTTGTTTCGATATAGCTTCTTACAAGGTCGGATCTAGATCATTTTTATTTACATATATGGCACTCGGCCAAGTTAAAGTTTAAAAAGTGTTCGATTCAAAAACAGTTTTACTCAATTTCATCCAATTTATAATGAACGTATCAAAGATCTTAAAACGTTGCAAGACATATAATAAGTTTTCTGCTGACTGTACGAGCGCTGCCGAAGTATCAAACTGCCGCCAGGGGAGAGGGGTGCCAAATGCAGGGAGAGGTGGAGATATTGGAGGGGGTGCGATGTACCGTGAAATATTGAGAGGGTCATTTTGACACCGATGCTAAAACTTTGTTTTGCTCCACACCTCTTTACTAGAACAGCTTAGTGTGACGCATGGTACTGCAACTGTAGGCTATACAATTGTCTATACCTATAATTAATATGAAAATGTAAAAGCAGTGTGATATATAATCAATGACATCAAAACTACCAAATGCGAATCAGGCCTTGCTCTACAAGGGTTCCACATGCAACAGCCCGCAAAAAATATATTGTTGGTTTTTATAGTAGGTTCAAAAATAATAATATCTGTTCTGGCGTTTTCGTTATTTGTTGGTAAAAAAAGAGGATATAGTGCATAATAGACTCCTATTTTAGTTAAATTTATGAGATACAACCCAGTAGCAAATATTGTAGAAGGCAGAAAGCTTTGACGGCCCCCATTCCTTTTATTATAATAAAGACATAAAAAATAATTTGTACTTTTTCAATGAGCTCTAGAGGATGGTAATACCTATTTTTAATGTATATTAGGAAAATAATATTTTAATAGATTTTTCCATGTAATTCATGTTTGTTTCAATGTTTAACACCAAAGATTAATTTATTACGTTTACGAGCTAGAGACCCATGGCATACGTACGGACGGACAGACAGACAGCACGACTCAGTTTTGTCCTCTGAGCACGGGAAACCTAAAAACGGAGCGGGCTTCCTACACTGAAGACAATGAAATATATTGTGAATGAGTGCTTGGAATTAGCGTGGTACCGACTTCAACAACTTATTTCAAACTTTTCAGTGTAGGAAGTCGGTTTCTTATTTTTTTCACATAACATTGTCTTTGGACATGTTGTAATTTTTTTTAATTTATAGTATATTCCGTAACCTATTGTACAACTCGGATATGGAGTCCAAAGCTCAATGTAAAAAAGCCCATAAAGGCTGGTAGGGTTTTATAAACTATCATTTCGAATTACGTGAGCTTAATACAATAATGTGCCTAGAAATCTGTAACCTAGGATGTATGTACGCACGATTACAATCCCGCTGCTTAGCACACCTTTGTTATGTGTCAAGTATTTGAACGATTCCGCTCTTAATCACCTCACCATACATAATTATGTATATAGAACCTACATATTTCATAGATTTCCTTCCGTCCATCTCCTTAATATCCAATTTTTCGAGACAACCATGAAAAATAAACATAAGCCATTGAGCTTTTCTTTATTTGTATTACTTGATAACTGATTAAAAACAAGAGCAACCGGCAAGATAAATAGCCAATGCAACCAATCTGAAAAGGCTGTCCAGTACCCAAGTACTCCAGATACCCAAGACAAGACAAACGTTTGTTCTCTTTATTACTTCACTTTGTCCGTATAATTAAATTTTAATCCTTAGTGCTGACGTCTAAGATAAAATCGAAGCAAGCGATAAATCTAATCTAAGATAAAATTGAAATTAGGTCGCTTATCGCTAGACAGATAAACAATAGCGTGACTATAAGTATACACACATTAGATACAAAGTCCTATTTATGAAGAACCAAATTGGTCCATTAGTGTGCAATAGATACCATATGAAAAATTGTCATGAAACGCCTGCATTATTCGGCATTTCAGCAGGAGTTCAATGAGTAGCTTGTAACGGAAAATAAAGCATGAATTAAACAAAGTTCAATCTATTGAGATTCGCGCTGGACGTGGCGGCTACAATCTTTCGTTTGTCCAAAATGGGAGAAAATAATACTTTATTTTATTAAAACTTTCGTAAGTATTACACATATTAAAATAATATTCACACCGATTTTACTTACGTTAAAACAGTCGAGCGTCGAGACCGCGCACCGCGTGGACGCGGTCGGGAGCCCACGTACTCCATGACGAAGCGACTCTGAAAGTAGCGAAACCGGTCGAGATCTAGCTACTCGACTGTAAAATCGGTGTGAATATTATTTTAATAATACTGTAAGTCTTCTAGTGGCAGAGCTCAGAGACGGACGCGTCCACCCGTCGCTCTGGCCCAACTTGCTGCGCAAATTGCTTGGAAGCAAATGCAATTGCCTCCAAATTTGCAGCAAAGCAATCTAACTTGCGCGACGAGGCAAGGAGGAATAGCGTCGGCAACTTGCCGGGTTGCTGAGAGCGGTTGCGGAGTGTTGCGGAGTGTTGCGCGGCAAGGCTGTGCAAGGTGGTACAGCTTGCCTGTTTGCTGAGCCGTGTTGCACGGCAAGCCTGTTTAAGGGAGCAGCTTGCTGAGCCACATTGCGTGTCTTGCCGCTCCGTTCACAGCAGGTTGCGGTTGCTAGCCAGTGCAAACCAGGCAGACCCAGCAATAAACAAGGTGGCACAGGTTGCCGTCCTTCCCACAACAACAGCAAGTGAAGGCAACCCAGTGAGCCAAAAAAGTTTGCCGAGGTGGCTGCGCGGTAAGAAGAGTCATTGCGCGACGGGAAGAAATAAGCTCGCAAGTATCCGAATTTTAAATTAATTTCTACCTTACAACAGGTGAGAAGTATTTTGATTACCCTATTCAAATTATACTTCAAAATCTAATGACAGCTAAAGATTGACATTGACTTCTGACAGTTTTGAAATATAAGTGTTGCCAGACACGTAAAAAATTACCTATAATTGGGGAGTTGGTCAATGAACTGAAATCATTCTTAAACACCAGTAATTATGGATTCATTGGACAACATAACATTTCGCCCAAGAAAAGTTTTAGGACAAAAATGCAAGCAAAGATCACTTTCTAATGAGTCAGTGGACTCGTTGTCTTCTTATGATAGCACTAAAAGCATGATGGATCTTTCAACCCATTGTAATAACGACATTCAAGCTAAGGAATTCCAGAATGAAAATGATGAATTAAAGTGTAAATCGTTAAGTGCAAAAGCGGAAAAAGAAACTTTAAAAATGGAAATAATCTAAAAATAATGTTCAATGATGTTAAAAAGGAAAACGACGAATTAAAAAGAATGTATGACAAAATAAACGATACACAAAAAATGATAATTTCTGTGTTTCCTGTTCAAATAAGATATATACAAAATCTGTCATGCAGGACATTACTGAGCGAAAACTGAACCTCAATACTAGAAGTGGTTCCAAAATTACAAGTACTGTAGCTCACACTGCGATTAATACGGAGCCAGATTCTATTATAGATGAATTGCATAATGGCCCTGAGCAGACAAATAGCAACGTTAAATCGTATGATGCTTCTAGTTTGGGTATAGGATCCGGTAAAAAAAATATAAATGATAGAGTGAAAGGCAAGAATTTTTCAAAAATAAAACCTGGAAATATTTTATTATTGGCTGATAATCAAGGAAAAGGAATCGTACAAGCCATTATAAAGGATAAAACGAAGCTCATCATAAATGACTACAGTGTTGTGGGATATAGAAAAACCGACGCGACAACCGATGCAGTTTTATCTTGTTGCACAGGCTTATCCGAAACGTTGAATAAAGACGACCATGTTGTGATTATGACAGGAAGTAATGACACTAATCCAAATATAGTGCTTTCTGAACTTAGTCAAGCACTTGATCTTCTTCGTAAATGTAATGTGTATATAGTTAATGTAATCTACAACGCATTTCTCAAAGAGAATAAACTGAATTCCGACATATTAGACCTCACAAAAAAATACAGTAATTGTGTATTTATCTCAACAAATACAAAAATAGGTGACATTGCCCGTAAAATCATTCATCGTGTAAATACGATTCAGTATAGCAATACCTATCTTGGGTTCACTAAGATTCGTTTAGTCTCAACTTCCGCTCCAATCTCAAATTTGACTATGGTCAGACAAGATCTAGCCAAAGTAGACACATGTATACTTCCCAAACACTCCGTGAAGGGAACAATACCATATTATTTCAAGAAAATTTCTAACATACCCACAAGATTAACCACTACCAAACCATCTAAACGTCTTATCACAGATTATTTCTCAGTATTAGGGAACACAGGCAAATGTAATTCAAATAGGTCTCTGCAAATAACAAAAACATTTTTTCGGACCCAATAAATATAAATCCAAGTTTATAGTGTTTCATCAAAATATCGCCAGCGTCTTGATAAAAATTCCAGAAATAGAACAAGCTCTGAGTGAACTTGAAGACAACAATTTTCCAGCATCTGTTGTTTGTTTAAGTGAACATTTTCTATGTCGGGGTGACGAAAATTATTTAACGTTAAGGAACTATCGTTTAATATCCACTTATTCACGGTTACACAAACGAAGAGGTGGTTCATGTATTTTGTGTAGAAATGATTTAGACTGTGAGGATCTGGATATTATAAAAGATTTAGGATTGGATAAACATTTTGAGATTTGTGTAATTGAGATTAAGAATCTAAAATTATGTGTTTTATGCATATATAGAACACCGAAATCTTCAATCGATAAATTTTTTGAACAATTAGAGATTGGTTTATCAAGACTAGAACGTAAATTTGAAAAAATCATTGTATGTGGAGACTTCAATATTGATATTATGACGAAAGATAAGATTTATGCGCGGTTTAACGAACTTATTTCTAACTTTGGTATGTGTTTTCATATTACTGATCCAACTCGGCAATCAAAATGCATTGACAATATTTTTAGTAATGTGTCAAATGTAAGTGGTGGCACTGTAAATTTTTGTTTATCAGATCATAATACAGCTCAAGTTGCTGTATTTGAGAACATTAACTACACTAAAAAGAATCAATACTTTTTCCAACAAGTAATCGATAAATGCTTGGAAAATAAACAAAAATTTATAAATTGTATAAATAACTTGTCTTTTTCGCAAGTTTATGAAATGAACACAGCTGATGAAGCATATAATTGTTTTCATGATCTTTTGATACTGTTTCATAAACTTTGCTTTCCTTTAATTAAGGTAAAAAAATACATAAAAACAGGCAAGCTTGGTAGGATTTCTAAAGGACTCAAGATTTCTTTGTAAAACGAAAAGAACTCTAAGATTAAGGTATTATAAAAATAAAAACAGTATTAACAAAGACTCATTTAAAACTTATTCTAAAACACTAAAAAAATGTTTGAATAGTTTCCAATATATTAACAATGAAAAACATATTTAAACTCAAAAAATACAGCAGAAGCTACTGGGACTGTTTAAAATCGTGAATTGGGTAAATGTAAATCTGTGGAATCATTTCAGGCAATATTAGACAATGGAATATCTTTATTATCAGGATCTGGTATTGCTAATATTTTTAACGATTTTTTTGTGAATGCTGATAATAATTCTGCTTCTGATGCTCGCTTGTCATGCTCTAATCCAACAATTAACTTAAACTCATCATGTAATAGTCTATATCTAGCTCCCACTACCCCGGATGAAATATCAAAAATGATTGCAAATTTGAATAAAACTGAGTCCTCAGGCTATGATAATATTAATACTGGCTTGATCAAAGATATTCGACATTATATAGTGGAAGCTTTGTCATATATCATAAACCTGTCCATAGAGCAAGGATGCTTTCCTAATAGACTTAAGCTTTCTGTAATTAAACCTCTTTATAAAAAAGGATCGAGATTAAATAAAAACAACTACAGACCTATAGCTCTGGTACCCGTCTTGTCCAAGGTTTTTGAGAAGGTTATACACAAAAGATTGATATCATTTCTTAATAAGTACAATATTTTAGCCAAAGAACAATATGGTTTTAGAAAGGGCATGTCAACAACTTTAGCTGCCTATAACTTGGTCAAATTAATCTCCAACAATTTAAACTCTCAATTTCTTTGTTCAGCGTTATTTCTTGATTTAAGTAAAGCTTTTGATTTTGTTGACCACACAATACTGTTAAATAAGTTGGATAAATATGGTATCCGGGGATTATCGCTGCAGTGGTTTCAATCTTATTTGCAGAATAGTACACAATTTACTAGGATCACTAAGTTTGATGAGAATTCTAATTCTTTAGTCAATTATGACTCCAATATTGCACCTAATCGCGGTGTTCCTCAAGGGAGCATTTTAGGGCCCCTTCTATTTCTTATCTACTTAAATGATCTTCCTTTGGCGATGGAACATAAAAGTGTATTATTTGCCGATGACACCACAGTCGTTCTCAAATGTAATGATCTAGTAAAATATGAACCTGACATTAATAGTTGCTTAAGTAGTATAATAGGCTGGCTAGATAACAATAAACTGAAAATAAATTTAAATAAAACTACAATTGTTGATTTCAAAACTTATCAACGGGATATTATAAATTTAAATATTAATTATAAAACTATTAAAATTAAACAGGCCAATACTGTAAAAATTCTAGGGTTGCATATTGACGCACACTTAAATTGGAAGAATCACATTGACTATGTTTGTGGTAAATTAAATAAATTTACATTTGCACTTAAGAAGCTGAAACAATGTACTCCTTTAGACTCTGTTCGGATGGTGTATCACGCATATGTATGTTCAGCAATCCGCTATGGTATAATAATGTGGGGAAATGCTACCGATATTTTCAGAGTTTTCATAGCACAAAAAAAATGTGTTCGAGCTATGTATGGCATGCATTGGACTGAATCATGTAAACCAGTTTTTAAGGCAAAGAAACTGCTTACAGTTCCTTGCATTTACATATATGAGATGGCAAAATGTATTAGGAGTAACATGTCGCTTTTCGAACCTACGGATAATACAAACCACAGGACAACTACACGTACACGTCTAAATATGCCAGCACACAAACTGACCATGTTTCGTAAAAACTGTGTATACATGGCACCTCTTATCTATAATTCGTTACCAAGTCATATAGTCGATCTTCCTTTTAACAGGTTTTGTAGAAGTTTAAAAAAGTGGTTAGTTAAGGAAAGTTTTTATACTATTGACGATTTTTTGAAGAAAGGTTCGTGTCGCTTCTATGCATACAGAAATGCGTTGTAGGTTTTAAGTTAATGACATTTATTTATTCAAACTCTATGATATTAATTATTTCACGTCTTATTTAATGCATGGTATATAAATATTAACGAAATGAATATTGATGTATGTTTTCTGATTACCATATTTGTACACCAGTGGACTGGTAGACTGTAGAGAACTAAATTTATCTTAAGAACTATATGTACCTACTTTGAGCAAATAAATAAATTTGATTTGATTTGATTTGTAGGTACACATGGATGCTATTGCCCGATTTAAAAACTTTCAACACGGTCTGTTAAGGTAATAATTGGTCACATTTTAGCGAAAGTTGCACAACTAACTATAAATTACATTGAGGATGAGTTACAAAAAAAATCAGCTGCTTTTTATATATTTTTTTCACCTTTTAATCAAGCAGTTATTAAAAAACCTTCAGCGCGAATTTGTTGGCAATACCTACGTTCATAATTTTTTTTAGGAATATAAATATAATGAAGTAACCCAAATTATAGAATCGCCCCCTTAAAGAGCGAGTTTTAAGTCAAAGCAGGTGGAGGACAACTATCTCCAAGCTGTTTTTGAAATCGACAAAAAATAAAATATACTTCGTTTTTAAATGTATGGACAACGTAAACTTTATATGTGTATACAAACTTTAATACCGGCGGTATGCTTTTATTAAACAAAATACTACAAATTATATACAACACTCCAGCTACTAAAATTAAAGCATTTAGACAACATATAAGTCATAGCAGACTCACAGGCAGTCCAAATGCTCCAGCCCACAGCTACCAGTTGGCAGTGTGCCCAGCATGCTGGCAGCATTGCCCCAACAACTTACGAGTATATAATAATATGTAAACGTATTTGGCGTACAATATCAAAGAAATACATTCTGCGGAGCTTCACATCACAAACAATTTCAGTGTAACCACATGCTTCATTACCTAAAACCTAATTAAATAGAAGATAGAAAACATAGTTGCTAGTAACAGAGATAAAGCGAACTGTGTAAGGAAACGTAAAAGTTCTGTGAGATGTGTGAATAGCACGCTTTAGTTCCGAAAGTCTTGAAGACATGGCAAAGTGTTCAGCGTGTGGCTACTAACATGGAAGCTACATTTGATTCAACTCTGAAAGCACTGACCTTAAATAACTAGAAACGTTTGCGGAGGAAGAGAGACTTATAACTAAACCTACGTTCGCGTAAAATTCACAGCTATTTTCAAATTATCGTGTCACAATGAAATATTTTACGAGTAGGTATGTGTGTTTGTTGGTACATCGTTGTGATGGAGAGCTATCAGATAGCATGTGAGGGAACTGCAGTAAAGATATTTGTTATTGTACTTTGGTACATATTTTCCAAATTTGATGATTGTGTATAATAACCTCCTTTTATTACTAACTTTATTTTGTTATTATTATTTGTTAGGCAATCCGTCATACTAACAAATTTATATTTTAGGAATATATTTTGAAAACTTCAACCAGCCACCTTTTGGGGTTCCAAAAACACACTAGCTCTTTATTGATTTGACGGACAGACCGCCGAGACTTTGTAATAGGGTCCCGTTATCTATTACGGACCCTTAGAAAAACTATTCAGTAGAAAGGGGAAGGTCTTAGCGAACGTATTCCTACCAAACAAACCAAAATGCCAGACAAGACATTCTGGCAAAATGTTAGTTATCATGAGTACCCTTAATATAACCCTAGAATGATAAATGTATAATGAACGAGAAGGAAGCAAGAGAGATAACATGCCGAGATCGTGTGTCATCGGTACTGCGTTACGGTTTGGTTATTTGGGGTAACTCTGTTGAATCTAAAAAAGCGTTTATAGCACAGAAAAAATGCATTAAATCGCTTTGTGGTGTCGAATTTTTAGATAGCTGTAAACCTTTATTTAAAAAGCATAACATATTACCTTTGCCATCCCTTTACATCTTAGAAGTTTGTTTATTTGTCCATCGACATCACGCCATATTTCCGAAGCAAAACGAGGTGGTAAATAGAAGTAGGCGGCATAAATACACATTGTGTATTCCTAAACAACACCTAATGGTGCATAAAAATAACTGATTCTGTATGTGTATCAGAATATATAACAAACTGCCAGATAGTTTTAAGATACATTGCACAAATAGATTCAAATGTCAATTATTCAAATTCCTAATAAATAAGTGTTATTATTCAGTTAATTAATTTTTAGATGATAAATTGTAGGACTAATAATGTGCTTGACATACTTGATTAATTTATATTTGTATTACCTGTGACATTTTAATAATTATATTGTAATTAAAATCACCATTTATTCATATTATATAAAAAATTAGGTACAGTAATCTTTATTAATTGTATTTACAATAATTATTGTTTGAAAAATTATTCTGTCCTTATCTCTAGTCCTTAGCTCTATACTTGACACAATATATTTGTACACCGGAAACGGTAGAATATTTGATTCTAAGATAATGTAAGAACACAATGCACAATATTCTTATGAATAAATAAATTTGAATTTGAATTCGTTTAAAGCGAGCTGTGGTTTCCGCCTACCTTGTGTCACTTTGTATAATAATTCAAATAAGTAGTTTTATGTACCTATTTAATAGCGCCCCTTAAAACAGAGTTTAAAAAGTTTGAGAACCCCTGTGTACCGTCTGCCATGGGCTATCCCATTGCCATTTGCAATACATTGTTTGTACAATGTATGCCCCCCTTCTCAAGAGATGCGTAACAACTTTGTTACACTTTATAAACTACTTTCACACCTCTAACACTACGACTTACGGCCTATATTTTAAAATTATAACTTTATAAATAAATTTGTAATTGAGTCGTCTCATAAATGTTACGTCTGTCGTCGAACGGTAAGGGGTCGACGAACTTTATCATAGATAACAGACCGCGGAACAATTGTTACCTGTGTTTGATAATAATGTATCATTATTTTGTTTATGACAATCATTTTAGTAATTTATTAGTTGTTTTCGACATAATCAAAATCAATTCAAGAAGAGCCGTGAATAGAAGCTGGGATAGTTACTTTCATTCCTTAAGGCTAGTGTCTCCATACCTCCATAGTGCTTGCCATACAAACAAACGTAATTACGTCTTATTTTAAATAACAAGTGTTCAAACTATCTCATTGAAATGTTGCATGCTTGTATAAATAAGTCGAATACATACATAATTATGCATTCTGTTGGTTTGCAAATGTTCTGTTCAATTAGGTACCTGTACTGTGAACGGTACACTACACATGTAGTTTTTCAATTATTCGGGAAACTTGTTTTGTATGGGAATACTTATTTTCACATTTAGAGATAAAATAAATTATAAAAGGAAAAATCGGCAAACCACAGGCATAAATATTAAATAAATGGATTCACCGTGTTTGCGTTGAATACTTGGTATTTTAAAATATGAAGCGACTCCGTTTTCTATGGATAGCACTTTGCAAATTTACTAACCTTAAGAAATACAGACAACTAAAGTCTAAAACCAATTAGCACACCGCATTAATAATTTCAGTGGCCAAAGGTAAGGGATATGATATGTTTATAAAACCCGTGCAACTGACGCGACGCGCGTCTACAAACAGGACGCCTGATAATTAATAAGCGACAATCACTCGTTGAGGTATGTGATGTGATGTGCAACACAAAGGCGCTGTTGAAGCACTTTCTCAATCTCCTAATGCAGGTTTTCATGTCATACCTATTTGTGCAGGGATATAGTATAAAGCTTTAGAATATAAGGAGTTTCATATCTTCCTGCCGTAGGTACTCATATGTTGTATACACCAACTAAGAGACAAATGGGTATACAAGGCAAGCAATGTAAACTCACACCGCCGCCGCCGCCCCAATGTGTTGTAAAAGTGTTGATGACATATGGGGCGCACTGCAAAGACCATCGCCCTATTTCCCTGAATGGTAGCGGGTTCACTACCAACGAGTGCATGCCCAAGGCCACCTCCGCGGGCATGCTCTCGTTGGGTAAGCGGCCACTCATAAAACCTAACTTTTCACCAAGATCAGCCAAAACAATGTTCTTATGTTCTCTTCTGTCTTGTTAGGTATCGAAATCATATTTTTAAATATATTATTTTGTTGTCCTTTATGTTGGTATAGAAAACAGGTTGCACCGACCCCACATGAGTTATTCTTTAATCATATTATATTTATAGTATACACATTAATAGCTGGAGACTTTGTAATCTTTATAGTCCTATTTTTATATTTATAATATAAAAGTGTTGATTAAGTGTTGTTTTTATATTTATAATATAAAAATAGAAAGTATCTAACACAATGATTCACGTCACCATAAATAAAAATATCGTGCTCGGCAATAGGTGAAAAATTAAAAAAAAAGTCATCACTCCGAAAATACGAAAAATCGCAGAACATACATGGGGGTGATTCAGATAGCCCTCTAGGTCCTCTACCTCCCAGCTTCAGTATATCACTACTTCTTGAGACACCCTGTATATTATAAATCTTATACGCATTTTGATATATGTAACATTAATACAATTTTAAACTGATTTAAATATGTATGTTAAAACAATAATATGATCAATTATTTAAAAACACAACGCCGACATCAAGATAAACCTACATTAGACTAGTTGTTAGAAGTACTTACCTATTACGTATTTATATACTTACTTAGTTATTATATTATTCGTAATCTAAGATCTGGTGATAACAAAATTCTTGTCAAACAGCTGCAATAGCTGTAATACCTGTAGATATTAGAAAACACAGACTCAGTGATCTTGACATTGTAAGTTGTAACATTTTTTTTATAAATCTCACTCCTACTACAGGGTCCGTGACTTTTTAAAATTATGACATTTTTTATTTAAAAATAAGAAATAGGAAACATGCAACATTTCAAGGGGGAAACCAGTGTTAAAAGATTTATTTTTTCCGTTACTGTCATTAGCACTAGCATCCAGAGCAGACCAGTATCCTTTAGCAGCACCCGTTCACGAGTTGACGCATGTGCCAGCCATCGCCTTCCTCAACCATTTTTGAGGGAAGATGGCGACCCGACACACAACACCGCCGCTAGACAACACCTTTCTGTGAGCATGACCGCTCCGGATACCCGTGCCAACGATTACAATTACAAAAATAATTTGGGACTACAATAAAATAATATACCTACAGAAATTTACATATTTTGTTATTCTCCCACGTCACATTTTAACAGGGCCTCCATTACCGCGCTATTTCGATCTTTGATCGCCATTTTGAGGTTGTAATCATGGATGGCTTTTGGTGTCGCAACCATCGCCTTCCTAACGAACCGTTCTATGACGAAATTTTGTGAGCAAGTTTGATAAGTCCATAAAAGACTTTTGTCGATTCAATTTTGGATTTATTTTAAAATTACGGATTTTGTATCAAAAAAATATATTATCCATTTTTATAAAGGTATTGAAAGTGTGGACACCTTCCCTTAATCTAATGGCAATGTCCTTATACGTACGTCAGTTGTCTTGTCTATAATAAGTAGTGGTAGTCTCTCTCTCGTATGATCAATTATTTATTTTCAATGTTTTTGTAGCCAGTATATTAATTCGAGATAAATACATTATCAAGTATGTAAAATTATTGTGTATATATATATATAGTATATATATATATATACCTACTACTAACCTACCTATTCCTGATACAACTAGCTCTCGCTAGGGCCCGCGTGTCATTTATTCTTCCATTAGCATGCGCAGTGAACCTTTATTCAATAGTAAGCTATGCAAGGGCAGACTCGCGACGCGAGGTCTACAGCTCGGAGAGCCACTACAGTTATTCTATTCAACATTCAGGTAAGAAATGCGAGATATTTTCAGTTAAACCCGACAACGACAATGTCAAATATATGCAAAAGATAATTCGCCGAAATGAAATTATCTGAATATCTCCCGTTTACGAGTTTGATAGCATAGGTAAATATTGTGTCGTTAGATTTACGTTTTAGGCAATGTCCTTTGTTTTAATTTTAATATGTTGAATAAAATAGGACTTGCAAGGAACTATTAATAAGTATTTGTATCATGTTGAATCATTGTACATTTATTTAAGGTTTAAAATAAGGGTACTTGATTTGACGTTAGTCATATTAAATATATTATATTTGTTCAATACATATAATTGTATAAAATCAATAATAAGATTAATGTAATAATACCTATAATTAAAATAGTTATATATAAGCAAATTGTAATCAAATAATTTAATAGTAAACCAAAATTGTTATTACTTGAAAGTATTGATATTGACTGCCGAAGTTGTTATTTGAATGGGGCTCTGCCCAGCAAGTCAGTCGTCTTTAAGCAAGCTCAGAGTGAACAACTCAGATCTCACAGTGGTGTCGAAATATATTTTCAAAGTGGTCTTTAACGACGAAGTGCTGCCCGATCAGGATTGTGTGAAAGTTAAGTGATTTATTATTCTCTTTTATGATATTACTGAACCAACCTTGTTTATATGTAATGGTTCTTAAAATAGTTTGTTAAAAAGGTTTTGACAGTTGTTATAAATTATATTGAATTATAATTATAATAATGTTAGTTAATAGTTGATGAACCAGTAAAAGTGTAAATAAAATGTATTTAGAAAGTAAGTAACACATTGTTAAAAGATATTTAAAAGAATGGCCCCGAGTTTCTTGCCCGTTCTTCTCGAAGTGGCTCAATACAATTTTGTTTGCTGAACGTGGCAGTAAAATTAGAATATTTCAATATTAAAATTTCATTAGAGCGTCGCAGACGCCTAAATTGAATAACTAGTTTTGACTTTGACCATTTATTTTATTAAACTAACAAGTTCGTCAGCTGAAGGGTGTTTTATTCACAAAGCGACCATTACCCGATCTGTAGTTTAGTGTACTTTTTGGGTTCCGTTTTATGGGCGCCGCTGATGAAGTGGGATTAAAGTTTCAAAGGCTTTGTGGGCGTTTGTTGCATGTTTTATCGGCGGTGAAGGGTTCCGGATGCGAGGTAATCTCCTGTGATTACTATCGACCTTTTGCCGTCGGTGAATATTATACAAAAATTACAGAAGAATTTTGCAACTGATTGTAAGATTTTCAGCAGTTTTCCGCAAATTATAAACCTTGATTTTTTATCAAATAGTAATTTTTATGTCTCGTGTGCCCTCTCGTGCGCCACTCCTCATACAGGAGACCAATTCTAACAAAACTGTAAAGATTCTGTCTTCTCGTGCAGATACTATGACAAGTTTTTGAGCATTCTGGGCCCTCGGGTGCATATGACGTCACAACTACGTCAAGATATTATTTAAAACGCCATTATTATGATTAATTTGGTTGGATTTTACGATTGAGACGTCGCCATAAGTTCTACAATCAGCAGGTCCTGGAATTAAAAGCAGCTTTTTGAAGCGCTCGTAGCGAAGTTTGCTTAGCCATTCTGAATCGATCAGCAAAGTTAAGCAACGTCCGCCGCGGTCAGGAGTTGGATGGGTGACCGCTGGTGACATTACTACTGAGCGCTTCCGTGCTTCGGAGGGCACGTTAAGCCGTCGGTCCCGGTTGTTGTCTTAGGATGGCAGTCGTTATAGCATGGTGGTAGGGCACTTTGCAAATGCCCGCCTGGCTAGCTACCACCCTCAAGTTGAAAATCTGTCGCCAAGCACCTAACGGTGTGTTCCGGCAGCTGTCCTTGAGAGCCAGTAATTCTAGGTTAGCCTGTACAACATCTTCGACCACATCATCACTTAACATCAGGTGAGATAGTGGTCAAAGCCTAACCTATCATGCATAAAAAAAGCTTATGCCACCTCCACAGCACGCTCCCCACCTCGCCGTCTGTGATCATTACTTTTGAATAGTCTCGTCCAAATTAAGGCGAAATACACGAGTTGATATTGCGAACGGGCATGATTTAATTTTTTTATCTGATACCTGATTTTCAATGAACTTATTGCTTTTTTAAATTGAGGCAGATAGTGCATCATACACTACTGTTGTACAAATATGCTGGAAGAAGTGTTAACTTTCTGAGCGAACAGAAAAAGTAGGTAAGTGAAAATCTATTGATAAAAACGTGCTGTTGACTCACTTACTGACTCTGACATAAATCTTCTCCTAGAAAGAGCATTGACACCCATGGAGTGAAGAAGTGATATTTCGGACAATATGGGTTGTTTTGGAGAGCATGGGGAAAATCCAAAAACATGAAAATGTCGTCTTTTGAAGTTCAACTGGTAGCAGTATCTCGGAAACAATAAGGGTAGGTAAGAAGTACTTGAATAAATGCCATAGGGAATAGGAAGAGTATTCCTACGACATCATTAAAAATATCTAAATGTCTGACCTAAGATGACCATGCATAGTGTTTCGACCTCACTGAAGCTCAGCTTAGCATCGCAGTATTGCATTGCGTATTAATAACTGTAATAATTTGAATTTTAATACCAATAATTGTATGTTTTTTTCCTTTAATTAAGTGTTTGTAAATTTCGGTTTGTTTAGTGTGTTTGTGTTTGTTATGAGAAGTTTTCTCACCTTTCGCTACTTAAAAATGTGTAATGAACAACTGTAGAACTAATATAAATATACTTTTAAACTAGCGCCCTCAGACTGCCTTACTCAAGCATAAACTTTAATGAGTGTTTGCTTGCTTATATTCCCAAATGAGGTTACAGCATAAAGTGATATTAAGCCAATTAAGCCAATACAAACGTTGCTTCTGTATTTTTTTGGGATTATCATTGGTAAATCGTGAACATTCATGTCATAAATCAAATCAAGTCATTTTCTATGACACAGTTAATACTTGGGACAGTGAATTATATTCTATATTAAAACTCGTAGACTCTACTACGCAACGGTTCGGTAGAACTTTCATACCGCGTACTTTAAGGATTTGGAGGGAGCTTCCCGCCGAGGTTTTCCCACTGCGCTACGATATGGGGTTGTTTCAAAAGGGGGTCATTAAATTTCTCAAAGGTCGGCAGCGCGTTGGTAACACCCCTGGTGTTGCAAACGTCCATTGGCGACGGTAACCACTTCCCATCAGGTGGGCCGCCTGCCTGTCTGCCTACTTAAAGGCAAAAAAAAAAAAATTAAATTTTAAATATGAGCCACGGTAACTTCCGGTATGTTTTGGTTGAAGCGAGTCAGGCAGATTTGCATGTGAAACATTATAGTTCAACCCCCGCCCTGCCCTGCTCGGGGCGATGCATCTACGGTCTGTATGGATAAACAACATGCCATGAATAGATAATGGCCTCAAATTTATTCGTATATACTTGTTTTGTTGTACAGTACTCGTATATTGTCAGTAACCTTAAATATTAAGAGTTAAAGTATGAAGTTGCCGATGTGTACTGAAATATTGAGATTAGTTTTCAATTTAACATATTTACCTATGTAATCAAAATAATTACCATTATTATCTATACAATACTGCCATCTAATAGGAAGGTCATCTATGCCTTTGCGATAGAACTCTGGTGATCTAGATTCGACAAACTGTGTTTTAAGCATTTTGTACTGCCTCCTGGGAAGAAAGCTTTTTATCACGCAGAAAATTGTTCAAATCACGAAAGCAATGGTAGTCCGCTGGTCTGGCAAATGACAAGCTCTGGCGAAAACGGAGGGTGGCGGCGAATGGTTTCTGATTGCAATTCTTGTAGAGTTAAAACGGTTTCTCGTGCGGTTTGAAGTCTCGCGTTATTATGGAGCAATAATGGTGAAGATCGATTCATGAGTCGGGGCTGTTTCACTGCTAGTTTTACTATCATTGTTCGGAATATGCCACAGTAGGCCTCTGCAGTTATTGCTTGACCAGATCGAAGAAAGCTGTAGTGAATAACACCATGCTGAGACCACCAAACAGTTACCATTACTTTTTTATTGGTTAGCTTTGCTTGAGGACACTGTTGTGGCGTTTGAGCTGGGGTCAGCCATTGCATTTTTCGCTTACGGTTATCGTAAAGAAGCCACTCTTTATCACACGTCACAATTCAACGTAATATTTCTTCATTTCTGTATCGATTCAACAAGGCAACACGCGATTCTTTCTGCAGATCAGTCAAATCATGATAATTTTTCATATTTTATTATTTTGTTGATTTGACGCAAATGAGTCAATATTATTTGTAAGGTAACGTTAAACCATGCCGCTAATTTCTGGGTACAGTTTGTCTCGGATCGGCTTCCACCGTCTCTTTCAATTCTTTGTTATTCACCTGTGTGGGTAGTCTTCCACGTGGTTCTTTACCACGTTTCTTCAAACCAAAGGGTCATCACGAAATCGTTAAAACCAAAATCGCACGGTGCGTTCATTAGCAGTCCTCTCTCTAAATGCAACATTGATATTGCTAGCTGTTTTTCCACGTTGGAACTCGTAACGCTCGAATTTTCGAAGTCTCCATTTTTCATGTAGCTGAATAAAAAAAGAGCTGTAAGTTTTATTATAGTAGCTGTAGTGTTGTATATAGTTCGTAGTATTTTGTTTAATAAAGGATAAAACATCTGAAAGTCGGTAATGAATGCTGCACATTTTTTAAAAGAAGAACTTCATAGGTACCATGTGAAAAAAGTTTGACTCAAAAATCTCAAACCATGAAGGTTCTATGTCAATTAGAAGTACATTTTACAATAAATGCATTTCATACTTTAACCCCTATATATATATATATATATATATATATATATATATATATACATATATACTAACCCCTATATTATATATATATATATATAATATAGGGGTTAAAGTATGAAATGCATTTATTGTAAAATGTACTTCTAATTGACATAGAACCTTCATGGTTCTATGCTATATATATATATATATATATATATATATATATATATATATATATTATAATTAAATAAATAGGTACGAAATCCCTGAACCTTGTAGGTATCCTAGGACCGTTATTGCTCTATAATATTTTGACGACATGGCTGACGCATTTTTCTCGATCCCCAAGATACAGGCTTAGTGCTTAATTTGGGGCTCGCTGTCAATCTATTACTCGATAAGAATTTTAGTTATTGTAGAATTTAAGTTAACCACTGTATTTACTTATACGTCCTTTTAGCAATAAAATTATCTTATCTTATTTTAATTGCA
Organism: Plagodis dolabraria; assembly: GCA_963854805.1. NCBI lineage: Eukaryota > Metazoa > Arthropoda > Insecta > Lepidoptera > Geometridae > Plagodis > Plagodis dolabraria. Next base: position 1,279,866 of record OY978452.1, on the reverse strand, counting down.
AATTTTAGGATTTTATATTTTTATGGAAAAAAAACTAATTTTGACATAAACATTCATAAAACATTCAAAGCTAGGTGATATTGAATCTAATGTGACAAAAACTATTTATTTTTCAATGTTTGGGGTCTTGGATGTAAATATATGTTTTGAAGCTGAGCACTAATAGCTATGAGCTGCCGCCACCGAAGGGAATTTTGCGAATGCTCTCCTGGATAGATACAACCCTCAAGTAAAAAAATCTGTAGCTTAGCATCTAAAAGTGTGTTCCGGCTGCAGTTCTTGAGAGCCAGAAAATTATAGTCACATGAGACTCAACAACTTTGTCTCTGTGTGACGTGCGCAGTGCAATGTATATCGGACTAAATGCATCTGCTGTAGGTAGAGGTTAGTCTGCTTAAAATAAGGTGAGCCTCGTGCCTGTTCGGCACAATCACATTAAAAAAGTAATCCTTCCCACCTTCACATGAATACCAAGAGCAAAAAATATTTGCCCTTGAAGAAAATATACTTACGAAGCATAAAATCATATTATCGAGAAGTACAATTCCAATTGATCAGTCCCTAGTATAGGTAACTAACAATCTAACATTGGGAAACACCAAAAACTACAACCATAATATATTATGTTAATACGAGTGTATAGGTGCAAGTACATGGGACGTTTAGTACCCACACATTCACATGTCTGAGAAGCACCCCTGATTCAAGCTGAGAGTCGTAACATAAAAGTCTTGTTAACTAACGCAATAAACAAAATCAGACTCCGTGTTGTAGCCGATTAGCCCGACCGTCCGGTAGAGGCACACCTGACTCCAAAATCGTACCTTTTTTAATCAACGCGAAGCGTCCACTGAGCCGACGGAATGTGCTTAACTTCGATTAGTGGTCAGACCAATATGCTCCACTAGGCGTTACCTACTGTGCCTGTCACGATCTACTTATTCGTTTTAATATCTGTCTACAAATGAGTTTCTTTTGACATTGCGGTTTGCACCTGCAGTGACTACTATAGGTACAGTTGTATTCCCGATGAAGAAGTTGCCTAGACAGTAACTTCCACCTTATTCCTCAGCCACTACGCAGGAATCACAGAATCCCTACTCCGGAATTCATTTTGAATGTACTAGCCTTTCGCCTTAGGCTGGCATCGAACCTGCGTCCTTCGCCTACACGCACCGGACGCGTTCCTTCTCCACCGAAACAGTTGGTAGAGGCGAGAATATTGCGGTATAATTTCAACCGTTAAGCATAATTACTCATTAGGAACTGTGTGGCTATCAATATGCTACTTGTCCTTGACTCTCGTTGTTGTAATTTGATAAAAGAGTTCCGTAAGAGAGCTGGGGCTGAGATGAGCATAGCATTGGTTTTACATCATGGTAAATACTCTTTGGAAGTTCTCTGCAGCACTAAGGCTATGATAAACAAGCATAACATTCACCATCATGATCAAAGGACGAATACACAACACATGGATACATTAATGATAATTAACGGTAAAAATAAGCTTATTTATTTAGGAATGGCGGGTGCTTCTATTTGTTCAATCTTTAGAAGAAACAGCCCCGATTTGTTGAAATATAGTAAAATAACTCTAAGTTTTAAGTGAGAGGCTAAATGACCCTTTCAATTGTAGACCGATTTCCATCCTTCCTTTCTCAGTAAAATATTCCAAAAATATATAGTTAATAATAACAAAAACATATTCCATCCCATTTTAATGAACATAATAATAATGAATAGATTCAGGCGTTACTTTGCGGAAATCCATATTTAATAATAACAAATACTTTTAAAAGTATCCTAAAAAACATTAAATAATATTTAAATAAAACACTTAAAAAAGCATAAAATTATATATCTAGTGACAATTCCGCCTAATTTTCCTGTTATCTACGTGACGTCATAAACATCACGCAGCCTAACCGGAAGAATACCCGACTAGTTTCGCTTCTAAACGAAGCATCTTCAGGAGGTCTTGACTTACCGAGCGCACGATCGAGACTAAACGGCCAGCGGCTAAACACGCCTTTATATAGGCCCGATCGTGACTCACTGTTCTTTGTTGTAGCTTACAATTGGTAAAGATATACGTGTTTATAGTGATAATTATATAACAATGTTATTGAATTGCTAACAGAATATTTTTTAATTATATATGGTATGTTTAGTGTTTACAAATATGAGAAATATTGAATAATATAGTAAACAATATTAAACTAGTTTCCTAATATTGTTTACTATATTATTCAATATTTCTCATATTTGTAAACACTAAACATACCATATATAATTTAAAAATATTCTGTTAGCAATTCAATAACATTGTTATATAATTATCACTATAAACACGTATATCTTTACCAATTGTAAGCTACAACAAAGAACAGTGAGTCACGATCGGGCCTATATAAAGGCGTGTTTAGCCGCTGGCCGTTTAGTCTCGATCGTGCGCTCGGTAAGTCAAGACCTCCTGAAGATGCTTCGTTTAGAAGCGAAACTAGTCGGGTATTCTTCCGGTTAGGCTGCGTGATGTTTATGACGTCACGTAGATAACAGGAAAATTAGGCGGAATTGTCACTAGATATATAATTTTATGCTTTTTTAAGTGTTTTATTTAAATATTATTTAATGTTTTTTAGGATACTTTTAAAAGTATTTGTTATTATTGAACATAATAATATTGCATGACAATCAGTTTGGTTTCACAAAGAGCAGATCCACAACAGATGCAGGTGTTCAATTGATGTCACATATACATACTTGAAGCCTGGGAGATTTTACATGGAGGTAGGGGAGTTTGCATGGGGGTAGGACAATATGCGAAAGCCTGCCTGTCTAGCTACCACCCACAAGTAGAAAATCTGTTGCCAGGTACCTAACGGTGTGTTCCGGCAACTATTTTTGAGAACCAGTAATTTTGGGTTAGCCTGAACAACTCTTCGACCACTTCATCACTTACCATCATTCACCAGTTTTTAATTTCAATTCATGCACTCAGAATTTTATAGAGTAATAATATCTGTCAGACAAGCTAAACAAGGTTGGAATAATTGGCAATATATCTTCTTGGTCTTAGGTCAAAATAGGAAAACCGCAAGGATAACTTCAACTAGATTAGTTGGATTTTCGTTCACTACTATTATCGGTTTCAGTAAATTCAACAACATTGTACCGTATACTGGTCGTATCAGTCTACGAGCTACCCTGACATATTATGATCAAATGGAAAGGGACGATAAATTCCTACGAACTTTTGTGAAAACGAAGTTTTATAAAGACGTTTTTGACATTCGGCTGTGTTCGGTAGAAAAAGAGGAGTTTTATATAAGCATTTCATAGCATCACAGAATGCCTTAACGTATATTTGAAATATTTTATTATTTTTATTTATGTTTGTTTATTATTATTTTAACAGCAGTGAGTATACATTTTCTTCCATTTCTGACCAAAAGCAGATCATCCATTTTCAAGATATTCTCGTCGAAGTAAGTACAGCTCGATGTTTCGATCAATATAAAAAAGAAATTAGGTAAAACTTAATTTTGACACTACTTACATTTTGTTTTTTTATTTTCAGTATATAGTTTTATAGTCGTATCGGATCCAGTGCGTAGAGCCTAAATGCGTTGATAGCGCATATGTATACGTAGGTAGGATCATACCATTGAGCGAGCCTGCGCTATGACCAAAGTTACCTGTTGGAAGAAGGTGAGGTTGTTCAACACTGTAATGGGAGACCCTCGCATTTCGCAGGTTGTACCCGTTTGAGGCTACGATTGGGTTTACTGATTGAGGTATTTTCCTAGAAAATGTTTCAGTTTTCAAATAGGGTTTGTTCCAGTAGAACCAACCTCCAAAGCGGCAGTGGTTCAATTTTTCATAACACTCACTCGATTAGCAAACCAACGCTTAGTGAAATTATAGCTTTTCGAAGAAAACTTAGTAAGTGGTTATTGTGTTTAAGTACTTTAAGTACTTTTAGTCTCGATCGTGCGCTCGGTAAGTCAAGACCTCCTGAAGATGCTTCGTTTAGAAGCGAAACTAGTCGGGTATTCTTCCGGTTAGGCTGCGTGATGTTTGTGACGTCACGTAGATAACAGGAAAATCAGGCGGAATTGTCACTAGATATATAATTTTATGCTTTTTTAAGTGTTTTATTAAAATATTATTTAATATTTTTTAGGATTCTTTTAAAAGTATTTGTTATTATTATGTTCTAATTCAAATTCTTCCCAAAAATGGACTAAGATAATCAAAGAATAGGTTTGAACTGGCCGGACACTTTTCCATACAAACAACGAACGGAAGGACTGCCTTATTCGAGGAAACATTTCATGAAAACTTTTTTTTGTAACTTTCAAATAACTTATATTTTTACAAATGTATTACATAATTGAGCGATAAATCGATATAATCATAGGTACTAATTAAACAACTTTAAACGGTTTAAATAACATATATTTGTCATTATTTTGTCCCGAGCGACGTTTCAAACCCTTTGCAGTGATCGTGGTCACGGGGTGACAATTGGTTTAATTTGTCACATGAGTTATTAAGAAATTATTTGGTCTACCTTCAGAATTTTTTATATTAATCATAACATTTCCTATTCACGCAGTATTCGCTCAGTGTCCAGAGGTCTTGCAGATTTGTGTCGGCCATGGGATTTAATTAATTTTATAACAGGATCCCAAGCAGGTGGTACTTGCCAACCATCATCTCTATTGAAATTTGGGTACTTTTTGATTTCAGTGGCCTCGCGTAACATTCTTGGCATAAACCGGGTCTCTCTGGCAAGGATTTGTGGTTTGTCGAACCGAATGTAGTGGTTGGGCGTGTCCTGGGCATGTTCACAAACCGCAGACTTGGTGGAGCGTCTGTTCTTCATGTCAGCAATGTGTTCTTTTACCCGGATACCAACGCTCCTCTTTGTTTGCCCATTGTATGACAGCCCATATTCACAATCAAGTTTGTAAACACCTGCATCTTGTAGGGGAATATTGCACTTAACAGGTCTTAAAAAATGGTTGATCTTCTTGTGCGGCTTGAAGTAAGTTTTTATTGAAGTTCGTCTTAAGATATTACCAATTTTGTCCGTGACACCCTTGATGTAAGGTAAGATGGCAGGTTGTAGCTCAACTGTGGAAGACTTGGGCCGGCTTCTGTGACGTATTCGTGGGAGCTTGTGATTATTGCTTCGCAGTACTTGTTTTACATACTGAAGCTCCTCCTTGAGATGGTCAGTGTCGTAGATGCCATCTGCTCTCTGTAACAAAGATTTGCCTACGGTAGCCAACTGACATGGATGGTGATGGGAGTTACCATTGATAATTTATCTGTATGGGTGGGTTTCCTATACACTGTATGACTAAGGAAATTGTCAGGATTCAACATCAAGGAAAGCTAAGCATTTAGTAACCTCAGGCTCCATTGTAAATTGAATGTTATTATGTAAGGAGTTTAGATGGTCTAGAAATGCAGAAACTTTATTACTGGGGAGGATGGTAAAAGTATCATCTACGTACCGTTTGTAGATCTTCGGCATAGCCACAGCTGTGGAGAGAGCTCTCTCCTCGAAGTCTTCCAAGAAAATATCGGCAACAACAGGGGGAGACTGGAGAGCCTATAGCTACACCATCAATCTGTATGTAGAACTTATTTTCCCAGAATAGATAGCCAGATGTTAAGCAATGTTCCAGTAATTCTGCATATTCCATGGGAAGGTCATGCTCACTTAGTCTTTTCTTGACAATTTTAATGCCATCATGTACAGGTAGGCTGGTGAATAACGACTGTACATCAAAGCTAACCATAACTTCATCATCAGTCATTTGTAGATTTTTCATTTGACTGACAAAGTGATAAGAATCCTTGACATGCGCACTAGTTTGACCGCGAAGTGGAGACAGTATTTTAGCAAGGTGTTGAGCTAGTTTGTATGTTGGCGAGTCAATTTGGCTTACAATTGGGCGCAAAGGAACGTCTGTCTTGTGTATTTTTGGTAATCCATACAGTTTTGGTGGTTTAACACACGAAGGTACCAGTGCCGTGACGTCTTACCCAAGAGTATCGGAGTGTTTACAAATTATTTCCTTAGTTTTTGTTACCATTTTAGGTGTTGAATCGCTTTTTACTGGTTTATATGTGCTCTCGTCCGATAAAAGTTCTTTTATTTTTAGGTTATAATCCGACGTATTCATGATTACAGTGGAATTACCTTTATCTGCTCGAATAATGGTTATGTTTTGGTTCTTGCGTAGGTTGGTAAGTTCGATATTATCATACTTAGTTTCAGAAAGAAGCGATCACCCTTCAGCCTATGTATGGAGAAGTGACCGGCTAGGCTTTCTTTATGTAGGTACCTATGTATGCTACTGACGCGGACTATGTATATTTTTACAGATCATCCGAACTTGATTTTTTTTTTGTTGGGTCGGTACAATCAATTGTTACAGTTTCCATTTAATTTTCATGAACTTCAGTCAAAGAATTTATTATTATTATTCCTTTGTTAATGGCTTCTGAGGTTTAATGTTACCACGTCAAATAATAAACCTCGGTATGGGTTACATATTTGAGCCGTTTGGTGTAGAGACGTTGGGTCCGTGGGGACCGGGAGCTCATCGTATTTTCCAAAACGTATCGGAGCGCTTGGTCGATGCGACGCGTGATCAAAATGCTGGCACATATTTGACTCAACGAATAAGCATTGCAATTCAACGGGGCAATGCTGCCAGCATGCTGTGCACGCTGCCAACTGGGAGTGGGCTGGAGCATTTGGACTGCCTATGAGCCTGCTATGACTTATAGGTTGTCTAAATGCTTTTATTGTAGTAGCTGTAGTGTTGTATATAGATCATAGTATTTTGTTTAACGAAGGCATACCGCCGGCAAAAAAAAAATTATTAGTTACACTCAATTAAATAAAAAAAAAGTATTTGACAAATGTGGTAAATAGTCATTGGCCGGATAATTATTGCAACTATGACCGTTGGTATGGCTACAGTAATGGTCATTCCATTACTGTAGCCAAGTGATCCTGTACGCATTCTTGAAAAGGGGAAATTAAAAAAGTTTCTTCAAAAATATTATATATACTCGTCCACGAATGAACGAACAAAACGAATCAAAGGTAGGTTCGAAACATTATAACATGTGAATTCAGACCATGAAAATGTAAGTTCAGAGTATTTTTAATCAGCTTGTTACCGATTTTTAAGAGTTACTTATTTCATATTTTTCAGTGTAAGAATTTCCGTTTCGTAATATTTTCAAAACAATGTAAAGGTTATATACATGAAAGCTATATCCCATATGGGCTACATGTCATGTAACTTCTTTTATCCTGAGGCTACAAACAATAGTGGATCGTGTAGTAGATACCTCGTTAGTATAGCTCCAGAGCCCAGATAGGACGTGTAACAAAGCGGCCGCGGCGCCGCACACGAGGACACGCTTCGCCTCCCGTCGCGTCGCTACACCGCACCGCCCCGCACCGGGCAGCGGCAGTGCCCTGTCCTGTTACACGGTAGAGGCAGTCGTTATCTACAAACGTTTACTGGGCTACGACATTTTAAACTTACATGTACACGATAATGGATTTTGCACCTGATAGTGGCGCCCTACTTAGTTAAAACCAGACAAAATCAAAGACTCTTTAATAGCATATTTGTTACACAGCAGGCACGAACAGAAATTACTGCAGAGGTCCCAAAAACCCTGCACTCCAAGGAGTTTGTTGTGCTTTATGTTCCAGATAGACAAACCTAAACGAGCACGTGACTCGCTTGATGTCCCTACTGCCTCGGTCCAAAAAATACAGGCCATATTCTCCATTGGGTACGCCGCCAACGGCAACGCCAACGCCAGAGACAAAAAAAAACCTGCTGTATAATGGCTGAATTATCGGGTCAGGTGGTATCTATCCAGAAATCCTATTGCGGTCGATCGACTTGTCAAAATCACGCTCGCACGGCTAATGAAAGACGTATTGATGTTATTTTTATACCTGATAGGCTAGCCTTTAGAGATAAAGCTATATCTCACCTGATGCTTAGCTAGCCTTTGACCTAGAATTTCTGGCTCTCAAGGACAGCTGCCTCAACAAACCAATAGGTGCTTGGCGACAGATTTTCTACTTAGGTCTGATCTGATGAGCGACCTCCCTAACTTCACAGTAGAGGTAGTGACCACTAGATTCCAATTATTTAAACTGGTCCGAGTTGACCAGCGCACCGCACTGCACTCCTCTTTGTTAGATAAACTGGTAAACTAAACTTGTTCTGGTGCAGTGTCCCTGAGTACCTGCAGAGGTCGACGAGACAAACGTTGCTATGTAGGACGAGGTGAGCGGACATTGTATAACACGATGGATAACTTTCAATGAATTTGATTGACAAGACTAAGAAGCCATGCATAATTACATAGATTACACCAGGACCTATTACCAGGACGAAACTACACTGCTCATACATTTTCCATATATAAACCGTAATACAACACATTGAATAATAAGAATTTAATTATTAGATTACCCATTTTACTATGTGGTGTGAACGTACAGTATGATGTACGTGAAGTAGATACAAATTTCCGGAATTAATAAGAAGAAATGCGTGGATATATACATCTACACTATATTATAACTTATAATTTTATGATATTTTTTATAGATTAATAATAAAGGACTAGGAGGAGTAATAAAGAAGAAAGATTCGTATTTTTGTATGTAACGAATAAACATAGAAACTACTGGACCGTTTTGAAAAAAATCTTTCACCATTAGAATCTTATACTATACGAGTATATCCGTAATGAAGATAGACTATAGATTTTTTTTTAAATTAGGGATCCGTAGTCAAACTCCATAATGTAACCCAACGTGAGAAAAAAATCGTTATATTGCGTATATACGCTGTGAAAATTGTTGACAATAGAATAAAGTGATGTACCACAATTTTAAGACATGAATATGTACAAAAAAGTTCGCGATACCACGTGTCTGACCACAGTTAGGTCACAATAACTACTTTTTATGTGTTTTAATTTATAATTTTTGTTAAATACCCGCGCGAAGCAGAGCCGGGCCGCCCGGCCGCTAGTCCGTACACAAGCCTTGACGTCCATCACTGAACAAATGCCTCCTCGATTGGGGGGATTTTGCCATAATCATGTAAGATGGCAGTTCTGCAGAAGGTGTTGCTCTTCCCCTTCTGTTATTTTTCCGTTAGTCACCTCTCACGAGTCCGGCAGGTAGGGACATAAATGCGAAGGTGCAATTGTAACCCGGCAAACCACGGGGTATATACACTACACACACAAAACACCTATCTATCTATACTTATAATAAAACTGTAACAGGTCCAATTCTGTACATGGCAGATATTTTGAAAAAAAAAAATTACAGTACTCTGTAGCTGATACTGATGCCGAAACTATATTTTTTTTTATTTTTGTCTGTCTGTCTGTCTGTCTGTCTGTCTGTATCCCGGCCGCGTATCACTCCAAAACTACTGAATGGATTTCAATGAAACTTAGCATGATTGGAGTTCATACTACAAGGTAGGATAATTTAGCTTTTTATCCCGAAATTCAGCATGGTTCCCTTGGGAGAGGGGATGAAAGTCAAAATATACACTTAGTTTTAATTTATTAACGCGTAGTCCGATTTCAGACGTTCTTTTTAGGGTTCCGTACCCAAAGGGTAAAAACGGTCTGTCCCGCTGTCCGTCCGTCCGTCCGTCTGTCACCAGGCTGTATCTCAAGAACGGTGATAGCTAGACAGTTGAAATTTTCACAGATGATGTATTTCTGTTGCCGCTATAACAACAAATACAAAAAATTGGCCAAGTGCGAGTTGGACTCGCTCACGTTAAAACAAAAAAAGGTTAAAATATGAAGTCTAATGTTGTATAGCTAATGGTACGGAACCCTTCGTGCGCGAGTCCGACTCGCACTGGGCCGATTTTTTTGTTAGAATAGTGGTACTTTAAAATTTATCCCGTAAATATTTCAAAGGCATCGGCTTTGAAGTTCAGAAATAACAGACATCACAACCTAAATATTACGTTCCAAATAACTTGACACCCAAAATGTACAGAAACCTTTCAACGTACGGCTCATCTTAAACTGGCGTTTGCACTTTATCGTACAGGTATAATAGATAGGTCTGTAGTGGGACCTCTCCAAAAGACTGATTTTTCTAACGATAAAATACAGTTTTTTTTATTACGATAAGCACAACTTCCCTACGTATATTTTTCATAACATGCAATGCTCTAATCAGTCTAATCTATACCTATAACAGGTTGCAGAAGGCGGGTAGGGAAGCGAGAGGGGTAAGACGCTTAAATTTATCTATTTATACTTATAATAAAACTGTAACAGGTCCAATTCTGTACATTGCAGATATTTTGAAAATATGTTTTGAGAGCAATCTGTAGCTGATACTGATGCAAAAACTGTTTTTTTTTTCTGGCTATCTGTCTGTATCCCGGCCTCGCATCACTCCAAAACTACTGAATGGATTTGAATGTAACTTAGCTCGATTCGAGTTCATACTACGAAGAAGGACATACGATACTTTTATCCCGAAATTCAGTACAGTTCTCTTGGGAAAGGGGATGAAAGTCAAAATGTACATTTAGTTGTAATTTATTAACGCGTAGTCCGATTTCAATCATTCTTTTTTTGTTACAATAGTGGTTATTTAATTATTTTCCCGTAAATATTTTAGTCCTCAGTTTTGCAGTTCAGAAATTACAGATATCACAAACTAAATATTTCGTTTTAAATAACTTGGACCGCGGAATGTTGAGAAACCCTTGAACGTACGGCTCATCTTAAGCCCACAGGCAGCCCAAAACCCCACGGGAAGCCCGACACCCCACGGACAGACCGGCATCCCATGGGCAGCCCGGCGCCCCACGGGCAGCACGGCACCCTTATTTAGTTTTGCAAGCTTGCTACGATCAAACTCTAAAATGTGGTACATTTGAAGCAGTGATAGCTCAGTGGCTTTGGCCATGGACTGCCGCGCAGCAGGTCCATGGTACGAATCCCGCCGCTGGCTTGAACTTCACCGCATGGTGCAGGGCATTTTTGCGAATGCCCGCCTGGCTAGCGACCACCCTTCAGTGGAAAATCTGTCGCCAAGCACCTAACGGTGTGTTCCGGCAGCTGTCCTTGAGAGCCAGTAATTCTAGGTTAAGCCTGTTAACACCTACGACCACATCGTCACTTACCATCAGGTGAGATTGTGGTCAAAGGCTTACCTATCAGCAATAAAAAAAAAAACATTCACCACTATCAGTTTTTTAAACTACATAATTATCTTTCTTTTGACGGATACATTTCGGAGACTGCGCAATGAAAGTGCACAATGTAGTCTTAAGTTTTCGCGATTTTACACTTTGTAATTAAACAACTTTAAACGATTTAAATCGCGTATATTTATCATTATTTTTGTCCCGACGTTTCAAACACTTCGTAGTGATCGTGGTCACGGGGTGACTGTCGGGACAAAAATAATGATAAATATACGTGATTTAATCCGTTTACAGTTGGAAGTGCACAACTTTAGTAGATTGTTATACAAGGGTCGAAAGGAATTGGTAACTTTCACCCGCGGTCAGCTCTACTTTTCATATCGAATTTAAAGAAAGTAAATAAAGTAGCTTTTCTAAAAATTATTCATTGATACAATAACATACTTACTAAAAATTTATTGAGAGGTTTGAACTATTTGTGAAATTTTACGTAAAATTTTGTTTGGAATATTTACGGGCGGCTAGAGCCCGAATAGGAATCTCTCTGCTTTTCACTACTAATATAAGGAATAAAGATATAAATATAGTATGTTTTTTATATTATTTATTTTGATTTTAATAACATGAGCAGTATATTTTTAAAATTAATGCGGCTATAGTCCAAGTAGGAATCGATGACTTACATCCGTGTTGAACACTCTACTTTTCTAGGTAAAAAATAGTAGTTTTTCTCAATATTTACTAAAAATAATAAACATGAGTAGAAGATACAAAGATACACTAGGAGTTAGAACAATGAAATTTAGGGAAAGTTTTAATATTTTTTTTTACCTACACTTTCTACCTTGTATTTAGTTACTACCCTGCCAAACATAGTTGTTATTAATTGTTTTACAACAACAGAATATTTTACAACGAAAAATCTTAGACATATAACTTTGTTTACACCAATGTTTTTCCTGGCCTTAGGTGGGAAAAAGCGTCTCCCACCCGCTACTCAGATTAAACAAACACTACTTTCCGAGAATGAGAAATAAAAAAAAATCGAGCTACCGTCAAACAAACCGCCGCGCCGTTTTAAAATCGAAATTCTAAAGAAACGCACAAGGTACTTTGCTTCAACATTTATTGTGCGAACCGGGAAAGAACTCTCTGAGTTATTTAACTACTGTCTTCTGGAAAATACAACCCGGGAGTTTTGAAATCCAAAGTAGAAAGCTCCATTCTGAGCTATGGTTTACTATAAGAGTGCTTCACCGCAGACCACAGTGTTGCTTAATATGAGATAAACAGTGCACAAATGTGAATAATTAGTGTGCAGGTACGGCAATCGCGAACGAAGTCGCGGGTACAGCTAGTTTTTTTATATATTTGTTTGCAAGCCCTAACATATTAACATACGCGTGAATTGACTGCAATTCCAATTTTTTAAGCCTACCTTGATGATACGCTGCTTATGCTATATGCGCGCAACCTAACATTGCTCAAAGGACCTGTTCGCCACCATCGTTTGGGTGTACTTGTAGGTATTTCCGTCTAAAAATACCAAAAAAAAACATTTCTTTACACAACTTTTTGAAAGAAAATGATCCACCTATTTAGAAACAGTCACAGAATAAAAAGAAAGTACAGAAAAACAGACATCTGTCATATATGTTCTTCAATGTGGAACCAGTCTTGTTCCCAGTTTCTGTATAGACTTGCTCTCAGAGAACAAAACCGCAAATGTGATTAAATTTCTGCGGCAAGTACTCGTATGTAGCTCTACATGCAGTGGAAGGTATCAGCTGTTGGCACAGCGAGCTGATTTTACCATCACAATGTTTAACTCAAAGAAGGGCCCAAATCTTTCGTAACGACATCATACAGACAGATTTATAACTTTCCAGGGATTCGATTACCGATCGGGACAAAAAATTCGTGCTCCAATAATTTGTAGATGTTATTTACGCGTAATACGTGATAGTGCTTGTAATCTTGTTTAAAAATGCTGTAAAGGTAGTTTTATTTTATATTCTTATGTAAGACGACAGTGACATGCATGCCTCGATTTAAAAAAAAGTTTTAGAAGTTTTTTATCATCTCCCCGGGGTGATGTGTCATATTTCCGGTCCGTGCACGCCGGCAGACACCTACGATCACTGGGCTGACCCGAGCGGTGATTTCAGGAGGTTCCCAAGCGGTGACTTTGTGTTTCCATTTCCATACAGATATTACAAACAGGTCTAAAAAGCCTAAAAACTCTCTCCGTCAGTTTATTTTAGTTGTTTACACTGCTAAGTGGGACAGCAGCATACTCTATAGAAGTCTTTTAAATAAAAAATATAGCCACTTTCATTTTCAAGGAATTTCCCATATACTAATGTGTGGTCAGTGGTACCGGTTTAAAATATCACCCCATCTCTTCCCGCGTGTGTCGTAAGGAGGCGATTAATGGTAAAATACCGGAAGATGGGCAGCAGCGCCCTGCTATCTTGCTCTGCGTTCCCAAAGACGGCTGCCAATTGTGGATATTATGATAATATACCATAATGGGGGAGACTGTGTTCAATAGAGAATAATCCAGCTGATACATTTATATATTAATAAAAACCTTGCATATAACTAGCGCAAACGTACTCGTATAGGTAATTTCTCATTAATAATTATAATAATAATAATAAAGCTTTTCATTTTTTCCTTAACTTACAGTTTTAAATAATATTAAATAGTAATACATTTTATACAATTATATAGTTAAGGCCCCTGATGGGTATAGGAATCCTCCAACAGTGACCAGATTTTTCTTGATTTTGCTTTCATTATCCAGTCGTTGCCAGCATATTTTTTTATCTCGTCAATCCAGCGTTCCTTAGGACGGCCTCTAACTCTCTTACCACTTACAAGTGGTAAGAGAGAGTTGGTAAGAGAATTTCTCATTACATAGACTGAAATATACTTTTAACGAAGTTGTCTGATATTTCAGACACGGACAAAAGCTGGTTGCAATAGATAGACGGTTTTACTAAACAAATACAACGCTTTTACATTTTGGTTCATACGTGGTACCTACGTACAAAGCCATTGAAAAAGCATTATAGTGAAAACAGCAGAATACGAGTAAATACCCCAATGTGGACGCGCCTCTACTTGGTATTTCTTTCCTTTGAAACTGCAGTCTAAAATTGTATTTTCGCTTCGCAAATGCGGTTAGGTTCCAAACGAGTTGAAAATGAGGATTTTTAGAAAATTAAAGCTATATTCTGTGTCGAGAGAGTCGACAAAGGAACTTCTGGAAACTGGAAACTGTTTTCTGTAATTATTTTTTCGTCTGCGGTAATACAATAATGTACAAAGAAAATCTGCTGTAGAGGGGTTTGTCTCGCTGTGCCGGTGGTTGCCATTTTCAATATTTGCATGAAATCTTATCAACTCAGTTTTGATATGGTTACAAATCTGGCACGAAATGCTACTAGCACCTGTGAACATATGATCACGTGTCATCGGGTGAGATATTAGTAAAAATCAAAGGCTAGCCTAATAGAAATACTGATCAGGAATGACTTATCATTATCATCATCAACAGCCATAACGTTCACCGTGTGGCAGCACCCCTAATGGGGTGGTAATGTTCCATAATCCTCACGCTTGGCAGGCGTCTTGGGGATCGCAGTGTAAGACGGCCATTCTATAGACGGCACTGATGCCCTTGTGATATTTTTCCTTTCATCGCCTCTTTTGACTACAGAAAGATAAATAGGGAGGGGGATGCTATTATACCCTGGCACACTACGGGGAAAGTCTATGTCCTCGTTTTATTAGGGTGTGTCACGTTTTTCCCGCCGTAACTGTGGTTTCCTCGATCTCTTAACACTTACTGGCACATAATAAAACTTACCGATCCGGTTCATCAATTTTAGGCTTTACTCCTCGATTACATAAATTTTGTTTTTAGTTTAAATTTGTACAAATGGTAACAGGTTATAAAAAAAATAACACAATAGGTAATTATTCGAAATGGGATTGTTAAAAGTTATGGGACGGTAATTGTAGGTGACGTCTAGTCGAATTAAACGCTCCTTGCTTAATTTATGAAGTGAAATACATATTTTAGTTAAATGATAATTAGGTGGGACGACGACTCAACGCCCACATACAATAGTTAAATGGTACCTGGTTCAGCCTGAGCCTATCAGTTAATAAACTAAATATCAAAAGCGACACTCCAGCATCGCTGCCATCCAAAATGAGTAGTAACTCCTAGGCCATCATCCGAGGTAGTCCAGAGGGAAGCCGGGGCCTTTCACATTGGATGAACCGGAAGAATAACACAAAAATATGTATACAAAAAAAACCCTGAAACAAATCAATTGCTTCGCGATACAGACATAGTTTAAATTCAAAGGCGGAGGGACAAAATAGCTTGTATGAGTTATAAACTTGATCAGATATTATAAACTGATGCTATAAACCCAACAGAAGAATAATCATTTCAACTATTTTTCACAAGTTATGGTAAAACTTAATTTATGTAATTTTCCAATTAACTTTAATGAATTATAAAGAGAAATATATATTAAAAGAACCGGGGTGGTCTGTATTACAGTTTAAATAGGTTAGAATCGGTGAAACACAAACAGTTTCCAAAATTTAACTCAAGTTGTAGTGAAACTCTATATATGTAATTTTTTTAGGTAAATTTCGACAAATGTTGAGATTATCATATATTAGTACAACCGTTGGGGTCTATACTACATATTAAATATAATAGAATTGGTGAAACAACAAAAGTATTTAAAATGTCACCTAAGTTATGGTGAAACTTCATATTTGAAATTTTACAAGTAAAATTTAACAAATGTTGACAAAATGGTATATCAGCAGGACCGTTGCGGCTAATACAATCTGATTATCTGTCTTTTTCAAGATTTTTTACAACTTTACTATTTTACACAAGTTAGGTTGGAAACTTATTTTATGAAATTTTATTTCAATTTGGTGTAAATTATAGGATAAACCACTATTAGACAGTCGAAGAAGATGAATCTTCGCATGATTAAAGGGGAATTAAGAACATTTAATAAGAATTTGCGTGAAAAAATAGCACATGATAGGTGGGAAAATATACCACGAGGTCACTCACCTTTCGGGTTCACGAAAAAAATCACACATCTAAATATATATAACTCAAAGGTGACTGACTGACTGACTTAGTGATCTATCAACGCACAGCCCAAACCACTGTACGGATCGGGCTGAAATTTTGCATGCAGGTAGATGTTATGACGTAGGCATCCGCTAAGACAGGATTTTGATTAATTCTACCCCCAAGGGGATAAAATAGAGGATGAAAGTTTGTATGAAATTTTGACAATTTTAAACCGATCGGGCTGAGGCTTTGAAATTTAAATGCATAAATAAAGCTACTATGACGTAGGCATCCCCTAAGAAAGGATTTTGAAATGCAGGCTATATAAGATTAGTAACTTTTCAGTTTAAAATATACGAATTTCTGTATGCTAGCGCCATCTACATTGAGTTATTTTGGAGAGAACTTTGAATTAACAATTTTTGTGCATAGTGCATAGATAATAATATATCTAACGGATTATATATTGACGACTAGCTTTTGCCCGCAGCTTCGCTCGCGTTAAGAAGTGTTATTATTAATTAGGTATAGTTTTAGCGGCTTTACTTTTGTTTAGCGTGTGTAAAAAATTTGGATATTTTTTTTAATTTTTGGGCTGTGCGTTTATACTTGACTATGTCAGTCAGTCAGTCACCTTTGAGTTACATACATTTAGATTTGGCTGTTCTTGGCATATTTTGGATTGCATCTGTTTTGTTTCGGTTTAGTAGTTTTGGTTATAGACTCTGCTTTGTTTTTGGCATTTTTTATTTCATTTGGTTTAGGTATAGGTTTTGTCGGTTGATTGATGACGCTTGATAGTTTTAGCGTCTAATGACAGATTAGTTAAGAATATTTTGTACAAAGAAGTTTTGTAGGCCCTAATTTTTTTACACACGCTAAACAAAAGTAAAGCCGCAAAAACGATACCTAATTAATAATTATATTTCATAACGCGAGCGAAGCCGCGGGCAAAAGCTAGTTTAAGTATATGGCGCTACGCCAAGCGCCACCGCCATCGGTGCGGCCTCCTGCCGACCATCGTAAGGTTCAAAATTGGTGCCTTCTTCAACATTTAACAAAAATCTCTGTTAGCCGACCGGCCGATTCCAACGAAAAAGCAAATTCATCAAGCCAAACAGAGATGTGGTATCGAGTTGCACAAAGCAAACTCAATAATCAATATGAGAATCGATTTTTTACAAAAGTACAGGATATCAAGGGATTTTGCTATAGAGTATAGACATTTATACATTCAAAAGCAAGTATATAATATATCTAATAACTATCGAACGACCAAATTTATTAAACAAAACTCTTATTTGGGATGAAGAGTAACTGCAAGTTAATAATTGTATTACTCGTAAATCGGTACGAATTACCATGAGAACTATAAAATTTAAGAGGGAAGTAATTGTTGCAGTAGCGATTTAAAAGAAAAGTAATATTTATGGAATCGATTTAAATACTATTATTAGGTGCAATATTGGCAGCAACCATTTATCTATACAGTTAAGTAACACAACGATGGATTTTGTGGAATTCTAACCACTTGAATAATAATATAAGTCGATAATTTAAAATCGATTAAAGGTACGATTCAAACAAACATGGATCCATATTTAGCGATCAATAGATTTCGCAACCACTAGCTTACCATAAAGTGTATGATACTAAGTGTGTAAATGTAAAAACATTACGTGGATAGTGCAGTTTTCTAACAATTATATCAAAAAAACTATCATTCAAAGTTCGTTTAAAATAGAAATTCACGGAATGCGTCATGTTTCGGTGCAGTGTTGTTGTTAATGACAGATAGAACCAACGTCATTAGGATACCCACACGTAAGTGATTGGTACGTTATTTTCGCACGCAACTTCAGTAACTTAGTGGTCGAACGGTTGGTGCTTCCGGCTTCGGCGCTGACATCACCAGGTTCGGAACCTTCTATAAAAAGAAAGGCCTTCAGTTTTTGCTGCCTAAAATTCTTTTTATCACATTATAGCATATTCTTTTGCAATATAAAAATAGAAATTGAATTGAATAGACCTAATAACAAAATATAGATTAAATGTGTACTTTGTGACACTACTTACGACTTGGATAGTGCTAATGTTTCCTACAAAAGATATGTATAAATGGAGACTACAAAGAGAGATGCATGGAAATGTATTCCGTGCATTACAGCTTCCCGTAAGCCGCCTTCGACACATAGAATGACTGAGATAACTACTGTTCCAATGTCGACTTCTATATGCACTGAAAACGTAACGTTGCGACGATTTAGATCAAAATCACTCAACTCGACACTTGATATTACGGACAACACTACATTAAGTCAAACTGATCCTTCCATGTTACTAGATAGTTCGATAAAAAGCCTGCCGAATCTGTCAACCTGCGATTGTAATCAATTAGAAGCTATCGAGTTGAAGGAAGAGTTGTCCAAAATTAAAGAAAGTTTATTGAGTGCAAACGCTGAGGTCGACAGGTTGTCACTAGAAAACCAAGAACTTAAGAAACATCTACAACCAAACGACACAACTATTAAAGCCCTGAAAAAAATTACACAAACGGAAAGTTCACAGAATACTGCAGAAATATTGGAGTCATCTGCAAGGGTCTTTGGATCATGTCATAGTTCTCCTATTACTACCAGGAACATACGGAGCGTCCGAAAGCACGCATCATGCAAAAACTCGCCTACAACAATCAAGAACCACACAGCGTCACTAAAATCTCACATTTCCTCTAAGACGTATCAAAAACAGGCCACAGAGGATAGTCACTCCCTGCCATCATTTTTGAATACTAACGATAGTGTTACTGTGAACGAAATTCAAACAAATGCCCAAGATATAGCTAAAGAATTAAATGAGCCCACTAATAATAACAAAAAAGGCAAGAAGTCATTGTCAAAAAATGATGGAGGTTCTGCAATTATGGTGAAAGCAGAAAATACCAACACAGAAACAATTAAGCAAAAAGTGGTCATTATTGGAGATGAGGAAGGCAAAGGTTTAAATAAATCCCTCAAAGCTCTGTAAGGTAAAAGTTTCGAGGTTTTTTCTGTTATAATGCCTGGAGCCTCGCTAGTCAATATAATAGAGTCTAATTTGAAATACTGCTCGTCTTCAACTAAATCAGATTATGTGGTACTAGTGGGAGGTTCCAATGACAAAGATCCACTAAATCTGCAATCTCATCTTTATTGTCTTATTAGAAAATTGAATAATACCAATGTAATTATATCAGAAGTATTTAGGAATAATTATCTTAACACACAAATTCTGTGCTCAATGTATAAATATCAAAGTAAACAATTTTCCTGGTCGACATTTGCAGGTTATACGTCTGTACCTAATGTACCTAACTCTAAACATCGTGTTACCTATTTGTCAAGGGATATTTTAAGGGAGATACTACGTTTAAACTACAAACGGTTATACCTAGAATACTGCTCTCAGTCTGCTATCAAAAATAATGTCCGTAGTAGAAAATCACAAGGTACGCAAACGGTACGGCGTCACAAGGTACGCAAACCGATGATGCAGAGTTTTTTCGTGTCTAATATAATAGCTGATACATCTGATGGATTTCGAGTGCTTCACTAGAATATTAGGAGCATAAAACCAAAAATTAGTGACCTTGAAATATTTTTGTCTTCATCTAGTAAAAATATAGATGTACTTTGCTTCACAGAAAGTTTTATGAAAGCTGAATTCCTAGACGTTATTAAATTAGAAGGTTACGAACTTGTTACACATTTCTCATGAAGAAAAATGAGACAGGGTGGGGTGTGCATATTCGCTAGACAATCACTCGAATATTGTAAAGTAGATTGGCTTGTAGAGATGTCTATACAAGGTACTATTGAATGATGCGCAATAACAGTACCACAGCTGAACCTCACTGTAGTTTGTATCTACCGACCCCCAAAAAGCAATTTTGACATTTTTATAGAAACACTGGACTTAATTTTATTTAAATTAATGCGTAAATCACGCAAACTTCATAAAAAAGTAATAGTAGTCGGAGATTTTAATTTGGACATTTTGCATGCTGATAAATGTACAAAAGAGTTTCTGACCATGTTGAAACGTTACAATCTTCATTGTACGATAAACGAACCTATTATAATTACGGAGCATTCCGCCACTTGTGTAGACAATATTATAACAAACGTGAAAAGTTACGAATCACATGTTATTGAAACTGGGCTTTCTGATCATACCGGGCAACTTGTAACTCTACCATGCAGCCGCAGCTACATGATAAAGAGATGGTTTGAATATAAAAGAAAAATTGATTTTCATTTGGATATTTTAATAAAATATACCTCCCAGGTTGGTTTCACAGAAATCTATGAAGAGACAGATGTCAATAGAGCCTACAACTTATTTTTGGATACGTTTAAAATGATCTACGATTTATGTTTCCCCTTAGAGAGAGTAATAGTAACCTATAAACGGAAACCGAACTGGAAAACTAAAGGATTAATTAACTCAAGCAAAACGAAAAGACTTTTGTACATTCAATTGCAAAAAGATAGGTCAATTAGCAAAACCAAATATTATAAGAAGTATAACAAAATATTAAAATCATCTATCCAGTTCTCAAAACGTAAATCGAATTTTAAATATATATAGAAAATAGCACAAATAAAACTAAAGCTACATGGGGTTTGATAAAAATGCACACCACACCAATAAATGCAATTAAAGAAACAGTACAATACATACAAGTAGACGGAAAGATAATAACTAAACCCAAAGATATTGCGAACCATTTTAATAATCTATATTGTACACAAAATATACCAGATTGTGCCTTTTCTAAAAGTTGTTATAAACCTTCAAGCGGCTCGGTCTCTAACAGCATTTTTTTGAAACCAACAGACACGGAAGACATTGTTAAAATAATAAAAAGACTAAAAAATAAAAAAGTTGTGGATATGATGGCATTACAATGCAAGTAGTAAAGACATGTATACCATATATAGTGGAACCCTTGGTGCATATAGTAAATCTGATGCTCGAACACGGTTGTTTTCCCGATAAATTAAAAGTTTCGATAATTAAGCCAATTTATAAAAAAGGCTCTAAAATGACGCAACTAATTATAGCCCAATAGCACTGCTCCCTGCTTTTTCTAAAATATTTGAAAGTGTTATTTCTGACAGACTGCTAAGCTTTTTAGAAAAAAATAACATTTTAAGCCCCAATCAGTTCGGTTTTCGAAAGGATAGGTCAACGACTATGGCGGCTTATGATATGTTAAGTAGAGTATGTGAATCACTAAACAACAAAAAACGTTGAACAGCTCTATTCCTCGACATGTCAAGAGCGTTTGATTGCGTTGTGCCGGACATTCTGTTAAAACAACTCGAACATATCGGTATACGTGGTTCAGCTCATAGCTTATTTTGCTCATATTTCAAAGACCGGACGCAGGCCTTATTAAGTTTTAATGAATCTACCAAGTCCACCTTATTAATTTTTAATGAATCTACCAAGTCAATTGAAAGCACTCAAACTCTTATGCAAGATGTTGTTTTGGGAGTACCCCAAGGAAGTATCCTGGGCCCACTTCTATTTCTCATCTATATGAATGAACTACCCTCTTTGCTAAACCATTCTACTGTACTATATGCAGATGATGCCACTGTATTATTTGTTAAAGACTGTGACAAGGTTGGTTATATAAATGAGATAGCTAATAATATTCTTCACACATTAAAAGATTGGTTAAGCACTCTGAATCTAAAAACTAACATCTCAAAAACGAAACTAATTCAGTTTCACAATTATATGGTTACACCAATTCCAATGAATATAAATATAAACAATATTGAAGTCGGTGTTGTTAATCAAATAGACTTTCTTGGACTATCCCTTGACAAAAATTTAAATTGGAAGTCCCATATAAAACAATCAACAATAAGATCTCAAGTTATTGTTACGCGCTATCGGTGTTGATTGATGTATCATCGGCAGATGTCGCCAAAAGTGCATATTATGGAAACATCTACCCCTTGCTTACTTATGGGATTATTTTTTTTTTTTTTTTTTTTCGGGGGGCTTACAGCTATAGTTACAAGATAATATATATATACATAAGGAGAAGCCACTTAAAAGCCTCCGCAAATGACAATGATATACAAGATGATTAAACAATGCAATAAATTAATAGCAGGTAAATTATGCACATCTACACTTATCAGCTAACAATTAATCTAATGCCCAGGGCAGGTGCAGGTCGCAGATAACAGGGTGCTTGTTGACGCCACACTGCTTGTGAATAGGTCAATGGAGGGGTGTACTTCAAGAGTATTATTAAGAGCAGTTGCGGAACGTAATAAAAATGAGTTAGCTCGATAGTTGGTCCGTGCGAATGGGGTGTGAAGCAAATCTCTGGTTTGTCGGGTCTGGAGTCTGGACGGAACATATAATGATAGCTTAGAGACTAATTCAAGGCAATCAACCTTTGACTGAGCCAGTTTAGTTAGATAACGCAGGTCACATATATGTCTACGACATTTTAGCGGTAGCAAATGGAAGCGTGAACACCTTTCATTATAAGTTAAATTAGGTGTTTTGAATTTAAAACCAACATACCTTGTAAACTTTCTCTGTAGACGTTCCAATCTATCAGAGTGAACTGCGTAATTAGGGTTCCATACTTGGCTAGCGTATTCCAGATGGCTACGGACATATGCACAGTATATTATTATATTCTGGGGAAACTCGGTCGATGCCCAGAAAGTTTTTATTCTTCAAAAAAGAAGCTTAAGAATTATATATAGTAAAAAAAGCGATGAAACCTTACGAGATCTGTTTAAAGAAAAAAGATACTTAACCTCAACAGGAATTTATATATTAGAACTGGCTGTTTTTGTAAGAAATAACATGCAGTTATACAAAAATAAATCAGACATGAGAGTAAGGAACACACAACTAAGAGGGCCCGATTGTTTGTATACACCCAGAGTCAATTGTATGATTTATAAGAAAAGCACGTATATCAGCTCTATATATGTTTACAACTCATTGCCAAATCACATTACGGATATAACAAATAATAAGACATTTAAGACAACACTAAAACGTTGGCTAATTAATCATGTTTTTTATAATTACAATGAGTTTGTGAATAGGGATAAGTCAGCAGACATTAACGATTTATGACAATAATATTATTAGTGTAACTGAAACATGTGCTATTTTATTGATTTGTAATGATGTAATTTATGATGACATTTTTTTTTAATTTACTGTACTGACATGTTTTAATTGTATAATATATTTAATTTTATGTATATTTGTAAGGCTTGATGACATAATATGTAAAATTACAATGTTTTTTAATATGTAGATAATTACAATATTAATATTCAATTAATAATAAGATTATTGATGTATTCATATAACTGTGATTAACATTGAATGCTCGATGTGGGCAAACTGATAATAACTCTATTGCTGTAAGATCTGGCAGACTTGTATAATTTTATCAGTTGACAATAAATATTTTCTGATTCTGAAGAATAATTACAGAGTACCAAATCTACGTTTCATTCCTCGAAAGAGGAGAAAATGTAGATTAGCGGTAAACTTGAATCTAAAAGTTTAAAAAATGAAATAAATTGAAAATATGACGTTACAGGTGTCGCATAAAAGTGATGAGCCCTTGCTTTAAAGCGCTCATAGCATAGTTTGTTAAGTCGTTCTTTACCAATTAACAGCTAAGTGAAACATCGTCCGCTGCGCTCATGTCTTGGATGGGTGACCGCTAGTGGAGTTACTACTCAGCATCCACGTGCTTCGGAAGGCATGTAGATGATCAGTAGAAATAATACGGTAAAAAATCAACGGTCCTGGTTGTTGTCCTCGGATGACATTCACCATACAAGCAAGATAATCTAATAGTAGGTATGTCCCAGCGATTGTCCTGATTGCCAGTAATTGTTTATTACCTAAACAACGTCTTCGACTACTTCACCACTTACTATCAGGTGTAGTGAAAAGACGTCAAAAGCTTTAAAAAAAGCATCCCGTGAACGAAAAATATACTTTTTTATTATGCCCAACTTAAAATCAATATTATAAGAAGATGTTTGTATTAATATTTTAATGTTTTATATTACAAAATTAGAAATTTACGAGAGGAAAAAATTATATTGTTCTGCACATGACTATAATTTTGCTTACGGTCATCAGATAATCTTGTGCTTAAATTCCCTCCACACACTACCTCGTTTTCTGACCGTTCCTTTTCGGTCGAAGCTGTCAGACTCTGGAATGCATTGCCACTTGATATACCAAGCGAGCTTTAAAGACAAAGTTAAATATCTTTACCTGTCGTTCTAGCATAAGTTCCATACATGTAAACCTCATATTTATACACTGTTTATGTATATTTATATATAAGGTGGATATTAATTCATCAACAATACTGCGGAGCATGGTGTAGAATCGATAACGATTTAAATGTTTATTTTTCACATACAAAAAATCAGTTTAACTATTTTCTAAACGCGGCGCGTTGCCTATTAGTATGATAGCGAAAACCGCAGTTTACTCCATTCTCACACGTACGAACCCTACCCGATGTCAATTAGGCGCTGAAAACAGCTGTTTCACGCAACTATTCTGACGAACGCAAAGGCCTTACCGGCCAATCTAGCTAAACTGCCGAATGCTTTGCAAAATCGCGAATCGATTAAACTCTTCTAGATGATAAAAAATATTACTTACCTACATTCCTTTTAATTTCAAGTTTACGTAGGTACGTACTGTATTGTGTTGCAGCTACTAAGGTATGCCGTCGCGCGTTCTTTTGTCGCAAGCCGCCAAAGACAGACTAGGCAGAATAGGTACGCAAAACAGCTGTCTATTGTGCCTAGTATAGCAGTTCATTGTCTTCGCGTAGCAATCGTGCGTGTGTGTGAATAGAGTAGATACACCGTGTTCGTAGACCGCGGTTGTCCTTGCTATTATTCCCAAAGCCAACGTGCCACAGCTTAAGCTTAAATAGTACAGCTACAGACTTTTTGTGTATGTGAAAATTAAACAGTGGAACACATTCCGTTATCGATTGTACACCATCCCCCGCAGTATTGTTGATGAATTAATATCCACCTTATATATATATATATATATGTAATTATATATATATATATATATGTATTTTGGTATATATATATTGTGTAAGAACATATTTACTATCTATATTGTATTATAGTTATTTATAAATATCAATACTATTAAGTATATTGTATACCGCCATTCCTTGTCAAAACTTGCTCCTCTCCATTCAAAGGTTATTTGGAAGAGATCCCTTTGAGCGATAAGGCCGCCTATTGTTCAAAATTATAAACTAAATATTTTTAATTTTGTTCTAGTTTAAGGTGTTCATTAAATTGTTTATCTATCTATAACTTTTCCTCCTATCGTAAATTTATAATTTTGTAATACATAGTTGTATGTAGTTTACGAAATAGGCCCGCAACAAAATAGTCGAAATCTGACAATTAAGATGGCACTCTATTACATTATTTATGAAACAAAAAACTAAGAACTACATACTCAATAAGTCCTAGAAGATAACATTCCACTGTACTTGCTAGGGTGGCTCTGTGGCACCCTACTATACGAAAAATGTTTTGTTTGTTGGATACATTGTAAATAGGGTGTCCCAATGAACAATAATATAATTTCATTTCTAACAGAGTAGTCTGTGATCAGTGACGTAAAAACGGACAGACAAATATCGGCGTGATATTAACAGCGCTCTGTTTTGCATTTTGTTCACGGAGCTCCAAAAACTATTTTATGAAATAAAAAAAAAATGTAGCTCAATAAAAAGCTTTTTGAGTCACACAGCACCCCAACAATAACCGCATCGGAACATTGAATCGTATCTACCTACAGCCCGTGACATAGTTAGGCCATCCACAGCTATATAAGCTCTTCTGAAAGAGTTATTATCACCACATCAAAACCGCTACGTCACGCCGGAGTAATAAAAAACAGATTTTTCAGCATTTTGCAACAAAAAGTATATGTAAATAGGCGGCAGAGGCAGGTCCGAATATGATAAATGGGCGGTGGCCATCGTTGTGATTAATGGTGTACATCGACGCGCGACGCCCTGGGCTGGGTGACCATGTTATAAATGGGTACACTTGTTTAGGTACGCTTCTACTTCTACAGGGTTGTCACAAGCCATGCGCCCTTATGAGCTATTTTATGCGATTAGGGATCTACTTGCCGGCTGTGTCTTAATTGTATCAAATTACTTTAAAATGATTCTACTAGGCGAACAGATAACATCGCGAGCAAATGCAAATATGAATTGATATGATGATAGCCATTCATTTTAACGTTTAAATAGGGTATAATTATAAACGACTAGGCCCGCCACGGCTTAGCTTTAAAAGAAAACATAGTTTTGTAATATTCTATAGCCTATGTTCATCAGGGATAATGTAGGATTCTAACGGTGATATAACTTATCATATCGGTTCAGTAATTTTTATGTTTATTCGTTTCATACAGAAATACAAACATTTCCGCTTCATAATATTAGTATAGATAATAGTATATAAATTAAAATAATTTAAGTAGTTTTTATTGTGTAACAGTTCGGCTGTAAGAGAACCTAATTATACTATAACCTCTAATATTTTTCTGAGGCAGCCCTACCCCAAACTGGACTGGACACTGAGTAGGTAATATCATTATGAAGAATTCAATGGTAGAATTAATTCGACGTCCGTCTTCGTTTTGAAAGCATTTCCTAAAGCTGGAGACGCGCGGCGAGGGTGCTTCGGCTCCGACGACCCTTCTGAATGACGATGAGCAGGTAATTAAAAAAGGGTAGGTACTTATGTGGGATAAAATATCCGCGTCACAGGTGACAAACATAATATTTATGGTATTTTACATGACATTGTATTATTCTAAGTATTTCATAGGTGTTGCGATAAGCTGAGGACAAACTTTCATCCGCGTGACTAGAGTGAACTTGGTATTTGGGATGTCACGTAAAATCATTTTTTGCTTTGTCTGTGTTTAGAGGTATTATTAGTACTCGTAGTTTACATGCAATTGTGAGGATAAAATTTAAAAATACCTAAATAAAGTTGAACATTTTCATTTGTCTGGCTTCGAAGCAATTACGGTTCTATTGAAATGTTCGTCGAAAACCCCCGCATTAATGAAATACCGATCGAGTTGATAAAGCGAACAGATGTCATCGACCTGGCGGCGGTAAGGTCGTATAAGCCCTTAAGCTGAAGCCTTAGGACGTTCAAGTTAGCATTCTGTATTGATTCGCTTACCTTCAATATACAAATAACAAAGACTGGCTGTAACTATAGAGAGAAGGTTATAGGGTACTGTATCATAGTTCTATTGGAGCTCAAGTTCTGATACACTGAATAACAGATAAGCAAAACAGTCCAACACATCAATAATGCATTGTGGTTTCTATAATGTTCGTTACTTTATAGAAAGTAGATAAACAAAACAACATGTACACAGTGTTGCGTATCTGTATGTCGAATGCCCACCGATAATTAATTATTTGTTAACCTCCTTACTTAGTTCAGTTTAGTTCACTATTCTATCCTAGAACACTACAGTTTAATAAATTGTACGGTTATATTTAGGATTCCGTACCCAAGAAGAAAAAACGGAACCCTTATAGGATTACTTTGTTGTCCGTCTGTCAGTCAAGATCCTTTTTGTCAGGCACGCGTGGAAGTATCAAGTTGAAATTCATTTCAAATACTCAAGTCTACTGTCCCTTAGAGTTGTGAAATAATCAAACAGTGAACTCAAAATTTCGATATTTGGTACGAAGCAACGTCTTGTAGCACAGATAAAGGAAAAATTGCGAAAAACATACCTACATATTTAGTTACATAATATAATAAAAATATTTTTAATAATTTTAAAATGTTATAGACTTCATTTAGCAATAAAAATACTAAACTTTTAACTACAGATACAATTTAACCTACAGGTTTGTACGGAACCCTCGGACTTCCACTTGGCCATTTTTATTATTATTAAAGTAACTTACTTCACCATAGATGAGATATGATATGAACCTACACCCTATATATGTAACTAACAAAAAGAAGCGGCCAAATGCGGGTTGGACTCCCTCACCGAGGGTTCCGTACACAACGGACTCTGACCTGCACGTTAATTATTTAACTATGATCGTTACAAATTAATAGGTTGCATGTATTACTACCGTTTTTACAATAAAACAAAAAGCCAAAACATTAGAAAAATTTGCGTTCCTGGTATGACTTTCTCTTGACTTCCTCCATTTATTTAAAACTTTTGTGAACATTTGTTGGGCTACCCGCCATAAGTACAGATTATCTGTCGGTATCCTTCAAATGTATCAACGAGCTACTTGTTACCTATACGGATACAGTCCATCAAGGATACAGCCCTTTAAAGGTCGGACGGACAGCGTGGCCGAGCCCTAGTAATAGGGTTCCGTTTTCTGTACGGAACCCTAAAAATTACCGAATGAAAGGAAATGAAAGGAACCAAAATGATAACATTTTGGTTCCAAAACTAGTAAATAAAGGTACAACTATACTTAAATATATTATTTGTGGAGCGTGGTTACACACCTCCTACCATTTGGGGGAGTTACATTCTTATTCCATCAAAAGTAATTTAAAAAAATGATTCATCTTTCTTCGGTAAAATAACGTATCTTCTTGGGGTATATCTAAGTTCAGTTGGATATAATCGACACGTGTAATAGGACCTTGTCGAGGCAAGATTATGTAATTGGTGCTTCGGAAGGTGGCTTGGCTTCCCATAAAGATAGGGCTTATGTCAATGAGATCTTAACTGTACAAGTGAAGTTTTGTATGCGAATTGAGATCCAACTTTATTAGATCTTGTGCCAAAAGTTTGCCAAGTTTGTTAGGTTACTCACTGATCGGGCTATAGTTTTGTTTAGTTGCTCTCTAAAGTACAGGAAATGATCCTTTAAGTTTTGTCTAACGCCATATGAACACTATTTGAATATTACTCTTCGGCTGCATGTCTACAAAACCGGTTAATATCGTATCTGACCTTAATACAGAATACATGTGTAGGTACTAAAGTCATCAACATAGAGAACTTGTTTAAACTGTGTAGGTAAACTGTTTCGATAAAATAATGCACAAATTTTCCCGTCCCTCAGTAATTGAACTCCAGATACAAGGTCGGCAGCAGCGACGTCTAAAGAACTGTCACGAAGCAGTGATGGCTCAGTGGCATTGGCTATGGACTGCCGCGCAGCAGGTCCATAGTTCGAATCCCGCCACGCGCTTGAGCGTCACCGCATGTTGGAAGGGCTTTTGCGAATGCTCGCCTGGCTAGCGACCACCCTCAAGTTGAAAATCTGTCGCCAAGCACCTAACGGTGTGTTCCGGCAGCAGTGTTGCTGGCTGCAGCTTGAGAGCCAGTGAAATTACAGGCACATGAGACATAACAACTATGTCTCAAGGTGACGGGCACAGTGCAATTCGTCACTATTCGCGAAATGCATCTGTTATAGGCAGAAGTATCCGCTTAACATCAGGTGGGCCTCGAGCTTGTTCCGTCACAATCACATAAAAAAGAAACTGACACTGCGATCCTCAAGACGCCTGCCAGGCGGGGGGAATATGGAAAACCTCTCTCCAAATGGGGTGGCCTGAATCGAATGGACGTTATGACTGTTGAAATGTGATGTGTTCCTTTCTTTACTTATCGAGCATCGCGCACCGCGCACCGAGCCGGTCAGAGAAGATACAAATTATGTATTGTAATTAGTAGCGCCCGCGATTTCCATTGCGAGAAGTGATGACGATGAAAGGGTGATATTTTGTGCTTATCAAGTGCTAAGACTATATTTATTTCAAATATAATCCAAATCAGTTGGTTACGTTTCAGCGTGAAGCAGTAACAACCACCCTCACACATTTACAAACATTTGCATTTATTAAGTATAGTGTGATGTCAGCCATCATCGTGTGAGCAGACGGATATATTAACCTAGAAACGTCAACAATTTCAAAAATTACGGTTCCCCGTACATATATATCTAATCAATTCAATAGGTATAAAATATACAGTTTTAATTAAGTATCGATCAAAATAGTCTCCGAATCTCGCGTACCTATTACGTGAACAGGTAAGTGCATCAGTTCAGAATGGCTAAGCAAGCTTTGCTACTTGCGCTTCGAAGAGTTTCTGCGTATTATAAATTTAATTTGCTTGTTCTACAAGTAATTTCGTATTTTTCACATAGTTAAACAGAAGTTGGAACCGCATTTTTTTCCTTTTAACGTTACTGATAAAATTAAAAAATATACCATTCAGATATGGACAGAATGAGGTACAAGAATTTCATTCTGTCCATTTCTGAATTAAATGTTTTTAATCTTCCGGAACAGCTGTAAAAGCTACGTAGGCAGCGCTACATGCTACGCAGTAGACGTACAACTACTGCGTAGCACGTAGCGCTACGTAGAATAGGAAGCACAGAATAAAATGTAGTGTACAAGTTGTAGCATAATTTATGTAGCTATTGATACTGAATAAATAGCAGTACATTCTATCATTTGGCTTTTGGTTTCATTTCATTTTAGTACCTGTTACTACCTCGTATAGTACTTATTTGTGTGGTTCCGTCACAACGTTGCAATGACAATAATACTTAACATTGAATTATTAAAAAAAAACTTTTTAATACATTTATTTAGAATCGAACAGATTAAATTTTGGTAGGTTTATTGTTGTGGATGCCGATTTCCTATAAAAAATGGTTTCAAATTCCATGAGCCTCATTATTACACGACGCCCAAAAAAAGGAATGTTATGTATTCTGGGTTCATGTATGTATGTTTGTGAGTTTATTTATTCCACCATAACTTCTGAACAGCTGAACCGATTGTTATATATGATATATCATTAGATTTGTCTTGATATCCCAAGTGACACTCGGCACACAAAAATAATAAAAAAAAAACTGGCGGAATTCAGTCCATATTGCGAGCTCAGACCGAATAAAAAGTCAAGACAGAATGTTGTGTAAAGAGCAGTGAGGCCGGTAAAACTACGCCTCGCCGTGTACAAACACGATTACACACACATATGTACAACGAAACTACGCCTTGACTCGTCAGTCGAACTATTGCGGCGTGGTGGCATTGGTGTTGCCGTTATTAAGCCTATAAGGTTTACCCTATTATTGGGTGATAATAGACACAACGTATTGCTTTTATTTTTTTTTAATAGTTGATCAATGTGTTTTAACCGACTTAAAAAAGAGAAGGTTCTCAATTGGACTGTATATTTTTTAAATACAGGTATTGCGTCGTAGCAAATTTAAATCAAATCAAATCAAATAATTTATTTGCTAAAATGCATGTCATATAAGATCTTATATTAATTGTTACGATACATGTATTTAGTCAGCAAGCAGACGTGCAAATTTTTTGTTGTATGAATTCAGTCAATATTACATTTTACAAATGTCTTTAAATTCTTTAACACTATAAAAGCAGTTAATAAGAAGCCAGTGAGTCAAAGATCTTTTAAATTTGTTACCATCCAATATTTTGATGTCGTTAGGCAGTTATAAATAGATAAACACATATTGTAAATATTTTTTTTATATAAGTCCTTCTTAGCACGAGGTTCATATAATAGATTGGTGAACTTTGTCCTTTTTTGACGTGTAAAAACATCACCACGTTTCTTAAATAAATCAGGGTGTTGTTTAGTGAAGACACAAATGTCTTTTATGTACATGCACGGTAGAGGAAGTATGTTACATGCTTTAAAAAGGGGTTTGCAGCTTTCTAAAAA
Organism: Plagodis dolabraria; assembly: GCA_963854805.1. Classification (NCBI taxonomy): domain Eukaryota; kingdom Metazoa; phylum Arthropoda; class Insecta; order Lepidoptera; family Geometridae; genus Plagodis; species Plagodis dolabraria. Next base: position 1,247,607 of record OY978452.1, on the reverse strand, counting down.
CCACGCCTTGTTTATGACCCTAACACATCGTTTTTGGATCACGAACACTCTATCTATGTCGACTGAGTTGCCCCACATTATCAGTCCGTAGCTAAGCAGAGACGACACGTGTCCATGATATGCCACCAATGCTGCTTACATAGACACAGTTTGCCTAATTTTTTTGAGCGCGAATACAAATCGTTCAATCTTCTTACACAATAAATCAATATGAGTTTTCCAGTTAAGGTGTTTGTCGAGGGTTATACCCAAAAAATTATAATTGTCAACGTTATCAACTAGTTCATTATTATAATAAACGTCAAGTGGTAATGCATTAGAATTATATGAAAGAAATTGAATAATTTTTGTTTAATTAATATTAATATTTAAATTATTTGTTTCCATCCAATCACATCTGAGAGGGCTTAATGTACCGTTTGCTGAGCCTTGTTTTTATTGGCACATTTTATGACTATTGTAGTGTCATCAGCAAAGAGTATACACTTATGAGGAGTAGCTTGAGGGAGGTCGTTTATATAATTCAAAAATAACAATGGTCCCAGTATACTTCCTTGAGGAACACCAGTATTGTTAATTAATAGTTCAGATTTGAACTTCTCTTTTGTAAATGTATTTAATGTATTTTTAATAACTTTTGATATTTCAGTATATTGCTTTCTATTTTCTAAGAAACTAACGATCCATTTATAAGCTGGACCCCGTATACCATAACATTCCAATTTATACAAAAGCATCTTGTGACTAACAAAGTCAAAGGCTTTGGTCATATCCAAAAAAATCGATATAAGCGAGGTTCCTTCATTTATACTTTCTGTAATATATTTTAATAGGTTAAAACATGCAAGCGTAGTTGAATTTCCTTTACGGAAACCAAACTGTTCATCTCGTAAAATCATAAATTTTGTAAAAAAAACTATTTAACCTTACAAGCATTGCCTTTTCGAATATTTTTGATAAAATTGGGACTATACTCGTAGTTATAGGACGATAATTGTTTGCATCGAATATATCACCCTTCTTGAACAAAGGTTTAACGATTGCTATTTTTAATTGTTTTGGGAATATGCCTTCCAAAAATGACAAGTTAATAATATGTGCCAGTGGGTGACAAATTAGAGAGGCACAAGTTTTTAGTATTTTGGTAGTAATGTCGTCGTGACCACTTGTCTTGCTGTTATTTAGGCTCATAATTATGTTGTAAACCTCGTAAAAGATGGATTTCATTCATTCACTCCATTTTCAACCGACTTCAAAAAGGACCAGGTTTTCAATGCAATTGTATTTTTTTAAATTTAATTTATTTGATTAAATCTTTGTTACTTCATAACTCCGTCATTTTATTGAAAAGCTGATACCTTTAATTATAATTGCTGATACCTCATATTCATTTCTTTGGTATTGGATTTTCGGTTTCGAAGATATTGAAGTAGATGATGTTTTTTTTTCGTTATAATAAAAACATATTTCCATTGTTTTTTTTTGTTGTTTTTAACGTTGTTGTGTATAGAGTTGAATTATAACCATATTATTATTAATATTACAAAGGCAAATTTAAGTTCCCTCTTAACTGTTCACGCTTTACTCACTTACTGTCACTTACCAGTGTTACTGTTTAATTTTTGGAATTGAGTCCAAAAATTAAACAAAATTGGATCGAATTCATTCGGAAAACTAAGAAGGAACTATCATGGGAATATTTTAAAATCGGCGACTTATATTTATTTATACCCATTTCTACCGCCAAGCAGTAATGTTCACATTCCTATGTTCCGGTAAAATTACAGGCACATGAGACTTAACATCTTTATGTCTCAAGGTGATGGGCGCAGTGCAGTTTGCCACTTGTGACGAACTGTATCGGCAGAGGTTACAGCTTAGCACCAGGTGGGCTTTGTGCTTTTTTTCCCCGATTGCATAAAAAACCCGTCACTAATTAGTTACAAGAAATAAATTCATGTAAATTAAATACCCAGTAATGTTATTTCTGAAACACTTTTTCCATTCCCTTCCCCTACTTAACGACACTACTTTTGCCGACACGTTACATCGGAACCCTATTGTTGTATTAATACTAATTACGTTATTAAATTGGTAACGTTATTTTCATAAGGTAATTTGATTATCATGGCAACACCGACACACGCACACATTTTTGGAAAACCGGCCTCACTTCTCTGTTCACAACATTCTGTCTTGACTTTTTATTTGGTCTGAGATTGCGAGAAAAAAAGTTTATTTCATCCAAATCCATCGAGCGGGGTATCAAAATGAAGGCCTTTAAAAAGCGATTTCATAAATATAAATAACTTGCAGTTTTAATTTCAATGAAATGATAAAAAGCTGAACAAAAATTAATCAATTACAATATGTTAGTTTATTTAAAAATATGTTTTGCCCAGGATTTAGACACGTCCCAGAGTCGAAGGTCGAGGATCGCTGAGAGCCCTATTTGAAGAAGTGATGTCCCAGTGGTAAAATTTATTGATTGCTGCACAGCAGGACCATGGTTTGAATGAAAGCCGCAAGCTTGAGCTTCACCTGATGTTGGAAGAGCAATTTGAAAATGTCGACAAGCAAATGTCGGTGCATTTCGGAAGCTGCCCTTCAGGGCTAGTAACTCTAGGTTACGGCTTAAAACATTCGGCCACGACATCCATTACCATCAGGTGAGATTGTGGCCCAACACTAGTTTACAAACAGTTACAACTTTCAACACAACTACGGTATTCACATTCACATCTGTCATCCAAACCGACAATGTTCAGAGTGTTCAGGTATATTTTCGTCTCAGTGAGAGACACTGTATTGTATTGTATACACGGGTAGAGTGGTCGACCTCTGGTTCGCGTGCGCCGCTCGCCGCTGGTTCGTGTAAACGCGCCCATAATTCATTGCCGGACCGCCGCCGCACGCCATGTTTGCTCTCATATTGTGTTGCCATAAGAAAATGAATATAAAATATTGAAAGAAAACACATTTCTGCGGTATTCACACAGGAGAGCTGCTATACCTCTGTACATCGCGGTATCTAAAACTACTTCTACACCACTTTGGAAGAAGCACCAAGATGAATTACTCATAGTAAACTTTACGTTTACTTCATTAGATATTACACACCACCTACCTCAGTACCGACTGACCGTAAACAATATGACGCCAGAATCGTGACAGAATGTTGAACCAGCCCACAGTGAGTCACAGTATATTGTATTAACATCCTGAAAGCTCACTATCAGCTGTAAACTGAATTAGTACTGAACCAAACTAAATGAATGAGCAAATATACTTTTCACTTCAGTAGCTCAAACATGTAGGTTTTGCTGCCTGAAATCAGAGAGCAAAATCGCATTTTGCTCACTGAGTAGGACAAAGTAAGTTTTTTTTATTTTTTTTCAGATAGCCGCGAATATCTTCAGACTTGAGTTAATCATACGATTCGAAACATTCACATTCTATCTCTTTCCCGCTATTAGAAAGAGAGAGAGAGACAAAGACCAGCCCTTTCGAAGTTCCGATTTTGAATTCGACCTCAATGACAAACACTTTCGGAATTTCGTACTATCTAAAGAAATTTTGAAAAAAATATAAATATGACTCGTATTGAATTTTTTACTTATTGTTGTATTTAGGCGAAAATAATAAGTACATTTACTGCAAATAAAACTGATATTTAACCTGTAAATATTTAATTCTAGTTTCAAAAATATTACGTAATATATTTTGAATAATAAAATATCATAGGCGATAATTCCGAACACGCGATAATTTAAATAAAAGAGCGGGAATAAAATTACGTGGCTAGCGTAAAGAGTCGAATAAGTTAATAGTTATTTTAATCTATGCCTGTTTATTATTTTATCTCCTAAAGTGTTCTCTCTGCTGAAGTGAAAAGTTATGTGTATTACACGAGTTGCAAAAGCATCTCGTGCTTTTGAATCCCTCGCCACACTCAGGATTCAAAATCAACACTCGAAGCAAAAAACTACTTTGCTCTCTTGTTGCACAAATAACTATTTTATCTCGATTGATTCAGTAGTGCTTACGGGCGCTTCATCAACAAACTTAACACGAACAAGAACGCTATGATAAGTGAACACGTCGTGTCGTGAGAGATGGTACAGAGATATTACCTGATTGGTAAGTTCCAACAGCTGCCAAACACATCTTTAGATTTTCGCCAAACTTTATACCTACTTGAGGGTGTTCAAAAAGCCAGGCCGCAGGCGTCTGTTCAGATAATGCACTAACAAGACGAGTGCAGTCGACATGGAAAGACTGTTTCTATGAACCATTTAGGTAGCGCGAAGCGGGAATTTCCTTTGAATTTGAAGCAGCTCTTTGGGAGCCTATGCTTATGTGATGATTTTTATATATTAAAGTTGTAAAGAAGTCTGTAGAATTTCTTATAACAGCTCTTTTCTAACTCCAGTCGCTACTTGTCGTTTAAAAGGTTTTTTTTTAATTCAGTTCCAGATCAAGACAGATAGTAGTTCTGCACTTAACATTTCATGCAATAACATATTATGATTATTTGTTTAAGGGTCATTTTTTGACGAGATTGTGACGGAACAAGACGAGGCCAAGTTAAGCATGGTTACGAGCGGTACCGGTGCCTATAACAGATGCATTTCGCCACAAGTGACGATCTGCTATGCGCCCGTCACCATGAGACATACAATTGTTGAGTCTCATGTGCCTGTAATTTTACTCACTTTTAAGGACTGATGCTGGAACATAATGTTAGGTGATGGATAATAGAGTTTTTTAGTTGAGGGTGGTAATTAGCCAGGTGAACATTCGCAAAATGCCCTTCCACCATGCTTACGGGTTCGGTGTTTGTCACTTGCGAGTTTGCGACGAAATGCTTCTGTTATAGGCAGAGGTTAGTCCGCGGGCCTAGTGCTTGGTACGTCACAATACCATAAAAAAATTAATTAAAGGATCTATCTATAAATGAAAAGCGGTACACTGAACAATTGCTATCGCTACAAAACGAACATTCCTTTACAACAAAGACGAATAACGCCTTTCATAATATTATTCGTAGAGTGGTTTTAGACGCGCGCGCAACTATTGCTATTTTTTGACGGCAGGCGCTCTACTGTGAGCCAACAAACGTGAAGCAGGCAATTGTCTCACAAAAGGTTACTCGGTCGACTTCATTCCTCGGCTTGAACTTGTAATATGTTAAGACGTCCCAGACAGACGTTGCTTCCATTTTCTTAGTTCGCTTTGAACGCATTTATATATGCCTACTGAAGAAAACAAATTATAGGTATATAATGCTACATACTCCTGCTTTACATGGGTTGATTCGATTCGACACATTGGTAGCGGTATAGACTTATAAAAAAGATGTTGTGTTCATTTGAGTTAGGTACTTATTAAGTAAGCCACACTTGTTATAATTGATTGAAATCTGGGGTAAGCCACTAAAACAAAACTTGCAAATATTCTAGTTACAAACACTTATATTCTTAAAATGCAGTATCATTGTTATTACCTTACAACTTCAAATACATACAACAATTATGAAGATAAAGAAGTTATATACCAATGCAGAACACTTGTATGATTATTCGTAAATTCGTAAAACTCTTGAAGAAAATGTACATTTAAATTTTACTAAATAAAAAAAATATTAGGAAACGTAGCACTTGGTGAGCTAGTTTCTTGGTTGTGCCAAGATTTCGTACTAACTGTGGTAAAAAAAAAATTACATATGAGGGAGAAAAACTTTGCAACAAATTACCCTCAAATATTAAAAATACACTCGTTTAAAAACATTCAAAACCAAGTTAAATGGATATATTTTAGAAAATAATTTATTTTAATGTATTAAATGAGTACCTTCCAACATTTCTACAATAGAAGGAAGTACTTTTGTAACTATTAACTACTGATCTCATGTAAGTGTATTTGATCTTTCTTGATTCTTCAGAATAAATGTCTTTAAACTAAAACAACTATGATATAGTTGTTATACGCAGGAATAATTCGATATATGTTCCTGCGTAATATAATAACTTATTAGTACAATTTCATTAATAACTTGGTCATAAAAATCACATTATTTCATCGCCATAGGTATTTGTGGGGGAAAAGCAATAAATTGCCAATAAAGATAGAGGTTTGTACAGCTGTATAAAAGGACCCCTGTGGGCGATATTTTTCGCGACATATTCGTGACGCTCTGTTCCCAACATTTATGACCTAGTTTAATAGGATTTGAGCAATTTAGGCGGATGTTCAGCTTAGAGGATCACAATAACCTCAAACATAGTGAGCCCAGCGCTGTGAGCTGGCAGAAACATGCTTGCAAAATATCACTGGCCACTAGACAATAAACACGTACAAACAATAAATTGTGTTTCATATACATGGAATAGCTTATCGCATAATATAAGGATATTTAATATATAATAATACGAAAGAGGAGATTTGTTACCACTCCTCTCCCCTCCAAAACGACTGAACGTATTTTGAAGAAACTTGCTATAAATAATACTATTCCGATTTACTGAGTAGTTCCGGCCAGAGCGCGATAGGTATAGCAGACCTATTCTTTTCCTACTCTTATGGTTACATACATAAAACACATACTCGTACAGCTCTCATAGGCTTTGTGTTCACATTTTAGGAGCTATAAAGTTTTCTAAGGTGATGGGTTCGATAAGATGGATCCTCCAATTCTTCAGTTTGCTCGACATTTGCGAAATTTCTCTTTTTCTTCGGTTTCTGTTTTATCGCTGTTCATTTGTGCCGTATAGTAATTGTTTTATCGCTGTTTATTTGTGCCGTATAGTAACTGGTTATTTTTACTACCTCAGTTAGATACAAAAGTCCTTATACGTAATGAAAAGTAAAAAATAATTATGTATAAACAGCCTTTTGTGAAAAGCTCTCTGAAATTGCTATTCAGGTTTTCGTCATGCATTTTTCCGAACCAACGTCGAATTTCCGGTTCATAATTCTTGCATCGCTCAGGGGTTTACCGTCTATAATGAAGTTTAAAGCGTTGCGACAACCCTAGCGCGGAGCACGGTGGGGGTTGTCGCGCGTAAATTATACAGGCGCCGGTGCTAGGGTTGGTAAGTAAAGCTTTGTTTTAGTGGGAACTTGGAAATTGATTTAATTTCTTGCTTTTTTGTGTAAACGAATATACAATAATTTTTCACATTATCGTTTTAACGTAGTTAGGTAATTTTCTTAATGTTTGCAGTAGTTTTTTTTAGAAATTGTCTTTTTTTATTGGAATTAAAAAGTATATAATGTTAAAAAACCATTACAACTGAAAAGTATGAATCGATATTAGTTTTATTTACTTAGATGAAATATCAAAGTCAAAATAAAATAAAAAATTAAATTTTGGAGTCTACGCCGTAATTGTTTTATACTGTGCTGAGAAGCACTTGACTACTAACTCACCTTATGTTATGTGATGATGCGTTCGATGATGGAGCGCGTTTATCCAGAACATCTATTTGCTCACGTATTGAAGATATTATGAATCACATAATTTACTATCAAAATATTCTACTGGCGCGTTCAGCAAAAATGACGGAGAGCCACTTGGAGTACAACAGGCAAGAAAGTCGGGCTTCTATTCTTTTTATATGTCTTTACTTTTTTACAATTTGTAAGTCCATTATAAAGTAATAACAATATTTATTGCATAGGTGATTGGCGGTAGTTAGGCAGAGTTGGAATATAAAAAGCATTTTTGTCTTCTAAATAATCACCCACTTTAAAATATGCTTTTGCAATTTGAATCTTTTTTACAAGCACCTTGAATTTTTCTTCTGTGAGAACTTTAATATCTTTAGGACCGGTAATAATAATATACTGGTACTTTTACCATTTTGATTTCAGAACCTAACTATTGCACTGCTTTTGATAAAAATCCGATGAGATTAATCCAAAGACACCATTATGCATTCATATAAAACAACAATTTTCTATATTAGTTCATAAATAAGGGCATTTTGAGGTTATAAAAAAATGTTTTCAACAAATACTCAGGCAAATTAAATTCTTTTAAATATTTACTCATAGACTTATTTCACACTGCCGCATGCCGTACCATTAGCTGCATTTTACTGAATACTTCTCGTATTATACTTATATTATACTATTAGTTTATATAATAGTCTCTATAGTCCCATCTAACAAGCATTTTTTCAGCAATAAGTCAGCACCAGTTCTATATACCGTACTTGTTTTTATAAGATACCAAAGACAATTAGAAATCCATAATTTCATTTAATTAAATTCAACGGTTTTATCTGGCATAACTTGATTAGGTACAAACAGAATTATATTAATCAACTAAAATGTATTACGTAGTCCTTAACTGTAATTAAAACTTTTCCGAAAACTACTATAATACAGAGAACAAACAACAACAATCGCGTAAATTACCAAAACAACATGTGACGTCACGCATAAAACATAATAGCAGCCGCACACGCTCTGAATATAATAGATATGTGAAATTAGCCGTAATCTTGTCTCGGCTGCGGCCATATTAAATAAAAACGCATTAGTCACGCGAGGCAGCCCTATGGGTGGGGAGGCGCAGGGGTGTCCCCTAAGTTTTAGTCGAGTATAGACTGATTTTATTATAGATCGTTACTTTTGAAGATATGAATGATGCATAAAGACTTCAAATCACAGCTTGAGAAACAGTTACTATATGGAATTATGGAATAGATACATTTTATTGTGAATTATTAATTATTTTTATTAATTATAAATTATTAATTATTTGTTCGAGACAGCAGTAATTTGTTTACTTAAATAATTTTCTTTAGTAATAGGCTAATTTAAAAGTAACTAATCAATCTAGAAATAACTTAGCATACAGAAAACTTTCTGAATACAAACTTGACTCGACAACTCAATCAAGTCGTCTATAGTAAGGTGAGTACCTACTGGCTTTAAAAGCTTTACGACTTGAAAGTTACTTAGTAAGTTATAGTTGAGTATAAAGATTTATTTTAAAATTGGAACTGAAAAATTGTAAACTTTGAAAGTAACCTCTCAAATTTTAAGACTTTATATGAAGTTAACTGATTTTACGTAGTAGGTAAGTATAGTGATTTAATGTTAGTTAAATTTAAAGCTGTGCAGCCGTTTATAATTTTGAATAACTTAGTTGGTTATTTTAAAGATTTCAAAACGGTTTTCAAAAGGTAATTTCAGTTTTTTAGATTTTTTTACAGACATTAAAATGAAAAGTATCACAAAATGAACGAGCAACGTACAAAACGAATCAGCACCACGAGTTATGCTCGAACTTGGCTCGAACCCACGAGTTAGTCGGGCAGGTCACGCTCTTCATACAAACATCTGACCACAGATACCTACATAGGAAATAAAAAGGAGCACAGACGTGCTGGTGACACTCGTGACCACAACATGTTTTTATTGTTGTGATTGGTTCAGCTCATGCGTTACTGCACAACTTACAACAAAAGGATTAAGCTTCTTAATTAAATTACGTTTCCCAACATAAAATTCTTAATTGTTTACACCGAACCTTATTTTTCTATGTTGTGAAGTCACCCGCTTGGTATATGCATTATAACGTCTGCCCATTACAGTTGCAGTACTATCCTTGTTCTGCTTGACACTGCACTGTGCTCATTACTCCGAGACGTTAGTTCTTGTCTCGTTCGCCCAGTAGGTAAACACAGTTGTGTTACACAATGCTGCTTTGAGGCAGGATATAGTACACTGCGGTGGTACCCACCAAGTCGGACTCTTGCAGAATAGACCTACCACTTGGTACATATTTCATGTAATTAAATCAATAATTAATGATATGTCTGGTAGTAGTTACTTGCGGTCTATATTACTTGTCGACATACATACTGAAGCTCCTGCTGTTCAGTAAAGATATCGACGGCAGTGACAGGTTGACGATGACTCATCACTGTCACGGCAGGTCCTTATGTGTGCTCGTCGACCTTCGACCTAAGTAAATTGAACATAAATTATAAAATGTTACGTCTTACTTACTAAATTAGTGTTTGTATATTTTTTAATTTTATAAGCTTTATTTTACCACTACCGCGCCTAAAGTGCAGTAGACTATACGGACCTGCTTGAAGGTTTTCTCTAACCTATAGTAGATAGATTTAAACTTTCAGTATTATTCACTACATTACAATTACATACCTTTAGACAGAAAGAAAGTGCCTATAATATTTATATTCCTGACCTAACTCAATATAATTCTTGGTACCAAAAAAACACACTGTCTTCACACCCTCGACACAGACACATGCATACATTATAAAACATGTACGTATAGGGTAGGTCGGTACGTATAGCTAAACAGTAGTACGAAAACTGTTGTGTGCTGTACCTAGGGGCGAACTTATTGATTCATCCCAAACGTAAGGGTCGATGTACAGGGTCAGGCAAAAAGGGCGGTTTTAATTACATGAGCATGCCATAGTACTTAATTTTATTGAATGAGGTTTTTGTTTTCATGCTTCGAAAACTTTATAGCTTTCAAAGTGTAATTAATTTTAAAAAATATCAGCTCTTGTTGAGAATGTACCGTTAACACCTATGTGGGGGGGTATGGTAATTGTTGTCAGTGATGTTGTCGTGAATATCCAAAATGACGAAGTCAACATTTACTTAAATGGGTCGCATCTTCCTATACATATGTATGTTCTGTATCCTGGGTTTGCAATATTTCAATTTCAATTACGACGACGAAATTCCTTCAGGTCTTTAAAAACTCTTTGCCATAACGGTAGGCAAGGTCTAAGGTCTAAGTAGTAGGTATGCTCATATCCTCGAAATCAAAGTTCCTGTTGTATACACATAGGTATATTTTAAGCTCATTTTACTTAGTATATAGAGGTAGTTAAATCATGAAGTTAGTAAGGTGCAAGTATATTGACTGCTGTATCTGCTGATTCACAATATTATTTATTATTTTTAAAAGGCTTGTGTTTTTTTTTATTTTTTTTTTTATTTTAGTTTCAACAAACAGTACATAACAAAGGATTACAGAAGTGTAATTTTAGGAATATAGCTAGTATAATGTACCAACATCGTTAACCACAAATTATCGTAAATATTTGAACAGAGCAAGTGAAATAATAAAGTTTTATATAAAGTTCTACTTACCATAATAAGTTACTACTAAGTATAAGAGTAGATACATTTGTGTTCCTAAACTAAACAACTATATAACTATAATATAGTTTATTATGTACGTAACAAAGTTAGTCGAACGACGATAGATCGATGAGGCAGACATAGTAATGCGAAACGTTGGTGATCGCTTACCAGAGTTGGTGCGACGGGCTGTACCTAGTAGCAAAGGTTTTATTATCTGTTCTTGAATTCGTTCTCAAAGGAACTTTGTAACATTCTATCCACCAACTCAGGGCAATCATAGCGATTGTGACAAATGTCATAAAGAAGCATAACACTTAGTTGCACTCTTCTAGAATTTAACTCTGTTAAGTTATATTGATTAAAGTATATCGCCATATGACATAAAACCTTGACCTCATTTGCAGTCAAGTGCATACAACGTAAAAAATTCTTTTGAACGTTTTCAATATCTTCAATATAACAGCAGAGAGAATAAGTAAAATTACTTGCATTTATTTTTCTTGTGAACACAATTGATTTGGATTTACTAAGATTTAGCGCAAGTTTATTGTTACTACATTATCTTGAGAACCGCGCGGTCCAGATCAGATTGAAAGTTTAACTGGTCTTGGTAAGTGGTAAATCAGCGTATAACAAGAATCTACAAAATTTTAAACATGTTTATATATCATTAATATAATAGTATGTATAACAGTGGTCCTAATGTTGACCCCTGGGGTAGCCCAGAACTAATACAGACCATTTCTGATTCATACCCATAGATTACAACTCTCTGGCAACGATTACTTATATAGGATTTAAACCAGCGCCAAAGATTTCCTCGGATACCGTTAAATTCTATTTTATCTAATAGGATTTCACCCCATTTCACCCGTAGTTAGGCTTTTTCTAGAATATGCATATTACTCAAAGTAGTGGAGTATTGGAGTTGTAGTGATCTCTACTACCGCACTATCATCTGCATACACAAACCAACGCGCCGGCCGGGCTGCAGCATGTGTACGATGTGACCCAGACAATAGGTAGCATAGCATATAGCACGGACCGCTGAGGAACATAACGGTCATCTAATCAGACGAGTATCCTACTAATGATTAATTGTATAATGTTTCCTTCCGGACAGAAAGCTTGCCCTTTCGAAGGCTTTTTGAGATATCCAAGGTAACAGTAAACTTTACATATCTATTATTAGCCTCGCTCCAGACGTGAGTGGCATACGCAAAAAGATCCAATAATTTTTTTTTACTAAGTCAAAGTCAAAATCATTTATTCAATTTAGGCGTCTACGACGCTCTTATGAAGGTCAATTACAAATTTTAATATTGAAATATACTACATTGTACTGCCACGTTCAGCAAACAAAAATTATAGAGGCACTGCGAGAAGAACGGGCAAGAAACTCGGGGCCATTCTTTTAAACGTTTTTTAAAAATGTGTTAAATACATACTATATAGTAAAATTATTACAATACTTAATTTACATTACGTAGGTGTTAGGCGCTAGCTTGGCAGAGGCGAACCAATCCAAGCATTTTTGTCGTTTAAGTAATCACAAACTGTGTAGTAAGATTTCTTTATCAAAATATTCTTCACATGAAACTTGAGTTTTCTTTCTGTGAGCGTTGTAATATGTTTGGGCAATTTATTATAAAACCGCACACAATTTCCTAAGAAGGACCTTTTATTTGTCTTTGCTAATCTAAAACCTGGCACCGCTATTTTATCTTTATTCCTAGTGTTATAATCGTGAGTGTCACTGTTTGATTTAAATTTGCTCAAATTTTTACGAACATACATAATATTTTCAAATATATACAGACTTGGTAAAGTTAAAATATCAATTTCTTTAAAAATATCTCTCAGGGATTCCCTAGGATTCATTTCATATATGGCTCGAATTGCACGCTTTTGTAAGATAAAGATTGTCTCTATCTCAGCAGCAGCTCCCCACAGCAATATACCATAAGACATAATACTGTGGAAGTACGCGAAATAAACGAGCCTAGCAGTAGCTACGTCTGTTATCTGTCTTATCTTACGAATTGCATATGCAGCAGAACTAAGTCTTCCAGATAGATCATGTATATGTGGATTCCACTGTAAAGTTGAATCCATTTTAATTCCCAGGAAGACTGTCGCATTGTCAAAAGAGAGTTTTTCTAGGCCAAGCTTAATGTTTGGTTCAACATAATTAACGTTTGGTAAAGAAAACTTTAAACATTTGGTCTTTTTTGAATTCTAACTAAAAAATGGAACCGACTTCAACACCCAAAAGTGTGACATAACTTGTTGAAGTCGGTACCATGATAGTTCAAAAGTACCTATTATCACAAAATTGTGCACATGGTACCGACTTCGACAAGTTATTTCACACTTTTGGGTGTTGAAGTCGGTTCCATTTTTTGGTAAAAAAATTTTTCACTCTTTTTAGTGACCGTTGCTACTTACGGGATCGATTCTCATTCATTGTCAACGACTATACCATCAAGATAGGTGAATTATTTTTTGGAGCGTAACTCAAAAACCGCTTGACCGATTTTGATGAAACTTAAAATGGGACCAAACGACAAGCATCAGCTTTCGAACAAAAAAAGAATTTTCAAAATCGGTTCATCCAGTCAAGAGTTCTGAGGTAACACACATAAAATAAAAAAACAGACGAATTGAGAACATCCTCCTTTTTTGGAAGTCGGTTAAAAAGTGTAAAGAAGTAATTTTACTATTTAATTTATAAGCCAAACACCTCGACACAGACATCCTAAGAAATGTCATCACTTATACTTTTCACTAGTTTGTTCGTTAATGTATCATTGTATGGCAGTTGGCACAGAGTACTTAGCAGTGGTGAAAGATCCAGCTTATCTTAGCTCAGCTCTTTATTACGTTTATATAACACACCATTACCTACGGATGGTATAAGCTCTCTGGTATAACTACCTGCCATATCATATATGGGTCCTCGTGATTAGAATGCCTGATCCTTATCGAAAACACGAGGATTAGCGATTTTGGAAAGTAAACAACAATATAATAATATAACACCATCTTTATAACATCAATGTCCCCGTTTCATTAAACCGTATTACAAAAACGTGACACGGAATTAAACGGATTTTTTTTTCGTGTGTTTGATTTGCCATGCGGTGGGAGAAGTAACGACGCGACCCTTCACCAGAAATAAAAAGACAAATTGAGTAAGCAAGTATGTTATTGTAATTCTTTAGACAAATCCTTTGTGTACTAATCTCTGTAATAATAAAATAACTAAGTAAGGTAGATAATTAAAGGATAGAGGCGGTAGTTACCTTGTGGTAATCCATATCTATCTATATATATAAAAAGTATTTTAAGAATTTAATAAATAAATCTTCGAACATGCTCTCAAAAAGGCAAGACCTCCGGACGATGTTACGTGTAGATTCGAAACGCGTCGTAAATTCGTCCGGTAGGCTACTTGGCGTTAATGACGTCAAGTTTTACAGTTCACTTTGGCTCGATTTTAGAAAACTTAATGTTTAGAATGTAAAGATGCAATATTATTTAATTTGATGGCATCATATTATCTAAATTGAAAGCAACAACAAAAAAGTAATAAACTTATGTTGGACGCATTAAATTTTAGCATAGCATTATCTCCCCACTTCTCCAAAGTTGGCGAAAATAAAAAACATTTCTAAATAAAAATCTCACAAGAAGCATTGCATAAAAGTAGACCCCCGAACGGTGCCTGGTGCCTGGTGCCTGGTGTCGGGAAACAACAACGACTGCAAAAAAACGGTAAGAAAATATGGAAGTTTGTTGCTAACTGTAAATGGAACCGTCGTCGCCGCCGTCGAGCTCAAGATTTGTTTAATTTATTTTGTTTTGTTTTCGAAACAATCTTTCTTAAAAGTTTCAGTACAAATCCTGAAAGTTTGTCGTGAACATAATATCGGTGTTAAAAAATCTTTGTAAATAGTTTCTGTCAAAGGTTTTATTAAAGAAATGAAGAACTGGAACACATATATTTTATGTATACCTAAATTGTAGATAGTTTAATTTTTAAGATCGAACACCTAACAAAGGTATTCTAAAACGTTCAAGTTTGACGGCCACCCATATCTCTGAGTTTGAAGATTTAAAAAAATAAATGTATAAAAGTACAAGTAGGCATTAGAACTCTACTCAATGAGCAATAGCTGATGAGGGCCCACATGATACCAGGATTTTTCCAGCTACCTTCTCATACATTGGAGCCACTCTGAAAAAGAATATAATCGACTTTCTAGTCAAATATTCGCTTTCGGGTCAACAATCTACACACAAATGTAAACTGCAGGTTTCGACTGATTCCGTTTGCGCACTAGGGACCCCGTGACGTGACGGACGGACGGACGGACGGACGGACGGACGGACGGACGGACGGACGGACGGACGGACGGACTGATATAAACAGACAGCAGAGGCTCCATAACAGAGCTCCGTTTGCCCTTTGGTTACAGAACCCTACAAGGAAGAACATGTTCATTAAAACTTAAACAGCTAAAAGGTGCTGAAAGGATTTGATTTTTCATTGATTATGTATCTTTAATATCACGATCAAATTATTTATATATAAAATCACAGAGAAAACTACAATGTACAGATTTTGTATAAATAGTACCTATTTATTAAATACCAGAAGGTCAGCAGCGCCTTCTGAAGAACTGCCGTCCTACACTGCGATCCCGATATGCTTGCTATGTGTGTTGCATAGCAAGCATACCTATAGGGATTATGGTAAACCACTAAAATTGGAATCCTTTATTCAGTGGTGGACGATAAGGTCGTTGATGTATCATGGGCACGATAATGTTATAGATAACATTACCGTGACATGGGTATAGATTTCGAAATGAAACATTCATAATTTGGTTTCGATTACGGTGAAGAAACCGAAAAAGAAAGTCTAACTAATAATCTTTTCAATATGCACTTTGATTACATGTTCACTTATTACTTACCTGGACGTTCAGCTGTTGGTGTCAAACGGTGGTGTCGCCTCAAGCACACAGTTACTGTCATAGCTGTGTGCTTGAGGCTCTGTTTACTGACGTAAATGAACCCGTTCAGCTAACAACTGTCACGCGGCGCCACAGTCGCAAATTCCGCTATAGATACATACTTATTATTTTAAAATAATATTCCACAAATTACGACAAAGATGAAAACACCTACAAAAATTAGATTATATGTTATAAAACTAATAAGGTTTAATTATTTCAGCATCTGTAATGCACGGATGTGACGTAGGCTACTGATGGATGTCGTTACAGCTATGAGCTAATACAAGGTACAGTAGGTACATGGAAAGACAAACTGATCTCAAATCTGATGCTAATTAACTCAAATTCAAATTCAAAATCATTTATTCAATTTAGGCGTCTACGACGCTCTTATGAAGGTCAATTAAAATTTTTAATATTGAAATATTCTACATTGTACTGCAACGTTCAGCAAAAAATTTATAGAGTCACTGCCAGGAGAACGGGCTAGAAACTTGGGGCCATTATTTTAAAAGGTCGAAGCAGTGATGGCTGGCATTGGACTGCCACGCAGCTAGTCCATCCTTCGAATCCCGCCGCGGGCTTGAGCTTCACCGCATGGTAGAAGGGCATTTTCCGAATGCCCGCCTGGCTAGCGACCACCCTCAAGTAGAAAATCTGTCGCCAAGCACCTAACGGTGTGTTCCGGCAGCTGTCCTTGAGAGCCAGTAATTCTAGGTTAAGCCTGTTAGCACCTTCGACCACATCATCACTTACCATCAGGTGAGATTGTGGTCAAAAGCTTACCTGAGTTGTTGTGAGTATTGGGGATCAACTCACCCGCGTCCGTAGGTTTACCCTCGAGACCCTACACGTGATCCCTGGGTGGTGCTAAATGGGCGAAACATTGTGGTGGTAGGCTTCGGCCGCGGCTTGTCACCACCCATCCGACAAAGTCATGTCGTTATAAGTATTTAACGGGACTTAATCGCGATAAAAACATTTATATTTTTATTTATTTACCTCGACGTTTCGACCAAGTTGCATTGGTCGTGGTCACGAGCGGACTGAAGAGGCGGGTGTCAGCGTCTTGAAGGGCGGGTATTTTCTCCAACTACCCGCATTTGATTTAGAAATGTATCGTCTCGACACACAGAGCGGCATGATGTAGCCACTTCGGAGGGCGGGTCGAAACAGTTGCGACACTGAAAACGGCTGAATTCACACACACAGCATGTTTGTAGCATCCCGATGGCTAGTTCCGGAGAGCAGCGGGATCCGAGGCACGGTTCTCCGCTGGCCGACCGCAGATAGTAGGGGGCCCAAGTAGTATGCTAGCCACATATGAAAGGCTGCCCCGCCATCTTGCGAAAAATCCCGGGAATGCGCCATCGTGCCGGTTGGCGACCGGAAGAGAGGACCCGATGGACATTCTTGGGGGGGGCTCGGGCGTCCCCGCGGTCTCCGAGCTAGCTATCCTTTGATGCAGCATCATGCGTGTGTGTGTCCGAGTCAGTAGGTGACGCCTCGTTTCACTGCCGCCCTTCTACCTTACCACACTCGCAATTTATATGAAAACAAGAAAGAAGAAAGCGGTTTCACAGCGGATGCACGTCCTCGCACTCAAAGTGCATCTCTCTAACATCCGAGGCCTGCACTCAAATCTCAGCCCAGTCCACTATCACCTCGAGACTGCGAAACCGCACCTCTTGTTTTTAACGGAGATCAGATGTCCGGATGACGCGTTATATTTGACATACCCTGGCTACGTCCTGGAGCATTGTTTTAAGCCACGTGCCAGGGCGTTTTTTTTTTTTTTTATGCCTGATGGGTTATCCTTTGACCACTATCTCACCTGATGGTAAGTGATGATGTGGTCGAAGATGTTGTACAGGCTAACCTAGAATTACTGGCTCTCAAGGACAGCTGCCGGAACACACCGTTAGGTGCTTGGCGACAGATTTTCAACTTGAGGGTGGTAGCTAGCCAGGCGGGCATTCACAAAGTGCCCTACCACCATGCTGTAACGACTGCCATCCTAAGACAACAACCGGGACCGACGGCTTAACGTGCCCTCCGAAGCACGGAAGCGCTCAGTAGTAATGTCACCAGCGGTCACCCATCCAACTCCTGACCGCGGCAGACGTTGCTTAACTTTGCTGATCGATTCAGAATGGCCAAACAAACTTCGCTACGAGCGCTTCAAAAAGTAGGCGTGCGTATTTATTCGCGATGACATCTGTTTTCGGCGTCTCCGTAATCTTGAAGACTCCAGATTCTCTGTTCTATGGATATTGGTGGAAACCGGTGTAGAGAAAATTCTTTACGCTGGAGTATATCGATCGCACACCTGTAACCAGGAGGTCACCGATTTTATGGACTACCTAAGTGTGACGGCGGATATAGCTCAACAAAGGTACCCTTCTGCCCAACTTGTGTTACTGGGGGACTTTAATGCTCACCACCATGAGTGGCTATTCCTACACCAGGACACCAACCACGCTGGAAAAGAGGCGCATAAGTTAGCCCTGACCTTAAACCTCACCCAGCTTGTTAATGGGGCAACAAGGGTTCCTGACGTTGCTGACCATACAGCCTATTGCCTCGACCTTCTGATGACAACCGATCCAGACCGCTACTCAGTGTCAGTTTCTTCACCTTTAGGTAGCTCTGACCACTGTCTGGTGAAATCTGTATCTCAATATTCCCCACCCGACCGCTGCCAGAAAGGTACCCGGCGGATATGGAGGTACAAGTCATCAGATTGGGATGGGATGCGGTCTTTTTTTGCATCCTATCACTGGCAATCCCTTTGCTTCTCTTCTTGTGACCCTTCTACTTGCGCCGATGCTGTGACTGATGTGCTGCGTCAGGCAATGGAGTATTTTATTCCATTTTGTGATGCGGCGCAGACTAGCAAAGTAATTCCTTGGTTCAGTGTTGATTGTGGACGTGCTGAAGCGCTGAAACATGAAGCATACTTAGCCTGGGTTGATGCTCGAACCCGCAAAACTAAGGATATACGTAACAAGAAGAGAGCCTTCAACAAGGCTGCCAAGGCATGCAAAAAGGCTGTAAAAAGGGCACGATTCGATCACATAAGCCGTGTTGGGTCCAAATTAGCTTCTTACCCTGCGGCTAGCAAAGCATTCTGGTTCCTGGCAAAGTCGATCGAATCCAACTTCAGCCGCCCTAATCTACCTCCACTATTAAAACCTGATGGATCATTGGCTCACACTGCGGAAGAGAAAGCGAACTTGTTTGCTACTCTTTTCGCGGAGTCTTCACGTTTAGATACAGCTGGTAAAACACCTCCTTTTCTACCTCGATGCGAGGAATCAATGCCGGAAATTTGCATTCGTCAGACTGAAGTGCGTAGGACGCTTCGTAATCTAAACGTGAACAAGGCCAGTGGTCCTGACGGAATTCCCGCCATAGTCCTAAAATCGTGTGCACCTGAATTGACTCCTGTTTTGACACGTCTCTTCTGCCTCTCTCTACAGACTGGTAAAGTGCCTAAATCTTCTTGTAATCTTGGAAGCTCGCAAATGTGCAGCCTGTGCCCAAAAAGGGCAGTCGTGCAGACCCTGCTAACTACAGACCCATTTCAATCACTTCCATACTTTGTAAAAGTATGGAACGTGTATTGAATAATAGGCTCCTGACATACCTGGAAGCAAATGATATCCTTAGTGATCGACAGTATGGATTTCGCCGAAACCGGTCTACTGGGGACCTTCTTGCGTATGTCACTCATATCTGCAGCGAGGCCATTGATATGCACGGAGAAGCGCTTGCCGTCTCTCTTGATATTTCAAAGGCCTTCGACAGGGTCTGGCACGACAGTCTTGCTAATAAGCTTCCATCGTATGGCTTACCCGCTGGCCTGTGCTCTTGGATTTCCGACTTCTTGAGGGAAAGATCGTTACGAGTTGTCCATGATGGATGTTCGTCCGATCAATTGGCAATAAATGCCGGGGTACCTCAAGGATCGGTTCTCTCTGCTACCCTCTTCTTGCTGCACATAAATGATCTGCTCAAACCCGGTATCATTGGGTATGCAGATGACAGCACAGTTGTAGAGAGGTATATATCCGATGCACGGGCTGGCGATGTACAAATCCAGTCCCATAGAGAGGCAATGGTCGAGCGAATGAATTTAGCCCTAGAGGCAGTCTGCGAATGGGGTGATGCCAATTTAGTCAAATTAAATGCTTCAAAGACCCAGGCGTGTCTCTTTAGTGCTAAACAGAGTCATTTATCTCTCACTCCTCTTCTCCGAAGTGTGCCTGTTCCGATAACAGACCAAAAAGCTGGGTGTTCTTAGGAAAGTGCGGCAGTATTTCACATCGGGCAGCTTCTAAATCTCTACCAAGCTCAAGTGCGATCTTGTATGGAATACTGCAGCCATCTCTGGGATGGTTCGGCTAAATACCAGCTCGAAGCCTTGGACTCCATAGATAATCGAGCAAAGAAGCTCATTGGTGACGATGCGTTGGTGGAGGCTAGACTCCAAAACCTGGAGCACAGACGCAAAGTTGTCAGTTTATCGGTGTTTTACAGGCTTCGCTTCGGAGAATGTGCGATATCCCGAAAATACGCACAAAGCGTTTTAAATCCAGTTTCATAATGCGTACGGCCGAAGTATGGAACACCTTACCAGCGTCTTTATTTCCGGAAAGATATAATCTGGAAGTCTTAAAGATCAGAGTAAATAGGTATCTGCTAGGCAATTATGTTCCACCGTCGACTGCATCGTCACTTTCCATCAGGTGAGACAGCGGTCAAATGCCTGCTTATCTAATTTAAAAAAAAAAAAAACCTATCAACAAAAAAAAACGTTTTAACAATGTAATACAATTATTACAATATTTGTTTAAATTACGTAGGTGACAGGTGATAGCTTGGCAGAGGTGGAACTTTCCAAGCATCTTTGTCGTTTAAGTAATCACAAACTGTGTAGTAGGATTTCTTTATCAAAGTTTTGAATTTTCGGCTGTGCGCATTGTAATATGTTTGGGAATTTTATTATAAAACCGCACACAATTACCTAAAAAGGACCTTTTATTTGTCTTTGCTAGTCTAAAACCTGGAACCGCTGTTTTATATTTATTTCTAGTGGTGTAGTCGTGGTTGTCCTTATTTAATTTAAATTTACTCAATTTTTTCCGAACATACATTATTTTTTAAAATATATACAGACTCGGTAAAGTTAATATATCAATTTCTTTAAAAAGATCCCTTAGAGATTCCCTAGGATCCATTTCATATATGGCTCGAATTGCACGCTTTTGTAAGATAACGATTACGGGCTACGGAGAGGGAAGTGGATCACGCACTCTTACCATCCACGAAGCGCAGGGACTGACATACGAGTCGGTCATCGCCATCAAGACCAAGAGCAGCATGAAGTTGCACGAGAGCGTCCCGCATGCCGTCGTTGCTATTTCACGGCACACTGGAACCTTCATATACTACGCAGATGACGAAAACGACGCCATAGGACGGTTCGTTAGGAAGGCGATGGTTGCGACACCAAAAGCCATCCATGATTACAACCTCAAAATGGCGATCAAAGATCGAAATAGCGCGGTAATGGAGGCCCTGTTAAAATGTGACGTGGGAGAATAACAAAATATGTAAATTTCTGTAGGTATATTATTTTATTGTAGTCCCAAATTATTTTTGTAATTGTAATCGTTGGCACGGGTATCCGGAGCGGTCATGCTCACAGAAAGGTGTTGTCTAGCGGCGGTGTTGTGTGTCGGGTCGCCATCTTCCCTCAAAAATGGTTGAGGAAGGCGATGGCTGGCACATGCGTCAACTCATGAACGGGTGCTGCTAGAGGATACTGGTCTGCTCTGGATGCTGGTGCTAATGACATTAACGGAAAAAAAAGAAAAAAAAAAAAACTTTTAACACTGTTCCCCCTTGGAATGTTGCATGTTTCCTATTTAATATTTCTTGCTTACTAATAAATTATGTCATAGTTAAAAAAAGTCACGGACCCTGGAGTCTGTGGAGTGTAGATTTAAAATAAAAAAAAAAAAAAAAAAAAAAAAAAAAAAGATAACGGTTGTCTCTATCTCAGCAGCAGCTCCCCACAGCAATACACCATATGACATAATACTGTGGAAGTACCCGAAATAAACGAGCCTAGCATTAGCTACGTCGTTAACTGTCTTATCTAACAAACTGCGTATGCAGCAGAACTAAGTCTTCCGGCTAGATCATGTATATGTGGATCCCACTGTAAAGTTGAATCCATTTTGATTCCCAGGAAGACTGTCGTATTGTTAATAGAGAGTTTCTCTGGGCCATGCTTAATGTTTGTTTCAACATAAGGAACATTTGGTAAAGAAAACTTTAAACATTTGGTCTTTTTTGAATTTAAGAGAAGATTATTAGCGGCGAACCATTCAGATATCATAGATAACCCATTATTTATCTGAATGAGTTCACTATATTTCCTATCTACTTTAAAAATTAGAGAGGTATCATTTGCGAATTAAACAATATCGCAGAAATCTTTGACCATGCAAGGCAGATCATTAATATACACTAGGAACAGAAAAGGTCCCAAAATTGATCCCTGCGGTGCACCTATTTTTACCAAAGACCCGCAAGAAGTATTGCCTGTTAACTTAAACATCTATCTGTGTGGAAGGATAGGTATATTATTAAGTATAAAGAATCTCATAATCTGTTGGTAGCTAACAAGCTAACTACATGTAAGATAGAATTCCACAGTGTTCGACTCCTACTCGGCAAGCTCAAACCACTCAGACAGTACTTGATGAATTCTGAGACAAAGATCAAAATGAATAAGTACATAAACGTGCGCACATTCCCTGATCTAGAGTTGCTAGTGGAATTGAAACAAATGAGTCTGGAGTGCGTGTGTGTGTGGTGCGGAGCCCACGCGACTCGAGAAAGTAAATTACGTGTGTGCCAGAGGGATAATGAAGTTACAGTTAGGGCATGAGCGCTTCCGTTCTGAGGGAGGAGATTGTTACAAAATAGTTCATGTTTTGTTATTACATAATGTATATGTATATATTATACATATATACATGAAGTCATCATACGGTCGTAAGAGGATTAAAACGAACAATTAAATACTAGTTCAGTGGCACGCTTCTTATGTCTTATGCGCTCAAGTTTGATTGATAAAAAAATAGAAATCCCAAGTGCATATCACCATCATTGACGTAGATAGTAATATAAACTATTTCAGCAAAAGCTTCACCACGTCGCAAATCACACTCGGTTCTGTACAAAGTTGTCCAATAACTAAGTTACGGCTGGTATTCTGACATTTGTGTGGTTACGTCGAGCCTCGGTCCAGTGGCCAGTTGCACTGAGATAGGTATCAATTTAGACGCGAGCTTTGGTACACTAATTTGGAAGTAGCGTCCAATTAAAGCCTGGTGTTTTCAGTCTGATGGGCACGTGACCGGCGGAGCGGCAGCGGCCCGTGGCATGGTTTACTGATACTAATCTACCACGTTGCGAAAATAAATGCAAGCCTTTATTGACAATTTTGAGTTCCACGTAAAACATTGTAACAATAGGTATGTACAATCTATATTTTATTCTGTAGGTTATTCGGCAGTTGGACCAATGTAATCGTTGATTAATACTAGCAAGAAATGATTCGTATTACGAAGCAATCTTCTCCGTAACAGAAAATATATACCTATCTAATAGAGTACCTGCTCTAAGATAGACTGAGTGGAACAATCATAGCGCCAGTTCATATTTATCTTGGAAAGGCTGAACCAGCCCGTGGGAGTGGGAGATTGGAACGACACAAAACATAGATAAGTTCGCATCGACGCAAACGGAAATTGAACTGAAACTTTCATTCCAAGATTTATCTGTTCCATTCTACTCCACAGTTCAGGTACGCTTTCATTAATCAAAACGCTGAAAATGAAAAAATATTTACTTAATGAGAAATCTCGCACCGAACCGTACTTGAAAAATGAGGATGGCCGTCCCTTAACACCGAGTGACAACACTCGGATTCACACTTTATAAATTGCAACGTTTTATTTCGTGCGAAAATTTTGGTGAAACGGAACGGTTATTAAAAAGAAAAAGCACCGGGCGAGAATAAAGGTGGCTCATTCTTGATCCGTGACAATGAACTCAGGAAGGCGAAAAGGTAAAATCAAAAAGATTTGATCAAATTTGAGAGGTTTCCAAGACAGTCTTTTTACTTGAGTTATAATGGCTGGGTCATCGGAAAGGAAATTGGTCACTTGTAGTTTTAGATTATTAATTTTGTAATAGCGGGACAGTTCAGATGAAGCTGATCCGCCTTCTGGCGTTAATTTTAATTTCACAGGACATAATTATATATATGGCTAACAAAAACTTTCTATATACATGTTTCGCCATACATGTTTTGGTCCCAAAGAAATTAAGATGATACTTTCTTATTAATTATTTTCATTCAGAATAATAACATCCTACCATTATATATACTAACAGACACTGTACCATACATTACATATGCCGAATTAAACAACACAATAAAGAGGTCTATTGATCCAAAAAAGTAACTCCATGTGAAATCGTAACAGACAAAAATAAAATGAAAATGTTGCAAATACTTGTAGCTCCTCAGACTATAACATCCGAGGGATCCGAGTAGAATCCGAGTAGAGGTACCTAATACAGATAACGAGGAGCTTGTAAAAGCTCAACAAGATCTCATTACTTATTTGTAAGTTGACGATGAGCCAATTACATCAAAGTACTGGGATGGCTCACGTGAGCTACGTCAAGTTGACCTATTAACCTATTAGCTACGGATTTTCCTCGACAAAATTTACTTATTTACGCAACTCCAGTGCATCAGGATACAGTGTTGTAACTCTTAGCCAAAACGAACAAATGAAAATACGCATGATCGCATGTCGGTACTATTGACTCGTAGGTCAAACTACATAATGCCGATAGCTTAGTACGTTTGCTTAAAGGGCTCGATCATAGTCACGGAGTACTTCTGCCTTGTAGCTACAATAATTATTGTAATCATCTCCATTAAAAACTCTGCTCGAAAAGATCGCATCGCGAAAGCCAATTTTATTTCGGTAATCAAGATTTATACCTACATAGGTAGATACACTTATATACTACTTGTTTTTCCATTCAAATATCAACCTTATTTATTAGATTTGTTGTCTTATATGATCCACAATTTGGTCACTGTACTTTGTGCCTTGATATTTAATGATTCTCGGATTTCAACTAGTCAATGTTCAGTCTCTTGCATACAGCTTTAACAGGCTACTTGCATAAAGATCACCGTCTCCAGGCTATTCTTTGCTATCGTTTTACTTTATAGTGGAGTTGCCCAACTGTGTTATACACGCCCTGTGACAAAATACACCATTAGCTACTTGTATAGAGAATATTTAATGAATCCCCATTTATCAAGCCCCGGCACATCTTGTTACATCTGTAAAGCCGAAATTAATTTGTTGATTACAAATCGTGCCCGACGTTTCCGAGCAAATATTAGTGAAATCAAATTAATTGTATTCGAAATGATTTGCGAATGTTTTTGAAATTTGATTGGTTTGTTTCGGTAATTGGGGAAAATGTTCCAACGAATTCGTCGGAATCATTCGAACTAAAATAATTACCTTCCACCTACACTGTTATGGATTGCATAAACATACCAACTATATAACATTGTATCGATAGGGAAATATTTTTATATTGTCCGAATAAGATAATAAAACTATGTGATATTAATGTCAATATGTTTACGGATAGAAAAGACAAAATATGAGACATTTCTTTGCAAAAATCCATAATTAATAATAACAAATATTTAAAAAAAAGATTTATAAATAATACACAAAATATGTGTAGCATACAAGCCCACCTACATCTCCTGCTAAGCTGAAGTGACATCAGAAACGGCGCGTAGCCTAGCCGATATAGGCTCATCGGGAAATTTAGTTGAAAATGTCACAAGATATATAATATATAATAATATTATTTTTAAACGCGGCTACTTCGGCGGAGTTCTCAAGCGGCGCAAGTATCGCGTAGCCACTTGATATTTTTCAAAACTTAGTAGAGCGCTTGGTCGATACGATGTGTGATCAAAATGCTGACACCTATTTGGCTCTACGAAAAAGCATTGCAATTTAACGGGACAATGCTGCCAGCAGGCTGGGCACGCTGCCAAATGGTAGTGGGCTGGAGCATTTAGACGTCCTGTGAGTCTGCAATGATGTATGGGTTATCTAAATGCTTTCATTGTAACTGTAAATTAGTTTTATTAACAAAATACTACGAACTCTATACAATACTATATTTTAAGCATACATAGTAATGTATGCTTAAATTATTTAAATTAACTATTTATTATTGTTAAAATATTTTAACTACGTATTTGTTATAAATAACTAACAAAATTATTTTTTTGCAAGGTGGAAGAGCATTTTGTAAATGCTTGCCTGCCGAGCTACCACTCTCAAGTAGAAAATTTGTCACCTAGCACCTAACAGTCTATTCCGGCAGCGATCTTTGAGCGCCAGTAAAATTAAAGAAAACATGAGATTTAACAATTGTACGTCTCAGGGTGACGGGCGCACTGCAGTTCACCATGTGTGACGAAATGCATCTGTTATAATCAGAGGTTACTGCTTAACATTAGTTGGGCCTCGTGAAGGTTCAGTAACAATCACATCAAAAAGTAGCTGTCGCAGGTGAGCCTACCTACCGATCAAACCACTGCGGTCACTACATTGTGGGCTATGTGCTAGTGGCATTGAGATAATGAGCGCTTGTGTGCTTCAGGGATGGCAGTCGTAAGGCTATGTCTTCAGACGGTCTGAAAACTCCGACGCTTTATGTTCCGGTACGGCAGGTTGCGAAGGCCACCATGGCTCACCCTCAAGTAGAAAATTTAGTGCACAGCATCTAACGGTGAGATCCAGGAGTGGTTTTTAAGAACAAGTTCTCATTTTCGGTAAAAGCTTTTTACTATCTTAAGCCTCATCAGCACTTACCATCAGGTAAGATTGTTACTAGAGCTCACCGATACTCAAATTAAAAACTAGCCAACTACACAACTTCGGCAAAACAACTCAAGCGGTTTAAGTATGCTATAGTTCGGCCGTACAGAGAATGCGTTCCTGACACATCGCGATTGAACTGACGACGTAACTTTGTAATGGCGTTGCAGTTAGGTGTGATAAAAATATTTTTGCTGGTTGTTTACCGTTTTAACAATTGATGAGCATTAAAACAACATTATTATATCAATAATCAATGAATGTTATAATTTTGTGCCAAACTGAGTCTCAAATAACTCGGTAAACAATATTTTTGTAAATCTATACTGCGCTATTACAAGGTTATGTCAGCGCTTTATATTTGTAGTGCTATGCTAACAATAACAGGCAATAATAGTACCGTAATCTGTTCTTATACAGTTATACTTTATAAAATAATACGTATTGTTTTTCTTTTTAAGAATTTAAAAATAATGGACTACAAGATAACTTTTATGAATTATAAGAATAAAACTACGACCAAACCGAACGCTCGAAAGAATGTATAGCATTTTTATATTAAGGTTGAAAATGGTAACCCCAAATGGCGTTATGGGCCGCCATTTTGTGACGCTAAAACAGTCGTCTGTTTGTCGTTTCGTGCGCATAGATCACTTACTTCAAGTGTTTTCGATCTGTTTTTATTTGATTACCCGGCTCGATTGTGTTTTGTATTGCGTTCTTTTTACTTTAGGTGCATAATAATGCCTAAACGTGGACAAACATTGAAAAGTGGAGCCCGTGAGTTAATCATCAAGCTGCAAGATTACTTTGAGCGGGAGCGGCAAAGTACCAATGGGTAAGGGGGCCCGTCTGATAATATGCCACGCAGGTTCTGCAAAATACGGCTTTGTGGAGAACGCGTTACTGGCATTTCAATCAAAAACCACAAATGACTACCACGAGGAAATGAATGCCACTACATTTAAAGAGTAGTTCCAGAACTTGCTTTTGCCCAGCCTACCCGAGCCTTCTGTAATATTCATGTATAATGCCTCTTATCTCTCGGTTCAAATACAGAAACCACCTACCCAAGCTATTAAAAAAGAAGAAATGGTGGCTTGGTTACAAGCAAAAGGCATTGACTCAAATATGCAGATGCTAAAAGCAGAACTAATTAAATTAGTTAAAGAAAATAAAGCGGCAAATGTGCGATACGAAATCGATGAACTGGCTCTGAAGTAAGGTCATCACGTTCTAGCAATTCCACCGTATCATTGCCAATATAATGCGATCGAGCTAATCTGGGCTCAAATAAAAGGTTACGCCGCCCGCCACAATACTTCCCCGCCATTCAGCACGAAAAAGATGATGACCCTATTAAAAGAAGCCTGCGGGGAAGTCACAAGAGATAAGACTGGGCAAAGGTTGTTGAGAAGACTAAAAACCTGATTTTGGAACATTTTGACCGAGATATCAGGATTGATTCTGTTATTGATAATAATATAATTATACATGTAGACGAAGATGATGATGAAGACACCACCTCCTCAAGCGAATCGGAGTCTGATTAATATTAAGTACGCACATTCAATTCAATGCACTTTATTGCATAGAAATACAGATTGTAACTTTGTAACAAAGAAAACAATTTTATTATAATGTTAATATTACCTTTTTTTGTTTTCCACTTAAATAACTAAAATATAAATTTTAAATGATTCCGCCAATTTAAAACGAAAATAATGCGGCGGTTTATTTTGGAGGAACGGTAACGAACTTAGTGTTATGTTGTGCCCATCACTAGTCGTGACTTACTGATAGGTGTCAGGAACGCACTCTCTGCACGGCCGAACTATACCAGTAATAGTTAGATATTTGTGCTGTATGGTGTAGAGATATTGGGTTCGTGGGGGCGAGGAGCTCATCGTATTTTCGAAAATTAGTGCTTAGTGACGCAACCCTTCATCATGCAATGTATCGTGGCTACACTGCCAGCATGCCGGGCATGCTGCCAACTGGTGCCTGTGAAGCACAGATTACCCCTTCTAGATACCACATTACAAGATTTTTATTCGTATCCGAGCTCACCGAAGTTAGAGGTAGGTGCGGGTTGCGGGGACTAAAACAAAAGCGATCTCATTGGCTATTTCAAGGTCGTGCTAGTTATTATACGAAGCGGACACTCACTGTAGAGATGGGCTGAGTCGTAGGAACATATTATACTTGCGATAATTACGTTTAAATCTTCTCCGGTTCTGCATATTTAAAAAATAATATAGTTAGTGTTGAATTTTTTGCAAATACCTACTTGTTGACTTACTTGTCTTTCATTGTCAATGACTTTATCATCAAGTAAATATTGTTCAGTTATCAGAGTGTAACTCAATAACGGCTCGACCAATTTTTATGAAATTCAAATAGAAGCAAATGACAAGCATCAGCTTTCAAACAAAAAGAGAATTTTTAAAATCGGTTCACCCGCACAAAAGTTCTGATGTAAGAAAAACAAAAAAAATCGGCCAAGTGCGAGTCGGACTCGCGCACGAAAGGTTCGGTACCATTAGCTATACAACATTAGACTACATATAACCTTTAATAACTTTTTTGTTTTAACGTGCGCGAGTCGGCGAGTCGAGACAGCGAAGTCTCAGTAATAGGGTCCCGTTTTTACCCTTTGCCACTAATTTAGGATAGGTGCCGATATGTATGTCTTGTTAAAAATGCCACTAATTTAGGATAGGTGTCGATATGTATGTCTTTTTAAAAATGCCACTAATTTAGGATAGGTGTCGATATGATTGTCTTTTTAAAAATGCCACTAATTTAGGATAGGTGTCGATATGTATGTCTTTTTAAAAATGCCACTAATTTAGGATAGGTGTCGATATGTATGTCTTTTTAAAAAGCCACTAATTTAGGATAGGTGTCGATATGTATGTCTATTTAAAAATGCCACTAATTTAGGATAGGTGTCGATATGTATGTCTTTTTAAAAATGCCACTAATTTAGGATAGGTGTAGATAAGTATGTCTTTTTAAAAATGCCACTAATTTAGGATAGGTGTCGATATGTATGTCTTTTTAAAAATGCCACTAATTTTTAGGATAGGTGTCGATATGTATGTCTTTTTAAAAATGCCACTAATTTAGGATAGGTGTCGATATGTATGTCTTTTTAAAAATGCCACTAATTTAGGATAGGTGTCGATATGTATGTCTTTTTAAAAATGACACTAATTTAGGATAGGTGTCGATATGTATGACTTTTTAAAAATGCCACTAATTTAGGATAGGTGTCGATTTGTATGTATTTTTAAACCGACTTTAAATACAGGACGAGGATCTCAATTCGTCGGTATTTTTTTATTTATGTTTTTATGTTTGTTACCTCAGAACTTTTGACTGGGTAAACCGATTTTTAAAGGGATTTGAAAGCAGATGCTTGTTGTTTGGTCACATTTACATTTCATCAAAATCGGTCAAGCCGTTTTTGAGTTACACTCCAAAACCTAAAAAATATTTATTCTTATTTATATAAATATTTCTTATATATAGTCATTGACATTCGATCCCGTAAGTAGCAAGGATCACTAAAAAGAGTGAAAAAAAAATTTAACCAAAAAATGGAACCGACTTCAATACTTACTACTTACTTACGTTACCATTGGCACAATATTGTGATAATAGGTAAGTACTTTGGAACTATCATGGTACCGACTTCAACAAGTTATTTCACACTTTTAAGTGTTGAAGTCGGTTCCATTTTTTGTATGTTCTAAATTCAATTTACTTTATCCTCTAGCGGATAAAAACGGCTTTTGCACTCAGATATCGAAGAGCAAAAATACTCTCTCCGAGATGGGGGGGTGAAAATTACTGTTCCATATCATATAATGTCCTAAAAGGCGACTAATGTATAAATATGCAGAAAATGAGCCTCCTGTCACATCAGCTTTCACCCTACTCACGGTACGTGATGAGGATGCTGCACATTAGGCGCAACACGGGGTTCATTCAAGCTCATGCTTCACGCTCCACGGGTTTGCCATACTGTCTAAAAGGACGCTACGGCAAGAGCATTGTTTTTTTGGCTTGCCTTTTATCGCGTCTGTATTCTTTCTGATTTTTTTATCGAATTAAAAAAAAGGAGTTGTTACTCAATTCGTCTTTTTTTACACGACTGCCCAAAAAAAGGAGAGTTATGTTTTCAGGGTTCATGTATGTATGTATGTTTGTGAGTTTCTTTATTCCACCATAATTTCTTAACTGTTGAACCGATTTTAATGTGTAATATAATATATCATTAGATTCGTCTTAATAGCCTAGGTGACACTAGGTACATAAAAAGTAAAAAAAAATAAACTGACGGATTTTAGACGCCATATAGTGATAGAAAATTTTTTTTTCTTCCAATCCCATCGAGAGGGGTATCAAAATGAAGATCTTTAAGAAACGATTCTATAAATATATATAACTTACAGTTTTAATTTGAATGGAACGATAAAACGCTTAACGAAAATAAATTATTTGCAGTCGGGTTTTATAATTTTTATTTAATGTATACTTGTTTGTGTTTGTAACCTCAGAACTTTTAACTGGGTGAACCGATTTTGATGATTCTTTTTCATTTGACAGTTGATGCTTGCCGCGTGGTTTCATTTAAATTTCATAAAAATCAGTCAAATGAGTTACACTCCAATAACTGAAATGTGTTTTTTTTATTTTGGTGATATAGTCATTTACAGTGAATGACAATCGATCGCATAAGTAGCAAGGGTCACTAAAAAGGGTAAACATTTTTCAACACTCAAATGTGTGAAATAAATTTTCGAAATCGGTACCTTGCGCACAATATGATAGGTGCTTTTGAACCATCATGGTACCGACTTCAACAAGTTATTTCACACATTTTAGTGTTGGAGTCGTTCCAGTTTTGGTAACATTTGTTATTTATTTATATGAGGCCATGTGTCATGTATGTCGTTGAAGAAGTAATAGGTATGTCCGTAGTGATGATGATTTTATTCTTCTCATATGTTTAACGATAAAAAGTTTCTATTTTAATGCTCCAAACAATTGAACCCCTAACAATACGATTCAAACGAGTCCATTAAACATAATTACTACTAGATATCCAGAGACACTTAGTTTCTAATCCTATAAATCGAAACAAACTCCATAAACATAAATTACAATCAAAACCGTCTCCACCTACTTCCCGCAACGTCCAATTCATTACGACTTCACCCCAAAATGCATTAAATAATTAGAACGGCCACTAAAGCCTTGTAACAACGATATTGCCTACATATTTAGATATATATAAAAGTATCTATTCTTTTACCTTAGACCTATTATTTCCGGTAAGTAGATAGTCGCCGGTCGTCGCCGTCGTCGCTAGTTGTCTGCGATCGACGTCACACACAACTTGCCCATTTCCCGTCGCGCTCGTTTCATCCCCTAATTAATTGAGACTCCATGCCGCACCTTAGGACCTCATTGCTTAAACATACTATCCGTTGTTTTTTATAATGGATAATAGTTACATATATTTTTTTAAATATTTTATATATTTCATTACCGAAACCACGGTAATGTTATCTATATACAGTATTTCAACTTCATAGAAACGGACGAAAACGTGAGTTATATACCTACGCGCCTCGATCTCGGCCCGCGCTCGGTACGCAGACAGTCGCGTCTATGCCGCAGTGACGAATGGACAGTGTGTTTTTTTTTAACAAGAAACGCGCGATATTTTCTCTAAAAATAAGTTTTTCATATTACATATTTAATATGACGAGTAGGATATAGTGTGCTGTTTTTGGTTGCATGAATTCGTCTAAAACGCATCCAGAGATAACTTGGAAACTGAAAGGTAATACTATAAAATAATTTTACTTGCTAGTAAGTACTAAGTAATGAACAAGTATTTCCTTTAATCACCCGAAAAAAATGTCTCGATTTATAAAAATAAAGTGAATAGAGTAAAGAAAAGTCATTGCACGAGTGAAATAGAGAGTTATAATCTATATAAAAAAATGCGGATTTTTTATACTTTAAAATTTAATAATAAAGCATTTCGTATCTCACAAATATTTTTCGGTCGCAAATTTTTGAGACTGATTTATAAACATTTTAATATTTTTATTAAATCTACCTACTAGTCAAAAAACAACACGCATTTTTAGTGAACACTTCCTGTTCATTTAACAAATAATTTTATTTGTTTATATAAAAAGAGTATATTGACAATCACAAAACTAAATGGAAACACGAAGTAGGCAAATGTAATTAAAATCTGGAGGCGGGTAGCCCTATCGCATGTTAACGTACAGCACGGGTTTAGGTAGTTATGTCAACGACAGAGCCGAGTTAAGATACTGTATAGATAACATTACCGTGCCGAAACAGAAGCCGGTAGATTTCGTGTTCTTGAATACGATGAGCTAAATTGTATTTCAAGGACATGACATAGATAACCTTTTAATACTTTATAATTAACTGTTTAGGGAGTAAGATTAAATAGCAATAAACGTTCACAAAACGCAATGCAGTAAATATCACTTACGTAAGTTTGGCAAATGCGGACGTCCACAAAACTGTAGACACAACAACACTGGCTTTAAACAAACGCAATTATAATTATATAATAACACTGACTGGGTAAACAAAACACAGAAAACTTACTAAAAAATGTAGAGAAAGGAAATAACACGTCTTTTGAATATCTAATGTAATATTGCACTGTAATAGTTCGCGGTAAGATCGCGAGGTTTTCGCAGGAAGGAGAGCGGTAGCGCGGAGCGAGCGCCTCGTCTGCGGTACAAGCACGGACTGAGGGATGGCTTCTATTCCGGCCCGGACTTAGGGGTGGAAATGGGGCAGACGGGGGTGGATGTGAATGGACGCCGGCTACGCGACGCGTGTTGTTCGCGATCACAGCACGTCTTCGGCATTCACCCTCATCTCGCTCGCTTCAGTATCCTCATTTTTTCTCTACTTACGAATTCCAGACGCTCCTTATTAATTAGTTGTAAATTTATTGCTTGCCTACTTAGAGAACTCAAAGAAAACATACAAGACCACCGTTAAAACAAAAATATGTTTTTTGAATTTTAACACAGTCTCACCTGATGGTAAGTGATGATGTGGTCGAAGGTGTTAACAGGTAGTGGAGTGAACTAGAGCTTTTAGACTGCCTGTGAGCGTGCAATGGCCTTTTGTTTGCTTTAATGCTTTCGTTGTGGTAGCTGTAGTTTTGTATACTTTTTACATAATAAAAATATAATTTGGGGACGCCGCCGTAAATGTCATCAATTAGAAAAAAGTTGTTACAGGTTCTAGGTCACAAACTAAACTGGTTTTATATAGACAGGTATGAATCTGAAGTTTTGGTAGATTATGTACTACCAATAACATATACTAAAAACCACGATTTAAAATGTAGTTCTGAAACTGTGATCAAAACCATCAAACATTATACCTAGGTATCGGTCGGAGCTGAGAACAACGCTCAGCGACCTCAGTAGTGTCCCGGCAGGTGGGTCCTACAATGAACATGGACAAGACGAAAATGATGCCAAATGGACATTACTTACGCTTAATTTTCATCTTGTCCATGTTGCACCCGTACCAGTAGTTTTTGAAAACGATACTCTCAAAATTGTTGACCATTATACATTTACCTGGGACAGACTGTCCAGTTAGGTAGGTCCAACTTTGACAAAAGGTCGCCCGAAGAATTTAACTCGGATGGGCAGCGTTCGGGAAGTCACGCGACATCTTCTCGTCGAAGATCCCGCAGAGCCTGAAGACCAATCTTCAACCAGTGTGTGTTGCCAGTGATGAGCTATAACACAGAGACGTGGTGGACAGTCTAGCCCTTATGGACAAGCTCAAAGTCGCTCAACGAGCTACGGATGCGAATTATGCTTGTAATTTCTTTATGTGATAAAATTCGGAACGAGGAAATTCGCCGAAGAATCTATGAAGTCAATGGCATAGCTTTCAGAATTTGCAACTGGAATGTCGCCATCGTAAGAGTCGCGGGTAGCCAATGGTTACTAGTAGCTAATAGCTGTTCATTATGGTATTCTATGGGGGAAGTTTTTGTTCAACAGTGGATGACGATGTCAAGTCCGAGCCTGTGACCACTATCTTACAATGGTAAGTCATGGTGTGGTCGAAGATGTTGTTCAGGCTAACCTAGGTTAGCCTGAACAACATCTTCGATTAGAGCATTTCGCGTATGTCCGCCTGGCTAGTTACCACCCTCAAGTGGAAAATGTGTTGCCAAGCACCTAACGGTGTGTTCCGGCAGCTGTCCTTTTGATCCGTTAATTCTAAGGATTGGTTTATTGATTTAAATTCAAGGTTGGGAATGGTGTTCAGTCACCCACGTTTTGCTAGACAAGTTTTGCTACCATTATGGTTCCCAGGTGTAGCCTATTCGTATAGCAGTATATAAAACTGAACCTTGATTTTGATTCGACACTGGACTAAGTAACTAAATAGCAGTAATGTTGGCATTTAATTTAATTAATTGGCAATTTGCGATTGCCACCTGTTTAGCTACCAGCCAAGTAAATAGAAAATCTATCAAGTACCTAACGGTGTTTTCCAGCATCTGTCCCTGAGCTAGAGTCTGTGCACGTTTAGCATCTCCGACATATCATGTTTATCATCAGGTGTGATTTTCGTCAAAGGCTACAATTTCGTCAGTAAATAACCTTTTACACAAAGCCTTTAATTCAGGAGGAATAACATGATGAGAAAAAGCTCCTATATGTCACAAAACTTTCTTTCAAAGAAAAAGTTCTTCATATCATGATTCAATCTGCCCGAAGTTGATATACATCTGTCTTTTGTCACTTGCATAATATTTAAAATCGATAATGAGTTCACAGCAGAGACAGTGAGGGGTACGAAATAACTATTCCGCACACTGTGTGCGGACAGCGCAGCGCAGGGGCGCGAAGGGCGGC
Source organism: Plagodis dolabraria (assembly GCA_963854805.1). NCBI lineage: Eukaryota > Metazoa > Arthropoda > Insecta > Lepidoptera > Geometridae > Plagodis > Plagodis dolabraria. The sequence continues at coordinate 1,211,442 of OY978452.1, read as the reverse complement.
TGCCCTCGCACCCTCGCGGATTAACTATACCTACTTGTTTTGTTTCCTGCCTAATGCGAGACAAGTACCGCAATGCAAGGACCTTTATAGGTAATTTTACATCCACCTTCCTTGGTGTACCATATGTGGTCGTTTCATCGGGAACTACCTTTTCAGTAAATTGGGACAAAAAGTATATTTTCTTTACCTACGCTACGAGATGTAAACATTTTGAACATAATATTTGCTAAGCTTGTGATATTGCTTAGATACATATTTATTGCTATTAAACCGACCAAGCGCGAAATAGGGGTGCACACCAAGGGTTCCGCACCAACATACAATCTAACAAAAAAAGGTAAGTACCTAAATAATTTTTCCTACAGTTCGAGGATCGGGAGTTCCTCTGCGCCTAGCCTGCGCTTAGCCGTTTTAATATGATTAATTGTGTATTAACGATATGCCTATAAGGCAGGAATAAGTTTCCAGTGCCCCTAGTGCGGCGCTCTCAGTACGCCGCCCGCGCCGCGCCGCGCCGCGCCACCCGCATGACTAGAGCCCACAAGGCACGGCGCGCGGCGCGCGGCGCGCCTAGCCTTGTGGGCTCTAGTCAATCTTTGAAAATTTCCGTTATTTTGCAATAGTTTTACATTGAACAGGATCACAACTGACCCGTGGAGTAGGCCTACTGGGGAAACCACGTTAAAAAAAACGCGCTAAGTACACTACTTCATAGGTTGCGTGGAAACGTGTGCATATTATGACGATAACAACTTTTATAACTTTTAGAATCGTTATATCTCAGAAACGGTGGCTTGTAAGAAAAAAGTATTGATACATTTTTTATAGATAATTTTATGATCTACAATTTTTGTCTGAGGTACTTTTATGATAAAACTTACCGTTTTGCTGAAAATCGCGAATAACTCATTTTTTTGACCTTTGACCTTGAATTAATTTTTTTCCTTACAGGGGAATGATGGGGAACTTCTAGACATTGTTTGTAATTATGTTTTGAACAACTTCACAAAAATTCAGCTTGTTGGGACTTTATGTAACTTCACTCTCATTTTTTGGTCTAAATTGATCGGACTAAATGGTGTAGAAGCCATAAGGGTATGAAAAATTTGGGTATAACTTTTATAAACGACTATACAACAATATTTAGGAAACCTATACTTGACTACCCTGGATAGTTATATGAACTTTTCATTCAATCAAAAAGAACTTCGGAAGTTTGTTAGTCTTAGACTCTTAGAACACTATTTTACAAATTATTGGAGTACGAAATAGTATGCCCAAGGCGGGAATCAAACCCGCGTCCTCCGATATCGCGTCGGGTGCCTAAACCTCCTCGGTCATCTGGACTCCGCATTGCTAACCGAAATATCGTGCTCCAATGGTATTACTTTAACCCAGGGAGTGCATATCGGTATAAAATATTTAAATTGTACTAGTAAAATATCAGTACTGAAATTCGTATACCAGCCCACGTAGTTACATTATACTTACTCGTATATACTTATGTATGCGGGGCGAGCGGGCAGGCGGCAGCGGATGAATGAAGAAACGGGGAGGGCGGACGCACGAGGCGAGATGTTGAATCTGTTCAATCAAACGATGGTTTGATTTTCTGTTGATTTTTTACCGGCAAGTGCATGACGCAACAATTGAAATAAAATAACTATAGAGTAGGTAGATATATGCAGATGCATTTTTAGTGCATTTAATTAATCAAATTTCTTTCGGTGATTGGAACATACAATATACCTAATACCAGTGATTTGAAATATTTAGATTAGTTATATCCGAACACCACTGCTCTAAAAGCTTACTAAAATTTACCTATATACATACCTACGCACATGTATAATATGCAGTTTGTAATGACAAGGAAAGAACGTTCAAATATTGTGCGTCATATCTGTTGTTAGAAAGAGATAAATAAGCAATTCGTGTTGCCACCGAACCGCCACGAGACGTTCCGATCACCATTATGCTGCGATCTCTTTCACTCTCTCACACCAAACGATACACATATCTCGCTCATCCATTTCATTGAGATTAGTTCCTAAGATAAAACAAAATGACGATATTTTCTATTTCATCAATAAAAGCAATAATTACGCGTGAAATGAAACAGTTTTCTTATCTCTCACAGTGCCTGTATAATTGGTGCAGAGTCTAAAGACACAAGAAAGGCATATTGTCCACAAATTATTCCTAAAAAACACGATTAGTGGCGATGTATTCACCGGACGCTTGGAAGTGCAAGACTGGTAGTGACTCAGGTGATTACCCTGAATTCGTCTAGTAAATATGGAGGCCATACAACACATCTACAGGTAAAAAAATCTTAGCCTAATACAATCTTTTTTTTACATGTAAATATACTTCAAAAGATTTTTTATTTATAATGGGTAGAAAGCGAAGAACTGACATTCATGGGTTCTTCTCATTTGATAAGAGACGTATTGAGTGCCACATAATATGTAGTTTAGTTATAAGAAAAAACAGATAATCAACTCATTCGCTGAATTGTTGTTATATCTACTATGTAGATATGAGGGCGGATGGTCAATTCCACGGCGGCGAGGCCATTGAGATAATACCTTACACTAGAGAAGACATTTGAGGCATAAGTATGTAGTTTCAATTTTTACTTATTTCAAACTTTGTTCGCTAAGTTCGCTTCAGCGCTTTACGAGATTAGACTGCAGCCTAGAACTAATTATATCGTCTAACCAAGCGATTCTAATACGCAGCGACACAAGGCGTCGATGTCAGTATCGGAATAGGTGTCGTTGTCGGAATAGGTCTCGGCGTCGGCGTTGGCGTCGGTGTCGTAATAGGCGTCGGCGTCGTTATTAATACAAACAATTAGCAAACTCCGATATTCAAATACAGCGCCATAGTCCAACAGCGCCCCTGCTGGCCAAGAGGATAACTGACATTGACAGCTTGATTAGCGCCACGAAAGTTATTCATGTATCACATTTTTATAATAAAAACAGTTTTGATAGCAATACCGTCGTATTCATTTATTTAAAAAGAAGAATATCTAACAGCGAAGGCGTCGGTGTCAGGGTCGGAATATGTTTCGCCGGCGCGCGGCGTCGTGAAGTGTAGCGGAGGCGTAGTGAAGAATAGAAGATAGTAAGCATTAATTTACAAATTATTGGAATACAAAATGTTTTGCCCCGGGCGGGAATTGAACCCGCGTCCTTCCGATTTCGCGCCGGATGCTTTATCTATTAAGCTACCGGGGGTACGGCTGTGTCGCCGAAATTTCGTACTCCAATGTAAATTTATGATTTTCGCTTAGTACGCGGTAGTGCTTGTAATCATAATATATAGATATATAGAAGGGTAGTGACATCATTCCGAGAGTTAAGTGTTTGAAAAAACACTTCTTTCGGTCAGATGAAGTCTAGTAGTCTGGTTGATGGCCGCGCACCGTCCCCTATGACGGTTTAAGAAATACGATTGGAGTACGAAATTTCGGCGACACAGCCGTACCCCCGGTAGCTTAATATATAAAGCATCCGGCGCGAAATCGGAAGGACGCGGGTTCAATTCCCGCCCGGGGCAAAACATTTTGTATTCCAATAATTTGTAAATTTATGATTTTCGCTTAGTACGCGGTAGTGCTTGTAATCATAATATATAGATAGATAGTAAGCATTCTTCAAAGTTTTCAGACCACCTCAAGGCCTCACTAACGGTCACCTATTTAATCAGTACCTACATGCAGATAATGTTGTTTAAGCTCATGAACCAGTTAAGCCCCGCTACAATCACTACTAATACGTGACACATGTACCATTTACCTCTTGCAGTTAAATAAAAACTACCATATGTCCTTCCCCATGTCTCAAACTATTTCCATTTCAAATTTCATGCAAATCGGTCCAGTAGTTTTTAAGTTTGTTCGTAGCATACAAAAATACAAACCTTTCTTCTTTATAATATTATTAGTGTAGAAGTAGATTACATAACAATGTATTTATAATACTTGTTTCAATGCCCTTTACCCTCATATATTTTTTCTCGCAGCCCTTGCTTTACATTATAGCCATTTGGTGATAGGCAAAACAATCACTGGTTGCTGCGATGAAATAGTATATTTGATTGAAGACTGGTTGTTGTGTTTTACAAAACACAAGACGCCATTTTGTCACTTGAATAAAAATAAAAAAAATTTAGGTAAAAACAACATCTCTTTATTGCATATTATTTGATGAAAATAAATTATTAGTTCACCGTTAACTCTACAATTACTCACTTTATACAAAAAGTTGAGGTTTATATTTATATTAATTTAATAATGAGATTATATGTTTGCCACACATAACTATATTTTATTTAACATTACAATTCATACAAGATCCTAAAAATAGTAACTACACAAACTACAGACTATATAAACTATATAAACTATTTTTTTACAGAACTAGGTATAATACAAAAAACAGTGGATATAATAAGCATGTGAAAGAAGTTCTTATAATGATAGATAGGTATACTTTGGTTTACAATAGATTTTTAAACAAATATTGTTAATGTGGATTTGTATGTAGGTGTGTATGACATTTATCTCCATAGGTACACCACTACGGCCTCCTGCAGTACAAAGCTACCACTGCCTTTGAACACATGGATTACAATGTCTGCAGACGTCCAAGTACAGTTTCTGTGATAATGCATTTTGTGGTATTTAATATATACTCCTTGGATTGTCTTTGAATGCCAAGTAATGATTAAGTATTTTATGTCATATTATGATTGTTATTGTCAAGCAAACTTTTGTGAAATAAAGCCTAAATTATGGTATAACAGGTATCTCATTTACTACAATTTATTTCACAAAAGTTATGGAGAAATATCTGCGCCCTGAACGCTTCGACGGAGATCCATCCTCAAATCAAGATCTGTCCCTTCAATGGACCCATTGGAAAAATCACAGACTTTAGAAAAAGGCAGACATAGTCGCCTCGAGCTTGCGAGTGACTCACAGATTACCTAGTGCTGAGTGACTGTGACCGGTTAAACATGTGTGCGTGACACACTTTTTACACTGTAGCGATACGTGCGTCTGTGGGCGTGTAATGTTGCATGTATTAGGATATGAAATACCACAAATTTTTCGATTTTTTTTAAAGTCTTGTGAATGTGTTTGGTGTTTTTAAATTATTATTATTAGTAAATAATACAATTAGATAATATATAGACAAATAATTCGTTAATAGATAAAAAAAGTATTGCGAAAAAAATTATGAATGAAAATGAATATGTTGAATGAATGCTATAAGTAATGTTCGTTTTTTAAATTAACCTTTTACATAAATATAAGTGTCATTTAATTATAGAATTAGTTTTAAGATCATTGAATTAAACTGCAAGCAGTGCTTAAGATGTTTTCAGTACACTTGACGGCAGACGATTGCATCGAAGTACTTGTCAGACTGTATTATGCCACGCTAGTACATATATATATATATATATATATATATATATATATATATATATATATATATATATATATATATGATATAGATAATAGGGTTATCGGTAAAATGCTAACAACCTCTTAGGGTTGACTTCTGCTAGTCCTAACAAATATTTTGAGATGATCTTTACATAAGATTTAATATTTTTTTTGTTCTGGTGCCTATTCCGAGTCTATAGCGCCCACCGCAGCAACATTGGACCGGCGTTGGATCGCCGTGCTCTCTTTCAACAGAGTTTTCACTATTTACCTCGAGCAAAGTAATAAAAATATTAAATAATACATTACAGGCACAAGAGACTTTTAACTTCAGGTGGTCTTAATGCCTATTCCGTCAAAAACATATTAAAAAAAAAAACAAAAATATTTATTAAAAACCTTTTATTTTTTCAAAACAAAAATATCATCTCAATATGTTTGTATATATATATATATACATAGTAAACTATGTATAACATGCATATAAAATATGTATATGTGTATCAAATAATAACGAATAGTATTATTTTAAACACCTTTATTCTGTACTAACTTTTTGAAAAACTGTCTTTTGGCGTCTACTTTTACACTTCTGACGGTAGTTTCTAATTTTGATATATGGTGGAATCGTATTTTTAAAAATTTCTCCACAATCACTTTAATAATGTAAACCTTGTGGTCAGCTCCGTGGCACTCATGCGCCTTTTACAAATCTTTAAAAATTTTATCGTTCCCAATAAAACACTTCAAAATGCTTATTGTAACATAATGATAGTCTTTTTCCGATTTCAATGTGACATTTTCTTTCAAAATTTTGCGAACTACTATCTCTGCAACTGCACAGACGTCATAAGTATCTACAGAAGGAAAAAGTAGCCCTCCTTTATTCCGGAGCCCGATCAACTTATGGAAATCTTGCCTTTCCGTAGCGATCAAATATGATAGACAGAATTCACATTTAATCACCTTTTTTATATAATGCACTACACTTCCTGCAATGTATCCGACAATCAATTTTTTCATCTCGTTCATAATTGGCACATTTAGTGTTCGAGCTAAAGTGTCAAGTTCTGCGTCAGTAGACATTTCATTTAAAAATCCCAGTTTGGAATCATCGAGCTCTTCATGTCTGTATGAAAGACTTGTTGAGTTTATAACCTGAATTGCTGATGTACACGTAAGTATTGCCACATTTTCCAAGGGAACACAGTTTCCTGTCTCTAGGCTTCTTAATTCTAAATGTGTCAACAACTTCCTGTAAATGCCTTTAAACTGTTTGACATTAGGGTTGTCATTGTGTCCTCTGCACATTCTAACGCAGCCGAAAAATATTTCGAGGTGATCCTGGCTCAGTTTATACGTGGGCAGGAACACCAAACTGTTTTCTTTTACTATTAAAAGCTGTGTTAGTGATTTAAACCTTTGGATATTTATTAAGGCTCCTACAAATCCAGTTTTGCATCGTGTTTCAACAATTTTTTTGTAGAAACGCACTATGACATGTTTTGGTCACTCATTTTCGATAAAATTTTTTCTAATCGTAGTCTTGATTTTCTATTCTTGTAATGTACCCCTTCAATTGGTCAAGTAGTGCATAAATCTTATCCATGTTTCCTGTATGTATTGCTTTTTTAAAATCAAAATGTGTCATACTTCGTGTGTTGAATACGTCAAACATGTCATTCATTAATGAAATGAATGTTTCCGTCGGTTCGGATTGCCCAAACTGAGGAATACTTAAATCAATCCTACAAATTTGCATTGCTTTAGCCACACTTCTGCTAAGCGTTTGCGTGGCTAGCTTAACTTTCATTGTGATATTTCTAAACATAATTTGTTTTTTTGAAAGTTTGTTTGCTAAGTGCAATCCTTCATCTTCCTGCAGTTTATTTAATTGAATTATGTAATTCCAGTCCACAGTTCCAACATCATTATCAAAAATTTGTTTTTTTGCTTCTAACTGATTCCTGATCAGCTTTATGACGTGACTTAAGTCTAAAAAACATGCTACTTCACTACCATCCGATGGATGTTGGAATGAGGTCTTCATGTTGCTGATGTCTTCGTTTATAATGCAGCCTAGAAGTTGCATAGCAGTCACGTTAGTCGCATGACAATCGAACGTCAGCGAAACCACTTGAATTCCAGCATCGTAGCATTTTATGAGGCACATATTCACCAGGTATTGTTCACCTGTTAAGGTATTGGTCAAAAAGTAACCCAAGGGGATTTTGAAACGTTTATTTATCCCAACCAGCATAAAAACAAATGCTTGATATGCCAAAATAGTAGACTCAGATATTTCATCCCCCATGTCCACTACGCCCACATATTTTTTTCCATCCCACAGCTTTTGCTGACGCAAGGCCATTTCATCAAACATCAGTGCACATATAAGCTTATGGGGAGAATTATCCGTCATTTTCTTTAATGCTATAAATGCTTCTTCTGTGAATCCTGGCCCACTTTTGACGTGTGTATACCACTTTGCTAAAGTTTTGGGATGAGGTAGACAAGTATTGAAATTTTTTCTTACGTATTCATAGCTTCGTGGTGAGTAAAAATTTAACGTAAGACAAAATTTTCTCATTGCAGGTGAATATTTCAATTTTTTCTTGCCTGCACATTTCCTAATTAAATTGTGAAACAATTCAGTGGCAACAATGTTTTCACTTAATATTTTATAGGTATCAATATTTATAAAACTTTTGTCATATAATTCCTTTAAAATATTTTTTAAGAAAGCATTCCTTTTCTTTAGCCACCTTACTTTTTGTTGCAAATTCAGTTTTTTTTTTACTTATAATGTTAACTAGCTTCTGTCTTCGTAATTCCTTTCTCATCTGATGTTTTCGAGGCGTGTCAAATATAGATTCCAAATCCGAATCTCTAATTTCATCAAAATTATCGTTATCCGTAGTCTTTTGAAGGGATAGTCTTGTTTCTTGATCGGCAATTTTATCATCCGTAGGCCTTCCACAGGATGGCCCTGCTTCTTGCAATGAAGTTTCTTCACGAATTTCTGCCCGTTCAACAAGCAATTGTGGCTTTGCGTGTTTTTTGAGACACCGATGTTCTTTTTTTTCTTTCAAATAAATATCTTCTTCTTTAAAGTGTGCAGAGCAGATAACGCAAAACTTTGATTCGGTCCATTTTTCGTCATTTCGATTTTGGCGGACTATGGAGACCCAATGTGTGCGTAAAATAGGGTCAACTGGAAATCTGAAAAAAAACAGTAACTTAAAGCCTAGTATTGACCTCGCGTGAAAACCATACAAAAAAACTAAGATTAGATTTTTTAACTTAACACCAATTAGGCCAATAGACGGACTTTAGAATCGGTACACCTAGTTTTCTCCGGGAGGGGCATAATACTAACATAAATTTATTTCATTACATCTAACTATCCAAATCCCTGTACCTTGTACTAACTGTGTCACAGGGTTACAGTTCCTTCCCATAAACTATTGATACTACTCCCATATACTATGAAACTTATAAAATTCATTATTTACGACACTGTATTTCATGCTATAGCGAAACATTATCCTACTAATATTATAAACGCGAAAGTTTGTAAGGATGTATGGATGTATGTATGGATATTTGTTACTCTTTCACGCAAAAACCACTGAATGGATTTTGATGAACATTACCTATGTGAATTGTCGACAATATAACGATAAGCGTCAAGTAAGTAAGAAAAAATCAGCTAGCCCATGGGTACTCAGAGTACCCAAGCCATTTTTACCGTAGTCTACTCTTGGGTACCCAGAGTACTCAAACGCAACAGTTTACAGCCTACTCCCAAAAATTACTTATCTCTCTCTAACTAAAGATTAATCCCATAGTCTTTGTCTCACTCAGAATGAATGTGCCATCATTTTAAAGTATAGCAACATTACAAAAAGACAAATTCAAAAAAAAAAACATGCCAATGTTATTGGCAGTTTCCTCAATCTGTGTGCTGTGAAAAAAATCATATAAAATTAACTGACCAATATGCTTTTATTTATTTTTTGTGAGCAGACTGAATAATACCTTGTTTTATGTTTTAAATATAAGCCTATTTAAAACATAAAACTAGGAAGTCATCGCTTTACTTTCAAAATTAAAAATCCCTTACTAACAACAATCCCTTTTTTGCTCTATGTCGATGTTCTAATTGATTGTTTAAAATATATGGGCCACTTATCTAAACATAACTCTGTCCATTTGAAGCGTTTATTCAAGTACGTTCACAAAAACATCACAAGTAGCGTCGTATTTCACAACTCGTCATAAATCGTATCACGATTGTGTTATGAGATCGTCCGCTGTGCGCCTTCCCGCCAAAAACTTCACGCGGGTTAAGGCAGGTAACGGTCAATAGCTCGTGGGGCGGAGGGCAGATTATCGGATATGCGACCTATTCTGGAGTGCACTGCAAAAACCTTAAGTATCACACGCACATAATGTTTAACGGAAATTTTTATCTTAAATTTACCTACAAAAAAGCTGGCGACAGCATTTTTCTATATTTTATGTGTAAGCCAATATAGCCAAAATAGTGAACCATATATACTATACAAAATTATAGGTAATTCATTTCTAATGCATATTCGGTAGTTACAAATTGATCCGTTTCAAACTAATATTATAAAGGCAAACGTTTGTGAGTGTGTTTGTATGTTCATTACTTCTTCACTCTCAAACGACTGAACCAATTTTGATGCAATTGGGTATGATAGATAACTCTTTATTGAAAACACCATAATAACAACAATAAACTTATTACTAAAACATAATTTAAAGCCAAGTGTATCAATGGGTGGTCTAATCGCTCAGAGCGATCTCTTCCATACAATCCATAAACAATAGATTATGGTCAAAATATTGGGCGGGTTTCTTATGGCCTTAATCATTGTTTACATAAATAACTGATGTATAGCGTTAAGTTTACTAATGACAGTAACGACAGAGAATGGGTTGAATGAAGACATTTAAATTGTTACTTGAAGTAGCGCGGGGATAAAGGATTGAACAGAATACTGTAAAGGAGAGAAAATATATGAGCATTCCGGCGACGACGAATAGAGTCACTTGAGCTTATTACGAAAATCGGAGCCATGATCATAAAAAAAAAATATGGTATGGAGGTAGATAAGGTGCTGGATTAACACATAAATGATGCATTTTATTATCATCATCCATCACCACGCGAGTATAACTACGGGGCGCAGCTAGTATCATAATACAGACTGACATGTAATATATAAAGGGTGAGAAAAATGTGTATGTGTATGGGTGAACAAGTATGTATATGTGTGTGTGTGGTCACAGATTCTGTGTAAAAAATGCATACCTATTAAAACTTCAATCATTTATTTCTCAAAAGTTATTAATTTCCGCATTATGAAATTTCTTGTGATAGATCACTCACGATAACTAGCTGCATAATAAAAATAAGATGCCTTGCGAGCTATACCGATTCTAAAGACATGCCTAATACGGTAATAGATACATTTTCTTGTAATATTATATTTAATCGAAATATATGTCTATATAAAAAAAAAAACAGTCATTGTCATCAAACAAGTAGGAACGACCAATCTTTCTTACTGACAGACATACAGTGTCTACCTAATTTAACGAAGCACTTGTGTGCACTGTGAAATAGACCTATTTAATACAAGCTCAAGTAGGCTTAAACGCTTACTTAACGATATGTACTTTGTTCATAAATAAGGCACACAATTTGCTCCGCGTGTGAATGTGTAATACTTTTCTATATTTATTTTATTATTTTTACTTTAATCGTCGTTAAATGTTACTGTTAATCTACATACTATTCCTAATACTATATGTGAAAACTTTTAATTGGCCTTCCTGTATATGTAACTTTAAGCTGCATGTATATGTCTATAAACCTAAAGTAACATACCTAGCTGTAAGTTTTCCTATGATTTTGTAAATAAATAAATACTTAGTCACTTTATTATATTGCAAACAATTTGCAAAACCTTCCATGATAGGGAAAATTACCCCAAAGTTACGATAAAATCATTTAATGCATACTTGTCACACTGACTAATTTTGTCCGAGTTTGTTTAGGTTTTGCGTTCCAAGTCGTTCAACAAAAATAATTTAAAGATTATTAAGGTAAACAACAAACTCACCTGTGAAAAGATATTCCATCGTGACTCTTTAGTTTTTGTGAGCTGTTTTTGCATTTGCGAAAAATGCAATACGGCATAATTAGGTTTGAAAGCTACACTACGATGTAATACCCATGCACAGTGTTTTATGAAGCCCATTTTTCGGACTTCGCATTTTTATTGTAAGACCTGATAGATATAATCATACAAATGCAAGATTGTATTTCCATTTAAACAACACTTCTAGTTTTTGAGTATTCATTTTTTTTTAATCGATTGATTTGCTTCCGGATATACAGAAAAAAAAATATTTCTTTTAATCTAAGCATGATATGCAAAAACATTGTTAGGTACATAAATGTCGTCTTTTATGCTGAATCTTCGAGAGCATTACCAAATCTCGTAGCTTAATTAGATTCACATTAATACGCATTTTTTAATTTTTAGTTTTTTTTTTCTCGAGAATTCCGCCGTATTGGGAAAAGTTATTTATAGTAAAATTGGTCTCTTTACTCCGCAACACACCACCTAAATTTCACATCTCAATTGAATGGAATCTTAAAGATATTTCAAATCAACTATTTTTGCTAGGGTTGTCACTTTTTTATCCGGATTTTACAGACCATAGTTTTGTTCGATGTTGGTTATTGCTTCATAATTTAATATTTAAATTTACTACTTATACTATTTCTAAGGTTCCATAGTCATAAAGACAAATCAGGCAACCATTTTCATCGCAAGCTAACAATGAAGAGGCCAATCAAAATAACGAGTTAAGTGTTCTTCTTTAAAATTAACTACACACCTATTTGAACGTTAGTAGAAAATATGAAACAAGTGCAAACGCAAGTTTGCAGATTATTGAAATGAAATGATACGAAATCCTTTCAAATTTGAACATAATATGATTTAATTGCCTCTGTATTACAGTAACGTACATTGTATTTTGTATATTCCATGCATTAATGTAGAACTGAAGTTAGGTGTAGCAGAAAAAGCATGAAAGTAGAATAAATACAATAGAGATAAGATTATTGAAGAGGAAAAACTTTCCAAAATCAGAATGAGAATCTTCTGAAAAAGCACAGGTAAAGAGTTTTCTAAATCGATGCTTATGTATGAAAGGTTTGGTGAGCGTAAATAAAGTGAAAGAGGAAGAGAAAAGAAAAATTGTATATATATCGTAACAAGTGGAAGACTGTGTTCCCCCTGGGAACGACGCAAGACTTTTTGCACGTAAATAAATCATTTAGACCTCATTCATCAGGAAATGTCTTGTTCGTAGCAAAGTACTACACATTCTTCTGGATCATAACTTTCAACTTCATCAGCGCTAGCAAGCTCTTCCAGCGAATCTGGGATAGGTAGTGGTTTTAATAATGTAATCGCGACAGCAGACAACGGAATCTTACATTGTTTTTTTTGTCGTCGAAGCAGCTGTACCTGTGAGATTACAGGATCAGATGACTCTAAAGCCGAAACAAATCAGTCATTGTTTTTACCCTATCCATTTTTCGGCAGTGATTTTCACGATCACTTCTCCAAAATTTGTTTGTAGCTTCCGATGCCTGCTCGGAAAGCATTCCAATCGGTAGCGATGTCGACGTAATTATAGCGGCCCCATGCACCAATATTTTGTGCAATCGGATGTGCAATGCTGTCATCGGATGCCACTCGTAACTTTCTACATATTTAAATGCGATTTCCTTGCAAAAATAATCAAATTTATCGCTATCGATTGGTAAACCACGAGACAGAACAGTTAAAATAGTATGTAAATCATCCAGTAGCCACTGCTCGAGGTCAAGGATTTCTGAAAATATTTGGCGATTTTGGTTGGACAAAGCGATTCGCGCAGTATTCCCGTCATTTGTAGTACCAGAGTTAGGCCTTACAACATCTACCAGTAAGCCTAGCTTTTCCCTAATTTTTTGGTGAATGTTTTTTTTCCTAGCATCTACTTGGCCCTTTTCTTCCGAGTTTTGAGGTATCCTCCATTTTTTCACTACTTTTTTATAAGAAAGGTGCAAAAGAAACTCTAACACACGAATCTACGCATGAAGTGAACTCACTCCATGCTTAAAAACATCAACATTTACAGGTTGCTGCAGAGCTAAGTTAATATTGTTAAATTGCGTCGCGGTCAAACCACAATATGGGCATCGCATTTGAGACGAAGTATTTAGAATGGTGCTTAAAACCTTACCATCAATGGCAGCTAAATTCAACTCACAGGAAACCTATATTTTGTGCTGTTTGGAGGTTTCACCTAAAAAAGGTGAAAGAATTTTTATTTGATCTTCCCCTTTTGTTTTTTCTGACATTATCAGTGATGCCGTTTCTTTTCTGTACTGTACGCGTACCGGTCTACAGTATCTGTATGATTGTGGAGATGGATTCCTCCAAAGTGTAACATTGTTCGAAGTTCGCAGTAATAATGGAATGAACGTGGTGGCTACTAGGCTATATTCCTCACCACCTTCAGCATCAGAAAAAAACAAATGCTTGTATACAGTGACTGTCCGGTACTTCCATCAAAACCCCAGTTCCCCTCCAAAACCCATTCTTACACTTTTGCAGATTTTTGCTGACAATATTGTATTATAACCTCGTCGTTGATTCTCAATAGTAATAGATTTTGAAAAGGAACTGAGGCTTCTCTCTCTGATATAGTAATATTAGCTGGATAGCAGTCTTTTTTTGCTTCTAATACTTTATAATAAGGAGGGAATGCAGTGTACCCCTAATGCGTTCTTGAAGATCAATGTGCAGAAAATTATAGGTCTCTATAGTAAATTTTCTGTCTATTATCACAGACAGGGCTTCTTCTGGGGTATATGGCCGAGGATATTGGTTCATTTTTTGTAAAATACTTGATGGCGTATTAGGTGCTTCTAAACATGTATTGATGACTTGTTCTAAATCTTTTGCTGACTTTGATTGTAAAGAAACGCCTTCAATCGACAGTGATTTAGTAAAAGATTTAACTTTTTTTGTTAAAGGCTCTTGTTCCAGTTGCATTTGGAGCTTTCGACGCGATCTTAACTGCTGCCGTGTACTCAAATTCACAAATGTAGTACTTTTTGGTGTTAACGTTAACTCCTTAGTTACCTTAAGTTGACCACTAATCATTATTTGGCTTTAACAGTCCTTATGTTTTTTCGCAAAATAATTCATGGTATAATTACATTTTTTGGACATAGTATTGCTATTGCATGTAAATGTTGAAATAACACAGGCAAATTCTTCCTTTGATTTAGAAATATCGTAGTTATCTCCAAAAAATTCGAAAATGTTATTTACAAGTTCAGGTATTGACATATTTTTTAATTTGTTCGTAAATAATTTCAAAACGTCAAACCTTGTCAATATTTTTTTGGTCGGTTCATTTTCAACTTCTTGTGCGGTTAATTCCGGAGAATGAAGAACTCTAGCTTCGGGGCTATCCGTAACTATCCTTATTAAAGTGGCCACGTCTTGCTGACCGGCATGTGGGCTTGTACTCACGTGCTCCCCTTGCATTGATGAATTTTCTGTTTGGGGCCCAGGAGGATATCCCCCAGCAGAACAGTTCAGGTTCTGCTGAGATGTAGCACCATAGGAAATGCCCGGCTCCATGATAACAAACAAGTTTCGCTTAGTTAGAGTAGAATGTTAGATGGCTGCTCCCCTGCGTTACCGGGTAGGCTGCCGTGCCACCAAACAGATGACTCAATAAACAACGTAAACAACATAAGCCTGAAGGCACGTAAGCATACAGAAGTATGCAAGATATTTTGTAGATATTATTGGAAGTTTTAGCCAGTAAAAACTATTACCGCCTTCACCGCGTGGAGGTACTCCCAGATTATGTTATTAGTGTGTACGTGTCTTTTGTGTGTCAATGTAGTAACAATATTACCATCATACATACACAACACTCGTAGAATGTCTAAATTGTATATTGCCCTAAATGACTTGTATATCCGTTTAAGTAACCATGGTATAGCTGCTGCTGGCCCTTACTCGTACATCAAATAATCCAAAGCACTGTTTCTATTTGTTGACAAATTGCTGTTAGGTAGATACTTGAATTGCCAAAGTCTAATCAATTCCGGATGTAAAATCGGCTTCATAAAACACTGTGCCATGGAAGTAATAAGTACTGTACGTAGTACTTAGTACTTCCATGGTAATACCATAGACGCGTACGACCCGGCTGTTGATTGGTAACGAACTGAGCGCAAAAAAAAAATACGTTCGAAAATTTTGTGTCAGCAGCCGCAAACAATGAAATATCTATTTCAAAAGAAACTAAGCTCCAACTGTTAACAAATCATTCAATCACCAACAGTGTATGCCCACATACAGGAAATAATACGACATTGCTATTCAAAATTCAACGAACTGTTTTTGAAGCCTCCAAATGAAATATGCTCCAGATATAAACTAGCAAAAAGACAAACCGGTGAGTCGGTCGATCAGTATTTACAAGCGTTGAAACTATTTGCCAAGGAATGTCATTTTAAACAAGTAACCGCTGAACAAAACGAAAGCGAATTCACGTCTTCCATGATACATCAAAGACTTTTAGAAAATAGTACGCTCACGTTAGATGACGCGTTCCAACAGGCCCGTGCTATTGAGATGTCCCGAGTATACAATCATAATTACCATCAATCTAGTACTAGCTCTTACGTTAATGTGGTTCCTATTAATAAGAAGAGAACAACCAAAGAAGAACTGTGCTTCTGTGGAAATAAGAGACACCCACGAAGGTATTGTCCAGCTTCCAGTACAACATGCGTTAAATGTGGTAAAAAAGGACACTTTACAATAGTATGCAAAAGCTTGGCGCCACAGCAGAGTGCTTTTGTTGCAGAAAGTGAAACAAACATAGACATAGAAAACGGAAATTCTCAACTAATACTGTCATGTTTCGCTACTACTACAACAAGCCGCTCGTAGCGAAGTTTGCTTAGTCATTCTGAACCGTTCAGCAAAGTTAAGCAACGTCCGCCTCAGCCCTGATTTGGATGGGTGGTCGCAGGTGACATTACTATTGAGCGCTTCCGTGCTGCAGAGGGCACGTTAAGCCGTCGGTCCCGGTTCTTGTCTTAGGATGGCAGTCGTTATAGCATGGTGGTAGACATTGCTACCACCCTGAAGTAGAAAATCTGTCGCCAAGCACCTAACGGTATGTTCCGGCAGCTGTCCTTGAGGGCCAGTAATTCTAGGTTAGCCTGAACAACATCTTCGACTACATCATCACTTACCATCAGGTGAGATAGTTGTCAAAGGCTAACCTATCAGGCATAAAAAAAAAACCAATCGAGAATATTTCTCCCCCCGTAGTCGGTTCGTTACGTTAAGTTGCTTGCCCATTCCCACTTAAGTTTGAACTTTCTGAAATCTATGTTGGTGACTTTGGCATATTGGCGATTTTCCTCATTTCGGATTGTATCTCGCATAGACACTTTGAGCATAGCCCTCTCCATAGCTAACTGAGCGTTTTTGATATCGCCCATGAGACTTATAGTTAAGAACCACGTCTCAGTACTTTAAGTTAAAATTGGCAAAAAACACTGTTTGAAAATTTTGGTCTTCAGGTTTTGCGGGATAATGCAAAAAGCAATTGTACTGATTAAAATAAATGGATCATTCACAGCTCAAGCATTAATTGATACTGGGAGTACTGCTAGTTTTATAGATAGTCGTCTAATACCTCAGTATAATCTGCAAATGAGTTCGTGCAACCAACATGTAAGTATGGCAGCTACGAATCTAAAAACAAAGATAAACGCTATCTGTTCAGTCAATATATAGTTGCAAGGCCGTACATTTCAAGCGAACTTATTCATTATTGAAAATTTATGTACGGATGTCATCATAGGCCATGATATTCTTAAAAATCACAAGACATTAGAAATGCATTTTGGTGGTCCTGTGGCCTCACTCAAGCTATGTGGACTGTCAAGGGCGAATATCAATCCAGTCTCCCTATTTCCAAACCTTCTACCAAATTGTAAGCCAATCGCCATTAAGTCACGAAGATACTCCGATACAGACATGCAATTTATTCGTGCCTAGATCAGAAGATTGCTATCAGAGGGTATAATTGAACCTAGCTCATCACCATGGAGGGCACAAGTCCTTGTAACAACAAATGAAAATCACAAGAGAAGGATGCGTATAGACTACTCTCAGACAATAAATAGATATACACAACTGGATGCTTATCCTCTGCCGAGAATTGAAGATATTGTCTCCAAAGTAGCCAAACATCGAGTTTACAGTAAAATTGATTTAAAAAGAGCTTACCATCAAATTGAAATCCTGGAAATCGAAAAACCTTCTACAGCTTTTGAAGCAGATGGTAATTTGTATCAATTTCGCAGAATACCGTTTGGAATCACCGATGGAGTAGCAGCTTTTCAAAGAGCTATTAATAACATCATTACAAAAGAGAATCTACATGGAATATATGCATATTTGGATGACATAACGATCTGTGGTACAGACCAAAATGACCATGATCTGAATCTGCAACGTTTTCTTGACATAGCCCAGCGTTATAATCTAACTTTGAATCGAGATAAGAGTGAATTTTAATTGACAAAGATAAGTATTCTAGGCTACACCATATGCAACGGAGTAATCAAACCCGATGTGGATCGTCTTCGTCCACTACTAGAGCTGCCTCTGCCATCAGATTCAGCATCACTTCGCCGTGCATTAGGGTTCTTTGCTCATTATTCAAAATGAGTTCCTAGATTTTCCCAAAAAATTCAGCCACTGATATCTGAAAGAAAATTTCCCCTTAGTTTGGAGTCTGTTAACGCATTCAATAACCTCAAACAAGAAATAGCCAAGTAAGCAGTAAATGCAATTGATGACAAGATACAATTTGTGGTTCAAACAGATGCTTCAGACTTAGCCATTGCGGGTACTCTGTCACAAGAAGGCAGACCCGTAGCTTTTTTTTCAAGAAGCCTTCATAGTTCTGAACCTAATCACCCGGCCATAGAAAAAGAGGCCGCAGCTATAGTGGAATGTCTTCGTAAATGGAGACAATTTCTCATGGGACGACCTTTTAAACTCATAACAGATCAAAAATCTATTGCTTTCATGTTTAATCAACAGCATAAATCAAGAATTAAAAATGACAAAATACAGCGGTGGCGATTAGAACTCTCAATGTATAAATTTGATATTGTATATCGCCCTGAAAAGGAAAATATAGCAGCAGACGCTTTATCTAGTGTCAATAAACTGCATAAAACTTTATGCCACCCTGGAGTAACCAGAATGCTTCACTGGGTTAGAAGCAAGAATATAGCTTACTCTACTGATGAAATTAAACGAATGATCTCAAATTGCCCCTTATGTGCGGAAATTAAGCCACGTTTTCATCGGAACATTGGAAAACTTATAAAAGCAATAGCTCCTTTTGAAAGAATATCCATAGATTTTAAAGGGCCACTTCCAATTGACAGCACCGGAAATAATCGATACATACTCACGATTGTAGATGAATATTCTCGTTTTCCTTTTGCATACCCTTGTCCAGATTTGAGTACGAAGACAGTGATAAATAAACTAACTGACTTATTTTCTATTTTTGGTATGCCAACTTATATTCACTCTGATCGTGGTACTTCGTTCCTATCAAAAGAGCTGAAAGATTTTCTTCATCAAAAAGGTATTGCTACGAGGTACATTACACCGTAGAACCCCTAAGGTAACGGCCAGACAGAGACATTTAATGGAATAATTTTGCGAACCATACAATTGGCTTTGAAAAGCCATGATATGCCAATTACAAATTGGGAATCAGTTTTAACTCAAGCTTTGCATTCTATAAGATCATTGCTTTGTACAGCCACAAATAGTACCCCTCATGAGCGGATGTTTTCCCACGCCAGAAGATCCTCAACTGATCAGTCAATGCGAACGTGGCTAAACGTCCCGGGAAAAGTGTTCATGCGTAACCATAATCGAACAAGAAAATATGATCCTATATTTGAAGAAGACACTAGAGAGCAATCCTCAGCATTCTCGCGTCCGGTTGAGCAATGGCAGAGAAGTAGTTGTCTCCAACCGTCATTTGGCACCTGCTGGAGATTACGCTATCGATACTGATTCAAATGATGATGACGAGTTTATTGATGCGATCGATGATGATGAGTCCAGGGAGAATCTCATATATGTTCAAGAATAGTCTGAGCAGCCGCAGCCTCCTATAATTGTTGATGAATCGCGCCGTTCAGAAAGAACACGCCGCCAGCCTGCATATTTGGCTGACTATGTGACACAATAAATTAGCCCGGAAGAATGTGGTATTTAATATATAGGTACTCCTTGAAGTCCTTGGATTGTCTTTGAATGCCAAGTAATGATTAAGTATTTTATGTCATATTATGATTGTTATTGCCGAGCAAACTTTTGTGAACTATAGCCTAAATTATGTTATAACAGGTATCTCATTTACTACACACTGCGAGGACTGGGCAGTCCTCTTCATCCAAGCATGTCATGAAAATAATGACATGCTGGATGAAGAGGACTGCCCAGTCCTCGCTGTGCATTATCACAGAAACTGTACTTGGACGTCTGCAGACATTGTAATCCATGTCTTTAAAGGTAGTGGTAGGTTTGTACTGCAGGAGGCCGTAGTGGTGTAGCTATGGAGATAAATGTCATTTGCATATCAATAGTAAATACATTTATTTTTTATTCCGAACTGGGTAGCACTTGACCACTATCTCACCTGATGTTAAATGATGATGCGATCGATGATGGAGCGCGCTTACCCAGAAGATACCTATTCCCCGACGATTACTTTTTACTATGAACAGACTGTCAGTAGATTTTTCATTTCGGAACATCTACAACTCTGCGTAGGAACGAATGCATTGTGAGCGCATAACGAAATACCTACCCCTTTTTGGAGTATTTTTTGAAAACGCAAAATGGTAGCATTTGACGCTTTGATCATAAGTTAGAAGCTCAAAGATTTGACGTACTCCGTGACGATCATCGTTGGTGTGAATTCGTTGAAGCAGAATATCGTTTATAAATGAGATAAAGCGCTACGCTAATATAGATTTTGGCTTAAAACGGAATGCTACCATATCACGGTAATGTTTAGATAACATTACCGTGACCATATGTTAGAGTTTATGTAGTCTGTGCGCGGACATTGCGTTTTGTTAAATGCGAAAAATAATCATAAAAAAATTATGTAGGTACTACCTATTAGATACATATATACATATCGATATCGAAGCAAAAAATTAAGGTAAATTTTGTTCTGAGAATTTTTTATACAAATAAATGCAATACCATGTATACCTATATAATATTGTTACACAAAATACTCTTTGGTCATTGCAATAACGAAACGTCGCAATTCATTTTGAGTTTTCACAGCCGCTGTGTCTGCTGTTTTTTGGTTTATTTGGTCAATTTCGTGTTTCTGGCATGTTATAATTCGCACAACTCTTTTAAAAACAAGATTTTAATGTACTATTACATTGTTAGGATTCTCTAAAGGTAACGTAATATCTTCTTCAGATAGGTAAAACTGTCGAATTGTAATGTTTTTTCTCCAATTTTGTTCGTACAATACCATCGATTTTCGAAAACTATCATGAAATTATTGTGACTGTGACTTGTTGGCAATTTGTTTGTACGTCTAGTAATTTGTTGCGCTCCACATTTAATTTATATTGCAGGTTATTATCGACCTGTCAAGAGGACATTTTTTTCGTGAAGCTGTACTTGCAAAAATCGCAAAATAGGAGACGATAACCCCTTCAAGTTTTCTAACTTCATATCGAATCTGCCACCAATAGTAAGTAAATCTATGGAATATTTTTAATTACAATTATTTCGCTTGACTTCTTTACGATAATTTGAGTACAAATTTGAGGCTATAGATAAACATTTTTCTGTCGTCTTTTCTCTCTTTTATAACAATAATGTAATGATGTTTGTATGGAATACAATAATGTTTGTATGTATTTTTAGAGATATGACCATACTACTGCATCAAGCTGTGCATTTTAACATGTACAATAATATTGTATCAAATAACATCAGCTGCACCTGTCATGTTCAGCTGATCAATGTTTTGCATAATATTTTATTACTGTCCAGTTTAAGTTTATGTACTAAAGTGTTGTCATTATCAATTCCATGTTACAAAGTTTCAGACAATTTAATATTCATTTATATTTACCAAGTTATATGTTGGCTGACCTAAATGCCTGTGTCTTGGTTCCTGTTAAATTACAATAGCATGTGGTAAGTAGACTCAAATAGAAGTTAACCTAAAAAACAAAATGATGGTGTCTGTGGTTTTCACTTCTCACTCTTACTGATGATAAAGGTTGGGCGCCAGTTTAGATCTAAATACCTTTCCTATTTAAAACTTCCAACCATATTAGAAATGCATTATGACCTGTCATATATGAAATAAATAAAACAGTACACATTGTTTCTTATTCTGGTATTCATATTGTCTACATAATGCTGTAATATCATTAATTTTTGTATGATTAATCTGGGGTCATGCCCTGAACTTACTTAATATCCTTTGTAAAAGAGCTATGAAATTGATGGTGTAATATTTGATTTCTTACTGCCTACCAACCACATGTATAGAAATGGTTGATGCACTGTTTACCATAAGTAAAAGAAACTTTATTTAAAAAAATAATGTTATTGTTATAACTTCAATAAATCACCCAAATATAGCATCAACATGAGAAGAAATTACAATGTGATGCATCTGTACCTCGTTGTTGTGATTTTACTCATTAAATGACTCAAATTGATAAAGAAATGCTATGTCTATAGTGCCCAAGTTATCAACTGAGTCATCGGACCATAAATCATTGTAGTCAAACTATCTGGCTCATACTCTTTATGCTTATGGAGAATTATAATGAGGTGCATAACAGTATGTAGTCAATATTGATAAGATTTCAGAAATCTATTTTTCATGGTTTGGTATTATAAAATAACACAATAAAATAAAATTTAATTATATAAATATTATATTATTTCTCAAATTAACTTCTCCATCTAATTCCTCTGTGTCGCTGCCTGTAGATTTATAATCATGTTGATATATCATGATGTGGTAGGGGATGATAATCAGGCTTAGAATGGCTCTCAAAGACAATGTGGTAAGACAGCATTAGGTGCTTAGCAGTAGATTTCTACTTAGAACTTGCACTTGCAACATATTTTCATGCATTTAAACTAGGTATCTTACACCATCACTATTTTAGCTTAACTGCACAGGTATGCATTAACCATAACTCATATATTGTACTGTACTGTACCAGTTGGATTGTCTTCTGCTGAACACAAGCTCTAAAAATAATGGGGGAGGCTGTGTTCAGCAGTGGACAAGCCGGCTGATAACTGTATAAGCCGGGCTGTCCACTGCTGAACACAAGTGCTCATTTTAATAGAATTACTTTAGACTTTTTGTAATTATTACATAATATATTTGAGTATGAATAACTTCAGATGTGTGAATTTCAAGGTTATTGTATTAAAATGTGGAGAGTGCATCTACGTTTGGAAATTCTTTGTTGTTTTGAAATCTCTACCGTTAGTGCGAGAGTGATTTAAGTGTAATCTTGAATATTTGTGGCATTATTTTTCTCCGTAATAAATTATGAGAACTACATCATATTTATTTGAAAGCTTTTCTAGCACACTGATATTAATTTTGAGTCAAATTAATTATGTGGATTAAATTTTTTGCAAATTTACCCACTACGGATCTATTTGCGCATACAAACTCGAAACACAGTCAAAGTAATTTATTCAATATAGGCATCTATGACACTGTTATGAAGGTCAATTACATGTTTTAATATTGAAATATTCTACATTGCACTGCCACATTCAGTAAAAAAAATTATAGAACCACTGTGAGAAAAAAGAGGCAAGAAACTCGGGGCTATGTGTAACATACTATATAGTAGAATTATTACAATATTTGTTTACATTACGTAGGTGACAGGCAATAGCTTGGCAGAGGCGAAACATTCCAAGCATTTTTGTCATTTAAGTAATCACAAACTGTGTAGTAAGATTTCTTAATCAAAATGTTTTACACCTGTAACTTGAATTTGCCTTATGTTTTGGAACTTCATTATAAAACTGCAAACAATTACCTAAGAAGGACCTTTTATTTGTCTTTGCTAATCTAAAACCTGGCACTGCTATATTATCTGAATTGCTAGTGTTATAATCATGATTGTCACTTTAACTTAAACTCACTAAAATTTTTAAGAACATACATAATATTATTATGTTTGTAGTATACATAATTATATTCAAATATATACAGACTCGGTGAAGTTAAAATATCAATTTTTTTTAAAAAATCTCTCAGAGATTCCCTAGGCCCCATTTCATATATGGCTTGAATTGTACGCTTTTGTAAGATAAAGATTGTCCCTATCTCAGAAGAAGCTCCCCACAGCAATACACCATACGATATACTATGGAAGTATCCGAAATAAACTAGCCTAGCAGTAGCTACGTCTGTTAACTGTCTTATCTTACGAACTGCATATGCAGCAGAACCAAGTCTTAGGGATAGATCATGTATATGTGGATCCCACTGTAAGACTGAATACGTTTTGATTCCCAGGAAGACTGTCACATTGTCAATAAGACACAGCTCTCTCATGGCATGATTCCTGGATTATTTAGAGGCTATTCTATAACTTTAGATATATTTATAACTTTAGAACAAACGTGTCAAACATGTGGCCCGTGGGCCACATGCGGCCTTCTGGGAATTTGCCTGCGGCCCGATCCAATTTTAAGAATAGCCTCTTGATATGGCCCGTATTTATTGTGATAATATTTCAAAAACGCGCTATAAGCTGGGAACAATCGCCACGCGTCTGCTGACGCTGCCGCCGCACGCCAATCGTGCGAACGGTGGGTCATTAAAGCTCGGATATGGAAATTTGCTGTCAAAATTATATGAATGTTGGGAAGCATCTACAAGTGTGAGCAATTATTTTCCCTTATGAAAGGAAACAAATCTCCTGCGAGATCGTGACGCGACTGACCATCTTGGATGCAGTTTTAAAACTAACTTTACTTAAAGACTAAAAATGTCATATTCCTAACGTCTTAGTTATTATAATAGCAGGAAAATCTTGATCTATGATATATCATATTATTACTCTCTATTACCGCTCCTGCGGGCCAACTCCCACCTTTTACGAAACCATCATAAAAAACTAGCGCTTTGTTTTATGCTTAAAATAATCATTCGCAGACAAGAACTATCACCGACCCACAATCACGTCAAGCAATATTGGTTTGATCCTACTTACAGAACGAATAAAATATGTATCACGGATGTGCAAGCGAGATACAAGATATTTATAATATAGCGTTATCCCGCTCGCACTGTTCCGAACTACGATTATATAACCAAGTCTTTTATTGACGCTACAGATTTTAGTACATGTACTAATATAAATGTTCAGTTAAACTTTTAGAGCAGATAACAGGGAAGTGTTCTGACATAGCACTATACTACCAAAATATAAATCGCTTCCCTGGCAAAATACTTGAAATTGAAATGTTCTTAGATAAATATCCTTTTGATATAATATGTTTCACTGAAACATGGCTAAGAGCAGAGACAATGTTATTTAATGTTAAGAATTTTAGTGTAGGCAGTGCGTTTAACAGATCATCTGCAGAAGGAGGAGGCTGTATTATTCTTGTAAAAAATAACTTAAAATTTAAAGAATGCCGTGACTTAGTCAGATTTTCTGTCGAATGTGTCTGTGAGGTTGCTTGTGTGGAGGTGGACAGGCATCTTGTGTTGTGTGTATATCGACCACCAACAGATCAAAGTCGTGGTTAAAATTTTGCAGAATTTTTATCCACTATGGAAAGTATACTGCAGAAAATCTCAAAATGCAGAAAACCCATATTTGTATGTGGTGATTTTAATATTGATATTTTATTGCATTCTAAAAATAAGACTTGGGGGCAACTCTTACTTTTTATGAAACCATCATAAAAAAATAGCGTTTTATTTCATGCTTAAAATAATAATTCGCAGACACGAACTATCACCGACCCACAATCGCGTCAAGCAATATTGGTTTGATCCTGCTTAAAGAACGAATGAAATAAGTATCACGGATGTGCAAGCGAGATACAATATGTTTATAATATAGCGTTATCCCGCTCGCACTGATCCGAACTACGATGTTATGGAACGGTTTTACAATAGTTTTACGACATTTTTTTGTATGCTTCACAAAAACTATCTGTAAATTTTTATACTTTCACTCATCAAATAATTTAGCTGCATTTATTTTAAAGAACAATAGAAATAAAAACATTGTACGTAATTTACACATTTTTTAAACACATTATTATCGTAAAATAATCAGAATCAAGTTTAAATCCGTTGCTAGAAAGTAACTTTTTTAAGATGGATAAACATGGCGGATTTGTCGTTGGAACAGTATTGCTTCGTATTAAATGTCATGTCGAGAGTTCGCGAAATGAGTGAACTATTTGTTGTGACGTCATCAAAGCGCCGAGCGATTCCTTTACCGGTTGTAAGCCTACTTAATTGACGTGGAGGTATACAATTTTGCAGTAAGATCAAGTTATTATTACTATAAGAGGTGAGAGTTGGCCTCCTGATCTTATTTCATTATTTAAGTCATTTAATTTGAAATTTCTGCTCTGTGAGCCCACTAGGATAACAGACACTTCACCTACCTGTATAGACAATATATACTCAAACTGTAAGACTAAAGAAAAGTTAATATTGAAGGGTGTTAGGTCGGATCATGAGGAGACCTTGCAATAAAATTTGATGGAAACAGAGAAACAGAGAGGTATGAAATTGAACATAGGTCGTTGACAACCAGTAGGCTAGAAATGCTCGGTACCAACATAGAAGCTAAGCTAGGCATAACAAGTTTTTCTCACTGTGACCCGAATTACATCTTTAATAACTTATTTTCTTTAGTAAATATTGAGTTCCAAAAAGTTTGTCCAAAAATAAAGAAACAAATAAGTGGAAAATTGAAGTTTGGTGATTGGGCAACTAGAGGTATTCGAAAAAGTAGAGATTATTTGTTTGATCTGTATCGCAGGAAAAATTTAACATCTTGCAAGAAGTGTCATGATTATGTTAGGAACTATTCAAAAATGTTTAAGTCTGTTTGCTTGTGTGCTAAATCTCATTTTATTAGAGACAAAATTCGCAAGTCTAAAAATAAAATAAAAACCATTTGGAAGACTATAAATACTGAGACTGGTAAAAATAAACCTTGAGATTCAACATAATATGTCTTAACTATTAATAAACAGCAAATCTCTGATCCAATACAAGTGGCGAATATATTTGAAAATTTTTTTCTAACTTACCACTAGAAGTCACTAAATCATTGGATTCTTGTCCCAATGTAGCAGAAGCCTTGTTAAAACATAATTTTCCCTGCAAAACACCGGACTTTTCTTTCAGATACACAACAAACTTTGAAATTATAAAGACATTTAAAAGTTTAAACATAAAGAGTACTGAAGACTTGTGGGGTATGTCAGTTAAAGTGGCAGAGTCTATAATTTGCATTATTGCATCATATTTAAAAACAATATACAATGTTTGTGTCGATAGAGGAAATTTCCCTGACTTAATGAAACAAAGTAAAATCACTCCAATTTTGAAGTCGGGAGCTGCATCTGACCCTTGCAATTACAGACCTATTTCCATCTTACCTGTTCTGAGTAAAGTAGTCGAAAAAATTATGCTCAAACAACTTCTATCCCATTTTTTATCCCAGTTTGGTTTCACAAAGAGCAGATCCACAACCGATGCAGGTGTTCAATTGATGTCACATATACTCGAAGCCTGGGAGAGTTCAACATGATGCTATTGGCGTATTTTGTGATCTTTCCAAGGCATTCGACTGTGTAGAGCACCGCACTCTGATTCGTAAGCTTTCACACTATGGTATTCGTGGAAAAGCTTTGAATCTTATAGAGTCATATCTGTCAGACAGGTTACAGAAGGTTGGAATAAATGGCAATACTTCTTCCGGGTCTTTGGTAAAAATAGGTGTACCGCAGGGATCAATTTTGGGACCTTTTCTGTTCCTAGCATATATTAATGATCTGCCTTGCATGGTCAAAGATTTCTGCGATATTGTTTTATTCGCAGATGATACCACTCTGATTTTTAAAGTAGATAGGAAAGATAGTGAACTGATTCATGTAAATAATGTGTTAACTATGATCTCTGAATGGTTCGCAGCTAATAATCTTCTCTTAAATTCAAAAAAGACAAAATGTTTAAAGTTTTCGTTACCAAATGTTCCTTATGTTGTACCAAACATTAAGCTTGGCCCAGATAAACTCTCTATTGACAATGTGACAATCTTTCTGGGAATCAAAATGGATTCAACTTTACAGTGGGATCCACATATACATGATCTAGCCGGAAGACTCAGTTCTGCTGCATATGCAGTTTGTAAGATTAGACAGTTAACAGATGTAGCTACTGCACGGCTAGTATATTTCGCATACTTCCACAGTATTATGTCGTATGGTGTATTGGTGTATTGCTGTGGGGCGCTGCTGCTGAGATAGAGACAATCTTTATCTTACAAAAGCGTGCAATTCGAGCCATATATGAAATGGATCCTAGGGAATCTCTAAGGAATCTTTTTAAAGAAATTGATATATTAACTTTACCGAGTCTGTATATATTTGAAAATATTATGTATGTTCGGAAAAAATTGAGTAAATTTAAATTAAACAGTGACAACCACAATTACAACACTAATAACGGTACCATGTTTTAGATTAGCAAAGACAAATAAAAGGTCCCTTTTAGGTAATTGTGTGCGGTTTTATAATAAAATTCCCGAACATATTACAATGCTCACAGAAGGAAAATTCAAATTGCACGTGAAAAACATTTTGATTAAGAAATCCTACTACACAGTTTGTGATTACTTAAACGACAAAAATGCTTGGAAAATTCCACCTCTGCCAAGCCATCACATGTCTCCTACGTAATTTAAACAACTATTGTAATAATTGTATTATATTGTTTATAACACATTGTAAAAAGACGTTTAAAAGAATGGCCCCGAGTTTCTTGCCCGTTCTTCTCGCAGTGTTAACTGTCTAATCTTACAAACTGCATATGCAGCAGAACTGAGTCTTCCGGCTAGATCATGTATATGTGGATCCCACTGTAAAGTTGAATCCATTTTGATCAGAGCTTTTTTAAGATGGATAAACATGAAGGATTTGTCGTCGGAACAGTAATACTTCGTATTAAATGTCACGTCAGATATCGCGAAAAGAGTGAACTATTTGTTGTGACGTCATCAAAGTGCCGAGCGATTCCTTTACCGCTTGTAAGTCTGCTTAATTGACGTGGAGGTATAAAGTTTAGCAGTAAGATCAAGTTATTATTACTATAAGAGGTGAGAGTTGGCCCCCTGACCTGGGTAAACTAGGTGTGTCCTAAAGCTGCATCCAGAACTACCGTAGGACGGACAGCCGTGTCCGCTCGATTAACAGTGGTGAGCATTCTGCGATCCCCAACTCGCCTGCCAAGCGTGGCGATTATAGCAAACCATTCATTTGAAGGGGATTTCAAACAACGCCCAGCAGTGAACATAACCGCTCTATATACATATGAAAAGTTTTTTTCATTATGGTTGGGGGTTGCGGCCCACTGCCTTTAAGATCCTTATGCATTTGGCCCACCGATGACATGCCTGCTTTAGAGTATGCAAAATGTGAGACGAGAAAATGATGTGGGTTTTGCCGATTGCTGCCACAATGCCGAACCAAGATAAATTCTTTGGGTGGTCGCCCGATGATTGTCCTTCAAAGTTGAAATGTTTAGTTGCAATCAGTTCAGTTACTTCTTAGATCGTATTTTTGTCTGGTATTTTGAGTAATGGAGTGATACGTGATGTAATGTTGCAGGGTGGTGGAGCGATGCCTCGTTGCAGCAAGCGCACAAGGAGCGGCGCGGGGGGCGGGGGTGGCGGTGGGGGGGCGCACGGGGGGGCGGGGGGTGGCATCGGTGCGGGGGACGTGCTGCATGGCGCTACGCAAATCGACGAACATCACCATCACAAGCGTTCCAGGAACTCCAGGTCTGTACCAACCAACCATGCTCGTATCCATGTACAGGTACCCCGTACATGCGCTCATTCATTTAAATTCTTGATGACCAGTTATTTAGTATTTGATGGAACATAATAAATACATATTATGAGAAGCCATTCATTCCTCCGAAACATTCTTCATCGTTGTTATGGGTGAATTCAACGCAAAGTTCTGCACACGAAATGGCGATGAGTTGGGCGATTGGATATCTGCAGTGTAACCAGAAGGGGGAGGCCCGAATGATTCAACTAAATTGAGATTGAGTTTCTCATGACAACCAAGAAGCTAATGTTCTATGATGTGTCTGTGATCAACAAAGCAAACTGATAGTGATCAATGCCTTTTACGCAAACTCTTGATACAATATCAATGTTAAGCTTGAGAGGCCACTTTTGACAAACTCCACGTCCGTCCTTGTGCTACCCAAATCCAAAACCCAGAAGGCTTCAATTCGAACCACATAACCGTTTTCAGTGCCTAGCTGAATGTGAAACAATGGCCATGATAAAGAATGTTGGTGGAAACTGTACAAGCGGTGGGGTGTCAGCTCTTTAAGACACTATACACTTCGATGCGAAAACCCGTTATCAGTGCAGCTAAGAACATGAGAGCCAAACTGCAACGACACTATACTGAACATATCTCAGGTATATACGAGATTAGAAACTCTAAAACAGAATAAGAACAACAAGGCAACAGGTGATGACGGAATAATTACGACAGAACTTCTGAGAGCGGGTGGAAAAGTTCTTAGTCTTTCAGAACTTATTTAATTCCAATTTATTAGCGTTGCGAAATGACGGTTCGCGGGTTAGCTTCCCGAGTAGGATAAACATTTTAGGTTCTAATAATTTGTGAACTGGCTAGGATTTGAGTAATATAGACCGGAAATCTCTCCGACCAGTTTCGAACTTATTTAATTTCGTAATCCTTGAAAGTAAACGCCAGAAGCGTGGAGCAGAAGTTTGGTGGTAATGTTCTTCCAGAAGGTGACGACACGTTGAAGAACTACAAGTCATTACGAATCGTCTTGCTCATAGGTTTGATGAGTTCCAGCCTCCCGAACAAGCCGGGTTCCGAAAACTGTTGTGTATTGATGGTTCATGTTGTCATTTCCAGTTCCCGGCGACATTCCAAATCAGAAGACACAAGCTTCAGCGTTAAGAAATGCCTCGTGTGGTTCAAGGAATACACCACACCCACAGAGCCAGATATACTAGGTGAGCTCCTATTTTCACATCATGTGATACTTCTCTGTGTCACAAACACATATTGTTCGTTTAATATAATTTCCACAATATATACGTAATTTTTTTTTTGTCAACGAGCTCGGTATTTTTATTACCAATACAATTTTGATAAACTGGGAATTGGATTTTGAATGGAAACTGGCTTTCTGGGACGGCTTTAAAGTAGACGATTTAAATGTCCACCATGCGCTATAAAGTAACAAATATAATTTTCTTCTAAATACAACCTCTCTTGTGGCGTTTTCTCTTCCTTACCTCCTCTGTAATAACAACTATAGTGTTAATCTAAAGTTGCACAAAAAGACCATGATCAGTTATTATTGAGCCAACACAGGGCCTGAGTGTGCGTGTTTGTTTATCAGTAATATTCCTATGCCTGATGTGATACTCACTAAAGGATTTGGAATATTTTCCTTTGAAAGCAGGCATAGTAGTCAGCCACCATCAAATTATTTTTCAAAGAGGTGGTGCACATTGCATCCTTTTTATGTGGATAGAGGACACAAATACAAACATAAATTATAGATTATACAGCTCTGAAGTGTCTTTTTTTGGAGGTGAAATTATGAAATGGTTTTTGTATACAATTTACTATTACTTACCGTACATAGTTATTGCTCAGTAACATAACAAGTAGTACACAAAATCATAATATACATTTTGTTTGTTTTTTGTGCGGTCTATCTACATATTGTAAATGTGTTACTGTGCCTCTATATTGAAATACAAATGAAGATGATGGCTGTATGAACATGCTCAAATATTAGTAGCCCTGCATTAGTAGGTAACTCACATTATTAAATTAATAAGTTTGTGCTATGATTTTATTTTCCCTCAGATGTTGGGATATGAGGTTTAAAAGTTTTAAAATGACAAAATACGACTATTACATAAAAATGCTTGGACAATTGCGCCTCTGCCAAGCTATCGCCTGTCACCTGCATTATTTAAACAAATATTCTAATAATTTTAATTTAAAGCTATATGGAAGATCTTGAGATTATAGTACATTTGGGCAGAATACATTAATATGAATAATGTGATTAAACATCCACATTTCGCGAGATATGTTTTTGTAACATATAAGAGGTGCCTAAGAGCCTATTGCCGTCTACCGACACAATTTTATTTTTTAATGTATTAGCCATAGTGTTTTGTGTGTTGTTAGTAAAGTAATTGTATGAGTTTGTGAAATTGCAGGTCCTGAAGGAATGGAGAAGTTCTGTGAAGACCTTGGAGTGGACCCGGAGAATGTGGTGATGTTGGTGATAGCATACAAAATGGCCGCCAAGCAAATGGGATACTTCACACAAGAGGAATGGTTAAAAGGTTAGTGAAGGTAGTGTAGGTACACATATATTATATAGGCGTGCCAGTTTTCCAGAGAGATAAGCTGAGACCATGGATTTCCGCGTGCTATGGTCTTGGCGTAATATCTCTCTTGCTTACTTTTATTTCCTCCACATGTGTCTGCAAAGAAGGATAGTCTTTCGGGAACAGGTGGGCCCTGTTCCCGGTGGGGGTGGTCCTCGTCCACCCCACTTTTTTGGGAATTTTTGCTTCTCGTTAAGTTATTTGTTCATGCACAAACTAACCAAATTTCATTAAACTTGGAGGCATTTTACAAAAAGCGTTTTCCAAACTCGACCGCTCTGCTCCAGAGAGCTCACACCTATTCTCAACATTAGCCAAACCAACAACCTGGTCCCGGGGCTGCAGAGGTCAGTATGTACATTATCACTGATGGCATCACGCTCCCGCTGCCTCACCCCCTCGAGGACGAAAGGGGACAGTTACATCCACTACCCAACTAGAAAGTGGGATCTTTCATATCCCACCAAGTCATCGAAGCCACTATTCAACAATCCACAACCGGCACCGAACCCTGAAACACCAAAGGGGGAGACGTAAACCTTTATAAACGGCACTAAGCATGTTGAACGAAGAGCTAGGAGAGTGCCCACCTCCTACAGCGATACACGGGGGTGGGGTTCACGTGAGCGAGGGGACCAGTACCCGTCATCTAGACGTGACGTCACGGGCGGCATACATGCAGTTCGTACGTTCGTAGTTTTCTTGTCGTATAAAATTTAAAAAGTCATAATTACAGTTTGTGCTTAAGTGGCTAAGTAGTTAGTGTGAGTGTTCGCATTTTTTTTTTTTTACTTTTTTTATGCCTGATAGGTTAGCCTTTGACCACTATCTCACCTGATGGTAAGTGATGATGTGGTCGAGGATGTTGTTCAGACTAACCTAGAGTTACTGGCTCTCAAGGACAGCTGCCGGAACACACTGTTAGGTACTTGGCGAGACAGATTTTCAACTTGCCCGGTAGCTAGCCAGGCGGGCATTCGCAAAGTGCCCTGCCACCATGCCGTGACGACTGCAATCCTAAGACAACAACCGGGACCGACGGCTTAACGTGCCCTCCGAAGCACGGAAGCGCTCAGTAGTAATGTCACCAGCGGTCACCCATCCAAGTCATGACCGCGGCGGACGTTGCTTAACTTTGCTGATCGATTCAGAATGGCTAAGCTACGAGCGCTTCAGAAGTAAATCGCTCGGATTATTGTGATACAGGACTATTTATAAAGGCCTTATGATTAAATGTTTCTAATTTTTTCATTAATTGTGGGTAGATAAGTGAACCTACTCTTGCCACTCATCTAACGATTGCTGATAGCGCCGTCTAGTGCGTAGACATCGCACTGTTACGATACTTTGGTCAGCAGCCGACGTCGAACGTAATACGTATTAAGATGGCTAAGTGTACAGTTGCGGAAAGTCTTTGTCGCCGTCAGGGGCCGCCACCTGCACCACTTGCCCATATATGTTCCATAAAGCGTGCGTGGCTATTCCCGAAATCGCTGCTGTAAAAAAAGACTGGGCCTGTCCCGAATGTACAAAAAAGCAACGCAAAGGCGACAACAGTTGCACTCCTGTAAAAGGCGTCAGCGACTCCCACGTTCTTCAGGCGTCACTGGTTACATCCGCATGTGAGGCCCTGGCAAGTACTGGCCCACCATTGTCTTCGCTTCCAGCTCTTTCCGTGGTGAAAGCAATGCGATTAGAGCTCGCCGAGTATATTGCGGAGGAGCGGGAGTTTCGAAAGGTGTTTCGAGAACTACTAGTACTACTACACTAGAAACAAAAGAGCAGGTGGCCTCGAATGCGCCGGGTTTAGAGAAGCTGCAACAATCGGTAGATCAACTTAGATCGGAGTTAAATGACCGAGACCAATATGGACTACTCTCGAACCTTTAAAACTGCCGGAGGAGAAAGGGGAGAACGTGTTACACTCCTTCACCCTCTTGGCTTTGAAAGTGGGGGTCATTGTTGAGGAACGCGATGTGGTGTTTGCTGAGCGCGTCGGGGCGGTGGACGCGAGTGGTGCCGGTGCACGCCGCAGCCTCGTGACGAGCTCCCGAGGGCCGCGGGCTAGCGGGCCTGAGGGCCGCACGTGCGCCGCGGGCTAGCGGGCCTGAGGGCCGCACGTGCGCCGCGGGCTAGCGGGCCTGAGGGCCGCACGTGCGCCGCGGGCTAGCGGGCCTGAGGGCCGCACGTGCGCCGCGGGCTAGCGGGCCTGAGGGCCGCACGTGCGCCGCGGGCTAGCGGGCCTGAGGGCCGCACGTGCGCCGCGGGCTAGCGGGCCTGAGGGCCGCACGTGCGCCGCGGGCTAGCGGGCCTGAGGGCCGCACGTGCGCCGCGGGCTAGCGGGCCTGAGGGCCGCACGTGCGCCGCGGGCTAGCGGGCCTGAGGGCCGCACGTGCGCCGCGGGCTAGCGGGCCTGAGGGCCGCACGTGCGCCGCGGGCTAGCGGGCCTGAGGGCCGCACGTGCGCCGCGGGCTAGCGGGCCTGAGGGCCGCACGTGCGCCGCGGGCTAGCGGGCCTGAGGGCCGCACGTGCGCCGCGGGCTAGCGGGCCTGAGGGCCGCACGTGCGCCGCGGGCTAGCGGGCCTGAGGGCCGCACGTGCGCCGCGGGCTAGCGGGCCTGAGGGCCGCACGTGCGCCGCGGGCTAGCGGGCCTGAGGGCCGCACGTGCGCCGCGGGCTAGCGGGCCTGAGGGCCGCACGTGCGCCGCGGGCTAGCGGGCCTGAGGGCCGCACGTGCGCCGCGGGCTAGCGGGCCTGAGGGCCGCACGTGCGCCGCGGGCTAGCGGGCCTGAGGGCCGCACGTGCGCCGCGGGCTAGCGGGCCTGAGGGCCGCACGTGCGCCGCGGGCTAGCGGGCCTGAGGGCCGCACGTGCGCCGCGGGCTAGCGGGCCTGAGGGCCGCACGTGCGCCGCGGGCTAGCGGGCCTGAGGGCCGCACGTGCGCCGCGGGCTAGCGGGCCTGAGGGCCGCACGTGCGCCGCGGGCTAGCGGGCCTGAGGGCCGCACGTGCGCCGCGGGCTAGCGGGCCTGAGGGCCGCACGTGCGCCGCGGGCTAGCGGGCCTGAGGGCCGCACGTGCGCCGCGGGCTAGCGGGCCTGAGGGCCGCACGTGCGCCGCGGGCTAGCGGGCCTGAGGGCCGCACGTGCGCCGCGGGCTAGCGGGCCTGAGGGCCGCACGTGCGCCGCGGGCTAGCGGGCCTGAGGGCCGCACGTGCGCCGCGGGCTAGCGGGCCTGAGGGCCGCACGTGCGCCGCGGGCTAGCGGGCCTGAGGGCCGCACGTGCGCCGCGGGCTAGCGGGCCTGAGGGCCGCACGTGCGCCGCGGGCTAGCGGGCCTGAGGGCCGCACGTGCGCCGCGGGCTAGCGGGCCTGAGGGCCGCACGTGCGCCGCGGGCTAGCGGGCCTGAGGGCCGCACGTGCGCCGCGGGCTAGCGGGCCTGAGGGCCGCACGTGCGCCGCGGGCTAGCGGGCCTGAGGGCCGCACGTGCGCCGCGGGCTAGCGGGCCTGAGGGCCGCACGTGCGCCGCGGGCTAGCGGGCCGCCGCCGGGGATCTACGTTAATCAACGACTGACAAGGTCCAACCGTCAACTGCTTCACAAGGTTCGCGAACAATGTCGGAAGCAACAGTGGCGGTACTCCTGGACAAAAGGAGGCCGTCTATATGCTCGTCAAGCCGATGGGAAACCAGTGTACCCTATCCGATCAGAGGCTGACTTTGGTCGTGTTTTTGGTCCTGAATCTATTTGAAAATTATAAAAATAATATTTTCATCCCACCATCTCGGAAAGAGTATTTTTAATCTTCAATATCTGAGTGGAAAAGCCGTTTTTATTCTCTAGAGGATAAAGTAAATTGAATTTAGAACATCGTGTGCACTAAGT
Source organism: Plagodis dolabraria (assembly GCA_963854805.1). Taxonomy (NCBI): domain Eukaryota; kingdom Metazoa; phylum Arthropoda; class Insecta; order Lepidoptera; family Geometridae; genus Plagodis; species Plagodis dolabraria. The sequence goes on along the minus strand of OY978452.1, from coordinate 1,175,138 downwards.
TTGTGAATTAAAAAAAACATTAAACCTATTTACTGCTACCTCTATGGTGCCGAATATATCATACTTACAACTTTTTTTAAATTTGTTTAAAACTCAGACTCGGAACCTTCTTGGTGTTCTTTTTTCAATTTGCTTTGTACGCGGTTCTTCATTTCCTCGCTGAGGTGGAATGAAAAGTTACGTGTTGCACTCGAGTGCAAAGATTTTTCACCTCGTGCTCTTTTGAATCACTCGCTGCGCTCGTGATTCAATTTTAGTATCCTTCGCTTGCTCGGTCATCAAAATTGAACACGCGGTTAAAAAGCAACTTTGCACTCTTGTATAACAAATAACTATTGCTCTTGCACATCAAAATTAATAATGTTTATACAAAGTACTTTAAACCTGTTAACTACTCAAAATATTATGAATATACATGTCAACCACTATTTACTTGATATAGCATATTTTTTAGTAAAACTCTTCAGTATTATTAAGTTCTTTTAGAGTATATAATAAGCATCGTTTTGCTTTTAGTTGTAGTTCACATTGTTTACGTTCATTGCTTAGTATTATAAATGCCTAAAAATAGGTTTGTATGAAACGATATACAATGCAGGCATTGTATATCGTTTCATGGCCTCAGTCACTCGTAACGAATGCGATATATTGGCAATAAATGAAACTTGGCTGAAGGCAGGCGAAGAGGACCGTGCCCCGGCACTGCGGGGGTACCCATTACGTCACATCCCGCGGCCCCGAGGCGACCGCCTGCGCGGAGGTGGACTCGCTGTTTACATAAAGCGGGATGTTACCGTGCGCACCTGGCCTCGCCCGGGGGACCCGCGGCACAAGGTCCTTGAGCAAATGTGGCTCATCATGTCTCTTAACGGGAAAAAGCTCGCCATAGGTACGGCTTACCGTCCTCGTTGGGTGTATTTATTTTTTGATGCTCTGTCAGATTCTATAAGTTAAATTCCCAATTATGATCATCTTCTTCTAGGCGATTTCAATATTAATTTACTTTTAAATGGTGATAGTAAAACTACTAAATTAAGTACATTTTTATACTGCTTCAATTTGTCTCAACTAGTCAACAAACCGACTCATTTTACTGACACAAGTCAGACCCTTATTGATGTAGCACAAATTTTGATGCAAAAAAAATTACATTGGTGGAACACGTTGGTACTCTCTTTGGACATTGCCTTTTAATTTGCGATTTTAGTATTAAACGTGAAATACCAGCGCCTTACACTATAAGTTACCGACCCAAGAAATAAATATGTATGGATAGTTTGAATATAGATGTATTCACTGTAAGGTGGGACCAGATAGCGTGTTTGAGTGACGTTAAGAGATAGTTGCTGCGTTGAGCCATAGCCTAAGACGTTTAAAAGAATGGCCCCGAGTTTCTTGCCCGTTCTTCTCGCAGTGGCTCTATATTTATTTTTTTTGCTGAACGTGGCAGTATAATGTAGAATATTTCAATATTAAAATTTGTAATTGACCTTCAAAGACCCTCGTAGACGCCTAAATTGAATAAATTAATTTGAATTTGTATTGTGTCTTTGTTTGATCTACATGCACCTTTAAAAACAGTCGTTATCAGAGAAAGGTCTTACCCGTGGATAACGGACACTATAAAAATGATGATGAAGTTACGCTACGACGCTTGCTCGGATTATCATAAAACAAAATCAGACACAAAAAAAATTATTATAAGTCTTTAAAATCAATTATTAATCAAGCTCTTTACTTTGAAAACTGCGCATATTTAAAATATAATATTAATAATAAACTGCATGACCCAAATCAATTATGGAAAAATATTAAAAACACTTTTTTACCCCAAACTAGCGCTGAATTACCTAGTAATTTTGATGACGCGAACAGTATAAACAATCATTTCTTAAATATACCGGGCAGAAGAAGTGCATCTATTCCTTATCTTACTTATTTTGAATATCACCGCTGTTGCGATGCAGTCTTCCGTATTGAACCGGTTAGTTCGGACAAACTTGTCAGAATAATTAAAAGTTTAAAATCCAACGCGGAACGCTGTGACGCTATCAGCTTGGATATGTTATTTATGACTTTTCCTTACACTTTAGACCTATTGAAAGAGCTGATATATAAGTCCATAAGCACTTGTGTTTTCCCTGACTTGTGGAAACTTTCTATTGTGCGTCCTCGTCCTGAAATTTCAAATCCGACTGAACTGAAAGATCTAAGGCCAATTAGCATTTTTGCCTTGTATGTCGAAGATTTTAGAGAGAGCTGTATGCGCGCAACTAACAGAGCTCCTAGAAAAAAATAACATTTTGCCAACAGAACAGTCAGGGTTTAGAAAAGGACGCAGCACTGTCACTGCATTACTCGACGTGACTGATAATATACTCTGTTCACAACATGTAGGAATGTGCACAATCCTAGTATTACTAGATTTTTCTAGAGCTTTTGTCAAAGTTGCATTATTATGGTTTTGATAGAGATGCTATACTGTGGTTCAGTAGCTATCTCGGTAATCGATTTCAGTATGTGAACCTTAAGCGAAATGATGGCTCTACTTTGGTATCAGATAGAGTTCCTGTAAAGAGAGGGGTTCCCCAGGCTCTATATTGGGCCCAACTCTTTTATTTTGTACTCAGCGGATATAATAAGTCACATAAAATACTGCAAGTTTCACATCTATGCTGACGACACTCATGTGTATATTTCATGCAAGCCGACCGATATCGATAGCGCTATAGTAAAACTAAATGAGGACCTTGCCAGTACAGCATGTTGGTCTGATAAAAATTGTCTGCTACTGAATCCCTCAAAAACTAAATATTTCATTTTTGGTAATAACAATTAGCTATCTAAAATTAATTTGTTGGTGAGTGTAATGTAATATGGATAGACCCATTGAACGGGTATATGAAACTAGCAATTTGGACTTGCTAATGGACACCAATTTACGATACGAAAAACATGTAGCTAAGTCAATACAAAATAGTTTTTATTTAATCTGAATAGGTAATATTCTAATTATGAAATGAAATACAGACTTAATAGCATATTTTATTTACATATTTTTTACATTAAGAAAATTAAAAAGATAAATTAAAGCATTATTCTCCTAACAAAACAAAGCGTTAAAACAATTTTTTTATTATTAAAATACAATGTGTCCCGACTAAGGAGGTTTCAATTCAATTTAAGTACACATTATCTGTGGTGAACGCGCTGCGCTGGTTTTTATATTGCATTTTATTTAATGTACCTATAGCAATGATATTAAATAAAGTAGTGTATGCAACTGCATATAATTAGGTATTAAAACACTCGTGTAATCTTATTTTGAAAACTACAAAAAACTACACATGTTTTAATACCCTCTATTATATGACAGTTGCATAAACTACTATTATAAATTAAAAGTGCTTTACCGTATTAGATTTTATTTGAAAGAAGACTTACGTATCCAACTTGTAGAGTCCCTAGTATTGTCTAAATTAAATTACATGCACACAGTATTTGTGTAGGCTACTAGCACGGACACAAAAATGTATGCAAAGAGTACAAAACGCCTGCGCTAGATTCTGCTTTGACATTCCGCCAAGAGCTCATGTGAGTCCATACCTCAACGAACGCTCTATTCTTAAAATGAAGCACCGTCGCAAGTTGCACTTGGCATGCTTACTTTTTATTATCATAAAATATAAACAGCCTTCATATCTGTCCAAAAACTTTAGTGAATGTCAAGTCATAGACCCCTAGGCCTCGCCAGTGTGCGTCACGGCTCTCCCCGCAATGCCATAAGTTAGCCGCCTTCAGAGGTTCTTTCCGTTATGCAGCTACTAAATGCTGGAATAATATCCCACCACCGGTGGGATATTATTCCAGCATATTATTCCACCACCACATTTTACTGCACCCCAGAAGAATGAGGAAACGCTCAAACATGACACGAGTGCAATATGAGCCAAACCCACTTTAAACACGTGTTGTAATTAAATGAGTAAAAGATAATATATAGGATAGTGTAGTGTAGCTTAATTATTTATATTCTTTTAATGTGTTGTTTATAAGAGTACATTTTTTGGTTGTATAGATGATTTATATTTGTATTGTATTATGTATTTATATTGTATGATATAACATATATATTTATTCTGTACTGTGTGCATGCCGGTACGTGAAATCACCAAATATGCTGAGTTGGAGACAATTTGTGACAATTACATGTATTGTGTTATTTTTGTAGTTATAAATTGTTTTTTATGTTTTTCTTGTACCGTAAATTGTAATGTCGCAAATAAAATATTTTCTATTCTATTCCATCTAGGCATGTCTCTTAGACTCGGGTGAGACTGCGAGGATGACTGACATGATTACCGACTCTTCAAAGAACTAGGCTTGATTTCAGAGGGTTCTCAGCTGACACGGAAGAGTTCTGGCACTAACCAAACAAATGGTACAACTTTCCACCTGCGGTTAGCAACATTATCGCGTCCTATTATTCACAATTAAAATTTGTTATATCATCTAAAAAAGCTACTAAAACATTGCCATACAATGAGGGTTTGTTTCAAGGTTGCTGCTTGTCACTAATAGCATTTTATGTAGTAATTAATAGTTTAATTGACAAGCTAGTAGTCTTGAAAAATAAGTGAGGCTCTCTGCTTTAGACCATATACACCGAGTCCATCTTAGCTTTTGCTGACGACCTTGCAATAAGGTCTTACGACTTTGCGAAGAAATTGAGAGCCATCCGTTGTTGTTAATTTTGTTTACGCAAACATGTTGTATCAAAAGTTTGTGGCCGGTTGAAACAAATGCGCGCCATCTGTACTCTATCTGTATATAGAAATATAGAAATTTGAATTTGTATTACAAATGAACGTCTCCTGTGAAGTCGTAGAGTGTACAGTGCAGTGCAGTGAGTGTATGTTTGTATGTTGCAGGTCTGACAGAATTGCAGTGCGACACTGTACACAAGCTGCAGAGCAAGCTGGACTATCTACGGAGTATGCTCAACGACCCACACATATTCAAGGCCATCTACAGATACTCATACGACTTCGCTCGGGTGAGTCACTCACTTTGTTATAATAACCTCCACGTATCGACATATTGAGAAAAGTCCGCGTTAGATGGCAATAGGTCTGCCGGATATTATATGGGATTAAATATATTACATTTACAAATATTTAGAGCTCAACGCGTCCCCCGCTTTACGCTCTACACACACCAATAGTTGTAAATGTAACATTCTGTTAGCATAGCGTGCAATAGTGTTTGAAAGTTGAAATCTTATTTTAGTGGTATTTTGGCAGTATTTAATGCTGATTAGTGTGGCGACCCTGAATGAGACAGCAAATTTATTTTCCAATAATTACTGTCCATGCCCAAAAATGTTAGTGGTGCCGAACCTGCACTGCGGACACACACAGGTTGTTTCCGTGTTTTTTTTTTATTGCTGATAGGTAAGCCTTTGAACACAATCTCAAAGTGATGATATGGTCGAAAGGTGTTAGCAGGATTAACCTAGAATCATTGGCACTCAAGTATAGTTGCCGGAACACACAGCTAGGTGCTTGGCGACAGATTTTCTATTTGAGGGTGGGCGCTAGCCAGGCGGGCATTCACAAAATGCTCTTTCATCATGAGGTGAAGCTGAAGCCCGCAGCGGGATTCGAACGACAGTGCTTCGAGAACAATGCCACTGAGCCATCAATGCTTCAAAACGTAGTTTGACGTATCCAGAACTAGATGGCATAAGACAGTATACATTTTAGCAAGTGGTAGGTTTCAACAAGACTCTCCGTGGATACCACTGCGATGTGAAATACTCTACCGCGAAATATTAGTATGCAAACAAACATTAGCGTTACTTTATACATGAAGGGCAATGTAGCTAGTGAAATTACCAAGTGCACAACATATATGCAACTAATGTCTCGCAGTGATATGCAGTACAATGGCACTGCAACAGCTGTAATGGGCGGGTGTGACGCTTACCATCAAGAGAAGCGGCATTTCGTAGGCCATCTAAACAAAAATATCTTCAACATCTAAACATAAATAACCTCATCAGTATACGGATGTCACCAAAACCGATTCACGGGGGATCAGTTATGCTACTTGCACCTGGAGTTGAGCTATTGAGGAGTTTGGGGACCGGTACAATGATGCTCTGTTAATGGCAATGTTTCTCAGGCAGCGCTTGTACTGCTGCACTTTACGGAACGATAGCCCATCAACAATTGCTGTTGAGTGCCACGCGCGTTATTCATGGTTCGAAAACTGCGGGTGCTATGTGGTAGCGAGCTCGCTGGCACCAAACACCTGACGGTGTATTGCGAGAGTTGTTCTTGTAAGGTTCTACGAATGTTATCTGCAATCGTGTTATCACCACTGCCTGTAAGGTTCTATGAAATGTCTATTTGGTATCGTGGCGCACGTCACCTATATCAAGGTTTATGTGTGCGCCCTTATTTCTTCCATATGCGTAATTTTGACTGTCTACTGGAATGGGTAAATCAAAGTACTACATTTCGGTGATCATCGTTAATTATTGTTTGTCAGAATGACTATTTAAGTTACATAATGGTTGCACTAATAAGGTGGGCTGAAGTACGGACGCTCGGAACAAATGCGGGGCGGCAACTGAGCGCATGAGGCTACTTTTGCAATATCATCAAATTGCGCTCACGTTGCATGTGTCCCTACAGTTGTTGAGAGCTATTATAGCTAGGACTAGTTTGTTTACGTCCTCGATAATATCATTACTTACCAACAGGTTGTATTTAAATGCACGTAGTTAAAGTACTGTTGACTGCAGACACTTCCGAGTGTGCAGATGTCAGGTATGGTAGATAACTACACGTTCAATGCACCAAAGTTAAACTTGATGTGGTTCTTCGAAATACCCTTCACCTAATTTTGACTGTACAGGTAATTCTGCCAGAATTCGTAACAAATTGCGAACGATATTTTTGACAATTAAATGAACATTATTTTAACAAATCATACTGTTTGCATTGTTAAATATAGTTGGGATTACCAATTATTTTTTTATTCGTATAAACAATTTTATTCGTAGAAGTCTCGCAAATGTCTTACATTTAAAGTAGTAGTAAATTTTATCGCTCTGATTCACTATTTTGAGGAAACGGTAGCAGTAGAATTTCACTTTGAGAACTATAGCTAGTTTTATCTATATTAACTTATTAGGAACCGACTAGGAGTCGCGAAACTGGTCGGAGTCTTTCCGGTTAATGTAACGCGGCTCCCTGTCGGTTCCTTGTGAGAGTTCGTCCGGGGGAGGCTGCTACAATACTCATTTGTACCGCCGCGCGCCGTGCAGTAATCTTCAGATTAGTGAGTTCCGGTTTGAAGGAATCACGATGTTTATCTGGTGTGACAAGTCACGTGGCGAAATCCACTTCGCTCGTCACCCTGAGACAAAGTAGTTAAGTCCCAAGTAAGTACAGTAGAGCCTCGATAATTCGAACTACCAAAAATCAACCCTTATTCGGACTCACGGAGCGTTCGGGTTATAGTATGTATGTTCGAATCTTCTGTTCGTTTCGCTTCAAATCGGTGATTGTAGATTTTCCGATACCATAATTTTGAGAAAGTGAAGTTGCAGATAGTATCTTTGAAACTGTCCAATATGGCATACTTTTACGCAATAGTTCAAGTTCTAATGTTGGCGTCCTGGTGTTGGAATCATGTTTATAACTTAAAACAACACGTGGCGCGCGAGTGCAGCTTATAGAGTAGCGTGGGCACGTTAACAGACAGAGCTTTATAACTGCAGAAAGATATCGCATCGTAATGCGGGCGGGGTAATTTGGCAGTTCGGATTATAGCGACGTTCAGATTAGCTTGGGTACGGAGTATCTCGATACTCCGTACCCAAGCTAATCTGTAGAGTAGAAGAGCCTCGGCTCTACTGTATAAGAGAGAGGAACATGTATAAGAGACGTGGCGTGGCGTGGGGTACAGGACAAGGAGCAGCGGTCGCTGGAGGCGGGCACTGCGCGCGCGCTGCTGGGCGTGCTGCTGGGCGGCTGGGCACTGCGCGCGCCGCTGTGCCAGTTCCTGGTGCGCGGCGCGTACCGCGTCGTCAACCGGGACCAGTGGTGCAACATCCTCGAGTTCAGCCGCACCGTCGACTCGCAGCTCGCCGCCTACGACGCCGACGGCGCATGTCAGTACCTTGCCTACACCGCACACTTTTATTTTTAAATGGAGAATCCTTTTCGGAATACCCTGTTTTACACAGGATTATGCCGAACTCACCAGCGGGTGTATAGAGTCCCCTGGTCCTACCTGCTAAACTCCACTGTGATCCGTCTTCTTGCATAGGCAGGGGAAACGGTAACAGCGAACCTTGTCCGTTTCAGCGGCGGGGATGCATTCGTCCGAATACGGACCCTCTTTATATGAACCTTTCCACCTCCGTAGTGGTATGACGAAACGCGTGCGTCCCCCCACTCTCCCAGGTGTTCTTGTAACTGCGAGGTCACTCGAACCCTGTCAGCGGGCTAGCGTTTGGGCATAAGCCCGACGCCTGCGCCCGACTCTCCGGCGGCGGAGAGGATCCGCTAGCGGATCTCCCTCTCGACGTCGCTCGCTCCCTTCCTTTTGGGTCTCACAATAGGCTCGAAACGCATTCAATCCCCTATCCCTGCCAACCATCGCTCTAACGACTCCCGGCAACGACAGGTCATTTCCAACCACGTATACAAGCTCAGCCCGCTCAATGACCTACCTTGGTTGGACACTCTTCGAGAGTATGTTGCGCTGAGTCTTCAGCCGCGCCGCACTCGTGAGACACCGGTAGTTGCTCCCTTTTCGCAACGTTGCTCAGGTATTTGCCAAAGCACCCGTGCCCTATGAAAATCTGAACGAGGCGATAGAAGATCAAACCCCATCTTCTATCTAACCATTCTTCCAGCACTGGTCCGATGGCCGCAATTGTGCGATGCCCAGCACTTGGCACTTCCAACCTAAGTTCCCACTTGCGGTGGGGCACCTGCCGAGCGTTCCCTCGCCAGCGCTCAACTTCCTCAGGGAGCGGCATGGATCCACGACTCTTAACTTAAGGCAGCGTCCCACCCAAAACACACGCTGCTTAAAAAGAGACTGTACGATAAAAACACCTTACACTACTCCCTACTGACTGCAGCTGCGTGCCACCCTCCATTCGTTGCCAAATTTTCAGTAGTCTCTCAATATAACCTTCGTCACACATTCAATGGAATTGGCCTCAATACCTTAATGCTTCCTAATAATAACCAGCACAACACACTAATATATTCGTGTCTGCTCCAGTAATAATGGTCAAACTTTGAGGTCTAAATTCAGTACACAACAGATGTAAGGCCTAAATACAGTGCCCACGTTCACTATCAACGGAATCTTATAACGTGTTTTTATATAATATTACTTGTTGGTGAGTGATGATGAGAGGTGATGGAAGCATACTAAATAAAGAATGGGAACTAGCGCTCAAGTATAGTTGTCAGAACACACCGTTAGTAGCTTAATCATATATTTTCTACTCGAGTGAAGTGTGGGTGAAGGTTAGCAAGGTGTATAGGTATATGGTAGATGCATTCTCATTATAGTATTCGAAGTTCAAGCTCATAGGAAACCTGCACCCGTCCGACACCTCCCTACTGCTCTAACTCTCTGTCTAGTCACCATCGCTCCTAATGCTAGTTCAGGACATTGATGACGTTGTATTAACAAAGAGCACATTTGGCTCCCCGGAGAGAATCTACCCTCGTTTTGTGGATGAGCAGTTGTAGCGTTTACAAATGTCGAGTGGCACAGTGAGCGAGTAAGTAGGTATACACTGTAAGTACATATATATAATGTAACATTGCACTGTACTTGTTCTAAGGGCCCGTCATGCTCGACGAGTTCGTAGAGTGGCTGCGGACGGAACGTAGCGGTGACGTCACCACCATGCCGCCGCCGCCCCCCCCACCCCCCTCCAGCTGAGGCCGACACTCTGCCACCTCGCCCATAGCCCGTCGCCCATCGCCCATCGCCCATCGCCCATAGCCACACCCGAGGCCCCGCACACACAATAGCATCCACTCTAATGCTGCTGTTGCTGCTGCTCGATGTCTATGGAATATATCATAACTACGTTGGGAAAAATATGTTAAATTTTAATTGATCGACGCGTCAGAAAAATCCTCATCTATCATATGTTTTCACGAGTTTGTACACATAACGATAGCAATATTAGTTACATTAAATTATACCCACAATGTGCGACAGACTAACGCCAAGTGTGGGGCAGAATGTTTGTGATCCGTCTGTCCGATGTGTCGAGCGATTAAAGCTCCACCTGGTGTCATTTCCTGTAATCAGAATGCGAAAGTTTGCTATTTTCATAATTTAAAAACATAGGTTGTGTTATCTGTGCCGCGGAGAAGTATTGTCACATTTATTTGAGTTGTTTAAACATACCTCCAGGTTCTCATTTACATTGAATTGTAATCGTAGAATGTACTCGTGCTTCAAATGAAGATTGTTCCATCAGTTTTAAGAGCACTTATATAAACAGTGCTTGTAAATACTGGCTCTTGTATAGTTTACATGAAATAATGGAACATTGAAAAATTGTATTGCATCATTCCACTGCGCTGCCACATTGCGAGTAGCTTTACTTAACAAATGCGGAACAATGCCACCATCTATACTTAAAACATGTACAAAAATAATGTACTCTTATCCAAAGATCATCTATATGTAAAATCCTTAAATGGTTGGTAATATGTATTCTTGACATTGAGTAACCAAACCATAATCCTAGTGTAAATTTAAACGCGTCAACAAAATGATTATATTTTAGTTGAATATGACGACCCCTCTCCCCTATACGAACACAATAAAAAGTATATAATAAATAATGCTCTAATTTCATTCGAATGTAATTAATTGATGAATAAAATTGATATATATTTATTTAAATATAACAGATACATCATATTTTATATGATGTATCTGTTATGCAGACACAGCACATTCTAAAATAATACAAGTTCAGATCACCATTATTGTTTTGTAAGCTCTAATATTCAAACAGTTTTTTCTCAGCAAATTTATTCATGTGATAAATTTAGTATAGTTTTGTATTTGCTTCGGCGCATTCAAATAAAGTTACTCGATCTTCTGTAGAATAAATTATACTTGCATATTCATTATGGCAAAATATTCTCATCATGTAAGACGACATTAACGTGTGTATTCTGAATAGAAACGAAATGAGGGTTGCATCTAGTTCTCAGGTTAAACCTAGACGAGAACAGCTACATTGAGCTCGTTGGCTAAATCTGAATTAAACCGGTTATAACGAGCTGAAGCCCCACTTATGCGATAAGCTTAATACATGCATGCACACGACATTTGTCTAACGTAAGAAGGGTATATACTTATGTACACTTATTTCGTATAATATGTACTAGTCCATTGAAAAGGTACATATTAAGCTTTGCATTTTTAGAGGACGCAATTTTATTTTTGGGACATGTGCGTGTGGTCAATATAAGCTTAACCTCAAGTTTGTGGAGTCGATACCCTTGTCCCCCGGCCGCCATCTTGGAAAAAGGGGTGAAAACTCGTATTTCGCGATATCTCAGAAACTGCGTTTTATAAAAAAATCGTATGAACATAATTTTTAGCAAATTGTCTACCTAAATTAAAGAAGTTATATGCAAAAATTAATTTTTTTGCTCTATTACTTTTTTTATACATTTTACAAAAAAATTACCCCAGAACAATCTTGTAGATGATCTTTTGAGGATTTTTTTCGAAAACTTAATTGATTAAACTGAAAATAATATCCACAATTTTCAATACGTCTACACGTGGCAAAAAATGTAGTATAACTAAGATAGTAAAATGAGGTAGAAGAAACAGCTAAGCCTACGTATACCAACAATAGTCGTAGCAGGCAGATGTTCGTTTGTCTCCAAACGGGAACTCACACATGTTCTACCCGCTTAACCTTTGGTAAGTTAAATATGGTACGTTCTATGGTGTGGAAAACAGTTAGGAATGAATAATTAAAGTTGTACAAATTTAACATTTTTTTTTTAAAAACCTAATATGTTAAACATTTCTTTTTGGCCGAATTCTCATGAGTATTGACAAACCTGGTAAACTTTGGAGCGCTGTAACAGTGTTTTAATAGAATTAAATTAGAAAAAAATACCTCTAAAGATAATCAACAAGATAATGAATAGATTCAGGCGTTACTTTGCGGAAATCCATATTTAATAATAAGAAATATTTTAAGAAAACATCAAATTAATATTTTAATAAAACACTTAAAAAATACAAAAATATATCTAGTGACAATTCCGCCTACTTTTCTGGTAAGCCGACGTGACGTTACAAACGCCACGCAGCCAAACATTCTCATTCTTCATTCTCGATCGTGCGCTCGTAGAGTCAAGACCTCCTGAGGATGCTTCGTGTAGAAGCGAAACTCGTCGAAATTCTTCCGGTTTGGCTGCATGGCGTTTGTGACGTCACGACGGCTTACCAGAAAATTAGGCGGAATTGTCACTAGATATATTTTTGTATTTTTTAAGTGTTTTATTAAAATATTAATTTGATGTTTTCTTCAAATATTAAAAAAAAATTGTTATTATTGTAAGGTATCGCCGATGTAATGAAGGTAGATTATTGTTTGGTCCATTAAATCAGTTAGCCACCCACCGCTGTGTTTCATTGACGTTGCACTGGCGACGAGGCGGAAATATCGCAAAAATAGAATATTTTTCGATAAGTTGGAACCTAATACGTGCAGTGAATAATACTAATCCGTGAAATCATGCCTTTTGGTAAAATAGAATGGTTCGAATTGCATTCTAAGCAGTGGTCGGCATATGTACGTCGTATCAAGCAGTTTATGCTCCTCAACGAAATAAAACCTAACCTCCAAGTTGCGACATTAATTACGTTAGTTGGTGAACCAACTTATAATTTGATGTGTGATCTTTGTGCTCCAATGAATCCCGAAGATAAGACATTCGACGAGTTGGTTAAAATTGTGGCTGAGCATCTGGAGCCACAACGATCAGTGATAGCTGAAAGACACGTGTTTAGACTTCGTCGTCAGAAATCAGGAGAACCACTGACCGAATATTTACAAAATCTGAAGCATCTCGCTGCAACTTGTGAATTCGGCCGAACGTTAGAAGAAAATCTTCGCGATCAATTTGTTTCGGGCTTGGCTAGTGATGATATGAGGTCTCGTCTATTTGCCGAAAAGGATATACAGTATAAGAAGGCGGTGGAGCTAGCTTTGGCTTTGGAGGCGGCTGAAAAGCATGCCGAGCGAAGTGCCATGAGCGGCGGCGGTGATGCGAGCACGCGTCCCGGCTGCGCGGGCGCCAGCTCGGGCGCGTTGGCGCCGCGCTCCGGGAGCAGCGAGGCGGGCGAAGGCCTGCATGCGGTCCGCAATGCGCGCCAAGGGGCGCAGCATGCGGGACCCTCTACGTGTTGGCGGTGCGGCAAGGCGCACCGAGCAGATAAGTGTCGCTTCAAACAATATAACTGTAATGTGTGTAATCGTAAAGGTCACTTAAAAGCTATGTGCAGGATGTCGGAAAGTAAGCCTCCCGCGGATCGAAAACATAATTTTATTGACGATGATGATGACTCAGATAATGAAATGTTTAATATTAAAGTAGTCGCGGAAGGAGATAAACCGTATTTTGTTAATGTGAGCATTGGCAACTGTAAGCTGCAGTGTGAAATAGATACCGGTAGCAAAATTTCAGCGATTAACGAGGAATATTATCAGCGTTTGTTTTCTGAGTATCTGCTTCATAATGATCGGCTTAGTCTATCATCCTACACTAGCGCTCCCATTGAATCACTCGGCTATATCAAAGTTGATGCTCGCATTGAGAACAATTTACAAAAAGGTTTAAAACTTTACGTAATTAGAAACGGCAGTAGACCCATTTTAGGTAGAAACTGGATGCGTCATTTTAATATTAATCAGTTATCAATCAATAATATTCAGGCGGCGGAAGAGAAAACTCGTGAGATTATTGTCGAGGAACTAAAAAAAGACTATCCTAATGTATTTACTAATGAATTGGGTAAATGTAAAAAGGAGATTCGATTACAGCTCACAGATAAGGAACCGGTTTTTGTGCGCGCGCGGCCCGTGCCTTTAGCGCTAAGGGAGGCGGTTGAACGTGAACTTGAACGTATGCAGAACAATGGATCTATATATCCGTTAGATAATTCGGAGTATGGAACTCCTATCGTCCCTGTGATAAAACCATCCGGTGAAATTAGAATTTGTGGAGATTATAAAACCACAATAAACCCTAAGCTTAAAAGGGATTATTACCCCCTCCCGCGTATAGAGGAACTGTTTGCAGCTCTTAGTGGAGGTGAAGAGTACTCAAAAATCGACCTTACTACTGCATACTTACAGGTCCCTTTACATAGCGAATCCCAGGCAGTCACTGCAATCTCTACTCACGTGGGAAATTTTGCCTTCAGACGTACACCATATGGTTTGAGTTGTATACCGGAAAAATTTCAAAAAATGATGGAGGAAACACTACGTGGCATCCCTAATACGGTGTGTTTCCTCGATGACATATGCATTACAGCGGAAAATAGAATTACACACTTATGTAATCTGCGAGCTGTACTCGATCGACTTGCTCGAATGGGTCTGACCGTTAAAATAAGTAAATGTAAATTTTTACAAAAAAGTGTATCATACGTAGGGTTTGTAATTGATAAATATGGGTTGCATCCCGATGAGTCGAAGATAGAGGCGATTGTAAAAGCTCCTAGACCTTGTAATGTTACCCAACTGAAGGCGTTCTTAGGAATGTTAAATTATTATGGTAAATTTATAGAAAACCTTAGCACTCGACTGCATCCCTTATATGCTCTTTTAAAGAAAAACGCTTCCTGGCAGTGGAATGAGCAGTGCGAAAGAGCTTTTAACGAAGCGAAGTACAGCTTATCTAGTGATAAAGTGTTAACACACTATGACCCTTCACGCCCTTTAGTGTTGTCGGTGGACTCGAGTTCTTATGGAATAGGGGCGGTGTTATCGCATAGGTATGAAGATGGTTCGGAAAGGCCCATAAGCTGTGCGTCGCGAACACTTTCGGATACTGAAAAAAAATATAGCCAGTTAGACAAAGAGGCACTAGCCATCTTATACGGAGTACAAAAACACCACCAGTACTTGTTTAGTAAATATTTTTTATTAAAAACCGACCATAAGCCTCTCACATACATTTTTGGTCCAAAAGGTGGTATTCCGCAAACAGCAGCTAGTAGGTTGCAGCGCTGGGCAGTTAAGTTAGCAGCTTATGATTTTAATGTTGAATACGTACCATCAAAAAAAAATTGCAATGCAGATGCTCTGAGTCGTTTACCTTTAGTAAGTTCATTACCTTGTAAAAGTTCGAGTGATAATAATAATTATTTATTTTTGTTAAACGACACTTTACCGGTTAACTCCAAAGATATATCTATAGAGACAAAAAAAGATCCGTTGCTCAGTAGAATAGTGGGATACATAATGTTTGGTTGGCCAAATACGTGTGAGAAAGAAGATGAGAAACCATTTTATTATAGAAAAACCGAGCTCTACTTGGATCACGGTTGCATTTTATATAAGTACAGGGTTGTAATCCCATTTAAATTACAAAATCGGGTATTAAGTGAGATACACACGGGCCATCTCGGTATAGTTAAAATGAAATCGATTGCCAGAAATTACGTTTACTGGCCGTCTATAGATAAAGATATAGAAAGGGTAGGTGTAGATTGCCAAGCTTGTGTTAATGTACGCGACGCACCACCCAAGTCTTCATTACACCCCTGGGAATTTCCTGCAGCCCCGTGGCAACGCTTGCATGCAGATTTTGCTCAATATAACGGTAAATACTTTATTGTAGTCATAGACGCCCACTCTAAGTGGCTGGAAGCGGAGGAAATACGTAGTACTTCGGCTTACGATACAATAAAATTTTTCCGAAATATTTTTGCCAAGTTTGGCCTACCACTCCAGCTAGTAACGGACAATGGACCGCCATTTCAAAGTGCCGACTTTAGAGGTTTTTGTCAAAAAAACAACATAAGACATACGACGGTCTCACCATATCGGCCGCAAGGAAATGGTGCGGCTGAAAATTCGGTAAAAGTTATAAAAAAATGTTTAAAAAGGGCTCATTACGAAGGGCACGATTTGTCTATAAGCCTAAGTAGATTTTTGTTCCAATATAGAAATTGCGAACATGCGACTACGGGCGTGGCACCTGCTATTGCTTTGTTAGGTCGCAGGCTTAGAAGCAGACTAGACGCAATTCGACCAAGCACGGCCCTCTGTGTTTCTAACGCACAGGAGAAACAACGAGTAGCTGCTGGTGGTTCGGACCGGCATTACGACGTAGGTGATAAAATATTTACTCGTGACTATTCCAATCGCGCAGACAAATGGACCGCGGGTAAAATTACTGATAAAACTGGTCCGCTATCATACAGAATTAATTTATACAATGGAACTAACTGTCGGAGGCATGCTGATCAAATATTACCAAGTAAACAAGGTAGGTTTTCGTTATCTCGGCGTCATTCGTCGCACTTAACTACTGAAGATGACTGTGTGGAAACAGAGTTACCTAGTAATATGCCTGTTGATAGGGAGCCGATAACAACGGATACAGCAGTAGGTAGATCGCCATCTGGGGACGCACGATCCGTAACGCAACTAGAGTCATCGTCACCACCAGTGCCGCCGCCCGTGCCGGCGTCACCGAAGGCCGCACCTGTCAATGCCACGGAGCGCTCCCTACGAGCTTATAATCGAGAACTGCGTAAATGCGAATCTGGATCGCACCAAAATAGACCGCAGGATGCTAAGTAGGTACTTACATACCTATATATATAAAAAAAAAAAAGTTAAAACAAAACTTCAATTGGGTAGCAATGTAGCTATTTTATGTAATTATATCATGTAGGTAGGTACTTCAATCTACACGAATACATAGTTATTACTATTTTAATTTAGATTTAATACAAGCTATAACGGTAACTGATGTATCATTAAAGACAGATAAGCGTACTCCTATACTAACAATTTTTAAGAGGGAGATAGTGTAAGGTATCGCCGATGTAATGAAGGTAGATTATTGTTTGGTCCATTAAATCAGTTAGCCACCCACCGCTGTGTTTCATTGACGTTGCAATTATAATCAACAAGATTGGTCTAAGGTACTTATTTGTAAAATGAGAAAAAAAAATATAAAAACATTCTGATCTTTTTGCTTATAACTTCTTAAATTTTTAATTTAGGCCAAAAAGTTATATATAAATATTTGTAGGCAAAATAATTTGCTATGTGCTGTAGAATTTTTTGTAAGACACATAGTTTCCGAGATATCGCGAAATAAGTGTTTTAACCTCTTTTCCCAAGATGGCGGCTGGGGCACAAGAGTGGCGACCCCACAAACTTGAGGTTAAGCTTCTATTGACCCCCCACACATGTCTCAAAAATAAAATTGCGTCCTCTAAGAAATGCAATATTCGGTCCTGAAGTTGTAACATTTCAATGGACTATACCTATGTATGTGTGTAACATTCACTCGCTAGATATAAGATACGTGTATATTTTTAGCATTTATTTTAGATGTATGTATGTATATTATGATCGCCACCGCTGCTCTTTATTTCCATTTAAGTATGTGTTATGTTCGGTAACCGCAATCTCAATCGATCACAGTTTATTAGTTATATTCGCCCACCGACGCGACGTCTGCCAACTGACGCGACGACTATACTACACATACCGACTACCGAGGGGTGCATTACTTATCGGGCCGCGTATACATTATTTATTAAGAAAATTATTGTTTTGGATCAGAGTTGTGATGGGAGTTGGTGCAGGATTGTAAAAATGTGGCGTACGACTGCTAATGTATAACCGCTTGTATACCGTACACATGATAGCTTCCGAAGCATTGTAGAGGTCACTCACTCCTCCACCGGACGTACCTGCTGTAAGGAACTATACGTACTAGTACGTACAATACTAGTTGCATTTAGAGGAGCCGACTCCTTGCACAAAAAGGTACAATAATACTCAAGCAACTGACTAAGTAAGTGAAATAAACATTAAAACGTTCTCCAGTAGGAAGCCGTTCCCGTGGAGGACGTTCCCCAGTGAAGGAAGGTGGGGGGGTATGGAGGGCCGTCACGATTGATTGTCTTATAAGACATATAGCAAGCTGCCTCTTCTATACCTACTCGGTACCACGTTTCTATCATAGCAGGAACATTTAGTGCTATGTAATAGTAAAATACAAATAATATTTAACTATGTCCTGTATGTGTCTAGTCCTGCAATGCTAGAAATAAATACGGGCTGAATGCGAAATAACAATATCTATTATTTTGTTTAAATTAAAATATAGTTTTTTTTGGAAATAGCCTTTTTTAAATACATCCTATACAGAGAGCAAAATGCAAGGACATCATTAATTTATGTAGATGTTTAATCAAGCTATTGGGATATCTCACTTTTGCACGGATGATAAACAATATTTTAGATAAGGTGTATTAGTCTTATTAAATCGTGCCTAAATTACCAAAAATTTAATGCCGGAAAAGTACCTATTGATATTCTGTTAAACTGCATTTCGGAAAGTGCAATTATGATGAATAGGGCTGTTATCGGCTGATGCGAATTCGCACACAATTACAGTACATTACGTAGTTATATATAACCCAAGGATTAGTGGCTCTCAAGGACAGCTGCCGAAACACACTGTTAGGTGCTTGGCGACAGATTGTCTAGTCGAGGGTGGTAGCTAGCCACGAATATTGCGCGCTTGTAGCTAGATTTGGTAACCATGCGTACCTATATGATCATGGTATTTGCGAATAATTTTAGTACTTTTATATTGAAAACGAAATGAACACCAATGGACATGGCTTCATAAGTTACGCCTAAAACCGTCTAACATATTATAAAAATACATTTTGAATTTGTCGGCATAGACGTTCGTTAGTGTTCCCCATAAGACACCGCCATTATCCTGTCCCCTTTGTACCGTGTACCGTCCGCCGGGCGCGAGGAGACGCGGCGCTTGTGGCGCATTATATCACATACATGATACAACACCCTGTTATTGCTCCTCAATATGTCTCGTTGTATGATTGTCCTTGCTTTGTGGCTTCAATCACAATAAAGTGTTGCACAATATTGTAGTAGGTGCCGCACCTACGGTACGGTACGCATACCTACTGCTCACAATTACTTTATATTACCTGTACGTTATTGTCGCTATCACTCCATACAGCGTTTTTACATCGAACACAAAGTCAGTACGAATCTATGGACATCTGCTCGCGTATATGTATGTACAATTGTATGTGTTTTTTTTCGATAAATTGGATAGAGATGAGACTACTAAACCGGATTCTAAATTAATGTACTAGCTATCTATATACTAATAATAACATCAGCTAGTACGATTTCTTGTTAATGCATAATAAATGTCATTGATTAAACAAAACATGCTAAATTTGATCATTCTCTCACCTCAGAAACTACTGAGCTTAAAATATTGAACAAAGTAGGTACCAATTATAGTTGAGTGTGGTCAACTGGCGAGTCGACGTGCAAACACTCCGTGGCCACATTGTTGTAATACTATTATGATGTATATGTACAGTTTTATTTTATGTTATTGTAACGGAACAAGCTCAAGGCCCACCTGATGTCAAGTGGACTAACCTCTGCCTAAGACAGATGCATGTCACTTCACGAAATGCACTGCGCCACTTACCTGAGACATAGTTGTTAAGTGTCATGTGCATGTAATTTCACTGGCTCTCAAGGGCTACTTGCTTGCTTTCCGTTAGGTGCTTGGCGGCAGATTTTCAACTAGAGGGTGGTCGCTAGCCAGGCGGGCATTCGCAAAATGCCCTTCCACGATGCTGTGAAGCTCAAGCTCGCGGCGGAATTCGAACCATGAACCTGCTGCGCGGCATTCCATAGCGAATGCCACTGAGCCATCGCTGTTTCATTTTTATATGCGCAATTAGGTTTTGCTTGCTGTTATTTACAGGATAATTAAAAAAAAAACAGTGTTTGATGTTGAACGTGCCGAAACTAAAGAGTATTTCCTTAATAACAGCACCATAATAATCATAATTTTTCATTTAGTCCGCAACGCTTCCTAATGATGTATATAACGGAAATTCACTCGCGGCTCAAATTATTTCCATACGAATGTAACGGTGCATTCGTTCGATGTTCCGCGATCAGTGTCGCACACTCGCGTTCAGTAGAGAGAGACTGGCCTTGCGTACAACCTAAATACGCCTCTGAATAATATGAAAGTATTAATAGGTACCAAAAAAGTATGTAATTATAATATGATTGAAAAAGTTATTTGTTAGATACCATCACTTTTTGCAGCTATAATTTTACCTGAAACAGTACAGTTATCCAATAATAAACTATTATAGGAAGTGTTACCGAGAAGCTTGATTTGTAACTCACTATCAGTTTGACCGCCTGCATGGTAGGAGTGCGTCTCCGGTCCCGTGGCGAGGCGGAGGCGGAGGCCGAGGTGAGGTGAGGCGAGGTACCGAACACGTTCCATAGACTAGCGCTCCGTCTAGTCGCCGCACTAAGCTAGGCTAGGGTTACTTGTAGATACTAGTTTTATATTACAACTGTAGGTAGATATCAAATTCTCTCATTTACTAGTGTGTGTGCCCATCGTAAGAATTTGGAATATTTAATTTTTAAAGAATTGCTTGTGGTCTTATGTCATTTTGTTATAGAGGAGCAAACGAAAGCGGAAGGATAACCGTTAGGTGCTTGCCTTAACATTAAATGATTAGTATGCATTTAATGTTAAGGCATAATGAAGGAATTAAAAATGTTAAATTCAATGTAATGACAACAATTTTAATTAAAATTATTCGAAGTTGAGCCTTATTCTTACTGGGACACCCAACATTAATTACTTTAATGGTGTATACAAAATCATTCGATTACATAAAGTTTAGGCCATTACTGTAAAATAAAATGGGTAATCGAGAAGTCTCGTTTTGTTTATTTATCAATTCAATTGAGGGTTGTATTTTGTATGTAATTCTGCTCTAATAAAGTTTTCGAATACTGTCTCGAGTGTTTCATTTTGTCGCCTACTAAAAGTATTGCTTTCATCACTGTTATCATGCTCGAAGATAGGCATTATTAGATATTTAATGCAAAACGTGTCATGTGTCGATTCCGGTCATAAAGCGGTTAATAAAAGCCAATAACCAAAATTGACGCAAAATGACCTTGAGTTTTTTTTTACCGCTGCCATCAACAACCAAACCTAGGTTATTGAGTGTAACATAATATATTAAGCAAAAGTCATTATATGATTGTTTAACCTATCATCATTCTGAACCGAGTTATACAGTTATGCATATATTTGCATGGTGGTAGGGCATTTTGCGGATGCCCGTTTGACCAGCTACCACCCTCAAGTAGAAAATCTGTCGCCAAGCACCTAACGGTGTGTTCCGGCAGCTGTCCTTGAAAGCCAGTAATTCTAGGTTACCCTGAACAACATCTTCAACCACATCATCACTTACCATCAGGTGAGATAGTGGTCAAAAGCTAATCTATCAGACAAATACAAATTTGAAAATAAATAAAAATTCGGTCCATCTGAGCCATCAGATAAACTCAGTCAATGCGACAGTCTTCCTGGGAATCAAAATGGATTCAACCTTACAGTGGGATCCACATATACATGATGTATCCGGAAGACTTAGTTCTGCTGCATATGCAGTTTGTAAGATAAGACAGCTAACAGACGTAGCTACTGCACGGCTAGTTTATTTCGCGTACTTCCACAGTATTATGTCGTATGGTGTATTGTTGTGGGGAGCTGCTGCTGATAGAGACAATCTTTATATTACAAAAGCGAGTAATTCGAGGCATACATGAAATGGATCCTAGGAAATCTTTGAGGGATGTATTTATAGAAATTGATATTTTAAATTTACAGAGTCTGTAATATATTTGAAAATATTAGGTATGTTCGTAAAAATATGAGTTACTTTAAATTAACCAGTGACAACACTAGGAATATAGATAAAATAGCTGTGCCAGGTTTTAGATTAGCAAAGACAAAAAAATATCCTCTTACGTAGTCCATAGTCATTTATTCATATATCAATACACGTCAATAATACATTTTTATACAAAAATAACATTATCAGCTTGTATAGCTTGAAATACATATAAAATAAAAATACAATTAAAGAAATTATAATAGTAATAAAATGAAATAATATTAAATAAAAATAATACAAAAACCATATGTACGACATGTACATTCAATATTGTAAGTATGTCATTAGGTAAATTAATTGTTTATGTCAATGAGTTTACAAGTAAAAAAGTATAAAATTAAAATATTAAACATTATGTACAATTATTATTTTTAGATGTCAAGAATTCATTATAGCTGTAGAATGATTGACTAAGTAGCCAGCGTTTGAGCCTCGTTTTGAACACATTCAAACTTACCGCTAGTTTAACATCATTTGGGATTTGAATATATACTGCCGGGCCCATGACGTGTGTTAACTTGGCAGACTTAACTAGGGAGCAGGACTTGCTAGCCAACACTCCCCTATTTCTCGTACAATAAGAGTGAGTATCGCCTAGTTTTACGTACCTATCTAGGTTCTGCCTCACGAATACCCCGGTAATTTGGTATGTTGTGTTTTTTATAATAAAGTTCCCAAACATAAGTTAGCGCGTCACTGGCCAGTTTCCTTACGTGTCAATTTCACTATTTCGCCAGTTTACTCCTTAGACAGTTTCGGTAATTAGTCAATTTTGCCAGTTAAGCATTTTCTTGATTCTTCAGTTTCCTGCTTCGCTAGTTTTGCTAGGATGTCGGTTTCGAGAAATGGCCTATTTTACGATCCGCTAATTTCTTTTTTTAACTTCGCGAATCGGACGTACTTATTACCCATTCGTCAGTTACGTTAGGTAGACAATTCGGATAGTTGCTATTTTTGAAATCTTTGTATTCATTAACTAATGACTCGTTAATTCACTAGCTTTCTAGTCTACTTTTTGTCGGTAGATAAGTTAGGTTGTCAACTGCACCTAAATTCGTCTGTGGGGAGCTCACTGGTTGCCACGATATTAAGATCTCTGACAAATTATAATTCGTCTTCATTCGAAGTAAAGTAATAAAAGATTTTTTCTGAGTTTCTACTAATTTCTATAGAATAACTAGGCTGTTCTATAGAACATTTTATTTCCTTAATAAGGTTAAGTTTATTATGTTAATAAAATGTTAGAAATCAAAATTTGTGTGATTTTATTTATTTATAAAAAATATATATTAGTCTTATTGGTACAGTCAGTGACAAAAACAATTAGAGCGACAAAGGTAGCTATAAATTTTGACATTTAAAAAAAGATGACATAGATATTCAACAGAGATTATTATAAAACCTGTTTAGATTCCAGATTTGCCTAGCCAGGCATGAAAAGTAGCAGAGTTCTTCTACCTAGACAATCTGTCGATGAACCTAAAATGTCCGCGATACGCGGAGCTAAAATTAAAACTAAATAACATGTAACTTTCATGAAATTATTTGTGCTTTCAACCACGCCACGGTAATATTATCTATACAGTATTGTAACTCGGCTCTGTCTTCGAAATAAGTACCTACAGCCGCGCTGTACGTAAACATGCGATAGGGCTGCCCGCCTCCAGCATTCCTACTTTGTGTTTCTATTTAGTTTTTTGTAAATATACTTTTTTTATATAAAGAAATAAAATACTCTGTGAATTGAAGTGTTCACTAAAATGCGTGTTGTTTCCTTGACTAGTAGGTAGATTTAATCAAAAAACCATGTTTATGTTTGAATAAAAATCGTTCTTAAAAATTGGCGACCGAAAAATATTTGTGAGACGTACGAAATGCTTTATTATTATATTTTAAAGTATTAAAAATCCACATTCTAATAACTACCTGTAATATTATCATAACTTGCTTATAACTACTACCGATTTCACTCGTGTCAATCACTTTCCTTCACTCTATTCACTTTTTTTATTAATTGAGACATTTTTTTTCGCGGGATAAAAGGAAATACTTGTCCATTAGAAAGACACACATTATGTACCGTCAACTATATGTAGACTAATATATGAAAAACACGGGTGTTTGAGCGTGAACTTACTATGAGTCGATATCGCTATCGACAATGTTTCGGCTTCTACCGGAAGCCGAAACATTGTCACATCAGTGTGAAGCGTGACGCGACCGCGGCGGACGTACCACACTCAAAATCCTGAGGAAGGCTTCCGGTAGAAGCCGAAACATTGTCGATAGCGATATCGACTCATAGTAAGTTCACGCTCAAACACCCGTGTTTTTCATATATTAGATATAAATATGAGCGTAAGTTTTTATAATATGATATATGTAGACTATAAAATAATTTTACTTACTAGTAAGTAAAATAATTTTACTTACTAGTAAGTAAAATTATTACATAGTATTACCTTTCAGTTAGGTACCAGGTAATCTAAAAAAAATTATCTCTGGATGCGTTTTTGACGAATTCGTGTAACTAAAAACAGCACAATATATCTTACTCGTCATATTTAATATGTACTTCAACTTATTTTTGGTGCAAAAATCGTGCGGTATTTGTGTAAAACAACAAACCATTCGCTCGTCACTGCGGCGTAGTCACGACACTCGAGACTGTCTGCGGTACGAGCGCAGGCCGAGATCGAGGCGCGTAGGTATAACTCGCGTTTCGTCCGTTTCTATGAAGTTGAAATACTGTATAGATAACATTACCGTGCCTACGCTTTGGGTACATAAGCTACTGGCCAGTTTGCATAATCTAGTACTCACGCGCAGGAAGTGATACACGACAATTTCTCCTCAAGGTACCTCTAAGGCACAGTACTCGACAGTGATCACGGCAAACAATTATTCACCAAAAGTTTATGCACACACTTCAAACTTAATTACACACACTAATTATAGAGAACAACAGAGAGACAGAGAGGCAGCACCAGCCACCACTTTCAGTATCAAGGTGTGACGGACACAGGGACGATACATACCTACCTATCTACCACACCGCCGACAGACGCGCTAGACCCCACCCGCATCGCACGCACACAAGCATATCCCCAATAACACGTACGCTATATAATATAACGCAGTGCGGACCGCGAATAATAATCTAATATAAGAATAAATAAGCTGGCATTTGCTCGAGGCTCCCGCGGTGAACGGACGTGTGACCGGCACGTGTGCTATGCGGATGACACTCTTCTCACCGCCCAGGGAGGACACTTCAGAGAGGCGGCGAGTCTGGCCTCGGCCGGCGGATCCCTAGTCGCGGGAAGGATCCGCCGACTAGGATTGAGGGTGGCGTTGGAGAAGACCGAGGCCGTGTTTTTCCACGGGCCTCGGCAGCGCATTCCCCCTGACACCCACATTGTCGTGGAGGGTGTCAGGATCGAGGTGAAGATATTTCATCTGGGCCTAGTCCTTGACAGCAGGTGGCGCTTCGGGCCGCACTTCAGCGGGCTGTCGACGCGCCTGCTTAAGGTTGCGGGCGCCCTCTCGTGGCTCCTTCCAAATGTGGGGGGGCCAAGGGCACGATGCCGGCGCTTGTACGCCGGCATCTTGAAGAGTATGGCCCTATACGGGGCCCCGATCTGGGCGGACTGCCTCCAAAGGAGGGAGAACGCTACTTCACTCCGCAGGCCCCAAAGGGCCATTGCACTGCGGGTGGCGAGGGCTTACCGATCAGTGGGTTTTGCGGCGGCGTGCGCTCTGGCTGGCACCCCTCCTTGGGAGCTCGAGGCGGGAGTGCTCGCCAGAGTGTAAGAGTGGACGGCGGGGCGCAAAGCCCGCGGGGAATACCCCGCCTTGGAGGAGCGAGAGGCCGTCCGGCGTGAGGCGAGGGAAGCTGTCGTCCATCATTGGACGGAGGACCTCGCCGCCGCCACTTTTGGCCGCCGTACCCTCGACGCGCTTGGGCCAGTCTTGCAGGATTGGTTGGGGCGGCCCCATGGCTTCCTCTCGATCCGTCTGGTGCAGGTGTTAACCGGGCATGGGTGCTTCGGCTCATACCTGCACCGGATCGGAAGGGAGGAAGCAGCAGCGTGCCACCACTGCCCCGCGGCGGAAGAGGTGTGCCCATCATGGTCCGACCTGCGCCTCAACTTGGTCGCAGTAGTCGGGCCGGATCTCTCGCTTCCCAGTGTGGTCAATGCCGTGGCATTGACCACACTGGGAAGTGGCAATGTTGGGGAGCGAGGGGGCCTGGGCAGCGGTCGCCTCCTTTTGCGAAGAGGTTATTTCACAAAAGGAGGCGGCAGAGCGCGCAAGGGAGGACGACCCCCTTGCTGCGCCTCTGCGTAGGCGAAGAAGGGGTGGGAGAAGGCGATTGAATAATCACCTTCCCCATCCCGGTGGTGAGTAGCGAGAGAAAGGCGTGGGGGCGTCTTCTCTCGCATTGCACATACTCACCACCTCTGTCGGGCGGGAATGGCCACGCATTCCTGGTCATTCCCGAGCCCCTCCCGTAGGGAGGGGCGTGTAGGCCCCGCTGCAAAGCGGGCGGTCGTCGGCGGAGGACTGGACGTAAAGGCTCTGCCAGTCTCCAAGTCCTCATCCCTACAGACGATGCTGGAATGCCGCTGGGTCGTTTAGTGGGTATACCGGTCTTCTACCGGGGAGTCCCACATAACCCCCCCATCCCCCAATGGGGGGGTATGCGTAACGCATTTTTCCCAGCGTCAAAAAAAAAAGGGGTACGCCCTAAGCAACCTATGTGGAAACTCGAAATACATATTCATGTTATATAAACCTGTTATTGTGCGTTTCCTTGGATCTTCACCCAGGCCAGCTAGCCGAAAGGGTCACCCACGTCACAAAGGTTCTTCTTCTTCTTCTTCTTCTTTAGATGGCTTTTAAACGCAGCTTGGCGTTTTTCTGCCAGTGTCAGAGTGTGGCCAATGTACGGTAATAATAATAAAGAATGCGCGGTTAATTAATAAAAAAATAATTAGGATTATGTAGCTAATAAAGTAAAAATAAAGGTTTAGAAGTATTTAAAAACTAATAATAACATCTATAAACGAATATTATTGGACTTTATAAAATTACATAAAATATTTATAAACGGTGTAAAGACATATGAGAGAAGACATTTGAAGTTAACAGGTCTAGGGATATCAGGACTTAAAACATCATACAGAGAATAAGATAACTTAGGACAGCAAAAGAAAATATGATCTAATGTTCCATCTTCAAGGCCACATTCACAAAGAGAATGGTCCCTGACCCTAATTTTGGAAAGGAAAACTGGTGAGCAAACATGTCCTAGGCGCGATCTGATTATTGTAGAGGTAACCATTTTATTAGACTTTTTATATTTAAAAAACCATGGCTTAGTAGGTCACAAAGGTTAAGAACAAATTATCGTAATAAGTAGACATCTTTCAAAAATCAAAGTGTAAAGATAATTCTTCATAAAGGTTATTTCCACAAAAGTCTATCCACAGATCACAAAGCAAGTACGAGTAGATGGCGCCACCGCGAAGTTGTATTCGGAAAAAAAACCGTTATCGTATCAGATAGGGAACATTAAACACTGAAATTAGTTTTCTATACCTAAGTAATCAGGTCGTGACTAAATCTAAACTAACTGAACAACAAGAAAACTTGCGAATATGGGAAGTAACGACTTAAGGACATGACGAAACAGCAAAACTGACAATCTAAACTAACTGACGAACAAGGAAACATGCGAATCAGGAAACTAACTTAATAGAGAAATTGACAGTTTAGTGAATTTGGCAAATAAGGAAATTAGCGAATTCAGAAACAGTCTAATGAGTTAACTGGTGAATTAGTGAAATTGACGAGTAAGGAAACTGGCCAGTGATACGCTAACTCCCAAACATACCTATTACAAAATTTTAAAGGCACTTTAAAACAAAAGAAAAGAAATTTGACAGTTATTTAATAAAATGTTACGGAGAGAGAGATATATATAATAATTATTTGCAATATCGATCGGCCTTCATCTTGCTCCTCCTGTCGAGTAGGGTCTCATGCAGTGTCCCCTCGGTGCGCGCCCGCCGCAGCTCGACGAGGCCGCCATCGTTGACGCGGACCCGCTTGTCTTGGAACTTCTGGAATTTCTTGCTGAAATGAGGCGAGAACATTACTGGACACCTTCTACTGTTATTACCTATTTATATCGTTGTACTTATATATTATGTACTTCGTTTGTTATTCAATTAATGGTCGCTTTCATTACCTTTGCTCTTTCACGCTGACATCTAAATTAGTCTTGACTTACACCTGTTACAGCTCAAAAGTTTGTAAAGTCGGAAACTTTTGTCGGAGGTAAGTTTCAGAATCATCGAGCAATGTGTGTGAGTGCAGAGTGCTGAACGAGGAGGGGAGGTGAGTGGAGTGGAGTGGAGTAAGCAGTAGATAGGTAAGTAGGTACTGACACATAGTTGAGTTCGACCTCGGCCAGGTTCCCCCCCTCCTCCGGCAGGCTGGGCCGCGCCTCGAGGCGGTCGCGGCTGCAGCGGATGTGGCAGGTGGCGGCGGCGCCCGCTGACGTCACGCGCGCCACCACTGACTCCTCGCTCTCGCACACAGACATGAACTTGTTCATTGCACTCAGGATCGCCGTCTTGCCTGCCGAATGCAAACACTGTCACTCAATCACATTTTACTCTAATACTTCATTTGGCATGGTATCATTATAATTTTTAAGCGCTCGTGGCGGAGCTTGCCTAGTCACTTTTAACGCCAGGTCGCGGGATATACTGGGATGGCTTGCGAGGAAAAAAACAAAAAAAATTTTTTTTTCAAAACATTTATAATGATTGAAAGTTCTCGTTACTATACCTGTACTTACGCAAATTAGTCGAGCTTGTTGACCTCCTATATTGAACACATTTATATTATAATATCTTTAATTTTAAAATCTCTCAATAGTATAATCTCGTCAATTACTAGTACGTATTGACAGATTCCAAGCGACACGATGGTATTTGGTTCTTCGTACTCATACCTTATTGTCTGACTTGAAGTCATTTCCCATCACGGACTTCGTATTCAAGGGTATTTATATAACAAAATTGCATAAATAGCCATAACATTTCAATTTACACAATAAGGCCATATTGGCAATGGGCGAGAGGACACGGCATAAGGGGAACGCCATAATAAACCGTAGGTTTCCCTAAGTAATTTGTGGTTTCCCTAATTAATTTGTGGCCATAATTAGTACAAATTGTTAGAGCGTGTCCCGGCACCGGGCGGCCTTCGGGCCCACTTCCCAAAGACAGGAGGTGCTTGCGGTTCAACATTTTCGTTGTTATCAATCAATCAATCGTTTATTTTAGAAAAATCCATATTTTGTACATGTCAATAGATACTTAATTGAATAAGTAATAAAATTAAATAAATAAATATAATTAATTATGTCACACGAAGAATCACTTAACATTAAATTTCTCCACGACCGACCTCATATGTAGAATGTTCCAGTGACGCACCACGGGACATTGTATTTTATCTAAAATCGTATTTAGGACACTGTTGGTGCTGTCTCGCACGCGTTGTATCAAGGAATCCATCCTTTTCCTGACTTTTACTCTGAAGCAATCTGTGTTCGTTTCTATAAACATCCTCGATGCACTACAGTAGCGTGGCAACCCCAACAGCATCCTAAGCCCGTTATTATACTGGACGCGGAGGGCATTGAACGATTTTTTAGTGTAGTTGACGCTGCAGGTATACAAAGTTTGACAGTACGCCTTAAATAGGGTGATTTTAACCGCTCTTGTACACCTTGCAAACCTACGTGCCAACATGTTACACCTGACAGCCAATGCCCTACGCTCCCGCTCTATATCTAGGTCATCAGCCATATATGAAATGGACCCTAGGGAATCTATGAGAGATCTTTTTAAAGAAATTGATATTTTAACTTTTTTTTTACTGTATATATTTGTTAAAATATTATGTATGTTCGTAAAAAATTTAGCAAATTTAAATCAAACAGTGACAATCACGATTATAACACAAGGAATAAAGATAAAATAAAATAAAATAACGCACACAGAAAGAAAATTCAAGTTGCACTTGAAGAACATTTTGATAAAGAAAACTTACTACACAGATTGTGATTACTTAAACGACAAAAATGCTTGGACTGGTTCGCCTCTGCCAAGCTAGCGCCTGTCACCTACGTAATGTAATTTAATATTGTAATAATTTTACTATAAAGTATGTACTTAACACATTGTTAAAAAACATTTTAAAGAATGGCCCCGAGTTTCTTGCCCGTTCTTCTCGCTCTATAATTTTGTTTGCTGAACGTGGCAGTACAATGCAGTATATTTCAATATTAAAATTTGTAATTGACCTTCATAAGAGCGTCTTAGACGCCTAAATTGAATAAATGATTTTGACTTTGACTTTGATCAGTGAGATCCTCAGTGACCCAATGCCCCAGGTATTTAACTTTCGTGACTCTACTTAGTGGTACTTCTCCAAGTCTCACCGAAGGGACAGACTTGGGTGTTTTGTTCCCTGCCTTAAATACTAGTAGTTCACTCTTTTTAGAGTTATACCTGAGGCCGTGGTTCACCACATACCTCTCACAAATACCCAAAAGAACCTCGAGTGCCCTGCTCGATGGGCTCAGAAGAACCATATCGTCGGCGTAGCTGATATTGTTGACACTTCCCATCTATAGAACAGCCGACGCCAGCTCTGCTAAGCTCATCGATCAGGCCATTCATGTAAATGTTAAAAAGTTGAGGTGAAGTCAGGCCTCCCTGCCTCACTCCACACTCCAGTCCATATTCCGCTGAGTATGAGTCAGCCCATCTTACCATATTAGTTTGGTTATGGTACCAATACCTGAATACATTTATGAGTTCGGCAGGTGTACTGGTTTCATTCTGTAACTTATCCCACAAGACATTGTACGAGACCATGTCAAATGCCTTCGACAGGTCCAGAAAACATGCATACACTGGTGTTTTTTCTCATTGTGTAGTACTGCACAGTGTGCTTGAGTGTGAGAATAGCAGTTTCAGTCGATAGTCCCGGTCTAAAACCAAACTATTGATATAATATATGACTATATAACTGAGCCTCGTTTAGAATCATGTGCTTACTCATTTGGTGCTCAAGCAGACTGTCCATCCAGCACCTTTGCTATTACAATAAAGGATTATTATTATTAGTTATTTTGTAAGCTTATTCGCTAATCAGGTTAATGCAAATATAACAATGATACAATTAAACTTTGCTTGAAATATAAATTGATGGAGTATTAAAAGAGAGATTTGCGAGAATTAGTTTGCGAGTCTCACGAAAATTGGCGCATTTCTGACAAGCCTACTCTGAGCAATAAACCTGATAAAGCCACGTATTACCATTCCCAACTATTTATGTACATAAATGTGTGAAGATATACAAGAGTAGATCCTTGTCATAATAGCGTATAATTTTTGATGAAATTATTATAACCTGATTTTTATTCTAATGTGTTCAATAATGATAATTTAACTGATGTTTATCAATTCTGGTAAACCACGAGTTTTTATATAATCCTTTAATTTTATCTACACTTATATTATAAAGAGAAAATATTTGTATTTTTGTACGCAACGAATAAACTTAAAAACTAAAGGACCGATTTGGATGAAATTCGGTATGAAAATAGTTTGAGACATGGAGAAGGACATAGAATAGTTTTTATCCAACTGCGCATAAAGAGATTAATGGCTTTGGGCGATAACCGATTTACGCGCGAGCGGAGCCGCGGCCGGAAAGCTAGTTGAAGTATAACATAGTGGGGTTGTGGGTATCATATATACTTGTACTTTCGGTCGCCAGTCAACATACAAAAGGTTTACACTTTCTGGAGTAGACAATCAGATAGTCGTCGTGGATGTTTCAGCTGAAAAGGACGAACTATCCATATTAGAGAAATATTGCCAGTTATGTGGTTTATGTGCCTGCTCAATATATGTATGGGATATGCTACAAAGAAGAGCTCTGCCAAGTATGGATGCCGTGCATACCCCACAACAGCTTTTTGACTTGTTCAGCCTTTGAACTCCGTTGAATTCTTCATCACTCACCATTACGTGCAATTAAGATTAAGTGCACGTGCGATTAGACGCAAACATATCTCTAGAGTATACTTGTGAAATCTGCATCTTATGATGATCAATCCCAACTTTGAGATGCATTTATGAATAGGCCTTAGTTAGACAAACATAGAAGCCGGCTCACCATCTTCCCAGACGGGCTCCCACTGGTCCATCGGACCGACGGCGTCGGACCGGCCCGTGACCAGGCCGTCCTTGGAGACGCCCACGTACTTCCCGTAGCCCGACTTGAGTGCGAACTTGTTATCTCCCGCCGGGAAGGCCGTGAAGATCTCCTCCGGCGCGGGACCCTCGCCCTCGGCTCGCGGCGCGCCCACCGTGAACAGGCCGTTGTCGAGCGCAGACACGTAGCAGCCGCGCCCGAACTCGATGGCCACCGCGCCCGTCACGTCCGCCGCCCGCTCCACGCGCCACCACCCCCCGTGCCGCACGCAGTCCGAGTCCTCGGCGCTCTCTTCTGGACGTTCCTTCTTCTTGTGCTTGCGTTTCTTTGCTCTGAAATAATCAATGTGCATTATGTCGCATGACATTTACATTATATTACACTGCCACTTGCATGCCACCTAGGAATTAAAATGTGTTAAGCGATTTTTACGGTATAGCTAAAAAAAAAACTTTTTCAGCTATTACCGAAAATTATATTAAATTCTATAATCTAAAATTAGAGACGAGACGAATTCCTCAACATTCCCTGGTTTCTGAAACGCCAATTAGCGATAAAATTACCTAAAAGCCTAACAATACATTGGCAAACGCAGATTGGGTAGTTGAAAACTTAAGTAATTGTTTGTCAACGCTAATGTCATATCTCTTTTCGAATTATTCGAGCACAAAATTTTATATCCCGTGCGGGAATCGAACCTGTGTCCTCCGATTTCGTGCCGGATGTCTAATCCACTCGGCCACCTGGACACGCTCTTTTCGAGTCGATATTTTGTGCTCCAATAATATTACGTTAACCGTCAAGGCGGAAGTTGCGCGGCCATCAACCCTCGACATCTACTTAAGTAATTCAACTTATTGTTTTAAGTGTATGTCAAAGTGCATTTTGCTAATTTGCCAAAAACAACCAATTTTCTAAGATTCACATCTTGAAATTAGAGCTGGTCTATATAACATACAAAGGCAAATTAATTTTTTTTTTTTTCATTTCATAATGATTGCAAAATTTGCCCAACTGTTGTAATGTAATATATTAACTCAGATGAAATTACCTAGCATTATAATATACAGCATCGTCGAGCATCGGTAAGAACGCGCCCTATCATCACCTACATCTGACGAACTGTGAACTAGAAGTAGCCTAGGTATATGTTACTGCTAACAGTTGATAATAATGTCAACTCTATTCCATGGAATAGAGTTAAATATAATAGAATAAGAACGCAACAACTAGTTTAAAATAATGATAGATTTATTATGTATATGATTTCTTTATAATTAATCTGTCGGTACATAACAACGGACTCAATTTATTTACAAAATATCATTATTTGATATTGTCAGTTAAGCAGTAATCAATATATGTGTAGAGTTCAATTCGAAGTGCATGTTCCAGTTTGGCTAAAGATGTCTCTCACATCTCTTTAAGACGATTAAACAATAGAATCAGAGTTCAATTGGAAGTGCATGTTCCAGTTTGGCTAAAGATGTCTTTCACATCTCTTTAAGACGATTAAACAATAGAAGCAGAGTTCAATTGGAAGTGCATGTTCCAGTTTGGCTAAAGATGTCTCTCACATCTCTTTAAGACGATTAAACAATAGAAGCAGAGTTCAATTGGAAGTGCATGTTCCAGTTTGGCTAAAGATGTCTCTCACATCTCTTTAAGACGATTAAACAATAGAAGCAGAGTTCAATTGGAAGTGCATGTTCCAGTTTGGCTAAAGATGTGTCTCACATCTCTTTAAGACGATTAAACAATAGAAGCAGAGTTCAATTGGAAGTGCATGTTCCAGTTTGGCTAAAGATGTCTCTCACATTTCTGTAAGACGATTAAACAATAGAATCAGAGTTCAATTGGAAGTGCATGTTCCAGTTTGGCTAAAGATGTCTCTCACATCTCTTTAAGACGATTAAACAATAGAAGCAGAGTTCAATTGGAAGTGCATGTTCCAGTTTGGCTAAAGATGTCTCTCACATCTCTTTAAGACGATTAAACAATAGAAGCAGAGTTCAATTGGAAGTGCATGTTCCAGTTTGGCTAAAGATGTCTCTCACATCTCTTTAAGACGATTAAACAATAGAAGCAGAGTTCAATTGGAAGTGCATGTTCCAGTTTGGCTAAAGATGTCTCTCACATCTCTTTAAGACGATTAAACAATAGAAGCAGAGTTCAATTGGAAGTGCATGTTCCAGTTTGGCTAAAGATGTCTCTCACATCTCTTTAAGACGATTAAACAATAGAAGCAGAGTTCAATTGGAAGTGCATGTTCCAGTTTGGCTAAAGATGTCTCTCACATCTCTGTAAGACGATTAAACAATAGAATCAGAGTTCAATTGGAAGTGCATGTTCCAGTTTGGCTAAAGATGTCTCTCACATCTCTTTAAGACGATTAAACAATAGAAGCAGAGTTCAATTGGAAGTGCATGTTCCAGTTTGGCTAAAGATGTCTCTCACATCTCTGTAAGACGATTAAACAATAGAAGAAGAGTTCAATTGGAAGTGCATGTTCCAGTTTGGCTAAAGATGCCTCTCACATTTCTTTAAGGCCCTGTTTTAGTTAATCAGTAGGCAAATTTAGCGTGCGAGAGTTGCGGGCTATTAACACTACGTAGCGCTGCGCTCTAGTCGCACAGCGCGCGTCAGGTCGCTCGCTCGATGTCCCCAGTCGCACGCTATTAGCGTCACAGTGTAACTAAAATAGTTGATCAACTTTAGGTATCTGCCTTCAATTTCTTCACCAAAAATCCAATTCAACACAAAAGCTTAAACAATATTGCCAGTTCATCGACTTTGACAGATATAACTCTGACTTATTGAAAAATCTTGAGAATCTTGACTTTTACATCTTAAAAGCAAAGAACACAACCACTGACATACAAAATGCCCCTGAAAAGAAAGTAAAGTGTAAAATTCAGAATAAGGTTTTTTTCGCCGTCGCATCAGATAGCTGTCACACGAGTTAGAGAGTTTTGTGTTTAAATTAACTGTTTTGAAGCCTTTTTTAGGCATAAAAACTTCACATATCCAAGCTGGAACATCGGTGTTAAATAACAGGTGTTGGTTTAGTGTAAAACTGGTAAGTAGTTGGGTTTAACATAGTTGTTTGTATTACTAATTCCTAGAGGAATCCAATATGGATCCTCTAGATCCCGTACCCCCTGATCCTCCGGACCCCTGTCCTTCTACATCTGCTGCTACCCCTACGGCTACAAAACGTCGATCTGACGATGATCAAGAACAAAGCCTAGCCAAAAAAACTATTGTAGATACAGAATGGCAGTAGCATCAAGTCAAAACATATATATGCACCCCATACTAGTTGTTGGCATTAAATCATACTTGCCTACTGACAATGGACCTTTTATTGTTCACGTTTCCCGAACTGAACCAGACCCCGCAGCAGGAACGACAATTCGTCCAATTAAGTTTGGCCAGTTTCTCTTCAGAAACAAAGTTAAAAATATTTGTCCTGATGGCGTGAAGAAAGTGGGTAGGAATATAATCTCGGTTGAATTCCAAACTGCTGTAGATGCTAACAAGTTCCTTGATAACCAGATTCTAGATATGTGTAAATACAAATCCACTATTCCTACATACAACATTACTAAAATGGGCATAGTTCGTCAGGTACCTGTCGATGTCTATGGATGAATTTGTGGAGTCACTGGTCATCCCCACTGGGTGTGGAGAGGTCCTGAAAGCTAGGAGACTCAACCGTAAAGTTATTAATGAAGGTAAGCCATCATGGGTCCCCACCCAGACTGTCGTAATAACTTTCCAAGACCAATGCCTCCCTGCTAGAATTTTCTCTTACCATACTTCTCTTCCTGTAGAACCATATCAATTCCCAACAATTCAATGTCAGAATTGTTGCAGATTTGGACATGTAAAGGCAGTTTGTAGATCCAAACCAAGATGTTTCCGATGCGCTCAACCACATACAGGAGATACTTGTGATGTTGAGGAGTGCAATGCCTCTTGCTTGCACTGTTCTGGTCACCACTTTGCCAACAACAGGAACTGCCCGGAGCAGGGCAGGCAGAGATCTATAAAACTATTAATGTCGCAACAAAACATGTCTTATGATGAAGCAGCACTTCAATTCCCCAAGGCGTTAAGACCATATGCTGAGGTAGCATCAGCTACACCCTTTCTAATTAATCCGTCTCAGCTACCTTCTTCCCACAACACCCAAGTAGTAATCCCCTTCACCACGTCTCACAGAAAAACAGTGTTCCCCGCCCCACGTACCAGAACCCCATCAGGAAAGTCCTTTGACAGAGCTGCCCATCAAGCTATTGTGGGTGATGAGCCGTCAACACTTCCAAATGGTTATGCTTTATCTCAAGCATCTAACTCTAATCCTTCATATCAAGAGGACAGCCTCCTAGATGTCCTCCTGACTTTATTAATCAGTATTATATCCAAAAATAACTCCTTACCGTCCAACGTTGCTCACAAACTTACCCAGATTATTTCCTTAACCAACAATAATGGATCCAGTATCCATCCTCTAATGGGATTCGAAAAGCATTCGTCAAAAGAAGCATGAGCTTCTCTTCTTAATAAACAAATTCCGCCCGTCAGTCCTGGCCATCTCGGAGACATGGTAAGTCCCTGGATCACATTTCCGTGTTTCAGGGTACTCCTGTTTCCGGGATGACAGGGCTGACGGGTATGCTGGTTGCGCCTTACTTGTAAGGCGCTCACTGGCGTATTCCCAAATCCCTCTTCCCCCTATTTCCCCCCAAATTAATATTGTAGCGGTTAGAGCCTTTGATATTTCCTTCATTTCAATTTACACCCCACATCCTCAACCAAGTTTAATTCCAGACATCTTATATGCCATATCATCAGTCCCACCTCCTATTCTCTTAATGGGCGACTTAAATGCTCATCATATCTCATGGGGATCTAGTCATAATACTGCTTTTGCCTATGCTCTCCTAGAAATGTTCGATGAAGCAAATCTCTGTGTCTTAAATAATG
This sequence comes from Plagodis dolabraria, assembly GCA_963854805.1. NCBI lineage: Eukaryota > Metazoa > Arthropoda > Insecta > Lepidoptera > Geometridae > Plagodis > Plagodis dolabraria. Next base: position 1,137,695 of record OY978452.1, on the reverse strand, counting down.
GATCTCCCACAAGAAGAGTACTACCCAACCAAAACCCAAATAGCCCAGTGGATCTCTCCATCTGCTCTGCCTCCTTAGCATCAGTCCTGTCTTGGAATGTTTTGTCTAATGGTTATGGTAGTGACCACTACCCTATTATTATCACAGTGTGTGACCAAGTAAGACCGACACACAACTTCTCCCCTTCCCTCAAATATAGATTGTCTAATGCTGATTGGTCATCTTATTCAACTTGTCTTGACAACAAACTAAAATCCCTTCCGACTATAGATAACAACAATTCCATAGAATGCTACGATAAATTTGTAAACGCCATTATTACTACTGCTGATGAACAGTTTCCCCTTAAAGTAGCTCCTGATTTTATGGTCTCCACTCCTTGGTGGGATGCTGAATGTACAGCCGCCATTAGAGCAAAGAACATGGCTGAACAGACATATAATGCTTCTATGACTAGACAAAACTTCCTCAAATACCAGAAATGTGCTGCCAAAGTCGTGAGATTGCGTTCAAAGAAAAAGAAACAAAGTTGGATTGGATATTGTGAACACCTGTCTCCTCGAACCCCTGCAACACTAGTTTGGAAACAAATCAAACGTTACAGGGGATCATACTCATGTGAGGATAAGACTCAAAATGATCCTACATCATGGACTGAAGCATTTGCTGATAAACTTGCCCCTCCATATGTACCAAACATAGATTCTATTCCTACTTCAGTAAACTCCATTCCCTCCACACAATTTGATGGCCCTTTCACATTCTATGAGCTCCAACTTGCACTTGACGGTTTATTGGACTCATCACCTGGGTGTGATGGGATTCCATACTCTTTTATTATAAATGCCTCTAATGGAATGAAGGACTACTACTTAAAACTAATTAATAATTTCTATATTAATGGAACTATACCATCACCATGGAAAACTCAAGTAATAATCCCAATACTAAAACCTGGCAAGAACCCATCAGATCCTAACAGCTATAGACCCATAGCGTTATCCTCAGTGCCAGTTAAAATTGTGGAACACATGATAAAACACCGCCTGGAGTGGTTTGTAGAGAACAGAAACTTGTTAGCAAAAACACAGTTTGGATTCAGAAAAAGCATGAGTACTACAGATAGCCTTTCAATATTGACAACTGATATACGCACTTCCTTTTTCAACAAAGAATATTTAGTGGGGGTATTTCTCGACATTTCTTCGGCATACGACAATGTCCTTCTTCCAGTGCTCAAATATAAACTTAGACAGTTGAGTATTCCTGAGAGGCTAGCACATTTTGTATGCAATCTACTCATGGAAAGAACTATTTTAATTAAGTCCCTTAACTCCTTCCTTTCACCAAAAACTGTTTGGAAAGGCTTACCACAAGGGTCAGTTCTCAGCCCATTACTATACAGTCTTTACACATATGACTTAGAACACTCAGTTTCCCCTTTCTGTCAAATATTACAATATGCTGATGATCTGGCCCTTTACATATCAGAAAAGAATATTGATAATGCATCAATCTGCCTGAATTCAGCTCTTAGACACCTCTCCGATTAGTTACATTGTCATGGATTGTCCTTGTCTGCTTCTAAAAGCAGTGTAGTCATATTCACAAAAAAAAGGCTAGTCCCATCCATCTTAATTAGTGTAGATGAAGAAACTCCCCTAGAACCTAAAGTAAAATTTCTTGGTGTATGGCTAGACAGCAGATTAACAGGTTCAGCTCATTTCAACTATATTAGTAATAAATGTGAAAGAAATATTAATATTCTCCAATCATTATCTGGTGTCTGGTGGGGCTCTCACCCATTCACACAAAAATTGCTATATAATGCGTTAATACGAAGCCACATGGATTATGGCACATTTTTATTGGACCCCTCAAATAAATCTGGCCTTGAAAAAATTAACAGAATCCAGTCAAAATGTTTACGCAATATTCTCGGCGCAATGAGATCATCTCCTACAAGTTGAGTGTGTAGAACCTCCCCTTAGCCTTCGCAGACAGTTTCTCTCTGATAGATTCCTTTTTAAATTAGCTCAAAACTCAAACCACCCTGTTCTTCAAAAACTAGATTGTTTACTGACATTATATAACTCATGCAATAACTCCTCCTCTGAGGACTTCCCTTGTCTCCTTCGTAGCTATTTACAATTCACCCGTCTTCCTTAACCCCTCTTTCAGTACTCAACACCCTATGAAGCATTAGTTCTCAAACCTAACATAATTTTAAATTTTGGTATTGATAAAAACACAGTAGAAGCTAATAAGGTTTTCATAAATAAATTCTTCACAGAATACAAGGGCTGGACTCCCATATATACAGATGCTTCCAAAAATCCTGATAGTCCAGTTGGTGTTGCAGTTTGGATCCCATCTACAAGAATAATTTTGAATTATAAATGCCCTCCTACCACTTCCGTTTTTTCAGGAGAAGCCATCGCAATTCTGGAAGCCATCCTTTTTGCAATATTACATAATCTAAAAAAACTATCATATTTTCAGACTCGAAAAGCTGCCTCCAATCTATTCTTGCTAACCCATTTCGGTCCAAATCTAGATTCCCAATTATTTTAAAAATAAGAAATGCCCTTTTAGAATGTAGCTCTCATGGCATAAATATTATCCTTGCCTGGATTCCTGGTCACGCCGGTATAATAGGTAATGAATCAGCTGACTCCTGTGCTAAAAACGCCATCCATACAGGTTCTCAAGGACATTCCCAACTTTTCTCATCAGATATCTGTTCGACCTTAAAACCATCTCTAAAAAAAGCTTGGAACCAGAAATGGCAAATTTCTAGAACACTAAAAGGTAAATTCTATGGTGACATTCAACCTGAGATTCCCAATAAACCCTGGTTCTCAAAATTCCAAAAGGCTGATAAAGTGACAACTTCTACAATATGCCGTCTGCGTCTAAACCATTCCTGTAACCCAGTCTTCCTGGCCAAACTTAGGATTAGGGATAACTCCCTCTGTGAATGTGGTTTGGACGAAGGAAATGTGAATCACATATTCTTCTGTTGTCCCAAAATAAACTCTTCTCTCTACAATACTATCCCTAAAGATATCCCTCGTCCTTTCTCCCTCAAACGTATCCTCTCCTTAGTATTTACTCCCTATATATATATGTTATGTAAATTTATAAAGAAAAATAAAATAAAGCTATAAATTAACTGTACTTATATTATATAACTTAACCAATAGTTGTTCCCAGGTGTTCTATATTTTCCCTATATATAACATATTTGTGTTAGTGTGTATATTTGTGATTGTGTTCGTCCAGTAGTTAGATCAACTAACATCTTATATTTCAGTACCAATTTCGGCTTGGCCAGTTCTCACCGGACATAACTCATTAAAACCAAACAATCTCCTTCGTTTGATGGTCTATCTAACCACGTGACATTGGCGAAATTGTGGTGGTGTCCACAGAAGCCACAAAACAAGAGTTGAAGTTGAAGTTCAGAATAAGCCCTGGGTAAAAGAAAATTGCTATTAAAAAGGAACTTTGGGATATATACAGAACTTCTGGCTTAGAAGAAGACTATAAAAAATATCATGAAGTAAACAATAGATGTGTTGCACTAACTAGGCAACACATCTATTTGAAATTATAAAGACATTAAAAAATTTAAACATTAAGAGCACTGAAGACTTGAGGGGTATGTCAGTTAAAGTGGCAGAATCTAATAATTTGCATTATTGCACCATATTTAAAAACAATATACAATCTTTGTGACGATAAAGGAAACTTCCCCGACTTAATGAAACAAAGTAAAATCACTCCAATTTTGAAGTCTGGGGCTACATCTGACCCTTGCAATTACAGTCTTGCATGGTTAAGAATTTCTGCAATATAGTTTTATTCACAGATGATACCTCCCTGATTTTTAAAGTAGATAGGAAAGATAGTGAACTTATTCATGTAAATAATGTATTGTCTATGATCTCTAAGTGGTTTGCGGCTAATAATCTTCTCTTAAATTCAAAAAAGACCAATTGTTTAAAGTTTTCTTTACCAAAAGTTACTTATGTTGAACCAAACATTAAGGTTGGCCTAGATAAACTTTCTTTTGACAATGCAACAGTCTTTCTGGGAATCAAAATGGATTCAACTTTACAGTGGAATCCACATATACATGATCTATCAGGAAGACTTAGTTCTGCTGCATATGCAGTTCGTAAGATAAGACAGCTAACAGACGTAGCTACTGCATGGCTAGTTTATTTCGGGTACTTCCACAGTATTATGTCATATGGTGTATTGCTGTGGGGAGCTGCTGCTGAGATAGGGACAATCTTTATCTTACAAAAGCGTGCAATTCGAGCCATATATGAAATGGATCCTAGGGAATCCCTGAGAGAACTTTTTAAAGAAATTGTTATTTTAACTTTACCAAGTCTGTATATATTTGAAAATATTATGTATGTTCGTAAAAAATTGCGCAAATTTAAATCAAACAGTGACAATCACGATTATAACACTAGGAATAAAGATAAAATACCAGTGCCAAGTTTTAGATTAGCAAAGACAAATAAAAGGTCCTTCTTAGGCAATTGTGTACGGTTTTATAATAAATTGCCCAAACATATTACAACACTCACAGAAAGAAAATTCAAGTTGCGTGTGAAGAATATTTTGATAAAGAAATCTTACTACACAGTTTGTGATTACATAAACGACAAAATTGCTTGGACTGTTTCGCCTCTGCCAAGCTAGCGCCTGTCACCTACGTAATGTAAATAAATATTCTAATAATTTTACTATATAGTATGTACTTAACACATTGTTAAAAAACATTTAAAAGAATGGCCCCGAGTTTCTTGCCCGTTCTTCTCGCAGTGGCTCTATAATTCTTGTTTGCTGAACGTGGCAGTACAATGTAGTATATTTCAATATTAAAATTTGTAATTGACCTTCATAAGAGCGTCGTAGACGCCTAAATTGAATAAATGATTTTGACTTTGACTTTGACTTTGACTTTGACAACAGAGAAGCGCGTATGAAGCTCAAATATTGGTATATGGGGAAAAAGCTTTTAATTCTTACATTCGTAGGTGTAGCTCATCCAAAGTCAGCATTCCTCCAGCCATTAGAAGTCCTAATGGAGACCTTGTAACTAAACCTGATATATAGGCAATGTATTCGCTGATGAATTCCAAAAAGCATACTCAGAAGAGCCAGTCATGACTCAACATATTGACATAACTGCTGCTGCCCGCATAGAAGAAAGCTTATCCAATAAATCATTTATTGTTAAAGATGTTGAAAAAACCCTTCTGAACCTGAAAGATCACTCTTCCCCTGGACCAGACAAAATACCAAGCTGCATTCTTAAAAATTGTGTTAAGATCCTTGCTCCAGCCCTCGCCATCTTAATGAACAACTTCTTTGAAAATGGGTACCTACCACAAGACTGGAAACATGCCATAGTGACCCCTATCTACAAAAAAGGAGACATGATCCAACCTAGTAACTTTCGCCATATTAGCCTCACTAGCATTGTTATTAAAATTGTGGAAAAGATTATAAATAACAGGCTGACTGAATTTCTTAATAAAGAATGCATAATATTGGTAAAACAACATGGATTTGTGGATAAAAGGTCAACTGTTACAAATTTTCTTTCCTGTGTACATCCATGGGCGAAAGAATTAGATAAAAAAAAACCTGTTGATGTCATACACTTGGATTATATAAAAGCACGTTCAAAACGTGCTTTTGACAAAATACCCCATAAACGACTTATAATGAAATTGGAGCACTTTGGAATACGTGGTGCCTTACTTACCTGGATAGAAAACTACCTTTCAGACAGAACATTCCAAGTTAGAGTTGGTAACTCCTTATCATATGAGAAACAAGTCCTAAGTGGTGTACCGCAGGGATCAATGCTCGCTCCGACTATGTTTGGAATATTTGTAACTGACCTTATTAAACTGATAGATTCTTAATCAACCTTCTTTGCTGATAATGGAAAATTCTTCAGTAACCCACTAGTCAGCTCTGGTCAGTTACAAGAAGACCTTAACTGAATACAGGGTTGGACCAAAGACTGGATCATTAGTCTGAACTCATCAAAATGCAGTGTCTTGCGCCTAGCCATTTCTAATCCCAGAGTCGCATACTACCTAGAAGGCAAAGCAATTGAACCAGTTACTGTACAAAAAGATTTGGGAGTACTTATCACTGGTAACTCTAAATGAGAAGAACACATCACCACAACAGTTAAGAAAGCTAAATCACTTGTATATGTTATACGAAAATCATTTCAAATAATGACTTTGGAAGTATTTCCTAAGATCTATAAAACCTACATAAGACCTCTGCTCGATTATGCCTTTCAGATATGGAGTCCCTTTTTTCATAAGGACATAAATTTGTTAGAAAGTTTGCAAAGGAAAGCCACGAAGATACCACAAGCTTTAAGAATTCTAGGTTAGCCTGAACAACATCTCCGACCACATCATCACTTACCATCAGGTGAGAAAGTGGTCAAAGGCTAAACTATCAAGCATATAAAAAAAAAAAAGAAAGAAGAAAATCTTATTCGGACAGACTGCACGCATTGCGCCTCACTACACTAGAAGAAAGACGTCTTCGTGGTGACCTTATTGAAACATACAAGATCATCACGCACAAATACAACTTGCCATCTATTCACGAAATGTATGTAGTCAAAGAAATAATAAGGTCAACCAGAGGAAACCAGATTAAAATAGCTCGAACACTTTCAAGTATGACAATTGCACACAACTTCCTTAGCAACAGAGTGGTGCTCAATTGGAACCGATTGCCAAATGAAATTGTGTCTGCCAATACTGTTAACTGTTTTAAAAACCGGTTCGATAACTGGCTACGAACCAACAAACTAACTCTAATAAGTGAACACCCAAAGTGAACTTAATGACTTTCGATACTGTGTGATATAGACATATCAGCAATTATGCTGCTTGTCTATAAACAAATAAATAAAATATACTGAACAAACCTGCGTTTTTACTTCTTTTCGCAGTTTATTATATACTAGCTTTCAGGGCGCGGCTCCGCCCGCGCGTCTGTCGGTGATCGCGCAAAAACATTAACCTCCTTTTTTCGCAGTTGGATAAAAACTATCCTATGTTTTTTCCCGGGTCTCAAACTATTTCCATACCAAATTTAATTCAAATCGGTCCAGTAGTTTTGGCGTGAAAGCGTAACAGACAGACAGAGTTACTTTCGCATTTATAATATTAGTACTGATTACTGATTTTTACTCCCGCAAAAGTAATTGATCTTTGATCATGACCTGTGCGAGGTCGCGGTGGTATGATGTGATCTTTTCGTCGACTAGCTAGGTTGTGTATTTGATAAATCTTAGTGATTCTGTATAATATGCATTTTATATAAATTATCATAGAGGTACCTACTTTGGCTTGTCTCCTTTCAAAACTAATTTTCCTCTCTTCACAGCGGCGTATTCATCACCCATGTTGTAATAAGATATTCTTTAAATAAAGTTAATATTATTATATGTCCTATGATGAGTGTTTAGAGGATGAGTGTACACTTCTCAGCGATAATTAAATTGTTGAGAATGTTTTGGTGTCAAACGATATAGTACCTAGTTCTATTATTACATTATGTACACATGAACAATTTGAATAAGATAAATTATGTGGCCGCGGCTATTTACCCGCAGTAATTTTGGCACAGACTAAAAAAACCTGTTCGTTCTTCAGTGTAATGTTACCATTAATAGGAGCTTGAAATGATACTCAGTATTGGGCATGCAACTGGCTTGTAACCGTGAATGGGACGCTTTTGCAAAGCGATTTATTACCTATGTACGTTTATCTATGGTTCGTGTTTGTGGTTTCAGGTTTGTTTACATATTTAATTCATTTACATACCTGAAGTTCTTTAAAATATATAAGATATTATATTATACCAAAATTGATTGTTTTAGAAATCATCCATCATGTCCGATCCCATATCAAATGTAAGTAAATCCAGTATAATATAAAAAAACGTCGTAATGATAACCTAAATACTGAGGTGAAAGGTTAACTGTTGCATTGTATATATGGTTTTAGTATATAGGAATCACTTCAAATACTAGCAATTTCCTTTTAATGAAGTGATGCTTTTATTCGTAAATGAAGGAACGCCCTCCTTAGCTCGAAATTGTCAGTTGAAAACGGTACTAGTGGTCAATGGTCACCCATAATAATTTAACCTATATGACCAATTCAGGCTAGTCCACTACATATCAACGTGTAGGTATAATTGTGATACACATACACAGTAAAATCGATACGAATGGTGACAAACCGGGTGGTGAAATCCAAACCTATATATAAACATTTGTAGATTTTGGTACATTCTTCAAATGTACCAAAATCAATGTACCGACATCTGCGATGAAATATAGGGTAGATCCCCGATCGGCGCTCGAAAACGGCACCATCAAAACAAGGCATAAATGGCGTAGTATGCCTTGTTTTGCTCTCAGTCGCGTGTGACCGCTCCAATCGTGTGACGTGTTACAATGCCGAAGTGTGCAGTTAAAACATGCAAGTATTATACGTTAAAAGTGCAAAACAAGGATGGCGTATCGTACTTTCAGTAAGTATTGAATTATTATCCATTTATTTGCATATTTACTAATATTTTTGTACATTTATTGGTATTTTTACTAATATTTTTCTTTATTTGCAACCACGCATTGTGTACGCATCTATCCCTTTCACTCTTGCTCGGACTTTGATGAGCAAAAACGAAACGAAACTAGTGCTTTAGAACAAGGCCGGTATGAAAGGATACGGAGTCGTCATTCACTTTTTATTTTTTTGTGCGTTACACTTTTGTAATATCTTTGAAATACTTCGTTTGTTTTAGTTTTCCACAAAATGAAATACAAAGGGAGAAATGGGGGTGTATCATATCACGAAACCGAGAGGAAGAATTTAATAAACTAAACACCTCTAGTGTAATTTGTTCGGAACATTTTTGTAAACAGGATTTGTATGTCACGAAGAAAAGATTTAACAAAATAAAAAAGACAGCCATACCAAATATACAGGTAAAGTTAAAATATTAACCCGCCGAGGATATGGTAGGGTCAATTTGACCGTGCTGATTTTATTTGATGTACAGTTTTTTTACCTGCAGTTGCATGCTATCGAACTTATCAGTAGCTGTAGTCATTGAAATACCCTCCCTTCTTCGCACCTCTACTTAGTCGGGTGGAACACGTGCAAGCAGGTTAACGAGCGCAAACGCAAATAGGGCAAATTTGACCGTCCCACAACTGCGACGTAGTACTTTTATGCCATTTTTCAAATTATTATTTCATTGATTTTTGTCGTAGTTTAGTGTTTTTGGTCAAAATGGACAACAAACGAACGGTTTTACTTAGGTCAAGTCTTTACCACAATGCTCAAATTGATGATACTGCACTGCTAGTAATTTATTTCGAGAAATCGGCATTTATATGTTTGTGTATAATATGTATAAACATATGTTTGTATCTTACGACGAGTATTTGCTTTCACAAATTTTGTTAAGGTTTATTAAAAACTACGAAGCCGTTGATAATCTTTACCTTAAATTTATTGTAAATTGAATAATCTATTCGTTATTTCTTAGCAAGGAGACTCAAAGAAAGGGGAGAACACAATAACATCTCGAGTTGTGATCGCATTATAATAAATATTATCAGTTGCCCGTTTGTAATTATGTGTCCTTATTGATCCATTTACCATTCTCGAAAAAAAAACTAAGCGACTCCACGCTTCCTAATTACTTTGTTCCTAGCGGTCGAGATAAGGTAAGTTCAAGTCCAAAATGATGTAACTCACATATTATTTGAGACGAATTTGTATTTTAGTGCTAACAATTAAGGTTCTTTTTACATTAAATATATTTTTAGATGTCTTGTTTTATTTCTGGGTATCATCATCCATAGAGCCAAAAATAATAGTTACAGAACTCTTACAAATGTTTTAACAACTCTACTACAGGGTATTAAGGTACATTATTGAAATGATATAATATCCACTTGTGGACTTTTTTATATTAGCTGGAGATGTATACATCTGTATAAGTACGCATTACCGCGGGGACACTGTTGAGGTTTGATTTTCATAGAGACTGTGTATCTATAGTATATTTGATTGAAGACCGACATTGCAAAACTTTGCTTGAGGGTATGGCTTTCGCAAATTCTGAGCAGGCATACGACAAATCATTTCAGGAGTTTAGCGCCACATATGATAGTTTTGATATCGTTAGTAAATTTGTAACAAGATGGCATCACTGCCGAGATTCATGGTCTATGTTTAGTCGTATGATACTTGATACTTGATAGGCGGGCTGTTTTCCGCACCCAAGCCGTCTGCAGCGGCTCATTGTGCGTGATGCCGGGTGGCGTGCGTTACTCCAGCCACCCGATGTCGTCGAGGAAGGCTAGCAGCTCGCTGACGCCGGTGCAGGCCTCCTTGACGGTCCTCGGTGCCCCGAGGAATTCTGCCCGTTGGGACGCTACGCTCACACAGTCGGTGAGCATGTGCGCAGCCGTTTCTTCTGCCTCCATGCACCCTCGGCACAGGGGGCTGTCTGTAACACCTAAAGTAAACAGGTGTTTATTAAGTGAGCAGTGTCCCGTGATAATTCCGACGATTCGCCGGAGTTGGTCACGTTTTAGGTTGCAGAGTCTTTTGGAGTATCTCGGGTTGAGATCCGGGAAAGCCTCCTTTGACTGCCTGCAATCAGTGATACTTGCCCAGTATTCCTGGTGTTTTAGTTTGGTTTTGTTTCGGATCCAGCCTCGTATTAGGCTGAACGGCAACGGGATCATTGGTTCCGGTCCTAGTGGACTAATGTTAGAGCCTCTCCTTGCTAGTTCGTCTGCCGCGTCATTGCCTCTGGATCCACTGTGCCCTTTAATCCATTGGAGAGTGACATGGTTATCTGTACTTACTTTTTCCAGTAGATAGTGACACTGTTTGGTGAGCCCTGATGTGTGCTCGTACCGTTGTAGAGCTCGTAGAACTGCTGTACTGTCAGAGAGTATCCTAATATTAAGATCAGATACCTTCCTTCTTAGTACTTTTAGTCGTATGTCTACTTACAATTTAGGTAAAACTACCAACAATAGACTCGAATCTTTGAATCAGAAACTAAAGCAGTCCATTAAAAATAAGCAGCCCTCGATGAGTTTTATGCGAGTTTGAAATCCTATATGATAAACATGCTAGATAAATTGTTCACTGCCGCGTTTAAAGATTCCACACATCGTAATAATCCAACAACTGATATTCGATCAGATATTACTGATCGTGTTTCAAAGACTGCCACTTATTTTGCTTTCAAACAGATTTTAAGTCAGATTTCAAAAGGTATTGGCTCGCAAGGTGCAAATGCTGTTTGTAGTCGACCAGATCTTGGCTGTTATTCAGTTACTATATTGCCTCACCATACTGCTTTGACTACCCTTGACACTTGCAATTGTAGCTATTTCACAAATTATAATTTGCCTTGTTGCCACATATTTGCAGTACGGGCTTATCTTAGTAAAGATATTTTTGATGAGAATTTAGTACCTCAACGATGGACTAAATCCCATTATTTAGCTAGTATAGAAAAATGTCGCTTGCCTATTTCTACTCCTGCTTCTAAAGCCCGAGCATTACAACTCAATAAAGAAACTGAGAGGTTTCTTGAGTGTAAACAGGTATGCAACACATTGCTGGAAATTCTCAAAACCTCGGAAAGTACTGAATATGATTATAGGCTAGGAGTATTTCAGAATTTAATGCAGCAATGGACAGGTCATGATGTAAGTCCCGTAGTGAGACCAAAGCCGCCCAGTTCTCATGCAGATATTTGTATTCCCTCACTGACCATTGACAGTTAACCAAGCACATACACCCAGTTAGCAATCTTAATAGCAATGTTCCTGGCGAGATAATCTCAAATATTGCTAGTTCCGAGACGTTCAAGACTGACAGACTACAAAATACCCTGAAATTGCCACTTCCTATAAGAGTTAAAGGTCCTGGTCGCAGTAAACTCACTGCCATTGGGCAAAAACGCCGAGCACCAAAACCTTCGCAAAGAGTTAAAAGTAAATATCTTATAACGGATTACTTCCCTACAGAACCGAAAAAATCTCGTGGCAAGCATTACCCTGACTCTGTTAATTGTAACGCTGAAACAGCGATGAGTGCTTGCAACGAGAAGACTTTGAAATCAAGTCTTTGTAAAATTTTAACTAGTAACGCTTGGTTAGATGACAGTATCATAAATGCAGCATCTACTTTAATAAAATATGAACATACAGGTATGGGAGGATTACAAAATCCAATTTTATCATCAGCTTCCCCTCCAATGTTGAATATATGTTCATCTCCTTTTGTCCAAATTTGTCATGTGCATGGTAATCACTGGATTTGTATAGCCGGAAATATCATAAACGATGTTCTGGTTTTGGATCTTTATGACTCTCTTTATACAGACGTTAGTCCTGAAATTATTTCCATTAGTAGTAGTTTGATTCGGCATTTAAAAAAAACAACCATAATTCAAGTAAAAGTTCATGATGTGCAACATCAACCAAACACAAACGACTGTGGTTTATTTGCCATAGCGTTCGCCAAATTGATTTGCACCGGTAAAGATCCCACCACTGCTAGATTTGAATGCCATATGATGCGGGAACATTTGCTTCAGTCCCTTAGTTCGCGTCATTTAAAAGAGTTCCCGTGTAAATTTGATAGAATCTCTTAGAGACCCTATAACTGCTATTTTGAAAAAGTTTATTGCCATTGTAGGAAAACCGGTACCCCCGAGACTATGTTTGAATGCTTGAAATGTCGAGAACATTTTCACAAACAATGCCTTGCCGAAAAAGGTATTCAGGTGGAAAATAGTGATCCTCTCACATTTTTATGTTCATGTTGTAGTATTCAGAGTGGTGAAATATTTGAGGTGGACTGCTAAATTCGGATATTCTGTACATAAACATATATATTTTTAAATGTTACAGGAGACCAGTAACGCGGCTGAAAAGTAATGCAGGCTAGATCTTTGTAGTATTATTTTTATTATGCATGTTTCTGTTTCAGCTTACTGCGAGGAATATGCTTCATCGGGCTGCATGTCTAGTAAATAAGATGTTACCATTTACTTGTATATATTACTTATATTTTGCATGCGATATGGCAGTTGTATGAATGATGAGTGAATATCAGGATTTGGGTTGTAAGAGATGAATGTTCGTGTAACTCCGCCTCATAATGTCGAATTTTGACATTTATGAAGCCGGTCCTCAACCCGGACAAAGGAGGAAGGCACAAACTTTACTAATAATTTTAGACTTAGTCTATATCGTATAAGGGACCTATGACTAACCTTGAATTACTGGCTCTCAAGAACAGCTGTCCTTTTGCCAAGCCCCTAACATCTAACGCCAAGGTAGGTGCTTAGCGACAGATTTTCTTTTTTTTATGTTATTGTGACGGAACAAGCTGATAATAGATAAGCGGCCCACCTGATGTTAAGCGGACTAACCTCTGCCCATAACAGATGCATTTCGTCACAAGTCACGAATTGAACAGCGCCCGTCACCTTGAGACATAGTTGTTAAGTCTCACGTGCCTGTACACTAGCGCTCAAGGACTGCTGCCGGAACACACCGTTAGGCACAGCTTGCTTGACAGATTTTCTACTTGAGAGTGGTCGCTAGCCAGGCGGGCATTCGTAAAATGCCCTTCCGCCATGCGGTGAAGCTCAACCCGCGGTGGGATTCGAACCATAGACCTGCTGGGCGGCAGTCAATACCCAATGCCACTGAGCCATTACTGATTTCTACTCGAGGGTGGTAGCTAGCCAGGCGGGCATTCGCAAAATGCCTTACCTCTAAGCAAAAACGAAGTCAAAAGTATTAGGTAGTGCTTCTTCATAATGGTATGCATACTGTGAATGTGGAATGTTTACAATAAGATACAATGTAATGTATCCAAAGGTAATATGTTAAAGTACATAACATGGTTTCATTGTTGTACTGTTATGATTGATTTTTACGTATAACGCATAGTAATGCATCTAGGTTAGTTAACTACAATAACTGGATCATATGTTTTTGTTTGCTAGATTATAACTTTCAGAAAGATTTTCTTTTAACTGCTTCAGTTCCTATTGACTTCATCAATTTAATTTCAATAGTTTTTAAATTATGCTCATTCATAGAAAAACGTGGCTGGTGATAATGTAACTGCTCTCTGTTATATATGAGAGCAATTTGCTCTCATTAACATACATACATAGTTATTAATATTTATACTAGGTATAAGTGAACTTAAGTTTACATCTGTCACAACCGGTAGATTCAAGTGGATACCTTGATACACTCGTCACTCCGAGATTTATATATCTCGGAGTGACGAGTGCAGAGCAGTATCCGCAACTATTCAGATCTAAGCTCTGGTCGACACTGCAACGGGAGCACGCGTGGTGCATAACTTCAGACACAACTTGATGCTGCTCTACAGATTTTGTAACGCCAGTTGAATAAGATGTGTGCAATTGCTATAGCACAATGATATATTTATCATAACACAGCTTGGTATAAAGTCAATCGGGACTAGTTGAGACATAGGTACTGATAAATATAATTTCCATTATTTTTAAGGAACATGAAAATCTTTCTCCATTGACGTCATCAAGTCTTCAGTCAAGCCGGTGTACAGTCAAGCATATTATATTCCTGTAATAAATTAATAAAACGTTTTTGTGATAATATGTTTCAATTTCAAAACCTAAATAATTTACTTAATTTATATAGATTTTTTTTATATATTAAACTCTTCTAGTAATATGTATGTAACTGAACTGCTTTATTGATTTTATTTCCTTTGCCCATTAGTAGTATGACATCAACATAAAGTATCAGCCATATTCCGTTATCTTTGTATAGGCATATAATTCAAATGTTTTAATCTCATAACTTTTTTTTTGATAGACTGATTTCGATAAAACAAAACCTAAACGGGTTAGTGGCATACGCACCCAATGTCAACTCCCCCCGTGTCAGTTGCCCACGATCTCAGTTCCCCCCGATAAATTTGTTTGAAAGAAATAATTACCATATATTAAATATACCGTTAGCAAAAAAGAGTTTCTCTTGATAATAATATATTTATTTCAATATCATTATTGCTAAAATTATATTTAGTCAATTGTTTCGAATGGTTTTTATATCTTGCGTATTAATAACACATACAATTGTGTTATTAAAATGCAAGATTCAAAATTTAAAATGTATGCATACTAGCTAGGTATTATATCGGGGAAACGGGACTGCCGGTACTATGAATGAAATTCTATTGTTCTCGTAATCTTTCAATTCTGACGGGTTTAACTATAAATCACCATTCAGTCCAGCGCATTTCTTACAAATTATAAAATTTGGGTTACTGATAACAATAGTCGGCACCCAGAAACACAGATGAAAGGGAAAACAGAATTATGCAAAAACTATATATCAGTGCAAATAATTTTTGAAAGGCGTATTTTGAAATTTTTCAAAATTAAAATATGTTGTACTTTAGACATTCCAGCGTACGGAGTTTCGGAACGCGACGCGCGACAACAACTACTCCGTGTCCGGAATTTTTTGTTAACCGGTAAAATGGCCAAGAATCCCCTTGAAAGTTTAGTCCGCGAGTTACAAAAAACAATAGTGACATTGGTGAATAAAGTCGACGCCCTAGAGGCTCGTATTACAGAGCAATCTGTGATTTTAGCTGAGCTCAAGACACCAGGTGAAATTATCAACGGTCGCAAATCGACACCTACCGCCTCATGTACTACGAGTGCAGCGACAACCACCGCGATGCAGCGACCCATCCGCGCTGCGCGTGTGCAGGCATCGCTTGATTTGGCCGAGCTCGCGAAGCCTGCGAAGAAACGCAGCAATGGATGCGTGCGCGCGGCGACCACGGGGAGAAGTGACGATCAAATTGACGACTTGGTTGCGGTATCGAGAACTCAAGCAAAGAAAAAGCCTGTTATGTGCTCAAAGTCGCCTACAACACCAGTAGAAAAGAGTTTGCCTGATGTTGAAAATACTGGTGCACAATGGCAAGTAGTCAGCCGAACCCATAGAAAGAAAATAACACGTCCCATTAAAGTTGGAACGGGTAACGTAACTGATGTACTCCAAGCCGCGGAGCGCATGAAATATATTCAAGCGTGGTCATTCCGGCCGGACACCACCGCTACGCAAGTACTTAGCTTCCTTAACAACATTACTGAATCAGCTAAATACTGCGTAGAAAAGCGCAGCATACGATCAGAAACTCATGCTGCCTTCGTGATCGGGATGCCAGAAGGAGTCTACGATGCGGTGACGAGGCCCACTGTGTGGCCAGCCAAGGTTTGCTTCACAGATTGGTTTCCCACTCGCCCCCGTCAGCAGCGGGGGACACAGCGTGCCGGCCCCTCCAGCGCCAGCAGCGCCTGACTCATCGGTTGAGCCCAACTGTACAGTTAACTTGGCTACGAAGCAGTTAGTAATTTGTCATCAAAATATAGCTTCTCTTGATAAAAAATCTCAACGGCTAGAGGTTCTAATACGCGACGACCTATATTGTGACGTACTAGGCTTAACGGAACACTGGTTAAGTGCACCTAATTTAAAATGTAGTCATTTGGACGGATATACATTAGTATCAAGCTACTGTAGAAAGACTTTAGCACACGGTGGTTCATGTATTTATGTTAAAAACACTGTAAAGGCCATAGAATGTTTGGAGTTTACTGACATGTCAACAGAGAGATACTGCGAAGTATCAGCTGTTGAACTTATTGATTTTAATGTATTAATTTTGTGTATTTATAGAACTAACTTAATTAGTTCAAATGACTTTTTAACGCATTTGGAACGCCTGCTCGAACGAGCCAATGAGAGTGGTAAGAGCTTTATATTTATAGGTGATTTTAATATTGACTGGCTAGGTGGTTTATGTTCTATCAAAAAACAACTGGTAGACCTTCTTGCCGAGCATAATGTTCACAACGAAGTTGAATTCCCTACACGTGTAGCGGGTGCGTCATCAACGTGCCTTGACCACGTATATAGCAACCTGCCGCGGGGCTCGGTGGTGACGAGCCCGTGCGACACCCAGCTCAGCGACCACTACGCCGTGCGAGCCGCAGTCACGTGCGCGCGAGCGCAGCCTCCGCCGCGGACTCGCCGCGTCCGCGACTATACACACGCTAACAGGATGGCCTTCCGAGAGGCTATTTATTGTATAGATTGGGTCGCGTTGTTGCAGAGTACACCATCAGCGGAGAGTTTAGCAACATCTGTGACTAACATTCTTATAAATAAATATAATATATGTTTTCCCTATAAACTTAAAAATATGAGAACGCAATCCTGGGTGACACGCGAACTCATTGATTTAAAAAACCTCCTCTTTGACACAATTATGTTACAAGATATGTATCCAGCCTCAAAGTTAGATTCCTTTATTGTAAAAATTACTTCGCTGTACGAAGACTCAATTAAAAAGCAAAAGTTTCGCCACTACGAGAACATGATCCTCCATAGTGCTCACTCTACTAAGGCCATTTGGCGAGTTGTAAACACAGAGAGAGGCACAGTCTCTCGTATGTCGGCCAGCGTCACAGAGGTTGCTAAGGACTCTGCGGGGGTGAAGTTCAAGTCTCGGAAGGCTGCAGCCGACGCGATGAACGCGAGGTTCGTGGGCGCGGCGGCGGCGTGCGGCGCGCCCAGCGCTCAACTCGCGCGCGTGGAGGCGGCGCTCACAGCGGCGCGGCCCGCCTGTGACCGCTCCCTGCGTTTGGTCAAGTTTACTGCGGAAGAAGTCTACCACATAATAATGTCAAAGATTCCTAGGAAATCCACAAGAGACATTTACAATATCTCAATGGAACTCATTGCCTCGGCTGCGGAACCCCTAGCTTGTTGTCTAGCCGGCCTGTTCAACCGCTGCATTGAAACCGGACAGTACCCGAAAATCTTAAAGGTGAGCAAAATCTCACCTTTATTTAAGGGGAAAGGCAAACGCGATGACATTGATGGATACCGCCCGGTGTCAATAATCCCTGCTGTCGCGAAGATACTTGAGAACGGATTAAGTACACGTCTCACCGAGTACTTAGGGGCCACCGGAGCGCTGTCGGAGCGGCAGTATGCGTACCGCGCTGGCTGCTCGACCACTTCGCTCACACGCGAGGTTTTACGGCGAGTACTAGAGGCTTGTGAGGCGAGACGGCAAGTTGCAGTCCTGTGCTGCGACCTATCGAAAGCTTTCGATGTCGCAGACCATAGCGTCGTCGCCTCCAAACTCAAGCACTACGGTATACGAGGACAAGCACATTCGCTCCTGACAGACCTGTTGCGAGACAGGACGCAGATGGTGGTTACCGACGGTGGTGAGACGAAGTCCGACCCCCTCGGGACGGTCATGGGCGTAGCGCAGGGATCGTCGGTATCCAACATACTATTTTCGCTGTTGCTAAACGACCTGCCGGAACACGTAACTGAGGGAGAGGCATACATGTACGCGGACGATGTGGCTGTGGTCGTAAGCGCCCCTTCTCTGAATCAGCTCGAGCAGCGGTTGAACACGGTCGCAAGCCAGGTGGCACAATGGTTTCTGTGGAACGGACTCGCTCTGAACCACAAGAAAACGCACTTCATGCATTTTTGCATATCAGGGCGTCAGGTTAGGAGCTTGTCCGTTACTATTGAAAAAAACACCATTGAACAGGTTCCAATGATTATGTTCTTGGGATTCCAAATAGACCGTGGCCTAAACTGGGATAAGCATATTGACAGCTTGTGTGCCAGGCTGGGTAGCGCATGCTTCGCTCTCCGCAGGCTATCGCGCGTGGTGTCCGCCGACGTGGCCCGCACTTGTTATTTCGCGACCGTTCACTCGCTCCTTCAGTACGGCGCAGAGCTGTGGGGGCGCGCTGCTGATCGGAAGCGCGTCTTCCGCATGCAGAAACGTGCTGTGAGGGCGATCGCGAGGACAGCGTGGGACACGCCGGCGAAACAGTTCTTTATATCGCTCCAGATCCTTACGCTGCCTTCCATTATCATACTCCAAGTAGTGATGCATGTTAGGCAGAACCTGGAGCGTTTCAAGACGCGCGGAGATCACCACGCGCGTTGCTTCAACACTCGCGGAGCTGGAAAGTTGTCTGCGGTGTCGCACAGGCTGGCTAAGTCAGACAGACTTACGCACGTGCTAGGACCCGCGTTGTACAACCACCTACCAGATCATATAGTCACAGCGCATAGCCTCTCTTCATTTAAGCGCAATCTTAAATCATGGCTCGTCGAGAAGGCGTTCTACAGTGTTGACGAATATGTGCAAAAGATAAAATAATATTGCAATTATTATTATTTTTATATATTTTATTTTATTATTTTTTTGATTATTATTTTTATATGTTTGCTAATTGAATTTAATAGTTTTTTATATACTTTATCATAATTGAAATAATAACTCTATTGTTATTAATAATTTTCTGACTTGTAATTGTATTGTACTTGTACTTTATATTAAAACACAATAATTGTTTTAATTGTCTTTTTTATTTTTACTTAACCACACTGTTACAAAGTAGCTCCGATCAAGATGGCCGACGCAGCGGCGCCAGGAGAAGGGAAGTCAACGCGACTATCTGTCAGGTGACATCTATCAATGTCACCTGACAGTTGTATTTGTTTATGACATACACTACATCCTTCCCTTTCCCAAAAAAAAAATCAAAAAAAAATATATATATTTATACACATATCTTAAATTAACCTATAGACACACACTCAGTCCAGCCTACCTGTAGGGACACCAGATTATTGAGGTCTGATGTGGTATGAAGTTCTCGTGTAGATCACCCCATCATCATCAATTATTCTATAAGATCTAAAATTATTATTACTTACAATTTTACCCTGACTCCATCCAGTAACATTTGGATTTTTCTTAAACCAAACCATTTGATTTATTGTAAAACTATCCTTAATTCTAGTATTCTTTTTATAATTTCTTACATTTCTTTCTTTACTTTTAATCAATTGACTTCCCATATTACAATTTAACTTTGGAACAAGATGTTCATATGTTACTGGTAACTTAGTTTTTAAATTTCTGTTCATCATCAATTGTGAAGGAGTAAATTTAGTACCAGCTACTGGAGCTGACCTGTATTGTAATAAGGCTAGTCTAAAATCAGTTTTATCTTCAAAACATTTTCTTAACATTTTTTTAGCAATTTGAACTCCTCGTTCTGCCATACCATTTGACTGTGGGTATCTTGGGCTGGAGTAGGTAAATTTAAAACCCCATTCTGATGCAAATTTTTTACAATGTAGTGAATCAAAAGGAACATGATCTGCTACCACTTCTGATGGTATGCCAAAACACATAAAGACATCAATTAATGCATTCAACACACTTTGTGCTGACTTACTAGGAATTATTTTTATCTCCAACCATTTTGACATATAATCAAATATTATTAAATAGTTCTTTTTATTTAAATCCATAATATCTATTGCTATCTTGGAAAATGGTAATGATGGTACCTCATGATTTAAAATGGGTTCTTTAATATTATTGTTTTGATAAATTTGACAGGTTACACATTTCTTTACATAATTTTCAATATGAACATCGATTTGTGGCCAGTAATATAAAGTTCTCGCTAACTGCTTCATCTTAGTTATGCCAATATGACCTTCATGTATTTTATTTAAGATATATACTCTCAGTGACTTAGGTATTATAAGCCTGTGGTTCATGAAAATTAATTGCTGGTCTATTGACATATCATGATGAAATTTATAAAAATATTTTATATTATCAGGTACATATTTAATGTTGTGTGGCCAACCATTTTTTATATATTCACTTATTTTATTTAATTCTTCATCTTTGGCGGTTTCTAATATTAATTGTTGTCTTTGTGCATCTGTACATTGTAAATATGTGGCGAGCCCTATACAATGTACCATTTCATACATATATGACTGATCCTCTTCATTTTCATTCAGGAATGCTCTTGATAACATGTCAGCAATATGCATCAATCTACCTTTTAAATACTTAAATTGAATATCATATTTTAATAATTTTAACTTCATTCTTTGTAACCTTACTGATGGAATCTCATGTACCCCCCTTTTTAGTATAGTCTCCAATGGTTTATGATCGTTTAATATGACACATTTTCTGCCATAAATATAATAATGAAACTTTTTCGTTGCCCATACTACACTTAATAATTCTTTTTCAATCTGTGAAAAATTTTTTTCGGCATCAGTAAGGCTTCGCGATGCATAGGTGACTGGCTTGTTATTTTGCATAAGGCAACATCCCAAGCCATCTTTACTAGCATCACATTGAATGGTTATAGGCAAAGAACTATTAAAATTTTGTAAAACAGGTGCACTACTTATACACTTCTTAATATTAGAGAACGCCATTTCGTGAATACTTGTCCATATCCATGTAACATCTTTCTTTAACAATGCTTGCAATGGTGAAACTAAATCTGCCAGTTGACATACAAATTTTCGTAAGTAGTTAATCATACCTAGGAAAATCTGTAATTCTTTTTTATTTTTAGGACTATTAATATTTAATATAGCTTTTATTCTGTCTGGATCAATTTTCATGCCCTCTCTAGAAAAAATATGACCAAAATATTTAACTTCTTTTAATTTATACTGAAATTTTCGTTTGTTAAATCTAATGTTGTGTTTTTCTGCACGCTCAAAGACTTGTTTTAATATTTTGTCGTGGTCCAGTTCATTTTCTCCACAGATCAACAGATCGTCGCAGTAGATCACCACCCCTGGTATGTCTCCAAATGTTTTTTCACTGTATTTTTGAAATATTTCAGGAGCTACGGCAAGGCCAAATGGTAATCTATGAAATTTATAACACCCGACAGGACTACTGAAAGTACAAAGGTCTGTTGAGCTTTCCGATAATTTGATATTGTAAAATCCATCAGATAAATCTAAAACTGAGAAAATGGATTTATTATTTAACTTAGTAATTATTTCCTCTAGAGTGGGGATGAGATGATATTCTCTAACTAAGACATTGTTTAGTTCTTTCGGATCTAGGCATATTCTTAAATTACCATCAGATTTTTCAATAATAACTAAATTACTAACAAATGATTTGGGGTGATCGACCTTTTCAATAATCCGGTGCTCCTCCAGACTTCTCAGCTTGGCCACTAAACGATCCATCAAGGCATGAGGGACTCGTCGAGGTGGCCTGACAACTGCCTTGGCATCGGACTGAATGTGTAGTTCTAGGGGCTCCTCAAACTCTCCAATACCCTGAAATAGTTTTTTATATCTATTAATAATTAAGTTCTTTTCATGAATATTAATGGTGTTGATGTTATTACAAGTGTTGTTACTATTGATATTAATATTATTCAATAATTTTAGTTCAATCAGTGAATTTAGCCCCAATATGGGTTTCACTTGCTCTTTAATAATTACAAATTCAGTTATACATTTTTGATTTCTATTATTATACACTGTTAACATCTTTTTTCCTAATGGTTTAATTGTTGCCCCCCCAAATGCTTCCAGAATAATGTTAGTCTCAGACCACTTAGGACTCTCATCATCGACAATCTTTCTAAAATCATTTAATGATAATACATTTACTTGAGCCCCCGTGTCACACTTAAATTTAACTTTTTTATTTTCCACTTTTAATATGATTGTCCACTCATTTTTATTAATATTATAACCCTCACCTATGGAGTGGCATACTTTGAAGTCTTTAGCTAGTCACAAGTCCTGAACTTCATTATTTTCGTCTAACAGGAAATTTGATTTTCCCTTTTCCCCCTCAATATCAACACTATTCAAATTTTTAAGTCTACAGCCCTGTGCAAAATGATTTAATTTATGGCATTTATTGCATGTTTTTCCAAATGCTGGACACTGGCGAGGGCCATGCTCCCTATTACATTTAAGACAAAGATAAAATTGTTTATTAAAGTTATTCTTATTCCCTTTGTAATTACTACTGGACATAGGGTGATACTTAGCTTCTTTCTGATTTTCACTCTGCACTTGTCGCTTTATCACAGCGTCCACCGATGTCCTGACCTCCTGATGATGCTGAATGGTTTTGACATGTTCTCTTGACATCTCTGCTACTCTGCACATGTCTACCGCCTTGTCCAAGTTAAGGTCTCTAACCTCCAGAAGTTTTCGCTGTAGCTGAAAATCTCTAATCCCCATGACAATTCTGTCTCTGAGCATTCTTTCTTCCATATCCTTAAAGTTGCAGTTTTTTATTAATTTTCTTATTTCCGAGTAAAAACTATCAAAAGATTCTCCATCTTCTTGTTTTCTTATATTAAAGTTAAAGGTACTAATAAGTTCATTTTGCTTTGGTGCAAAGTATTCTTCCAATTGTTTTAGTACATCATCATATTTTCGATCTTGATCCCCTTTACTGATTACATTTAAGTATAAATCTTGTGCCTGTTCGCCGATGCAATTTAATAGAAGCGCTATTTTTCTGTTTTCACACACTCTGTCGAGTCCCGCTGCCGTGATGAATATTTGAAATTGTTGCTTAAATTTGTGCCACCTTGGTAATAAGTCTTCCACCGAGTCCATCGCCAACGGTGATGGCATTTTGTAATCCATTTTCCGTTCAGTATGTTGTGTCTGTGTCGTTTCGTCCATACAACCTTTCAGTAATTAAAATCTATAAATATCTTCCCAATCCTTGGTTTTCTTTCCACAAAATTTACTGCTGATGTTCGTTTTTCGACTGCGCCATGTATTGTACTTGTACTTTATATTAAAACACAATAATTGTTTTAATTGTCTTTTTTATTTTTACTTAACCACACTGTTACAAAGTAGCTCCGATCAAGATGGCCGACGCAGCGGCGCCAGGAGAAGGGAAGTCAACGCGACTATCTGTCAGGTGACATCTATCAATGTCACCTGACAGTTGTATTTGTTTATGACATACACTACAGTAATATTCTTACCAATAAATTGATTATTCTGATTATTCTGCGTTCAGAAGGGTGAAAAACACATTATGTAGAAAGCATAGCAAAGATTTGAAAGTTCCAATAACAAATTTCAAGGAACCACTTCATATATTAATCCCCGCAAAATGTAAGCCCCTTGTATTGTTTGATTACATCAAAGATGAAAACAGAATTATCGCATTAACCTTATTGTAAGAGAAATAAAAAAATATAACCGCAACAGTGTCCTAAAGCAAAGCTTACCAAGGCAATGGTTACTGTTTTGTGGTCTCAGCATGGTGTTATTCACTATAGCTTTCTCCGATCTGGTCAAGCAATAACGGCAGATGTCTACAGTACCGAACTCCGAACAATGATTGCAAAACTATTAATGAAACATCCCCGACTCATGAATCGATCTTCACCATTATTGCTTCATGATAACGCGAGACCTCATACAGCACGAGAAACCGTTTTAACTCTACAGGAATTGCGATTAGAAACCATTCGTCACCCTCCGTATTTTTTCATGATTCGGTCAATTTTCTATGTGATAAAAAGTTTTCTTCCCAGGAGGCAGTACAAAATGTTTTCACACAGTTTGTCGAATCTAGATCACCAGAGTTCTATCGCAAAGGCATTGATGACATTCTTATTAGATGGCAGCAATTTATAGATAGTGATAGTATGTGGTATTTTAATTAAATAAAAATGTTCAATGAAAAAAAAAAAACAATTTAAATTTTTCAGTACAAAACGGCAATATCATACTTAACCCTTTATAGTATCTAACTTTTAGTTTTTTCTCTTAGTTATTTTAAATGTTTTATGATTGTTGATTTCCTTTTATTGAGTGTTTAATATTGTTCATTTTATATACTTTGTACAATTTTAAGTGATTTATAAATGCTGTTTTTGCCTGCTGTAATGTTAATATTGTTGTTGATATTTACAATGAAACTATCAAATTAATAAAAGATCGTAGAAAATCAGTCTTTCCTCTATTTTTTTATAATTCTTTATTTATTCTTATACTGGCACAATATATACAGTAAGTTCTTATTATAAGTTTTACAAAGTAAGCTTATCTATGACAAAAATCTCTTCCAACCAACCTAAACTTGTGTGCCCTCTTTTTTTTTTAAATAACTTTAAATACACTTTCCCTGCTGACAGTACAAATCACAAAAAATATTCGCTCAAAATTTATCGGGGGGAACTGAGATCGTGGGCAACTGACACGGGGGGAGTTGACATTGGGTGCGTATGCCACTAACCCAAATAAGGGGTAAATAAGTTGGTACCTCTACCTACCTACATAGGTGTACCTATACTTAGTTAGAAATCGCCCCCCAACGAGTTCGACCATTTTTATTATATTTTGTCTTCGATTCGACTTTGATCGTTGATGTGAAATGAAACGCAACATAGCGCCGAGCGCTCGCCGCCCTCGAGACGCGGGGCTTGCGGCGAGCGCGCGGCGTCGCGCGTCGTTGGAAAATAGCTTTAACCTCTTTTTGCGCAGTTGGATAAAAACTATCCTATATCCCTCCCTGGGTCTCAAACTATGTCCATACCAAATTTCATCCAAATCTCTCCAGTAGTATTAAGTTTATTCGTTGCATACAAAAATACAAATCTTTCCTCGTTATAATAATATAGGGGCTCTCGGAGCTGTAAAACTCGCGAGTCTGCCCTAGCATAGATTACAATTGAATAAAGGTGGGGGATGTCTTGATCTAATGGGAGAATGGTTCCACACCATTCTCCCATTAGATATTGTGTAATGTAAATAATAAATGCTCTATGGGTAAAGTCCGCATGTCATGACTCATGACAGCCCAGCAAAAGCTAATTGTATCATTAATAAGTAGGTAAAAATACAATAATTTTATAAACTTATACTTTACTTATAAACAGCTCAGAATAAAAAGATATAGAAACTCTTTTATTGTATTTGACCGTCTCGTTGGTAGAGTGGCGTAAATCATTACATTGATTGCTTTCTTGAGGTTCTGTCTTCGATTTCCGTGTTGGATATTGGAGAGAAAATATTATCGGTTTTTTTCTACTTCTAAATAAAGTTTAAATGGAATACCATATAACAAACAAAATAAATAATGTTATAGGATTGAATAATGAATTCACAAAAATTCCGCAAGAATTATATTTTTGACTAAATTGAATTTCATGAATTAACTGCAGGTTTATTATTACATCATTAAATATTGTTAAAATAAATGAAAGATTATATTGTATTACTTTTAAGTGAGAATTTTTAAATTTTGATGTTTTCATTTTCTCTTTTATGTATCTCGATAATTATACAGAAACATCGAAATTAAATTATTGATTATACGAGAGAGAGAGCCTATCACTTATAGGCAACTGACGACGTGCGTTTTGGGGACATTGCCATTAAATTTAGCGCAGGCGTCCATACTCTCAACACCATAATAATTATGGTGACGGAGATATTATTCATATACACTATAATTATTATAGTGTATATGAATAATACTTCCGTCATTTTGAAAAATTGCCTAACACTGAATCGACTGATATATTTTATGGACTTATCAAACTTGCTCACAAATTTCGTGAGAATCTGTTGAGAAATGCGACCCGTAGAGGAGAACAACCGGACATACGAAAGAGACTCGTCGCTTGAAAAAGTTTAAGCAGTGACTTCGCTTGAAGCAGTGATGGCTCAGTGGTATTGGCTATGGACAGTAGCGCAGCAGGTCCATGGTTCAAACTTCAAATCCCGCCGCGGGCTTGAGCTTCACCGCATGGTGTAAGGGCATTTTACGAATGTCCATCTGGCTAGGGACCACTCTCAAGTAAAAAATATGTCGCCAAGCATCTAACGGTGTGTTCCGGCAGCGGCCCTTGAGAGCCAGTGAAATTACCGGCACATGACGGAGACTTATCAACTACGTCTTGAAGTTACGGGCGCAGTGCAATTCGTGACTTGTGACGAAATGCATCTGTTAAAGGCAGAGGTTAGTCCGCTTAACATCAGGTGGGCCTCGAGCTTGTTCCGTCACAATAATATATAAAAATAACTTAGTTCTCGCTCGTTCAATTAATCAAATCAGTCCAGTAGTTTTTATGTTTATTCATTGCATACAAAAATACAAATTTTTCCTCTGTATAATATGAGTGTAGATGTAGATATAAAATTCTCGTGTCACAGGGTTTCTGTTTCTAACAAAACTCCTCCGAAACGGCTTGACCCTTAACCTTGAAATTTTGTATGTATATTCAGTACCTAGGTCTGACAATAGGACGTTTTAATAGGAACTAGTTTTTATACCAATATTTTATTTTTATCTTTCGGACATAGGTATTACAATTATTTTAATTTATCTACGATTTGGCATTAAAAATACATTCAACCCTGAATTTTAACCCTTCTACCACCAACCCCTATTTTTAATAGCCAAATTAGTACTTTAATAATTTTCTACTCTCTGCGGTCGATAATTGATCAGTTACCACTCGATTAGTTATTTCCACCAGGCGCGCTAGGCGTCTAGCCGTATCATTTCTCACCCCGTAAACAGCACGGAGTAGCCCGGTCTCCTATCTTTCTCACACAAGAAGCTTTCTCTCACGAACTAAAATTTAGGGCCTAAACAGTTGATTTTTCCTACAAATGTCACTATCTATACGGTCACGAATGTAGACGGATATAGAAAATAACATACAAATGTGTTCGGTGAGGAAGAATTACCGAATAATATATGAATTAAAGAAGTAACACAATACAAAATACGGCTGTCTTTGTATTGAAAATACCTACCAATAACTAAAAAATATAGGTAAATTAAAATTTATTACGTAAGATAATAAAACGACAATGAATTCAAGAATTGTATCTTTGGTGATTTGGTGTTTTGTTATTTTTATATGTCATCATCGTTCATGGTGTGTGGTAGTGAACAGAAGTGATGGAAGGGGAAGACCTAGGTAAACGTTCTGAAAAATGGCCAGGTCAGGAGTAGGTACCTATCCTAAACCGACGCTCATGTATGAAAGGATTGATGAGTGTAGATGAAGCGAAAGAGATACGTAAGCATCGTAGTATGTAGAAATCTTTGGTCTCAGCCAACCCCACCGGGAAAGAGGTGTGATTTTTTAATGTACCACGTATGTATCGTTCACAGCGCTTCATTCCTCTTTCACATGAGTGAAAGACACACCACATCCCCTAATTATATATTTTTATATATTTATTAGTATATATTTATACCCAATCCTTTTAAAAAGCCATTTACATAGATTTTTTATAACCAAATTCGTAAAGAATAAGAACAACTCTTACTTCCGTGTCACGTGACGTATATCTTCGTAAGAACGTAAAAGCCCTATACATACAGCACACCATAAAAGAACCAGTTGAAAGACCCCTGCATTCTACAAAGGCGAACGGCGACAAAGGTTATTTTATACTGGTACTGCGGGGAAATAGACATAACATTGCCCACGCAGTAGCACACATGGACAAAAACCTTAACACTTTCAAAGAAATACATACACACATACAAATATTTCTGACAGTCCGGGAACTCTTGTTGCCGTTTGCTAGCATATTCAGATTTCGTATTTATCTAGGACACTGTGATCACAAAATTTTCAGACAAAAATCAAAAGAAACTAAAAAATAAGCAAAATGAATTGTTAATGAAATATTTGTCAGTAAGTTTGGAATATTTCTATGCTCCCACAACTAAATTTTATCAGTAAAATTAATATAATTATGACCATGAAAAGCTGCCCATTCACGCACTCAGTTTTACAGGATTCATTCATTCATTTATATTATCTATGCAAGTTTCCACAGATAATATATGCCTGTCATTTGCTGCGGGAAAATAGCGACAGCGAAAAAAACATCCACTGTAGATCTTTTCAGTAGAGATGGGTCGTTGACGCATTTAACGTAGACGAAACTAGACCGTCCATTTTCTTTCGTGGACTAGTCGATCGACTAGTTAAATTCATCGACTAGTTGATTTATACCGACGGCGTTTTCTTTATGGACGATTAGTCGACTCGATCCGTTACGTACGACTATTCAACTAGACAAGACGCATTAGTAGTAGTAATGAATGAGTATTCTAGTTAAATGAAATTTGTATCGTAGTTTTATATGTTACGTATCACAAGCATATTATTGAAAAGTTTGACCTTCCCTACATACTTTTTCCAGGCTAAGGACTGTCTAAATAGAATTTATAATAGTCGATTATTTTCCCTATTTAGGCGTATTTAGAAGATCAACTGATTCTATTTACAATCATTGTTTTTTTTAATGTGTTTTATGTACAATATTTACGACGGTAATGACGTAAAAATAGATATATGCTTCCGTTTTAGATGGCTTTCAAATTTGCCGCAGTAGATTTATACGCCAATTTTTCATACATATATTTAGCATAGATTGCAAATCGCCTTTCCACTAGATATGTCCTTTTCAAAGTGATGCCATAATTCACTTAAATTTCGTCCTGCCATTTTACTGCTTCCTACACTAAAAAGTTCACTTAGGTATATCACCTATCTACTTATTAAAATCAACCATAAAGTTTTGAAAGTTTTTTAAACTATTTACATATAATTTACACTATTCACAATAATAAAATACTCGTATGTAACAAACATTTAATCAAATTTTGAAACTATAGTACGTAATTTGGTTAAACACGAAATAAGAAAGTTTCTAATAAGTGCATCGTTCGCGTTTCGACTGTAGTCAAGGCGCCGCGCGGCCGGTCTACGTCTATGACGGAGGATCAACACAACACGCTCAATGTTATTATCAACTCAGAACTCCTAGATTTAAAGTTCAATTTTGTCTGCATGGACGATCATTTCAACGCGTTGAAACGATCGTCCAAAACACGATCAATGTTATTATCAACTCAGAGCTCCTACATTTAAAGTTCAATTTTGTCTGCATGGACTGTTCAACGATTTCAACGCGTTAAAATGACCGTCCATGCAGACAAAATTGAACTTTAAATGTAGGATCTCTGAGTTGATAATAACATTGAGCGTGTTGTGTAACGGACCAATGAATGAATATATTAACCGACTGTGTTCACGAGTCGTCGTCGCGTTGACAGTCGCTATAAATTTTGTATAGACTACAATTTAGCCGTCCTGCCGTCTACAGATTCTACTAGTCCGTTCATCGTCGATGAACTGTCCGTTCGTCTATTGTACGTCGACGGTAGAATTAACTAGTTCGTTCATTCAACGCTCTTCTCTACTTTTCAGATTATTGGAAAACACAGCACAGACTGTGCGTTATCCACACTATATACATTACCACTACACTTAATACGAACTTTTAGCATCTGTTGCTTGTCGTATATCGTTTATATTTCATTGAATTTCATTTTTATTGCGAAAATGCGTAAAGCCGCTATAAAAATATCAAACGCTATGATATGACATAAAACTTCAAAACTCTTGACAGATGAAGTGCACAGATAACATCAAGCTGGGTAACGAACAGTATACAGGTCATATTTAGACCTATAAAGGCGAAATTCAGTTAATAGTATCAAATGCATCTTCATACCGACGCTGTTTTTATTGGAGACACATAATATAATATAAAAATGTGTAACTAGGTATTAATAATGCAATATAACTGACATATAATTTAATATTTGCTATGTATAATTGAAGTTTAGAATATAAATTTATTAGAGTATTGTAGCAAGTGACCTACACAATAACGGTAGTAAGCTCCCTCTTCGTGCAAACAGAGGTCAGAAGCCTCTACGTTTTATTTTAGATTAAACTCGTAAGTAAGATTCTAAATTTAAATCTCGCGCGGTGCCCTGGGGTTCCTGTATGCTGCCACCGAGGTCACGTACGCATGCCGGCCCAACGGCCGTCTCTATGGCAACAGAACCCCCGCGCCCCGCGCCAGTCGTCCTACGCTAGAGAGCCGTGCGCTCGCGTTTTTAATTTTACGGCTCACGCGCCATTTTGTTCATTTTGTGTTGGTGTTTTTGTGATTTGTTTTCGGAGTTAATAGACTATTTACGACACTCCTGTGTTTTACTGCCGTCCAGGCCCACGCCCCTACATTCTGGACGCCCAACGTGTTTATCTTTACGGGATTCGGGTTTTTCTGGGCGGAAACACGTGTCGTGAACATGCCGAAAAAACGGCAATCACTGGAACACGACACCGGAGTTGAAATGGAAGGCAACGTTACCATGTCTCAAGAGACGTTGACAGCCCTCTTTACGACCTTACAGCAGTCGCAGCAAGAATTTTGCCAGCAGTTACTGCGTGAGGTGCGTTCATCGACGCCGGCGGCCGATGCAAGCGGCTCGTTCGTTACCGCGGCGGGCTCGCCTGCAGTCAATGCGCCCGCCAATTTCACAAAGTGCACCGCTAGGTACAGCGGGAATAAGGAAGATTCGTTAGATAACTTTATAGATGCTGTGGAAGTATACGAAACTTGCTTAGGTATTAGCGACGAGTGTGCATTAAAAGGATTATCGATGCTGCTTATTAAGTCAGCCGCTGTTTGGTGGGCGGGCGTAAGGCAAAGTATCTACTCCTGGAGTGAAGCTTTGGTTCGATTGCGAGCTGCTTACGGAGAACGCCGCCCTCCCCATCGCATTTACAGGGAATTGTTTTCGTTGGTACAAGGTGATGAAAGCACTGACTTATTTATTGCCAAAGTAAGAGTGTTGCTAGCGAAGTTACCTACTAATGATCTCAGCGAAAAAGTCGAGTTAGACATGACATTCGGGTTACTCGACCGAAGAATAAGGAAAAGGGTCGACAGAGACAGTATATCTTCGTTCGACGAGTTATTACGACGAGCACGTAGTGTAGAAGATTCGTTGGAAGAAGTAAATGATCGCCGCCAAATATCTTCGAAGTCGTCGTTTGGGTTATCAGGTCGTACTGTGTTCCGGGGCGAGCAAACAAACAACGTCGCAAGTGCGAGCCGCCGGTCTGACGAGCAACCGAGCGCGCCGTCTTCATCGTCGGATAAAAAGGAATTTTGCGTATACTGCAAGCGTCGCGGTCACACAAAGTTAAACTGTGAAAAATTAAAAAACACTAAAAGTGAAAAAGGTGCTATTCGATGTTACGGTTGTGGTGCGGAAAACGTTATAAGATCGCAATGTAAAAAGTGCAATCCCATAAGTGCGTGCGAATCTTTTAGTGCGGTTTCGGTTGTACGATGTAACTCCGCGACTATTGCGTCCACCGTCGCCGCCAGCGGTGTGCCGGCCGAGCTGCCAGCGCCGCCGCCGCCGCATATTACGAGCGCAGTCGTAAAGCCCGCGACTGTGTCGCTCGCGGCCGTCGCGCCGCATAGCAACGATGACGTCGCAGCGCAGGGGCCGCCCGCCCTAGATACGCTTACCGCCCACCATAGCGTCGTGAAACTTAACCCTACAACTACCCAGTGGGTCCCAGGTAACCCTGTGACTGTCACGGGGGGTCACGTTTACGAACATTTTAATGACTTTACTGGTGAACTTATTAACGATTTTTATTGTTGTGACAACGATTTGATTAATGATATAGTGTGTACAAACGAATGTTTTAAGGGTTGTACTACAAACAAATGTTTTAAGGGTTGTACTACACACGAATGTTTTAAGGGTTGTACTACAAACGAATGTTTTAAGGGTTGTACTACAAACGAATGTTTTAAGGGTTGTACTACACACGAATGTTTTAAGGGTTGTACTACAAACGAATGTTTTAAGGGTTGTACTACACACGAATGTTTTAAGGGTTGTACTCATACGTGTAGTATAAATTGCAGTAATTTTAAGAAAAATTGTATTGATTTTGGTATCGAGGGGGAGCTTGCGAATGATTGTTTATTATCCGATTCCAGGGGTTCTCAACAGTTTTTTGAGTCCACTGCTTGTGCAACCTCAGGTTCTAATAATGTTTTGTCGCCGCGTCCGATATCAAATATGAATATAGCCAGTGGTTCTCAACAGTTTTCGGGGTCCACGGTTTGTGCATCATCCAGTAATGATAAAAATAATTCTCCGCGTCCGATGTTAAATATAAAAAAATCTATTGGTTCTCAAAACGTTATTAAGGAAAGTGTACCTTCCGGTAATGTAGTATACCAGCGCCCAATTTTTGACATTAGCATATTAGGCGTAAAAGGCACTGCGTTGGTAGATTCCGCAGCTAAGTCTTGTATAGCCGGTCACTCGCTACACGATGTATTAAGGCGACGAGGGCACCCTTTAATACCGTCAACAAGAATAGTCAAGTTGGCGGATGGTGTTTGTAGGAATTTAAATGTATTGACTACGGAGGTAGACGTGACGCTCGAAGGTAAAACAATGATGGTAGAGTTTTTGATACTTCCGGATGCAGATAATAATGAAACGCTTTTAGGTATAGATTTTTTAACTAGATTCAACTTAATCATAAATTTTGGAAAATCATACTGGCAGTTTAATAATAATAATAGTCAAAGATTCAAGCTTAAGTTTGAGGGCGTTTCGCGTTTGCCTTCGTGCGTAGCTGCACTTGATGTGCTTAGGGATGATGAGGCGACTTCTCTGACTATGGAGCAACGCGACTTACTCGCTCAGCTGTTGACGGAGAACAAGGACATTTTTGAATACTCTGGTGAGCCTACACCTTTTGCCGAGCACCACATCGATACGGGGGATCACCCACCGATCGCTGTGCCGCCTTACCGCCTCACCCCCGCCAAAAAGGAGATCATGCGGGCAGAATTGGAGAAGATGTTAGAGGACGGCATCATAGAAGAGTGCGAGTCAGCATGGGCTTCACCCGCGCTTCTTGTGCCCAAGGCAAATGGCAAAGTTAGGTTTTGTGTAGATTATCGCAGGCTCAACAGTATTACAAAAATCGATGTATATCCGATGCCTTTAATAGATGAGCTGCTTCAGTCGACTAAGCGTAACTGTTCACGTGACATGCGAAGTGGCTTTTGGCAGGTTGAAGTCAGGGAGAGTGATCGGGACAAAACTGCGTTTATAACACCGTTTGGAACGTACCGCTTTTTACGGATGCCATTTGGCCTTAAAAATGCGCCATCTACGTTCCAAAGGTTGATAGATAGGCTGCGTAGTTGTTCCTCCTTGGCAGGCGTCACACTTCTGGCATACCAAGATGATATCGCCGTAACTCGGATGGGTTTGATCAGCATGTTGCCGATTTGCGCGCTGTGTTTGAAAGGTTGCGATTTTTCAAATTGCGAGCTAATCGTGAAAAGTGTTTTTTCGCACGTGAAAAAGTAAAATTTCTCGGTCACGTTATTTCACAGGATGGCGTGTTGCCTGATGATGAAAAAGTCCGTGTCGTTGCAGAGATGAAGCCACCCTCCACACTACGTCACTTGAGAACCTTTTTACAAACATGTTCGTGGTTCCGGAAATTTATCCCAAATTTCTCCGCCGTTGCCGAGCCTCTGACGCGTCTTACAAGGAAAAATCAATCTTGGGTTTGGTCTACAGAACAGTCAATTGCTTTTCAAGAGTTGAAGAGACGACTCATGTCAGCGCCGATTTTGATTCAGGCAGACTATAGTAAGCCTTTTGTTCTTAGGACCGATGCAAGTAATTATGCCCTCGGGGCAGTATTGCTTCAAGGTGAAGGAAAGGATGAGCGGCCAATCGAATATGCCAGCCGTTTGCTGTTACCAGCCGAGAGAAACTACAGCACCACCGAGCGTGAGGCGCTTGCTGTTGTCTGGGCGGTGGAGCGTTTTAGAGGATATGTCGATGGGCATCCGTTAGTTGTAGGAAGTGACCATCAGCCGTTAAAGTGGTTGCTCACGTTGAAATCGCCGTCGGGTAGATTAGTACGATGGGCTCTTAAGCTGCAGGGTTTTAATATCCAATTCCAGTACACACCAGGGAAAGCTAACGTAGTTGCAGACACGTTGAGTCGCCCTATCTGTGAAGCAAACAGTAAAGATCAGTGTGGCATCTGCTCGGTTCTCATTGTCTTACCTTCTCGGAGTCCTGAAGATCTTCGTCAGGCACAGTTAGATGAAACTCCGCACAGTCCGGAACTGGAAAAGATTGTGAGTGATTTAGAAGCAGACGTAACTTCTGTTTCCATCAATGTTAAGCGTTGGTCTGAGCGTGGTTATTTCATGCAGCAGGGAGTCTTGTACAGGTACAATCCGGATGTTGACAGTGAAGAGCCACAGTTGGTAGTACCGATTAGTCTTCGTCTAGAAATCGTAAAGGAGTGCCACGATTCCCCGCTCGCTGGTCACCATGGCATCGATCGCACGTTTCACAGAATCTCCCAGAGGTTTTTCTTTCCAGGTATGCGTCGTTTCATTTTGGATTTTATAAAAACTTGTGTCACATGTCAGCGGTACAAATCCTCCAATGAAAAGCCTTCAGGTCTTCTCAAAACTCCCGTTTTAAGCCAACGAGGAGAAGTTTTGGCTATTGATCTATTTGGTCCACTTCCACCTGGAGACAAGGGGGAGAAGTGGATTTTGCTAGTTGAAGACACAGCAACTCGTTGGGTCGAGCTTTATGCATTGAAGGAAGCTACTTCTGAGGCATGCGCTCGAATCCTTACAGAGGAGTACTTTCTCCGGTTTGGGTTGCCACGTCGAATAGTATCCGATAACGGGGTGCAGTACACAGCAGCAGTAATGCAACAGTGTACGTTCATCTTTGGGATTAAGCAGAACCTTCTTCCGCTCTATCATCCGCAGGCCAATCCGGCAGAGCGCAAAAATAGAGACATTAAGGTACAGTTAGCTCAGTTGGTTGAAATGGAACATACTTCATGGCCGAAACATTTGGCATCGGTTAGGTTTGCGATGAATTCTGCGATTTGTCAAACCACTGGAGTATCACCTGCGTATCTCACGTTTGCAAGAGAACTTCGCTCTCCAATTGAAACGCAGTATGACATTCGAGCGGTACTCGAGAAGGAAAACTTTGTGCCTCAGATCACACCGTATTTGAAAGGTTTCCTTGACTCATTGGTTTCCATAAGAGACAGGGTAGAGAGTCAACAAGACCGACGTAAGGAATACGCGGATGCTTCTCGTAAGCCGGGTGAAGTGTTTGAAGTTGGTGATCAGGTCTGGGTAAAGTCTCACGTTCTCAGCAATGCTTCTAAGGCATTGTCTGCCAAATTTATACCAAAGAGGGATGGTCCTTATGTGGTGGTGCAGAAACCAAGCCCTACTACATATTATATTGCTGGTCTGAGTTCTCCTGAAGATATTTTAGGGAAGTTTCATACGTCGCAGCTTACAAGGTTCCATAACAGAGAAGACTCGCCTCCTGATCCTGTTGTACTTAAAAGGAATAGGGGCCGTCCTCGTAATAAAGAACAGCCTGATATGCGAGTCCATGTACGAGGTCGTTCACATGAACTCGAGGGGGAGTGTGTAGCAAGTGACCTACATAATAACGGTAGTAAGCTCCCTCCTCGTGCAAACAGAGGTCAGAAGCCTCTACGTTTTATTTTAGATTAAACTCGTAAGTAAGATTCTAAATTTAAATCTCGCGCGGTGCCCTGGGGTTCCTGTATGCTGCCACCGAGGTCACGTACGCATGCCGGCCCAACGGCCGTCTCTATGGCAACAGAACCCCCGCGCCCCGCGCCAGTCGTCCTACGCTAGAGAGCCGTGCGCTCGCGTTTTTAATTTTACGGCTCACGCGCCATTTTGTTCATTTTGTGTTGGTGTTTTTGTGATTTGTTTTCGGAGTTAATAGACTATTTACGACACTCCTGTGTTTTACTGCCGTCCAGGCCCACGCCCCTACAGTATTATTATTAGATCTTGTATACTTCTAATTCAGTTATTCTAAATGTAATATTTGACATTATTTTGGTATATTTATAACCAAAATAATGACAAACACCTTTATAATTTTAACTTTATTACTTTAACATTATAATGTTGCATACCATTATGGTGGAATTGGAGCGCTACCTGTTTTATGTAATATCAATACAAATACCCATGTTCAAGCAAATAAATGAATTTGAATTTGAATTTGAACCGTTCAATCTGTAGCGAGAAATTCAAAATTTAACAGTCTGTCTATTTGTTGCGAGATCGAATAACATTTGTAGGTATATGATTCTTTAATTTACTCAAATCAGAGATCTTTTTTTAGAGTATTTTGTTATTGTATCTTACATATATGTATCTGATTTCATATATTTCTCTACTAATCTGCAAAAACAGTTTTATATATTTGTAAGTTATGATGACAAAATACTTTAGGGATAATTTCCGATTTGCGTAATTTAAAAACAATACACGTACTAAAGTTATCCGATCTAGCAACAAACATTAAATTTTGAATTCCCTGATATAACAAATTGAACGGTCCAGTGCACCTCAAGCAAGTACCATGCAAATTCTATTTTTTTTCAGTAAGCGTGGCAATATTTTTTTCTAAAAGCTTCATTGTAATTTGGGTAGTGTTATGGGACACTGGCAATTCTGTAATATAAGGTATTTATACTCTGTCTCTATCGGGTATACGCGCATAGCTACTCCACCATAGATACTTCCTCCTAGGCTGCGGGGAAATAGCGACAGCGCTGCTTTCCCCTCAGTGCTTTTTTTATAATTTATTGGCAACTGGATACATAGTCCTTATGCCCACAGATTACCTAGTCCTCTCATATGCCTACTAACTTCCTTTGCTTGGCAGTGTGGTCAACGTATGCGATTTATCGCTATTTAGGCTACTCAGGTCGAAAATCGACGATAAAAAAGTCATAATGGCGACTGGTTGCCAAGCATTTAATGACAAGCCATTTAAATAAGCCAAAACACAAATGATGTTCGGTAAACTATGCAAACGGGTTGTACCCTATATCTACGCGTACACAGTCTTCATATTCACGCGGAGGTGAATCCTATTTTGTTAATGCATTTCCTGGGCGTCCAGGATTGAACATTTTATAAAGATTAGAACTATCAGTGCCGTAGTGAACTCGTGGGTGACATAGGCTCCTGCCTATGTGCGGGCTACCATCGACGTCGACATCTGGACCGGGGGAAGTTTATGCAAATAGTATCCCTAGGTTTATTTAACTGCAGTTAGAATTAGTTAGGTTTTGGCATAATAATCCCTTCAGCGGAACGTTTAGTGAGCCGTTAGTTGGTGAGTGGATTCCTGCCAATTCGTTTCCCCGCGTTTATATACTCGCACATAGATCGGCTGGTGTCTTCCTGTGACTTCCAGGAACCCAGTCGAATACACCGCGACGTACGTGGTAAAGTATGGGGCTACGGGGATTCCAGAGAAAATCTCCCCTTCCCATACAAATGAACATAAGCATTTCATAAAATCATAGCCAATTTAGGGTCTGTGATATGAAGAATGATGACCACCCCAATGATATACGGTAAGTTTGCTCCGGGAGAGGAATATCCTGAATTATGCTATTAAAATTAAGTGAAATATATTAATTTTGCTGATAGTTAGTTATACAAATATCTAGGTACATTATACTGATAAAATATTTTATCGGAAAAGCTCTAGGTATTTTTGTCACTTTCGCTGTGTACAACATATATTATGCATCCACAAAGTAATTTCATATAATTCGGTCATAAAAACATGGGATACTCGAAACAGAAACATCGAGATGAATGGGAACAATACGAGCATTTAAAAATAAGTGAAACTAATATTTTTAATTGTCTTGTCTGGCAAGCAGGACATTCATAGGCGGCAAAGCTACCAACAAATAATTGCTTAAGCGTCCTCTACACGTAGACAGATTCGTCTGCAGATGTCATCGGCGGACTCGTCCGCCGACGTGTAGACGGGGTGATTTGCTCGTCTGTGGTAGGTATTTAACGTCGGCAGATGCGTCCGCCACTAATCCGTTTGTGGTCGGTTTTTGTGGCACGGATCAAAGGGTTTCAGCGCGAGCGCTCGCTGTCTATCCACACGTCTGACGACGCATCAGTGTTCAATGTTCATCGGGAAGCGAATGAGAGTGCACGCGTGCTTCTTGCAGTTTTATTCATTTCTTTAGGTACTTACTTACTCGTTAAAATTACTAACATGATCACCGAAGAAACATTCAAATTCCTGGAG
Organism: Plagodis dolabraria; assembly: GCA_963854805.1. Taxonomy (NCBI): domain Eukaryota; kingdom Metazoa; phylum Arthropoda; class Insecta; order Lepidoptera; family Geometridae; genus Plagodis; species Plagodis dolabraria. The sequence continues at coordinate 1,098,528 of OY978452.1, read as the reverse complement.
CTATATGAAATAGAAAACTGCCTATGGAATCCTAAATATAAAGTAGCACAAGAACAAAAATTTAAGTATACAATTAATTGATTTTATTCACCAATAATTAAATTCAAAATATAATAAATAAATTCAGCTGTGGCTACTACTGGCTACTATCAATTGGATACTATTTAATAAAACAATTTGGACATTGTATTTTTATTTCGGTTTTAATTAAACCGCAGTGACACACAATCAAAGTTATATTAAACAGGTTAAGGTAGGTAGGTATTTTGAGTTATACATATTACATTATAAGTATTTATTGTTTCAGATTAATAATTCGAGGGCATTTTAGTACTTTTCGGTTTCTATGTATCCACCAGATTCTTCTCAATTTTTTTTAATATCTACTGCGATGCACTCTCAAATACCTAGTACGCACTTAAAAGTACTCAATAAATAAATAACTGCGGCAGCTACGGTCTCAATATCCATTTTGTACGCACGTTCGTGTTGCGTCTATCGAGAACCAACACAGACTGATCCATCTACGCATGTGTGGACGGCTCGTAGAGATCCATCTGCGGATGCATCTTCCCACATCTGCGAACGCATCTGCCGACGTGTAGAGGAGGCTTTATATGATTAGGTGATGCGATTACGTAGTAGCTGTTAATTTGATAGCTGTTAGATCACGACTGCCATCACTAAAATTTTAAATTTAGTTTTGGCCTGTTGTACTTTAACAGTGGTGAATAAATATTATTTTAAAAATGAATTATTTTAATCCATCAGCCATCGACCGCTGATTACGTGAACGTTGAAGTTCTTCTTGTTGCCCTAATAATGCTGGCAAGCGAAGCAGAATCAAGTAATATTTCGTAATTCTATGAAAAGTAACCACAACTTTACACTACCCATAAGCTTTGTGTTTGTGGGTTACTTTAAGCTACATGACTGGATATGTGGCTATAGTAGGCTACTTTCACTCTAAAAAAATATTAGGCCCTGCGTCGCTGGCAACACTATTATTTAGCTCTGCATATCGGCATAAGGAGTATGTATCCAGTTGCCAATGAATTAAAAAAAAAAGCTTTGCTTTGCCCATCCCATCCCATGATCAGTGATGCCAACTTACCGCGTTCAGCGCTAGATCTAGCGCTTTTTTGGCCAAAAGCGCGTTTAAGCGCCTAGCACTAAATCTAGCGCTTTTTTTGAAATCATTTGGCATGTCTAGAAAAGTCTTTTCATTACCAGCATTAACACAATGATATGTTACTGATATCGATAAAGTTCTGTGCCACGGATTAGGTCTGCAATAAACGCCATTTTATTAATCGATACTGACTTATTTAAAAAAAAAAAACAATTTATTATCTTCCGAGCGATGTCTTGAAGACGATAACATCGTGAGATATATTTTTACGTTTAATTTAATGATTCTTTATATTATCAATTAAATATTATGATTAAAAAAGAAAAACCACGTAAGAAATGGATTTTCATACACTTTTCTCTCCCGCTCAGATGCGTTTTCTCCCCGCATATTTGTTCGATATGCAATGACTTACTTTCTACCGTAAATTTGATAAAGTATCAAGGTACTTTCCGAATTTATATATGATAAGCAATTAAGTACTTACTTACGTAATTATACTAAGATTAGACTAGTAGGCACGTACTTTTAATTTGCTCTTCGTTTGACATCTAATTGTTCTTTTATGAATTAAAGTAGGTTTGTTACATACTATTCCTTTTTGTGGTTATTTTGTAATAGTTTGACATTACCTCGACTTTTAAAATTACCTCGTTTATCTTATTTACCTTATCAAATTACTAAAATACGCTAAAATTGATAAATGCCTTCGTAACAGATTGTCGTGACATAAGGCGGTTTTATTTAGTAGGTGCCATTTAGCGCATTCTAGCGCGTTTTTGAGTTTTGACATAATGATAGCGCGTTTTTGCTAAAGAGTTGGCAGTACTGCCCATGATTAATCTGTGATCCAGTGCTGCCAACTTAGCGTGTTCAGCGCCAGATCTAGCGCTTTTTTTGGCCAAAAGCACGTTTTAGTGCCTAGCGCTAAATATAGCGCTTTTTTGAAATCATATAGCATGCCTACAAAAGTATGGTGATTACTAGCATTAACACAATGCCTATGTTACTGACATCGTTAAATGTTAAGTACCACGCCTGGTATCGATTAGGTCTGGACACAATAAACGCCATTATGCATGATCGATGCTGACTTATTTAAATAAAAAAATAACTCTTCAATTTATAATCTTCCGAGTGATGTCTTGACGAGGATAACATGGTTAGATATATATATATATATATATATATATATATATATATATATTATATTTTGATTTCATTACTCCTTATGTTATTCATTAGAAATATAAAATATTTAAACCTGATTAGCAATTAAGTACTTGCGAAATATCATTAGACTAGGCACATAATTACTTTTATTTTGCTTTTTGATTGACGTTTAATTGTTCTTTCATGAATAAAAGTACCTAATATTCGTTTTTTGTGGTTATTCTGTAACATTTTAATAAAATTACCTCGTTTATCATAATTACTTTAACAAATGACTAAAATACGCTAAAATTAATAAATCCCTTCCTTACTGATTGGCGTCACTTAGGGCGTTTTTATTTTGTAGGTGCCATTTAGCGCGATCTAGCGCGTTTTTGTTTGACGTGCTGAAAGCGCGTTTTTGCTAAATAGAGTTGGCACTGTTGGCAGCACTGCTGGCTGTGATCTCAAAATAAACAAAGTAAAGTAGGTACACGCTACCGGCTACACACTACACAACACAAATTACAACATGTACATTTGGGAGTAATTGGGAGTTGTTTAGCGTAGGAAAGTCTGTGATAAATCGGTTAGAGTGTACCCTTATCGATAAACACATCAGATAACACCTACAGAAATAATATTTTTCCATGTACTTCTAAATATGGCTCTATTCCCAGCGTATGCTTCTGATCCCGTGGAATTTTTAGAAGAATCTAGTAAGTAATTGTAACTTGATCGAAATTGATGTCATAAATCATTTAAAAACAACATAATTTACGTTATGATGGATTAAAATGTATTTATATTCAGGTAATGAAACAGCAAGTGGAGAGGAGAGCGCAGCGCTGGAAAACCAGCTACTGGCTAGCGATGAAGAGCCCTCTTTGGCTCGTCCTTCTCCGCCGCCGACAAAGCGTGTGCGACCTTCTTCTCCAGAATGTAAAGACTTCTATTTGGACACCAAGATAGACTATGGCAATCTGCGGGTTTCCACTCTCTACTATCCCGGTAGACCTGAGTAAGTATAGTTTAAAAATATACATATGCCAAAAATCAACAATTTCTTATTGCCACATTTAGACTTTTATTGAAATATAATGCGACAAATAAGCTGTATTCCTGTAGGGGCCAAGTCGGCTAAGCCTGTTTTCTCAGTTCTTTTTACTGAATGTGGCAGTACAATTTATAATATTCCAATATTAAAACTTATAGGTTATTGACCTTCCTAAAAGCATCATAGTACTTAGACACCTTAATTAAATAAATGAATTTGATATTTATACAAATTATACGACCACAAAATTTTATGCCTGGGTGTGAGCACACCCGCATGCTCCGATTTGTATAAATTCATTTATTCATGGACAAGCAATATGCTATGTTGATATGTCCATATTTCTTTTCTGTAGATAGCCATTTGTCCAGTGTAGAAATTAAAAGATATGCCATAAGTTGAGTACAGAAACAAACTATTTTATTCATTTTATAAAATACCTTACATGAGTTTCTACTCACATAACTAAAATAATAACACTAAAAGCACAATTATCCCGTCTAACCTTGCTACTAAATATTATTTTGAATGTTGTGGTATTGAAGTTATCGGCCATAATATAGTTATTTTTAATATATATAGAACTCCAGAGCAGACTAAATCACATGTTGGGATATTTTTATATAAACTGGATAAATTGTTAAATTATGCTACATATGAATTTAGGCGAAAAAATTTTTTTGTATGTGGTGACTGGAACATAAATTAAAACAAAACTCAGTCACTAAAGAGCTGCTAAGCCTTCTAAAAAGTTATAATTTCCAGGCGCACATAAAATCACCAACTAGAATAAACTCTTGTTTAGGCCAGATTGCCACTAATATAAAACATGTTGAATTAGATACATCTTCTAGGACTTTCTGATGATGAGACTGCACAATCAATTACACTGAAATGAAATAAACGAAATGCTCTTTGTTATTGGTTTGAATATCAACGGGATTATAATTGGGACAACATGAGGAAGTTCAGAGATTATATGCAATCCCTATCTTGTTATGATCTATATGAATCATCTACTTTATTTAATTCTTTTGAATTTTTTTACAGTACTTTTGAATTATTTTACCAGTTGTGTTTTCCCATAATTAAGGTTAAAATTACTAATAAACCTGCCAATCTCAACTGGCTTACAAAAGGCATTAAAATATCCAGCAAAACAAAACATTCCCTGTTTATACAATTTAAAAAAGCAAATAAACACAACCATAATGTTAAAACAAAATTTAAAAGATACAATTACATTTTTAGGAAATGTGTTCAAAGATCCCAAAGAATTTCTAATCTAATTCGGATTCAGAAGGACAAAAATAAATGTAGAGCTATATGGAATGCCATTTCTAATAGTTTATCTAATAATTTATCAAAAAATAATATTGACATAATAAATTTTGACAATTTGACATATGATAACCCAATTGACATTAGTAATATATTAAATAAGTATTTCATAGATTCATCTGATTATCAATCTATAGGCAGCAACTATTTTAAACAATAAAATAACCAAATTAACTCAAATACAAGCTTTTTAAATCCTGTCGACCCTTCCGAAATCTATAAAATTATTATTAACCTTAAAAATAGCAAAACTAGCGGATATGATGAAATCGCAACAAATGTATTGAAATATTGCAGTAGTATAATTTGCTATCCTCTTTCGCATATTATTAATCTATCTTTCAGTGAAGGTGCATTCCCAAATCAGCTCAAAAGGTCTATAGTAAAGCCATTACTAAAAACCGGAGATAATTCAGACCCGAATAACTACAGATCCATCTCTATAGTTCCTATTTTTTCAAAAATCCTGGAAAAGGCCATGCTTGAAAGACTACATAATTTCCTAACCAAGCATAACATACTAAAAGACGTGCAGTTTGGTTTTTCGTAAAGGTCATTCTACAAACCTAGCGTCCTTTAATCTGGTTAAAATGATAACAGAGAGTATAAATGATGGGTATTCAGTGGTTTCTTTGTTCTTAGACTTAAAAAAAGCTTTTGACTGTGTCAATCATCAAAAACTTTTAAATAAATTGGAAGATCATGGCATAAGGGGTAAAGCATTAGATTGGTTGGCTAGTTACTTACAAAACAGAACACAACATACTGAGGTAACTAAAGTAATAAAAAATAATAAACAAAGCTTTATTAAAGAAAAATTTTGTTCCAATCCCATTCAGAATTGCAGAGGAGTTCCCCAGGGAAGTATTTTGGGTCCTTTACTCTTTCTGATTTATATAAATGACCTCCCTGAAGCGACTCCACAGAATTGCATACTCCTTGCAGACGACACTACAGTGTCTGTTAAATGTAATAAACACGAATCAGTGCAACAAGTTTTAAGTCAAACATTATTTGACATAATGAATTGGACGTAAAATAATAATTTGTGTATTAATATCAATAAAACAAAAATAATTCACTTTAATTCATACAATTCTATTCCAATGAAACTTGACATAAGTTATTATGATCAGAAGGTTGACAAAGTTGAATCTTTAAAATTTTTGGGATTATTAATAGATAGAAACCTAAATTGGAAACTTCATGTTAATGCAGTTTGTCAGAAACTATGCTGTTTTGTTTTCGCTCTCAAAAAACTGAGGCAGACAGTTTCTGTAGAAGCAGCCCTAGCAGCTTATCATGGCTATGTGTCGTCAGTCCTCAGCTATGGCCTTATTATGTGGGCCTTACTATGCAGCTTTTAAACTACAAAAGAGATGCATCCGAGTTATAAACAAGGCATGGTTTTTAGACACTTGTAAGCCTTTATTTAAAAAATGTAAAATACTTACACTACTATGTATGTATATTCGAGAATTGTGTCTTTTCGCTAAAACACATTCAACTTACTTCAAAAAACGCAGTGAGGTCTTCACACAACAAAAAAGGGCTATATATGAAAACCTCTTATATCATCCTCTTATATTTCTTATGTCATAAAAGGATCTATGAAAAGAATGTTCACAACATGTGTATCATAGCGTATACAAATTACCAAATGATTTAAAACTTCTGCAGGGCAATGTATTTAAAATTAAATTGACATATTGGCTGTTAGGCAAATGCTTTTATACTGTGTCTGAATATTTGAATACCTGACTTGACTTTATTTACTATTCTATATATTTTTTTTATTTGTATTTTAACTTTTTTAACAGAATAAAGGTCCAACAGCGGAAGCACGTCCTCTCTCTCCAAGTGCACCTCTCAAACATTCGAGGCTTGCACTCCAATATCGACCCGGTCCACCACCATCTTGAGACCGCAAGACCGCATATTCTGTTCCTCACGGAGACGCAGATCAAATGTCCTGCTGATGCGACATACCTTGCCTACCCTGGCTATGTTCTTGAACATAGTTTCAAGGCTAAGGCGGGAGTTTGTATGTATGCTCGCGATGACATTTGCTTTCGGCGTCTCTGCAACCTTGAAGACCAAATTTTCAGTCATTTGGGTTCTGGTGGACAATGGCATGGAGAAAATTCTTTATGCTAGTGTCTACCGTTCGCACAGCGGAGATGAGGAGACAACCAGGCTCGCAAATTACCTTAGTGAGGCAGCCGATGTGGCCCAACAGAGGTATCCTTCTGCTCAATTAGTGCTTCTGGGGGATTTCAACGCCCACCATCAAGACTGGCTATACCCATACCAGAGCACAGACCACGCTGGTCGAGAGATGCGCAAGCTTGCTTTGACGCTAAACCTCACTCAGCTGGTCCAAGGAGCCACAAGGATACCGGATGTTGATAGCCACACAGGCAATTGCTTGGACCTTCTGCTGACAACAGATCCAGACCGCTACTTGGTGTCGGTTTCATCGCCCTTAGGTAGCTCCGACCACTGTCTGGTGAAGTCTGTATCAGTGTACTCCCCGCCCGATCCCAGTCCAAGAGGCATCCGGCGGGTGTGGCGATACAGGTCAGCAGATTGGGATGAGATGCGTTATGTTTTCGCGTCTTACCCTTGGCGGCAGGTTTGTTTTTCTTCGAGCGATCCCTCAACTTGCGCGGATGCTGTGACTGAGGTGTTACGTCAGGGTATGGAATACTTCATACCATTTTCTGACGTCCCGATGTCCAGCAAAGCTCGCCCATGGTTTAATGCTACATGTGGAGATGCAGAAGCGTCAAAACATGAGGCCTATTTAGCCTGGGCTGATGCTCGAACCCGCAAATCTAGAGATGTACGTGAAAAGAAGAAGGCATTTAACCTAGCCGCCAAGTCCTGCAAAAAGGCTCTCAAGAAGGCTCGCTTCGACCACATACGCCGAACAGGGAACAAACTTGCTTCTTACCCCTCGGGTAGCGAAGCGTTCTGGTCCCTGGCAAAGTCGATCGAAGAGAACTTCTGCCGTCCCTCACTGCCTCCACTGCTGAAACCTAACGGCTTACTAGCGCACACTGCCGAAGAAAAAGCAAATTTACTTGCCTCTCTGTTTGCAGAGTCTTCACGTTTAGATGCTGGCAATGCTGTTCCTTCTAGCCTGCCAAACTGCGGGACGTCAATGTCAGAAATCCGCATTCGACAGTCTGAAGTACGCAAAGCGTTGCGCGATCTGGACGTGAACAAAGCTAGTGGTCCAGACGGTATACCAGCTATAGTCTTGAGGATGTGTGAGATGTGTGTGTGCCTGAGTTGACTCCAATATTGACTCGCCTCTTTCGCTTGTCTATGACGACTGGTCAAGTGCCTAAGTCCTGGAAACTTGCAAACGTGCAGCCCGTGCCCAAAAAGGGTAGTCGCGCAGACCCTGCCAATTACAGGCCTATTTCAGTCACTTCCATACTCTGTAAGACGATGGAACGTGTACTGAACCACAGGCTCCTGGCATACCTAGAAGTGAATGATCTCCTCAGTGACCGACAATACGGGTTTCGCCGAAACCGGTCTACTGGGGATCTTCTAGTGTATGCCACTCACATCTGGAGCGAAGCCATCGAGAACCACGGAGAGGCGCTTGCTGTCTCTCACGATATCTCGAAGGCTTTTGACAGGGTTTGGCACGATAGCCTTATTAGCAAGCTTCCTTCATACGGCCTTCCCACTGGTTTATGTGTTTGGATTTCAGATTTCTTGAGGGATCGTTCGATTCGAGTGGTCATCGATGGCTGTTCTTCCGACCAATTGGCTATAAACGCCGGAGTCCCTCAAGGATCGGTACTCTCTGCAACGCTTTTTCTGCTGCATATTAATGATGCTTAAGCCCGGTATTTTTGGGTACGCAGACGACAGCACCGTTGTGGAGAGTTATACATCTAACGCACGAACCAGTGCATTACAAATCCAGTCTCATAGGGAAGCGATGGTTCAGCGCTTGAACTTTTCTCTGAAGGCAGTCTCCGATTGGGGCGATGCCAATCTGGTTAAGTTCAATGCAGCTAAAACCCAGGCGTGTCTTTTCTCCGCCAAACGGAGCCCTTTTCAGCTGGCTCCTACTTTCAGGGATGTGTCCGTGCCGATAAGTAACCATCTCGAGCTTCTTGGCATCTCATTAACACCGACTCTCAATTTCGGCTCCTATATTGAGTCTAAAGCCCAGCTAGCCTCAAAAAAGCTTGGTGTTTTGGCTAAGGTGAGACAATACTTCACACCGGGACAGTTGCTGAATCTTTATCAAGCGCAAGTCCGGTCGTGTATGGAGTACTGTTCTCACCTTTGGGATGGTTCTGCCAAATACCAGCTGGAGACACTGGAAGCTATTGAGAAGAGAGCCAAGAGACTCATTAACGACGACGAACTTGTAAGCAAGAGACTCCAAAGTCTCGAGCATCGCCGCAAAGTCGCTTGCTTATCGGTTTTTTATCGGATACATTTCGGGGAGTGTGCCACAGAACTACATGATTTGATTCCGCCATCCCCATTCTTTAACCGGACATCCAGGGATACTCCAAAGCGCCACCGCTATATGTTAGATATTCCATTTACCCGAACAAAGCGATTTGCTTCTTCGTTCATTATACGAACCGCTAGGGATTGGAATACCCTGCCTGAGTCTGTGTTTCCGGTTAAGTACAATATGGGGGTCTTCAAAACGCGAGTGAACAGGTATCTTCTGGGTAAGCGCGCTCTATCATCGACCGCATCATCACTTAACATCAGGTGAGATAGTGGTCAAGTGCTACCCAGTTCAGTATAAAAAAAAAAAAAAAAAAAAAAACTTTATTATTTTATATTCGTGTTAGTTTAGTATGTATAAACTAACCTAATATTTGCACGCCTGCTTGCAGGCAGAATACAATTGTCGATACAAAATTAGAACTTATTGTAAATATTATGAACATATTGTATTTTTGCAAATAAATGATTGATTTGATTTGATTTGAATAAAATCACTTGATACAAATATAGGTATACAGACAAACATAACATATCTTTCTCTCATATTTCATATAAAATTTTGTAATTATTATTAATCAGTTTAATCAAAATTTTGTAATTATTAGTAATAAAAAAGTAATTATTACATATCTTTCTCTCATACTTCATATAAAATTTTATAATTATTATTTATTATCAGGCAGACAGTTGTAGATAAAGATAAAGATAAATATATATTTATTGCTCAAAACATGGGTACTTACATGATACATAAAATCAGATTTTAGCACATGGAATGTTGGTGTATAAATATATAGTCCCACCATGTTTTGCCTATGTAGGCGTACAATTTTTGAGATGGGGCAACCAAATTAATAAAAAATTATAAATTATTATTATGAAATTCATTACAATTTTCGAAAGTAATATCATAAAATCATTAACATTAAAACATTATTTACATTATCATAATATATTTGTCAGAATGTCATTTAAATTATATTATATTTTAAATTAAATAAGATACTAGTTATGTACATGCAATAAAATAACAATGTCATGGCACTTAAATTATAATAAAAATTTGTCATTTAAAAAGTCATTGATATTATAATAACATTTATCGACAAGAATTTTCTTAAATTTAATTTTAAATATGTCAATACTTAAGTCCCTTAAAGACTTAGGGATTTTATTGTAAATACGCGGGGCCATGCAAATTGCACTCTTTTGAAGAAGAGCGGTTTTGCCTGTTTGTCTACATGCTATGTTATTGTCGCGGCGGTTTCTTTCTATACGGTCAGACAGTTTTGGAAACATTTGTATCAACTGATAGTTGCCTGTATCCTGCTACTCTCTACTAGTTCCCCTTGTTACATGTAATATTTGTAGAGTCGATTCTTGAATTGATTTACAGTTTGTGCTGAAACTATGTCTTCCGGAAGTTTGTTCCATGCATTGACTACTTGATTGCTGAAAAAATGTTTGTGAGCATTGTTATTTGCAGTGCTGGCACATAACTTAAGATGGTGTCCTCTTAAATGGACATTTTCATTGCGTATAAACATTATTTTAAAAATCTTTAAGGTCATAATAACCATGTAAGTCTTATATGTCTCAATTAAATCTCCACGATCCCTGCGATCTTTTAAACTTGTGAGCTTCAAAACTTTTAAGCGTTCTTCATATTATCACTGTCATTTTAGGGCTCGTGGTATTTTTGTGAAGCTGCATTGTACCTTCTCAAGGAGTTCAATGTCTTTAACAAAATAAGGGCTCCAGACTTGAAATGCATACTCTAGGATTGGTCTTACAAAGGTTTTGGGGATCTGTAACATCATCTCAGGGGTCAAAGCGCCAAAGGCTTTTCTAGCTAGGTAAATAAGACTTTTAGCTTTCTTAGTGATTGATGTCAAATGCGCTTCCCACTTCAAGTCTTCTGAAATCTTAACTCCTAGGTCTGTTTGCACTTTGACCTCCATCAGATTAGTATCACCCAGCTTGTATGTCAGATGAGGGTTACAATTGCCTATGTGCTATACTGTACATTTTGATGGATTGAGATTTATTAGCCATTCCTTGGATCAGTTGGTTATTTTGTTTAAATCATCCTGTTCATTGTTTTAATCATCATGTTGAATATTTGTGTAAAGTATGGAAATTGCAACCAATATCTCTGGCTATTGGTATTCACAATTGTGGGTTGTCCTCGAACATACTCAATAGTGATGTCTGTCTCCCTTTCGCTAATGCGTTTCTTAAGTTCTTCTCGCAAGTATTTCAAATACTCCTTTTGCAGAGGTGTCAAGTTTGACGTAATAGATGAGGGCTCACTCAGCTTGTTTCTACTTTTATTGCGTCATTCCTGCTTGAGAAAACAGCCTTCAGCGGGCGCGGTCTGGCATCTGGATCCGACTTAGGTCGGCCAAGACGAAATACCTTAATCCCTTCGCAATTAACTTTATTGGTGACATTTTTTATAAAAGCCTCACACTCTTTCTTATCATGATCTTTTCTAAGAGCAGCTACGTCACTACTGGACTCTGCTACACCGTAAATTATTACATTAGTGGCCCTGCTAGTCCTCTCTGCAATCTCTTGGATCGCTGATTCGGTCGCAAGCATACTCTGGCGCATACGTAGTGGCTTAACTTCATCAGTGAGATCATTCAGCATGATTTACTGGGAACACTTTGTTTTTGGTGGTAATATTCTTTTTGGTTTTACTGGCAACACTGATAGTGTGATAGTTGACAACTTAACATTCTTATGTCACAACTGTCAATGGGTAAACTTAATATTTCAAATGCGTATTTTTATGCACTTTTTCGTTATCTCTTTATAATTTTTCACGTAAATAACATATGTGGATGCTGTGCTAGTGCACAGCATCCACATATGTTTTCCAACTTCTTAACAATGTTTTTATTGCAATTTTCACAACTTTAAACACAAAAATAATTAATTTAGTTCGCGAGCGTAAGTACGCGTTCCGTGACAGAAGACGAGCCTCAATAACTCAATTATATTGGAAATAACAATTATGATTCTGGGATGGCTATTATATCCGGCCACAAGTTAACATCTGGTATTTCAATACACAAATCATCTGAAGTTGTCTGTCTTCTCAAATTATTGTCAGGACAATCCCATGACAACCGACGCTGATTCATAACTTCTGTTCTGACTGTTCGTGCCAAAATCTGGTCCACATGTCTGCGATAAAGTTCTCCACCTTCTGTCCTCACGCGATACACACTTAGCCCTTCGATTGTGTCTATTGTACCTCTCTTCCACTTTTCCTCTGGACCATACATGTGTATAAGTACTGTCTGACCAACTTCAAATGATCTGTTTGGTTGTTTCTGTGCCATCGCCTCTAACTGTATGTCTTCCCTTAAAGGAAAATTTTCTGGGTGCAGTCTTGATATCGCTGTTCTATACTTACGTCCTATATTAAGCATCTCAGCTGGTGTCTTATTGGTGGTACAGTTAGGTACGGTTCTAAGGTGGAACAGAACTTTTGCTTATTTCTCAGACCAGGGCATCTGCAAAATTTCTAACTTTTTTAGTTTATTTTTAAACGATTGAATTGCTCTCTCTACTTGCCTATTTGTAGCTGGGTGATAAGGTGGGGAATACAGATGCTTTATTCAATTTCTTTTTAAAAATGTGTTGAACTCCTCAGAACTAAATGCCCTTCCACTGTCTGAAACCAGGACATCTGGTAGACTTTGAGATGCAAAAATTTTCCTTAATATGGTGATGACAGTTCCACTACTCATTGACGGCACAATTTCTGCTTCAAACCACTTGATGTGACTGTCTATCAACACGAGAAACGTCTTTCCTTGAAAAGGTCTTTCCTTGTGTGGGTTGAAAGCCACCCGCGTCCGTAGGATACACCCTCGAGACCCTACACGTGACCCACGGGTGGTGCTAAACGTGGTGACAATTTCCTGGTGGTAGGCTTCGGCCGTGGTTTGAACCACCCACCGAATAAAGCCGTGCCGCCAAGCGGCTCTGCCGTGTTCCGGCACGATATTCGGTGCAACCGTCAAGGAGGGTAGGTCGGGACAGTTGCGCTGCTAGAGATGACATGTTAGTTTGCACAGGACAAAGAACCGTATAAGGGGACTAGTCTCGGAGAGCAGCGGGGTCCGAGGCACGGTTATCCGCTGGCTGACCGCAGACAGTAGGGGGCCCAAGTAGTGTACTAGCCACACACGAAACGCTGCCCCGCTATCTAGTGAAAAATCCCAGAATGCGCCATCGTGCCGTTTGGCGCACGGATGAGAGGACCCGATGGTTATTTCTGGGGGGGGGGGGGGGGGGGGGCTCGGGCGTCCCCACGGTCTCCGGACTAGTCTCCAAATGGTGCGGTATCGGAGTTATGTGCCAATGAGTCGGCAGGTAGCGTCTCGTCCCACTGCTGTCCCCCTACCTTCTTTCACTCTACATTATGAAGAACAGGAAAAATAAGAAGTCGGTTCCTCAGCGGATGCACTTCCTCTGGCTCCAAGTGCACCTCTCAAATATTCGAGGCCTGCACTCCAATATCAACTCGGTCCACCACCACCTCGAGACCATAAAACCGCACCATCTATTTCTCACGGAGACGCAGATAACTTGTCCGGCTAACGTGGCATACCTCTCGTACCCTGGCTATGTCCTGGAACATAAATTCAGACCACGAGCTGGGGTATGCGTATATGCTCGCGATGACATTTGTTGTCGGCGTCTCCGTAATCTTGAAGACTCCAGCTTCTCAGTCTTGTTGATTTTGGTGGACATAGGTTCAGAGAAAATTCTCTATGCCAGTGTCTATCGATCGCATAGCGGTGATCAGGAGTCGACCAGGCTTATGGACTATCGACGGCAGATGTGGCACAACATCAGTACCCTTCCGCTCAGTTAGTGTTACTGGGGGATTTCAACGCCCACCACCAGGAGTGGCTGTTCCCACACCAGAATACTGACCATGCTGGGAGAGAGACGTATAAGCTAGCATTGACGTTAAATCTCACCCAGCTGGTCCATGGTGCTACAAGGGTTCCTGACGTTGACGGCCATACAGCCAATTGCTTGGACCTTCTGCTGACAACAGATCCAGACCGATACTCGGTGTCAGTTTCTTCACCTTTGGGTAGCTCTGACCACTGTCTGGTGAAATCTGTATCGGTATACTCCCCGCCCGACCTCTGCCTTAAAGGCAACCGGCGGGTATGGGCCTTACAAGTCAGCAGATTGGGATGAGATGCGATGTTTTTTCGCATCTTATCCTTGGCAGCCTATTTGTTTCTCTTCTGGCGATCCCTCGGTTTGTGCGGATGCAGTAACGAGTGTGGTGTGTCAGGCTATGGAGTATTTTATTCCATTTTCTGATTCACCACAGTCGGGCAAAGCTCGTCCATGGTTCGGAGCTGAATGCAGACGCGCTGAAGCGCAAAAACATGAAGCATACGTTGCATGGGCTGATGCTCGAAACCGGAAATCGAAGGACATTCGCGATAGGACGAGAGCTTTTAACAAGGCTGCCAAGTCCTGCAAAAAGGCCTTAAGAAGGGCACGCTTCAACCACATATGCCGAATAGGAGCTAAACTTGCTTCGTATCCTGCGGGTAATAAAACTTTTTGGTCGCTGGCAAAATCGGTTGAAGCTAACTTCTGTCGCTCCTCCCTGCCTCCACTGCTGAAACCTGATGAATCACTTGTCCACACCGCAGAGGAGAAAGCGAACTTGTTTGCTTCTCTTTTTGCGGAATCTTCACGTCTGGATACTGGTGGCGAAGCACCTCCGTGTCTACCTAGATGCGAGGCATCTATGCCGGAAATTCGCATCCGAAAGACCGAGGTACGTAAAACGCTGCGTAATCTGGACGTGAACAAAGCAAGTGGTCCGGATGGGATACCAGCCATAGTCCTGAAAGTGTGTGCTCCTGAGTTGTCTCCTGTGCTGACGCGCCTCTTCCGCCTCTCGATGGAGACTGGACAAGTGCCGAAAACATGGAAGCTTGCTAATGTGCAGCCTGTGCCCAAGAGAGGCAGTCGTGCTGACCCTACTAAATACAGGCCCATTTCAGTTACTTCCATACTATGTAAGACTATGGAACGTGTACTAAACCACAGGCTCTTGGCATACCTTGAAGCGAATGACATCCTCAGTGACCGTCAATACGGATTTCGCCGAAAATGGTCTACGGGGGATCTTCTTGCGTATGCTATGCACATCTGGAGTGAGGCCATAGAACGGTACGGAAAAGCGCTTGCCGTTTCTCTGGATATTTCGAAGGCCTTTGACAGGGTGACGACAGCCTCACTAGCAAGCTTCCCTCATACGGCTTACCCGCTGGCTTATGTGCCTGGATAACAGACTTCCTGAGGGAAAGATCAATACGAGTGGTCGTGGACGGCTGCTCGTCTGATCAATTGGCAATTAATGCCGGGGTACCTCAGGGGTCAGTTCTCTCTGCAACCCTCTTCTTGCTGCACATCAACGATCTCCTTAAGCCCGGTGTTGTTGGGTACGCCGATGACAGCACTGTTGTAGAGAGATATTTTGCCCAAGCACGAGCTAGTGGAGCTCAAATCCAGTCTCTTAGAGAGGCCACGGTTGAGCGTATGAACTTGGCCTTGCAGGCAGTCTCCGATTGGGGTGATACCGATTTGGTCAACTTCAACGCCACCAAGACTCAGACGTGTATATTTAGCGCCAAGCGGAGTCCGTTCCATCTGACTCCCTCTTTCCGGAATGTATCTCTACCCGTGACGAGCCAACTTGAACCGTTGGGTGTTACCCTAACATCGGACCTCAATTTTGGCTCGTACATTTAGTCCAATGCTAAATTAGCTGCCAAAAAGTTGGGAGTCCTGGGGAAGGTTAGGCGGTATTTCACACCAGGGCAGGTTCTTAACCTGTACCAAGCGCAAGTCTGATCATGTATGGAATACTGCGGCCATCTCTGGGACGGTTCGGCCAAATACTAGCTCGAAGCCTTGGACTCCATTGAAAGACGTGCAAAAAACCTCATAGGCTGCGATTCTTTGGTGAAGACCAGGCTCCAAAGCCTTGAACATCGTCGCAAAGTTGCCAGTCTTTCAGTATTCTACAGGATACATTTCGGAGAGTGTGCGATGGAGTTGCATAACCTTGTTAGATGGGCAAGGCCGTAGGGGTTAGTGCAGAAATAACAGACGTACGTTTCCCGTATAGTAGTGTATTCGACTGAAGCTCGTCGGTACCGTGTGCCAGTCGCAGCCGGCCGGTTTGCTTATCCACATACGTACCTATCTATACTAACATAACATCCCTCCACCTTTAGATAAACAACAAGTACATTTTTAACCACTTCTAATAACTATTTGAGAGTCTATACTTATTCTAAAACTTGCAATGCTATTCAGAAGTACTGTTTATAATCACTCTCTTACGAGTACGTCTTGGAGCGGACGATCGACTATTAGGGGCTGGTTCGCTTAATGAGGCCGGCTGTGCCATCTCCACGGACGTATCTGGCGCAGTATCCGTGGACAGTGTGGGCGGAGCGGCAACTGCAACAGCTAACGGCGGCACTGGCTCCACTGCCGCGAGATCACTCTCAGATTGTAGTATGATTGGCGGCATGGGGCTTGGCTCCGAGCTGAAGGCAGACTTCTCATAATCTTTAGGACTGTTCATAATCGAGCGCTTAGCCGTACCATCGTTATACCATATCTCCCCTTTTAATTTTAATAGCTGGTTTGTGTGTTTTTTTACTATGGCACCTGACTCACATATTCGTGCTAGGTACAAAGTTTTACCTATCTGCTTTAGTATGGTGCCTTGAATCCAATATGGCTTTTGCATTTTGTACACTTTTATCAACACATGTTCATCAATGCAAAAAGTTACATTTCTTTTACTGCCATAGTACCTAGATTGAGAGAGATCTTTTCTTTACAAATGCATCGAGTGTAGCATCACACGTTGAGAGTTCATTTATATCGATAAGATCTAGCCTATTTCTCATTTTACGACCGAACACTAGTTCAGGGTGACTTGTTTGTTGTGCTGTGAATTGAATTTCTGTAATTGAATAAAAATTCATTTATATTTATGTTTAAGTCTCTTTGATTAGCCCCCGACGCAATTATGTTTCGAATAGCGCGTGCACATGCACGATGCTGTTCTTGATACAGAATTGTTTGAATTCGTCAGATACAAAGGAAGTTCCATTATCCGAACAAATTGTATGAAAAAGACCAAACCTTGACATGACCTCACAAATTTTTTCGATGACAACTCGAGTACTGTAGCCGGATGATACATCATAAATAACATTCTACCCATTGTGAAAATGCGTCCACTACAATAAGAAAAGTTCTGTTGTTAATCGGGCTCAAAAAATCTAGGTGTACACGATACCACGGTAGTGGCGGGAACGGCCAGGGTGCTAGCGGCGCGCGAGGGGGGAAGGTCGCGCTTTGGCACAGGTCTCACACGGTCCTACATAAGCATCTATATCGGTAGACATACGTGGCCACCAGAACCGGTTTCTTGCTTCTGACTTCATTTTATATGTACCAAGATGTCCTGAGTGCAGCTCGTTTAATAGTAATGTACGGCACGAAGAAGGAATTACCAGTTTGTGCCCTCTAAGTAAACGTGACTTTTCTACCTATAATTCGTTACGGCACGAATAATATGCTCTCAAGTACTCATCCTTACATTTGGATGGCCAACCATTTACCACATAGTTGCAGACCTCTGACAATATATGATCCATTTTAGTAGCTTCTACGATTTTATCTATACATAAAAATTGTTTGGACGATGGACCGAATACAAAGTTCACATACGTAGCTTTATCTAAACATGAGTCATCACGTTCAGTTATCTCTAAGGCCGTCGTCGACGTGCTCAGAAAGTCTGCTGAATGCATCGGGCCGCTGATATATTCAATAATGAAATTATATGATTTTAGATAAATAGCGTAACGTTGCAGCCTATTAGCTGTAACCTCGGGAACACTTTTACAAGGGTTAAAAATTGTCAGAAGAGGTTTATGGTCTGTTCTTAAAACAAAAGGAATGGCGCGACCATATAAATACTGGTGATATTTACGGACACCGAAGATGATCGCCGTCGCTTCCTTTTGAATTTGACTATAGCACTTTTCTGCATGAGTCAGCGATCACGAAGCGATATAGGTTTTTCAACACCATTTTATATTTGAGACAAAATACAGCCTAAGCCCGTCGGGGGTGCATCTACTGTTAATATTAATTTAGCGTCAGGATTAAAATGTGCTAGTATTTTATCAGACGATAGCTCTCGTTTTATGAATGAGACAGCATCATCGTGCTCTTGCTGCCAGTGCGAAGGCGTATTCTTTTGCAATAAGCTGTGAAGCGGACTCAAAATAGAAGATGCGTTCTTGACAAAACTTCTATAATAATTGATAAGCCCTAAGAACGATTTTAGCTCGGCAATATTACAAGGGGTTTTGGCGTTCATTATAGCCGTTACTTTATCCGGGCATTTGTGAAGGCCACGTTTGTCTATTATAAACCCTAAGTATGCTACCGAGTCCTGGAAAAGGGAACACTTTTCCTTTTGCAGAACTAAACCAGCGTTCTGGAGTCTTGTGAATACTTCATGAAGCTTCTCTTTATGAAGAATATCAGAGGAATCAGTAATCAGTATGTCATCTTGGAAAATAAGAACTCCATCCAGCCCTGAAAGTATGGTTTCTATGGTTTTTTGGAATATGGCTGGGGCGCTGGAAAGACCGTATACAAGCCTAGAGAATTTATACAAACCTCTACATGTACTTATGCAAGTCAGCATTTGAGATGCCTCATCTAATTTCAATTGTGCGTAAGCTTGAGAGAGGTCAAGTTTTGACAATTTTAGACCGCCATGCAATCCCGCAAAAAGCTCCTCTGTGCGAGGGAGAGGATATTTATCAATAACAAGCTGTTTGTTAAGAGTGAGAATCTGCACAGAGTCGTATCGTGCCGTCGTGTTTCAGCACAGGAACAACAGGACTAGCATACTCCGAGTACCTTACTGGCACTAAAATCCCAATGTTTACTAATCTGTCTATTTAATTCTCGACCGCCACCCGTAACGCAAAGGGTACACGTCTAGCTTTATAAAATACTAGCTTTCCTGGCGCGGCTCCGCCCGCGCGTATGTCGGTTATCGCGTGAAAACATTAACATCTTTTTGCACAGTCGGATAAAAACTATCCTATGTTTTTTCCCGGGTCTCAAACTATCTCCATACCAAATTTCATTCAAATCGGTCCAGTAGTTTTGGCGTGAAAGCGTAACAGACAGACAGACAAAGTTACTTTCGCATTTATAATATTAGTACTGATGGGTTTAGCATTGTCTTTAAGTGTTAAGCTAACCTGTGTTACTGTGCAACAACCAAGCTTATCAGAGAACAGCTGAGGGTATTGTTCCGTGAATTCATCCATCGCGCTACGTGTACATGAATTATTTACTGAAATTTGCAACCGGAACTTCGCAAAAAAATCTCGTCCTAATAATGGAACACCTTCGTTCTGAGCGACATAAATATCTAGGTCATGAACCTTGGAATTATACGTTACAGTTAACTTAATATAACCGAGAACTTTGATATCTGTTCCATTGTAGGCAGATAGCTGTAAATTGTTGGAGTATAGCCGATGCTTAGCAAATAATTTTTTGTACAATTTCTGTGAAATAATTGTAATTGGCGAACCACTGTCCAATTCAAAGTCTACATATACACCATCTACAAGAACAGATTCGTGCATTGCTTCCCCCATAACTGTTTTAATGTTGCAAATAACTGACTTACCATCGTCACTAGATACCTCATCATTGTTGTTGCTTCACTCGATGAAGTTGTGATTGACGCACTTTTTAGGACACACTTTTCTCAAATGACACTTCTATTTTGCAAACTTGCACGTAGACACCAAATGACCTTGATAACCACAGGCAGTGCAACGAGGTGTTTGGTTAAAGCTGCTGTGCGATGAATTAGCTGCATTATTTTGTGCGCGAGCCGGGGTGGTCGCCATTTTGTGCATTGTAGTAGGCACAACCGTCGACTGCGCAGATCCTAGCCGAGCACAGCGAATAGCTTCTGCTGTTTGTTTTGCTTCACTGAATGATAGCGTAGACATTTCCATTGTAAACAATTTATCCCTCTCTGGTCCCGTCGACATGCCGAGCACGAACCGGTCACGTAGTGCTTCTGATAGCATGGCCGGAAAATCGCACCCCGCAGCGAGACTACGCACTCGCGCTGCCCATTCCGTTAGGGTTTCATTATCATGCTGAGTCGAACTATGAAATACGTATCTTTCTGCGAACCCACACTTTCTTGGTTTGAAGTGGTCATCTAGCAATTCAGTCAAATGATCGTAACTAAGCGACTAACTAATTTTGAAGCGCTCGTAGCGAAGTTTGCATAGCCATTCTGAATCGATCAGCAAAGTTAAGCAACGTCCGCCGCGGTCAGGAGTTGGATGGGTGACCGCTGGTGACATTACTACTGAGCGCTTCCGTGCTTCGGAGGGCACGTTAAGCCGTCGGTCCCGGTTGTCGTCTTAGGATGGCAGTCGTTACAGCATGGTGGTAGGGCACTTTGCGAATGCCCGCCTGGCTAGCTACCACCCTCAAGTTGAAAATCTGTCGCCAAGCACCTAACGGTGTGTTCCGGCAGCTGTCCTTGAGAGCCAGTAATTCTAGGTTAGCCTGTACAACATCTTCGACCACATCATCACTTACCATCAGGTGAGATAGTGGTCAAAGGCTAACCTACCAGGCATAAAAAAAAAAAAAAAAGCGAGGCTAAATTTGCAGGCAAGGCCAGATCACGCACTAATTTGTAAGTGTTCTCGGATAAACTGCTCAACAGTATTGCTTTGCGTTTCACACATAATTTGCTAGAAACCATTGTTCCAATTTATCTCTGTAGATCTGCCAATCTTGGACCTCGTAATTAAAGCTACACAGACTTCCTATGGACGCCTTCGACATAGTTTCAACCTTCACTTGTAAAACACGCGTTAGGAATGACTCGTCGCCACTGTTAGATGGGCAAGGGCGCAGGGGTTAGTGCAGAAATAACAGACGTACGTTTCCCGTATAGTAGTGTATTCGACTGAAGCTCGTCGGTACCGTGTGCCAGTCGCAGCCGGCCGGTTTGCTTATACACATACGTACCTACGAGGGTAAATTGAAAAGTTCGCAAGCAAGAAAACTATTTGTAATATAAACAAAAGTGAAATAAAACACTTCCTCCTTGTTAATACATTTATATATATATTATAATAATGAAGATACTTATTTCTTGATACCTGTTATATTCGTCTTCACCACCCGACGTCAAGAAGTGCCGCTAGCCCGCCATCTCCTCATCACACATTTTCCCTCCTTGAGCAGTTGGCGGGAATACCGTGAGACAACGTGTTTCCGGTGGCCATTTTTATTTAAAAAGAGAAGGGCAACACCAGGAAGTCAAAATGTCTTCTCTTAAAATCTTGCCACAGAGTAGAAAATATCGGAAATCATGACATTCGGCCATCCGACAACGTGTTACACAAACACTACAAACTAGATACACATAATATGAACTTAAATACTATCAGGACACATTACACCTTATACACAGTACGCAGAGTACATTTATTATAGTCTATAATATTGCAAAATTCACAAATATATGCTCTGCATGAAAAATATTACTAACCTAAACTAACCAAGATACTCAATTAATAATAGTACAATAATTTGTAACTATAATTACTAGGTGTATAAATCATGACATTCGATGAATTAGAAGTAATATATTCGTTTGAGATTTGTATTGTCGATGCAGTTATTTCTTGAAATAAGAAGTATGAATGACTTTTATTGTAAAGTTATGACTGAATTTTAATTCATCAAAAGTTGACCTGAACAAAATCCATGTTTCCATGGCGTTTTAAAGCTTCTGAAAAGTATAAAATCGTTGAAATAGGTTCATGAAGTAATAATTTAGGTCTTCAACATTATGATATTAGGATCTAGGTTAATTGCACATGCTGTAACCGTTTCAATGTTTGAATGTATGTATATACAAACTATTTAAACCATTAAATTGAATTTAGAAATATTAATAATTTAACAAAACAAACTATAGTGGACTGTGTACAGTTGTACAGAATTAATGATGATTACCATTTCTAAAGCAGTTTTTACTTTATGGATTAAGACAGCAAAACTACTACATTAAGTTCTAATCATGGTATTGTACCATTTCAAAGGAACTACTCTGCTTTGACTAAGTATCAGATGAGACGTTGAAATTTGTTTATAATAATCAACTACTAGGTAAATACAAGAAACTAAAACAAATAAAAAATATCCAAAACTGTTGCATGGAAAGTTCTGAAGTGATGGTAACTATTGATATATCCAATAAATAATGAAGATCATCATTGAGAAAACATTGTTGGAATGATAATTTTGAAAATATCAATAAATGGATCCCATTTCAGACCAAGTGTGTAACTGGTGATAAATATCTTATAGGTTCAAGTAATTTAGCAATTATTGAGCAAACCAAGAACAATTCTTCTTTTTATGTAAAATATAAAGATTTAGTACTGTTAGAATGTTAATTTTGAAAATATCAATAACAGGAACTCATTTCAGACCAATTGTGCTTGTGATGTGATGCTCATTTCAGACCAATTGCCCTCTTCCTCCCGGACCTCGAATACGAGTAGACGTGCACCAAAACTCTGTCAATTTATTATTTTAGCGGATAAAATTAATTTAAAAATATTATTTCAAATAAAAAAATAGGAGTGCATAACTGAAGAAGAGTCACATCGTACGTACAGCGTCGCTGTCACTGCTATTACCTGCTCGTGTGACGTCATCGTAGCCACGCCCAGAGCCCACCTGTTGCAAAGTGCACTACGAGTAAGAACAACTACTAACGCACTTATAGCGCAAGCGCTGTCATTGTTTGGTATAATTATGACACACTAACCCACACTTGCACATCCACCACTAGCACTGAGTAGGCGCAGACCCACCTTCATCTCTCTCATGGCCGCTTTCGTGTGGTTCGTCGTCAGTTCCACAGTGTATACGGTGGTGCAGTAGCTGATAAATAGCTGTGTTTTTACGGGGTCGCTACAGCGGGCGAAGCGTCTGGCCAGCATGTTTCCACGCACTGCAATGGCACGCCTCTGCCTTTCGATATCCGCGTGATCCGATAAGTCTGAGGTAATCATATGCCCAAGGTACTTTACTTCCTCGACTTTCGTTAAGGTGACATCGCACAGTTTGAGTGTCGGCAGATCAGTATCGCAGTTCGCGCTTCTGAAGATCATATACACAGATTTATCAGGGTTGTACTTCATGTTGTGTTCTTCCGCATAACCTTGACATACTGACAACAACTTACGCATCGCAGATATGGAAGGTGCTAGAAGAACCATATCATCAGCATAGGCGATATGGTTTGTCATGGTCCCATTGATTGAGCAGCCTACACCAGTTTGTATTAGTTTTTCAGATAGGCCGTCCATATATAGGTTGAAAAGAGAAGGAGACATGCTTCCTCCCTGTCTTACACCGCATTCGAGCTGAGAGGGACTGGAATACCTATCTTTCCATCGAACCTTATTCCTTTGGTGTAGATACCAATTCTGTAGTACTTGGACTATCTGCCGAGGTACTTCACGGTCATATAGCTTCTGCCAAAGCAGATTATGATCAACGCGGTCGAAAGCCTTGCTCAGGTCAAGATAGCAGGCTATAACAGACGTCTTTCTGTTTTTGTAGTATCCAACGATCTGCTTGAGAACGTAGATTGCAGTGCTGGTGGAGGAATGACTTTTAAAGCCGTATTGGCAGTCTGATGATTTAATAAAAGCTGCGGCGTATTTGTGCAGCACCTTTTCCAGCAGTCTGGCTATTATATTCGCGAGTGCTATTGGTCTATAATTGCTAGCACTGCATATATTCTTTCTTCGGTTCTTGCATACAGGTACGATGACGGTATCAATGAGAGCAGCCGGTAGATGGCCACTTTTTATAATGGCCGTAAATAAAACTGATAATGTGTGGTGCACACCTACACCACCATATTTTATGTGTTCTATAGTCAAGCCATCCAAACCCGGTGACTTGCCTCCAGCCGTTTGTTTTACCACCGCTGCTATGTCGTTCAAAGATATGTTTATATCGCTATCGTTTCGACCACTTGGTTTTCTAAAGTGTGTTTTCTTATCGGTGTAGGTTGGCAAAACAAGTTTTTAAAATTTTTTGCAATATATTTATCTCTCGTTTCGCCGTCAACATGTGAGGGATAGTTAGTGGAGGGCTTCACTATTTTGTTGACGCTGTGCCAAAATTTTGCAATTTTTTTTATGTTTCATCTCTAAGGCGATCTTGTCCATGATAATTTGTTCACGATTTTCTTGGCAGTGTTTTAATGCTCGCTTAAAAACCGCGCGGTGTCGCTTACGCTCTTCTAACTGAGGGCCAGTGGTGGGGCAACCGGCTAAGTGCCATAGAACTAGTGACTGTCGCGAGGTGGCATATTTTTCCGCTACATATCTGTTCCATCCTGGAATAGAAGTTCTCTTTTGTTTTATTTTATCGTTTCTATTGCAACAATGTGTAGCAGAACTCTGAAGTATTTTTATAATTGAATTATACAACAAGTCAATTTCTAACGCGTCATTGTTTTGATTGTTATAGGTAGACATAAGTCGGTGGAGTCGCTGTGTTACCGCCGATGTATAATTTTCAACACAATCCCATGACTGCGGTTTCCAAGACCAAGTCAGTTTGGAAGTTGAGGATTTGTTTGAGGATACTGTCAACTGCTGTATTTTTAATTTTAGCGAGAGGGGTCTATGATCTGTCCAATCTATTGTTAGGTCTATGGATACTTCCTTAATCGCACGGTATGCGCTCTCAGTCGCCAGGCAGTGATCGAGCCAGCTCGTTGTGTGATGCGCTTCACTCACAAAAGTGTATGTAGTGCTCGGTAATGTTAACTTGTCAACATATTTATACTTGTATTCCATACAGAATTTATCAAGTTCGGTGCCAAATCGACGGGTGGGATCCGCATTAAAATCGCCAAGAATAAGACAATCTGTCACTTCTCTGTCTTCATACCCTACCAATGTAAGATCAGATGAAATTAAGTCTTTAGCCTTTTGAAATGCTAGCCTTATCTGTCCAACTGCACTCCTTTTTTAGATTCTAATAATCGGTATAGAGGTTCCAATAAAGTTGCCTTATCAGGTAGAAATTTTTAATAGAAATTGTAAAGACCCAGAAAGGCATGCAGTGTTTCTTTATTAGTTGGAGCTGGTTTCTCTTTTATCCCTTTAACCTTTGTCAGAGACGGGTGAAGTTCTTCAGCATCAATCATATGTCCAAGAAAGGTGATGCTGTTTGAAGCAAATGTACACTTTTTTTACATTCAGCCGGAAACCCATCACCTTAAGCTTTAACAAAACTTTTCTTAGCCTCTGGTTATGTTTCTGCATATTGGCACCGATGATCGCTATATCGTCCAACAGACAGGCTACTCCTTCCATATTTGCTAAAGCTGATGACATAAGCCGTTGAAAGATACCTGGAGCTGCACATACTCCAAAGGCTAAACGGTTTATTTTCATTAATCTGAGCGAAGTATTGTATATAGTATATATCAGTAGCTCTGCAGTGTCCTTATCAACTTTTAGTTGGGTGTACGCTTGTCTGAGGTCTAACTTACTGAAAACCCGGCCACCACGTAACTTAACAAAAGCCTCCTGGGATGTTGGGAGTGGATATGTATCCGTATTGATGGCTACATTCCAGTGGCGTAGCGTGCCTTGTCGGGGCCCCGTATAAAAATTTTCTTGGAGGCCCTTATATGGAGGTAAAGATTTTTCACAAAAGAAAAAAATATTGTGAAAAGAAATATTTATTTATCACATAATTTGCCCATTTTACAAATATAAATCGAATTTTAAATATTCACTCTCCTTGCCTTTTTTTCGGCAAACTGATTTATTAAATCATTTATGGCTGATGATGATTTTAGTTTTTCTAAAGTTTCTGCCTCTATGGACAATAGTGAGATGTCTGACAGCCGTTCTTGTCCCATCGAAGTTCTTAAGTAATTTTTTATTAGTTTTAATTTTGAAAAACTTCTTTCTGCCGTTGCGGTTGTAACTGGAAGGGTCAAGAATAAAAAGCATGCTGTGATTACCTCGGGAAAACTGGATGCAAGACTATTGAATTTTACTAGCAATAATTCAAGGAGTTCTTTAATGGAATAATTTTTTTTTATTTCAGAATTTAAGCATGTTTTTAGAGCTTTTAATTGGTCACAAAGATTAAGTGAGATGTCTTTAATGTATTTAGCAGACAGTTTTTCGGAAGCGTTTAATATCTCTTCACTTGAAGAAGATAGGAGTTTCTCCGGTTGTAATATTTCGAATATACTACTCAGGTTGCAAAGGCTCTGAAATCTTTCTTTAGTTTGAGAAATTAATATATCTAAACAGCAATAGTATACATTGACTTTGAAATAGGATTCCGGGTTGGAAATTCTCTCATCTTGTGATAACTCATCAAAAAAACGTTTCGTTATCTTTCGCCTACTGTTTTTAAAAACAGTTGTTACCCTCCACTCTTTTGCTAAATCTTTGGATTCATTTAGCAAACTTTTAAATGAATTCTGATTTCTTAATTGGCACAGTCTATTTAAAAGATTACTTAATAAAATACTAGATTTCTGTAAGTCATTATTTTCATGCTGTAGAGCTTTAGAAACAGGATTAATAATTTCAAATAGTGAAGAAAAAAATGTAACGAGCACTAAGAAATCAAAACTCTCTAAAATATTAATTATACTTTTACATTCTTCACGTTCATCTTTTTTATTTGAAATTAAATTTAGTTGGTACAAAGTTTTCATGATTAGTAAAAAAATTTTCTTTACTGCTAATAAAGCGTCGTTCCTAGAAGACCATCTGGTAGGACATACCTTTTTAAGGGTAATCAAATATTTTTCAGAGGAATCGTCACTTAGCATAGCCCAGCGTTTTATACTATTGCCAAAAAAAGTATATATTTTTTCTAAATTATCGAAAAAAGTCGATACTTCACGAACATGTCTCGCAGCATCGTTCAAAACCAAGTTTAAAGCGTGCGCAGCACAATGAACATCATCGGCATTTGGAGCATGCTCTTTTATTAGGGTTTGTAATCCTCCATACACACCCGACATAACATTTGCTCCATCGTATCCCTGTCCTCTACATTTAGCCAAATCAATTCCATATTCTTTAGTCAAATTAAAAATGACAGTTTTCAGACTTGCAGCACTGCAATCGGTTACTGCTATAAATCCTAAAAAGGACTCACAGATTTTTATTTCTTTAGGCACATTATCATCATTTTCTGTAACCGAGATATATCGAAAAACTACAGATAGTTGGTAAATTTTTGACAAGTCTTGTGTTGTATCCAGAATTATTGTCAGAAATGGAGCTTTTTTAATTTCTGAGATAATATTGTTCCTAACGTTGGTACCAAGCAAGCTAATAATTTCGTTTTGAATCGTAGGGCTTAAATAATTTATTTCACCTTTCGGTTTTAGAAGAAGTTCTTTTAAAGTTGCATCATAGTTAGATAACAGACGTGAAATTGCCATAAAATTGCCAGAATCAGAATCATGCCCCCTCAAAGGTAGATTACAAGATACTAAAGTAATTATAACATTAATTATACGATGCAGTACATCTCTCCAGAATGTAATTTTACTATCGATTTCACTTTTCAATAGAGTATCGATGGTATTTCCTTGCAACCAATTATTATAAGAGAGTGAGGCACTAATATGCTGCTGTGACTTTTCATGGTCAAGAATAGTTTGTGTGAAATTGCTTCTAACCGAAACACCGTTAACCCAAGCAGAGGAGTACGATTTGTTTTGACGATCTGCTAATAACCAACAGAAGTGACAGTACGGTTTGTTTAAAACGTTAGAATAACATAACCATGGTCTTATAATTTTTATGCCTGCCTGATTGAAATATAAATAATAATAAGCCGAAAAAGGTCGGTTATTTTCTAAAACTTTTGGAAATGGTCCTTGTGGTTTAAATGGACCCAATTTAAAAATTATTTTTCGTTCGCATTCAGTTAAATTGTCACCAAAATTTCCTCTATCTGATGAAATTATATTACAATCTGCAGATATATCAGAATCGTTGACTTGGGGTTCCTCGATTTCTGGATGGACATCCGATAAAGTATGTACTTGGCTTTCTTCTATTTCCGGATGGATATGTGACGAAGAACATGCTTCAGAAGAATCTAAAAATAAACGAGTAATTGTTAAAAAATAAATACGATAATTTGATACTAAACTAAAAAGAGTTATATATAAATAAATAACGTTACTAAGGGTAGGGTCACAGTTAGAGAGTGTTCAGTTCAGACGCACACAGACTTTACGCGGATTGTGCTCGTACCTATTAGTAGATACAAAATCACCTGCAGCCCGTCCGTGCATTACTATACACCTGCGTGCTATTTAAACGCAGCGCGTAGTGTAGTGGCCATGGCCATACAAAACGAGAACCCTAAAGCGAGTCTGCACATCTGCAGTTCTCAACACGCAATTAACGATACGATACGGACTGATAGACAAACAACAAAACAAATCGATCCTATAGATAAGTTAGAATTTTGTTTTTTTTTAATCAAGGCACGGAACCCTAAAAACAGTATAATTGTGAAAATCGAGGGGGAGACAACTTTTTGTGACGGACAGATGGACAGACCGAAATTAAAAGATTTCCTTGTTTATCACTACGGGCCCCTAATAAATGGGTTGGGTAGTACTTACCTTTCCAATCTAAATCACTCACAGTATCTTGTCTCTGAAAAAATGAAGAAATTTTGGGATTTTTTTTTATAACCTCGTCCCTTTTCTGTTTAATTTTTCTTTTCTCAGCGCCGCTGGGATAATCTCTTTTCCTTTCACTCATTTCTTTTACAAATCGCTACTAATACTGCTAAACCAGAAGAACAATACTGTTTGTACTGAATTGCAATGTAACGTACATTTATATAAAGCGCGTAAATAAACAGTGCACTGCACTCCGTGGTTTAACATCCAATGCAAAGTACAACCACGTACACGTGCCTACATCGCGATATCGATGAAGGATTCCCGGGGATTCCCCGCTGACGCTGAGTTGAAGATGAAGTAAGTAAAACGGGGAAGTCCCGCAGCCCGCCATAACGATGTAGAGTGTTGCCAACTTTTGAACGCACGCTTAAGGCGGGAAAAAAAGGAATTGCTTTATAGAATTTTGTCATTTGTAAAATAAAATAACTTAGAAAGTTTTTATTCTTTTTCCTTACACACTTTGGGGGGCCCCCGTGGCCCGGGGGCCCCGTATAATTGATACGGCAAATACGGTGGTAGCTACGCCCCTGCTACATTCACAGCAGCGCGGTAATCACCACAAATCCGGAGAGAACCATCATCTTTCTTGACAACCCTTATTGGTGTAGCCCATTTTGAATATTTAACAGGTGTCAGAATACCAGTATCAATCATTCTTCGCAATTCTTCTTCCACTTGCTGCTTCATTGGAAATGCTACCGGTCATGCTTTAAAATATTTTGGCATTACATCAGCCCGTACATGCAATGACACTTCTGGGCCTTTATATTCCCCAAGTCCTTCCTTAAACAAGTCAGGAAACTCTTTCATCCATGGTGTGATCATGTCCTCCGACCAACACAGTCCTGCTACAGCAATACTAAGAGGCTCAACCAGTTCCTCCCTAGAAGGCTTGGGGTATTCCCTGAAACCACTAACGATTCACACTGTGCTTCCTTGTCACCGAGCACCACTCGCACATGTAATAGTCCTAAAACCTTGAAGGCTTCACGAGTAACTGTCATCAGCTTCATATTTGTAGGACGTAGCTGAGGAGGGACTGGCCACATTTTCCTTTATGTGATTTCAGAGATAATGGATCGTGATGCACCAGAATCTATTTCCATGGCTAACTCGGCTCCATCAATGTACACTTTTGAAACTATTGGAGGTTGATAGTCCCCCACCCCGCACATGTACAGTCCCATCATGTCTTCCTCTCTTAGTACATTATTCTTACTATTATTGCTGCCTTATTCTTATTATTGTTACAGGCACACAAGAATGAGTTTGCTTAGACTCGCCAGCATCAGGGTACATATCGGGAAATGTCGCTTGATAATTCAAACTTGTCTGTAAGGTTACCTGATATGTTAACTTATTTGTTTTTAGCAAATCCCTTCTCAGTCGCTCACGCACATCCAAAACCAGCCTGTCTCTCAATTGGCGTTTCAAATCCACAAAGTTACATTTGGCGCCGAGTAAACTAATTGCAGCGACGTAATCTTGCACGCTTTCATCTTGTAACTGTTGGCGTCTATGAAACTTTCCTGCTTGTAATGTCTCATTGATTACTGGTTCGTAAAATTGGTCCAAAACAGCGAGAATTTGCGCCAATTTCACTTTTGTCGGCCGATTAGGCACCAGCAGCAATGCAATTAGGGCGTATGTATCCTTGCCACATTGTGACAAAAACAAAGATCGTGCTTTCTCTTAAACGATTTGGTA
Source organism: Plagodis dolabraria (assembly GCA_963854805.1). NCBI lineage: Eukaryota > Metazoa > Arthropoda > Insecta > Lepidoptera > Geometridae > Plagodis > Plagodis dolabraria. The sequence goes on along the minus strand of OY978452.1, from coordinate 1,067,685 downwards.
AGATGCTACTAATGCCGCCGTAGATGCACGTTCTAGGATGAAAGTTACAGTTGTTCTTGGCAGCCCAAGGTCTTCGTGTAGGTTATATAAGGATTTCGCTGGTATACCCCTTGCTCCAACTTCTACATCACATAAATAAACTACATAATTGTTTTTGGTTAATTCATTTGTTAGGTCATAATATTTGTTTGTTTTTACTGTGTGGTATTTAGGTATTGTTATATATGAAGAGCCAGGATGGCCTGGAGGCCCTTCACCAGAACTCATCTTCTTCTAGTTATGTGGGTAGGTGGGCGCGAATATACAAATGAATGACTTCAAATCACAATCGACGTATTTTAATCAGCATTCCCAGAAATCACAATGTAATTAGGTACTTAGCGATCACTACTAAGCGAGATCAACGTAATAAAATCTTGGAATAGCGTGATGGTGAAGATTCTAAGCGATTCGTCACAAGCGTGGTGCGCGGGCGCCGTCTCGTTCAAAAGTGAGCTTAAGTTAAGATGGCCGCCCGTCACTACCATCGACAATGACGCTTCGCTAGGTTGACATTGACAGTCCTGTCAACCTGACGTTTGACATTTCACGTAAACGCCGTCACGGCCGGACTGACATGCGACCGTCCTCGGGCGATTTATCTGAAACAAGTTAGGATAAATGTATAGTCCGTTCGCTCATCCTGACTTAATCATTTCATCAGCATAGAAACACTCAAATCATTCAATGACTTGGACTAACCAGGCAAGTGTATCGCTTAGCCAACCATTAGGTGTGACTCGGACTACACTTCAGTAAGACCAGTCAGCAAACGGATTGGATATCAATTCATGCTACAATTTAGCCCAGACAACACATTTTCATCCTTGTAAACATTTAGACAAGCCAATCCTAACAAGGATGTGACCCGGACGACACAGTTCGTCTCACAAATAGCAGGCGATCATCCAGGACAAGTCAGCCCTCTCGAGGGACCTGACTCGGACGACAAATTTCATCAGATGACGCTAAATAAACCACTGTGACAAGTCAATGACTCGGACGACACGTTTCGTCTGCGACAAGTCAATGACTTGGACGACACATTTCGTCTACCTTCTGTGACAAGTCAATGACTCGGACGACACATTTCGTCTGCGGCAAGTCAATGACTTGGACGACACGTTTCGTCTACCTTCTGTGACGAGTGAATGTGCGCTCTAACTACTCACCCTGGAATAGCAAGAACGACACTTCTTCGCCCAGGATCGACCATTTGTACAATTCGCTCGTTATCGTTATATAAAAACAAAGTACTTTCTACATGATCAGACGCCGTCTCGGCCTCAACCGGGGAACTTCATTTGAAAGACTAGACGCGATTTCAAGTAATCCATCATGCCCCCGGTGTACTCGAGCAGATTGTCGTGAGAATATTTAAGAGTTCGATTGGGAGCATCCACTATGCTTTTAAGTTTATTGCGATCATTATTTAAAACTTCATTTATAACGAATGGACCCCTAAATTTCCTGTCTAACTTTGTTTGATTGAGCTACGTTCACAGTTTTTGATGAACAAGTAATCACCTTAAGAAAATGGTTTAATTTTTACGCGGCCACGATTGAATCTAACGGTTACGGATTCAGGAGCTTTCTGGATGTTTGCTAATGTATCCTCCCTAACCGAATCAATAACCAAGCGGATCTCGTTGTCTTTATCAGTGCAATTTATTTTGGACATACCCAGCGAATCAGAACGAATCCCGAACATAAGTTCTAATGGGGAATATTTGGTTAGGGTAGATTTTGTACTATTTAGGGAAGGCTAAATATTTCCTAATTCGTTGCGCCACGTCTTATTAGGAATGTCCCGATAGTTAAAAGGTTTTGACCTGGCCATTGGCTCGCAACCGTCGCAATAAAGTGAAGTTCTATTTTATGCTCGTCACAAAAACTTTTAAAATCAGAACTGATATAACAACGACCTTGATCTGCGATGATTCTTTTTGGCGCTCCAAAAAGGTAAATTGCTTTTGCAGTGCATGTAGTGTAATTTTTGCATCGACAGATGTGGTAAGTTCGAGTAAAACGTACTTCGTAAAATCGTCAATGATTACCGAGCAATACTCCTTTCTGTCGCTCTTCCCGCTGAACCTTCTCGAATAGTCAATATGAACCGTGTGCCAAGGCACAAACATTCTATGAATCAGATGAAGCTGAACGGGCTGAGCTCCCGACGGGCCTTTAGAAGCCTTACTATCTATGAATCTCCGAACACATTTAGACATATGTGTCTGGAAACCTATACTTATCATAGAGCTTGTCTAACGATTTACCCTTAACTAAATGTTGCAATTCATTGTGAACACGATTCACGAGTGTCCAAATAAGGGATTGCGGGACAGCGGGCCGCCAGGATCACTTTATTACGAACGATTTTCCTATAAAGGATGCCTTCTCTGACATCATACGATTGGGCTACGGCTTCCGGAAAACTGTTATTGTGGTATTTTGTGATGAGGTCTTGGATTTCAGCATCCCCTTTTTTTTTGTTCAACTGATAACCAACCTTGATGGAGCTCAATAAATTGAACAGATTTAGTGTGCTCTGTTTCAGATTATAAGGGAGTAATCGTATCAGAATTTGGAATAGGATTTAGAGACAAAAAGTCGTAAAAAACGATATTGAAGTCGTAAGCCACCATACGTAAATATGCCCACCAACGATATACATGGGGAGTTAATTCCTCCTTAAACTTAAAATACTACAAAATTCCTACCATAGAGATACGAGTAGTATCTGAACTGGTCTACCGCTGTAACAACTGCTAATGTCTCTAAGATCTAAGCTTAGTCGTATGAGTCGTAGCGAGACTGCATCTGACGTTCGACGGCTAAAGTATTCTACAACGTTGGGAAGGTTGAAGGCTTTCTTTTGCGAAAGGATCGCTCCGTAACCGTCCAAGCTAGCGTCCGTATGTAATTCTACAGATAGTCCGGGACAAATACGGTAAGTACGGGTTCAGATGTAAGAATGTCTAATAATTAACCTTTTGTGGATTCTTTTATATTCTGTAGTCCAAGTAGTTGTTATTTTAATTTTGTAAGAGGATATAAGGGACCCACACATCGAGTGAGATGGGGATAAATTTCCGGAAATAGGACGCTAATTTCAAGAAATGTTGGACCTGTTTCCTGATTATTTGTTTTTCTATAGGAGCGCGTTTAGTGGGACACCTATATATGACCCTTCGCAAATCCACTAATCTAAGTTCACATACCCCTGTCTTAACCGGTTTGGTAGGTATACCTTCTATAAAATGAGTTGAATACTTTCTTAAAATTGAAATCAACATTTCCTTATCATGCCCCTGCAAATCTGTGTCAATATGATTTAAATCTGGTGGATCCAATGTCTTATTACAAAAATGAGATTGTTCTTTGGTGTATAACGCTATATTATTAGAGGGTAGTCAAATAACATACACTACTAAAATTTTGTTCTCAATTAATTTTAATTAATAATTGTATTTATAAATCAATTACATCTAATTTTGATGAATTATTAAACTTTGTGTTACAATACCTGCCAGGAAGTGTTTTCCCTACAAACAAACTAGTATTTGTTGAGTTGCATTCACACCATAGTTTCACCAATACATTTTGCACAAGATGGAGGCCATCAAACAAACTATGTCCCAACTGAATCAAACATTTCACACTAAGTTGGCTGAATTCGAGGAAAGGCAGCAGAGGATTTCAACACCTTCAACTCCAGATGCTGCAAATTTAGCTGCAGAGTTCTCCATGTTCAAGTCTTTTGTTGTCAGTTCTCTGAAGACATTGCAGTCCCAAGTGGACATGATTGCTCGCAGTTATGATAACTTGGAGATGCACAATCGCAAGAATATATTACTCCTTCATGGTGTTCCTGAGAGTAAGACTCCAAATTTAGAGGCAGCCATCGTCGATACAGTGTTGAAGAAGTTGAAGCTTAGCGATTTCAAATCGGAGGACATTAGCCGGTGCCACAGAATGGGTCGTCAATCTGCGTCAGCTAAGCCTCGGCCGATATTATTTGAGGTCCATGCTTTTTCAATGCGCACCAAAATCTGGGCCGCTAAGAAAAATCTTAAGAACACGGGTGTAACACTGTCGGAATTTTTGACGAAGCCACGGCACGATGTGTTTATGATAGCGAGGCAACGATTTGGCGTGTCTAAGTGTTGGACGCACCAAGGTTTTGTTTTCGTGCTGGGAGCGGACGGTGTGAGACATCGCATCACTTGTACTGCAGAGTTAGAAAAACTCTGTGAACAGGGCGCCACAGCTCCTGCCGCGAAGCAACCAACAGTGGCTGTGGCGGCTGTTAAGGAGCCTACGGCAGCTGCAAAACCCAGACGTGCAGCAAGCGCAGCCAGAAAGTAAATAGTTTGTTTCACTTTATGTCTACTATGTATATATCATTCTTTTTTAACTACCCTTTTCTTTTCTTTAGTATACTTTAGCTCACAAAATTGTGCTTGCACTTCACACAGATTTGCATCTTTAAAATTTAATGTTTATACGTAGGTAGTGTCTAAATAAAGGACGTAACATTGTCAAAGTCAATCATCTGAAACTTGAAAGTGACAGATGTGATTGTTTCTTTTTTTTTGGTTTCAAATTAGATTCGTGTAGTTTGTAAATATTTTCAGTGTGTCTATTTTTATTTCTAGTACTTTAATGAGGGTGGTTATTGTTCTAATCTAAGTTTTGTGGACATGATAATATGAATGTATATTATTATATCGAATGTATGTTCTATTTTGGAAATATTGAATAGTACATTTTAAGTTGATTTTACACATCTGGCAGGTAGATTTTATGTTAATTGTAATTTTTATATATTTTTTTTTAGGTTTAGGTATTATTTTATTTCTTATATATATTCTTATTTATATATTATTATCTATTTTATTATACGTATATAATGTTAAATATTTTTGGTGATAACGATGAAAGTGATGACTATTTTTTTGTGTCTTCTTCAGGTAGCAGTAGTGATAATAGTTTTTCAAGCATCCCCTCTCTTTGTGAAACTTTACATTCTGAATTTTCTGACGCATCCAAGAATTTGAATATTATTCATATCAACGCGCAGAGCATTCCAAAACATTTTTCTGACATGCAGACGTCTTTCAACAGTAAAAATATTCATGCTATACTAGTCTCCGAGAGCTGGCTTAAACCAGCTCTTCCTTCTATTAGTTATACTATGTCTGGCTTTAATTTAATCCGTAACGATCGGACGGGCAGTGGTGGTGGTGGTGTAGCAATTTATCTCCGTACGCACATACCTTTCTCTGTAATTAGCTCATCTACCCAACCACTTTCCTCTGACGCCGGAGAACATCTTTTTATTGAAGTCCTTCTTTCTCACTGTAAAGTACTTCTCGGAGTCTACTATAGCAATTCATCAAAGAACAATTATTTCTCTTCCTTCGAAAAGATCTTGACAGATCTGTCTCCTTCTTTCAGTCATACCATTATTATGGGTGACTTTAATACGTGCCTCTTAAAGCATGATAATCGTGCGTCTTCATTAGAAACCATTGTAGAATCCAGCAACATGCATATCCTGCCTCTCAGTGCCACGCATTACTTTCCTAATTGTACTCCATCTCTCCTTGATCTTATTCTGGTATCTTCATTAGATCATGTTGCTAAACATGGCCAGTTTACAGCTGATGCCTTTTCCTATCATGACTTGATTTTCTTATCATACAAAATTCGTCCTCCGAAGTCTAAGCCCACAATTATTCTGCAGCGTAATTTTAGTGGTATGAATTTCGATAAATTTATGATCGATGCCAGAAATATTGACTGGTCACCAATTTTTGAAACAGATACAATCGATGACCAAATTTCAATTTTTAATACTTTCATCACACAACTGTATGATGTACATGCTCCCCTTAGGTCTATTAAAATTAAACATACTCCAGCACCATGGCTCACTGAAGAGATTAAAATATTAAAACATAAAAAACATGCTGCCAAAAGTAAGTACAAGTGTCATCCAAATGATGTAAATAAAGCTAGGTACGTCAAACATCGTAATCGCTGTAATGTGGTGTGTAGGGATGCGCAAAGACGCCATATCTTTGAATCCGTTCAAAATGGGAATCCAGCAAAAATCTGGAAGTTCCTAAGGTCGATAGGAGTTGGTAAATCTCGTTATGAATCTTCCCCAAATTTAGATATTAATTCTTTAAACCAACACTTTTCCTCATCGTGTAACATTGATTATACGGTAAAAGCTTGCACTTTAAATTCTCTTTCTAACATTTCAACTCCTACCGTTTCGCCTTTTATGTTTAGCCAATTCACCGCTTGTGATGTTGAGAAGAGCATACTTTCCATTTCTTCTAACGCTATTGGTGCGGATGGAATCAGTCGTAACATGCTGATACCCATCCTTGATTCTATTCTCCCTATTCTTCGTTATATTCTTAACTTTTCTATTACTAATGGTGTGTTTCCCTCTGTATGGAAGGAAGCTCACATAATACCTCTTCCCAAAAAAACTAATCCTAAATCTTTTAGTGAATATCGTCCCATATCTATACTTCCTTTTTTATCTAAAGTGCTCGAACGACTAGTGCATAATCAAATTAATTCTTTCCTTATATTTAACAATCTCTTGAACCCTTATCAGTCTGGTTTCCGTCCAGGACATAGTACAGCTACTGCACTTGTTAAAATAACAGACGATATACGTTTAGGAATGGATAAGGGTCAGCTAACTGTGCTGACACTCATAGATTTCAGCAATGCTTTTAACACTGTAGATTTTGACATCCTCCTTGCAATTCTTCGCTCCAACAACATATCTCCAACGGTGATTGGCTGGTTCCATTCTTATCTTCATGGTCGCCAACAGCGGGTTCGCCTTGATGATTCTTATTCTTCTTGGTGTAACACGTCAGCTGGTGTACCTCAGGGTGGCGTCTTATCTCCTCTTCTTTTCGCTATTTTTATTAACTCAATTTCTAGAACTATATCTTCTTCCTACCACCTTTACGCAGACGATCTACAAGTATACTGCCAAGCACCTCTCATTGAATTGTCGGATGCAGTTGCAGCTATAAACACAGACTTGGTTCAAATATCAGAATGGAGCAAAGCTTACGGACTCAATGTCAACGCTACGAAAACGCAAGCCATTGTAGTAGGAAGTTCTCACATGATGAGTAGAATTGACTGGAACTTATTACCGAAGGTTGTGTTCGATGGTGTTGCCATTCCATTTAGTAAAACAGTCAAAAACCTTGGCTTAACTATTGACAGTTGCTTAACATGGGGGCCTCAACTAGTTGAAACGAGCCGCAAGTTGTTCGCTTCTGCAGGTGCCTTACGCAGACTTCGAAACCTTCTACCAACTACCACTAAAATTGCACTTGCACAGTCTCTTTTAATCCCTATTCTTGACTATGCTGACGTCTGCTATCTTGACCTCACGGAGGATATGCTAAATAAACTTGAGCGTCTCCAAAACTTCTGCATTAGGTTCATATTTGGATTACGCAAGTATGACCACGTCTCTGAATTTCGTACTAAGCTCAAGTGGCTCCCCATTCGCCTTCGTCGGAATGCTCATATTTTGTCCCTTCTATATAGTATTCTATTTCACCCCTCTTCCCCGCGTTATCTCAAGGAACGTTTTCGTTTCCTTCATACTACTCACTCATGTTCTTTACGATCGTCATTGAATCTTCAGCTTGAAGTGCCTGAACGTAAAACTAAATTTTACGATGGATCATTCACCTCTGAGGCTGTACGTCTTTGGAACTCTTTGCCTCTTGCTATTAAACGCTCACCATCAATTAATATTTTCAAAAAGCTTGTAAAAGATCATTATCTTTCCCCATCATGATTGTTTACATCACTGTCAGCTTTAAAAATTGCTACTAAGTTCTTACTTTTATGGTTCTGTATGTTAACTACTTACATTATTTAATGTTATTGATATAGGTATATGTATATATTGTATGATGTTATGTATACACATATATATTTATATATTATTTTATATATGTATTTATATATTTATGTAGGTATATGTATTATTAATGAACTGTGTTAAATGTTTATTACTTTAATTGTTTTTATTTTATTTATAATTGTACATATTTTAGATGCTTTCTAAGTAATTATTTTGTTTGTATTATGAAGACTACCGTCTATGTATTTTTAGTAAAATGTTGTCCTCCAGTTATAGGTCGTCTGGAAGAGATCGCTCTAAGCGATAAGACCGCCTATTGTTACATCATATTCTGTATTGTTATCTTTATAAGTTATATTTTAAATGGTGTCTCAATAAAGTGTTATCTATCTATCTATCTATCTATAACGCTAGGTTATCATTATCGATTATCATTTATCACGCATAGTCCTAAATCAAAAATATCCCTACCAATTATTATAGGATCAGATATATTACAATCAGGAACCACATGGAATAGCAAGCTAATCAAACGTTCATCGAACTTAACTTCGCTCTGAATTTGTGTAGTGCATTGAATGTCATTGCCTCCGATACCACTAAGATAGACGATATCTTTACGCACAGTACTCAAGAGTTTATTGCTAAAACTTTCCTTTATAAGTGAACAAGACGATCCACTATCGAATAAAAATGGGACAAGCTCACCGGATAATGTTGCCAGAGTACCCCTAAAAGGGCGGTGCTCGCAATGATGGACCTCCTTGACCGCAGCCTTGCTTCCGTTCTTCTTGTCGGGGCAGTTAGTTGTCACATGCCCCTTTTGTCCACACGTGTAGCAGGTCACAGAAGTTATGTTCTCCGAAGCCCGTGATGAGCTTGGTGTGTCTTGAAACGTAGCTCCGGAATGATCACGACGTTTCCTACATTCTGAAAAACGGTGACACGTTATTCCACAGAAGCTACATTTGCCTGGGAACCTTTCGGAGGGACGATAGCGCTTGATCTCAGGTTCGTTGATTTCTCCTCCATCCGACCGACGCTTCAGAGATACTCCTCCCAGTATCCGGAATAATTGAGTGCGAGTAGTGATATTGTGAGCGGTTAACTCACGACTTATCAGGCTGTCCTTTTGACAAAGCACTGAAATCACAAATCCAGTCGCCACTTCTTCATGCATCACAATCTTTGGAATCCGTTCTATCAAGTTCCACAGCCGAAGAGCAGATTCTGAAGCTGTTTCTTTAGCTCCGATTTGAAATAGTAGAATGTCATCAAAGTAGTCTTGAAGTAGTTTAGGTTTAGAAAACTTCGCCATAAGAAACTGCTTGACTACGCTCCAGGTCGTTTCTTGTAGGTTCAATTTAGTGATGCAAGATGCAGCTCGTCCTTTCAAAGCACTCGTAAGAGCCACGAGTAAGTCTATTCCATCCAAACGCCTCTTTTGAACGATGGCTTCTGTTATATTGCACCAACCATCAATGTCGGCATCAGGGTCGTCTGGATTGAAGGGTAGTAATTGCGTAGAATGATTAGTGTTCACAGCTGGTACTTGCTGAGCAGCGAGAACTCGGGATAAAAGCGTCTCCATGCTGTTGGGTAATTTCTCGGCATCCGTGTTGGTCCACTGGCCCACTACTTGGGCCCCGTCGCATCCCACTTCTGATGAAGAGCCAGGATGGCCTGGAGGCCCTTCACCAGAACTCATCTTCTTCTAGTTATGTGGGTAGGTGGGCGCGAATATACAAATGAATGACTTCAAATCACAATCGACGTATTTTAATCAGCATTCCCAGAAATCACAATGTAATTAGGTACTTAGCGATCACTACTAAGCGAGATCAACGTAATAAAATCTTGGAATAGCGTGATGGTGAAGATTCTAAGCGATTCGTCACAAGCGTGGTGCGCGGGCGCCGTCTCGTTCAAAAGTGAGCTTAAGTTAAGATGGCCGCCCGTCACTACCATCGACAATGACGCTTCGCTAGGTTGACATTGACAGTCCTGTCAACCTGACGTTTGACATTTCACGTAAACGCCGTCATATACATGTATAAGTAGTTTGTAGTTATAGTATCATTGTCTGAATTTCTGTGGGTACTACAATATTATACTACCCTCACGACAATTATTGACTCAATCTAGATTGCATAAGAAATCTCCACTTCTTTACGGCTACCTAGCCAAAAACACGTTAAATACATATTTGGGTGTTTTATTGAAGTTATAACAGGTATGATTGTTTCCCACAGCGTAGAAAGTTCTATAAGCACTATGCGTTTTAGATTTTTTGAGTATAGAAATATGTCTGGTCTGGAAGACAAAACACCAACATCCTCAGGAATTTTGTAGTGTTTTTCATACGTGTTTATCAAAAGTCCAATCAGGAGCTGCGCCTATGATGGAGTAAGGCTTGTATTTAGGTTTTGTAGATGACCCTTCTTTTATAAAATCGACGTATCGTTTGTCTGTGGTCAAACCTTTTTTTGCTCTAGCTACCGAGAAACGCGCCCCTTCTCGTATGATTTCGAGGACTCTATCATGTCGACATGAATAAAGACCCCTATTACCGATTCACTGATAATTGTTCAGCACAAGCTCACTGGATCAGTTGACAGCACCAGACTGGTATTTTTAGAACTACCCTCATATGAGGATATAACATCTCCTATCAAGGAATACCTTGCATCCTACCAATAAGTGCCTTGCTCTACCTATCGCCTCCCGACAAATACCACAAGACTACGGTGGCTCTCCCCCGAAGTTTCCCAAGTTCTATTTCTGTTCTCGAGTTTCCTTTAATCCCTCCGGTGCGTGTCGGGCTTCAACATACTGTCAAACAGAAATAGATCGTTTTCTCCCGTCGATATACAATTAACTATCAGCACTAATATTATAAATGCGAAAGTAACTCTGTCTGTCTGTATTTCACGCCAAAACTACAGGACCGATTTGAATGAAATTTGGTATGGAAATAGTTTGAGACCGGGGAAAAAACATAGGATAGTTTTATCCAACCGCGCAAAAAGAGGTAAATGTTATCGCGCGATAACTAACATACGCGCAGGCGGAGCCGCGCCCGGAAAGCTAGTAATTCATATAACCATGTACAGTGGAGCCCGTTTATAATGACATTGCAGGGAAATAACAAACACCTCGTACCAATCGGACGTGATATAGAAAGCATTTTATACAAAATAAAAAATCATAAAATTGTCGAATGACCAACCCCAAATTCCCTTGAAAGAGATGAGTTGCATTGTCCATTTTCTAGTCTACTTATTATTGCACCTATCTCTCCAACCCTAAATGCTTTACAACGAGGTTGCGATGTAATTTTTTTCACCAATCACTAATGAACAATGCGTGACCTTCAACTATCAATTATCCACTGAGATTCAAAACAAAAGCCATGCACGCGCCGAACGTCGTCGGGTATCACGTGACTCTCCCGAACACTGCTGAAGGTGTTAGGAATCATGTCCGTCATTAAGACAAGACGCAATTTATTAAAAATGGGTCACTATAAGCGACATGTCACCTTGAGCGAAGTAATTATATCGGACTTAGTTATAAAGAATTATCCTGTTTACGCCTTTGAGATTTATTTTCATTTACTTTGTAGTACCCTCAGTACGACTAGCCAATCCGCACACAGTATTCAGCGCAGTAAAAAAAAAAAAGAGTGGGGTCATCACGCTGTCGGTTCGGCGAGCGAACTCATTCCTTTGTGCGCACGCGCCACAACCGCACGCAGTGAAGAATGCCTAAGCGACGACATCAAGAAACTGATGAAGAGCGTTGGCTACGAAAAAAGAAAAAATAAGAGTCTAAACTTCGAAGAGGAAGAAGAAATTTGGTTTTTTACAGTGATGAATAAGAACAAACAATAGAAGGTTAGTAAAACATTCTGGTGCAAAACGGCTTTCTCTTAATATATTTTTTTCAAATATGCCTCGGTTCAATGCGTGACATTGATCCACGGTAATTTATTTGCTCCGAGTTAATACGAGATATTAACCAGTAGCTATTTTGATTTTCTTCCAATTTTCTTTAAATAATTGAATCTGAAGCAATGTTTTATGTAAATACCTACATAATTATTTATTTTTGCTTCTAGAAAACCAGGGAACAGAACTGTACTCGGATCATGAAGACCGAGTAACAGTCGTCTCAGATCATGGCTTCGGACGTGCTCCTACCAGTCAAGCCCTCACCGTCCGAATCCCATATGCCAGCCAAAGCTCCTGAGATCATTGAGCCCAGTGTGTTAGAGCCTCCTACTGCATTAGACAATGCTATAAATCTGGACATTGATCCTGAATTCCTCGAAGCTCTCGAAACATTAGAGGAAGAATCCACGGCATGGGGTGAACCAGTAATTGAACACATTGCAATGCGCCTTACGCCTTTATTGATTAATGGTGTTAAGAAAGAGGAGAAAGAATCCCTTATCAAAAAAAATCCATTTCCTAGAAATGTTGCAATGGCCAAAGCCCCGACTCTAAATGCGGAGATTAGCACTATGCTGAGTGAATCAAGTCGAAACAGGGATAAACGTCTTTATTCTAAACAAAACCAACTAGGAGCCGTATTGAGTGCTGTAACTAAGGCTATGTCGTTCTTGCTGCTCAAAGACCCTAAGATTGCTGATATTTTAAGCATCTTATCTGATGCAAGTAAGTTGTAAGCGGACTCGCACTTCCTGGAAACTGATACACGAAGATCCTTAATTACACCATTAATCGATTAAGAGCTCGTCGATTCTTTCAAAGACCGCAAAAGAGACGTTTTTTTGTTTGGAGATAATCTTGGCGATTTAGTAAAAAAATCGCGAGGAATAAAAAAAACGGGACAATTAATCCAGGCTACTACATCGAGTAATTTAAACCACAAATGGCCTCCGTCTCGCGGCCGTCCGCAGAAGAATTATGCGAATCGAGGCGGAGGCCAACAGAGGCCGACGAGGTGCACACTACGGCCCGCCCCACGCCGCCACATCGGCAACCACAATCGCAGGCGCCGTATGCGACGCAGCGCCGCCGCGCATCTATCTATCTATTACCTAACATTACCACATATGATGAACGAATAGTTATAACAATTACAGATAAAATCAAAACATCGGGTGCAGGTCGTGCGCCACCGATACTTGACCTGCCTTTTTTCACAGTAACCCGAGTATTTGCCCTGCAGCCACTGTAATCGCGTATGTGTCAGCAACAACCGCAATCCGTCCTACATCTGAGTCTAGATTGTTACTAACTCATAAAAAACCTCACAAAGCTGCTTCATCGCAGACCATAGCCCGATGGATGAAGCAGACTTTGGAGGAGAGCGGTGTTGACACGAATGTGTTCCACCCACACAGCACCCGACACGCGGCGACGTCGGCCGCGCTTCGCACTGGTATCAACGTTGACACGATTCGACGGTGTGCTGGGTGGACGGGACACTCTATTTGCAAATTTGTACAATAGGCCTATATCAATCAATCAATCAATTCATTTATTTACAAGAATGTAGTTTGGATACAGCAGGTGGTAATGCTTAAAAAAATATACCTTAACATTCTACCATTACAATGGTGTGCAAATTTTTACATATTAAAATTTTAAAAACATTATCTGTTATTGAACAAAAAAAATTCATTAACTTAATTTAATAATCAATACCTTGCAATTTAATTATACTTATCAAAATACAAAATAAAATTACCTATTTATTATAATATTCAAAATATGACTATTTATTATGAATAAATTGAACAATATGACATTACACACAAAATTAATTACATTACAATATATTTTTATTTATTCAAATTATACCAAAGCAATCATTCATTAACATATAATAGTAAAATAATTAAAATAATCTCAATGTCATAAATTCGTTAATGTCGTAAAAACAATGGTTAGCTAGCCACAAGGTAAGTTGTGTCTTGAAAGAGTGTAGCGGCAGATCTTTAAACCTATTAGGTAGTTTATTATATACATTAATAGCATTAATGTAAGCATTTCTTTTATATATACAATTAGCTCGAGGTAGGTAGAGTTTGTATTTGTTTCGTGTGGTTCTATTTGAAATATCCGAGTTGAGATTAAAATAAGTTGGGTGTTGTTTAACAAAAACGCAAAGTTCCCTAATGTACATACTAACCAAAGGTAGTATATGAAATTTTTTAAACAATGGCTTGCAACTGTCCGTACTCCAGGCTCCACATATTGCTCGTACACAGTTTTTTTGAACTTTAAATGCTTTATCTATTTCTACTGAATTGCCCCAAAGTAGTAAGCCGTACAAGAGCACTGAAGATACGTATGCATGGTAAGCATTAAGTGCAGCTTCAGTGGATACTGTTAGGCGCAACTTCTTGATTGCGTATACAAACTTATCAAGTTTATCGCAGACATACTTTATGTGCATTTTCCAACTACAATGTTCGTCAATTATTATTCCTAAAAATTTTATAGAGTTTACTTCTTCTATTGCATTATTTTCATATATTACTTTTAAATCAACGCGTTGTTTCATGTAGCTTCGCAGCTGCATAGCATTTGTTTTATTAATATTTATTTTTAAGTGGTTGGCCTTTAGCCAGTCATCTATATTACTGAGAGCATTGTTAATATCACTTTCATACGTTGTTATGTCAGCACATTTAACGACAAGAGTTGTATCATCTGCAAATAAAATAGTCTGGTGATGAGTAATATTTGGTAGATCGTTAATATATAGTAAAAATAGAAATGGCCCCAATACACTTCCTTGTGGAACTCCAAACCTATTTACTTTAAATGTTGATCTACTTGTAACCTTCCTACTATTATGCACCTTAACTATTTCTACGCATTGATTTCGGTTCAATAAATAATTTTTGATCCAGTTGTTGGCAACACCTCTTATTCCATATTTGTCGAGTTTATAGAGAAGCAATTCATGATCTACAAAATCGAATGCTTTAGTCATGTCGAGGAATACAGCTGTGACAGGTGTTACTTCGTTTATACATTCTGTAATAGTTCTTATTAAATTAAAACATGCCAGAGATGTAGTGCTGCCCTTGCGGAACCCAAATTGTTCCTTTGTTAGTATTCCTTGACTCAATACAAAGGTATACAACCGTTTCAGCATCACCTTTTCAAAAACCTTTGACATGACAGGTATCAAAGTTACAGGACGATAATTATTTAAATCTGTGGTGTTACCTTTCTTAAGCAGTGGTTTAACGATAGACTTTTTCAAATAATCTGGGAAAGAACCTTCTTCAAGTGACAAATTTATAATGTAACTCAATGGTTCACATATAAATTCAGCACTTTTTTTAAGTATTTTTGTATTGATCTCATCAAAACCCACCGAGTTTGTGTTATTTAGATTTAAAATTATCTTACGAATTTCTAATGGGTAGTAAATGAGAGTACCAATTTATTTAATAATATTGTGTAATAGATTAAGAAGCTTGTGTTGATAATATTTTTGTAATGGATTGATTACAATACATAAATATAATCACTAAACGAAAACATTATCTTATAATTTTAACAACATTGACCTTAACTCGCTATTCTCTAAACATCTACAAAGTAAATGAAAATAAATCTCAAAGGCGTAAACAGGATAATTAGATGATCAAACGAACTTACCAAGTGAAGTTCGATCTGAATTATCCTGTTTCCGCCGAAGAGATTTAAGGTCCCCCCAACTCTATTACACTTCATCCCTGGTAACTAATGTCAATGTTGTCGCTTCTTACTCTCTAAAAATAATGAGTTCGCTCGCCGAACCGACAGCGTGATGAGGGGTACCCCCACTTTTTTTTTACTGCGCTGAATACTGTGTGCGGATTGGCTAGTCGTACTGAGGGTACTACAAAGTAAATGAAAATAAATCTCTTCGGCGGAAACAGGATAATTCAGATCGAACTTCACTTGGTAAGTTCTTTTGATCATCTAATTTTATATGAAAACCAAACTTCGCTGTGTAATTACATCAAAGTAAGTGGTAGGTCGAGAGACTTCAGGATGACCGAACATACCATCACAAAAGAAAGTCAATGCATGTAATACCCAAAGTACATTGACCACCCTGAACAAAGCCCCCTCTAGTACTGCGACAAAGGAAATAATCAGACCAAATATACTGAACTATGTAGAGCGCGGGAGATCAGCTTCATTATCAAATCTCTCAAAAAACTATGCGACACCCGGATCCAAACAACCCCAATAACTACATTACCAAACACAACACTCATAAATTGCACCCCAAGCCGGCTTGTCACCGTGGGGGAAGAAGACAAACACCCTCCATCTAAATCAAAACATAATGCGAAACACCCTAAAGCAAAGCTATCTACAAAAAATATGGACAAAAAGAAAACAAATAAGACAAAAAGATCAATCACGTGTCTGTACACTGAATACTCGTACACTAAGAACAGAAGAGAGCCTAAAAGAACTAGAAATAGCCATATCCAACATAAAATGGGACATAATGGGCATCAGCGAGATGAGAAGGCCAGGAGAAGGGATAGAAGAGAAGAACGGCTATATCATGTTTCACAAAGGAGAACACGGACAAAAAGGATTCCTTAATAAGTCTAAACTGAAGAAAAACATTACGGGATTTGAAGGAGTTTCTGACAGAATTGCGGTAGTACATTGAAAATTTCCAGGTTACAAGAAAAACTGGGCCATCTTTCGAATATACGCCCCAACAGAACAAGTGGGGAAATCAGACATAGAATATTTCTACGAGAGTAGGTATCTCAGAAGCAATAAAACCGCACTACAAAAACAACAGCTCAAGAGCAAGCAAGTCACCCTCTGGACACCAAGAGATGGTAAAAGAGGTAGGGGTCGTCAAGTCAGGAGATGGGAAGATGACTTGAAACAGACAGCAGGACCATTCTGGTTGAGCAAGGGACAAGACCCATTGGAAGGAATTGGAGGAGGCCTATGCCAAAAGGCACACCGAACTTAGGGACCTCTAGTATAGTAACCCTATGTTTAGGAATAAAATGCTATTATAATATTATTATTATTAAATTCAAAATTCAAATTCAATATCATTTATTCAATTTAGGCGTCTACGGCGCTCTTATGAAGGTCAATTGCAAATTTTATATTTAAATATTCTACATTGTACTGCCACGTTCAGCAAAAAAATTTATAGAGCCACTGCGAGAAGAACGGGCTCGAAACTCGGGGCCATTGTTTTAAACATCTTTTAACAATGTGTTATATACAATATAATAAGATTATTACAATATTTGTTTAAATTACGTAGGTGACTGGTTAGCTTGACAGAGGCGAAACTTTCCAAGCATCTTTGTCGTTTAAGTAATCACAAACTTTGTAGTATGATTTCTCAATCAAAATATTTTTCACATGCAACTTGAATTTTCCTTCTGTGAGCATTATAATATGTTTGGGAATTTTATTATAAAACCGCACACAATTACCTAAAAAGGACCTTTTGTTTGTCTTTGCTAGTCTAAAACCTGGTACTGCTATTTTATATTTATTCCTTGTGTTGTAATCGTGGTTGTCACCATTTAATTTAAATTCACTCAACTTTTTCCGAACATACATAATATTTTCAAATATATACAGACTCAGTAAAGTTAATATATCAATTTCTTTAAAAAGATCCCTTAGAGATTCCATAGGATCCATTTAATATATGGCTCGAATTGCACGCTTTTGTACGATGAAGATTGTCTCTATCTCAGCAGCAGCTCCCCACAGCAATACACCATACGACATAATACTGTGGAAGTACGCGAAATAAACTAGCCGTGCAGTAGCTACGTCTGTTAACTGTCTTATCTTACAAACTGGATATGCAGCAGAACTAAGTCTTCCGGCTAAATCATGTATATGTGGATCCCACTGTAAAGTTTAATCCATTTTGATTCCCAGAAAGGCTGTCGCTTTGTCAATAGAGAGTTTATCTAGGCCAAGCTTAATGTTTGGTTCAACATAAGGAACATTTGGTAAAGAAAACCTTAAACATTTGGTTTTTTTGTAATTTAAGAGAAGATTATTAGCGGCGAACCATTCAGAGATCATAGATAACACATTATTTACATGAATGTAATGTAATTTACATGAAATACTTTAAAAATCAGGGAGGTATCATCTGCGAATAAAACTATATCGCAGAAATTCTTAACCATGCAAGGCAGATCATTTATATATGCTAGAAACAGAAAGGGTCCTAAAATTAATCCTTGCGGTACTCCTATTCTTACCAAAGACCCGGAAGAAGTATTGCCATTTATTCTAACCTTCTGTAGCCTGTCTGACAGATATGACTTTATAAGATCCAGAGCTTTTCCACTAATACCATAATGTGAAAGCTTTCGAATCAGAGTGCGGTGCTCTACTCAGTCAAATGCCTTAGAAAGATCACAAAATACGCCAATAGCATCATGTAAACTCTCCCAAGCTTCAAGTATGTGTGACATCAATTGAACACCTGCATCTCACATCATAAGTGGTTGGTCAATATATGCGGAGTCATAATAAATTGATTCTACTGTAGGTAGTTACTCTTAGTCTATGTGAGAATTATATTTGCATGAATCTTTTAATTCAATCACTTGGAACGTGCCAGTACTGTACTCGTAAGATATCTTTCTTATAAAGAAGCGCTCGTAGCGAAGTGAAGCGCTCGTAGCGTTTTGAAGCGCTCGTAGCGAAGTTTGCTTAGCCATTCTGAAACGATCAGCAAAGTTAAGCAACGTCCGCCTCGGTCAGGAGTTGGATGGGTGACAGCTGTTGACATTATTACTGAGCGCTTCCGTGCTTCGGAGGGCACGTTAAGCCGTCGGTCCCGGTTGTAGTCTTAGGATGGCAGTCGTTATAGCATGGTGGTAGGGCATTTTGCGAATGCCCGCCTGGCTAGCTACCACCCTCAAGTAGAAAATCTGTCGCCAAGCACCTAAAGGTGTGTTCCGACAGCTGTCCTTGAGAGCCAGTAATTCTAGGTTAGCCTGAACAACATATGCGACCACATCATCACTTACCATCAGGTGAGATAGTGGTCAAAGGCTAACCTATCAGGCATTAAAAAAAGAAAAAAGAAACTTTACCTTCAAAAAGTATTAAATTAAACTTACTCTTTAGCAAGAATTCTTCTTGGTGGGTACCACCGCAGTGTCTGATATTCTACCTAAGCAGTAGTGTGCAAACACTAGTGTGTCAAGGCATGAAGGGCATTGTAGCATATGAAATTACTGGGAAACGAAACATAAGAACTAACGCTTCGAGTATGCGCAGTGCAGAGTCAAGCAGAGGAAGGAAGAGACAAAACAAAGTATATAACAACAGGCAGCGATGTGGGTGAGGACGATGACGGTAAGTGTGTCAATAATATTCGCACAGTGCGGGGAGAACCAATGACAGAATCAGTAGGAATCAACGGGCAGCGATTAGTTTTTGAAATTGATAGCGGAGCTCCTGTTACTATAATCTCTGAAAAAACGTACAAGCAATACTTCTGCAGTGTACCGTTAACTAAGGTCCGGAATCAGTTATATTCTTATACTAGCTGTACCCGCGACTTCGTTCGCGATTGCCGTACCTGCACACTAATTATTCACATTTGTGCACTGTTTATCTCATATTAAGCAACACTGTGGTCTGCGGTGAAGCACTCTTATAGTAAACCATAGCTCAGAATGGAGCTTTCTACTTTGGATTTCAAAACTCCCGGGTTGTATTTTCCAGAAGACAGTAGTTAAGTAACTCAAAGAGTTCTTTCCCGGTTCGCACAATAAATGTTGAAGCAAAGTACCTTGTGCGTTTCTTTAGAATTTCGATTTTAAAACGGCGGTGTGTTTGACGGTAGATCGAATTTTTTTTTTGTTTCTCATTCTCGGAAAGTAGTGTTTGTTTGATCTGAGTAGCGGGTAGGAGACGCTCCTTCCCACCTAAGGCCGGGAAAAACATTGGTGTAAACAAAGTTATATGTAATATATGAAAAACACGGGTGTTTGAGCGTGAACTTACTATGAGTCGATATCGCTATCGACAATGTTTCGGCTTCTACCGGAAGCCTTCCTCAGGATTTTGAGTGTGGTACGTCCGCCGCGGTCGCGTCACGCTTCACACTTAAGTTTTTATAATATGAAAAGTTATATGTCTAAGATTTTTCGTTGAAAAATATTCTATTGTTGTAAAACAATTAATAACAGCTATGTTTGGCAGGGTAGTAACTAAATATAAGGTAGAAAGTGTAGGTAAAAAAAAAATTAAAACTTTCCCTAAATTTCATTGTTCTAACTCCTAGTGTATCTTTGTATCTTCTACTCATGTTTATTATTTTTAGTAAATATTTAGCAAAACTACTATTTTTTTACCCTCCTCATATTTGAAATGAAAAGTAGAGTGTTCAACACGGATGTAAGTCATCGATTCCTACTTGGACTATAGCCGCATTAATTTAAAAAATATACTGCTCATGTTATTAAAATCAAAATAAATAATATAAAAAAACATACTATATTTATATCTTTATTCCTTATATTAGTAGTGAAAAGCAAAGAGATTCCTATACGGGCTATAGCCGCCCGTAAATATTCCAAACAAAATTATACGTAAAATTTCACAAATAGTTCAAACCTCTCAATAAATTTTTAGTAAGTATGTTATTTTATCAATGAATAATTTTTAGAAAAGCTACTTTATTTACTTTCTTTAAATTCGATATGAAAAGTAGAGAGCTGAACGCGGGTGAAAGTTACCAATTCCTTTCGACCCTTGTATAACAATCTACTAAAGTTGTGCACTTCCCCCCGACGTTTCAAACACTTTGTAGTGATCGTGGTCACGGGGTGGGGACAAAAATAATGATAAATATACGTGATTTAATCCGTTTAAAGTGGTTTAATTACAAAGTGTAACAATCGTGAAAACCTAAGACTACATTGTGCACTTTCATTGCGCAGTCTCCGAAATGTATCCGTCAAAAGAAAGATAATTATGTAGTTTAAAAAACTGATTGTGGTGAATGTTTTTTTTTCTGTTATAGGTATAGATTAGACTGATTAGAGCATTGCATGTTATGAAAAATATACGTAGGGAAGTTGTGCTTATCGTAATAAAAAAACTGTGTTTTATCGTTTGAATAATCAGTCTTTTGGAGAGGTCCGACTACAGACCTATCTATTATACCTATACGATAAAGTGCAAACGCCAGCTTAAGATGAGCCGTACGTTGAAAGGTTTCTGTACATTTTGGGTGTCAAGTTTTTTGGAACGTAATATTTAGGTTGTGATGTCTGTTATTTCTGAACTTCAAACCCGATGACTTTGAAATATTTACGGGATAAATTTTAAAGTACCACTATTCTAACAAAAAAATCGGCTAAGTGCGAGTCGGACTCGCGCACGAAGGGTTCCGTACCATTAGCTATACAACATTAGACTTCATATTTTAACCTTTTTTTGTTTTAACGTGAGCGAGTCCAACTCGCACTTGGCCAACTTTTTGTATTTGTTGTTATAGCGGCAACAGAAATACATCATCTGTGAAAATTTCAACTGTCTAGCTATCACCGTTCTTGAGATACAGCCTGGTGACAAACAGACGGACGGATGGACGGACAGACGGACGGACGGACAGCGGGACAGACCGTTTTTACCATTTGGGTACGGCACCCTAAAAAGAACGTCTGAAATCGGACTACGCGTTAATAAATTACAACTAAGTGTATATTTTGACTTTCATCCCCTCTCCCAAGGGAACCATGCTGAATTTCGGGATAAAAAGCTAAATTATCCTACCTTGTAGTATGAACTCCAATCATGCTTAGTTTCATTGAAATCCATTCAGTAGTTTTGGAGTGATACGCGGCCGGGATACAGACAGACAGACAGACAGACAAAAATAAAAAAAATATAGTTTCGGCATCAGTATCAGCTACAGAGTACTGTACATTTTTTTTTTTCAAAATATCTGCCATGTACAGAATTGGACCTGTTACAGTTTTATTATAAGTATAGATTGTATCATTATCTAATTAAAACCAGATCGGTTTCAAAACTATTGATATTGATAAAAGTAGGAATGCGTAAGACACTAAAGCTTATAAATAAGTCTTGTCTTTGATAGCAAAGTAAAAAAAAATATTTGAAAGGTAAGGGTAGCCAGAGCCAATAATGGTCAGTCCAAAACCCAATGTTGACCCACCATTCATGGTCATCACCTATTATGGCCAGCACCAATTAAGGTCACTAAGGTTGTCAATATATTGTCATTCGTGATAAAAGAAGCAAAAGATTTGTTTTTTATTTACTATTCTGAACTTAGAATCGTTCAAACTTTAACAATCAAATACAAATCAAAATGAGATCGATGTCGATAAAAATAACTAAATAGTTAATTTTTCACCTTTCCCTTCCTTCATTAGCCGATAATCTACTTTAAATTTAGTTGTCTAAAATATGAGCGAAAAGCAAGCACATACGCCTAATATAATGCAAACATTATGGTTTATGATTCAGCATCCAGTCATGGTCACCCCCAATAATGGTAACTATGACCATTACTGGACCATAATGGGAGAACGAGCCGCCAATAAAATGTAATTTCATAACTATGGACAAATATTCTAAATTTGATCAAAAATAACAAAATCCCTATTACACCAATCATGGTCAAATTGACCATCATTGGAAATATCATAATTGGACGTTCCAGTAAAGGTCAGCGTCGTTCATGTAGTCTCCAAGACCGAAATATGTGAATTTTGTGGTATCATTCGACTCACAGGTATTTTACTCTTAGTATCAATACAGAGGTATAACTCAAAACCCCATATTTTACAACAAAAAAAATATCAAAATTACTTAACTCCTTAACAAAAATTACACTTATTTTATATGTTCACCATCGCATTCCGTTCAAAGGCTCGCCCTGTTATAAATGTGAAGTGTCAAAATGAGAAACGTCATTTTTGACAAGCAGAATGTCTATAGTTTATTCCTAAGTGTAGCCATTTTCCTTGCATTATTTAATTCTCTTATTTTGCAGCTTTTAAATCAAAATTGACCATCAATAGAACGCTGACCATGAATGGTACAGTTACCTTATGAACATGTAATGAGATCAGAAAGGATGTAAATGTGTGTGTGACAGGTATTACGCGGCTGAGTCTGTGCGGGCGCTGGGCGGGGTGAAGGCGCCGCGCGGGGCGAGGCGGTCCCGCCGGTACTGGCAGGGTGGGGGAGGGGGTGGGGGCGGCGAGGGGGACGGGGCGGCGGTGGGCGCTCGGCGAGCCGCCCTCCGCGCCCTGCTGGCGGAGACGCCGGCAGACGAGGAGCTGTGGCTGCGCTACATACAGTTCCAGGTACGGTACAGGAGGGGTGGGAGAGGGGGAGGGGACTCGTGTGTCTTCGCGACAAGTGTAGTGTTGTACATGTGTGGTGTGCGCAGGAGGAGCACGGGGCGGAGGGCGCGGGGCTGGAGGCGGCGGGGGAGGGGGCGCGGCTGGCAGACAGTGCCCGCGTGCGCGCCGCGCTGCATCGCGCGAGGTGCGCGGCACTGCCGGAACACGCGCTCAGAGCCGCGCTCGCTGATGACATTGCACGAGGTCAGTACTATACCTTGTGTTGTGTCGAGTTGTATTGTGTTGTGGACTACTATTTTGATTTAATAATAGATTCAAAGCCTGATGACGAATATGCTGCTTAGTGTTGTAAAGCGAAAATGAAGGAATTATGATTTTGGGTTATTTTACAGAAAATGATTTTACAGGTGCCGGTTCTAAATCAGATTGTTCACTTGATAAAGACGACTTGAGTTCACGTCTATTTTAAATACAAATGTATTCAAAATATATGTCTTCACCCCGATCAAACATACTATCCTTAATGTAACTGGTATTTCTATAGCCTTTCTAGAAGGAACTGTACGAATTAACTCTTTATGTCCCGCATGAAGTCAGACCAAACCTCCTCTAGCAGCTCCAACCTACCATCGATGTGATCTTTAGTTATTCTGTCTTTTTGAATCTTTTTCAAGTTGGTTCTTGGTTCATAATTAACTACCTAATGAATTGACGGAGCGTCCTTCGGTTTCGGACTATGTCGTTGCGTTAAAACAAAGTTGTATTATGTCGTATGGTGTATTGCTGTGGGGAGCTGTTACTGAGATAGAGACAATCTTTTTCTTACAACAGCGTGCAATATAAATATTACGCGCGTGTACAAGAAGAAGACACAACGATATAATTATACTCAACAATACAGAAAATATTCAAGGCGTGCAATGTATGCGGATAATGTCTTAGATCTAGGATTTGTTACACATTTTACTAACGCCATCTAGCACTAGCACAGGTTACACTTTGACAAGTTCAGTAAATTACGACATGGCTTTGGTAATTTTAGTCATTCCGGTTGGATTGCGTTACCAACATAAATAAATAAAAGAAAAAATGTATATGGCTGAATACAATGCATTTTATATGGCAAAAATAGTTCTGATCGACTGAAAAAGGTAGCCGATGGCATAACATTTCAAGTGTAAGTGTTGTTAAAACATATTTATCAATTATTTACATTACTTAAACTGTCAGGTTTTGTAAATAGGCAGACTAAATTCTTCAAGGATCCCGATGTATCAAAATTGCTTTTCAACTGCTATGTGCGTAGTCAATTGGAGTACTGTAGCCCGGTTTGGAACCCGTCCTACAAAGGACATAAAGAAAGGTTGGAAAAACTTCAATCTAGATTTTTGTACCATCTTTCATACTCAAACAATCTCTGTCGCATACTTGATAGTTATGAATGAAGGTTGGCACACTTCAATATGTCTCCACTTCAACAGCGAAGAGATATTGCGGATATAATGTTTCTACACAAACTAGTTAACGGATTTATCGATAGTTCTCTGCTGCTGGAACATGTAAAATTTGCTATTCCACGTTCTTGTAGCCGTCTCCAAAATAGAAAAACGTTCAGCCTACCTAGAACTCGCACAAACTAGTGTCAGCACTCAGCACTGTATCGCATTTGTAATGCATACAATACCATATGTAGGACTTGGACATATTTGACCTCTCGGTACCTAGTTTCAAACAGAAACTTAAGAATTGGTGAATTCTCGGGATGAGGCCCGAGAGGCTGATATACCAAGTCTTCCTAATTTATAAATTAATTAAGTGTTATATTCAAGTTTCTCACTAAAGTACTTAAAATTTTGCAGGCTGTGTCCACTTCGAGAAGGTAACACTCGCTTTACGCATGTTTTTGTTTCTCGGATTAAGCATAAAGAGTGTATCCAGTTTTGTGGAATTACTAGATATAGAAGCTCAAAAATTCTCTACTCACTACAAGATGTCGTCAGCTTTTGAAACTCATTATGCCGCCGTATATGCAGATTAAATAACATATAACTGCCAACTTAATTCAAATTCATTTATTTCAAGTAAATTAACCCATAAATTTATTCAACATGCAGCACAATGAATAAATAATTAAATAGTAAACAATGTCATCAGTACAAATGTCATAATCAAAATAATAATAAAATAAAATGAAATAATAATAAAATACAGTATAAATGTCACAACATAAAAATAATACTCGTATAATAGTCTTGTGCCTACAGATAGATCAGCTTAATACCTTCGCTTTGGCATTGCTACAGCAAAATGTCGGTTGCAGCAATGCCGAAGGAAAGGCCAATCGAGCCTGGCGGCAATCATCGCTAGGACGGTGTTGGAGCTGGCCCGCACGCGACCTACCAATGAAATCGCCCGTTTGCGCATAGTCGCATAAAAACAATCTGTTTGGGCCTCCGCAAACATTCCTGAGGCACTGCACTACCGGGGCAAACCCAACACCGCTCTGAACGCATTATTGTATTGGACGCGGAGGGCACCGTAGCTTTTTTCAATGTAATTAGTCCACAGGCTGCACGTGTAGGGCGATGTACAGCCTACTGTACATCGCTCTACACGTGAAACTACTCTAAAAAGAGTTACCTTGACCTCATTTGAGCATCGTGCAAACCTGCGGGCTGTCATATTCGCTCTTACGGACAGGGCCCTCCGCTCCCGGTCAATATCTGCGTGGTCCTTGAGTTCACTCGTCACTATGTGTCCCAAGTATTTAAACTGTTCAACTCTTTCAAGGGGAACACCATTCAAAAGAACTGGCGGAACGTTCTGGGGGCATCTCGCCTTTTTGGTCTCAAAGACCATGTATTGGCTCTTAGTGACATTGTATATTAACCCATGGCTTCTTGCGTACTCCTCACAGGTCCGTACCAGCTTTCTTATGCCACAGACCGACGCGCTAAGCAGCACCATGTCGTCCGCGTAGCTTAAGTTGTTTACACATGTTCCATCTATATGACAACCAACGAGTTAAATGCTTAGCGCGACGATGAGGTCGTTTATGTACAGATTAAACAGCGTTGGGAAGACAATCCACCCGGCCGGACACCACACTCAAGCCTATATGGTTCCAACATTGTTCCCGCCCATCTGACACTGTTTGACTGGTGTGCATACCAATATGGTATCCTGGGGCAAATCAGTGCTCCTCAGCTTGTTCCAAAGAAGGTCGTACGACACCAAGTCGAACGCCTTAGACAAATCGAGGAAGCATGCATAAATGGGAGTCTTACGTTCAGTATTTGATGGTGTGTAGGCCTACCTATTCGCTCCGTTTCTCCCTCGTCCAGGGACACAAATCCGCCTGTTGCATTGTATGCTGCCATATACTGACCTAACATTTTCCCCTTGATGATCTGGGATGTGTCGTTGTTGTATATAGCGGCTTCTGCCTATTCGAGTCTCACCTTTAAAAGGTTTTCATTTTTAAGCCTGAAGCACTGCAAGATGTTTTCGTAGTTTCTGTGGTTGACCTCTCTGGTCGCCCTTATAATGGCTAAAAACTCTATTAAGGCATTAGCTGCATGGCTTGTTGTTTCCTGTGCCGGGATATATCGGGGCGGACTGACCTGTCCCATGTCGGCTCTCGTCCGGGTAGCTTTTGATGGTGCTTTGCCACGGGGTGGTGGTTTTGTGGGCATTGGGTTTCGGGGTTGGGATGGGTGTCGGAATAAGCTTCCCACTGCTGTACCGAAAGCTGTCAGGAATGCGGCGACACGGCCACTACTCTTTTTTGGGCTACACTCCTGGCTTCTTTCTGCCTCTGTTATTTCTTGGAGCCTTTCTGAACCACTTTTGGTAACTGAACTCGGGATCGGATGTCCCCAACAATCAGTTGCATTGTTGTGTATGGATTTTTTGAGGTAACTAAGATTTTCTCCTCTGTCTTCATACACAACTACCTCATGGTGTTCTGAGGCTTTAATGCAACCAAGATGGTCCGCGACTTCTCCCTTTCGGTGTTCTATTACCATTGCGTCTACGCTTATCACTCGGGCTCTGTCGACATTTTCTGAAATACTTGAGAGCAACGAACAGAAAAAGGTGTCCTGTCCGTCCACTCGATTAGTACGACCGTCCTGTTTTTCAGTCGTACCAAACGACATGGGGTTCCCATGACAACCTTCACTGGCATGGCGTTGTACGTTTTTCGCTTCAAGATTGTTTTAAAGCTGCTCCCATTCAGCAGGCAAGCTAGTCCAGGTGATAATCGGACGCGGCTCT
Organism: Plagodis dolabraria; assembly: GCA_963854805.1. Taxonomy (NCBI): domain Eukaryota; kingdom Metazoa; phylum Arthropoda; class Insecta; order Lepidoptera; family Geometridae; genus Plagodis; species Plagodis dolabraria. Next base: position 1,040,080 of record OY978452.1, on the reverse strand, counting down.
TGGCTCCAGCGTGGCAGAAGCTTATTCCGAGTCTTTCTTTACTGCCTTCCATATAGAGAGCAACGCCTCGGATGTGAATCCCAGGCTCTCCTTGCTCTCCACATGCCAACAGTTGGGAAATATTTGTGTTTTTTGGATCGGGGATGGGTGGGGCTATGATTGGGGCAGGAAGGGTAGGCGGGCTACTAGAACGGGGGGGTAAATTTGAGTTGCTTTTCACCGCTGTTTTGAAGGACCTCTCAACGAAAGTTGACGGTGTGCTTAAGGCACAGTATGGCACCTTCAGTCGACAGCCTAGGACGAAACCCTTACTGATTATCGTGCAATAGTATGTGCTTATTGAACTGTGCGTTAAGCAGACCGTCAAATACTTTAGCCGTTACCGTAGCGAGCGATATGGGCCTGTAGTTACTTTTTTCAGTGAGATCACTAGTTTTATTGTTAACAACAGGCATCACCACGGTTTTTATAATATCGTGTGGTAAGTATGAATGGCTAACGCATAACGAGTAAAACGTAGCCAATACCCTAGAGATATGCGGTCCAGCGTATTGCAGGTGCTCAATGCTGAGTCCGTCGTGGCCGGGGACTTTTCACGCGACATATGCCGAATAACTTCGCCTACATCTTTCGCGAGGAAAGTCGTTTCGACTGTGGTGATGCTCATGTCAGCATTGAGGGCCTCACATACAGGTCCTAGCGGAGACTTAACAGAAAAATGTTTTTTGAACAAATTAGCAATCTCAATCAACGCTCGCAGGAAGGCCAGGTCCCACTTTGCACTTACTGGTACCCTTCCAAAAGCTGCGAAAGTCACCTTTAGCATGTTTTGCAGTAAGAGCGTCCATTTTTATCTGGTCCTGATGATTCTGGCACCATTTTAACCGAGATTTGATCACTCTTCTGCTCTCACACATTTGTGTATACACTGGGCCGGTTTTGGGCCGCCCACAAAATACCCATTCTTTAAACTTGTCCCTGGCCTTCCTGGGAGCGTCACTCACATGCCGGTTCCACCCAGTTATACGCGAACCATTTCTTCCCCTACTCATGCTCCCCCTACCGACAACGGCTGCGTCTCGAAGGGCAGACACAATGTCAGAATAAAGCCTATCAATAATACGCCTGTGGGCTGGGTCAGTACGATAAGAGTCAGCACAGTTTATACATTCCGAAGAAAAATCAATTAATTTTAAGTTTTTACAACACTCTTTTGTATACACATTGATTTGTTCCTCATTTCGTTCACCCCATACAAAACCTTCGTTTACATTTATTATATTTGGAGATATGTTAGATGGTAGTACATTTAATTTACATTCTACTATAAAAGGGTAATGATCTGACCACAAAATATCGTATTCGACAAAAATGTCAACAACAGTCTGCTTAGCCGAGTGAGTGACAATACTCAAATCTAAATCTAATCTAATCAGCTGCCAGTCCCATAAACATCACTTATAAAAGTAAAGGTGTCTGAATCTCTCCCTTGAACGTCAACGTCAATGCACGACCAATTCTGTTCAACACACAGGTTCATCAGTTCACTGTAAAATAAATCACCCGGCGCAGCATTGTAATCACCGAGCGAAAATACAGATTCTATACCATACTCGTCAATAATAGTACTCACTGTTGATATTTTAATACCACATATGCGCAGTGATTTGAAATATATAGATTAGTTATATCCGAACACCACTGCTCTAAAAGCTTACTAGAATTTACCTATATACATACCTACGCACATGTATATGCAGTTTGTAATGACAAGGAAAGAACGTTCAAATATTATGCGTCATATCTGTTGTTAGAAAGAGATAAATAAGCAATTCGTGTTACCACCGAACCGCCACGAGACGTTCCGATCACCATTATGCTGCGATCCCTTTCACTCTCTCACACCAAACGATACACATATCTCGCTCATCCATTTCATTGAGATTAGTTCCTAAGATAAAACAAAATGACGATATTTTCTATTTCATCAATAAAAGCAATAATTACGCGTGAAATGAAACAGTTTTCTTACCTCTCACAGTGCCTGTATAACTGCAGAGTCTAAAGACACAAGAAAGGCATATTGGCCACAGATTATTCCGAAAAAACACGATTAGCGGCGATGTATTCAGCGGACGCATGGAAGTGCAAGACTGGTAGTGACTCAGGTGATTACCCTGAATTCATCTAGTAAATATGGAGGCCATAGAACACATCTACAGGTAAAAAAATCTTAGCATATGCGAGGATTATTACACTTCAGCTCGGACACTTGTTGGAAAGCCACGTAACGGTATAGTAAAGCAACACCGCCTAGTTGCGACCGTGACCGAGTCCGATAACTCGTGAGTCATCCATCGCAGAAGTCGCCGTGTACCCGAAGGCTCTGTCAATGGTCCCGACGAAGGGAATGTCATGCGGCATCAACCATGTTTCCTGTAGGCATACAATATAGCAAGTACGACATAACTGCCTAATGCCATCAATCGAGCATTTCACATTTATACAGTTAAAACTGGCAAAGCGATAAGGGCGTCTATCCATTATTCGGTTTATTTAGACCGGCAGCAGATCTGCTATCAGCGTTCGCCCTGCTTCTTTTATAGTTTACGAAGTGTCTAAATATGACACCAACAGACCATAATTTTTCGTCTATGTACTTATGTAAATTAGTCTCCAGAATCGAGAATTTGTATGCTTTATGATTTCTGTCGACTTTCATGTTAATCTTTTCTAAAGAAACCTGTTCTTGTGTTTTATTTTCAATATATTTTATAATATCGACCTCCTTTGCGGAAGAATCTATATTTGTCATAAACATAGGGATTCTGTTCTCTTTAAATGTGCATTCAAGATCTCGCGCCACACCGGAGTTCCCCGTGAAACGATATTTCCGCCGGTTTTTAACGTGTGTTACGGTCTGCCATCTCTCAGAGTTTTAATATTCGTCCGTCGTAATCTTAGTCATAATGCAATCCGAGGTTCTATTGTCACCCTCCTTATCAGCGGCAACCAGCCGAGGCGATAACGGGACACAAGACATTTCTGACGTAATCGTCGAACTCGCATTCAAACCGGTCCGAATGTTTACCTCTTGACTCCCGGGCAGCGGGCGCTCGCCCCGCGCGCTTATACCGGTAACAACTTAATTATAATTTTTATTGTTTTTTGTTTTCAAGGTCTTTCTTAAAATTTTACTTTATTTTCACATAAATGTGTTTCATAAGCGATATTGTTATTGCTCACACTTTGTAATTATGTTGTCACTATACGTGAAAACCTATTATTAGCTTACTGTTACTATTAGTGTTATATATTTAAGTTACGTTAAGCTGTTGGTTTTCCCTGAAATAAATAAATAAATAAACAACGCTTGCATGTTGATGCACCGCAGACAGCTGTTGTTTAAGTTCGTATGATTCATGTTCCGGAGATTTATTTACTTGTACCCTCATTTTTAGATTTTTTCGTAAAGATAATGCCATATCAAGTATCTTCTTATCTTTAGTCGGTTCCGATATAGAAGGCACGTCATGGTACTCGTGCGAGGGCCCCATTGGGCCACTGTCTAAGCATGCACCTCTTCTTTTATTTACCTTGAAAGCCGACGTTGGTGACAATGAGTCATGCTTTAATCCTAGTATTTCTGTCTTTAGTTCCTCCACAGCGTCATGTGTCGCATATGTTGACTTTATACATGCAATCTCGCTTTTTATGATAAGCATATCCTTCAACAGCTTGGAGCAGTCAAGGTTCTCCATCAAAATCGTGTGCAATTTGTCCAACTGCTGGCTTACAAATACTGGTAGAACGGTAGGCTCCGTAGACTTAAACTGGTTAATTATATCCGCCATATCACGTTCTTCCTTACCCTTGTTTTTGCGACCAATGTTACGTTTGTCAGACGGAACTGCATCGAAAAGTAACGACTTCGATTTTTTAATCTCTTCACTCGTAAATGCAGACACACAAATTCGCACTAGTGATTCCAAATCCACCACAGACACTTTGTTTTGAATATAACAAAGCATCTCATCGAACACTATATTACACACGTTACATTTCACAACGTTCGTCATTTTATAAATCGCAATTTACTTTACGTTTACGCACTTAATAGTACACACGCCCGTCGTGGCTGAGTGTGCACGCGCGACTGAACGTATTGATTATTTTATTAGATATTTTTTAAATATTTTTATGACCACAAAAGATTATATCAATATTGTAAAAGTGTTCACTCGCTATCTCTCGCCGAGTGACTATACTATTTATACAAAAGCATAACCGTATTAATCGAGGTTGCGGGCGGTTTCGGCTCTACTTCAAACGATTTATTAATTTATTAACTTTTCACAGATTTCCTTCAAATTTTTGTATAGTTTACAAAATATACAAAATTTTTTGTTCGTTACATTTCATGGAATATGATATTGTAACAACAAAAAAAAGGACTCAGAAAAATAAAACCAGGTGCACAGCCATGTTTGCACTCTGGAATAAAGGTGATAGATTAGAAATATATACATTACTTAATATGCATAGTTAGAGTTGAATATGAATGTTTTGTTGTGTAGTGTATGTACTTACACAAATATTGTTTAGTAACGCCTGAGTCTATTCATTATGTTAACTTGTACTAAGTATACTAATGTAACCGTACACCCGTGCGGGTCACAGTCTAATCCTACACCTATCATTTTTGTTTGCTGAACGTGGCAGTACAATGTAGTATATTTCAATAATAACATTTATAATTGTCCTTCATAAGAGCGTCGTAGACGCCTAAATTGAATTAATGATTTTTGACTTTGACACTCCACGTCAAATAACAAAAGAAATCATCAAAATCGGTTCTCCCAGTCAAAAGTTCTGAGGTAGCAATCATAAAAAAATTCAGAAGAAATGAGTACCTCCTCCTTTTTTTTTTGGGTCGGTAAAAAATCATTGATATCAGCTATGGTATTTGTTATGATGAGTTTATGATGGTAAGTAATAAAATAAAACCACAAAATTAGTTAAGAGAATTAAAGCAAAGCTAACGTAAACCTGAGGGCGTGGCTTGAATACCGCTCGAGGTGAAATTTATGAAAAAATAATACCACAACAAACAGCCGAACGGACTTCGTGAGATAAAAATAATCTACTGTGCAAAATGAGTGCGCCAGGCAGCGGCCCGCTAACTCTCACAAAAAATATTATCTGTTAAGAATTATTACTGACATTAAACTAAATCTACTTAGAGCATATTATACATAGTCCATTGAAACGTTACATTTTTTAGGCCTTACCTTGGGTTTTTTAGAGGACGCAATTTTATTTAGACTACCTCGTGGGTGGTGGGGAAAAGAGTCAATAATTAATTATTAATAATATTGCAAAATTACTAATTAAAAGAATTATAATAAAAAATAAGTGATGACAGATTATTAGTACCCACGTATAATATATGTTTAGTTAAGAGTACTGAAAAATAGTACTAACTTCGGAGCGCTGTAAAACCTTATCTATTGACTTAATAAAAAATATATGCCTATAAAAGTTGTTCCTTAAAAAACGATCTACAAAAATAGTCTGATATCATTTTTTCGTAAAACGATTTAAAAAAAGATATATCGAAAAATATAAACTTTTTTCTCGAATTTCTGAACATTTTCACTTATATACTACGACAAAATTTACAGGATCAAAGTTATAGAGAATTTAATTTGCAACAAAAAATGTTAACAAATTTTTTTTATCAGATAAATAGTTTAAGAGATATATCGTAATAACCGTTTCAACCCCTATTTTCAAGACGGCGGCCGTGGGACAAGGGTGGCGACCCCACAAACTTGATTTTGGCTTTACGTTGACCCCCCGTATTAAAAGAATAAAATGGCGTCCTCTAAGAAACGCAACCCCAAATGTAACTTTTTAATGGACCAACATGATGGTAGGGCATTTTGTAAATGTCCGCCGGGGTCGCCAAGCATCTAACAGAGTGTTCCGGCAGCTGTCCTTGAGAGGCAGTATTTGAAGGTTGAACAACGTCTTCGACCACAGCATCATTTACTCAAAGGCTAGCCTATCAACTATAGTAAAAAAACTAAAGAGATAATAATGAGCTTCTAAGAAATTGTAACTAATTTGATATTATAAAAACTTAAAATAAGAAAACTGAATTTTGTGCACTACAGGAGTAGCACATACATTTCAGAGTTACGAACTTAGGAATAAAGTTTTCTCAGGGGTTCTAACAATATATAAAAATTCGTAGTTACATGCGCGTTTGCGAATTTGGGCTAATTTTTGGTCGATATTGAGTGGCCTATTTGCAGATCCACAAATCTCTATTTGATATATTTTTAAAGTGGTAGTTGTTAAGTCGAGGAGGCAGCGCGGTGTAACGGCAGACGTTCCGTTCCTTTGGCAGAGCGGCGCGTGCGCGTGCGCCGCGAGCTGTGGGCGCGCCTGCTGGAGAGCGCGGGCCCCGCCGGCGCGCGCCCCGCGGCCCGAGCCGCGCTCGCGGACCTCGCCGCCGACCCCGCAGCCTACCCGCACCTCTTCTACGTATACGGTCAGCTATACTACAATACTACATCATACGAGTGGGCTAACTTGCTCATTATACACGAGCCTGTGGGTTGCAGCCCGAGCCGTAGGCGAGGGCGTAAATCAGACGAGTATATAATGAGCAAGTTGTTCACGAGTTTCATACGCACTTTTTCAACACCCTTGCGAGGAAAAAAAATATATATTGCACAAATGCGATACAAACAACATACGAAACTTATGGAAAATAGCGCGCAAGTTTTTTTTTTTTTGCGCGCGGCAAATTAATTTTGGTTGATAACATATAAACCTCTTTGTAGTTACAAATCTGTATTACCCGTTTAAATTGAAAATGCTCTTTGAGCTAAAAAAAATGTTGCGAATTTTGTCCATAATTATTATTTAGTAACCGGCTAGGGCTCGCGTAATATTTACCGGATATTACAGAGCACAACATGTTGAACTTCACCCCGCGCTCGACGCTGTGCACAGTCGTGACTCCGAGACGAACAACTTCAAATAAGTTCTAAACTGGTCGGAGCAATATCCGGTAAATATTACGCTAGTCCTAGCCGGTTACTAAATAATAATTATGAAAATGCTCTGTTACTCGGATATAATTTGCAGTTAGGTACTAACTTAACTTTGTAGGGATAATTCTATTACGCACTACTGTATATTATTATTATGCACGAGGGTGTTATAGTTCGATTTATGGCCCTAACAACGATATAATAAAGCTCACTTTACGAGCAAGGGTGTTGAAAATACATTTTATACCACACCCATTCAAAAAATGTTATTAAGTTTGTCATATCTCCCTTATAAATGTGCGGCGGGAAAAGTTATATCGAATTTCATTACTTCCCTCCGTATCAGTGAAGGAATGTTGTATGAAAATCTATACCTGCCCTGATAACGCTCTTTTGATTTTTTAGCCGCTAACAAAAAAAAAAGGTTTATCAAATCATTAGAAAAAAGAGGTGGGATTTTTTCGTAATAAATTTTCAATGAAAGGAAGTTGGCAACCTTTCTCTACGCTACGAAAAAACCGCGGCAATTTATTTCTTTTCTTTAATTTTGTTCTTTACTAAATAAATAATTTAAGAATACGCTTTTAATTATTCGATGTAGGTAATTATCTAAAATGTCATCTGATAGTAGAAGTGACCATTTAATAAAGATAACGTCATCAGAAATAAAAAATACAGCTTCAGAACTTACTTCAAAAAGGTATCAAATAATTAGAAAAAAAGAAGTGGGATTTTTTCGTACTGTATTTTCAATGAAAGGAGGTTGGTAACTTTTCTCTGCACTACGATAAAAAAGCGCGGCAAAATATTTTTTTTTTTACTAAATTGATATTAAAAAAGTACGCTTTTATAGTGACGGCGTCACCAGCAATATAAAATACAACTCAAGAACTTTATATATATAAAGTTATTTATGAGTTCTTGAGATTATAATATAATCTCATTCGGTAATATTCTAATTATGAAATGAAATACATACGTTTATTGGCATATTTTATTTACATACACACAAAAAATAAATTAGAGCATTATTCTCCTAACAAAACAATGCTTCAAGGCAGCAGTCTTGCAAAGTCGACGCGTGGCTACTAAATTGCGCAACTTTGATATATTTTTAAAGCAAAGTAATTAAATAACTTATTAAAATACTTGTGAACAAATAAATATTCTTCATATAAGCTATCGCTACATATTTTTTTATGTTCAAAAGAAAGGATCGAGGTTTAAAATCCAACGATAAACACGGCTCTGCCGTGCCCAGCTACATTTTGGTTCAGATTTGAATACATTTTACGTAGCAATATAAAAGAAAACAGGAAAACTGCTTAGCACAAAATTAGGACCTCATCTTGGTCTCTAAAATGCGCTGATTATTTTTTCTAAATATCTTAAATCAGGGGTCGGAATAGCGTCAAATTTATTTGATTTTATTGCTTATTTAACTGTTTTCCTCTTATTTTAAACGGATCATATTTAAGTAATAATTACTTTTTTACAATGGCTATTATTCAATTAATGGCTGAGTATAAAAATTATCATTTCAAATTAATAACTAAAATTATGATAATTTAATAAATAAAACTAAGAAAATTGAGTTTATATACAAGAATCCCATTGTAAAATCCTCAGTGACGGCCGAGCCGTCTCAGCGTTCAGACGTGGTCCAAAAATTTTGTGCGTACCTCTCGCTCTTACATTGCTCTCACTCTATCCTTGTTCGTGCAATGTTAGGCATAAGTTGCTCTACAGAAAAAAAATTAAGGGAATTGTAATTTTATGTGTTTTTTTTTCATAAATATATATATAGGTATTTGATTAGAATATGGATCATAAATGCAAAAATATGCGTGTACAAGAAAAAAGTAATTTAAGTCAGACGGTGTGATGAAGATAAATAGAATTCATAGGAAAGTGATACACAAAAAATGTTTTCTTGTTCAATGAACATTGAATGCGCGTGTTTATTTCGCTGACTAGTGTAACATATATAAACTAATATTTTAAAAATGATGTTTGCAATTTCAATACAACGCTTTACTTATATTTTTACAGTCCTGCAGTTGGTTCTTGTCAACTGTCAGATATTAATAACAATCTGTCAAAGAAAAGATTAGTTTATTTCACTCTTGAAATAAAAAAACTGAATGAATTTTCTATTTGAAGTCTGAAGAGTTCTGGGAGGACAAAATGGTGGGCCAATTAATTTGAATTGTCTACTTCCTGAAGTAATTGATTCACGCCTTGAGCGCTCTACATCAAAAACTCAATATAAAAATACATAATGCAAGCAATTAAAAATAAACTCAAAATAATAAAAATAATGCACTCGTCAACGTCATCCATCGCAAACGATACGGTGCAAGAAAAGATACAGCGTGGCACTAACACTAAGAAAAATGCTGGCGGTAGGGACACGCAATATCCTTACGAGTTACACTTGAATACCTACTTCCCCCCCCCTCCCTCTCCTTGCCTGTGGTGTTATCTTCACATCAGAGATGAGAGTTCACCTCACCTATGCGAATCCCAGATGTGGATGACCAAATACCTTCCCTGTTGGACCTTCTGCTGACCTCGTAACCGTACATCTACTCAATGTTTATGAAAACTCCTTTCGAATAGTCGAACCATTGCATGGTCCAAAGTTCAGTGCCGGTATGCGCCTAACTCGACCCTTTTTCGTGACTGCAGCAGTTTGTTCTGCTCTCAGCCTTTTTTCATATTAAAAGGGAAATATGTGTCTGAGTCAACATTAGTACTTTGAGAAGTCATTTTGCTGTTAATAATATATATTATAATCTATTCCAACCACCAAATAGTATAGAGCACATTTAATCTACACTTACCAATTAAATGTATCCCCCTTCCCTCCGGACCTCGATACCGAGTAGACGCGTGGTAGATTATTGCCAAATTATTTAAGTAAATTAAATCATAAATTCACATAATTAAATCCGTTCGAAAAAATAGGAGTGCATAACTGTTCAGAAGATCATCCGGCCGGACGCTCTACGTACAACGCACACATCAATCTGCGCGTGCGTTGCGTTGTTCTTCATCGCGCGGAAGTATGTTCTGCGCGGACGCGCCTTCGGGCACGGGTGGCCCCTTTGCGCGGCAGTCCATAGCCAGCTGCGTCTCGCAGCTGTCTCGCGGGGTGTGTGACTGGTGGCACCTTCTTCGTAGTCGGGGGTGATCGGCGAATCCGGTTGTCTTCGGTCTCCCTACTCGCTCTCAGCCCACCAGGGTTGGCGGGCAAGGCGCTCGGGAGACGAGGTATGGGCGCGTCCAGGCCGGCTCTTAGGGTCTGGGCGCGCGGCAGCATCGGGAGGGACAGGGTCGCGCTGCCTAGCGACATGAGAGGAGCCTGCCCACCCCCGCTAGTACTAGCGGGGTCGGGTCGGCCCCCTCTCTGATCGCCAGGAGCACGTCCTGCAGGATGCACAGGGCGGTCTCGATAAGCTCGAGCTCCGCCGCGGTCCTTGTCTTCTTGTGTTCTGTCTCGCTCTCGCGTGGGAGCGAGACAGGGGTAGCCGGTTGTCTTGGTCGCGCGGCGGGAGCACGTGGTGCGCCCTCCGCACGCTTAGGTTGGGCGGTTGCGGGTTGGGCGGGCGGCTGGGCGGCGCCCTGCCGCTTGCCCTTCTTCTTCTTCTTCTTTTTCTTCTTCTTGCCCTCGTGGCCGGCGCCGCGTGGTGGCGGGTTGTTGGCGGCGGCCATGAGGGTGGTTGTGGATGTCGACTCGATGTGGGTGACGGCCTGGTTTTGTTGCGCCGTTCTGCGCTGGGAAGGCTGCTCTTGTGGTTTGTGTGTGGTCAGTGCTGTGGTCCCCGCGCGCTTATTCCGCGCCTCCTCGCGGAATACTGTGCAGCGAGGATTGTTTGCGGTGTGCGCACCGCCACAGTTTGCGCACGTTGGTGGGTCTTCAATGGGGCGCGGGCAGTCGCGCGCGTAGTGTTCGCCCCCACACCGCACGCACGCCTGCCGGCGAAAACAATTGTGGGAAGAGTGCCGGAATGCCTGGCATCTGTGGCACTGTGCCGGGCCCCTCCTCCCACGCCAGTGCTCCAGCTTGACTCCCGGCATGCACAGGAGTTCTTCAACTTCGTAGATGCCGGGGGTGAGGTTCGGTGTTTTCTTGAGGTGCGCGAAGTAGATGCAGCCGGGTCTGCCTTGCCTCGCAGCTATTTTCTTGACATGCTCGGGTTCGTACCCGAGCGTAATCAGCTCTTCTTTTATTTCTTCCGATTTGGTGTCGGCGGGGAGTCCTCTAATGGCAATTTTCAGGCTTCTTTTCTTGGGGAGCGAGTAAGAGAACCAAGTGATCTTCTCTGATTCGTCCAGGCTACTGAAGTATGCCTGGATAGACCGGTACTCCTCCCCGTCGGTTGGGGTGAAACGTACGCCCTTGTTGAAGGGGCGCACGGACGGCGGTCTCCCAAGTTTCTCTCTCAGCGCCCGGAGGTGTTTGGCGCCGTTAGGGAAGCTTTCGAGCACAATCGGCGGGTACCGCTCCTTTGATGGTGGCGGTGGTGGGGCCGGTTGCGCTGCGGGTGTAGCGTTCGATGCGTGGGGCGTCTGTGAGGTCGATGCTACCAACGCCACTGATGTCCTTTCGCGCCCCGGAAAGGTGGGGCGGGAGCGGGGCGCTGCTGGACATCAGTGGCGTTGGTGGTCATCGCGGTGGTGGTAATTGATGGCGTGGTGGAATGCCGTGGCGCTGCTGTGGTGACGGCAGCGTACGAAGGTGTCTGCTATTGGCAGAGGGTTTCTGGACGTCAGCTTGTTCGGCCATCACTGCCCAGTCCATTCGGGCTGGGGCTCGGGCGCAGGCGCGTTTGCCGATCTCCTCGGCCTCTTCTACACGCTTCCTGCGCACTCCGGGGGCTTAGTTGTCGACGGGTGCGGTCTTCTTGGGTGGTGGTGGTTCCGGGGAGTCCGGTATAACCACTATTGGTACGGCTGTCTCAGCGGGAGGGGAGGAGGCGTCGTCTCTCCGGGCCTCAGTTTCCCAACTTAGGCGCTCCTGGCGGGCGGCTTCCAGGGTTTCGTCGATGGATCGGCGAAATGCCCTGTAGCGTCGTCCAGGCTTCCTCTTCGGCGTCGTCCAGGACCCGCCGGGTGGACAGAGATCTGTCCCGTGCGGGGGTCCTAGGCTGTCCACGTGGCTTCCTCGGTGCGTCTGGGCATCTTTGGCCAGGCTCTGCGGGAGCGTTACGCTCACTGGGCGAGCTCATGGCGAGGGGGTTGCTTCCGTCGCGCGATTCTGCTGCCTACAACTGCGGCATCTGCCTTCGCAGTTCCAGGCAAGCTGTGGTGAGGCTATCTATTCGGCGGCAATCTTCGCCCTCAAAGAGGGGTTGAATTCGGAGGGTGTTTTCAATAAAACACCCCCGAAGTCTGTGGTATTATGGAGGAATCCGTGCGCGAAAAAGCTACTAGGGCGTAGAAAGTAAGACTGTCCTCTGCGCGTGCACAAGTAAGCCTTGCCTACTAGCCCCGCCTATTCGTCTACGCCCATTGACTAGTCCTAATACGCCGACGCGCTGCACCTGCCCGCGCGCCCTTCCTGGACCCGCGCTATCTGCGGTGCGCTTCATTCACCTGCATCGGTTAGTGAACCTCTCTGCATCGCTGTTAGCCTGGTAACCTGCGCTCGCTGTAAGTGGCCCCTGCTCTAATAAAGTGCGCAATTGCTGTGTGCACTCGTGTTCTTTTGCTGACTGATTTCGTGAGGAAATGCCGCTTAACCGCACACCACCAAGGGACTCGTCCCCGTTGCCATCTGCTTTTGCAACACCGCTGCAGCGTTATCCTTCGGACTCAAACGTTTCTGAAGTTGGACAAGATGCCGTTGTGAGTGCCGCTTCGTCACTGAGTAACATCACAACAAGGAACGTACATAAACGCAAACGCGGAGATATTGCCGATATAAGTATGGCTGAAATGATGAATAAGATTTCTGAGATGCAAAAGCGGCAGGATGTCAAGTACGAGGTTATCTTAAGTTCTATTAATGACGTTAAAATGTCAGTTGACTTTATGTCAACAAAGTACGACGAGGCGATACAGAGAATTGATAAACTCGAAAAAGAAGTAAAGCACGACAAAAATTACATCTTGCAGCTGGAAAATACCTTAGATTTAATGCGACGTAACATCCGGTGCACTAGTGTGGAGATCAGAAACTTCCCACAGAGTCAAAATGAAACCAAGGAGGACCTAAAAAAAGCAATTAGTATTGCAGCAGAAGTGTTCCAGATTCCGCTGCAGAACACGGAAATTAAAGATGTGTATCGCTTTAACACCAAAGTCGCCGACTTTACTACAGTCTCAACGAAAGACAACTTTCTAAGCTCCTTTAAGAAATATAATAAGGAAAACCGTCATGGCAGACTAAGTACCGTGGACTTGAAAGCTGTTGGACCGGGTAAACCTATATTCATGTTAGAAAACGTGACTCCAAAATTTTGCTAAGAACCACGGGTTCGCTTATTGCTGGACGTCGTTTGGCCGAGTATTTTTACGGAAGTCAGAAGGCTCTCCACAGACTCGAGTATCCTGCGAAAGCGATCTGGACAAGCTAAAAGCCACATGACTAAGAGTGCAGTACTCACAATTTTTGTTAATTAATGTGGACGCTAACCTACTATATATATTTGTAATGATTTATATTGTCACCTATTCACGATTATTTTCTTATGTAAATTTACAAACTGTTTAACCATCTTATTCTCTCCACAATGTAACACTCAAAAAACCAAACACACAACATACTTTAATATAAAATTTAACACATACATTCTTACTACAAAACATACTTACATACATATTAAGAATTCCACTTTCTCAGTATTTATACCGTTCATACAATATAGTTCTTACTTGCATAAATTTTTACTTTGTTTGATTTAATTCATAATAATATATTGCAAGATATTGATCGAACCGACCCAATTAACTGTAGGTATCTTGATGATCCCTCAGAAAGTTCAAAATTTCTAAACTACAGCAATGTCCATAAGGACCTCTCGGTATTATCGCTTAATATCCGTAGTATATCCATAAAAATATGGACTTGTTTCTTGCTTTTCTAGTAACTTTGATATACCTATTGACGTTATCGTTCTAACAGAATGCTTTACTAGCAAATATGATCCACCGCCCATCTATAACTATGATTTGTTTTTCACTTAAAACAGAATTAATCAAAACGATGGTGTAGTTGTATATGTTAGTATACATTTGCAATAATCAACCGAGCCACAGATATCTGAAGGCAATTGTTTACTTCTAGAAATTGATGACAAATATTCCATAGTATGTTCCTATCGTCCACCTTCATACAAGAATCCAACATCTTACTTAGAGTCACTAGATGCAGTCTTTAACATTGTCAAGCACAAAAATGATTTTATTTTTACTGGCGATATTAACATTAATACTTTACCTACCACATGCCAGTCTAATTTTACGTCAATGTACCTGAATCTTATAGCATCCCATGGCTTAACTCAAGGTATAGACTTGCCTACTAGAGCAACAGCGTGCTTGGATCATTTTATGATTAAAACAGCTAATAAATGGCAAACTCTAGTGTTTAATGAACTGACAGATCACTCACCAATATTACTGTGTATAGACTCTAAATTAAATAAAAAATCGGATAAAGCTTACAATAAACCCAAAACTGTTACAAATATAAATGCTATTAGGGAAACTTTAGCACAGCATTGTTGGAAAGAATATTTCTTAATTTACGACGTTAATGACGCTGCAAATACTCTTATTTCCTTTATACAAGTTATAATACAAACAAATACTCAAGTGCAACGTATACCAAATAGGCATAAACCTATTAAACCAGGGATAACTACCAGTGTGATTAAATGCATAAGGCATAGAAATAGACTGCAAAAACGATTAAAGACTACTATAGTAGACATAGAAAAAGGAAATACCTATATTAAATACCGAAATACCTGCAATCACCTGATCAAATCACTAAAACATAACTATTATAAAAACATACTTGAACAATCACGTGGTGATATGAAAGATACCTGGAAAATGATAAAAGAACTTTGTGATTATGGTAAGAATAAAATAGAACCCATAACACTACTTAAAATTAAAAATTCTCCCCTAGAATCACTGAACTACGTTAATAAATTCTTCACCTCTATAGGAAGAGATCTTGCAACTGTAACACTAAACCAGCTAAACAAATCTGATTACGAACTTGCAACATCAGTCAGTTCTCTCACGCCCAAACCACTGAGCTCATTTTCTCTATTTCTAACGGAGGTAACAAAGTCAAAAGTCAAAGTCAAAATCATTGACTACATTGTACTGCCACGTTCAGCAAACAAAAATTATAGAGCCACTGCGAGAAGAACGGGTAAGAAACTCGGGGCCATTCTTTTCAACGTTTTTTAACAATGTGTTAAGTACATACTTTATAGTAAAATTATTACAATACTTAATTTACATTACGTAGGTGTTAGGCGCTAGCTTGGCAGAGGCGAAACAGTCCAAGCATTTTTGTCGTTTAAGTAATCACAAACTGTGTAGTACGATTTCTTTATCAAAATATTCTTCACATGCAACTTGAATTTTCTTTCTGTGAGCGTTGTAATATGTTTGGGCAATTTATTATAAAACCGCACACAATTAATAATAAATACTTTTAAAAGTATCCTAAAAAACATTAAATAATATTTAAATAAAACCCTTAAAAAAGCTTAAAATTATATATCTAGTGACAATTCCGCCTAATTTTCCTGTTATCTACGTGACGTCACAAGCATCACGCAGCCTAACCGGAAGAATACCCGACTAGTTTCGCTTCTAAACGAAGCATCTTCAGGAGGTCTTGACTCACCGAGCGCACGATCGAGAATTGTTTTTTAGGATAGTTTTTTATTATTAAATATGGATTTCCGCAAAGTAACGCCTGAATCTATTCATTACCGCACACAATTGCCTAAGAAGGACCTTTTATTTGTCTTTGCTAATCTAAAACCTGGCACCGCTATTTTATCTTTATTCCTAGTGTTATAATCGTGATTGTCACTGTTTGATTTAAATTTGCTCAAATTTTTACGAACATACATAATATTTTCAAATATATACAGGCTAGGTAAAGTTAAAATATCAATTTCTTTAAAAAGATCTCTCAGGGATTCCCTAGGATCCATTTCATATATGGCTCGAATTGCACGCTTTTGTAAGATAAAGATTGTCTCTATCTCAGCAGCAGCTCCCCACAGAAATATACCATACCATAAGACCTAATACTGTGGAAGTAACTAGTATTATATCCAGTCTGAGAGTAAACAGCGCTCCAGGTTGGGACAGAATTACAACATCCCTTCTTAAAACATGCTCTTTGTCATTGTCTCAGCCAATAGCTTACTTATGCAACATTAGTTTTACGTACGGTATATTTCCTAGGGCTCTCAAAAAAGCTATGGTCTGCCCGATTTTTAAGGCCCGAAACAAGGAACTCCCATCAAACTACAGACCTATTTCCCTCCTGCCAACTCTCTCCAAAGTCATAGAAAAAATAGTGAACAAGCGACTGATGTCATACTTAGAAAAACATGGTCTCATGGCAAGTAATCAATATGGTTTTCGAGTTAAGAAGTCTACTGATGATGCTGTGCTTCAGTTGACTTTTCTGATTACTAAATATGTGGACAAGGGAGAGAAGTGTGTCAGTGTATTTCTTGATCTTAAAAAAGCCTTCGACACGGTCTCTATCCCTATCCTTCTGGCGCGTCTGGAGAATGTAAGTGTGCGAGGAAATGTCATAGATTGGTTTACAGATTACCTCACCGATCAAAAGCAGCAAATTGTAGTTAACGAACATGAAAGCAACGGTGCCATCTGCTACTATGGAGTTCCCCAAGGCAGCACACTTGGACCTACATTGTTTTTACTGTACATTAACGAACTATGCAAAATTAAATTAAACAACGCGGATATTCTGATGTTTGCTGATGACACAGTCTTAGTGTTTTTTTTTTTTTTATGCCTGATAGGTTAGCCTTTGACCACTATCTCACCTGATGATAAGTGATGATGTGGTCGAGGATGTTGTTCAGGCTAACCTAGAGTTACTGGCTCTCAAGGACAGCTGCCGGAACACACCGTTAGGTGCTTGGCGACAGATTTTTCAACTTAAGGGTGGTAGCTAGCCAGTCGGGCATTCGCAAAGTGCCCTACCACCATGTCATTTCATTTCACTACATGGCCACAAGCGCGACAGTTGGCAGAGGAAGGGCTATCTAAAGTAATTTCATGGTTAGAAGATAATCTACTTTCGCTGAATATATCAAAAACTAAATATATCTGCTTCCAAAAATCGAACGCAAATAGACCACCAGCGGATTTCAAAATACTTGCACACACCTTCCCATGCAACCGTAGTTTATCCAAACACAAAAATTGTTCTTGTAATGCACTGGACAATGTGGAAACTATTAAATATCTTGGTGTCCAAATAGACCATAAACTGTCATGGCTTCCACATATCCAGATAGTGTCAAACCGGGTAAGGAGACTCATCCATGTTTTTAAACTACTTCGCCCAGTAGCAGATCAAAGTCTCATGCTGCAAACCTACAAAGCTCTAGGAGAGTTTATAATTAGTTACTGCATTTGTTCATGCAGGGGTGCTGCAAAGACGCATATGATTGAAGTAGAGAGAGCCCAATGTGCCCTTCTTAAAGTTATAGTGAGTGACCTTACCATTCACTCACCCTACTACAGAGCTTTATGAGAAGTGCAAACAACTTTCTGTCAGAAAAATATATATATATACAACAGTATCAAAAAGTATCATATTAAAACTGTTCCATTCGTACCGGTAACTAAGAAAAGATTAGATATATGCCCTGTTCCTAGGTGCTAGAGTATATTTGCCTGGAGACAATATAACCATTTATCTCCAAAGATATATAATGCACTTAATAAGAAAGAAAAAATTAAATCACTCAGTCCCTACAGAATTAAATCAATAATAAAGGAATGGCTTAGAGAACATGATTATGACATGACCGAAAAATTACTAGAAAAAGTGGAATAAACATTCATTGAAACTCTAATCCACACCACTTACACAACATCTCATACCACACTCCTTCACACACACACCCTCACACACACACACCCTCGCACACACACACACACACACACACACACACAAATCACAATATTTTATAAACCTAAGCTTTTTTTTATTTTTCTAAATTATTCTAAATTAATGTCTATATTGTTTAAATAAACATAATTGTGGGAAAGGAACTGCCTTCTGCAACACAGTGAAAACTGCAGCAGCCGGCAGGGATTTCACTAATAAATTGTACCCTATTATTATACAATAAAGTTTTTTGTTTTTGTATTTGTATATGTATAAGTTTATTGAACGACTGGTCTTTGTTATTCCATAAATTACAACATAAATATTGTAGTAATAACAAATACTTTTATAAGTATCCTAAAAAAACATTAAATAATATTTAAATAAAACACTTAAAAAAGCATAAAATTATATATCTAGTGACAATTCCGCCTAATTTTCCTGTTATCTACGTGACGTCACAAACATCACGCAGCCTAACCGGAAGAATACCCGAATAGTTTCGCTTCTAAACGAAGCATTTTCAGGAGGTCTTGACTCACCGAGCGCACGATCGAGAACATGTTGTTGTATGTTATTATTAAACATGGATTTCCGAAAAGTAACGCCTGAATCTATTCATTACGTTTTTTAATTAAGTAAACTAACAAATGTATAAACCTAACCTAACCTCCTCTTGCCAAAATCACAGCTTGAATCCTTCTGGGCATGCTTTCCACGATGTTTTTAATAACGTTTTGAGGAATACGTGAGGAGTAAGAGTGGGACACTCTTCCGCAATTACTCATTTTAGCTCCCTGATGTTTTGTGGAGCAGGTTGCACTGATCTTACCTGTCTCTTTAGAACATCCCACACATGCTCAATTGGATTGAGGTCAGGACTTGAGCTGGCCAATCTAAACGACGGATCCCAACTTCTTGCATGTACGCTTCCACGTCGCCAGAACGGTGCGGGCGAGCATTATCGTCCATAAAAATGGAATCTTCCCCAAGTGCAGTCAATGTGGAATTAAGACTTCCATTATGTACCGGTGTGCATTTAATGTTCCATTTTCTATGAAAACTAACTCCGTACGCTCCGTCGAATTAATTGCTGCCCAAAACATAACGGAGCCTCCGCTATAAGGAGTGATTTCTTCGAAACACACTTCCGCATAGCGTTCCCGTGGTCTTCGCAGCACTCGCCGGCGTCGGTCCTCTCCACACAAAGAGATTCTAGCTTCATCTAAACACAATACTTTATTCCAGTCCTCCAGAGTCCTTGAAGCACAGTGCCGAGAAAACTGAAGTCGAGCAACACGGTGCTCACGGAGTAATTTAGGGCCCCGAGCTGGGCGGTAACTCTTGATATTGGCAGCCAAAAGCCTCCTCCTGACCGTCCACAAGCTAACTTCTACTCCTCTTACTTCTTCAAGGCTCTTCTTCAGGTCCACACTCGACGCCTTACGATGAGGCAACGCCTGACTCACCAAAAAGCGGTCATCTCTTGGTTCTGTGCATCGTTTTCTTCCCGAACCGGGTCTTCTTTTGACCGAACCAGTCTCTTGATACCGTTGCCAAGTCCTCTGGACAGTTGAACGACTCACATTCAGCCGCTGAGACACGTAAGTTTGCGAACAACCTTCTTCAAGTAGGGCTATAATGTTACCGGCCCTTGTCGCTTTATCACTCATATCAAAAAGTGTTATTTAATGTAAAAAGAAAGATTAAATTGTTTAATTTGCAGAATTATCCAAAAAGTTTTAAAATATCGTAATCAGTTAAAAATCGTTTCAGCAATTCGCGCCATTAGTAAAGTAATTTTAGAATATTCCACAATTATCATTACTTTTCTTTTAATAATTTCAAATTTTAAATTTGGAACGTAAAGAATCATGCCAGGATGCTTCAAAAAACATGCCAATACATCGTCAAATTAACAAAACCTATTTCTTGTTCTTCTTCATTGAAGTAGAGAAAAAAAATTTAAAGTGCCCGTTTTTTTTTGCAAAAGAGTTTATTATATTGAAAATAGGTAAGTAATGAACACTGCTCAATGAGAGCTCATGTAGGAGGAATGCTTCAATCTAGGTAAGTGCGAGTTGTTGCGATTGTTTTGAATTGGAATGAAGAAATCGGTGTATGAAATATGTATTCGGACAGTAGTTACATACGAAATAAGGTGTTAACGTGGTAAAAGAGGATGATTTAATCACAAAGAGTTAGAAATATTTTTGTCTAGAAAACTTACATTACTCATATAAAAATGTAATAGAAAAGCATCCACAGCAATGTATTAATTTTTTTAGCAAAATTATTTTCTATTTTGGCCCTTTGTGGCCGTCACTATCCAACCACAAATATCAGTATGATAAATAAATTAAAAAGTAGAGCAACTTTTTATTCCGCTCATCTCTTGTTAGACGCAGACGCTTAAACAAAAAGCACTAATACTTATTCTGTGCCATCGTACAGAGCGTGATTTTGTATTTTGCACTGAAAGACTGGGCCCTTAAAACATTTTTTTAATTATTAAAGTACAATGTGTCCCGACCAAGCAGGTTTCCATTAAATTTAAGTACACATTATCTATGGTGAGAGCACTGCGCGCGCAACGCGCTGGTTCCGAGCCAATAGACCAATAACAGTTTTTTTTTTCATTTTGGCGCTACTTCGTTAATTTGAGCAATATTTTGTTGGATAAAACTTTAGTACTGAAAATCTGTCGCCAAGCACCTAACGGTGTGTTTCGGCAGCTGTCCTTGAGAGCCAGAGTAATTTTAGGTTAAGCCTGTTAACACCTTCGACCACATCATCACTTACCATCACGTGAGATTGTGGTGAAAGGCTTACCTATCAGCAATATAAAAAAAAAAAAATAGTAGAAAAAATGTCAAGCAACACCCACGATACTGATGAAAATTTAACTCCACCTGACATTCTAGAAGCAGGTACGAAACTGACGAATAGTCTTTTGCCAGAAAAATCGTATAGCCATGAGATTAAATAAAGTAGTGTATGCAACTGCATATAGTTAGGTATTAAAACACTCGTGTAATCTTATATTGAAACTCGCCTGCGGCTGATGTTTTAATACCCAAAATTACACTCATGTTTTAATATCATAATATGATGGTTGCATAAACTACTATACTTCCTCAGTCTCGGGACAAATACGAAAAAAAGTAGTTTTCTCCCCTCGATGTACAACGTATTAATACATATTACACCCTTTCATTGCTATCCATCGTTGTCGGTTTGTCATTAACGTGGAATCGTGTGGGAATAGGTTGCGTGCTGCGGGCGGCGGGGCTGTGGGAGCAGCTCGTGCAGCTGATCGAGCTGTGCGCCGCCATGAACTTCCCGCCGAGCGAGGCGTTCCCCCCTCGCGGGGTGGGGCAGGAGGGGCAGGAGGGGGAGGCGGAGAGCACGGCGCGCCGGCTGGAGGAGGAGGCGTGCGGCAGCGGGCTGCCGCTGAGCGCGGTGTGGGCGCGCGTCGAGCGGCTGCGGGGCGCGGCGCACTGGCGGGCGGCGGCGGGGCGCGGGGCGGAGGCGGACCCGCAGCGCGCGCCGCCGCTGGCCGCCGCCGCGGAGCTCGTGCGGCCGGCGGCGGGCGCGGCGCAGGCGGGCGCGCTGTGCGTGGCGCTGCTGCGGCTCGGCAAGGTGCCGCTGATGCCGCGCAGCGAGCGCGTGGCGCGCGCCGCGGGCCCCGAGCCGGCGGCGGGCGAGCCGGCGGCGGCGGAGACGCTGGCGGCGCTGTGCCGCGCGGCTCGCCGCTTGCCGCCGCGGCACGCGGCGCGCCCGCCCGACGCCGCCGCCGCTAGACGCGCCATCGCGCCGCTGCTCGACCCGCCGCACTACTTCTCCGACGCCGCAGGTAATCTACCTTCCCTATCCTATATGCTTCCTGAGAATGCTTTCGATAAACGTAACAATGCAATATCGCTCTGATATATGATTCGTTCGCAATTATTCTTTCACATGCTAAATCCTACTTTACCATAACTTGTGACAAATATTAGTATTTATTATTTGCAAATACATTGATAACGGATCCAAAACTGAGAATAGGTTTCTTTTACAAAAGTAACTGTGGTGGTACAGGCTAGTGTGATCGTCTAAGTTTAAGAGTTATATTATATTGAGAAGGTGATTACCAGACTCAGATGTACGATATCGTAGGAAAGCTTTACTTACTGTGATTGTAAACCATCACTCATGTCTTACACAAGTTGTATGTCAGTACATTAGGCTGAATGACCATAAAATAATTACTTTTATATCCCTCCTGTCCTGCTTTAATTAAGAGAGTTCAATAAGTAAATTAATTGTTATAGTTAATTTTTTTATTTTATTTTATTTACGAAGCAAACAGTCATAAAAAGTTATAAAAATATACATAGAATTGAACTAAAGCTAGACTTCAAGTTCCATAATTTGCAAAAAGTAAAGTTATACCCAAAAAGTTATCGTATCCTATGTTCCACAGGAGCGGTCCAAGGACCGACCCCTGTGGAAAGTTTGCCCTCTAAAACTGGCTGTTAGAAGAGCCCTGAACCTATCATCCAGACCATTTCTGAGGGCCAACACCCGTACACGGCCAGCGATCCCATCAGGGCCAGGGGCCGTGTTTTTGGCCTGAAGCCTCAGCACGGCGGCTCCCAGTTCCCCCACCGATACCTCCGTGATCACTCCCGTCTCGTCTTCCTCTACAGGCAGATTGAGCATTTGCGGAGCCACATGCTCACTAAGAGGAGAGAACAGTGTCCCCACAACGCTCGCCAGCAACTCTGACTCCATTGTAGACGTGAGCGGTGGGGTCCAGGGGCGGAGCCTGCTCATAACGACCTACCCTACGGGTCTCTGTCTAGCGATGCGAGAAGCCAGGCCCTCTCCTTGGCCTCACCGATAGCCGTGCGCAGATCTTTTTTCGTGTCCTGATAGGCGCTTTAAAGGCTCCTCTCTTCGTGCTCGTTGCGTCCGCTCTGTCTACGACGTGCGACGTCGATCTGTGTACCGACGTCTTGTTGAGACGCAGGCTGCACGAAGACGAGCAAGCTCCTCGGACCACCAGTAAACCTGTCGGCGAGAGGGCACTCTGGTTACCCGCGGCATAGCTACATCGCAAATATGTGACATTGCCTCGGAAAACCAGACCGCCTCACTCTCTACGTCGACGGTGTCCAGCCCTCGACGAGAGAAGCCTCAATCACCGCGTCCCTGTCCATGCACTTTAGAGCCCAGCGCGGCCCAATTCCATCACGGACCGACTGGAAATATTCAGGTTTGTGGCGGAGGGAGAGATGGAAAAGCGGATATACCTGTGGTCCGAAAGACTCTCCACGCCCTCACACACCGCCCAGTGACGAACGCGGACGCCAGGGATGGGCTAGCAAAGGGAACGTCCACTATGGACTCACCCGTCCACCGAACGCACGCGCTGATCGTCCCACGATTTAGGACGTCCAACCCATTTCTCGCCATCCATTCTTCCTGGACTTCACCTGCAGGTGTCGTAGCAGGGGAACCCCACGCCGTCCACTTTGCATTCAGGTATGGGGCGAGAACAAATGATACGACTTGATCAAATGAAAGTCCGATTTATTATGTCTAATTAATGCATACAATTTCGATTATATGGTTAGTTTACATGGGTACTTAAGAATAGGGTTAGTACATACATCATACGCCCATTTTGAAGAAAAAAAAATGTTGGGCAAATCATTTTTTTTAACTATAATATGGCTTAGTTCTATTTTTATGTACAATTTCTTCTTTAACATTTTTCATATTTTTTACAGTAGGTGACATATCAGAAATTACTTTAAAAGGACCTACATACACATTGTCAAATTTAGTTCCAATTTCATTCTTCACTAAAAATAAATCATCTTTCTTATACACAACTGGTTTTAAATAAGTATCATAATTACATTTTCGTTTTTGCTTACTACTTATCAAATTATTTCTTGCGTCAAGTGGAGCTTTTTGCAGTCTATATTTTAATTGCAAAGGATAACTGTCAACATTGTTTAACGGTTCAACATGATTAATTGTTAAATTACTCGGGATGTTACAACATTTACCAAAAACAAGTTCATACGGTGTGTACTTTGTTTCGGTGTGAACAGATGTATTATAAGAAAAACACCAGTATGGAAGCCAACTGCTCCAGTATTTAGAATCATTATCACATTGAATTCTAAGAAAAGCATTCAGAAGATTTGTGTGAATTTTCTAAAGACCCAATTGATTCGTGATGATAAACTGTGGATGAAATATGATTAATATTTTGTAATTTACATATCTCTTTCATTGTGGTTGATATAAATTCTGTTCCTCTGTCCGTTACTATCTCCCGGGGAATGCCATATCTTAAGATAAAGTTCTCTACAAATACTTTAACTACACTTACGCTATCTTTAGATTCTAAAGGGTATGCTTCTACATACTTACTTAGTTCACATTGTAGAGTAAGGTTATACGAATAATTATAATAATCCTTATCTAGGGGACCTACAATATCTAAAAATATTTTGTATAATGCCGACTCTGCAGTAGTCGTTATTGACATAGGTTCTTTAGTGTGTAAAGAATGTTTTTGTTTTTGACATTTATCACATTTCTTTACGAACTCTCTTACGTCCTCATCCATATTTGTCCAAAAATAATACTTCTTTATATTGTTTATCATTCTTCTCATACCTGCATGGCCACTGCTAGGTAATATATGAAAATCGTTGATAATTACTCTTTTATCATCATCATTGTCTATTCGTATTAAATCATTAATTATATTTACTCGTGGGCCGGCCCATTTTTTATTATACTTTACTTCACTGGATATCCATTCAATATATTTTTTATTTTCATTATTTTTCATTATAAAAACTTCATTAACATTAATCATTTTACAAAATAATTCAAAATATCTCACGAATGCGTCTCGCGCTAAACATGATCGAGAATTTGTATTTATATTAATATTCATTTTCGTAGGCAGATACGTAAAACTTTCAGTTTTTACAGTATTGCTATCTTTCTTTATATTATTAATATCTCTACATACTGTTAACACGACACAATTGTTTGGTTTTTTAAGAATTTCGACGATCTTTGGTTGATCAGTCCCTTGATCTGTAGAAATCTTATCGACCGAACTATTGTTATCGACTCTATCTCTTTCATTTCTCGCCATACTTCGAGTCATGACACTAATAACTTTCGAACTCATATCTTTCAAATCATCTGAAGTCATTGCTATTCGAGATAGTGCATCCGCAGCCGAATTGTGTTCCTTTAACATATTCAATCGTATAATCATATTCCTCCATAATGAGTCTAAATTGCAACAACCTGTTTGATGGATTACTCTCGCTTCACTTCTCGCTTAACAACACTGAGTGACGCGCCAGTATCCATTAGCCAGCTATGCGAAATATCGAACAAGTTTAATGTTACAGAACTAAGATTGTCACAATTGCTATGTAAATGGTTATGCACGAAAAAACTTGCTTTCGGGTAGCGTTTTTTCAAAATTAATACTTGCGGAGGGTTCATTACTCGTATGAGCTATATTTACTTGATGATTATAATTGCCTCTAAAACCACGATTATAACCACGAGTCACGGGCCGTCCGTTACCCCTACCACGAGTCCAGTGGTTAATGTGGGGGCCGGACTGATTATTGCCTCGATTTGTATACCCATTATAAAAAATATTTTGGCTTAAACTATATGAAATGTGCGACAAAGAACTGAAAGTTATGGAAAATTATAAATTACTTAGTGCAAATATTCTCTGTTGACTGGTTGTTAGAATAGGTATTTTAATATTTACTGTTTTGTACAAATTACAATAAAATAATATTAGAAATTAATGCTTGTTTTCCTTAATGTAGGGCATCAAAGAAAAAATTATTAAATCATTTATATTTAGGCACTAAATGACTTAAGTAGTATTTAAATTACATACTAATAAAACTAAATTAGAAGTTCTAACTTCTATGTGTTGACTGATGAGTCTTTAAACTGTTGAGACATAAGAACAGTTGTAATATGCAGAATTACTGTGAGGGTAACAATATTAATTTGTGTACTGGACGCCAATATTTTCCAGTGGCAGGTTTGACTAAGACTGACCGGGTAAGGTGGTCGTCTTTTGAAAGGTGAACCTGAATGATTCTCCCAAGTGGCCAGGACAGAGGAGGCACATTTTCGTCTTTAATTAGAACTAAATCTCCTTCTGTTATGTTACACAATCCTTTAACCACTTTTGGCGACTTTGAAGTTCTGATAAGTAGGATTTATAAAAATCTTTCCAAAATTGTTGTTTTATTGCAGTAATTCTTTGCCAAATGTTAAGTTTAGTATCAGAAATTTGAATTAAACTAGGTTCAGGAATATCTAGCATGGTAGTTCCTATCAGAAAATGACCAGGACTTAAATAATTAAGATCATCAATATTGTCAGAGATTGAACACAGTGGTCTTGAATTTAAAATGGCTTCAATTTGGCATAGAATTGTACACATATGTTCATAAGTCATTCTACAATTTCCTAATTTCCTTTTAAGTAAATTCTTTGTTTGTTTAACACAGGATTCATAAATTCCTCCCATGTGACTGGCAAGAGGTGTGGTGAAATTCCACTTTATATGCTGACTGTTAGTATAATTAATAATGTGGCTGTTAGATGTCTCATTTCTAAACAGATTGTAAAGCTCATGTAGTTCATTTGCAGCACAACGAAATGTGGAGGCGTTATCACTTAAAATACTGTTGCATATACCTCTCCGTGCACAGAATCTTTTAAGACATCCTAAAAATGTGGAGGTTTGCAGGTCATTCGCTAATTCCAGATGTATTGAATGAGTTGCTAGGCAAACCATAACAAGTATGTATCCCTTTGTAAATTTAGCATTGCGCAGTGTAGATGACTTGACATATATAGCGCCTGTAAAGTCAATAGCTATATTTAGAAATGGACGCGTTAAATTTACTCTATTGTATGGTAAGTTAGACATTTTTTGACTACAAGGCTGTCCACGATACCGGACACAGATTATGCACTTGTAGATTACCTTTTTAACTGCCACTCTAGCATGAATGGGCCAGTATGTTAACCTTAGGTTGGATAATGTGCTCTTAATACCTGCATGGAATAAGTCTGTATGGTACTTTTGTATAACAAGTGTTGTAATGTGACATTTGTTAGGTAATATAATAGGAAACTTTTGATTATATTGAACACTAGCATGTTTTATTCTACCACCTACTCTCAATATGCCTTCACTGTCGAGAAAAGGTGACAATCTTCTCAGAGAGCTGGATGTGTAAGTATAGCTACTTTTACCAGATTTTAATTCAATAATTTCTCTTTTGAAGTGGGATGCTTGGACAATTTTAATTATGAAATTATGACTTTGTTTTAAATCTTTTAGTGTGAGAGGGCCTGTAAATTTAGGCTTAAATTTTATGTTATGAGCAAATCTGTAACATTGAGCAATGGTGTGCAGTAACTTTTGAAAACTAGAATATCTTTCAAATGTATTCATGAAATATTCAACATCTTCATCATTGAATGAGTCTGAGACAACACTAGTTGCATATGAACTTACTTCCTTTACTTGACTAACATCGGGTTGAGTTTCTAAAATATCTGGACTGCAGGGCCAATCATGAAGTTGTGATTGTAGGTAGCTAGGACCGTGAAACCATAAAGTAAGGCTCTTGAATTGGTCAGGATTGATACCATGTGTAACTAAATCTGCTGCATTATTAAATGTCCTAGTATGATTCCAAGAGTTAGGATCAGAACTTTCTAAAATCTGTGAGATTCTGTTTGCAACATAAACTTCATATTTTTTATAAGGTGATTTTAACCAGCATATAACAATGGTGGAGTCTGTGTAATAATAGACTGAATCAATTTTGATTGCTATTTCTAATGCTAATTTAACCTTCTGTATCAATTTTGCAAGTAAGACTGCTGAATAACCCATTGGATCATAAATCTTTGCAATGATAGAAAGTACAATTCGTTTAGTAAAATGAGTATGCTGATGATTTGGAATGTTCACTCTAAACACTTCTGTATCTGGATCATACTTGAGACCAAGTGTGCTAGTTTCATTACCAATGATTAAACTATTGGGTGAATGTTGGTCTTTTGTTTTAATGACACTATGTAAAATTTGAGAGTTATTAGAGGACCATTTATGTAATTGAAATCCTCCCCTTTGGAATAATGATATTAGCTGAATGCAGAGGTCCTGAGCTTCAGCTAATGACTTTGTACCACAATGGACATCATCCATAAAAGTCTGATATTGAATGCCCTTTGCCGCTAATGGATAAAGATGACCATCTTGTTTTGCAAGTTCTAATAATGTGCTCAATGCTAAATATGGTGCACATCTGGTTCCATATGTAACTGTTTTTAATTTAATGACTCTCAGCGGTTCTTCAGGAGAGTTTCTCCACAGTATACATTGGAGATTACAATGTTCATCAATAACTTTAATATTTCTAAACATTTCCACTATATCACATGACAGTACAAACTTGTAGGTTTGAAGTCTTAAAATAATATCTATAATGTCTGAGTAAATGTTTGGACCTTCGTATAAGACATCATTAAGAGAGACTCCTGTGGACGTCTGGCTGCTGCCATTGAAGACCACACGAAGTTTAGTTGAGACACTGTCCGGTTTAATTACTGCATGATGAGGCAGAAAGAAACTTTTCGTTTCTTGTAGTAGATCTGTAGATTGATTAGGTGCATAAGATGCATGGCCTAGGCTTAAATATTCAGATATAAAGTCTGAGTACTGTTTGTGTAGAGCAGGATTGTTTATGAATTTCCTCTCTAATATAAGATAGCATTTATGTGCTATTTGGTAGGAGTGTCCTAATTGAGATAGCTTTTCCTGTATAATTGGAAGACTAACGGTAAACCGACCTGATGAATCTCTAGTGGTTGTACGTTTGAAAAGCTCTTGGCAATATAAATGTTCTGGTGTAGCTGTAGAAGAGGTTGTGACTTCTTCTTGCTCCCAGAAGCATTTTAATAATTGATCACAACTGAGTTGATCAGTGTGTGTTGTTAATTCTGATCTGTTGACCAGGTTAGAGTTTGCATTGGTGCAAGACTCTTCTTTGACTGTATTAGTCAGAGTGTGACTGTTTAATAACTCATTCGATGTATTATGGACTGTATCATTAAATAATGTTTGCATTGATAATTCAATATCTCCTGTAACTAACCAAACAAAAACTGTGTGTACTAATAATGGCTGGGTTTTACCTAATTGAATTCTGCCAGGTAATATCAGAGAATAAAACAATTTTGCACCTATCAGAAGGTTTATCCTTTTTGGTACATTGAATAGAGGATCTGCTAAATTGCAGTCTTTTGGTATTTTAAACTGACTTAGAGGAATGTACCTGTGAGGAATGTCTACAGAAATCTTTTCCGTGACAACACTTGAGAGTGAGGTTGTGTAGTTGCTAGTTCTACTACCTATATCTGAGATTGTTGACAGAGATGAATATACTGGATCTTCACTTACACCATGTATAATGTACTTTGTGTCTGTAATGCTTGGAAGCTGTAACCTATCAAACAAAGCTTTTGTCAATAAACTTACCTCGCTAGCACAGTCTAGTAAGGCTATGCATGTAATCCAATCACCATTAACTGCTTTTATCTTAATAAGCACTGTGGATAAGTAAGTTTGCGCTTGCAAAACATGAACATGTACAACTGATATATTTTCTAGTCATAAATCACTATTAATATTAGTATCACTGCTGATGCCAGTCAATTGAGGCTCTGTCACTTTGTTTAAGTAAACAGGGTTATCTATTGCTAAGGTGCTACTAGTTGTGGTAGCTACTGCGGCTGACTGGTTTTGATCTATATGAATAGTACTGTGGTGACGCTTATGACAGACAGAACATGTGTTTTTTGAACAAGTATGTTGGTATTTGTAGGGTTTAAGGCAATTAAAACAAAGTTTCTTTGATTTGACAACTATATATTACGCTTGGATGGGTTCATTTCAAGAAATTTAGGGCATTTATACAAGTCATGAGACATGTTACAGAGAATGCAATTAGTTGATGCTGTCGTCATATGGGTGGAAACATGAATCCTTTTAGTTTTTAAGTTATGGTTTACATTTGTATTGGTATCATTATACATAAGTTCGTAGGCCGTAGCCCTGTGCTGTGCCTGAGAAATTAAATTAATTGATTCAGTGAGGGCAAGTCATTACTTTTCTATCAAGCTCCCACGCTGACCTTAAGCTAGGTTCTAATTTATTTGCAATGATGTAAATTAAAAGCAAATCCCACGAATTGACTGGAACGTTAAGCGCTGACAATGAATCTGAACTTTGTTGAAATGTAGTTAAAAATTGCTGTAAATTGGCTTTTGAAATAATCGATACCGATATAATATTTTTAATATGAAAATTGACGTTTACGAGTTTATTGTCATACCTTTGATTAAGTATTGATAAAGCTTGGTCATAATTCTTCTCAGTGACTGCAAGTGAGCTCGGAGACCAGCTGCTTCCCCTCTTAGTAGTGACTTTAGATACTGGAATTGCTGCAGCTTACTTAGTTGCTCATTTTTATCAATAACTCCCTCGAACAGTGTCTTGAAGTTGGTCCATTCTGACAAGTTCCCGTTGAATGTAGGAATCTGTAAATTTGGCAGTTTAATAATAGGTGATTTGGTGTTTAATGTGTGATTGATGGAAATAGCACTGTTGTTCAATTCTTGTTCTTTGACAATTTCCGTGATATTCGCCCTGTAATAATAGTATTTTTCTTCGCTTGAAACCCGTTCTTGTTCGTGCGCTGTTGCATTTTTAGGGTCGATATTTTCGATATCTTGCTGCACATTGTCATACTTGACGAAAAGATCCGCCATATCTGAATGTCTTGCTGCACATTGTCATACTTGACGAAAAGATCCGCCATATCTGAATGTCTTGCTTGCAATTCGTAGACTTTATCATGATTATTAGAGTCGTCGACAAAATTGTAAATCCTTGTTAATCTCCCTTTGAAATTACTTCGCCTTTGAATAAGTCTATCGAGAGATTCCATTCTTGCTAAAATAATGCTGAAAAGCTGGAAAAAGAAGATTTTGTGACTGTTGTCCGGCGGGTGTGGCGTGTCTCCACTCTCCAGGCACCGACGCCTATTCCAAAATGCTTCCAATTAGTTGGAAAATAAGACGTTTTATTATTGGCTTGTATGGATCCGGCGATAAGGATCATAAATGTATTGGAATTTTATAGGTCGCTGTTGGGATTAAATACGATTTTAATAATTAAATCTCAGAGGTTGAGTTGATGTATCAAGACGTTTATTGAAGAAGAAGAAGAACAAGACATGACACAGATAGTATAAATAAACCATAGAGTTTGACAGTTCTAGTTTTTAAATCTTATACAACCATTTAATTTATAGTCGAGAAAAACAAAACCGATAGTAGGGGCTATTTCTTAACATAACCATTACTACGAGTCTCTAAGTCACTTGTTGAAATTGTTCATTGTTCCGATAATATTCTTTTCATCTCGCACAAAACTGTCTCTCACACGGCACTTTAAACACAAATAATTAGAAAATAGCACAACAAGATATCACTCCTTAAACGAGTTCCGGAACTGGGGCTTCTACACGACGTGATCTCCATCGAAGCGTTACGCAGGGAGAGATTATTGAACTCTCGTTGTATCCATTGTTGGTGGCACTTCTTATAGTATCGAGCCAGCAGGTAAATTGCTCCAATTAATAAAATCACGCAAATTAATGCTATATTGATATTATATTTATGTTATATATAATTATATTTTATATTTTATTAGATATTATATTGCCCGTGGGGTGCCGGGCTAGAATGTCACCCCCACCCCTACCCTACCTAATGTGGGTATCGTAAGGGGTGACTAAGGGTAACAAACCAGAAGGTGTGCAGCAGCGCTTAACTGATATCTCAAACTGCGATCCCCAAGACGCCTGCCAAGCGTGGGAATTATAGCAAACCCCTCATAATGGGGGAGCCTGTGTTCAGGAGTGTTCAATCCGGTTGAGACAGTTATACTCCGTCAAGTTAGTCTCATTTAAATTTCATCAAAATTTATCAAGTTTTTAATCTATAGTCAATTAGCTGAAAAAATAATTTGTATACCTGAATGATTTAATGGTAATTGAAACTCTTACAGTATGTAGATAAAATAATATTTAAAAAAATGGAATTAACTTCATACTTTTTCTCAACTTGTGGAACTCGGAGCATGATAATGTAATGTTTTCATAATGATGGTATCGACTATAACAAGCTATAACATAATGTTTAGTGGAAGTGGGTTCCGTTTCTTTTTTAATTAATTGCATTGTTGCCATTATTTTTTTTGAATAAAGCGCTTGATCCAATCCACTTTACGATTCAGCTGAGATTAGGCTGCGCATACTATTCGTCAGATATCACTCAAATTCTTTTGAATAAAAAATAAACATCAAATCGGCAAACAACCTTTTAATAAATATGAGGTAACATACAAAAAAAAATACAGTCGATTTCAGAACCTCCATCTTCTTTTGAAGTCGGTTCAAAAGATATCAAAACAGTATTCAACGAAGTTCCTAAAGTCAAAGCGCGTGAGGACAGTATCCATCCCCAGTCATAATTATTTCATATGTATTTTAACCAGGACAGGTATTGCTACGCCAAATACTTAGGTACTATTTATGTGTGTTGACATCAGGTATGAGAATCTTTATTAGTTAATAATAATAATTAACTATAATCTGTAGTAGGAGAGTACTTTCATTTACGATACAACATTTTACTTATTGCATAATAACCTAGGTGAAGTGTTGGAAGAGTACCTGGAATGAAATCTTATACAGTTTATAGATTGCTTAAGCAAGATTCTTTCCGATAAGGAAAGACTATCATCTGTAATAGGAGAGTATTTACATTTACATTTCAACATCACAATTATTTGCAATAAAGATCACCGAAATTTCCCGATAGGACCAATCATGGCATTGGAGATGGTTTGGTAAATCTAACGGTGGCAACTGAGAACCATCTGATAGGGACCTTTCCCCTTGTTAGGCTGGGATTGTTGAGACGAGCCCAGAGCCGATTATACCTTTTGCATTGAGGGACGGCTAAGTCTCCCATCTTTGTATATCTCGTAAATTGGAGGACTGGGGTCTCACGTGCGGACCATGCCATTGCACCAGAATCTCTATTTGCAAGGTCTATAGAGTTGGTCTATACTTACAAGTATTTATTTCCTTTATATACTATCCATGTAGGAATCAGGAAATTAGTAGTATTAATCAATACAGGGATATTCATGTTTATTAGGTACATTTAATAGGTTAAAACGTAAAACACAATATATCAAATAATATGTTTTAAAGGATAACTCTCTCATAATTTTTCTTCTGCATTCCATGCCAAATGCAAAGCTACCCTGATATTGTTTGGAAATTGACATGGTCGGAAGTTAATATTTCCGTGCGGATAATTACCTTCCATTACACGGTTGAAATGTCCTTTCAACATGAACATGAGTAGAAAGCGTAGAAAACTGCAAAGCGACCCTGATATTGATTGGAAAGCGACATATTCGGAAAATTGATATTTGAGCGAATATCTAACTTCCTTTATATAGTTGAGATGTCCTTTCAATATGAAGATGAGTAGATTAGTAATATGTATGGAATAAAACATAGCAAAGCAAAGCGTAATTATATCTAATATCGTTTGGGAAACAACATGTTCGGAAATTTGTGTTTTCATATAATATGCTGATACTTAATTTCCTTTGCATGATCGAGAGGCCCTTTCAATATTGATATTTTGTAGAAAATTTGTCATGGGAAATTGATGTTATAAAAGGTATTACATTCTTTTTAAAGATAAATCAGAATTATTCTTTACTTTTCCTTACATAAATTATTCTTTACTTATCCTTACATTTGAGTACTTGAGTCAGAGTATAAATATAATCCACTTTTGATATCACAAACACGTGATTTTACAAAACTTAGGCAAAGTAAGTCCTAAAATATATAACCAAATTTTTCATTGAAATCAAATAATAATATGGATTGTACCACAATACTCTAAATAACATTCTATTTCAAACCGAAAGATAGCATATCAATGATATTAACTAATTATACATGATGTCGAGTACGAAATATGTAAAAGTAAATTGAGAATAATCAAGCAATGACACTCATATGGATATTATGAATTATCCAATAATGTGTTCAAATTAGGAAGTTGAGCAGTATTTGATTTAAGGAGAAGGCTTTACCTAAGTGAACCGATGAGCATTGGCGTCGTGCGCCGTAAAGAAGGCCTTCTGAAACATACTCCAGGGGTTGCAAGTCCCTGGCACTTCAGAATTTGAACTTTTCCTTAAAACTAAAATACGATGGATGCATCTAATTATCAAGGTTGCAACTTATCAAATAATCAAATTTTATAATAACAATATATTATAAAATACCTATTTGCTAGTTTACTTTCAATAAACGTTATACTTCCAAAAAATAATAGTGTCGAAGTCAGAGTCAAAATAAACTATGAACTATCAGTCTGGTCCATTCTCCTACTCTTTTAATTAGACCAACTTTAAAATAATTCAATTTACTTAATCAAATTTCATCAAACAATTTTGTGCAATACATTATCTTATTAATATCCATTTTATTATATGACGTGGTGAATAAAGTTGAGGAAGTAAATGGTCAATTTGTATTTTAGCATACATACAATATTCAATATTTCGTAGTTTTCTTTATATTTCCGATAGATTTAAGTTCGTTTAGAAATACATAATACGGATTTTGTAGTATATTAATTTAAATAAAAAATAATTTTAGTGTCACTTTTTATTTAGATCTTCAAATGATTGAAGTCGCCTAAAATATAAGGTGATTACGTAGTTCATTGATTATCCAGTTTAGTATAATATTTCCTTTATCAGTCTCTCTCACAAAACATAATAATATTATAGTTAAGCTATAATATGTTTTGTAAAGGCTGTGTCCACTTCGAGAAGGTGACACTTGCCTTACGCATGTTTTTGTTTCTCGGATTAAGCATAAAGAGTGTATCCAGTGTTGCGGACCAAATAAAAAAAAAAAAAAAAAAGTATTTTTTTAGGGAATTGCGGGAAGTCTTAAGAGTCATGAAAATATATTATTATGTGTACATCATTCAAGTAAATTCTAGTTTCATATTGTTTTTCCTTACAATAGCCAATACATACATAATTTATACTCATATGCTATTTTAAGCCAATTTCTATATTACCTACTTTATCTAGATATTATGTCAGATTTTCCCGGTATCTATTTGTTGTTTGAGATTATCTACAACAATAATTTATATACGTGATATTAGATTTGATGTCTGTATATCATGCTTTAGGTTTCATATACCTACGTTTCTGTTTGTAAAATATTCAATATTTTTCATTTTTATTTCCCACGAATTACTATTTTGTTCTAAGAAATATTTTTACTCCCATACAAAATTTTTTTAGCCATTTAATGAATTAATAGTCTATCGATTTAATAAATTTTAAAGATTTAATACCCTAATGGTACTTCACTTATAATTGCTTTGCCTTAAATTTTGGTTTAGAAATATATATTATATTATTATATAATATATTATGTAACATCTCTTACAATGATTTACCTAGTTTTAGTCTTCAGGTTCCCTAATAATTTACCATTGATCTTAAATACCTTATTCCAATATTTTACGAGATATCTATTATTCTCTGTTCACTAATTCAGAATGTCTACGTTAATCTAATAATACATTCAAATTCTATTCCTTTACATCATCAAATAAACAAATTATATTCTAAATTATATTAGAGTGATTAGCAATTATTTTACTTTAAGAATACTATAGTATAATAACTAATATAATAGGCTAATCTTCATGATTCTTATTTTAATTATTAATTTTAATTAGATAAATTTAAATTTTAGGTAGATATTATTTAGGAGTAGGTATTATCTGGTTAGGTTAGACACGTTCTTTCTTAAGGGGGCACCGAGCTTCTGGCGCTCAGCCATTTTAGGTATTCTATGCGCTCCGCGTATGTGTGCGTGAGTGAGGCACGCCGCCATGACGCCGCGCGCCCTCACGTCGCCATGCTGCCGCCAACAAGATCAAGCAACTAAATAGCTATGCGCTGACCCGCCGCGCCGCGCCGCGCCATTCGACTAGCTAGGGTGCTACTTATATATATATATATACAAAATAAAACGACAAATTTTTGTTTATATAGTGTAGGTAAGGTTTTTTTACGTGAATATACTTATTCACGTAAAAAAACCTTTTTTCCACGACATCGAGGTACGTCTGTAGGTACATATAATACAGAACAGGGTATATAAATAGGGTAAAAATCCCAGTGATCGACCCTTTTCAAATTTACATTATTCACTCAGAGTAGACGTACTCAATAGATTTCAGTAAAGTATATATATACACGTATATTATGTGTGACCACGAATAAGCACCAAGAATATCCGATGTTGGTATATTTTTGGACAGAGTAATTTACATCCCCTAGTAGGTTTTTGAGTGACATCTAATCAATCTACATTATAGTAACAGTACTTACATCCGCAGCAATCTCGTCCATTGACAAAAACAACTAAGTTTTTTCCGCTTTACTTCTGGAATTAGAATGGAATTAGAATCGCGGGAAGAATTGGTTTTTTACGTGAGTTTTTTTTTATTGCATCTAAAATATATTATGGCTCACGAATTTGCATGTTTGAGTCTAGCCTTGAATCAATATCAATAATTTTTGGTAGCAGGCAATCGAAGTAAAATGTTTTTAATTTTTTTACCATATTCTTCTCCCATAATTCGTCATCTCTTTTTATTTTCTCTATTTTTATATTTTTTTCTGTCCACACAACAAACAAACAAACTGCTTTCCTAGTGATGTGTAGCTGACCTTGCACCTGGTAGAACCAATCATGTTGTTTATTTATTGTCAAGTTTCCGTTACTGTCCTGACTCCACAATTTTTTTTTCTGCTATTCCTTATTCTACTGTTTTGTCTTTAGACGAATACGGACACTTGATTTCAATGATTTTATCATCTATCAATCCATCTGGACTTGCTGCCAAAAATGACAGTTCAGAATCGATGAATAAGCCACATTTTTATACCATTGAAGTTAGCTTCTTTGTCGAGTTTGAGTACTTAAACGAACTGTTGTAACGCAATATGTTCGTGTTCCTTGCCATAACGAACGGATTTTGCGTGGCTTAAATCACCAGTCACATTTACAAGACTTTTTACTAGAAGTGCACATTTTATAAGGCCTCTTTTGCATACCTTTCCAAAAGTAGACGCAGTAAGGCGTAACTTTCTCTCTTGGTGCCATTCAATCGAATGCCTGCAAAATAGTTCTTTTTTCAAGTGACGGCGATCATAATCAGAAAGATTAATTTTCTTCGTAAGTTTTGATTTAGCAAAATCAAAGTCAGCTTGTTCTAGATCTGGCTTTTGACAAGACTCGCCATAATGTTTGTCATTGGTAGTGTTTGTACACTTTTTTGTCCCAAGAGATTTTGATGATCTACGTTTTAAATCAGCAATTCTAAAATTTTTTATCGCGTTTAAATTTAACAATAGGATTAGGACTTTGCATTAAAATCTTTTTGCAAATATACGATTGCGGTTCTTTAGTGTTGAATGACACAACTGAGCCAACAGCGAACTGTTTAAGACTGTCGACTTGAATAATTAATTCGTTTACCGCCAACTAATTTCGCGATTACACTGTTGAATACTTCTGCTATATTACTATTTACATCACGTTTTAGGCTTTTAGCATTGTTTACCAATCTGGACATGATTTTCATGACAGCAGCAAAAATATTACTAGACTTCATTTTAGCAACAAAATCTGTAATTCTGTAGGTTCATTTTGATCAATATTTTGGCAGAAATAAGGTTTGCATAGTTTATGATTTCCGAAAACGTGATTTGGTGCATTCAATTACTTTTTGGGTGAAACTTGAATCTTTTGAATTTATATGTTTGACAGCTATAACTGATCTACGCAAGCGCAGTATTTATTTATTTATCTATAATTAAAACGGCACAAAAGACCAGTTACATTAATTACACAATTAAACATTCAATTACAAATTAAATAGTACAAATTAATAGTAATTCATAAAATAAAGTATATTTTTTCCAAGTACTTTGCGATATTTAATAGGATAGTAAGTGTTTTCGGTTAATTCGTCTAGTTTCGTGCAAAAGTTTCTCAATAGATGATTAGTGCATTCAATTTTTTCTACCAATAAGTTTCCATAAGGTTTTGCTTCTAATATGCTCTTATATGTACTGGAGTCCCCATCAGCAATTAACTTAGAGTAAATCAAGCCCTGATTTGGTAAAGAATGTTTAAACCCTTCAACTATTGCTACGGATTCCATTCCACTTGAGGATCCTTCGTAATTTTTAAAACACGTGTGCTCAGGTGGTGGGATTTT
The DNA here is from genome assembly GCA_963854805.1 of Plagodis dolabraria. Classification (NCBI taxonomy): domain Eukaryota; kingdom Metazoa; phylum Arthropoda; class Insecta; order Lepidoptera; family Geometridae; genus Plagodis; species Plagodis dolabraria. The sequence goes on along the minus strand of OY978452.1, from coordinate 1,001,293 downwards.
TTTGTTCTCTGACCGTGCACAAATCATACAATATTTGTTTTTAACTGTAATTTAAAGGACTTTCTTTGTTCTGTAACCAATAATTACTGCAGCACCCGACAACGCGTTATAATTGTTTTTAAATGATCTTGTTGACCAACATCCATCAGCAACTACGGTAATCATAGGTACTCCGTCTGCATTAATATTACCATCCCGAATAGCGAAGTCGTACTCTGCTTTTGCTGCTTCTTCCATACATTTTTCTTTTGCCGTTTCCCATAGTTCACAGACTGTTGCGTGACACTTAGCAAATGATCCGGCATAGAAGTATAAAGAAACACCTAATTCTCCTCGTTTATCACTTTATTTAACAACGATGTTACCAACTATTACGACTTTATATTAATTATTACTTAACAGAAATATGTCTTCACAGTCTACACAATAATTTCTCCACGTCCGGAGCCAACGAGCGATCGTTTCAGAATGATCCACAGTACTCGGGTTCGTTCCACCCCTACCCCAGTAACTCGTAGTGGTGGGAACGAGAACGGAATGGGAGGGGAGCACGATACCAGTGTTGCCACTATTTTAAATGTTACCTGTAGTCATACGATTAAATAAATAAATAAACTATTTTAAATCGTCGAAGTTTTTAAATCATGACATTCGGCCATCCGGCATCGTGCTGCCCCCTGGTGCACGTATCTAGTTACACTATCACTGTTACAATTTACACTATTATAATTTACATTATAACAATTTACACTATAACAATTTGCACTATAACAATTTATACTATTACAATTTACACTATAACAATTTACACTATAACAATCTATACTATTACAATTTACACTATTATAATTTACGCTATTACAATTTACACTATAACAATATACACTATTACAATATACGCTATTACAATATACACTATTACAATTTACACTATTACATTTTACATTAGTACTGTTGACAATTTTTAATTAAACTAGCTACAGTTGATTATTTTCATTTTAATTTATTAATATAATGATCATATATCTCATATATATCTACATAATTGGGTAAAGATACTTTTTATATATACTACTCTATTTAAATGATTCATTGCAAAACTAATTAAAATTACTGAATTAGATACTGTGTGTAGTTTTTAAATCATGACATTCGGTGATTGCAGCTGTATATATATTTTGACTATACACATAAAATTCTTATTTTTAATAAGACTGAACAAATAATAATAATAAAAATCTTGTTCTCCAATTTTTTTTTTTTTTTTATATATATATTACATATATAGGCGCCCACATTTCTAGTATAGCATTTGATGTGAAATCGATATGACGTAATTAATTATTGATGTTCTCTATTATTTATAAGATTTATTTTCAATCGTTATTATTTTAAAATTAGTTCACATATTTCTATGATAATTTTTAAATTATTCAGATAATTTTAGACTATGTTTTTATTTAAAGTCATGATTAAGGCATTGCGCCACCTCATTTGTAAATTTAATTATATATGTAAATTTATATGCATGGAAAATAATTCAATCCTTTTTATGATTTATGAAACACTATTTAAATTTAATTATGAGTCAAATATCACATGATGCTAATAATCTATGGAAGTAACACCACATCCTGTTATCAAAATACAGATGTAACTATAAATTCAAATTATTTAAATATCATTTAAGGATTTATAAGCAACATGTTTTTAATTTAACAAATGAAAAGAACTATTCTAAAATTGCAGATGAAATATCACATCCGTTATGTAATAACAAATTACGTATACAATGGAGTAATGATTTAATATTAGCATTATATAATTTTAGGAGTTAATTAAGATGTTTTGTTGTAATATAGTCTATCCATATACTACATATAAGGCGGAAGTCGTTTGGTATTTGAGTCAATGTAAAAATGGATAAATCTCACTTTAATCTCGACTATCGACTGGAATAGACCGTTAATTATGTGAATATATCTAATTTGAATAAGTATACTACGTTTTTATTTACGAAAATCCTCAACCTGGCGGCATACATTATGTAAATTAATTGGTTAATGTTTACAATTTGTAAGTAGTTAATGTACATTTCAACTTGTAGAGCCACACTCACTATATTTCTAAAATAATAATACAATATAATATGAACAATATCCAAATATGGCATAGGTCCCAAAGATGCATGTGATTAATAAACGTATTTATGGGGAAAACCGACAGAGTAACATTTGGTTTCGAATTTACATCGCTGTGTCGTAATGTTGTTACCATGTTTGAACTAGATTATGTAAGTTTGTTGATTCATTAATTTACTCATTTTGGTTGTCTTCTGTCATGACGTTTAATTTAAAATAACAGAATCCAACTCACAATTATTATCTCCTGAGCCAAGTAGAAAGTTAAAGTTATTTTGATTATTGTAATTATTATTGACAGAGTTCTAATGGGAAAAGAAATTTACTGTGTATTTTCGTTAAATAGGTTGAACTGTGTCAATGCCTACTATAATAAGATTATTTATACATTTTAGCGACACGTAAATATTGTTTTTTTTTTTTTTATGGAATGTTTACCCATCAAGTGCCCAAATGTTCTTATTTATATACTAAAGCTAATTTTAATACTGATTTTAAGCGAAAATGTTCTCGTTACAACTAGACACAAAGTTACGATAATGTGTCGATATAATGTCAAAATGTTACTTAAAGTTGTCGCAAAGTGACTGGATTTATATAATGGTTCCTCATGTTATATTTTTATAGTATTTCTTAGTTTTGTTTTAATCAACAAAATGCCATTTGACATTGATATCACAAAACAAGGATCATCGATATTAATATCTCTTGTACCAAGTACTTGGGTTATGTACAGCATCTTTTTTTTTTTTTTTGCCAAGATCAGTGAAAAACTATGATTTGGAGCTCTTCAGACGTAATGAACCCAGTCAACCAGTACAAAGTTGGAAAAATACTAAATGCAAAGTTACAAAGTCAACGTAAAAATTCACACAATTGCAGAAGGGCTTAAACTGGACGTCTATATTCCAACTATTGTGAAATAAATTTGTTATTCATTAATTTGATGTCAAATAATAAAATACTTTCTGGATATTGCAAACCATAAACAAAACTTTACATTTCACATCTTTAAAAATCTGCGAATAAAAAATGGCTATAGAGGACGAAACTGTTAGGTAAATTTGAATATGAGTATTATCAGGTATATTCAAGTCATTGGCACAGTTACATGTTTTGCCATAGTTTAAGAACGGCTGTTGTGGCTTTCGTGAACCAAGAAAGTTAAGTAGTTCCTCAGGCTCTGAATAATTTAGCGCCTGGGCTCCACTTCTTTCAAATAAAAACAACTATCGGAAGAGCCTCAAACCATTTATTTGCAAGACCAAAGAGTTCTTGTAGTGAAAAGTGAATTGTTTGCTTGTAATTCCACCCATAAATAATAGCCCAGCTCGTTTACCTTATGCAACCAACCCTCTATGGTTTGAGACCCTTTTGTTGGGTCAAATTCAGGAATAACATTATTTTTATCATTGTTATTTAATTTAGAATCCTTATTTGACTCTCCTTTCCATGATAACAACAAATTTAAAGCATCCTTAGACTTAACCGACTCACAACTTTTACGCTTCCTTCGTGGTGGGGCTTCAAGCTCGAAGTGTTCGAGTGTATTAAGAAGATGAACTGCGACGTCGGGACTTCCTTTTCTGTCATCTTTTTTTTAAGGAGGCGTACCATGTGGAGTGCCTTCCCTTCTAAAAAGGATTCATAATGTTTATGATCAACTCCTTCGCTCGACTCTGAAACTATTAAATATAATCAGCGAAATAATCTGGTTCTACCCCATTTCAATAATTGGACTCTAAAGGGAATAGTTTGATTAACTGGTAACCTTTAAATAATTGATAGTTTAAATTATTACAAATTTATTGTTAAATGTACCATTCAACTTGAATTTCATCGAAGATAGCGTGTGTAAGTCTACTAAACCTTACACAAACCAAATAATATAGTTAGTACAACTGACCTTCATGGCAGGCACACATAACCTGCAGGCACACTTAACCTGCGAATCATCTAACAGGCTCACTTAACCTGTTTCTTGGTGTAATACTTGTAATAGGCACACTTAACATATGAATATCTTACAGGCGCACTTAACCTGTTTCTTGGTGTAATACTTGTAATAGGCACACTTAACCTATGAATATCTTACAGGCACACTTAACCTGTTTCTTGGTGTAATACTTGTAATAGGCACACTTAACCTATGAATATCTTACAGGCGCACTTAACCTGTTTGTTGATACTACACATTCGATCTCCTTTATACGTAAATTCTGAAAATTACTAACAATAGTTTATTAGTTATGATAGAATAACGTATTATGTCCACTGACCTCAAGCAACCCCATTATTGAAAAAGGATGTTATCGGAGAGTTGCCTTAATCTAATATCCAAATCTAATATCCAACGACTACAAAGTTTTAATAATTATTTTGCATCATTAGCACTACCGGGGGGTTGTCCCGGCCAAATTCCGGTTATAAAAATTTATAAACAACGTCACTAATGTGGAATGAAAATGAAAATGAAAAATATTTATTTACAGCATTATATGGAAAAGTTAGACACAATGATTGGCTTAAAAATAATTAAACATATCTCCCAAATAATGCCGAGATGGTTAATATATTTGTCAGCTGCTTATGACCTTCACACTAGGCAAGCCTGTATCGTGAAGATCTTTGACGATTAACTAAATGACAATAATAATAATGACACCTAAGTCTTAAAGATAAGAAATATATAAAGTTTTATGAACTACGTGTGAAACTTAAGGGCATATTTTAGACGAACGCCCCCACACAAAACGCAGCCCCAATGTCACCCCAATAATAGCGAATAAAACTCAATGATTTTTTTTTTTACCTACGTAATCACCACCCTAATATCTAGGCCTGTGGTGCACCAGATTTTCATTAAATTATACAGTTTCCAAATTACACCAGCTCAAAAACCCGCAATTCTAGATAAAAGAAAGACCCAACCCTAAGCATCCCTTTCAAGAAAAATAAGCACGCCTTTAATACCTCCATTGCACCAAAAACATGGGGAACATAATGAACCCTCCACAACGGGAAGATATTTATACATGTGTACCACACTTTTTAAATAAATCTGGAGCCACGAACAACTGGCTCAAACTCCTAAAAACGAGCGCTATATACCAAACGCTATATGATAAAATTTCAATTATTAGTCCAAAAGAAAAAGGATTTAAGCCAGAAACGACAGGTCCATCAATACACTATATTTACATGCGAGTCTTTTTTTTAATAACAAGTTGAGTTTATATAAAAGTTCACGCCCCGGCTGGCGGGTATATGTCCTTAAGCATTCACACTGTATCTCTGATAATGACGTGGGATGTTATCGGAGAGCTGCTCCGATTAGAAACATCCGACGACTAAATCCTTTGCATCATTATGTAGTGCATCACCGACAATACCAAGGAGTAACCCCGGCCAAATGTCTTGATACATCTATACATCATGCATTAAACCTTATCAGAAGATAGCCCTGACCAAACGTATTAATTCTGAATCGTTGTGGTTGCGTAAGCATGGCATAATACAAAGTAAAAAAAAAAAAAAAAAAAAATCATCAATTTAATTTAATTATGTAGGTAGATTGAAAAGGAAGATCGTTCTTTTTAAATTTAACGATAAATAGTTTCAAAATATATTATATGTAACAGTACCTTTGTGAGTGTATCCCGCTTCTGAAGTATAAAGAAACACCTAATTCTCCTCGTTTATCACTTTATTTAACAACGATGTTACCAACTATTACGACTTTATATTAATTATTACTTAACAGAAATATGTCTTCACAGTCTACACAATAATTTCTCCACGTCCGGAGCCAACGAGCGATCGTTTCAGAATGATCCACAGTACTCGGGTTCGTTCCACCCCTACCCCAGTAACTCGTAGTGGTGGGAACGAGAACGGAATGGGAGGGGAGCACGATACCAGTGTTGCCACTATTTTAAATGTTACCTGTAGTCATACGATTAAATAAATAAATAAACTATTTTAAATCGTCGAAGTTTTTAAATCATGACAGAAGGTATATCAAGTGAGGCCGACACTTGTTCTAAGCCTGCCTATCCTACACCTATAGATATGAAACCACCTACCACATTTTCGTTGAGATCAAGTTCTTTGTTATTATTGGATTTTTCACAATTATTTAAACTTAATTTGGCGTTGCATATTTTGCAAACACACTCGTACTTTGATACAAACCCCGTTCTTTTTTCTCCGACTAATTTCAAAGGATTAAAATTGCAACTAAATGGAGAGTTATGCTGCGAAATTTTCTGCAATTGTTCAAATAAATACATGATATCCACAACTCTTATTTCCACTTATTCTTATCACTTTTTTCTGGTTTTATTATATAATCTTCTTCTTCTTGATCTGATTCAGCTGGCAACTGATGCGTAGAAACCTAAAAATTAAACCAATTTTAATTAAACCAAGATATATTTCATTTTATTTATCTAACATCAAGGTTAAGCATACCTTCGTTTATTTAAATTCATAATTTTGCAATCATAACGATTTTTGAAATATACATTAAAACACAGAAAAATCATCTCAGAGCAATCAAAGTTACCACCAATCACCACTTTAGAAGTAAATTATATGTAAGTATTATGCTTAATGTCCACAGATAAATCATGAAACAATTTTACTAGGACACATAAAACCATCATGATCAATATCGAACTTACCTCGTGGCATTATTTACTTTGTGTGAGTAATTCATGTTATTATTTCATCCTCCGCTGAAAGATAAAAATGTTGTGCCGGTGTAAATGGTACCCAGTAATAAAACAGATAATTTAATGTATATATTATAACATTATATATATTAACAAAATAGTATTTTTAAGGAAATTTTTATTTATTATTTGATAATTTAATTCCATAAGAAAAACTGGTTAGGTACTTACAATTCTAGAGTGTGGTAAATTGTACGAGGGTCATTTGAAAAGTTCTTAGCCTAACATGGTTAAAGTCATTGGTTTTTTTTATAACTACCCTCATTTTGTAGTTACATTATTTAGCAACAAGTATGCACAGTTTAGTTAATTCACAGTAACTCATTGTTCGTTTACACGTGATACCGGAAGTCAAGTCAGAGCTATTTTTGAAAATGGATAAAATTGAACATCGTGCAGTGATAAAATACCTGAATTTGAAAGGTTTAACTCCAAAAGCTATACATGAAGACATGTCTGCTACTTTGGGTGTGTCCGCTCCTTCGTATGCAACTGTTAAAAACTGGGTGGCAGAGTTTAAACGTGGTCGTGAGACCATTCAAGATGAGCCCCGTAGTGGCCGGCCTTCGACTGCTTCCACTGATCAAAACAAAGAAAAAATCTGTGATTTAATTTTATCTGATCGAAGATTGACTGTCGAGGAGATAGCTAAGACTGTAGGCATCTCATCTGAGCGAACACATCATATAATTACTTCTGAACTTGGATTCTCTAAGGTGTCTGCGCGGTGGGTACCGCGGCTGCTTTCATTGGAACAAAAACGCAACCGACTCACAACTTCTCGCGACTGTTTAGAGTTATATGAAGCTGACCCAATAGAATTTGTTGAAAGATTTATAACCATGGATGAAACCTGGGTTCACCACAATACACCCGAGACAAAAGAACAGTCGAAACAATGGAAAAGAGCAGGATCGCCCACCCCAATGAAGGCAAAGGTGGTTTTATCGGCGGGCAAAGTCATGGCATCCGTTTTTTGGGATGCAAAGGGTATAATTCTCGTGGATTATTTAAAAAAGGGTGAAACAATAAACTCCGATTACTATTGCAACCTGTTGCGTCGTTTGAGAGAAGAAATCAAAGAAAAACGTCCAGGTTTATTGAGAAGAAAAGTCTTGTTTCACCAGGACAATGCGCGCGTTCACACCTCTGTGCAATCCATGGCAGAAATCCATCAATGTGGCTTCGAATTGTTACCTCATCCCCCATATTCACCGGATTAGGACCGTCCGACTTTTATCTGTTCCCAAAGCTGAAAAAATTTTTAGGTGGTAAACATTTTTTTTACAAATGAAGAGGTCATAGCCGCCGTGGACGCTTATTTTGAGGAGTTAGACGAAGATTTTTTTAAAACGGGTATCGAAACCTTACCGGGTCGCTGGAAAAAGTGTTTTGAGCTCGGAGGAGAGTATGTTGAAAAATAAAAATAAACTCAAAATCGTGTGGTTTCATTAAGTATGTTAGGCTAAGAACTTTTCAAATGACCCTCGTACAATCCGTATCATCCAATACCCTGGAAATTCGAAAATATTAAGATGGTTTGGTAAATTAGCATTTGAAACCAAATTTATTATATCATTTCCTTAAACACGTTACGTCCAAGTCATCGGTTCATCAGATGACTTGTAAACGTACCATTAGTTGACAGTTCACGAAGTATCATCTAATGATACCCTTTTTGAACAATAAAATAAATTAATTTAAATATAGAAGACCCGACTGCAAAACAGACAATTTAAAAGTATAACTAAAAAGACTTGAAGCGAAGCGAAATTATGAATAGCAAACATTTTTTTTAATTAATTTATTCTATTGACTTTTTAATGTCCCGGCACATTGTCATAAACAAAATCTGTGTACTTGAATTATATTATAAGTCGGATAAAGTGTAGTGATGATTGATTGCTTGCCATACAAAAGAGACAAATATGGACTACGAATATTTACAACTATTATTAATTTCAACTAACGCTGGCCATTTTTACGCAATCAACAACATTTTGAGCTATTTACCTATAAATTATTTCTAGGTTAGCCTGAACAACATCTTCGACCACATCATCACTTACCATCAGGTAAGATAGTGGTCAAAGGCTAACCTACGAGGGTGGATTGAAAAGTTCGCGGCCTAACACATAAATACTTGAACTATTTTAATGTAACTGACCTCATTCGATTTGCTTACTCTCTGGTTGTCACATTGTAAAATTTTATCGCAATAGCATTATCAGTTTTTAAATTAGACTGAATTTTGTGAGCCTAAGTGCAGCATTTTTAAAGAATGGAGAAAATTGAGCAACGTGCGGTCATCAAATACCTGTTTAAAAAAAAATTAACTCCAAAAGAGATTCACGATGACATGTCAACAACATTGGGGGAATCTGCTCCGTCGTATACGACTGTGAAAAAGTGGGTTGCTGAATTTAAACGCGGACGAGAGAGTATTGAAGATGACCCTCGCTCCGGCCGGCCTACGACGTCTACTACTGGAGAAAACATCGGGAAAATCCGTGACCTGATATTGGCAGATCGGAGATTGACCATCAGGGAGATTACAGACACTATTGGCATCTCGTATGAACGAACACAAAACATCATAGTCAATGAACTTGGATTTTCTAAGGTTTCTGCGCGGTGGGTACCCAGATTGCTTTCAGTTGAACAAAAACGAATACGGCTCACGCATGGAAGTAATAAGTACTACGTACCAGGAATGAGCTCTATCTGTGCATCATGCAGCTAAAATAAAGAAAATAAAATCTTATGCTAAGGTCATAAGAGTCTTGTTGCGCGCAAAATAAAAATGAAGCCGAGTGAGAAGGCTACCACTGAACCCTGTGTCTCGTTCTAACAGTGACCTAGAGTTGCCAGAGCTAAGTCGATTTCAATCCTTTCACTGTTTGTCGAAAAATGTGCGATTGATGTAATGTAATGAAGTAAAAACATTTACTTCTAAAATGTTTCTAAACATAATTAATATTTTTTTACCAACATGTTAAAGCAATATTATTTGTTGCTACGTGTAAAGCCATACTAACGCAAAAAAATTGCGATTGGCGTATAGGTTTTCTTTTATTAGTATGAAATACGGACTCCTGACTTGACAACCCCACATAAAATGGCGGACTCGGACGTTAATAACGGAGTGTTTTTTGATTTCGTGACATTTTTGAAGAATTTTAGTAAAAATGGGGAGAATTTGTGTCGTGGAGGTAATACTTTAAACATAATTTGTTAGTGAGGAATTACGGTGACCATGCATGACTATCCAATTATAGTTCAAGAACAAATGAATTAAATACCTATGTATATTTTATTCCTTTCTCTATTAAAATAACTTTGTTTCAATTTCAGATTTCCTAAAGATCCTAATGTTAGTTTAAATCATAATGCAAAATTAGAAACAATAAAACATTTAAGGAATAAGCTGGGTTTGCGGCAGAAACTTCACAAGACTGTTTTATTTAACAATATTTGATTTAGAAAACCTAATTAATGAAATATACCACAATAGGTAGTTTATCGTAATTTTATCTTAGTCCAACTGTATGTCGTATACCACAAGGACCAGTAGCACGGTAATGTTATCTATACAGTATTTCAACTTCATATAAACGGACGAAACGCGAGTTATACCTACGCGCCTCGATCTCGGCCCGCGCTCAGTACGCAGGCTGTCGCGTCTATGCCGCAGTAACGAGTAGACGGTGTGTTATTTTTGTAACAATAAACGCACGATATTTTCGCTAAAAATAAGTTTATGTACAATGTACATATTTAATGTGACGAGTAGTATATATTGTGCTGTTTTTGGTTGCATGAATTCGTCAAAAACGCAAGCAGAGATAACTTTTTTAGATAACCTGGAAACTGAAAGGTAATACTATAAAATAATTTTACTTACTAGTAAGTAACATTATTTGATAGTCTACATAGTTGACGGTACATAATGTGTGTCTTTTTAATGGACATGTATTTCCTTTAATCCCCCAAAAAAAAAATGTCTCGATTAATAAATAAGGGAAAAGTGATTGACACGAGTGCAATAGGTACATAGAAGCTATATATTAGAATGGGGATTTTTTAATACTTTAAAATTTAATGATAAAGCATTTCGTACGTCTCACAAATATTTTTCGGTCCCAAATTTTTCAGACAGATTTTTTATTCAAATATAGGTTTTTTAATTAAATCTACCTACTAGTCAAAAAACAACACGCATTTTTAGTGAACACTTCCTGTTCATTTCACAAAGAATTTAATTTGTTCATATAAAAAAAAGTATATTTATAATCACAGAACTAAATGGAAACACAAAGTAGGCAAATGTAATTAAAATAATGGAGGCGGGTAGCTCTATCGCATGTTTACGTACAGCGCGGTTGTAGGTAGTTATTTCAACGAGAGAGCCGAGTTAAGATACTGTTTAGATAACATTAAAGTGCCAGTAGGTAAGTACCTACCTATTTGACGCGAGTGTGAAAAGCAAGCAAAAACAGGAAATGTACAGTGCCGCAAAGGGCAAGTTCATCATTAGCATCTTCGATTAAAATCCATCTCAAGCAATGATCTGCTGACGTCAGATCATAAATCGTTTTTTATAATAAAATTATTGTCCTTAAATCATATTTCATTATTGTCACCATTGCCAGAGAGGGATAAGAGGTACAGTTATTGCGCTCTCGTTCGGCTTCAATTTTGCGACAACAGCTCATTGTACGTAGTACTTATTACTTCCATGGGCTCACGATTTCTCGCGACTGTTTGGAAATGTTTGAGGCAGATCCACAAGATTTTTTGGCCAGATTTGTGACAGTGGATGAAACCTGGGTACACCACTACAATCCAAGCAGTGGAAAAAACCTGATGAACCGACTCCAAAAAAAGCCAAAGCAATTTTGTCAGCTGGCAAGGTGATTGCGTCAGTTTTTTGGGATGCTAAGGGTGTCATCATTGTGGACTACCTTGCAAAAGGTGAAACTATAAACTCGGCTTATTACTGTATCCTTTTACGTCGTTTGCGTGAAACAAAAAGCGAAAAGGCCAGGATTACTCAGCAAGAAAGTGTTGTTTCATCAGGATAATTCACGCGTTCACACGTCTGTTGAATCTATGGATCAAATTCGCGATTGTGGCTTTGAGTTACTGCCGCATCCCGCCTATTGCCCTGATTTGGCACCTTCAGATTTTCATTTATTCCCAAACCTAAAAAAACACCTTGGAGGTCAAAAATTTTCATCAAATGAGGAGGTCGAAGCTGCAGTGGGTGACTTTTTTGAAGGCCTTGAAGAAACTTATTTTATGACTGGCATACAGGCGTTGGAAGCCAGATGGAAGAAGTGCATTGAGTTAAGTGGAGATTACGTGAAAAAATTAAATTACTTTTGTTTATATTACAAATGGTTTTCTTGCTGAGGTCGCGAACTTTTCAATCCACCCTCGTATTAGGCTTAAAAATAAATAAAACATAAAATTGTAATTTCTTTTCATTTCCTTTATCTTGATGGCCTTTTTTTATATATATAATGGGTGACATACAAGCAGACGGCATAAATATAATATTATATATTATTTTGTGGGCCGATTGTGGAAGGGCCCAACTTGCTTTATAAATAAAAACAACTTCGTAGAACTTAACTCGCGTAATTTATTGTAATTTTTTGGCGGACGAAGCGCGCGGCCTCACGGCGCCAAAGTCGTATTCTTACTGATAAGGTGCTAAGAAACGAAAGACGGCTAAAGCCTGATTTACCGTTATCTACGCAGCAGCTACGATTACTATGCTATAATCTGCGGTCGTGAGTCCGCGCGCGCTCTTATTTTAAACAATGTTGCTTTTTATAATTTACACATATAACTAATTAATTTATATCTAGATAATATAAATCACTAACGAGAACAATGAAATGTATTAATACTTATATAGTATAGGTGTACGCTACAATTTATTATATATTACTATAAATAATATTATTTGGTCTACTTATAAATATAATATAGGCTTGATGTTTATTTTTTAATAACGTATTACTATTTCGCGCCAAAAAAACGACATTTAATTTTTTCTAAGCCATCTAAGTCCCTTGTGTTCCAAATACAAAAAAGTGTGGGTTCAATTGTTGAAGTCAGTGCATACCGTAGTAGAGATTACAACGTATGGATTTAATCATTCACGCCTGGGAAGTCAGTTTTATATTTTATCAAAGAGTTTTTATTAAGTTATTTTTATTGTATATTTACTATACTTACCTAGGTACAGAATATTTGTGTTCAAAATTTTCCGTCTGTAGTGGTATTTCTGTCAGCGTGTCATCACATGAATCAAAATATGTGCTTTGCTGTGAAATGCCAACATTTGGTACATTCACCCTATAAATAGAAAATTTTAAAGAAAAGATTAGATTAAATTAATAGATTTAATTTAGTAAACTTTACCCAAACTTGGAAGATATAATTGTATAAGTACTACATGTAATACTAACGAAGGCATAGAATTTTCTTTGTCTTCAAAATTTTCTGCCTGTAGTGATATTTGTTGCATCGCGTCGTCACATGATTCAAATGTACTCGTACTTTGCAGTGAAATGCCAATAGCTGGTACATTTTCCCTATAAATAGGAAAGGTTACAAAGAGTGGTTCAATTAGAATTAGTTTTAGTAATATTGCTGAAATAAAGGAAATACTCTCTTTAAACTACCTACGCAGATATAGGTATGTAGGTTGAGTATACTTACGAAGTAAGAGTATTCTCTATGTTTTCCATACTCTCGGCCTGGAGGAGTCTTGCTCTAGAAAGATAAATTTGATTGTGTTTGAAACAGTTCAATGTGATTTTAAAATAAATGCATGTTGGGGTAAGTAAAAATAGGAACAAATACGAGTATATGAATTTTACCTACTTTATTTCTTCATGCAAGCGTTTTGCATTAATTTTTCGCCAACCTCTTCGCTTCTTTGGTTTATTATCTTTGTTCCCCATAGTAAATAAACAAAATCGTTACGTAAACTCAAATATAGTTTTTAAAACCGTGCGTGAGCTCAAGTGACACGTGTTCCCCGTCCGACGGCCGCAGCAGTACTGAGGCAGACAGGGAGAAGCGTCGCGGCTCGCGCTAAAATGGACGGAACGTGCGTGAATTTAGATATTTCCTTTGTATTATAAAAACTAATACCTATTTGGAAAATGTAATGTGTATACGTTATAGAAAACAAATAATTTTTATTTTCATCAATCAAAAACTGATGACTTCCCGTGAAATATTTACGCTGTTCTAAGGGTTAATTTAGTTTGTTAGATACAACTTTGGATTGTTTTCTATCGAGGAAATTTTAAGTAATCGTGTTTCTAAATTGTATGATCTATAGAATGAATCCTTAAATATTATATATTACAATTGCAGAACTCAAAATTAAGAAATAAAGATACAGCACGGGATCAAATGAACCACAAGTAGGTATCGCTGCCTCGGTGCAGGCTTAATTACCTTAAAAGAAAATGGATTAATACAATAGGTCACTTCTTAAGGTCCTACCACTATACTTGACGATTCACATGCCATATTACAAATCACAATAATTATAGATCAAAGAAAAATATTTAATATGTTATTAAAGGCTTCTTTAGTAATTTGAAAATTTGGGATCAGAATTTTTAGTCAGGCACGATCGTTGATTTATTAGCAAATATAGGATCTGTTGAAGTTAAGTTGTTTTAGTTAGTTTTAGTATTATTAATGCTTCTTTATTATTTAATTTAAATGATTTTGATTTGGGTTGTCATATATTTGGGTCAAATATATATTTTAAAAAAAAGGGGTTTTCGACTGGGGCGGTTGCAATTTTTTTTTTTTTTTTATTTATATAATATCTAATGATTTATTTATTCAAGAAGAATCGTTGATATATTCAGATGCCAGATCAACTCCTCAGTCTTCGCGTTGTTATTTCCACCAGCAGCATTTTGGGCTATAATAACTTCTTCTTTTTCCATTGAATATGTTTTACCCATTTTACTGTTTTATAGTAACCGCAAAGAACTCACACACAAAAAAACACGATGAAACGGAACAATTAGTAGGGGACATTGGTGCACAGTGTTGGGAGCGAGCGCGAACAAAGTTCACCGTCCATATTTGGGTAATGGTATGCGCTTCTCAACTATCCTGGCCGGGTCGCCATATTTGGCGAGAACAAATGATACGACTTGATCAAATGAAAGTCCGATTTATTATGTCTAATTAATGCATACAATTTGGATTATATGGTTAGTTAACATGGGTTTTTAAGAATAGGTTTAGTACATACATCATACAGGTCTGCTATCATCCCGGTTTGATCCCCGACCCAGTCATCCCGAGAGGGAACCAAGTATGGCTCCGTGACAATTGTAATATCAATCAACCACTGCGCCATGCTCTGTACCAAAAGGTAATCAATAATCCTCAATAATTGTGGCCCCTGTTACAGCCCGTTTGAATCTGACCGATTCTATATTCAAACAGGTCAGACCACGATCACTGCCAAGTGTTGGAAACGTCGGGACAAAAATAATGACAAATATACGCGATTTAAACCGTTTAAAGTTGTTTAATTACTAAAAGTACCATGAACTCCCAGTAAATAAAGTTTGTGGATTAAGAGTGAATGATCCGATCTATCGATAGCTTTGCTCATATCTGTATATATAGTGTCGATCTGAAGACCACTGTCTACAGCTTCAGGAAGGCCAGAGAGATAGCACATAAGGTTTGAAATAGTAAATTTTTTACATCGAAAAGCATGTTGCTCAGGAATTAACAAATATTTTCAATGGTAAGGTTAGGGCAAAACTCAAATACCTTCCCCAGTATAGGTAAAAGTGAAATTGGTCGATAAATGATGTGAACACTCAAAAGAATATACATAATAGAGTTAAAACAATTACATTAGAGCCTGCCACAATAAATTTAGACATAAATAAATACAAGCCAAAGTGTCTTAAGATATATTATACAATTATGATACATAATATGTGGAAATCTGCAGTTTTCTACTGCATACCGAAAAAAGTAGCACTCAAGGTGCGTCTTGCCGTGGGAACACTACTTAAATATGGGTCAATATTATTCAATTTAGAAGTTCTACTGGCTCGCACTATATACGTATTCTGCCTATACTTCATGGAAGTTTTAGGGACTCGGAGAGGGAGGTTGAACCTCAGAGATTTTTGCGGAATATTAAAAAAAGAATAATATAAAGAAATAACAGGAGAGCGATTAAAATAGAGAAGGTGAACAGTGTAATCGTGCGCAGGCTACCTGAGGTGGACGAACGCGCTGTGGGAGGCGTGCTGCGGGTGGGCGGGGGGGTGGCGGCGCCTCGCGCTCGTGTGCTGGCGCCTGCGCTGGCTGCACGCGCTGGCGCTGCTGGCGGAGCGGGGCGAGGCGCGCCGCCTCAGGCACGAGGCGCGCCACGTGCTCAAGCGGCACGCGCCCGCAGACCCGCTCGCCTTCGCGCACTTCGCGCGGCTCGAGGGGGTCGCGTGCGGGCCCGAGGCGGGCCGGCGCGCCGCGCTGCGGGCCCTGCGCGCCGCGCTCGCCGATACCGACGCGCCGCACGAGCGCGCCCTGTTCGCGGCGCGCGTCCTCGCCGAGGTGTGGGGGGCGGGGGCGGCGCTCTGGGCGCACTGCTGCGCGGCGCTGCGCCGCCCGCTGCCGCCCGACGCCGACCTCGCACACACCCCGCCCGCGGCCCTCGTGCACGCGGCGCTGCGCACGGTCAGTACCCACCGGCACGCGAGCACCGCTCCCCGCGAGACGCGCTCCACACTTACCTATTGTCGTGTTGCAGTGCGAGGACCGGTGCGCCACTCTCGAACAGCCCCCGGAAGGCGAGGGCGAGGGCGAGGGGATGGAGGAGGAGGTGCTGAGCGCCATGTTGCCGGGTGGGGGGGAGTGGGGGGCGGCGCGCGTCGTGCTCTCGGCTCCGGCCGCCCGCTCGGGGCTGCTCGCCCGGCTGCTGACCGAGCGGCACCTCTACCAGGTTAGTTCACAATGTTTATATATACCGCGAAGACAGAAGCTGCAGGTCGATAGACCGCCTGTTCGCCCGTTGTTATTATGTTTAATAGTCACTCTAATCGGTGTCTTAAAGTTCAACTCTTAGGGTTCTTGAAGGGTAAATCTACAGTTTCTAATCTCATTATTCTTAATGATTACATAATTGTAGCTATGGAGAATGGGCAACAAATAGATGTAGTCTATACAGATTACAGTAAAGCCTTTGATAAAATTGACCATCATACCTTATTACTTAAGCTTACTCAATCGGGAATTCGTGGTGACTTGTTACGGCGGTTTTCATCCTATATTGAGAATAGAACTCAGGCTGTAGTTATCAATAATTATATTTCTAGCTGGGTGCCTGTTCCCAGCGGGGTTCCTCAGGGATCACTGCTTGGTCCATTGCTTTTATCATTTATGTGGGTGATATTGATTCGTGTTTTAAATCTTCTAACCTACTGTGTTTTGCAGATGATATGAAAATATTTTCTACTATTTCATCAAAACATGATATGCATGCGCTTCAAGCTGATCTTATTCGTTTGGAAGACTACTGTCACCTCCATAAGCTTGAACTTAATCCATCTAAGTGCTCTGTTATAACCTTCACTCGGAAACATACTGTCATTTCCACAAGATATACTTTACAAGGACAAACTTTATTGAAAATTGATAGTATGCGGGACCTTGGAGTGTACCATGACTCCAAACTACTCTTTGACATCTATGTTGATGAAATGGTTAGTAGGGCTTCGAAATCACTTGGATTCTTCATGCGTCTTTCTAAGAGCTTTACGAATATAAAGACCATCAAAATTCTTTATAGTACGTATGTTAGGAGTCAAATATGGAACCCGTGCTATATATATCAAATATATAGACCGTATTGAAAGTATCCAAAAACGGTTCTTGAGATTCTTATGTTTTAAACTAAGGATACCTTATAATTCTCATAATTACACTGACCTCTGTAAAAAAAATCACTTTTTGCCACTTGAAAACAGACGTGCTATTGACGATTATTTATATATTTTAAAAATTATATCTAATGACACCGATTGCCCTTACCTACTTAGCAAATTATCCTTCATTACTCCAAGAAAAATTCTTAGGTTTAATCAAACACTTCAGGTTCCTGATGCCACCATTAAGTATAGACAGAATTCATTCATTGTGCGAGCGAGTAGAACTTTTAATCGATACACTCAATTATTGGATATCGATCCATTCAATACTAGTATTCCAAAGGCAAGGAGGTGCATAACCTTTAGCTTCTTTAATATCTAGGTTGGTTTTGTACTTGTATTTCTCTTAGATTAGTGTTTACTCGTTTTTTTTGTAATATTGTTAATGTGCAGGTTTTAGGTTAACATGGTGACTTCAGTGTTCGCATATACCAATTCCATTAAGTTTCTATCAGTGAAAACCTGTAATTGGCTTTCTGTTGTATTCACTCATTGTTATAGATAGTAGTATAGCTGTTGGTTTTCCAAATATAAATAAATAAAACTCTGTGCTATATATTTATGTAAACAAAATCTTGGCTTATCTTTTTCTGAACAATTACACAATTTTTTAGATAAACTTAATGGAATAATTTTGATTAATCGGCACGATAAGTATTTAATAATTGGTCATTTTAATTCTAGTTCTATATTATGGACGCGAAGTAGTGACTCACAAATTATGTTACCTTCCAATATACGTACCGAAGACCATAGGGACCTTATCAATGACCTTCTTCTACTAGATTTATGCCAATATAACTGGGTTTTTAACCACCAAGGGAGGATTCTAGACCATGTTTTATGTAACGATCATGTGTTTGTCGCTGAATGTGATGACGCATTATCTAAAATTGACCCCTACCACAAGCCGCTTTTGATAACGGTGCGGTTTGTTGATCTACCGTTATTGAAGCCGCTGTCCCGCGTCAAGTTTCAATTCCATGAGGGTAATTATGATGCAATAAACTGTGAATTACTGGAAATTGACTGGGCTAGTGACTTCTCTTTACTAAATATTTTATTTTATATACGTAACAAACAGTCATACAAAGTTATAAAATATACATCAAATTGCACTAAAGCTAGACTTATAGTTCCATGATTTGCAAAAAGTAAAGTTATACCCAAAAAGTTCTAGAAAGTAAATATAGATAATTTAACTATAAACCCACTCCAAAAATAAACTAATAAATAAATGCACTCCACTAATAAATGCAAAAGCTTCTTAAACATGAAAATGCACTTATTCCTTAGACTACTAAAACATAAATGAAAGATATCTAAATAATCTGTTATTTAGATATCTTTCATTTATGTTTTAGTAGTAAAATTGTCATATTTCTGACATGACAATTTTTACATCTTGCAATTACAAAAACATGTTTACAACGGCAAGTTCGTTCACGGCTACCTGGAACCCTAAATGAAATGTTTTGCAGAAGCGCGGGGACATCAACTTTATAATTAATCACTTTGTATAAATAAAATACATCAGCACAGCTTCGACGGTGTTGCAACGTTAACATTTTATGTCTGCTTAATGATATTTCATAAGAATATGGATTACCTATCCTGAACTGTAAAGCTTTCATAAATTTCTTTTGGACATTTTCCATTCGGTTTATATGTACTTTGTAGAATGGATTCCAAACTACGGAGGCAAACTCTAATATACTACGAACATAACTGCGATAGTTTTATCTAAATGCGGCACAAAAGTTAACTTTGAGTCTATTATTACTCCCAGATCTGAAACTCTAGCCAAGATTTTGCTGCTTAATGTGTCAGAAAAATAAATGGGAGATTTCTATCTAGTATAACTTATTACAAAACATTTATCGGGGTTTAAAACTAGGCTATTACTTTTACAAAATTCCTCGAAATCACTCAAGTCGTTTTGTAATAAGATAGAATCGTTTACATAACGATAATCCGAAATATTTTAGTGTCATCTGCATATAGTAATGTGTTTGAGTTACATAGTGAACTCGACAAATCATTAACGTAAATAACAAATAGCAAGGGTCCTAAGTGGGATCCCTGCGGTACACCAGATGTGATGTCTTTCCAGTCTGATGTGTACCCACCCACTACGACAGCTTGGCTTCTGTTTTCAACGTATGATTTAATCCACCGGAAGAGATCCCCATGAATACCTAGTTTTAAAAGGTTTATGAGCAAGGTACTGTGACAAATTTTGTCAAAAGCTTTAATGAAATCAGTATAGATCGCATCAATTTGATAATTTTTGTCCATGTTGTTGAGAATAAACTCTGTATAAACTAATAGATTGCTTTCCACACTACGGCCTTTATAAAAGCCATGTTGAGAGGGACAAATGTGTTGGCGAACTGCTGACGACAATTGGGTAGTTATTATTTTCTCCAAAATTTTACTAAATTGACACAATTTTGAGATTGGACGATATTTCTCAATATCTGAACTAACATTTCCCTTTGTTCCTTGTCACTATAGTGCGATGAGCGATGGGATGTGTTGCAATACCGCATAGCGATGAATATCTGGTCCGATTCTGAGAGTTGACACCGAAACAAGGTTTTCCTTAGGTGTTTCTGGTTTCTCACAAAATAAACACGTTGGATGTAAGATTTCCGAACTTTGTGGGTTTTAGCTCTTGTACGTATATTTGTTTCATAGTCAGGTAGTTGTATATGTTCTCCAGTCGGCAATTTGCTTACCTTGGATTTCAGTCGGGAAATTTTTTTGGTATCGTATTTTAATCGACATGTTTATCTTGAAGCGTTTCAAATGTGTTCTCAAAATGCATATGAAATGGGATAGACTGGTATTGAGCATATTCAATCAAATTATCGCTCAGTGACTGATAACCGCGATGTGTTGGAGTTATTAAAGGCTGGTTGTCGTGCTTTTGACAAATTATGCATCTTTCCCATTTTAATACAGATCTAACTGGAGTCGTTTCTTGTATAATTTTCAAACTTCGCAAGGGTGCTGACATCTTTATTTAGTTTTCACCTTGAATAGACGGAGCTGATTAGTTTTAAGTCATAAAAACAATATCGATTATTGCTAAATATCCAAATATCACATGTAAAATAAAGGTTCAAGGTCACTTACCTACCCACTCTTTCAGAATCTACCACGAGTTTACATGTCACGATGTAATTAATATGCAACAATAGGAAATACAACACTAATTAACAACAAAAAGTAACCACAACAATAATCATCAACAACGATAACAATTGCTTCGTAATTTTAATTCTTCATTCACTAATAACAGGCGTAGGTACATTCTTTGACTGTATTTCGATTCGTACTGTCAAATTGGCAACTAGCAACAGCGTGCGGGCGAAAGCGCAAGCGCGCGGTCACCCCACTCGCCATAGATCAAATAGAATATATACTACGTATAGATACAAATCAACTGAACAACGAAGCCATTGTTAAAGGTGAACATGAATTGGGACTGATGACAGTAACTATTAAGTATTCTGCGACTGTCTAGTGCTTGAAAACGGGCGAAATCACTGATATTTATGTAAACTAGTGATGGGACATTTATATCAAAGCCGCTATAGTAACCTATTCGACTTCAGTTTCCTGATTTAAAAAATAAAACACATATTTTTATATATAAATTTTTATTCAGATAAACTGTCATGACCGCTATTTCTTTTTAAATGCAGACTTTACCTTTGAATTCAGCGGTACATTTCTTTGGTACTAACCTTAAAACAAAGTTTAAATTTAAATAATAAAGTATAAGACGATTTCTCCGATTACTATCTTAGTCTATATTACAAAAATAAAATGAAATTTGACTAGGTATACAGCCTTAAAATTGACATTTTATTGAATCGCATAACTATTAATACACATTCAAAATGTAATTTTACATAGATCAATAAATCAACAGTTTATCACACCAAATTAAATACTGTCTTCTGTTATTTAGTTTTATTCTATAATACAAATCAAAATAAATGCTACATAGAATGGGCAAGTGGCTTTATTGAACTAAGTACCTACATACAGTTATGGATCTATCAGTATCATACAAGTTGAATTAAATATTTAATAAAAGAAATTGCACACAGAAAAGACAAATGCATGAATTGAACTATTAGCTACATACAATTATAGAATAGAATAGATTTCTATTCTATAATTGTAAGTAGCTAATAGTTCAATTTATGCATTCATCTTTTCTGCGTGCAATTTCTTTTAATAGAGTAGAATAGAATATATTTCTATTCTATTCTACAATTATACTAAAATATATATAGAAAACGGTTCCTTAAAAAAATATTGAACTATTTGATATGTTTCACAAATCAAAATAAATTATACATAGAACGGCCTCTATTGAACTAACAACTAACTAATAAATTAATCAACTTAAGAATGTTATTATGACAGAACAAGCCCGAGGCTCACCTGATGTTTAGCGGACTTACCTCTGTCTATAACAGATGCATTTCGTCACAAGTTACGAATAGCACTGCGCCCGTCTCCTTGAGACATAGTTGTTAAGTCTCATGTGCATGGAATTTCACTGGCTCTCAAGGACTGCTGCCGGAACACGCCGTTAGGTACTGTACTGTATCAGCTGGATAGTCCACTGCTGAACACAGCCTCTCACAATATGGAGGGGTTTGCCATAATCCCCACGCTTGGCAGGCGTCTTGGGGACCGCAGTGTGAGATATGAGTTCCTCAGTAAGTGCTGCTGCCCACCTTCTGGTGTGTTACCCATAGTCGCTTCTTATGACACCCACGGGTAGAGATGGGGGGGGGGTAACATTCTAGCCCGGCACCCCACGGAAAACCACCGTTAGGTGCTTGGCGACAACTGTCAGAATGATGCAAATCAAAATAATTATACACAGAGTGGGCTTGTCCCTCTATTGAACTAACCACTAAATAACTTATACATCAATCAACTTAAGATTAGACATACAATATGAACTGTCAGAATGATGCAAATCCAAAGAAATTATACACAGAGTGTGCATGTGCCTCTATTGAACTAACCACTAACTAACTTATACATCAATCAACTTAAGATTAGACATACAATATTTAACTGTCAGAATGATGCAAATCCAAAGAAATTATACACAGAGTGTGCATGTGCCTCTATTGAACTAACCACTAACTAACTTATACATCAATCAACTTAAGATTGGACATACAATATTTAACTGTCAGAATGATGCAAATCGAAAGAAATTATACACAAAATGGGCATGTGCCTCTATTGAACTAACAACTAACCTATACATCAATCAACTTAAGATTAACATACAATATTTAACAGTCAGAATGATGCAAATCCATACTGGGAGCATACTGCGGTATCAGCCAGTTGACCTGCAACAAAAAATACATTGGCAGAATCATTATTTCCTAGTATAACATCTGATCGGACTACATTTTCAGTCAGGTCATTCTCACAACTAAAATTTGGAGAATACGGAATCAATGCTTTAGAGAGCAAAAGAGATTTAAAAGCATTTTGAAAAGTATAGCAGTCTGGGTTCGTGTTGCGGTAATTTAATGCTCTAATACGGCCAAAAAAGTTTTCTAGAGGATCTTGATTAAGATTTCTGGTATAGAAATATTGGACACCAGATCCCTGTAAATCAGTTCAGATGTCAATGAAACTTTTCAAAGTTGTTATCCAATTTTTAATACTAGGCACTTGTTTGTTAATTGAATGACCTAACTGCTGGGCCTGTTTACTATTCCTATCAATAAAATATATATTCTCTAAGATATTAATTGCCTCTCGCCAAAATATAACATGTTTTGATATACCTGTTTTATCCAGTTTCGCCGGTCCTCTCATCTTCCCTGGCGCTGCCCCTCCACAAGACCCGTTGACGCTGTCGAACAGCTTGTCAAAGAACAGCACTGCCTCCGCAGTATTTTTCATCGTAGGGCTAACCAGGGTCCCATCTGCATGATTTTCTAGGAAAAAATAATATCTTATTTTGACTGATATTATAAGCGCAATATTGCATTTTTTGTGGCATGTCACATGTATCCAGCAAGACCACGAAAGATAATAATGTTTTCTTTGTATACATTTTCATAAAAAAATATGTACACTAATGTACTTTTGAAAGTAAAAATAGTTTTTTTGTTTTTGCATTCCCTTTGTTTTGACATGGAAGTTGAGGCGTGCTGTGAAGATAGTTTCTAGCACCACCACTCGCATAACTGAAGCCCAAGACACACCTAATGTGGCGCGGGAGCGTCAGGTAGTGGGCGCGGAACGTGACCAGCGCGGTGGCCTTCACACTGAATGCCAAAAAGGGCCAACGCGTGAGGTGCGGTCTCACTGCGGTAGAAGCAATTTTTCCGCATGACCGCTATACCATACCGTCTCTTGATCAGAGTCTTAATATCTCTAAACACATTTAAAAGTCTTCGTTTGGAGCAGACTTTATTAGGATCGTCATGGTTTCATCCCGTTCTTTAAAATGTTACTATATAATATATTATACAATTAATGATTACCAAAACAAAATGTGTGGTCAGTACGTCGGAGTAAAGAAAAAGTATTAGCATATTATTTCCACACTGAACAATAGTTTGTATATATTTAAAATAATTAATTAATGGTGATTAGCTTCTTGAATCAATTAATTTTAAAAATAATGGTCCTATATATCTAATTTTGTTTACCTGGGAATTATCATGTTCAGTAAAATTACAAAATGTGTCATATTGGAAGGATGAACTATTATTTACATTATTATATGCATATATCCTTGCATGATCTTTGAATAGCGATGATTTATAAGCAATTTAGTGATTAGTTTTGTTAAAACATATGACATTTTGCATCAGCGAAGACAATACCAATCACTTAATATATAAACATTAGCTAATAATTGTTTTTTATGTAAGAGAATAGTGCTTTTTTAGATTTTGTCAAATGTTATGTTAGTTCATGTAACATTTATAATCCTTATAGAATTATAAACACCTCAGACTCATAATACTTTTCCATAGAACATACAGAACAATATTTAGGTACTTACTCAAGCATACAGGATTGTCAGGAGTCCTGGTTTCAATTTCTTTCGGTGTAAATAAGGTTGGGCAACCTATATGCAATCTTCTCCGCCCCCGAAGATATTTGTCCTCGAAATGATGCCTGCATATCCTTGGAGCATTTATACCAGCTACATTTGGACTGTGTGGCTGCACCAAGTCCAACCATAATTTCTTCCTGTCTTGATGGCCAGGAAAACGAAATAGCTGGACGTGTTTATTTTACAGCTACAACTAGCAATGCAACACGAGCGAGAAGACATTATTGTAAAACACAGAGCAGCAACAGTATTTTTTTATCCTGGTTTGTAATATAATAAAACAAGAACCATCCACATTTACAATCAGAATTTCTTATTTTCACAAGCAAATTGATAAATAAAATGGTGGGAAATGAACCATAGATCAAATAGAATATATAATGAACTCAAACAGGAAGAAATGAATGATACCACCACAGAGCAAGTAATGTCAAAAGCCTACCAACGTTCATCGGTCACAGTCCGCTCCGTTCATTTCTAAAATCGTAGATAAAGTTTTGTGATTAACCGCCGTGCCACTCGCGCGCTGTTGCTGCACGGAGCGGCAATTACGCGGCAATGCCTCGAAGCGCCTAGGCTAAAATCGTTATAAATAGAGCATTTTCCAACCGATCGTTTAACTTTTTTTTTAGTAGAAAGGTGGTTAGTTATTTGGTATTTCTGTGATACATAGTGGTTGTCTAAATTATATAATATAGAAACTATTTAAAAGAAACGGGATTTTTCAAAGTAACATTTTCATAAAATTTTAAATATTTTTGTACGTCTACTAGTAGCGTGGTGTCATATAAGAACAATATTCTAGAACATTTAAATACCTTTAATTTGACACCCCACACGTATATTTATGACTCAAAGTTTCAATATAATTTGCATTTTTCAAAATGCGGTGGCCGCTATTTTGATGACGTCATAGGTTCGGATCCAGGCTCTTTACAGCTTGTGTCCCGATGTTTTTTTAGAGTAAACACTATGTTTATTAACATACTCAAAGTTGGTGCTGGTATCACAAAGTGAACTATTTTGGCCTTTTTAGAAGCTAAGAGGATGTACTATAAGAAGTAATTGATTTTACGTAAGTCCAGAAATACTTAGGGTTTGTTTTAATTTTAATTTCTGAGTATTCTAAATACTTTTGATAACATTCTTTCTCTAATTTCTGAGCTCTCAATTTAAAAAAATTATAACTATCATGGTCTAATGGGTTTTTGTAAAGTTTCCAAAGTTTATGGAATTTTTGTTTCTCTTTGAGCAATTTCTTAAGAGGACGACTGTACCATATGGGGCAAGAATTAGAGTGTAATGATCGTTTAGGTATATATTTCGAGATAAGACTATGAAGTATTTTATAAAAGTTATTAACTATCTCTTCAACAGAAGTGGAATCGAAAAGTACCATCCAATCAATTTTAAATAACTCCTTATTAATGGCTTCATTTATTTTTATTTTATTTATTTTTTACATAACTAATACGGTATAACCAATTACAGTAGCTAGTGCATACAAGTCTTAAATATAGTTATAAAAATAACAAAATAAAACATAGTAACAGAAACCAAAATTACATACAAAAATAATAATAATAATGATAGTAATACATTTGAAAATAAAGTGACGGCAAAATACAATATCAATAAAATATATTATATAGTATATCAAATTTTATCATGTCAACAATTGAAAAATACAGTTAACGATTTAAAATATAGAAATTAAAACCAAAATTACAATACAAAATGAAAAATTGAAATTGAATATTAAAATATAATGTCAATTAAATATAAATCAAATAAATGTATAATGTCAACAATTGAAAAAGGTGGTAATTATGCCAAAAACAAAAATTATAACATTACCAGAAGTCAAAGTCACACTGACACAAGTATGGCCATTCATCATCGTCACTCATTTCTTTTTTCTTACATGCTATCGTCTCATTGACACTTTGTCTGCACACTCTTGCATTCGTCAGCAAATAAGTCACTATCAGATCAGGTGCCCAGGCCATGAGGCCATTGAACGCACTCAGAGAGCGTGAGATAGGGGAGTATAGGGGAGTGCGGACCGTGCGAGCTTGTGTCACCGCGAACAGAAGTTAGAAGGCCTTTTGCACCTTCTTTCCAGAAAGTGCGTAAGCATTCTCATGGGGGTGCCATACTGTTGAGCTGGTATCCAGCTTGCTACGCACTAGAGCTCCAAAAATTAACTGAATGACGTGAGCACCATGAAAGTCTCTCGAATTTCTCAGCACGAACCCCAATCTCCTATATGACTCTTTGGCAAGTGTAACAATGTGGTCATTCAAGGTTAGTTTTTGATCGAAGATGACACCCAAGTCTTTTATAGTGCTAGATTTAGTTATCACACAGGAGTCTGGCTGGTACTGGAACTCTATGGGAGACTGACTTCGAGTAAAAGTCATGGATTAAACTCCATTTTATTGACTAATGCCCAATCGCATATCGCGTCTACATCACGTTGGAGGTCGAAGCAATCTTCCAGAGACTTTTTATCTTTGATCGATTTTAAGTCATCCGCATAAAGCAGGCATTTAGAATGTCTAACTACGTCGGGAAGATCGTTTATCATAAGAATGAAAAGGAGAGGTCCTAATATGGATCCCTGGCTGACCCCAGATCTTGTATGATAAGGGCTGGAATCATACACGCCTAACCTTACATATTGTTGGCGGTCTCTGAGATAGTCAGCAATTAATCTCAGCAGCCCTGGAGCAAAACTTAGAGCATTCAGTTTTATAAGTAACTGATCATTATTGACTCTGTCGGAGGCCTTCCGAAAATCAAAGTAAAGAACATCTACTTGGCTACTGCGATCTAACCGGGCCGAGAGGAAATCTGTGACTTCCAGGAGATTTGTATCCACTGACCTTTTTCTCCTGAAGCCGTGTTGTTCATTGCGCAAATACTGCTCTACTTGCCTATAGATCTCTCTATGGATGATCCTTTCAAATGCCTTCGCTGGGGATGACAGAATGGCGATAGGCATGTACTCTGTAACGGATGACCTATCAGAACCTTTTGGAATGGGTGTCACCCTTGACATTTTCCACTGTTTGGGATAGATTCCTGTGGTTAAGGACACATTGAATATGTGGCATAGTGGCTGAACCAAGAATTTCAAGCCTTGTTTTAGAAACCATGACGGAACGCAATCAGGCCCTACTGAACTATTTGTCTTGAGACCTTTAATTCCAGATGCTACTTCTTGAGGAGTTAGTTCAAATATATTTATGTAGTTACTAGATTGTGTCCTATCGCAATTATTTATACATTCAGTCTAACTGAGGAACGTCTTCCAAAAAATCACTTGCAAAAAATTTGGCGAAAGCCTCCGAAGCCTTGACGCCACTGAGTGTACAACCTTCATAATTAACGCTAGGTTCAAAGCCCCCTTTGGAGCGGAGACATTATGCTGCCAAATAGTCCCGAGGTTTGCGGCAATACCACCTTCGATACTTTTCAAATAAGAGTCGTGGGAAGACGATGACGTGGCGAGACTTCAAGGAGGCTCGCAGATCAGAGAATGGTTTAAATCCGCATCGCATTCAGTCTTTCGCCAGGTACGGTGTAGTAGCTTTAGTTTGAGTTTGGTATCGAATATAATGTCACCCGTATACCAGGCGGGATAAAGCCTATGCGCCGATTTTTTACGTCGTTTCTTAGGAACGCATGTGTCAAAAATATTGTAAACTAGCTTTCCGGGCGCGGCTCCGCCCGCGCGTATGTCGGTTATCGCGCGAAAACATTAACCTCTTTTTGCGCAGTCGGATAAAAACTATCCTATGTTTTTTCCCGGGTCTCAAACTATCTCCATACCAAATTTCATTCAAATCGGTCCAGTAGTTTTGGCGTGAAAGCGTAACAGACAGACAGACAGACAGACAGACAGACAGACAGAGTTACTTTCGCATTTATAATATTAGTACTGATACTGATAATATTATAAAATTGATCAGTAGAAAATTGCACCTCATTGGAGTCCAGTATATCAATCCAAGAGGTCTCAGAAAACAAGTCAATAAGAATTTTGGGATCACAATTTTAAAATTCCAGTCCTTCTTAGGATCTATATTGCTGGGTTCAACATGATCAGAGCCGCGAACCGCATGCGTTACAACTCCGATATCAAGAGGGGGTGATAATGATCAAGCATGACGAAGCCATCAACGTGTTGAACCCGACTTGGCTCCGTCGTGACTTTTCTTCGATGACCCGACCGGAGTCATGCTGTCACCACCACCTTTTTCTGATCCGCAGGAACAAAGCAGGAAAAAACGGGGGTGAGGCGGTTTGATAAACAAAAAACTACCACACTGATTTGCAGGCCACCAAAAATTGCCTCCGCCGCACCTTTTCCGAGATACAGTTGATACAAGTTTAAAAAGTTGAGAATAACTATATTATATTATGATTTTAATTACGTAATGCCTCGTTTTTGAAAGAAACTTCCTATTTGTGTAGTGGCAACATTCGGACCATACAGCCTATTGCCTCGACCTTCTGATGACAACAGATCCAGATCGCTACTCAGTGTCAGTTTCTTCACCGTTAGGTAGCTCTGACAACTGTCTGGTGAAATCTGTATCTCAATATTCCCCGCCCGACCGCTGCCTGAAAGGCACCCTGCGGATATGGAGGTACAGGTCAGCAGATTGGGATGGGATGCGGTCTTTTTTTGCATCCTATCCGTGGCAGTCCCTTTGTTTCTCTTCTTGTGACCCTTCTACTTGCGCGGATGCTGTGACTGATGTGCTGGGTCTGGCACGACAGTCTTGCTAATAAGCTTCCAGCGTATGGCTTACCCGCTGGCCTGTGCTCTTGGATTTCCGACTTCTTGAGGGAAAGATCGTTACGAGTTGTCCTTGATGGATGTTCTTCTGATCAATTGGCAATAAATGCCGGGGCACCTCAAGGGTCGGTTCTCTCTGCTACTCTCTTCTTGCTGCACATACATGATCTGCTCAAACCCGGTATCACTGGGTATGCAGATGACAGCACAGTTGTAGAGAGGTATATATCCGATGCACGGGCCGGTGATGTACAAATCCAGTCCCATAGAGAGGCGGTGGTCGAGCGAATGAATTCGGCCCTAGTGGCAGTCTGCGAATAGGGTGGTGCCAACTTAGTCAAATTCAATGCTTCAAAGACCCAGGCGTATCTCTTTAGTGCTAAACAGAGTCATTTATCTCTCACTCCTCTTCTCCGGAGTGTGCCTGTTCCGATAACAGACCAACTCGAGCTATTAGGTGTAACACTTACACCGAAACTCAATTTCAGTTTATTTATTGAGTCCAGGGCTAAATTAGCTGCGAAAAAGCTGGGTGTTCTTAGGAAAGTGCGGCAGTATTTCACATCGGGCAGCTTCTAAATCTCTACCAAGCTCAAGTCTGATCTTGTATGGAATACTGCAGCCATCTCTGGGATGGTTCGGCTAAATACCAGCTCGAAGCCTTATACTCCATAGATAATCGAGCAAAGAAGCTCATTGGTGACGATGCGTTGGTGGAGGCTAGACTCCAAAGCCTGGAGCATAGACGCAAAGTTGCCAGTTTATCGGTGTTTTACAGGCTTCACTTCGGAGAATGTGCGATCGATTTACATAACCTCATTCCCTCTTCTCCTTTCTTTCATCGGACAACAAGACGCACTGGAACACGGCATCCATACATGGTCCAAAAAATACGCACAAAGCGTTTTAGATCCAGTTTTATAATGCGTACGGCCGAAGTATGGAACACCCTACCAGCGTCTTTATTTCCGGAAGGATATAATCTGGAAGTCTTCAAGATCAGAGTAAATAGGTATCTGCAAGCAAGTATGTTCCACCGTCGACTGCATCGTCACTTTCCATCAGGTGAGACAGCGGTCAAATGCTTGATTATCTAATGTAGTACAGTTGGGTAGGTATCTTTCGGAAGACTACGATACAAGATCTGGAGTAAGCCAGGGATCGACTTTGGGGCCAACTCTAGTTTTGATTATGATAGACGATCTTCCGAGGGCGCTCACATCAACAAAATGTCTGATGTTCGGATGACATGAAGCTCTATCACGGAATTGCAGGTCTTCCAGACACCTCAGGCTTCCAATGCGACATTGATGCTGTGGCCAGTTGGGCCAGTACTAATAATCTCAAATTGAATGTAGAGAAGTGCAAAGTAGTCACTTATAGTAGATCTCAGTTTCCCGTGACACACTCGTATAGTCTCAACGGAATTAGCCTGGAGCGAGTTAACAAAATCCGAGATCTAGGTATTGTAATGGACAGTGAATCGCGATTTGATGAGCACATTACGACCATTTGCAAAAAAGCAAATATAAAGGGTTTATATCTCGAACCTCTGCGCAGTTTAGAGATATAGGGGTGATCCAAAAGTAATGATAATCAAAATAATACACGGTGGTTAATGTTACAAAAATAATTTATTTTTCTACATAGTCTCCTAATGAGGCAATACATTTAGTTAAACGTTTTTCTAAACCTAGGATTCCCTTAGAAAAAAAATCTTTATCTTGACTCTCCCAAAATGCCTCAACAGCTCCCATCACTTCGCTATCATCTTCAAATTTCTGGCCTCGGAGATGTTCTTTGAGCCGAAGAAAGAGATAGAAGTCACTGGGAGCTAGATCTGGCGAATAGGGAGGGTGTTCGAGCAGTTCGAACCCTGTTTCTTGAATGGCAGCCATCGCAACTGCGGCTTTGTGAGCCGGTGCGTTGTCTTGGTGAAACAGCACCCCAGCTCGCAGTTTGCCGCGCCTTTTTTCTTTAATGGCCTCCCGTAATCTTCTTATTTGGTCTGCGTAGTAAGAGCCCGTAATAGTAGCTCCCTTTTCCAAGTATTCGACCATAATAATTCCTTTAGCGTCCCAAAAAACGGACGCCATAACCTTTCCCGCCGAACTTGTGACTGAATTTTTTCGGCGTCGGTGAGGAGGCTCGTTTCCAAGACATGGACTGCTTTTTGGTTTCCGGGTCGAAATGGTGGACCCAGGTCTCATCCATGGTCACGAAACGTGACAAAAAATTTTCTTTATCGGCTTGGAACTTCTCGAGATTAACCTTTGAAATGTCAACTCGTTTTTTCTTTTGCTCGTCTGTTAACATTCTCGGTACCCAACGCGCAGAGACCTTCTTCATGTGCAATTCGTTGGTTAAAATTCTTTGAACGCTACCATAAGAGATCCCTGTCATCTTAGCTACGTGCCTGACGGTCACTCTTCGATCTGCTATCACGATATCCTCTATCGTTTTGGCATTGTCTTCAGTGGTGGACGTGGATGGGCGTCCTTCACGATGTTCATCTTCCGTGGATGTTCTACCCAGCTTAAACTCCTTGGCCCAGCGTGCAACCGTGGAATATGGAGGGGCAGAGTGCCCCAATGTTTCCACCAAGTCGTTGTATATGTCTTTGGTAGACATTTTTTTCAGAGAGAGATATTTAATGACAGCCTGATTAGTAGTTTATTTCACGAGCACTGCCCAACATGTCCAACTTTGTCCACGGTATTATCGTGGCGCTAATAATTACTCGCAGATGTACTTAGTCTTTTATCCAACGTGTCGTCCGCGAGGATCAGAAATGAATAGTATAAGATTATGTTTATATACAATAATAATACATAAACATAATATAATACTAACCTATTACCTGGCGGCGGCATCCTATATTCTAAACACACCACCAAATGCTTTATTCCTTGAGAGCTTTTCAAGATAACGGCTAAAGAGCCATAATGATCGCTGACGATCATCGGTTTTTCCCTCACTTCATTAATATTTACAAAATTGGGAGACCTAGCATTGGTAACAGCTAGTGACATCATATGTTATTTATTCAAGATGACCGTCTCATTTGAAGTCGCAAGCGCACACTGTGCATCACGCTCCTCTGACCTTCAGCGGACGATAGTACAATCCTCGCTGATTGGCCAAAGTGTATGACCTTATCTTTTATATATACTGCCACAACACCGCACGAGGAAACCACCCTCCAATCCACAACACTCCAACAACAGACAACACCAATAAATAGCGCGTGCGGGCCACTTTCCCAGCGACTAGAATATGGGGCATGTTCCCAAAACCGGGGAAAGATATCCTAAAACCATAGAGAGCTACAGGATAACACTACCGCCCAGCATCTCAAAAATTGTTGAGCGAGTCCTCCTTGAATACCTCACACCATTTATAAACTGAAGACCAGAGCAGTTCGGCTTCCGCTAGGAACATTCCACTACCCTACAACTGTCAAGGGTACTGCACCAGCTAGTGGACACCCACCAACCAACCCATGGTCTTACCAACCTTGCGGTTATAAAGACCGAAACAGCAGACACTTTGGCTTGCGCCAACGTGTCCTACAAATTATCCCACCTACTTTCTAACCTGTACACTCTCCCCCTTCTGGGGCTGTCAAGAGACGGCACAAACGACCTTCGTCGCCGGGCAGTTCCTCAGATTCGCGCGCAGAGCGCGCGGCGTGCCATGAATGCGCGAATTCGCGCAAGCGCCGGAAGCTCCCCGCATCCCGTACCAGGTCCGTGTAGTAAACTGGTCCCGCCTCGCGGCGGGAGATCCCATCCATCATTCGATCACGCATCACCTCATACAGAGGACATTCCCACAATACATGGTGTCTGTCCTCCTCTGCCTCGCCACAATCACACATCCCTCCCACACGCAATTTCATTCTTGAAAGCCTTAAATTAAAACACCCGTGCCCTGTGAGTAATTGCGACACCTCGTAGTCAGGCTCAACCCAATGCGCCTTAAGGCGCTCCCCCACGTCCGGAAAGAACGCGTACAGCTCTCTCCCCTTGTCCTCGCCAGTCCACCTGTCCTGCCAAATGGCAACAACCTCTGCATCTATTATCCTACGCTTCCGCAGCTGCTCCTCCCGCGTCAAGCCCTCACACTCCGCAACACGTCGTCCAGCACGGGTTACCTCCAGGTCCGCCGGCAATACTCCTGCTAACACCGGCAGTGCCGCCGTACTACATGAACGGTACGCCTTTGTTAGCAGGATCAGCGACGGCCTCTGAGTCCTCAACAAGACGCTGCGGACCACGTGAAATGCGGTACGTGCATGCCATACGG
The DNA here is from genome assembly GCA_963854805.1 of Plagodis dolabraria. Lineage (NCBI taxonomy): Eukaryota > Metazoa > Arthropoda > Insecta > Lepidoptera > Geometridae > Plagodis > Plagodis dolabraria. Next base: position 967,160 of record OY978452.1, on the reverse strand, counting down.
CTGCCGCGTAGGTCAGAGTTGCGACATAGGTACCCGTGTACAATACACGAAGGGCCCTATGCCGCACTCCCCATCTTGAGGCCGAAACTCTGCTCATCTTGCCGAAACACCTGCTTGCTCTCTCGCCGATGGTTCCTGCATGGGGTCCAAATGACTGGACGTCGTCAATGACGACGCCCAGTACCGTGGCCTGCTGCACCGAGCGGATAGAGTGACCGACATGCTTGATCAGGGGGGGGCGCTGAAGTTTTCCCTTCAGCGTCATAGTAAGGGACTTGGTCGGAGCGAAATCGAGTCGATTTCGGCTCGCCCACTCCGCTACCAGCCCCATGGCGGACGCGGCCTCCCTCTCTACCGCCGCCCGCGAATCCCCCCTAACAAGCACCGTCACATCGTCCGCATACGCAACCATCTCAACCATTCCCTTCCTCAGCGGCAGAGCAAGCAGGTCATTCATTAAGATGTTCCATAGCGTAGGTCCTAGGACCGACCCCTGAGGACAGCCCATCGTGGATACCTTCCATTCCGCGTGCGTGCCCGCGATCATGGCAACACGGCGTCCACGGAAATACTCCGTCAACCAGCTAGTGGACAGTCTGAATAAGAAGGAGCACACCGCCGCAGTATTCGATCGAAGGTGGCATGACGGACTGCTCTACACACTTGCCAAATACCCAGCCCCCAAAAGAGCGGGGGCGATTAGCAAATTCTTTTTTGGAGAACCGAACCTTCAGAGAGAGTTAAAGCGATCTATCCGAAGCCCACCCGATACGAGTCGGCGTACCTATACCAGCTGCCTGTCAAAGTCGAAGTCAAAATCATTTTGTTAGGTTCCCTAGGTAGATGGGGTTCAGTATATAACTTAATGATGTAATTAGTCAGATTCAGAAATTGCAAAAAAAAATAAGTGGAAAGCAGACAAAAGGTGCAACTCTCCAGGTGGGGAAGAGAAGCTTCCACACACCTAACTAAAATACCTGCCTAATATAGGATGACTACAGATACACAAATAAAAAACTATTTCATGAAGCGTTCAACAAAATCAAAATTTATTTATTTCTAACCAAAGTTTTCACAAAAAATCGTTAAAAGGATAATAGATAAGTCAAGAACACATTCCTTAACTAGGTTGGGTTGTTCGTTAGCACCAGGAACAAAGGGTAACTTAAAATTTGGAAATTTTATAACATTATTCTGGTGCAAGCGAACAACAATTTACTGAAGTTTATAATGTCATAAGTTTAAATACCTAATTTATAATTTCTGTGTGCCAGCAACGTAGATCCACAAAATTTAAGTTTATTAGAATGTTATGGTTGAATGGTTTTAATATATGTGTAAATAAAAAAATAGAAACCAGCCTGCTCAGAAATTTCTATATATATATCTCAGGGTAATGTCGTGAGTCGCATAGGGTGAAAGATGAATTCCGCAATATTAATGTAGAAAAAAGAGGGCGCCACCCGGTTATGGGATACCGGGAAAATACATAAATACCGGAGCAGCGTGGAGATTCGCAGCCTCGGACCGAAGACTTAGCTAGGGCGAGCAGCCCGGGACATCAGGCAGAGCGCTTCCACATGTACAGCTCTGGCTGTCTACCGGAGTTGGGCCTATGGTAGATGTAGAGGTTATTTCTCCAGCCCTAACCATGAACCTCCTGGAAAACGCAAGGGCGCGCATGTCACAATGTACACTATCTCAGGTTAAAAATAGACTTTGCCTGAAGGGCATATATAAAGGGTAGAGGGTATACATTTAGGTATTGCAAAAGAGGGACCAGTCGAGTTAGCAGGGGTGGCACGGCCACGTGGTGGACACTTGGGCGCAGCCCGCCTCACAAAGGAAAAAACGTGATTTTACCTAGAACAAAAGCGCTCGACATGTTCAATCTATATATTTAACACGTGCGCACTAGAGAAGGCGTAGTCGAGTTAGTGGCGGCGCGAGCCTATGTGCCACTCGGTTCAAAAAAATCGCGGAGCCTCACACGGCACATTTACGAAACGAAGCACTGAAATTTACCCCGGCCTTATAACCTACAGTTTCGCATAAAAACACTACACCAAAATAATCAAACACTTTAACTAACCTTTTTGGGGGAGGTGTGAAAGCTTTGGAGCTAGTTCGTAACGAGGACACATCACGAGTACACGACAGGGAACGAAGTTGCCTCCTCAAATTTAGGTAATTTTTTTAGATTTCAGCCTGCAATGAAAAAAGGTGTGTTACTTCCGTCGTCACATAAAGAACGCGATGAATGTTCTCATTTGAGCCGGTTGCTTACCGGTATGTCTATTCCATGTGGATCCTACGGGAGGCGGAGGTCGAGGGGAGCACTGTCCTGCTATACTTAGTGTCATTTCTAAAGTGTTGGAGAAAATAGTCAACGTCCGCCTTGTAAATTTTATGGAAAAACACAGTCTGATATCAGACAGACAATTCGGTTTTCGTAGAGGCAAGTCGACTGAAGATGCAGTTACACTTTTTACTAATCTAGTTTCGTCACACATTGAAGTAGACGAAAAATGCATCGGTGTGTTCTTGGATTCAGCTAAAGCGTTCGACACCATCTCGGTTGGTTTGTTACTTCGCAAAATGGAGTCCATGGGCATAGGAGCTGATTCAGAAGCTATTTATCGAGCCGGGTTCAGTTTGTAAAAATAAATTCTCACTGCAGTGAACGTCTGCAAGTAACCTATGGCGTGCCCCAGGGCATCATTCTGGGCCCAACGCTCTTCATTCTCTACATAAATAGCATAGTCAGCACACCACTAGCCAACGCTGAAATTATTGCATATGCCGATGATACGAGCTATTTTATTTTATGGTAAAACCTGGGAACAAGTTTAATTTGTAGCAGAATCCGGTATCTCTTCTATCGCAAAATTATTAGACAAGAACATTTTAACTTTAAATATAACTAAAACAAATTACTTAGCCTTTTCAAAAACAATTGCAGGAAGTCCTGAAAATCATCAATTAAAACTACACTCATGTAATCCTGGTAATATAGTTTTACCACTAAATTGTTCTTGTAAAGCGATTGTCCGTGCAAAGTCAACACGATATTTAGGTATCCGTCTAGACGAGAAATTAACTATTAGGAAACACATATCTGACCTCTCTGCTTGCACGAGAAAACTAATATTTATAATGAAAAAGCTCCTGTAAGTGACTGTACAGTCACGGAGCTTTTTCATTATTAATATATATAATACACCTAAAAGTATAATACGCCTTGTGTATTTAGCTCTTTGCCAGCTGATAATGCAGTACTGCATATCAGTGTGGGGTAGTGCCGATGAAACGCATTTTATTGCAATAGAAAGAGCTCAACGCGCACTTATAAAAGTAACGCTAAAAAAACCCTTCCGCTTTTCAACAGACCTACTCTATTCGGAATTTAATGTTCTTCGGGTGCGTCAATTGTTCATGCTACAATGAAAATACACAAAAGTCTTCCTAAACGATCTGACTACAATAAAATTATGACAAAACGTTTATTTAGACTTCCGCTTCCTAAAGCTTCTTCACGCTTGGCAAAACGTTGCCCCAGGTTTTCACTGATAAAAACATTTAATAATGTTCGAAAACACTGTAGTATTACCGACAGTTCCGTCTTTTGCTGCAAAAAAATGGTTAAGCAATGGCTACTTAATTTGTCTTATAATGACACTGAGCAGTTAATATATACTAATAAATACTCAAACACACTCCCCTCATATACATTACACACTATTCATCCTAACACACACTGACCCAATACACACACTCAACACACACACACACTCACACACACACATATACCCCTACTTTAACTTTCAAAATATCTTCTTATCGACAATTCATATACATTCACTACGCGCACATTTCACCACTTAATGTTTCTAAGACCAGACTTGTATTTTTGCCATAATGTGCCAAGAACCCAAGAGTACCTTCCAAGTAAATAAAATTTATAATTGTTCATTTATTTATTTATTATAATAAGAACGCTTAAAATGCAATTACACTTATTATCAAAACAAAGCCAAAACTCATGATACATATAAATAATTCATAGATCATGATAATTAATAAAATAAATTCAAAATGTCAAGGGGGTACAATATAAATATTACATTAATAAATTATAATATCACAATTATACATAAATATATGAAATAGGTATATAAAGTCAAAAAAGTCAAATTGGTACAATATAAATATTAGAATATCAAATTATCATATCACATTCACACATAATTATGTCAAATGGGTTCATATTGTATTAAGTTCACAAAATGTCAAGAGGAAATTGAAAATATCAGGCAACCTATCACAAAAAATGTCAATGTTAGGATATGCGTTAAGGAATGCGTTGAGACCACTCATGATACGGCATATAGGTGTCTTACTCCGGGATACTGTACGTTTTCGGCCAATGTGGAACAGCTCGTGTCTGTGATCGGGTCTATGGCGGATATACATATCGGGTAAATATATAGAACACATACGATTGTGCAGTGTAGGCGAATCGATAGCACCTCTTAATATTTTGATTCCGGTCTTTAGCTGGTCAAGCGATCTTCTTGTTCTCAAGGAATTATACCCTAATTGGCCAAGTAAGAAGTTGGTTGGGTAAAGGTAAGGATAGTAGCCGTAGGTCTTCTTATAAAGATTTCGCAAGAAGGCTTTCTGAACTTTCTCGAGACACAAGATATGGTTATCACAATGTGGGTTCCAGATACACGCACTCGACTCCAACTTGCTCCTGACCAAGGAAGTGAACAGAAGTTGGAGGATCTGGGGATCTCGGAAATCCCTTGCGTTGCGTAGGACGAAGCCAAGACGCCGGAAAGACTCTTTTGCAGTTATTGCAACGTGATCATTAAATGTGAGACCGCGATCAAAGGTCACACCGAGATCCTTAATAGATGACACCCGCTTCATGGCATTATTATCTATATAGTACGTTTGCTGAATAGGGTTACGCTTTCGGTCGTAAGACATGACGTAGCATTTGTCAGGATTGAAGAACATTTTATTTGTCACACTCCATCGATAAATAGAATCGATGTCACTTTGCAAATTATTACAGTCAGCTTGTGATTTGATTTCAAGCGCAAGTTTTAAGTCATCGGCGTACAATAAACATTTGCCCGTTTTTAATTCTGTAACCATGTCGTTTATCATAATCAGAAATAGCAGAGGCCCTAGTACCGATCCTTGGCTTACTCCTGAAGGGGTACGATAAGGTTCAGAGACGTAAATACCGTACTTCACAAATTGTTCGCGGTCCCGCAAATAGTCTGCAAAGAAAGTGAGAAGGCGAGGGGAAAAACCAATATTGCTAAGCTTTTGAAGCAGAATATCACAGTCAATTTTATCAAAAGCTTTGCGAAAATCATAATATAACACATCAACTTGCACACCTCGGTCCATGCTACCAGAGACGTAGTCGACAAGGCTAAGAAGATTTGTATTAACAGATCTCCCGGGACGAAATCCATGTTGTACATCGCTTAAGTACTGACTGACTTGTCTGTAAATTTCGTTATGGAGGATGTATTCAAAGACCTTGGCTGGGGAGGATAAAATCGCAATGGGACGGTGTTCATCCACTGCAGTTTTATTACTGGATTTGGGTATCGGGGTAACCCTAGATAACTTCCATTGTCGCGGGTAAATGCCAGTTTCCAGTGACAAATTAAAAATATGACAAAGAGGGAAGGTTACATATTTAAAACAAGATTTTAGAATGAATCCCGGGAGATTGTCTGGACCTGGAGAGCTACTAACTTTCAGCTTATTCAAACCTCGTTTAACATCCTTAGGAGTTATGTAGGGGATACTAACAATGCCTCCTTGGGTGGAGTTATCAGAACAAAGAATCACATCTAGTAATGGAGTATCTTTAAGAAAGACAGTAGAAAAATAATCAGCAAAGGCCTCGGCTGCTGTAACTCCCTCTAGGGTAATTCCCTTGTATGTAACAGAAGGCTCAAATCCGCCCTTGGATCTTAAACTAGATACGTGACGCCAGAAATGTTGAGGACAGCTCTTCAGATTGTTTTCAATAGACACAGTATGACGCTCATAAGCTTCAGATATTCGATCCTTAAGACTAGACCGGAGGTCGGAAAACGATTTATAGTTTTCCGCACTCAATGTACGCTTCCACAACTTATGCAGAGATACTTTCTCACGAATGTCTTTGATGATGTCCGAGGTGAACCATACAGGATATATGGTAGAAGAATTTTTAGATCGCCTTTTTTTAGGCACGCATTGATCAAAAATAGCATACATTATACCATAGAACATATCGGCAGCCATCTGAGCATTATCACATTCATAAATGCGATCCCAGGAGGACTCACTAAGCAAACCAAAATCTATGAAATCCTTCACCTGTTTTTAACACAAATTATAAGCATATGCATGTTAATCATTATTAACGTTTAGCTATTACCTCCTAAAATCACAATTAAGACAATTAATAGTGAAATATCAGTTTCCTACTAACGGAGGGCTTTGTCGCCTGTAACACAGTTTTAATACTAGCTCAGGCGACACAGGTTCTTTATACAATCCTTGTGTCCTATATTCAAAATAAATAAGACATTTAAAATTGTAAAGACTCAGTAAGTAAGTATTGTAATAGCTCAGTATGTTTGGCAATAAATCATTATTATTATTATTATTATTATTATCACGACATTTATTTAATTACATAATTTTAAATTTTGTACAACATTCATATATAAAAAATAAATATTATAAAAAACTTAAAACTAGGATGCCGCCAGCAGCGGGGCAGGGCCCAAGCTACCAGCGGTTAGGACTGCAGAGAGAGGAACCTTCGGACAATGCGTGTGGTATCGAGTATCACTGCCTTCTGCATCTGACCCTTGATCCAACCGTCTAGCGAGAGTCTCTTGAGGTGTTGGTCGAGGCTCTTCGCTATTAGGCCGTTCGCCGAAACGACTATCGGGACAATGATCGTCGAGTCAACATCCCACATGGCGGTTACCTCGTGAGCCAAGTCAAGGTACTTGCTGACTTTGTCCTTCTCGGCCTTCACGAGGTTCTCGTCATGTGGGATGGTGATGTCGACAAGCACTGCCCGGCGTTGGGATCGGTCGACCACCACGATATCAGGCTTATTGCAAACAATAGTCCTGTCCGTGATGATAGAGCGGTCCCAGTAGAGCAATGCACGACCATTCTCGAGAACTGGCGCCGGTGCGTACTGGTAGTACGGCACCTCTGACTCAACAAGGCCGTATTGAAGGGCAAGTTGCTGGTGGATGATCCTGGCCACTTGATTGTGCCTGTGCAAATACTCGCCGTTAGCAAGATGCGAACAACCGGAAATGATATGCCTGAGTGACTCTCCGGGACGGCGGCATGCTCGACAAATGTCGACCGTACCATCCTTCAGGATATATTTCCGATAGTTGTTCGTCATCATTACTTCGTCTGCAATTGCACAGGCAAAACCCTCGGTTTCTCCAAAGAGGTCTCCGAAACGTAGCCAGTTCACCGAAGCGGGTAGGTCCACATCAGGCCCTGTTAGGGCCCGGAAGAACCTCCCGTGCAGCTCCTTGCTTTTCCATACTGCCTTGCGGTCATCAGTGCTCAGCATCGTTGGTTTGCGCCAGTTATCGTTCGCCAAGGAGAGCGGTGTGAGGCTCTTGTCAACCGCCACGACATCGCGATGCATCCCGCACTCGTGGTTACGGAAATAATCCCTGAGATTGCACACTTCACGGTTATGAAGGGTCTTGGCATTTAAAAAGCCACGACCTCCCCATTTCCGTGGAATGTACAGTCTCATAACTGACGAGCGCGGGTGTAGCATGCGATGCGAAGTGAGCAGTTGACGAACCTTTCTATCCAGAGCGTCCAGCTCAGTCTGCGTCCACCTCAGTATGCCAAAGGAGTATATCAGTAAAGGCATCACCCAACCATTAAAGGCGCGTGTCTTGTTGCCACCAGACAAAAGACTTTTAAGTACTTTTGTCAGGCGGCAAAAGAAGCGCTCCTTTATCGATTTTCTAATGTCCTCTACTGAAATACCCAACGACTCTGAAATACCGAGGTATTTATAGGTCTCGACTTCGGAGAGAGATTTGAAAGTCATTGTCTCAGAAACTTGTAAATTTGGAGAATTTACAACTTTCCCCTGCTGTACATGCAAGACTGCACACTTATCTACACCAAACTCCATCCTAATGGCATTGCTAAAAACCTGTGTAGTTTTTAGCAGCTCCATCAAGTCTTGGCGTTTCGGAGTAAACAGCTTCAGATCGTCCATGTACAGCAGATGACTAATGACCTCACCTCCTCTACGGAGCCGAAAACCTAGCCCTGAATCCTTCAGCAAAGTGCTGAGAGGATTTAGCGCTAGGCAAAACCACAATGGACTCAACTCACAATGACCACTGTCACCCTGGAAGATGCCCCGCTCAATCCTTATAAAGTCCTGTGGGCCAGAGGGGGTGTCGCTACCACCTGGTTGACGAAGGACTGTGGTCCACTGACTCATACATGCAACTAAAAAGGATTTCAGAGTTGCATCAATTTTATACAACTCTAATATCCTTTCCAGCCACGAATGAGGCACCGAATCATAGGCCTTCTTATAGTCAATCCAGGCAACAGAGAGAGCCCCCCTGTTCCGCCGAACTTGTTGGCTAATGGTCATGTCTATGAGGAGGAGCTCCTTAGTACCACGGGACCCAACCCTACATCCATTTTGAGCGGGGGCCAAAACATTGTTCGCAATAATGTGCGTGTTAATTTTTGTAGTCAGAATGGATGTAAGGAGCTTGTATATGGTAGGTAAGCACGTGATGGGTCTATAGTTTTTCGGATCCGTGGTACTACCGGACTTGTGGAGCAGAAAGGTGACACCGGTGGTCATGAAACGGGGAAGAGAACCAAGTTCGAGGGCTTCTTGAAATTGTGTTGCCAATCGGTCGTGTGAGCATCGAATCCATTTTATCCAGAAATTGTGCAATAGGTCTGGGCCAGGACTTTTCCAGTTCTGGGCCGTACGAATTGCACAACTAACATCTACGGGGTCTATATTAACAGACCCCATGGATTCGATAGACTCACATTCCCGCTGGATAACACGAATCCAATCACCTTCTGTATGCTCGACGGGCATCGACCAGACGCCACGCCAGAAATCATTCATTATATTATATATTATTATCATTTTATTATTATTATTATTAACTAAAAAAAAAAAAAAAAAAAAAACAATTCAAGTACGATATATCAACTTTTTTGAAATTCCAGTCACAAGATACGTCAATGTTGCTAGGTAGGAATCGCTTCATACGGTTATCACACGAAATAAGGCTAAAAGTTATTTCAAGTGGCGGGTGGAAAATATCAATTTTATTCACCAGCCCTCCGGTAGTCACCACATTCACACGTGACTCATCGCATTCCCGCGTCAAAACAATGTCTAGCTTACTTCCGCGCATATTAAAAATATCATTACGTTCAATAAAATTACAATACTCTAAAAAATAACCATAATAATTATTTACACTGACAGAAGCACTGTTCATATTTAAATCACCAGCAATTAATAATTTTCCTTTTATAGAATTAAGAAAAGATTCGATTTTACCAAACCATTGCATATATTTTTCATCCGTTGCACTAGGATTAATGTATATAACGCATATATACATAGTTGTACCACGGTGTGTAAAGGAGGCCCATAAGTCTTCCCCACTGGCAGTCTCCAGTTCACGATGACGTTTGACAACTAAGCCAGGCCTCGCAGCGAGCAGAACGCCTCCGCATGGCGTGTTCCGGTCGCGGCGTAACAGTGACCAGCCGTCTGGGACTACCTCGGCATCCTCAATCGAGCTGTCAAGAAAGGTTTCCGATGCTGCGACAAACATGCTCTCTAATACAAGAAGACTCTGTTTAAGATAACTTAGTTTTGTCTTAAGTCCTCGTACATTTTGATACGTAATAGTGACTTCAACATTACTCTTCTGACACGGCACACTGTTTGCCGACTTAACGTTGAAAGGAACCATTCTCAATGGGGCGCTTCCTGTAATTCACCCATTTCTTCACACGTGCATTCTTAGGCCAGACTTCAACAGAGAAACACGTATCAAAGCATTCCTGAGGGACGCCTATTTTGAAAGACTTATAGTTGTTTTTTGTTTTAAGCTCTTCAACTGTGCAGACTTTCTGAGGGAAAAGCTCACTTAAGTATTGCTTAATTTCATCTGCATTTGAAAGCATATTCCACAAATGCATAAATTTGCGTGGCTCTGCTGCCTTGAGAGACGTCACGGCAAGCCCGGCGAGACAGCGCAGTGACAATGACTGCCGCATTGGTTTGCGTCGCACTTCTGTCCAATCTTCATTGGGGGGCTGAATTGGTAGATCAGGTGATTTAATTGAAGCAGTAGGGTTTGCAGGAGGTTGATTTGACGCATGTCCCATGACATCTGCAGTAGGGGACTCCAGCCCTATGCTGACTGTATTTATTGCCTTAGGTTTATTGTTAGAAGAGTTAGTACTTAAGTTGTTGTTTATCTTATCACGGCGCAACTGGCGAGTTTTCCGCTGAGTAGTGGAAACTTCGGAACTTACAACAGGCACAGCCAGTGACTGCGACGTCCCGGGCTGCTCTACCATTTTATTATTCGAGTACGAGAGAATTTCCAACCTTTGAACACGGTGAGTTAAATCGTGAGAGATAGAGTGTAGCTCTTTTTGCAACTGTGTGTTTATTTTTTTCTGCAACTCATTATCACGGTTTAGTTTGTCAATTAGGACATGATAGCTAGCAAGAGATTCTTGGAAACTCGTGAGTTTATCTTGAATATTATTAAACTGGGAGGTGAACTTACTGTCCAATTCATCCCTTATGATTTCCCGAATGCTGTCCGCTGATATACAGATACAAGTGCTGCGAGGTCTTGTGCGCAGCGTAACATTATCATGTTCTGAAGCTGAGGACGGCGCAAGCGACTCACAGTAGTCACTAAGGGGCTGCGAGGTCGAAGGGTTCGCCGCCATTTGTGATATTGAATTCGGCGTAGATCGAATCGGCGTGTTGGAGTTATTCCCAAGTTTAGGCTCTTTGCATTTGCACGAGGGGCACACCCATGATTCTTTAAATTCCTTCGAGAAACCTTTGAAAACTTGCTTGTTGAAATCCAGACAGGTATGGTCATATTTGTCGGAACATCGGCAGCATTGCAAAAATAAAACTCCTTTCAACAGTCCAGTACAGCCAGCGCATATTTGAGTATTCATAGCTACTGATAACAATGAAATGCAAGCCAAAATGCTTCAAAACTCGTATGACTGCCAAGCAGAAACGGTCTCTTAACACGACTTGATACTATAGCTTCAATCTAAACTATTATGGAGTCTAGAACGCACCCCACACCTTTATGACTAGGTATGATATGTCAACGTCAAAGCTTGCAACGTCTGTCAGAATGATTGCCTGACGTCTGGCTGACAACTGACCTGTGAATTTGTGCGTTTGTGTGCCGTGTCGCGTGTATTGTTTATTGCCAAAATTATCCAAATATCGCTGTGTGCGTGATTTTCGAAATATGTAACGATACTACAATGGTCAAGTTTTGTGATATTATGATCAAAAAATGGCTCACCACGTTATCAACTCCTCAACAAAACATTTTAGGTTATGTTACTGTTTGTTTACAAATACTCCACTGCAACAAAAGTAAGTTTAACTAAATTTAAATAAATAAAAACTTGCACAGATTTCACTAGAGATGTTTACTTGGCCAATGTTGCCAGTACCCCTGTTGCCAGTTCATATCGCTCCAGAGCCCCAAGATACAGGCCTTGAGCATAGTTTGGGTCTCACTGGTAATAAACTAATTTGAATACTGTTTGTTCAACACTTAAAATGTACTTACTCCTAGTGTAAAAAAATATGTATTTTCAGGTAATAAATAAAAAATAAAAAAAATATTATTATACTTCAGCCCTGAAAGATCAAAGGAATGTTCAAGAATTGTTGTAACGTGCCACTAGGGCAGACAGACACATCAGGCAGTGCTGTTCTTGGGGCGAGCGGCTATCCACGAATAATAAAACGGAGTGGGCCTTGGACGGCCTATTTATAAAGTTTCGAGATTTCTCGAAACTTCTATGAGAGGGGAGCTGAAAAACAGAGATAATACTGACTCTCACATTAACAAAAAAGTATTAATACTCAGTGCAAGGGGTGCGTTCAGAACCTCCCATGACGGATCAAAAAGAAGTCGGGGTTCGTTCCGACCTTAAAAAAAACCGTAACAATTTATTCAATTTAGGCGTCTAAGACGCTCTTATGAAGGTCAATTACAAATTTTAATATTGAAATATACTACATTGTACTGCCACGTTCAGCAAACAAAATTTATAGAGCCACTGCTAGAAGAACGGGCAAGAATCGGGGCCTCGGGGGCGTCGGGGCCATTCTTTTAAACGTCTTTTTACAATGTGTTGTTATATACAATATAATAATACAATTATAACAATATTTAATTACATTACGTAGATGACAGGCGCTAGTTTGGCAGAGGCGAACCAGTCCAAGCATTTTGTCGTTTAAGTAATCACAAACTGTGTAGTAAGCAAACTGTGTAACCTGCGTACTACTAGTGTATGTAGTGTAACATAATATATGAATTTATTAAATACCTAGCTGTACCCGCGACTTCGTTCGCGATTGCCTGCAGACTAATTATTAAAATTTGAGCACTGTTCACATTTGAGCAACGCTGTGGTCTGCGGTGAAGCCCTCTTAGTAAAGCATAGCTCAGAAAAGATGTTTTACTTTGGATTTGTAAACTCCCGGGTTGAATTTTCCAGAAGAAAGTAGTTAAAATACAGAGTTCCTTCATAGTTTGCACAATAAATGTTGAAGCAAAGTACTCTGTGCGTTTATTTAGAATTTTGATTTCAAAACGGTGGCTTTGTTTGGCGGTAGAACAAAAACATTTCCATTGCGCAGTCTCCGAAATGAATCCGCAAAAGATAGATAGTTCAAAAAACTGATTGTGGCGAATGTTCTAGATTTTAGTTTTATCTCAGCAAGCTTGCAAAACTAAATAAGGGTGCCGGGCTGCCCGTCAGGTGCCGGGCGGCCCGTGGGGTACCGGGCTGCCCGTCAGGTGCCGGGCGGCCCGTGGGGTACCGGGCTGCCCGTGGGGTGCTGGGCTGCCCGTGGGGTGCCGGGCTGCCCGTGGGGTACCGGGCTGCCCCGTGGGGTACCGGACTGCCCGTGAGGTACCGGGTTGCCCGTGGGGTACCGGGCTACCCGTGGGGTGCCGGGCTGCCCCGTGGGGTACCGGACTGCCCATGAGGTACCGGGTTGCCCGTGGGGTACCGGGCTGCCCGTGGAGTGCTTAGAGTACAATTAAACTAACAAAAAAATAATGATTGAAATCGGACTACGCGTTAATGAATTACATTTAAGTGTACATTCTGAATTTCATCCCCTTTCCCAAAGGAACCGTGCTGAATTTCGGGATAAAAAGTATCCCATGTCCTTCTTCGTAGTATGAACTCAAATCGTGTTAAGTTTCATTTAAATCAATTCAGTAGTTATGGAGTGATGCGCGGCCGAGATACAGACAGACAGACAAAAATAAAAAAAATACAGTTTTGGCATCAGTATCAGCTACAGAGTGCTCTAAAAAATTATTTTCAAAATATCTGCAATGTACAGAATTGAAGCTGTTACAGTTTATTATAAGTATAGATGGTAACATTACATTGAAGCCAGAATATGTATACAGAAACTTGACAAATAATAATAATAATAATATTATTTTCTGTTCTTATTAAAACAACATAGTTGCAACCAAAATAAATCAGGCAGGTTCCTGGTTCGGTCCCCACCGTAGGCTTGAGCTTCACCTCATGGTGGAAGGGCATTTTGCGAATGTCCGCCTGGCTATCTACCACCCTCAACTAGAAAATCTGCCGCCAAGCACTTAACAGTGTGTTCCGGCAGCAGTCCTTGAGAGCCAGAAAAATACAGGCACGTGGAACAACTGTATCTCTGAAAGTGAGGGGCGCAGTGCAATTTGTAACATGACGAAATACACCTGTTATAGGCAGAGGTTGATCCCCAAAAAAAGGTAGGTACCAAAAAAGATTTGTTCATGAAATGTTTATAAAAATAACACTAGTTGGCACGTTGTGACATCAATTACCAAACTTTACATTTTCAATAACTTCATAAAACATAATACAATCAAAAAAAGTATAAAGATATTTTTTTATTACACTAATTAACAATTATAATTTAGTCCTTTTGCAATAATGAATCGAAGTAAAAGATTACAATAGGACATTATAATTAATTATGGCCCATGTGAATGAATTACAAACACGTCGTATATCTTTAGAGATCAATTATTTTTAGATAATCTTCTTTTTAAATAAATGAATACTACGGAATTGCTATTAAACTGTTTTGAATTGTATAAATGTGATACAATGTGTACATGAATAACTTTCTATACAAGAATAAACCTCCCTCACTCCCGATGTCGAAGCACGTAACCTGCTGAAGTAGTGATCTGTCTAGCCATTGCCTACTCACTATAAACTTCACACTGTAATATGCAATGACGCCCGGCCTCAGAAATAACCGTGTTTTATTTGGGTGGCCGCACCCAAACAATCGAATTTGCCACTGATTAACCACTTTCACACACACTACAGGACCTCGTGTTATAAAACTTTAAAAAGCTGCACACGGCCGCTTGTGATTCAGATAAAAATGTGAGCCGAACGCTTCGGTAAAACTCTGCTGCCGAACTGACTTCAAATTTAAACATGGCTAACCGGCAGCCGCGCCGTGCCGCACACATTGACACAGATCGCGTCCTCGCAATTATGAAAAACAAGACTCGCGTCCGCGCGAATTGAGAACACTAGGCGCCCCGAGATAGGGTTCAAACCCGATGGCATAGTTTACCGAACAATCAATATACCTACAGAGAAATCACACGTCTGAAACTGTTTTAGAAACGGGTAAGTCAAATGTACGTGTTTGTGTGCATTAGTAGTACCAATATTGCATATATTGCAATACCAAGTAGCACGTGAAAAACATTTTGATCAAGAAATCTTACTACACAGTAATTTGTGATTACTTAAACGACAAAAATGCATGGACTCGCCTCTGCCAAGCTAGCGCCTGTCCCCTACGTAATGTAAACAAATATTGTAATAATTATATTATACGTATAGTATGTAACTCATTGTTAAAAGACGTTTAAAAGAATTCCTTGCCCACTTTTCTCGTAATGGCTTAATACTTTTTTTTGTGGAATGTGGCAGCATAATTTTGAATTTTCATTATCAAAACTTGTAATTGGTCTTCATAAGAGCGTCGTAGACGCCTAAATTGAACAAATGATATAGACTAAGTGTGTGTGTTGCAGACGGGGCTGGGTCGGCAGGTGGGCGAGCAGATAGCGGCCGCCATAGTGTGCAGCAGTGCCGCCGGGGCGCGCCTCGCCGCCGCCAGGCAGGCCATCCGGCTCTATCCGCGCACTGCGCTGCTCGCTTTAGGTCAGTCGCATCTACTGCACTCTACTGTACACACGCTCGACGGGTGGCCTTTCTCCGACTGTACTGTACCTACTCGCCCTCACATTTAGGTTAGACACATTTAGGTAGACCGCAACACCATAGCAGAATTATACACCTTATTTTTAATGCTTAATTATGCCAACATATAGGATCTAATGAAACTTTGAGTGAATATATTTATAAAAAAGAAACAATGAATGTTATTATTTTTTTTTAATTTAGAGTATTAACGCATCCGGTGACAGGGTTCGATTCCCACTCGAGGTGAGAAATTTTATACTTCAAAATGTGTAAATGTAATTTTCGCTCAGCACGCCACAGTGCTTGTAAATTGTAATCATATTTATAAATACACAGTAGTAGCGACTAGCGACCCGCCCCGGCTCCGCACGGGTGGAATGCTGACTCGTTGTACAGAGCCATATCGATAGAGCTATATTAAATGCACAATGTATAGATGTGATAGAGCTATATTAAGGTTCTTAATTGGATAAGGATTAATGCTGTATTGCTGAAAATCGCTTCGCAAATAAGCCATTATATTTCTCGTAAAAAGTAAATTATAAAAAATGGTTATTGTGGGTTATTCCTAAGAGATGGACATATAACATTCCGGACATTTTTATAGCCCTTTTCAAGGTGTGTGGTGGATATTCATCCAATTGCTTAGGCTCGTTTACCAAAATACACTTGTATTGTAATGGTCTACTTCCTACCCCTATCCACGGTAATGTTATCCATACAGTATCTTAACTCGGCTCTGTCATTGGAATAACTACCTACATCCGCGCTGTACGTAAACATGCGAAAGAGCTACCCCCTCCAGTATTTTGATTACATTTGCCTACTTTGTGTTTCCATTTAGTTTTGTGATTGTAAATATATTTTTTTTATATAAACAAATAAAATTCTTTGTGAAATGAACAGGAAGTGTTCACTAAAAATGCGTGTTGTTTTTTGACTAGTAGGTAGATTTAATTAAATAACCATGTTTATAATTGAATAAAAAATCAGTCTTAAAAATTTGCGACCGAAAAATATTTGTGAGACGTACGAAATGCTTTATTATTAAATTTTAAAGTATAAAAAATCCGCATTCTAATATATAAGGTGGATATTAATTCATCAACAATACTGCGGGGGATGGTGTAGAATCGATAACGGAATGTGTTCCACTCATGTTTAAATTTCACATACACAAAAAGTCTGTACTATTGCTTAAGCTGTGGCACGTTGGCTTTGGGAATAATAGCAAGGACAACCGCGGTCTACGAACACGGTGTATCTACTCTATTCACACACACGCACGATTGCTACGCGAAGTCAACGAACTGCTATACTAAGCACAATAGACAGCTGATTTGTGTACCTATTTTGCCTAGTCGGTCTTTAGCGGCTTGCGACAAAAGAACGCGCGACGCGGTATCGGTTTAACACAATACGGCATACCTCAGTAGCTGCAACACAATACAGTACGTACCTACGTAAACTTGAGATTAAAAATAATGTTGACAAGTAACATTTTTTATCATTTAGAAGAGTTTAATCGATTGGTGATTATGCAAAGCATTCGGCAGTCTAGCTAGATAAGCCGGTAAGGCCTTCGCGTTCGTCACAATAGGTACGTGAAACAGCCTCATCTATCACTAAGGCAACACGGCTGTTTAGCCCTAGTGATAGCGTCTAATTGACATCGGGTAGCGTTCGTACGTGTGAGAATGGAGTAAACCGCGGTTCTCGCTATCATACTAAGTGGCAACGCGCCGCGTTAGAAAATAGTTACAGAGTTTTTTTGTATGTGAAAATTAAACATGAGTGGAACACATTCCGTTATCGATTCTACACCATCCTCCGCAGTATTGTTGTAGAATTAATATCCACCTTATATAGCTTATAACTACCTATTTCATAAATAATGAAAAATATGTGCGATTTAAACCGTTTAAAGTTGTTTAATTACTACCTATTTCACTCGTGTCAATCACTTTCCTTTACTCTATTCACTTTTTTTATTAGTCGAGATTTTTTTTTCGTGGGATTAATGGAAATACTTGTCCATTAAAAAGACACACATTATGTACCGTCAACTATATAGACCTTTCAGATTCCAGGTTATTTAAAAAAAGTTATCTCTGGATGCGCTTTTGACGAATTCATGCAACCAATAACAGCAGAATATATCCTACTCGTCATATTAAATAAGTAATATGTACATAAACTTATTTTTAGTGAAAATATCGCGCGTTTATTGTTAAAAAAATAATACACCGTACATTCGTCACTGCGGCACAGTCGCGACTGTCTGCGAGCGCAAGCTGAGATCGAGGCGCGTAGGTATAACTTGCGTTTCGTCCGTTTCTATGAAGTTGAAATACTGTTTATATAACATTACCGTGCCATATCTCCTTACCGCATGCACGCACACATATATAGCCGTCCTACTCTGAAGGTCGTATGTCTCCGAACTGCACCGAAGTGCATTCGACCTACCTAACTGGACAGTCTGTCCCAGGTAAATGTAATGGTCAACAACTTTGAGCGTATCGTTCCCAACAACAACTGGTACGCGTGCAACATGGACATTAGACATTATTTTCGTCTTGTCCATGTTCATTTTAAGACCCACCTGCTGGGACTCTACTGAGGTCGCTGAGCATTGTACTGAGTTACTCAAGCGACTCTGCCATTATGACTATGTCATCGGCGAAACGAAGGTGAGTGATGTATTCGCCATAAATGTTGATGCCGAATTCTTTCCAGTTCAAGAGCTTGAAAACGTCCTCCAACGCATTCGTGAACAGTTTCGGAGAAATAACGTCTCCCTATCTCAATCCTCGCTGCAGTTGGATTGGTTCTGTGCTCTTGTCCTGTAGTCGAATCGACATGGTGGCGTTTCAATACAAACACTTCAGAGCTTCGATGTACCTATAGTCAATTCGGCATCGCTGGAGAGACTGCAGTATGGCCCAGGTTTCGATTGAAACACTAAACATAATGGCCGATTATACTCTTCAGTCTTCTGTATTATCTGGCGGAGCGTATGTATTTTGTCTATGGTACTAAAGCCTTTTCGGAACCCGGCTTGTTCGGGAGGCTGGAAGTCATCAAACCTACGAGGAAGACGATTCGTAATGACTCTCGAGAACAGCTTATAAACAAGGCTCAGAAGTGAAATGGGCTTGTAGTTCTTCAACCAGGTCTTGTCACCTTTTTTGAAGAACAGAACCACTACACTTCTGCTCCATGCTTCTGGCGTATTACCTTCAAGGATGACGGAATTAAATAACCTCTGGAGCACTGAGAGTACCGGTTTTCCACCCGCTCTCAGAAGTTCTGTCGTGATTCCGTCATCACCTGGCGCCTTGTTGTTCTTAAGCTGTTTGAGAGCCATTCTATTCTCGTATAGGCTGATGTCCGGGATGTCTTCGGTATAGTGTCGGGTCAGTTTAGCTCTCATGTCCTCAGCTGTACTGACAACGGGTTCTCGTGTCGAGGTGTGTAGCTGTCCATAAAACCTCTCAAACTCTCTCAGAATCTCCGGTTTTGATGAGATGATTCTGCCATCGTCGATCTTCAGCTTGGTCATTTGGCTTTGCCCTATAGACGAATTTTTTGCGAACACTTTGGAGCCTTGGTTACGTTCGATTGCGACCTTAATACGATTTGTATTCAAGGCGCGCAAATCGTGTCGCAGTGCCTTCGAAATTCGTCTATTGAGCTTGCCGTAGTTCGACATATAAGCTGAAGATTGCAGTCTCATCTCACTCCGGTCTTCCATTAACTTGATGGTTTCTTCTGAGAGTTTCTTCGGTTTATTTCGGCGGGGGGTCTTAAAGAACTGAGATCCCGCCCCACCTCCTTCTCCATGAAGTTGACTAGCCGCTGGCCTCTCTGATTCCGCTGCCCATATCCAAATGGCCCCACTCTCAACTCATCGCCATTCCGTGTGCCTAACTTAGCGTTGAAGTCCCGCATAACAACGGTGAAGTATGTTTCGGAGGAATGTATGGCTTCAGATATCTCCTCATACATAGCCTCTACTTCATCATCTGAGCGTGTCGAGGTCGGTGCGTAAACCTGTATGACCTTCAGCGAATACCGTTTGGTGATTCTGAGTATAAGGTACGCTACCCTGCTCGACACACTTCCGACTTTTACAACATTGTTAACAAGGGACCTCCGGACGAGAAATCCAACACCACCCTGAGACTTTTGGTAACCTTCCCGGTGGAATAGCAAGTTACCTGAGTCAAGGATAACGATGTCCTGTCCCTGTCTTCGGACTTCCGATAACCCCATGACATCCCAGCGTAACTTTCAATTCTTCCTCCTGCTCGACAATTTTGTAGTCCTCCCTGAGCGTACGTATGTTGTGTGTTGCCAGGGCCAAGGGTCGTCGTTTATGAGGTAGGTAGCCGGGCATCTGCCGGTGATTCTTCGCACCCCCTGCTCCACCGTTACCTGGCCCGCTATCAGGGCCAGGAATAATAGAGCTGCCGGGGACTGGGGGCCGAATTGTTATTGTGCTATTCATAGGGGTTTTGCCATAATCCCCACGCTTGGCAGGCGTCTTGGAGATCGCAGTTATTGGTGTAAATTTCTCAGAAGGCGCTGATACCCACCCTCCGGTATTTTTCCCTTAGTCGCCTTTTACGACACCCACGGGAAGAGATGGGGGAGTGTCATTCTAGCCCGGCACCTCACGGAGTAGCTGGGTAGTTAGCGAATGTAATGAAATTCTAATCTATTTGAACGTTCGTTCTCCGCCCGCTCACCTTTACGTAGTATATGTACATATTTTACAAATATATCGCCATGCCGAAGCCTGTCGCAAACGCATGGCATACTAACTGTTGCACAAACTGTGTCTTACGGAATACGTTGTAGTTTTGTATAGAAACGTAAAAATCATGACTACTATTTACTAATCTGTGTCAAGAGCGCTCCTAACATAAAGGATAAGCGTCCTCTACACGTAGACAGATTCGTCTGCAGATGTCATCGGCGCACAGTGGTCCCGTTTTGGGGCTTCCATACTCATAGGATGTTTGAAAAATCAACTTTGTTTTTGTAGGTATTTTGTTATGGAATATTTTTCTGGTATGTATTTTCTCTATTATATGTAAGTATAAACTAACCGAGCTCCCATTTAGGAGAAAATAAATATCTAACTTTTTTTTGTATGGAGTGAAACACATTTTGAATTTTTTCTCAGGAGTGATTGTAGGTGATTGGCGGTCACTGATATAGTGCATTGTCTTACCCAAGGTTAACCTTATAGCCTACATGAGACTTGCCGCTTCTTGCCGCTTTTCCAGATATAGGGGTCCAAATATTTAAAAAATACCTAGATACTTCATTAAGGTTTACGAACTGTAATTATTATAAATGTTCACTCGTACATGCATTTCACTAATAGAAATGTAAATACAAACCAGTAAATATCCCAATATAGGAATAAAATGTCATATTTTGTATGAAAGAAGACTATTTTGTATGGGTTTGTCAGTTTTCGTAGGTGTCGTTCCAACTATGCATTGTTGTTATTATGCGAGTGCGATACATTTGTCTAAATTAATTTAGCAAGTAGCCCCCGTATTTACTTGCCGCTTCTTGCCGCTTTGGGTGTCGTACTTTGAAAGTAACAAAAAAAATCCCTTACTAAGTCAACGCAAATTATATTTGTACGATGTTATTATTATATATACACAATTATTAGCGATATAAGAACGTTATAAATAATAAATTTACGAAAATATTTTTATATTTTTCTACAAACATTTTAGGCAACTAAATACAATATTTTGTTGGTAAGCACGCTCACTTAACACTTTGCACATAGGAAGCGCTTAGGTAGATAAATTATACTGTTAATTTGAAGCTTATTGGGTCTTAATTGGAAATAGAAAAATAATTAAGTTGATTTACCATATTTACATTCTTAGTAGCCCAAATAGATGTAATACCTACGGAGTTAGAAGTTAGCAAACCTTGTTGTTGTGAAATCAAAAGGGTAACGCAGGTAAAATATTACCACGTACAGAACAATGCACTTATTAGTTCCAGGAAACTTACATAGTTAACACAAAATGTGATTGTACAATCTAATGATTGTAAATACACAATTATAAGCGGCCTGAGCACGTTATTAATAATATGTGTTTTCGTACCATACCAACATTTTAAGCAAGAAAATTTTGAAATTATGCTTATTTATCATAGTTATCATATTAAAAGTCTTGAAATTGAGTATATTGATGGGAAATTAAAGGAAAAAAATCATGTGAAGCACCTATACATTGTAGTTATCATAATTATAGATACATTTCTGAGTAGTATTTTCTTTTGAGTCGGCAATTTCCTAAAATTATGTCGTATTAAAATTAACGCATTGGCGTAATTTTTTATGGCTACACCCCTGCATGACTTGTTTATTAATTATGAGTCTACATTGAAATACAGTTATCTAATCAAATAATTTGCACGATGCATGTATCACACATTAGACACGAGGAATAAAAAACATCAAAATTACTTATTACGTTACAATTTATTCCACCAGTAAGAGGTATAATGATACGATAAAAAAATATAACAGAAAAATTGATTTATTTGGTTTCAAAAATTATTATGAAGATGCTAGCCTAGCACATTCATAATATTTTTATCACAAATAAGGTGGCATGGCTATGGACTGTAAGAAGTGGTAGTAAATATAGGTATTTATTAATAGATTCTGAAACTGCCTAGGTATGGTGCATAGTTAAGTATATGTATCATTTACATAGTCTATGTATATGTATTTTACATGTATATATGTATAATTCATGGATTAAAGAACTCTTATATAGAACACAACAATATAAAGAAAAAGAGTTAGGTTGACCAACTTTGTCAACTTCATTTCATGAAAATATTCATCTTAATAGAATAACAGGACGTCAAAACGTTAATTATTATTTTAATATTTTTATATGCATAACTTAGTTAAATAACCTTAATAAACGATATATAACAATATAAATTATAACAATGTAATAGTTTAAAGAATAGACAGTTAAATACAGACACATTTCGTACGGTAACTTAATTATTAATATAATGACATATTTACAATAACTTCTAATCCGAAGCTCTCCATGCATTGACATCAACAAATTCAATATTTTCACTATCTTCATCTCCAGCAGCAAATAAAAGAAGAAACTTCATATCTTCAGTCACTATATTAGAACTTTTTGTCAGCAGTTTTGGTCTAATGCTAGATAAGTAGGGATCTGACGATATGAGCAAATTATTAGATATATCTTGATTTGTTGCTACTCGACTGCATTTTCGAGAATGGTGTTCTCTATAATTTTAAAAACTTTATTTCGGGCTTCAGATGCTTCTTCGGAAAGTTTGCCATTAGGCATGACATTAAAATGTTGTATGGTGCTTGAACCATGAATTAAAATCTTGTGAACGCTTGATGGCATATAATACCAGCTGTACAACTCCACATACAGCTGTGCAGTTTCACGTGTGTACTTTTCAAAGTTTGTAACATCAACATGCTGACCACATGAAATCACGCGAAGAATAGTTGAAAATCTATTAATAAGGTCTTTGTCTATTCCAGTTATTTCCGCTGTCTTTGCCGGATTTACAAAAAAGCGTTTCGCTGTGTTGCCGTCATTTGTTGTCCCTGAACCTTGTTTCACAACGTCAATTAGTAGTCCTAGCTCACTACGAAATTTAGCTTGTATGTCATTTTTTCGCGTCTTCATGATATTTTTATTTTCATCCTTTGCTTGCCATTTTTTAAAGTCAAGTCTATAAGAAATGTGGAGGAGACATTCCATGCATCTTATCCAGGCATGTAATGATGACAAACCGTGCTTGTACATGTCAACCGACACAGGTTGACATGTACAAGCACGGTTTGACATGTACAAGTTGATTTATTACAGACTGAAGTTAAAGGAAAAAAATCAACAATATGAAGCGATACTTAAGGTAAATAATTCCTTAGTTCCTTTAAATGACATTTCTCATGAACCTAAAAGTACGTTTGCGCTTGATAAAACTCAAAATCAGACGAGTCAACGAAAGACGGTGGGGCTACGAAAAAGTCTAAAAATGTACTCCTTTCAAATAAAAATCTAAAGCAGGTAGACGACTTGACGGTGGATCAGTGTAGGGCCACTAAACCTGAGACTGTGATCGACACGTCAAATCACTGATGATTCAAAAAGAAAGTCATGGAACATTGGAAGAATCTCTGGATAATACAGTAAGAGAAGCAAATGTACCAGTAACTGGAGATAATTGGACAATTATAAATAGGAAAAAGAAAAGATACCCTACCAGCGAGGTGAAGCGCGGAGGCTGCACGAGTACAATATATATACAAGTCTGGCGTCTCCAGAAGGAAACGACCATAGAGAATTTGGAAAACTATACGAAGAAAATATGTGGGGATGGAGTATCAATAAAAGTAGAAAAAATAAAGCATAAAACGGAAAGAGATTATGCTTCTTTTATAATAGGTGTTAAAAAGTAGACCAGAAAATGAATACAATAAATTGTGCCAGTCTGAAAACTGGCCCGTTAATATTTTTATCACAGTGGATTTGGTTTCGTAGACCACTACAACATGCAAAATAACGCAAAGAAGCCTACTAACGTTTCCATAGTTTATCAGAACGTAAGAGGGCTACGAACAAAAACTAACAAATTTTTTCATGGTGTTGCAACTTCTACCGCTGATTTATTCGCCGTTACCGAAACAGGATGTAACGATTCCATTCACGATGCAGAATTAATTCCGCCTGGTTACACAATTATCCGAAGTGACCGTACAGATGGGCGTAAACAGGGCGGCGCGTGTTTAGTGGCCACGCCGCGCTATGAGCTGAGACGTATGCAGGTACCGGTGGATGTAAACATTGACAATCATTTATTCGAGCTAGTTTGTGGTGCCGTTTATTTGCGTAATAGATTTTTATTTTTAATATGTGTCGTGTATATCCCGCCTAGGAGTGTGGAAAATGAATATATGACAATGTTTAGAGTAATTGAAGAATATTGTAAGAACTATAATGAAATTATTGTACTAGGCGATTTCAATTTATATTCTTGCACTGTAGAAATATGTAATTACTTTGAATATTTCCAATCGTATTGTGGGTTCACTCAGAGTAACAGCATAGGTAATTGTGATGACAGACAATTGGACTTGGTACTAAGTACGTTTAAAGACTATGGTAGTGTGAGTGTATGTGAGGCGAATATATCGCTTTTGAAGGTTGACCCTTACCACCCTCCGCTTGAGGTGTCGGTGTGTTTGCCTCGGCGGTGCCCGCTCGCAGGTGACGTCGAAGGCTCGGGATCAGCTCAAATGGATGCGCAATTACAAGGTGCCTCCCATTATAATTTTTATAAAGCTGACTTTTTATCACTATACACATCGATAGCGAACGTAGATTGGACACCAATATACGATTTAGATTTAGAGATGAGCTTGGATTTTTTTTATGATAATATTAACTCTATTTTAAGTAACTATGTTCCTCAGAAAAAGCGAAGCCGGGTAAGCTCAAAGTATATTTACCCTGAGTGGTACACAGCTGATTTAATTCGAGATAAAAAATTAAAAGCGGAACTTCATAAGAAGTATAAAATCAGTGGATTATCTACTGATTACGATGCGTTCGCTGAGTGCAGGACCAGGATTAAAAATAAAATCTTAGCCGCGGAGACTCAATATAATTTTAATGTTCAGAATCAATTGCAAAAAGACCCAAAGACTTTTTGGAATTATGTAAACTCCAAAAGAGGTAATAGATGTCCTCGTAAGTTACTGAAGGACGGAAAGATTATTAGCAACAAACAAAGTGCTAGCGAGTTTGCGAAATATTTCCATTCAGTATATAGTACGAAACGAGCACAATTAAATGTAAGTTCAGCGATGGCGGAATCGGGCGGCGAGAACGGAGCGGCGCGTGTCCATCTGGACAGGTTACAGTTAGTAGATGTCCAACATGGTCTTCTGCAACTAAAGCCGAAGAAGTCTACTGGTCCAGATGGTATCCCGCCCTACATTTTAAAAGATTGTCGTCTAGTGCTAGCTAAACCACTTCTACATATTTACAACCAATGTCTTCAAACAGCAAAGTTTCCGGATAGATGGAAGATAACTAGGGTCGTACCGGTACCGAAGGGTAGATCGCGTATTAAGGTAGATGAGTACAGGCCTATTGCAGTACTCTCTTCAGCAGCAAAAGTATTCGAGTCCATTCTACAAAAGAAAATAGCGGTGCAGGTGAGCTCACAGCTCTCAGATGCTCAACACGGGTTTAGACCTGCAAGGAGCACTACCACCAATCTACTTAGTTACATGGGGGAACTGCTGCCAACAATAGATGGTGGAGGTCAAATGGATAGTGCCTATTTTGACTTTAAAAAAGCCTTTGATTTGGTCGATAATGACATATTGCTCAAGAAACTAGCATGGTTTGGGTGCACCCCAAATCTTTTGCAGTTTTTTGCTAACTACATGACGGATAGGAAACAATATGTCGAATATGCGGGATGTAGGTCGGGGCTTTATTTCACCAGGTCTGGGGTAAGCCAGGGTAGCAATATCGGACCTTTGGAATTTATTCTGATGATTAATGACTTGCCGAAAGTAGTTCAGAATGCTAAATGCTTGCTATTTGCTGATGACCTCAAGCTATCGTTAGTGATTAAGAATGCAGAGGACTGCGAGCGACTACAAAGGGATATAGACAGAGTGGTGTCCTGGAGCAAGGATAACTGTTTGCAATTTAACGCCTGCAAGTGTATGACAATCACGTTCACGCGTTCTCATAAACCGGTTCTATATAATTATAGCATTGACCGAATGCCGATAGTTAGAGTCAATGAGGTGAAAGACTTAGGAGTAACTTTCAGCACGGAACTATTGTTTCGGAATCATATTATTAATATATGCAAAAAAGCTTTTGGGAACTTGGGGTTTATCCTGCGTATGGCCAAAGGCTTTACCAATATAAATGCAATTTCTGCTTTCACTAACGCCCTAGTCAGGAGCCAATTAGAATGCAATAGTGTAATCTGGTCCCCTCACGAGACAAAGTATGTTCGAATGGTAGAAAAAATACAAAATAAATTTATAAGATATTTTTATTTGAAAAATTATGGAGTATATCCATTTTATCCATTGATGTACCCTACTTTATTTATTCTAGGCATGGTAGGATATAATGAACTGAGGGTCAGGCGAGAGCTCACTCTCGTTTTTTATATATTTAAAGTGCTGCGAGGTAGGGTACACAATGCTGATGTTCTACAGCAGATATACTTGTGCGTTCCGGATGGATTCGTGTGCCGAAGACGGTTACCAAGGTTGTTGGCATTGCCACATGCGCGGACAAACCTCCTGCGAGAGGCGCCTCTTACGCGAGCATTTCGCTCTCTCAATGACATTGCGGATGAAATAGACCTATTTAGCTGTGCCCTGAGTGAATTCACAAACGTAGCTTTGAGAATTTTATGTTTTAAAGATAATGTATAAATTGCTACACTGTCGCATTGGGTTGCGTACCTGTAATGATAGTTGTAATTTGGATAATAAATAAATAAAAAAAAAATAAAAAAAAAGGTTTCTTAGAGACTTTCTCTAAATCGTTCATTTCCGATGGCACAGCTCGGCATATATCACATGTTTGTGAAGACGTCTCAGACAAGTGAGACGTTATTTTGCCATCTATCATAGTCATCATCATAGTGTGTTTGACTATGATATTATTATTTATTGTAGAAGGCACAAGTTCTTCAATTTCCGCTTCTATTGTTGCCATTTCTTCTTTCATATCCAATTTATTTTCACTAGTAAATTTAAAATATATAGGTCGGCAATACATCGTAGAAGACGGCTTTGGATTCTCCCATACAATCTCTTTATCATTTTCTAGTCTTAAGGGTACGAATGAGCACATGAAAACGCTAGAATCATCTTCAGCTTCAAAGGCTTGTTTGTAGTTACTTTGACCGGAAGCTCCATCAAAACCCCATTTACACAAAAGAACTAGCTCTTGTTCTGCTATGGCTTCAGTTTTGACAACTTTACTCAGTCTCTGAACAGTTGTGTCTAAAATAACTTGCAGTTTGACTTTTGCTCCATTTTCTGTAACGACAATGTCTTCTTTTGTAGGATAACATTCTTTTTTAGCCTCAAAAACTTTGTGGTAAGTTGGATATAACTTATCTAGACCCTCCACTTTTGCACCTTCTCTAATTACATTATACTGCCATTTAGTCAATTTAAGAGAAGTTATAGTACTTAACGCTTTATCTGTTGAAAATGTAGGCTTTTCCGTTTTTATGCAATTTAAAAGCTTTTTAGCATCTTCAGGGTGATTATTTAAGTGCTTTAATACTTGAGCCAAATCCCTATTTCCTCATTGTTTCGCTTTTTGTATGAGTGCATAAAACAACGAATCGAACTCCTGAGATTGAAGTTCTTCCGTTCGTCTCCTTTTTGTAGAGGTTTTAGTTCAGCAAAAGGTTTTCTTGGAGATTTTAACGTTGACGTTGCCACTGACACCATGGAGGTCCCCGCTTTTGATTTAGGAGATTGTTCTTCAACATTTTCCATAGCAGTTGAAAATCCTTGATCCTTCCATTCCACGACATCATTTCCTTGTTCACCTTTCGTCATAAAATCAGGCCATGTAATATTAGCTTGTAACCATGATTCATTTGTGGAAAAAAACGTTTTATTTGTACGATGGGCATTTGCCCATTTACGATTAACAAAACATACGTGTGTTTGACAAAACTTTTTAAGTTGTAGGTTCTCTTCTTCCGATAACGTCACGCTATAAACAGACTTAAGTTTCTCATACAACGCACTAGGATTTGAGAAACAATTATTATATTTCAAAAACATGAAAATGTCTAAATTTGTGGTAAATCCTTCCATGTTTGTTTTTACGAAGTCTCATGAATAAAAAATGTAATCTAATGTGTAAGTACCTTGTTGCGCGCACGAGTGCATGTAACTTAGTGATGTTTACTATTTAACTACACATATTTATATAATTAACTTCTTGTACCAAACTTCTTGGAAATAATAAGGGAATCAGTCTGTACGTGGCAATATTTTACCTGATTTTTTTACCTGCGTTACCCTTTCGCTATCACAACATGGTTTGGTAACTTCTAAGAATTTTACTATGGTAAATCAACCTAATTATTTCTCTATTATACAAACAATATAATTTATCTACTTTATTGCGCCTTCTATGTGCAAAGTGTTAAGTGCTTACCAAGAAAATATTACAAAATATTATTCTTAGTTGCCTAAAATGTTTGTACCGTACGAAAAATATAAAAAATATTTTCGTAACTAACTTATTCATAACGTTTTTGTACCGCTATATAATTGTGTAGGTATATATAATAATAATATGTTACAAATATATTTTGATTTGATTAAGTAAGTGATTTTTTTCCGTTTCAAAGTACAACACCCAAAGCGGCAAGAAGCGGCAAGTAAATACGGGGGCTACTTGCTAAATTAATTATGTCATATTTATCGAACCCTCATAATAACAACAAAGCATAGTTGGAACGACACCCAAGATATAATTATGATAACTACAATGTATAGGTGCTTCACATGATTTTTTTCCTTTAATTTCCCATCAATATACTCAATTTCAAGACTTTTAATATGATAACTATGATAAATAAGCATAATTTCAAAATTTTCTTGCTTAAAATGTTGGTATGGTACGAAAACACATATTATTAATAACGTGCTCAGGCCGCTTATAATTGTGTATTTACAATCATTAGATTGTACAATCACATTTTGTGTTAACTATGTAAGTTTCCTGGAACTAATAAGTGCATTGTTCTGTACGTGGTAATATTTTACCTGCGTTACCCTTTTGATTTCACAACAACAAGGTTTGCTAACTTCTAACTCCGTAGGTATTACATCTATTTGGGCTACTAAGAATGTAAATATGGTAAATCAACTTAATTATTTTTCTATTTCCAATTAAGACCCAATAAGCTTCAAATTAACAGTATAATTTATCTACCTAAGCGCTTCCTATGTGCAAAGTGTTAAGTGAGCGTGCTTACCAACAAAATATTGTATTTAGTTGCCTAAAATGTTTGTAGAAAAATATAAAAATATTTTCGTAAATTTATTATTTATAACGTTCTTATATCGCTAATAATTGTGTATATATAATAATAACATCGTACAAATATAATTTGCGTTGACTTAGTAAGGGATTTTTTTTGTTACTTTCAAAGTACGACACCCAAAAAAAAAAACAACAATGCATAGTTGGAACGACACCTACGAAAACTGACAAACCCATACAAAATAGTCTTCTTTCATACAAAATATGACATTTTATTCCTATATTGGGATATTTACTGGTTTGTATCTACATTTCTATTAGTGAAATGCATGTACGAGTGAACATTTATAATAATTACAGTTCGTAAACCTTAATGAAGTATCTAGGTATTTTTTAAATATTTGGACCCCTATATCTGGAAAAGCGGCAAGAAGCGGCAAGTCTCATGTAGGCTATAAGGTTAACCTTGGGTAAGACAATGCACTATATCAGTGACCGCCAATCACCTACAATCACTCCTGAGAAAAATTTCAAAATGTGTTTCACTCCATACAAAAAAGATGCCTTATTGATCCAGGCTCTCAAAGTGAGTACATTTCCGCTGATTGTAGTAAGCGCCTATCGCTTCATATTTCTACGCAAAGTCGCAATTCTAAAGTCCAAGGTATAGGAGGGGCTACTCAGAAAATTCTGGGAGTGACCTCACTCAAATTTACGTTTCGCCTTGAAGACGGTCACGAGTATCACATCCAGCCCATGGTAGTAGATAGTATTACATCACAGTTACCTGACTCGCGCGTCGATATCAGCGCCCTTAGTCACATACGTAATCTACCTATGGCGGACGATGACTTTTCCGTCCCCGGTTCGATTGACCTCTTACTAGGAGTGATTATTTATTGTCAAATTCTAATGTTTAATAAAATTAGTGCTGACAATAACTTACCCGTTGCCTTGGAAACAACTTTAGGTTATATTTTTATGGAAAACGCACCTGGAGGTCTACTCCCAAAAACGAAGTTGGAAGTTTCGTTTGACGGAACGCGCCTTTTCTTGCTACGAAACACTTTCGGATCCGAATTTGGATCCGTACTTCGTGAATTGACATATTGCAAATTTTATTTGGCATTAATACTTCGTATTTAGACATTAGTTGATTACGGATTAATGATAATCTCATGATAGATAGGCCCTACTATTAACGTCTGTCGAAGAGTTATCGTTTGCAGAGAAACGTACTAACTACTTTGCCTCAAAAAAACTTGCGTGATTCCGTTTTTGCACATTTTAGTTTTTAAATAAGAACCTATGTATACCTAGATAAATGAGCACGTACACCGAGTATGCTTTTTCTTAGGGTTTTTCCTACACATTACCGTTTTATACACATTGTAAATGTTATCACACATTTGCAGCATACCTACACCATAAAATTAAATTAACTTATTTTACCCGTAATGGTGATGCACTTGGTGGTGGAAGGAAAGTTATGGAGTCGGAACATGAATGTATATATAGTGGCGGGTGTACCACTATTTGCGTTGTATGTTTAGTGGAAGGTTAAGAGTCACAAGAAAATAACTGACTGAATGTTCTTCACTATTATGTATTATAGTTCACACACAAACGCTCATAAAATTCCGCGTATTAGCTAGTAAAGTACAACAGGCGGAAGACAATAGAAGGAGTACGACAAGCGAGATAGTTTTGAAGGAAATAGAACAGAAAAGAAAGATAGCTTAAAGCGATGCGAGATAACGTAAGTATTTGCGGGAGCTCGAGCGACGTGCGCTTCGCGGCAAATCGTATGAAACACACGATTTGCCCGCCGGCCGGCCGTGCGGTCCAGCTGCGTATGCACAGCTAAGCTCCGCCCACTTACATGCACTCGCTATACATGCAGAATGGACGTGATCGGTTGTCCGTCCGCTATTTAATATTAACATAATTTGCAACTATCATAAAAATGTTTATATATTAATATTATTACTAATACAATATCATATCACAATATAATAATGTTATTTTATATATATTTATTTAATTGCTATATATAGTTCAATGAGTTGATATAAACTTAAGTATATTGTTATTATTATATATTTATATTTAAATATATATTATTAAAATACAACATATATTCGTAAAAGGTATAGGTACAGAATTTACAATAAAATTGCTATGGTTAAGTAGGTAGCTCCGCTACATATATATATACAAGAGACGCCGTTACAATATATTATATTATTCTTGTGTTTTCAAGAATATGTTTATGTAATTTAGGTAGGGGTTTGTTGCATTCTCGTTGTCATATTGGAAGTATAATTTACTAAACAGTTAATAGTGTTAGGGATCATTCAATTAAGTGAATAAATAATTGTTTGATATGTAAATAGTTTATTACTTATCGAAACATTCTTCTTCACAAATTCTTTTTGGTTATTAGTTCTTAATTTATTTATAGTTTATTTTTACATGTCTACCATAAAGAACCAAGTTAAAGATTTCAATATCACTCCACTATAATATTTGTCTATGAATCCGAAACAAATACCGTCCATACAAGTCGCATCCGATGTTATTTGGTGGTAGGTTTTGTTATAAGTTCGATGTTCGTCGTTAGTTCGTTCCGAAACGAAGCTTAGAACTTCGTTTTTGGGAGTAGACCTCCTGTTATTACCCCGCGCTCTTTTTCGCATATATTTTGTACATTCACTAGTGACACAGTCTTGTTGAAAGGTTTTGGTCCACCGGGGAACCGCCTTCTCAGTCGTTTTTAAGCCCTGATGATCAACGATGCGAAGAAATATATGCTTCGACTACTACGCGAAATAAAGATGGTAGTTACGTAGTAAAGCTTCCATTTAAGGAAGACCCACAAAAGCTAGGTAACTTCTATATAACCGCGAAGAAAAGGTTTTTAACCCTGGAGAAGAAGTTATTACGATCACCGGACTTACATAAAAAATGTAATGAAATTATTTTATTATTTTTGACTATCTCGACATAGGTATTTTATCGTACGTTTATATTATCTAACCAGGTTATTACCTACCGCACCATCCAGTGATACGTGACGACAAGTCAACGACTAACATTTGCATTGTTTTAGATGGCAGTGCAGCGACTGATTCAGGGCTGTCGCTAAATGATATTTTATACAAGGGCTGCAACTTACAAGCTGATATATTTAATATTTTATTAAATGTACGCATCCACCATATCGCGTTTTTCGCAGATGTTAAAATGATGTATGCATCCGTCACACCGCAATTATCAACGAATTTTATATCGATTTTCACCATCGTCCACTTGAGACCTTCCAGTTTGAAAGAGTTTCTTTTGGGCTAAGGTTTTCGTCAATGTCAGCTCTACGTACTCTACGGCAACTGGCCCAAGACGAAAAACATAGGTGGCCTATCGCTGCCGACGTTATTGAAAGGGATGACCTTGCATCTTCTGCTCTTTGAGTAGATCAAGCTGGCAAAACTGCGCAGGAGCTAATTCAAATGTTTAAAGCTGGTGACTGATATTCCACCATCCGCCATTACAAAACGCGCCATTTTATCGATGACGGCACGTCTCTACGTCGTCTTAGGACTTGTCGGACTCATTATTCTTTACGCAAAATTGATAATCAGGGAACTGTGGCTCTTGCACATCAACCGTGATGACAAGCCACCCTGTGATATCACTAATTTATAGCAAAGATATTTATCCGAGCTACCGCTAATCTAGCATCTCAAGTTTCCTCGACATGTGGGAATTGAAGAAAATGATTCAGTCATCTCCTTGGTATCATTTTCTGACCCAAGCGAAAAGGCTCACGGCTGTGTTATATACCTTCATGTGTCTAATGGTGATCAGCCACCTCGAATTTTGCTTTTGTGTTCTAAGTCTCGAGTCGCATCAGTGAAACCAACAGTTACGTTGGCTCGGCTGGAACTAAATGGCCTAGTGCTTCTCGCTAAGTTGTTACGCACCGTTTATGATTCACTATCCGCGCGTTGTCATATTGATAACGTTTTTATATTTTCTGACTGTACAGTCGCCCTATGCTGGGTTACTTCCTCGCCGCATAAGTTCCACACTTACGTCGCAAATCGCATTTCTGAGTTTCAGTCTACTTCGCCATCGTGTTTATTACTAATATTCTTGTAGGTTTCACTCTATAAAAACTGTTTTATATTATTTATCGAATTTATTAAATATCGCACTTTACACGAAACAATGTTGAACACAAAAAAACGGAAGAGAGTGAGAGCTGGTGTTGCCACTTGCAGGTATAATAAATCTAGTACAAAATACCTGCCAGTGGGTGTTATCCTTATCACAAAGTCACTATACACATAATTAAACTGATATTGATTCTACACACATTTATTTCAACACGGAGGCAGTACAACAGTCAATGGCCCAGCTTCAGCAATTATTTATGCAGCGCATGGATGCTTATGAAGGTGAGCTTCAAGTTGCAACTCCTTCAAACAATGTGAACAACTTGGCATCGGAGTTTGCTGCATTCCGCACTTTTATTATGACTGCTGTTCAATGCCTTCAAGATCAGGTGGGCATGCTTGTTCATCAGCATGATTCTATGGAAATGCGAAGTCGTCGTAAAATCTTGCTGCTTCATGGCCTTGTGGAATCTAAGGATGAAGAGACTTCATCAGTGGTAGCTAGGGCCGTGGCAACTCACACGAAGTTAAATGTAACTGTCGAGGACATCAGCCGCTGTCACGGGATGGGTCGTGCGTTCACTCTAGATAAACCCAGACCGTTCCTGCTCAAATTGCGTACGTTAGAAATGAGAAACAAGATCTGGTTCGCAAAGACGGGTTTGAAAGGATCAGGTATAACACTATCCGAGTTTTTAACTAAGTCACGGCATCATACATTTATGTTGGCTCGCCAAAGATACGGCATTGGCAAGTGTTGGACGAAAGACGGTTTTGTGTTCATATCGGGAGCTGACGGAATAAGACATCGAATCAGCTCTCTTGCAGAGCTCGAAAAGATTGGTGGTTTGGAAGCGCCGATTCCAGTGCATGATGCGCCCAAGGAGCTGATAGCTACAGCCAGGCCGAGACGAGCTGCTTCCAAAAAGCGATGACATGACTGCTTCAATCTCCTATTTCTCGAGGGTATAATTACTATATAATTGTATGTTTACAAAATGGTTTGTTCGTGTTTCGGTACCCTCTATGTCTCTGAATTTCACACGCTGTAAGTAGGTAGTTATTATGTAGCTCTTGTCCTTATTTTACATTTTTCATTTATATTTAATTTCACTACCTACATACTCATAAAGCAAACAGTTTTGACTTTGACATTTGCAATTGACGTTGACGTTTTTTCTTTTACTTCACATCAAACCATAGAGCTTATCACTAGGTACAGTTGCTTATTGTGTTCAAACCTGGTGACAAAATGACCACTGAAACTTAAAATTTAATCTATGTATATATATTTGATGTGGTTAGTTTGTTTCTATGTGTTAATGTATTTTTTTTCTTTTCTTTTTCTTCCCTGGTAAAAAACAAAAATTTGTATATGTGTGTTATTTGCGTGTTTATTATGTATTCTTTGACCTACTGATACCCAACTGGCAGGTGGAGAGTTATAAAAAAAACCTCTTTTATATTTTAATATATATTACTTTTGTAAGTATATAATTAGTATATATAAACATATTTATTATTGTATTATAATATACATATATATATATATATATATATATATATAAATATATCTCATATTGAAAACTATGTTAAGCTTATTTAAAAATGCAGATAATAGTGATAGTGCTGAGTATTTGTCATTGTCTTCTAACAGCTCCCATAGTGACCAGAGTTTCGAAAGCATTCCAACGCTGTACGATAATCTCGACGCACAATTTTCTGATGAACCGAAAAATTTTAACGTGATTCATATCAACGCGCAAAGTATTCCGGCACATTATCCCGATTTTTTTTTTTTTTATGCCTGATAGGTTAGCCTTTGACCACTATCTCACTTGATGGTAAGTGATGATGTGGTCGAAGATGTTGTTCAGGCTAACCTAGAATTACTGGCTCTCAAGGATGGCTGCCGGAACACACCGTTAGGTGCTTGGCGACAGATTTTCAACTTGAGGGTGGTAGCTAGCTAGCCAGGCGGGCATTCGCAAAGTGCCCTACCACCATGCTATAACGACTGCCATCCTAAGACAACAACCGGGACCGACGGCTTAACGTGCCCTCCGAAGCACGGAAGCGCTCAGTAGTAATGTCACCAGCGGTCACCCATCCAACTCCTGACCGCGGCGGACGTTGCTTAACTTTGCTAATGTATCGATTCAGAATGGCTAAGCAAACTTCGCTACGAGCGCTTCAAAAAATGATATGCAGGCATCTCTAGATCACGCCATAATAGTCTCCGAGACATGGTTCAAGCCGTGCTTACCGTCTTTATCGTATTCCTTGCCCGGCTTTAACCTAATCCGAAATGATCGTAGTGACGGCCGTGGGGGTGGGGTGGCTATTTACCTTAGATCACATATTCCTTTCTCACTAGTCAGCACCTCATCCCAACCGCTTACATCAAATGCTGGTGAGCATCTTTTGTGGAAGTCCTTCTTTCACATAATAAAATCCTACTCGGAGCCTATTATAGCAATTCATCTAGTAATAATTACTTCTCATCTTTTTAAAAACTCCTTGAAGATCTTACCCCTTCATATATCCATACCATTATCATGGGTGATTTCAATACCTGTCTTCTCAAACGTGATAGTCGTGCTTCCTCACTTGAAGCTGTCATTAATTCCCGCAACATGCATATTCTGCCTCTAAATGCTACTCATTACTCCCCAAATTACACTCCTTCACTTCTTGACTTAATAATAGTATCATCCACCCAGCATGTTGCTAAGTACGGTCAATGTTCCGCCGATGCCTTCTCATATCATGATCTAATATTCCTATCGTATAAAATTCGTCCTCCTAAAGCAAAACCTAAAGTCATACTTCAGCGCAATTTTAGTGGCATGGACCAGGCAGCATTTCTTAATGATGCCCAAGTAGTCGACTGGTCTCCGGTATATGATGCAACGTCTGTGAATGACCAGGTTGCTATTTTCAACTCCCTATTAACACAGCTGTATGATAAGCATGTCCCTCTGCGAGCTATAAAATTAAAACACCTTCCAGCTCCTTGGCTAACCAATGAAATAAAGGTGTTGATGCACAAAAAAGCAGTGACTAAAAGTAAATACAAGCGTCAACCATGTGATGAAAATAAAGCTGTGTATGTTAAATCTCGCAATCACTGCAATATGGTGTGTAGGGATGCTTTACGCCACCATGTTCACAAATCTGTAGCTAACGAGGACCCTGCCAAAGTCTGGAAATTTCTCAGGTCATTGGGCATAGGTAAATCACGACAAGAGTCTATTCCAAATGATTTAAATATCAATTCTCTCAACCAACATTTCTCTTCGTCATCTGATATTAACATCTCAGATAAAAACAATACCTTACGTTACCTTTCAACTTTACCGACTCCCGACCATTCTCCATTTATTTTTAACCAACTATCCGCTTCTGATGTTAAGAAGAGCGTAATTTCAATCACTTCCAATGCTGTTGGTGTTGACGGCATAAGTCGTAACATGGTTATGCCCATCCTAGATGTTATACTTCCTGTTCTCTGTCACATTTTTAATAACTCTGTCTCTGATGGAGTATTTCCCTCTATTTGGAAAGATGCTCAAATTATTCCCTTGGATAAAAAATCAAACCCTAAATCTTATGCAGATTATCGACCCATTTCTATACTTCCATTCTTGTCAAAAGTGTTTGAGCGTCTTATCTACAACCAAATTAGTATCCGTCGTAGGATGATATCCGTCTTGGAATGGATAATGGCCAACTTTCCGTATTAATTCTATTAGATTTTAGCAACGCATTCAACACTGTGAATTTTGACATTCTTCTTGCTCTCCTTAGCTCAATTAACATTTCTCCAACGGCAGTTGATTGGTTTCACAGTTATCTGTACGGGCGCAGGCAGCGTGTTCGCCTTGAAGATGAATACTCTTTGTGGTGTAGCACGTCAGCCGGTGTCCCGCAAGGTGGCGTCTTATCTCCTTTATTGTTTGCTTTGTTTATTCATTCCATTTCTCACAACCTCACTTATTCCTACCACCTATATGCAGACGATTTATTCTAAAGCCCCAGTGAATAAACTTTCTGAAGCCATTCAGATTGTTAATGCTGATCTTAATCGCATAGCTAATTGGAGCAATTCTTTTGGGTTACAAGTAAATCCCATTAAGACACAAGCAATAGTCATTGGTAGCTCAAGATTACTGTCATCTATAGACTGGACATTACTTCCTCAAGTTTTCTTCGATGGTATTGTTATTCCATTTAGTAGCTCTGTAAAGAATCTTGGAATAACAATGGATCGCTATATGAGGTGGGATCAACAGTTACAGATTACCAGTCGCAAGCTATTTGCCTCAGCAGGATCCTTAAAAAGGTTCCGCAACTTTCTTCCAACAGCCACTAAAATTGCATTAGCTAAATCTCTTTTACTTCCAATTCTTGACTACGCTGATGCCTGCTATCTAGATCTCACGGAGGAACAGCTAGATAAACTTGAGCGTCTTCAAAATTTCTGTATAAGATTCATATTTGGTTTACGCAAATATGATCACGTCTCTCAGTTTCGTTCTAAGCTCAATTGGCTGACAATACGTTTTCGCCGGAATGCTCATATTCTCAGTCTCCTTTACAATATATTGTTCAATCCTACATCCCCGCGCTATCTCAAGGAACGCTTCGATTTCCTTCACTGTTCTTCATACACGTTAAGGTCATCAGAAAATCTCACACTTGAAATCCATCCTCATACGAGTTCGTTTTATAGCAAATCTTTCATCATTCAGGCTGCCCGTTTGTGGAATTCTCTTCCTGTATCAATCAGACAAGCACCGACTCTCAAAATGTTAAAGGATCAAGTTAAAAGATTTTATTTGTCTCATTAATTTTGCACTACATTTTTGTCAATGTCTATATTATATGAGATAATATTATAATTTGTATATATTTTTATATGATTTATGTATGTTATTATGTATATATACAGATATGTATTTATAATTATTGTATATATTTAATTATTGTAAAAACCTATAAGTAATTTATTTTTGTACTATTGTTTAGAAATAACACTAAAATTCGTTTTTATTTTAAAATATTTTATGAAATTTGAGTATGCCCTTTTTTTCATTATTCATTTGTGGACTACACCCGCCCCAATTGTTTTGTTCGTTTAACTCCATCCTAAGGTGCCTGGTAGAGATCACTTTTAGTGACAAGGCCGCCCATTGTAACACTATGTTATTATTATTTAATTTGTAAACTTTTATATTTCATAAGTGGTGTAACAATAAAGAGTTTTCTATCTATCTATCTATCTATACAATTATAAACTATCTATGTGTTTGACATAATCTAGGGAGGCCACAAATGCCATTAAGAGGACTTAAAAATCAAGAAATCTTTTGATACATTTAACTAGGTATATTTAACTATATTATATTAGTGTTATGGCGAATGCTGCCTGAAAGTAGAGTCGATTGAAATAAGCAATGAGCAAAGGATTTCTTGACTACAACAAGAGTAAAATATTTACTTATAACTTTCCTAAATTATTAAAGAAAACAGATAAAATTTAAATCATCTCATCGCCTTACTTCGCACACTGTATTGCTCAAGCCAGGGAGTTATAAGAGTCGATGAAACCACCACTAAACCTCTTATATTTCTCCAAGGAGTACGCCAGGGCTGTATTTTGTCGCCCATTCTATTCAACGCTTATGGAGAGCACATAATGAGACGTACCTGCGAGAATTGGGAGGGAGGCATAACAGTAGGTGGCGTGAAAATCACCAATCTGCGGTACGCCGATGACACCACTCTTCTAGCAGCAAATGAGTCGGAAATGGTTGCGCTTCTGGAGCGAATGGAGAGTATGAGCGAGGAGGTAGGGCTTTCCATAAACAGGTCCAAAACCAAAGTCATGGTGGTGGATAGATCTGGAGTGCTGGAATTTACTGGTGCATTATATTATAATAGTAAACAAGTATTTTTAGAGTGATGGTTGTGTCGTTGACAAACAAAGAACCTAATTGAATGTTGCCTAACACTATAAACTCTTTCGTAAATTCTACTTCGAATATGACAACTAGAATGCAACCATGGACTTACATTAGTAGATAAGCCCATAATATGTGCTATACACCGTTCGTCAGAATGTTTTTATTTTCTCAAGTAGCAGACCCATTTTTGGGGCTTCTTCTTTTTGACGTAAGAACCTATTTCTCGCGCTGCATTTTATGAACAACCATGCAACGCGTTCCTAAATTAAGTAAACATATTCTTGAAAACACAAGAATGATTTCTTATTTATTGTAACGGCGACTCTTGTAAACAAAGGTAATTGTACATTCATGTTCCATAACTTTTTCTTCCACCACCAAGCGCATCACCATTATACATATTATAAATATATATATATTTTGAAGCAGTGATGACTCTGACAGACGTAACAGTAGGACGTATCTATCATGAGATTATCATTTATACATAATTAACTTACTGTCTAAATACGAAGTAATAAATGTCAAATAACATTTGGGAGTAGGGTCAAATACGGGCAATATGTCAATTCACGAAGTACGGATCGAAGTTCGGATCCGAAAGTGTTTCGTGGTAAGAAAAGGTGCGATCCGTCAAACGAAACTTCGAACTTCGTTTTTGGGAGTAGACCTCCTGTCATGCTTAACCGCTTTACGAAAATTATCGCCATTTATTTCTAATCAAACATACGTCTTGGAGGACGGCTCTCGTATTCAAGTCTGGATTTCAATGCGAAACACCCTGATCTAATGCCTAAAAATGGGTGTTCGATATTTCGAACAGTTAGCAAAATAGCTGACTTAGCGATGACCCAAATGCGCGACCCGCGGACAGTACTCTAGCAGCAGCGAGTTCGTTAGCATTAAAGCATCATAATTTTTGCATCTTTTTAGGAATAGTTTAGTATCTTTTAGTAACATAGCAATAAATCGTGTATACAGCAAAAACTAGTTTCACTTCACATCCAGAGATTATCTGTACGAATCTCGTACAGATGAGCACATCGCGGAATTAATAGTAGACTGGTACCACTGTGAAAACAGCCACGCTGGCTCGCAGTAACTGATGTCGCTACTGCGACAAACATATTGGTTTTTATCAGCTAGGCGCTTAGTGCGCATTCACAAATGTCTTCGTTGCTTTAAGCTTAATCCTAAACCAACGTTTCCCGCTATGTCAGATTTGTCTAGTTGTCGAGTAGAGCCCTGCAAAGCGTTTACCAACACAGGTATAGATTACGCTGCTTTGGGGATTATGGATAACACCACGTATTTGTTTTATTTGTACAATCGTGCAGTTGGCTCCATCATGCAGAGGTAAGATTGTCCATTGATGTTCCTGCGCCCGGTGGACGTACTTTGTCCACTTAGTTCTGCCACTTTTATGATTTATACATTAACTTAATATAACTTACTTAGCCTAATTCCTAATCCCCTTATGATACTGCCGCAGTTTGGAAGTAATCATACTTACATACATTATATACTAAACATGGTTATAACTACATCCAGGATCAAACAAACAACGTGTGTAACGGTGTGGTGTGGTGTTACAGTGTGTGGCGGCGCGCCGCTCTGGGCGGGGGGCGGCGGGGGCGGCGGCGGGTGGCGGGGGGAGGAGTGTGCGGAGGGGGCGCTGGGGGCGCTGGTGCCGCGGCTGTTGGAGGCGGGGGGGGAGCAGGGGGCGGGCCGGCTGGCGGCGGCGTGCGCGCGGCTCGCGCGGGGGGGAGGGAGGGGGCCGCTGGTGGCCGCCGCGCGACTAGAGGCGGCGGCACGTGCACACACGCACAGCGTCGAACGAGCCACTCTCGCCGCTATAGACGCGCATCCCAACCACAAGGTATATTATGTACACTACACACACTTCACTTCACACCACATATTATATTAAATTGCTATATCTTAAGGGTCAGGTAAGGTAAATTGCTATCCCTCAAGTGGAAAATCTAGTCAATTTCGGCAGCAGTCCTTAAGCCTGCACCGAGGCAGCGATACCTAATTGTGGTTAATTTGATCCCGTGCTGTATATTTATTTATTGTATGAGCAAGTTACATACATTTTTGTAATGTCATCATTTTACACTTCGACCTAGTTTACCTCGTTTATTCACAATTCATTATATCAAATCAGTTCGCAATTGGCCATCAAGAGCGCCGCGCGTACTCAATCATTCATTTTCATTCCGTATTTTATCTAGTTTTTGTCTCTTAAATTTATACCAGTTTTATCAGTACCAAGTTTTATCATTTATACATCATATTGTTTCGGCGCAGCCCGAACATTGGTCCTTCGAGTCTTCTGTAAAAAGCGGGACCTTTGCACGTTTTTTGGACTCTTAGTGAACTTTAATCGTGTCAGCGGTTCAGTGAACCTATCGGAAGGAAAGTGCACGTGATATAGTGTACATACAGTTAGTGTTTCTGTGCAAACAAGGCACTGTGACACATCACCATCATCATCACCAGTGGGTGTGCCATCAAGAAGCACCCCTAATCCCAAGACACCAAGGTTTTGGGTCATCAGCAGTCAGCAGGTGCAGGTGACGCATCCACAAGCAGACCCTTGCATCCGCTATCACCAGTACGAGTAACTTCAGCTGGAGTATCAGGACCTCCACTGCAGCAACTGCCGCGTTAGCATCGGCCAACAAGTATCAAGTAAGACCAGTCCTTTTTCCTTTTAACCACGTCTGCCATTGAGGACATTATGGCTACACAACAACAACTGTTGAGCAGTTGTGGACCAACTTCAAGAATGATAGTGCTGACAGAAAAACTCCAGACTATTTACAGCGTCGTGTAGAGATGCTGGATAAGTTAGTGAATAATTATAAGTTAATTAGATTACAAGCAACCTACTATGTTGAAAGCGGCCACATTCAAGCCGACTACGCTCGGCAAGGCGACTGATTTTTAACAATCACCGGTCGCGTCAGGGTCAACCGGTGCTTATCAACCATTGCCAGCATCAAGAGGAACAGCTAGCAAAACTGATGATATGCTCAAGAAACAACAAAGTAACTTTAAGGCTTTCCATCGCACTATAACAAATATAGACATCGATTCTTTGTCCGAAAAATGGGAATTTGATGATATATTACGTACTCTCCAGGCGCGTTGGGCAACAATTGATTCCCTTCATCGGGAGTTAGATAGCGAGCTAGATGAGTATAACAAGAATTACGAAGAAACCTTTTCTAGTTATGAAAAGGAGTATACCAGAATTAAGAAAGAAATAAACAAGAAAATGTGGTCTATGGTGCACAGGGAAAAATGTACACCACAGATAGAAATTCCTACTTTCAGTGGTAATTACAACAGCTGGATTTCATTCAAAGATTTATTCACTGAAATTATACATAATAACCCATCCATGTCGAACGCTCAAAAGATGCAATATCTTAAAACCAAGGTCAAAGATGAGGCCGCGAGGCTTATACACCATTTAATTGTTAGTTCTGAAAATAACAGTACCTGTTGGAACATTCTGAACCAGAGGTATAACAACAAAAAACTTTTATTTACGTCACAAATTAATATATTACTTAATCTCCCAGCAGTTCAACAACAATCATTAAATCATATCAAGCGAATGCATGACATAACTATAGAATGTCTTCATGCTATCAAGAACTTAGGAGTCGATATCAGTACATGGGATCCTTTAATTGTGCACATTCTCTCCCAAAAATTAGATACAGAGTCATTCACGGACTACGTTGAATCTGTGAAACAGCCGAGAGAGCTACCGGTCTTAAAAGAGTTCCTAGACTTCTTGGAGACAAAGTTTACAACCCTGGAATCATCATCACGTAGGAAACAAGACAACTCTACGGTTAAAAATCAAGGAACTTCAAATCATAGAGATATTAAGCCCAACTACCAATTCAATAAACCTACTTTCAATAAAAATGCATTTTCATCAAGTTTGACTACACAACAGCCTAACAGTAAGGTAGGGCTGTCAACAGCGAGATACAAGTGTTCGCTTTGCAAAAGTAATGATCATGGAATATACTTTTGTCAAAAATTCTTAGATATGACATCCTTTAA
Organism: Plagodis dolabraria; assembly: GCA_963854805.1. NCBI lineage: Eukaryota > Metazoa > Arthropoda > Insecta > Lepidoptera > Geometridae > Plagodis > Plagodis dolabraria. Next base: position 923,159 of record OY978452.1, on the reverse strand, counting down.
CAAACGTAAAATTGTCGCAAAGCTGAACTTGTGTGAAAATTGCTTCAATAACCATTCAGGAAAACCATGCCTATTAAGTTATCGTTGCCGTGAATGTAATAATGATCATAATAGTTTATTGCATGAGGCATTTACTCAATCAACCAACATGACAACGAAAACGGCAGACGCGAGCGCGGGGAGCACGGCGAACATGAACGCTGACTCTGAAAATCAAGTGAAAAGTAGTTCGCACGTGTCGCTGAACACTCCAATTGAAATATTGTTACCAACCGCGATTATCAAGATTCAATCGGCGGATGGCTCATATCATACAATGCGTGCTCTTTTGGATCAGGGCTCTCAAGTCTCTTTAATCACTGAACGCGCCGCCCAGTTATTGCGCTTACCAAGGAAAAGATTCACGGGAGTAGTATCAGGGGTCGGTGATAAAGATAGCAGTTGCAAAGGGATGCTGAATATTAAATGTATGTCAGTCATCGGTGACTTCACTTTTTCAAATTCAAATTCAAATTCAAAATTGTATTTATTCATTTTAAGTACATGCTTCAAATTTGCGGCTCTACCTACCAAACTGGGTATAACAACACCCGTATCTTGGTTGGTAGTTCCTTCCCTATAATATTACAGGTTTGTACGTATGAACATATTTTTTTTTTTATATATGATTTTAATCTAATCTTAATATACATTGGAGACATTATTATATATCTTCACTTCATAAAATTATTAGCTATTACACATATTTTGCTATTTGCAACTACAGTTTTGTCCAGTTACAAATTTACAGTAATTTATATTGTGTATCTATCTATATATGATGCATATGTAATACCATTAAAAGGTTTTCAGTTTCATGATATGACAAACTTTGCAGCCAAATCGTTACAGATTTCTTACAGGCATTCAAGGCCAATGGGAGTATATTATTGCACTCATTGGTAGCATTATACAGACGTAAGCTTAGTATATTAAAATGTCGTCCAGCCAAAATGGGTCTATATTTTTGAATTAATAAAAATGCTGAATATCACACACTCGAAGTTTCCTACTTTTACGTTTATTACTGTTTTGAACTGTTTCAAATGGTACCAATGAGGGCCTGCGCAATACTACATTAAGCACAAAAAGCTGTCTCACTGTAAGCACAACACACTCGTTGTACAATTGTACTGTTGGATATCTGTATGGTTTACCATACATTACCTTTAGAATTGCTCTTTGCGCTCTTTCTAATCGCAGCATAGAGGTAGTGTAGGTCCCTCCCCACGCCGAGATACAATATGACAATACTGACTGTGCCAAGGCGTACTATACAGCTTTTAGAAGTTCTGCAGAAGCCACAGGTCTAAGTTTCTTGAATACAAACAAAAGTTTTCTCACGCGTGAAGCTATCGTTTGCAGCTGAATACTCCAAGACAATGTATTGTCGATAATTACACCCAGATATTTCATACTATTGCAGCGCTCCAGTTGAAGACAAGTACAGCTTTCAGTATCTGTGTTACATGTGTGGGCCTTAATCACGCATGATTGTGGCGAAGGTTGTGAGTTATGTGTTAGAGAGAAGGTTATATATTTTGTTTTATGAATATTTACAGTAAGTATATTATCATTCAGCCATGTCATTACCGTATTTAAGACTATCTCAGCGTGTACTTTGGTTGAATCCCAACTATCACCATGGACAAGGAGAGCTGTGTCATCTGCGTAAGAAACAGACGCATTAATAATCAAAAACTTACCCAGTTATACCTTCTCAAAACCAGATTGGTCATATCTCAATAACATCACATTAGCAGATCCCGAATTTTACCTTAACCGTCCTGTAGATATATTGTTAGGTGCTGACATATATTCTATTATTTTATTAGATGGTATATGCAGAGTAAACTCATCCTTACCAACCGCCCAGCAAACACGGTTGGGCTGGATATTGAGCGGCAATGTTAAAACATTGCAATGCAATGTCGTTATACACAATCTCGACGACATTCAAAAATTTTGGGAAGTTGAAGATATTTTGGAGCCATCTGACCTATCATCTGAAGACCAGAAATGCATTGAATATTATCAAGCTACAACAATCAGGGAAGAAGATGGCAGATACAGAGTCAGACTGCCGTTAAAACCGAATTATCAAAAAAATTACCATTGCGTCACGCGAGCGGACTCATCCACGACCAAACTGCGCGTAGTTTTTAACGCGTCAGCCAAAACTTCAAGTGGGCACAGTTTGAATTACGTCATGTATCGAGGTCCTAATTTACAACAAGATTTGCAAAGTCTCATCATCAAGTGGAAACAATACAAAGTCGAATTCACAGCCGACATAGAAAAAATATATAATCAAATATGGGTTAACGTTGAAGATCAGCAGTTACATAAAATTATTTGGCGAGACCATCAGTCACAAAAATTACAAGTTCATCAGCTAGCAACAGTTACCTACGGTCAAAAGGCTTTTAAGCAGTTAGTTTGTGACGAGAAGGCAAACTACCATGACAGTTCCTCTAGTAGTAGAGGCCTCTCAGCGACGCAGTTAAAAAGACAAACGCTTTGGTGCCAAGGCCCAGAACAGCTATCCACATACCACCCTACAACCGAAAATTATTCATTTGAGTACACCACTGATCAAGAAGTTAAAACGAAAACAGGAAACATCCCACCGTTAACATGCAATATCAGTATCATAAAAGACCTACTCACAAGAAACGTTCCGTTGCCAAAAACGATGCGCAAATCAAGAGAAATTATCATAAAGGAAATTCAACACGACGAATTTCAAAATGAAATAAGTTGCAAATCAAACAAGAAAATCAAGAAAAAGTAAAATGTATGAATTCAATCCCAAATTAGACGAACATGGAGTTTCACGCCATTACGGCAGATTGAGACATGCCAATATAGAACACGAAAACCAAGAAAAAACAGAAAGTCAGTAAAGAAATCAAAGTCAAGTTCATCGACCTCTAAGAGAAACAGCTATAGTTTTGTATCGCTTGCTACCGCATTATTAATATTTTTCATGACAATTATATCAGCACAGTGTTCATATAACATGACACCACTACAAAACAATAGCCTTTATTTTGATAGCATTACAAACATGCATTTAATTAGAGATGAGTGGCGCCTAGTTGTCTACTACGACACCCATCCATATCAAGAAGGTAACATAACTTTAACTAAATACATTCAGTATCTCAATGACCTGTGCCTTAATATAAATAAACAATGCCATTGTCACGAGATAATGACTCAATTGTAGCACGAGTTCACGGAACTGCAATATTACAATACCATTTCAAAACATCTGAAACCTGACACTCGCTCGTGCTGACATGTATGAAGTTTTAAGACCAGTACCCATTCCTCATAAATCAGACCAACATAGTCAACAAACTATAATACCTATAGCTGAATATGTCGCCATAAACTTAAGGAAAGATGCGTTCGTGCCACTATCTGAAAAGGATTTCGACTCCTGCCTTAATCGAAATTCGGAAACAATATTATGCTACGTAAAAAGCCTATTTACCACATTCAAGATGACCAGAGCCTATGTGACAGATTACCAAATCCAAGAAATTGCAATATAAACAACAGTCCTTGTTTTAATAAGTGGACGGAGCTACAGAAAATAAATTTTTATTATTGCTGCGAACAGTGTCAATTGAAGTTACTATGCGAAGATCAAGTTACCGTAGTGCAATTGACCTCCGCTGGCCTATTTAATGTCGATCAAGGTTGCATTATTAAATCAGCTGATTTCTTAGTATATTCACATAAACTGGGGACAAATAAATTAAGCATCAGCTCTAAAATACAAACACCAGAGATCTCGCTCATAAACCGTCTTTTCAATGTCTCTTTACCAGAACAGATTAATATACCGAACGATGAAACTGATAACATGACCCATCTGCAGTTACAAGAGATCAGGCAGCAATTAGATCTCATGAAACGCAGTGAACCTATATCAGAGAGCGTTTCCTATCATGATGTCCACCACTATGTGGCCATATATATGTTCTGTTCGCGTTGGCGGCGGGGAGCGTTGCAGCCATTGCGTGGTGGCGCTGCAAGCGAGCGCCACCACCCTCAGCAGCAGCAGTGGCCGTAGGGCCTGCGGCTGCTCCACAGCCTTCAGCCCGGGCCAGTGTTGGTGCAGTGCAGTGTAGTTTAACCGAACTAAGTGAACTCCCAAAAGAAAGTCTTTTAAAACAAAATAAAAGCACAACGCCAGTGCTTCGTTCTGTGTTTGTAAACACAGAACGAAGCACTGGCGTTTTGACACAAGTGATTAGTTAATATTAATTGTTGTATACTCGAACATAATATATCTTTATAGTAATCATTCAGTACTAATAAAAATCATCCATTGCATGTTATATAGCTTTAGAAACAATTGTTTTATCACCTTGTTATTAGATAAGATCATGCTCATCATCAATTAACAGCCTCACTTTCTCGTCCGGGGATAAGTATGTATGAGCAAGTTACATACATTTTTGTAATGTCATCATTTTACACTTCGACCTAGTTTACCTCGTTTATTCACAATTCATTATATCAAATCAGTTCGCAATTGGCCATCAAGAGCGCCGCGCGTACTCAATCATTCATTTTCATTCCGTATTTTATCTAGTTTTTGTCTCTTAAATTTATACCAGTTTTATCAGTACCAAGTTTTATCATTTATGCATCATATTGTTTCGGCGCAGCCCGAACACTAATATATAATATTTAAGGATTTATTCTATAAATCATACAATTTAGAAACACGATCACTTAAAATTTCCTCTGTAGAAAAAAATCCAAAGTTATATAAAGAACTAAATAAACCCTTACAACGGCGTAAATATTTCACGGGAAGTCATCAGTTTTTGATTAATAAAAAGAAAAAATATTTGTTTTCTATAACGTATACACATTACATTTTCCAAATAGGTATTAGTTTTTATAATACAAAGGAAATATCTAAATTCACGCACGTTCCGTCCATTTTAGCGCGAGCCGCGACGCTTCTCCCTGTCTGCCTCAGTACTGCTGCGGCCGTCGGACGGGGAACACGTGTCACTTGAGCTCACGCACGGTTTTAAAAACTATATTTGAGTTTACGTAACGATTTTGTTTATTTACTATGGGGAACAAAGATAATAAACCAAAGAAGCGAAGAGGTTGGCGAAAAATTAATGCAAATCGCTTGCATCAGTACTAATCAGTACTAATATTATAAATGCGAAAGTAACTCTGTCTGTCTGTCTGTTACGCTTTCACGCCAAAACTACTGGACCGATTTGAATGAAATTTGATATGGAGATAGTTTGAGACCCGGGAAAAAACATAGGATAGTTTTTATCCGACTGCGCAAAAAGAGGTTAATGTTTTCGCGCGATAACCGACATACGCGAAGGCGGAGCCGCGCCCGGAAAGCTAGTAATATTATAAATGCGAAAGTAACTCTGTTTGTCTGTCTGTTACGCTTTCACGCCAAATTTACTGGACCGATTTGAATGAAATTTGGTATAGAAATAGTTTGAGACCCGGGATACAACATAGGGTAGTTTTTGCTGCGCAAAAAGCGGTAAATGTTTTTGCGCGATAACCGACATACGCGGGCGGAGCCGCGCCCGGAAAGCTAGTGAAGAAATAAAGTAGGTGAAATTCATATATTTGTTCCTATTTTTACTTACTGGCGTAAGCATGCATTTATTTTAAAATCACACGTCCATCATCCAGCTTTGTGCAGTAGTTGCGAAGTAAGTGGTTAGTGAAGTCTATTTTTTCTACAACTATACTACGATATGGATTAGCATATAATATACTTTTGTAGGTAATGGAATCTCCATCGGCGATTAATTTAAAATATATGATACCATACGTTTCTATGGAGCTTTAAAAACCTTCTGTTATTGCAAGAGCTTCCATTCCACTTGAGGGACCACTGTCATTAGTGAAACAAACGTGATCTGAGCAAGGAACATTGCGACTCGCTGCTCTGGCACATATCATGCAGTACTTATTTTGTACTGCCATATACATAACTTTCTTTGTTCTATATCCAATAATTACAGCAGCACCTGATAAAGCTGTGTAGTTTTTTCTATAGAATCGTTTAGACGTGCACGCGTCTGCAACTCCCTTGATCATTGGTACTCCGTTAACGTCTTCGTCACCATTTTGTACAGCTAAATCGTATTCGTCCTTTGCAGCTTCTTCAATGCACTTATGTTTTGCCAATTCTCACAATACACAAACCTTTTTATGACATTAAGCGTAAAGATCTTTAGACATACATGGTACTCCGAGAGAAGCTGATACCTGCTCTAGACCTGCATAACCAGCTCCTATCGACATAACACTGGACTCGCGTTTGGCAATTTTTTGCATTTCCTCATAAAAGTACATAAAATCAATCAGTCTGCAAGCATTTACTTTAAACTTTTCGTTTTCTTGTTCTTTTTCAATGATAAGTTGCGGAGTATTTATTCTGTTCCTTTCCGACGTTGTCTGCAATGATATAATTGTATTAATTGGTGATTTCTTAAGTATAATAACTGTGCAGTGGTTCTTATGGTGAAATAAATGAACACTACTCATAGCTTCCGTGGACATAATATCTTGATGGTTTTGAATTTCCTGTAATGGAACCCTCTTTACTTTTCCTGAATTCCGAGGATGTAGCCCCGGGGCAGGTTCCTCCTTCATTCATAATTTTTTATTCATAAGTGCCAAACATTTTCTCTTCATCTATATATATAAAAGAAAGCCGTGTTAGTTACTCCACTTATAACTAAAGAACGGCTGAACCGATTTAGCTGAAAATTGGCTGGGAGGTAGTTTAGAGCCAGGAGAAGGACATAGGATACTTTTTATCCCGTTCGACAGCATTCCCGTGTGACTTGACATGAAACGTCAGTCATTATAAAACGAGGTATAAAAAAAAAAGACTCAGACTTGGAATAACAAAACGCAAATGACAGCAATGTAATTGACGTATAATGACAGATGTGTAATGACGTATGGATGACAATTTGATATTTGTAAGAAATCTATATATATTGCACGAACTTTGCTTTACTCGGAGATGCCACGTTATTATACTTGGAATGCTTCATCGAAGAATTTTCAAAGACGGAAGCAAGGCGATGCGGTTCCTGGGTATCCAGATGTGCGTTCTACTGATGCTCTTGGTCGTATTATCGTATGTAAGTTCATCCAAAGAATAATGAATGTTTCTATTTGCGGTTGTTGCTGGTAAATGTGCGTGGGCCAACGTCATTTGAGTCACTACGAACTGTTAATGGTGTAATATTCCCAACATATCGTGCTGCATGTAAAGAATTAAGGTTATTAGAAAACGATAGTCATTGGGATACGACAATCGCTGAAGCCATTATCTCTGCATCTCCAAGTCAGATACGCACATTATTCGCTATCATACTTTCGACATGTTTTCCATCAAACCCATGTAACCTGTGGCACAAATACAAGGATAATATGTCAGAAGATAATTTACATCAAATTCGTGTGAGTTCCAGAAATCACGATATTGAGATGAATGAGGAGATACATAATCGTGCTTTACTCTTGATCGAAGATATGTGTTACCTCATGTGCGGTAATTTATTAATCAGGTTAGGAATGCCAGCACCATATCGTGAAATGAATGACGCATTTAATCGAGAATTGGAACGGGAACGTGAATATAATCACCAGGAATTAGATTTAGTAGTTCAAACGAAAGTACCCCTATTGAATTACCAACAAAAGGAAGTTTATGATACTTTAATGAAGGCAATCGATGATGAAAATGGTGGTTTATATTTCCTAGATGCCCCTGGTGGAACTGGCAAGACATTCCTCATGTCATTAGTTTTAGCAACTGTTCGGGCGAGATCTAACATAGCGGTTGCAGTTGCTTCTTCTGGAATAGCAGCCACATTGTTAGAAGGATGCCGTACGGCTCATTCAGCATTCAAATTACCGTTAAATCTTCAAACTATTGAAGAACCAACGTGTAACATTGCAAAACACTCAGCAATGGGCAAAGTTTTAGCGGTATCGAAAATCATCATCTGGGACGAATGCACAATGGCGCATAAACGTGCATTAGAAGCACTTAACCGAACATTAAAAGATTTACGCAATGACTCGAGATGTTTTGGAGGAGCAATGATTTTACTGTCTGGCGATTTCCGCCAAATACTGCCAGTAATTCCAAGATCTACGGCTGCCGGCGAAATAAACGCTTGCCTCAAATCGTCAAATCTATGGCGCTATGTGAAGAAACTGCAACTGACAACAAACATGAGAGTTACATTGCTTAATGATACATCTGCTGAAGATTTCTCTGAGCAATTGCTGACTATCGGTAATGGTCAAGTACCTGTCGATGAATTGAGCAGATTAATATCATTTCCAAATAATTTCTGTAATTTTGTCTCATCAAAAGACGAACTTATCAACAATGTATTTCAAAGAAAATTCAAAGGTGAGGAAGTTCTCATTCCGAGGATACCGATGATCCCAACCGATATGCCTTTTTGAATTTAAAAGACTTCAATTTCCGATACGTCTTGCATTTGCCATGACCATCAACAAATCACAAGGCCAATCCTTAAAAGTTTGTGGTTTAAATCTAGAACATTCATGTTTTTCCCATGGTCAATTATACGTGGCATGTTCACGGGTCGGAAGACCATCTGCGTTGTTTGTTTTTGCGCCTGATAATAAAACAAAAAATGTCGTGTATCACAAGGTACTTAAATGAAGAGCAACCTATGTACTAAAATACAGAAATAATTATGAATGATTAATGTAGGTATTTAATTTTTTTTGTATTTTTTCCAATTAAAAAAGAAAACTGCTTATTTATTGCCTTTAAGGCGGAACAATGTTCGCCGGGTCAGCTAATAATACAATAAAGAAAATTATCATCTTCATGTAAATTCTTTGTTTTATTTTGTTTTAGAAAACAAATTGCCGTTGAAAATCCCTTTTTTAATATCCACCTTAATTATACTACCTTAATTATGAAACATCTTACGTCAGTAAAATAGATACAACTCGAAAACTTATGTGAGAGAGAAGCAGGGCAGGTGAGGCAGTAGAGAGTGAGTAGTGTTGTGTTGTTGCAGTGGGTGTACGTGCGCGGCGCCGCGTGGGGCGGCGACGCTGCCCTCATGTGCGACGCGCTGCTCGAGCGGGAGCTGCGGCTGCACGCGCTGCCGGACGAACTGCACGCGCTGCCTACACCGCCGGCGCTGGCACTGCCGCGCGGCGAACCGACCTCCACGATACTTTCACAATAAATACATTATATCAATACACTGTCTATTTTATTTGTTAGATGCCTAACAATATGTATTATCGATGAACCCAACTTTAGAAAACACTGCACGCACGGGTAGGTATCAATTGTAAATGTCAACTAGAAGTGAACCCTCGTACCGATATTTGCCGACTCGTTCGTATAACCGCCGCGCCGACGCGACGCTGACAAGTGCTTGAACAGTTGTTTTACTAAGGGCCTGTTTCAGAATGTTCGAGTAAAACACTATCTTTGCGTTTCACAATCATCGATTTAGCCTATCCATCGGTTAAAGTTTGAAACGCGCTTCATGTTAACTGTCATTTTTATCATTCAGTTATTTTATGTGTTGCATACTTACCCGAAACTTTATTATGACATTCTGAAACGGGCCCTTAGTGTACTTATTTAGTTTGTATTACAATTATATGTTAATGTTGATGTTAGTATCTAAGGGCGAGCCAATTAGAAAACAAGTTTCTTTAAAACTTTCTGGATAACTTTGCAATCTTGACTCTAAATTACCTTAAAACGAATATAAATCTTAATTATTTGTGAATTTAAAAATATGACAATTACTTAGGTAGCACAAACTTATCCATAAGTGAATTCATATTTTCGATAAGTTACGTGAGTACTTATTTTAATGAGCTTTCTTTCGTTTTCACCAAAACTGATCGCTATTTCACTGTCGTTTGGCTTTTTATCATTCCTGCTCAGTAACGTACTGATGAAATTTGAGCATTTTTTATCCAATATTGGGTACCTGTCATTACTTGGATGGAGTGCTTCAGAAGACACGTTGAGATCGTCGACCGATCGTCCCAGTCGTTACCTTAGGAGGGCAGTCGTTGTAACATCATACATTACATATCTGCCTACGTTATTCTGTATAAAATATGTACTAACATAATATATTTACACTTACTAAATAATATTTACTAATAATTAAAACATAAATCATAATATTATTACTTAAATAAATTCATCAACGCGAGCAACATTTTAGTCATATTCCTTATCGCTCCTATTGTATTGCAGCGCAGCGGCGGAGGTCTGTCCGCGAGCTCGGCTGGACTCGGGCCGCCCCGACCCGCTCCGACCCGCCCCGACGACACACCGCTCACTGGTTTTGAGGTGAACGCACGTTACCATTATATATCATCGGTCTCTGCTACGTACGCTTTTAAAGTAAACAAACGTAACCGGTAGATAATATTGACGCGTCTCTATCGTTTCCTCAAGACATTTAATAGATATTATTAATGTGATTTCGACCCCGCAATTGGGGTCCAATATCCACCATTACCTGCATCACCACATTTGGCATCAAAGGACGCCGGAAGCTGGGCACATCCGGAACTTGGGCCCTAGCGTGCGCCCACCCACCGATACGGCGCGGCGGCTCATATGCAGGACAGTACTAAGCCAGAAGAAGAGAAAGATCGTATACAGTAACGTAGGCCCTAACCCACGCTGTTTGCCCTTGCCGCAGCTTGGCCTCTAGGCATTTAATTATAAATATAAATGTTGGTGTTCACGAAGCGTCTGTCTTTATTTTACATACCTAGACGTTACCCCGTGACAGCGTAGCGGTAGAGCATTTTGTAAATGCCCGCTTGTCTATAGAGATAGGTCACTTTCAAACATAAATCTGTCGCCGTACATTGCCGGCGCACTCCGGCAGCTATCCTTAGCGTCAGTTCCCATTCTAAGGTAGGTATGCCTGTGTGCCATCTTCGACCACCGCATTGATCAGCCTTTGACCATTATTTCACCACCAGGTGAGATAATAATCAAAGGCTGATCAAAACTAATATTATAAAGAGGAAAGCTTTTCTTTTTTTTTGTATGATGTGTGACAAACAAGTAGAAGGCCCGCCTGATGGTAAACGGTAACCGCCGCCTATGGACATCTGCAACACTAGTTGCTGTGCCAATGCGTTGCCTGCCCAGAGAGGATTTTGTAGATGCCCCTTTTGTAATGGTCCATGTTGTAGCTTCGCGGAAAGACGTCCGGAGGATAGTCGTTCCACATCTCACAAGTACGCCGAAGAAAAGAGCGACAAAAGCGAACAATGTGATTGTTTGTTTGCATTAAAAGGCACTGAAACTACTGGACCGATTTGAAAAGATCTTTCACCATTACAATCCTCAATTATCAGCGATGAACATAGGCGAGAGCATATTTTAAAAATCAGTTGAGTTTTTTTAATTTTATAAATACAGTGCATAGCCGGGGCGGCCCGCTGTTTAGATATGAATTATAAAAGTGTGATCGTTCGGTGTAAAACTGCACGCACAATGCACGATTGTTCATACATGACACCTTCACATCAACGTGTTGGATAAGAGATTGTTGATGCGTGCTCCTCGTTTTGCTATTGACTATACAAATACCAAAATATATTGAATATTCTACAAGCACTCGTATAACGTTGATGCGTACCATTCAATCTCAAAATATTGACAAGTAGGTATTACAGGTTGTGGATTGTGTGTATAATATATAGTCCATTGAAATGTTACAATTTAAGGACTGAATATTGCATTTCTTAGAGCAATTATATTTTTGTGACATGTGTGGGTGATTAATAGAAGCTTAACTTCAAGTTTGTGGGGTCGCCACCCTTGTCCCCCGGCCGCCTTCTTGGAAAAGGGGTGAAAACACTTATTTCGCGATATCTCGGAAACTATGCGTCTTACAAAAAACTCTACAGCACATAATTTGTAGCAAATTATTTTGCCTACAATATGTTTATATAATTTTTTTCCCGAAATTAAAAATTTAAGAAGTTATAAGTAAAACAGTGAGAAAAATTATATATTTTTTTTGCTCTTTAACTTTTTTTACTCATTTTACAAAAAAAATACCTCAGACCAATCTTGTTGATTATCTTTGGAGGACTTTTTTAATTTTTTTTATTTAATTTATTTAAAACACTGTTACTGCGCTCCAAAGTTGACCAGGTTGGTCATTGCTCATGAGAATCCGGTCAAGAAGTAATGTTTAACTTAGTATATTTTTTTTATTGTAAATATAGTCTTAAAAAAATTTGTTCAATTCGTACAACTTTACTTATTCATTCCTAACTATTTTCCTTGCCATAGAATTTACCAAATTTAACTTACCGAAGGTAAAGCAGGTAGTTAAGGTCTGAGTTACCGTTTGGGGACAGAAAATATATGCCTGCTACGAAAATTATTATTATACCTAGGCTTAGTTGTTTTTTCTACCTCATTTTATTCTCTTAGTTATGCTACATTTTTTCGTAGTCCTATTTTGTAGACGTATTGAAAATTGTGGATATTATTTTCAGTTTAATCAAATAATCTGCGCATTTCGAAAAAAAAATCCTCAAAAGATCATCTACAAGATTGTTCTGGGGTATTTTTTTTTGTAAAATGTATAAATAAAGTATAGAGCAAAAAAATTAATTTTTGCTTATAACTTCTTTAATATTTAATTTAGGGCAAAAAGTTATATAGACAGATTTGTAGGCAAAACAATTTGCTACAAATTATGTCCTTACGATTTTTTTTGTAAAACGCATAGTTTCTGAGATATCGTGAAATACGTGTTTTCACCCCTTTTTTCGATTGTGGCTGGGGGACAAGGGCGGCGACCCCACAAACTCGAAGTTAAGCTTCTACTGACCCCCCCAAACATGTCTCAAAAATAAAATTGCGTCCTCTAAAAAATGCAAAGCTCATGTAACTATTAATTGGACTAATAGTATTTGTGTGTACGCTGTGCAGCACCAGCCTATTGGCGTTTACTCAATAAACAGACTTTATATTAAGGCGATTAGAGTCGCCAATGGCCTTGAGCATCTGGACCTAATCGAGCTTACTTTACTCGCGCATCGCCGCATACGTTCCGCGCTCGCTGCACAAATATAACGGTCAAAGAATATGCAGATGCGCGATGCGCTCCGGTAACATGGCACTTTATATTCCTACCGTACGATTCTAGTGAGTATCCGCAATTGCAACTGCGACTGAGATCAGTCGTCAAATGAAAATGTATAGTGTACCTACCTAGGTTGTTCTGGACGTCTTTATTCCTTTTCTTTATTTTTCAATGTCATCTGCCGAGTGAAGAAAGTTACTCAGATTTGTCTGATACTCGATATTTAGGCTGTGCTGAGAATCATTATTCCGAATTTGGAATTATTTTTTCAATGTCATCTGCCAAGTGAAGAAAAATGCTACGGTTTGACTGAAAATTGATATCTAGGTTGTTGTAGACGTTATTATTCCATGTTAAGAATTTGTTGTACGTTGACGTCTGCCAAGTGAAAAATGTACTTCGATTTGGCTGAAAATCGATATCTAGGTTGTTTTCAGTTCGCACACACTCTTTAAAAAATCTGCAAATTTTAGTAATATGCTACATAAACGAGTTTTCCAATTAAAATAACCTGTCATTCGTACAACTTTTGCAAGAAGATTTAGCCCTTTTATTAAAACATATTTATATAATCAAGTCCTGAATTTTTCAGTTTATATATCACCATATAGCATCATACATACAAACACGTAAATAACACAAATTTAGTTAAAATATAAAAAAATTCTTAAATACCACCTGTGTGGATAATTTATAAAAAAAATGTATGAAACTGAACAAGATGTTATTTTATGGATAATTTGTAAGTTAAATTTATGTTTATAACTATTTTGCGTGAAAAATTGTACTGAAGTCAACTGTGCACTGTACAGCTATCAATTAAGGTCTTAACGATACAAACTTCAACGTCGAAGTGTGAAGACCATCAGCAATACAAGATTTGGAAAAAGTGTTATTGGCTTAAATAAAGATTTATATTATTGTTTATATTATTATTATTATTCTGGACGTTTTTATTCCAAATTTGGAATTTATTTTTCGATGACGTCTGCCTAGTGACAAAAGTTACTAAGATTTGGCTAAAAATCGATATCTAGGTTTTCGGGGCGTCCTTATTCCAAATTTGGAATTTACTTTCCGATGACGTCTGCCAAGTGAAAAACTACTTCAATTTGGCTGAAAATCGATATCTAGGTTGTGCTGGGCGTCATTATTCCGAATTAAGATTTATTTTTTTAATGGCGTCTGTCAAGGGAAGAAAGTTACTCCGATATCTAGGTTGTGCTGGGCGTCATTATTCTACATTTGGATTTCATTTTTCAATGACGTTTGCTAAGTAAAAATAGATGACGTATCTTTAAAACGCTAAGATATATCGGATAAGAGTAAGAAAATTATAATAATCAATCGTTTATTCAAATTTCCTTATAAATGAGATTATAGCCGACGCGGGTTTACTCGTTTTAAAACGACGATATAAAAGGAAGATTTGTATAATGGCGAAAATACATTGAAAAATAAGAATAGGGACGACTGTGTCGTACGCAAAAATACAAAATGGCCAACGTTTGTGCTATTGGACATGTCGGCCCTTGAGAAGGAAGTATTTACCTTTAGATTTTCCCGCCCATAGGTGGGAAGCAGTCTTCCGCCCGCTACTCGCATCAAACAAACACTACTTTCCGGGTACGAGATATGAGATGAATAATTTCTTGTGTAGGAAATAATAATATGGGCAATTTATCTACAGCTATATTGTAAAGATTGGTTCCATCGTGAAAAGGTAACCGATATACTTTCTCATTTATTAGGAGATTTGAATAATTGATTTGTAAGTACTTTTCTTTAAACTTTCGTGAACTAAACTCATGTTTCTAAATTACATTAACGAAAACCAAGCGGGGTAGATTTAAATCACTCCCGCCGCTCCTCAAGACGATGACACCCGCTTCTTCAGTCTACTCGTGACCACGGTCAATGCAACTTGATCGAAACGTCGAGGTTAGTCAAAATATTATTTTGATGTTAATTCGTGCGTCTTTGATAAGTAATCATAATTTTCCTACTCTTATCGTACTGCGGCGATAGGGAACTGCTAATCATCCCACGGTCAGCAGGTAGGTAGGTAAACTCAGGGAGTAGGTTTGAAAAGTTTATTAGGCCAAGCCTTATCAGGTTGCACAGCCGCACAGTTCTACTGAAGTTACATAGACCGGAGGGAGACACTGGCCTGATAGTACACGTGATCCAGGTCCCAGATGTGGCGGTCTTGGCGTCAGCTGATAGTTCTGGATCTCGGTAGTGAGTGCTCGAAACACCCGTCCTCGGATTAAATCAGTGAAGTGGAATCCTGGAAGGAAGACACCGGCTTAGTAGCTGATATTCCTCAGCCAACTGTTGCCAAGCCGCGCCGACACGATCGTGGTACTGTTACCAGCGACTCACATTTTAAAACTCACAGTCTAGCGCGGTAGGGCAGCACAGCTGTTTACGTTACATAGGTTTTAGTCAGCACTATGAAATAACAATAATAAATAAGGAACTCACCCAAGAGGGATTCACGCACTTCACAACAAGTTAATAACAATTAAGATCGATAGTACGAATAGAAAAGCGTCCAGGAAAACCAAGATAAGTATCGATTTGTAGCCAAATCAAAGTAACTTTTTCCACTTGGCCGACGTCATTGTTAAATAAATTCTAGATTTGGAATTAAGACGTCTAGAACAACCTAGATCGATATCTAGGTTGTTCTAGACGATCGATCTTTTCAGCTAAATCGAAGTTACTTTATCTACTGGGCATACGTCATCGTAAACAAATTCTAAATTTGGAATAATAACCTCTAAAACTACCTAGATATCCATTTTTAGTAAATTCTGAGAATTTTTCTTCACTTGGCAGACGACATAGATAAAATCATTCCAAATTCGGAATAATGACGCACAGCACAACCTAGATATCGATTTTCAGCAAAATCGGAGGAACTTTTTGGCAGACGTCATCGGAATATAAATTCCTAATATGGAATAAGGACGTCCAGAAAAACTTAGATATTGATTTTCAGCCAATTCAGAGTAACTTACTTCCCATGGCAGACGTCATCGAAAAATAAATTCCAAATTCTGAATAAAAACGTCCAGAACTACCTAGATTTTGAATGTTAGCCAAATTGGAGTGACTTTCCTCACCTAGCAGATGTCGAAAAATGTATGCCAAATATTGAACAAAAACGTCCAGAAAAACCTAGATATCGATTTTCAGCCAAATAGGAGTAACTTTTTTCACCTGGCAGACGTCTTCAAAAAATTAATTCTTAATTCAGAATGACGATGTCCAGAACAACCTAGATTTTCAATTTCAGCTAAATCAGAGTTACTTTCTTCACCTGGCAGATGTCGTCGAAAAAATAATTTCAAATTTGGAAAAAAGACGCCCAGAAAAACCTTGATTTCGATTATTAGCCAAATCGGAGGAACTTTTTTTACTTGGCAGACGTCATCGTAAAATACATTCCAAATTCGGAATAAAGACGTCTAGAACTACCTAGATTTTGAATTTCAGCCAAATCGGAGTAACTTTCTTCAATTGGCAGACGTCATCGAAAAATAAATACCAAATTCGGAACAAAGACGTCTAGAACTACCTAGATTTTGAATTTCAGCCAAATCGGAGTAACTTTCTTCACTTGGCAGACGTCATAGAAAAATAAATTCCAAATTCGGAATAAAGACGTCTAGAACTACCTAGATTTTGAATTTCAGCCAAATCTAGGTAACTTTTTTCACTTGGCAGACGTCATCGGAATATACATTCCAAATTCGGAATAATGACGCACAGCACAACTTAGATATCGATTTTCAGCCATATCGGACTAACTTTTTTCACTTGGCAGACGTCATCGAAAAATAAATTCCAAATTTGGAATAAGGACGTCCAGAAAAACCTATATATCGATTTTCAGTACTGTAACTGTAACAGTCAGTTCGTCCACTGCTGAACACAGCCTCACTTTTTAAGGGGGTATTTGCCATAATCCCCACACTTGGCAGGCGTCTTGGGGATCGCAATGTAAGTTGGCAGTTCTTTAGAAGGCGCTGCTGCCCCCCTTTAAGTAGTTTTCCCTTAGACGCTTCTGACGACACCCACGGGATGATATGGGGAGGTGCAATTCTATCCCGGCACCCCACGTGGCTGCCCACCTTCCAGTAGTTTTCCCTTAATCGCCTCTTACGACACCCACGGGATTATATGGGGAGGTGCAATTCTAACCCGGCACCCCACGGTGCTAATCTCCCTTACCTATCTCTCACTATTTTCGAGATACGTTATCCATCTTCACTTGACAGACGTTATCTTTATGTAGTATTAATTAACCTATATCAAAACACCTAATACAATTATCAAGAAAAGCTTAGAACTCCAAAAGATGTATGTAGCCCCATACAAACTCTAAATGTAGTAGAGAACCATTTTGTACCCTACAAACTACTGAAGCCGGAAACTATTTGCCATAATATAAAAAAATATATTATCTTTAGTTAACCAGTTATAACATGAGAGCGTTATAGACATTACTAATTAATTTTGTACATATATTATAAAACTTTTCATTGATCTTATTGATAAGGCCGCCCATTGTAATTTACCCACAACATTGTCAATTTCAAGTTTTGATTCTTTTCATATGTGAGACAATTCGAATAAAATTTGTCTACAAAATACCAATAATAAAGCGTCACCGCGCATACTTCACGTCGCAATCAAGTTGGCCCTCTGCAGCGAGCGAATCATTGCACGCACACAGCTACGAATCTCGCGTGTCAATGCACTAATACAAAGACAAGAACGTTATCAGTCGAAAGCGCGAGCGGAGCTACGAGCGACACAGCCTCCCCGTGCCAACGCTTGCGCAACACTGCCGCCCGCGTCCGCGCAGAGCACCTCGGAACCGCAAGCGTTCTGAATCTGAATAATTCGACATTTTCTTAGGAAAATATCAATGGATTTACAAATGCTATGTTATAATTGTAGTATAACAATCTAGAAATTTAATGGTACAATTTATTTTTCAAAAATCGTAGCCGTTTAGAAGGAGTTTGCCATATAAGTCAAGAAATAGTATGTAGTTTGAATTTTTTTTAAGGCAAAAGTAATAGTAATACCGTAAAATCATATGTTGCAAATGTTGTACTTGAATTCATCTATAAAATATATTTTTTTCAAGTCTTCAACTTCAGCGGTTACGGAGGAGTTCGCTTTAGAAAGTACAAATTTGACGTACCCAAGGGCCTTAAACTATGTGGTCTTATTTATTTTCCTTGTTTGCTCTACAGGATTAATCACCTGAATTCTTAATACAAAAAAGCAAATATAAAACAGTAAAAGCAAGATGGAGATGTAAACGTGAGTTAAAGAAATTAATGGTGTATAAATGGATCCCTAAATTCAGATGCCCGAAAAAATATCTCAAGATTAAATGTTATACACTAACCGGCAAAAAACTCACGTTGGGGATCGAGTACGTCATTTCAAGAATATCTCAGGATATTTATTGTACATCAGGATATTTATTGTACATTATTTCGTCTTAGTTATTGGTTAAGAATTTGTAAAAGTTTTTACAAATTTTCATGCCTTAACAACGCGGAGTCACAAATTTATAAAAATAAATAGGTATATACAATGCGATTAAAATAATAATAGGACGGGCTCTCGGCTAACTTCACTCATATAAGTACGATCTCAGAATAAACTTAAAAATAGAGCACCATTTATTCATACGTAATTTTAAATGAGTGACCCGAAATTGTTAATTTTAACAAATTCTTATTTTTACGGTTCACACACAGACGCCATCTTGGTTTGACGCCATGTTGTCGCGACCGTCACGGTCTTATTATACGTCAGTGTACTACGCGATACGCTTCCGAGTCCTTGTTGATCTTCTCGTTTAATTTGTTTTTGTTGATTGTTATATGTGTTGTTGTTACCCGTTACGATTATTGCGATGAGTCTGGCCATCAGGACTTGAACAGCATCGAAGAGTTAAGCGATTCAAATAAAGCTACTTACCTAAGTTACAAAATATTGCTAAATAATAAAATCAGTGCAAATTATTTCTGTGTTTGCTGGGGTGCGTTCCTCCTAGCAGTCGGCCAAGACATATTTTGGTCTAAACGCAGATACACGCCGTTCCAGCACTCTAATCGAACTTAATTTGATCCTGACAAGATTTGAACATACCCGTTCCGGGCAACCTGTCTGAGCAAATTTTGCTCTGCCTGGCCAAATTTTTACTACCTTTTGAATCGGCCGAATCATGGCTAGCTGTCAAATGTGACAGATTCTACAATATGTAATAGATTTTGTACAAGCTAAGCCAAGGATTAGTGACCTACTGTGTTAAAATTGCTTAATTACGTATTATGCCCCATTTAATAATAATGTAGACTGTATTTTATCACATAAAAACATCGCTGTCAATACCACATTTTGAAAGGAGCTTTATAGGAGGTTCTAGATGCTTTGGAGCAAATATAGCTCGACCAATATTTACTGGAACGCGCCCCTGTACATTCTTACTAGAGATCCGCGCCACGCCGGCGTGCCGCCGCCGAGTTACCTCGGCACGCCGCCGCCGCCGCCGGGTTATGAACAAATTCGCGCCGACGTCGAAAATTAATTCAAATTCGCCGCGAGAGACATGTTCTAAGCACCATCCACACGTCGTTGCCTAGCAACCCATCCGTACCGTATGCATTACTGTAGTGAGCAACCACCGAGTTGTCTTCTTCGCGCTTACCGTCTTGCTTAGCGCGGATGCGGTGTCGGGCGTTTGGTGCCTCTTAACGCGGCGTTCAATCGCAGTCTGCAATCATTTAGACCGGTCGTTGTGATGGGCTGATTTGCCCTGGCTTTCTTATCCGCTGTCTGTCGCCGGTTCGTCAGGTGTGATTTTTAGTATGGTCGTCGTCTTCGCTCTTGAGCCGATCTCTAGGTTGTCTTTTTGCCTTGGCGTGTCTCTCGTAGATGGGAGCCAATCCTTGTAGGTGTTCGTAGTTTGATTGGTGAGTCTTTTCGAACATCCTTTTGCGGATCCAGCATCCAGCGTTGAGATATGCACATCCAGATTCACAATTCTGAGATCTCTCAGATGGTCGAGTTGCGTACATATCGCGGCGCGTCTGCGAGGTGTCTCAGGGTCAAGTTTTGTTGCGATCTCATCCGATTCCTGTTACTTTTGGCAGTGAGAGAGCCAGGCTAGCACGGCCTAGGTTAAATGGGGATGGATGTAAGTCAAGTACAGGGCTCTCTTGATGCGGTGTGGAAGGGCTGATCTGAGCACTGGATTCAATAGGGCTCGAGCTGCCCTTTTGACTGTGACTGTGTTCTGGACATGCTGTGCTATGGTGAGCATCCGGTCTATGGTGATTCCAAGGTACTTACCAGATTATTCCATGAGATCGCTGCACTTAGGAGATGGAGTTTAGATGGTAGGGATCTTTCTCTCTGCTTTGTTACCATCATGGCTTGAGTTTCGGAGTAAGGCCGCGTCGTCTGCATATAAGGCGAGCGTCGTCCCTGGTTCGGTGGGAAGGTCGTCTGTATATATGGCATAACATGTGACTGAGAGGCAGCTACCTTGGGGGACGGCTGCCTCTATTTGGTGCTCTTGTGACAGCTTTCCGTCTACTTTAGCACGAAAGTTCCGTTGTGCCAGATCCAGTCGAACGCTTTCTCCATGTCCAGCAATACTGCAGCCGTGTTATTGTTAGAGTTTTCTGCCATGAGGTGCAGTACCCTGGATAGCTGAAGTATGGGGGAGTGCTCCGACCGGAATCCGAACTGCTCCGGTCGGGACTTCATGTGAGGGGCTATCAAGAAGAGGCGTTCGAAGACTTTCGTAATGCTTGGCAGTAGAGTGATAGGCTGTATTTCTCGGGTCTCCAAACGTCTTTGCCGGGTTTCGGGAACATAACAACAGGAGGGCAGGTGACGGAGCGCCGCTCAAGATCTTCCGCGTTTAATGGGACACTGAAGTATTAATCGAAGAACTGTTCCACAGAGTCTGAGAGTTCTCTGTTCACTGTGGGATTGGGCTTGAATTAGTTCTCAAGGGATTGGGCAAATAGTTTCTGCCTTTTTTTTTTTTATGCCTGGTAGGTTAGCCTTTGACCACTATCTCACCTGATGGTAAGTGATGATGTGGTCGAAGATGTTGTACAGGCTAACCTAGAATTACTGGCTCTCAAGGACAGCTGCCGGAACACACCGTTAGGTGCTTGGCGACAGATTTTCAACTTGAGGGTGGTAGCTAGCCAGGCGAGCATTCGCAAAGTGCCCTACCACCATGCTGTAACGACTGCCATCCTAAGACAACAACTGGGACCGACGGCTTAACGTGCCCTCCGAAGCACGGAAGCGCTCAGTAGTAATGTCACCAGCGGTCACCCATCCATCTCCAGACCGCGGCGGACGTTGCTTAACTTTGCAGATCGATTCAGAATGGTCAAGCAAACTTCGCTACGAGCGCTTCAATATAGCCTTGTCTTCTGCTCTGTATCTCAAGTTGCCATTTTCGTGGAATAGTTGACGAATCGGTTCTGAGTGTTTCCTAAGTTGCCTGCAGAGTTTGTGGAGTGAGGCCCAGTTCTGTGGATGGGGTCTCGTGTTTGTTGCCAGGTTTTTCTGAGCAGGCGTTTTTCTTTTATGAGCTCTCTTATATAGCGGGGGAGGGTGGGTAATCTCGATTCTCCTAAGAGGTTTTCTTTAATTGTGGCGGTATGTAGTGCCTTCTGTATGCATTGAGTGATCTCTTCTGCAAGACTGTCCACCGTTGGAATTGTGACAGGGCTTGAAGTTGAGGTCTCTCATGCGGTTTTCATAAACTTAGGCCAGTCGATTTTTCTAGGCTTTCGTGGAAGTTTGTGTATCGGTTGGTGGCAATATCCTGTTTCTTCAATATTTTGACTAATTAATTTGAGTAGGTTCTTACTTGTATGCAAGAAAATAAACATTTACCCTTTTAGTATATACAGCAGATTTATTTTTCAATTCCACCGTATAGTTAATAAAAATAATATCACGCCGGCTACGCCACGCCGCGCCGGGTACGTTTACCAGCACGCCGCCGCCGACTTTCATGACCGCGGCGCGGACCTCTAATTCTTACCTACAACTTTTTTTTATTAGCAATATATAGCAAACTGGACGTACAACGAAAAAGCATAAACATAACATAAACACGAATGTAGCAAGTTGAACGGCCCTCTATGAGCGAACACAGCCTGCATACGAATAATAATACACTCAATATAAGTAAAGTTAAAACAAATATTTGGAACAATAATCTGACAAACTTGTATAATAAATAAAATTTCGTGGAATACATACTTGTACAATAAATAACTTCCTTTATTATACACCTATAATTACTTGTTTCTTTTTTACACGACTGACAGTAAAAAGGAGTGTTATGTTTCAGTATGTAGGTATGTTTCTGAGTTTCTTTATTCCACCATTACTTCGAAACGGCTTAACCGATTTTAATGTATGAGATATTATTAGATTTATCTTAGCGCAAGTGACACAAAATACAATAAAACAAACTGGTCAACGAACACGCCATATAATGTGAAAAACATATTTTCTTCCAAACCCATCGTGTTGCGTATCAAAATGAAGGGCTTTAAATTACTATTCATAAATAAATATATATTGCTGTTTTAATTTCAATGAAACGATATAAATCTTAACGAAAATAAATAATTTGCAGTCGGGATTTATTTCAAATCAAATAAAATTTATTTACTTGTACTTGTTTTATCGTTTGGTTTTTTGGCGCACTGTACCAAATTCTAGTTTTGACGTCACAACATGGCGCAAGGCCGATCCTATTCTTATTTCGCATTGTACTATATTCACATGATATTCACAAACGAGCTGATCAATAATATATGAATATTCGCAATGGCAACACACATCTTTCCCGCCGAAAAGCAGGTAGACACTATTGTCAGTTCACAGTTCAGTTTTAAAATTGGTCGTGTAGTAGATCGTGCGATTTTCGAATATTCTTCTCCTTTATCGTTTTACGCCACACCGAGAATAAAAGAAAGTGCTCCGGATCCCTCGCTTAATTAAATAGAGCCATTCCGTGTGAAACATTACATATCCAGTAGGTATCACAGAATAAAAAGGCTATAGTCAATTTTTTTTTACAAACGAGTACTGAAAATTTTACTGCGTTGCTATTGACACACGTAATCAACATAAAGTCCGTTCCACACGAACTCTGTAGGTAGTTACATGTAGGTTCTCGTACATTCATTTCCTGTAAGTTGTATAAAATGTATTAAGTCTGAACTATATTGTTACAAGGAGTAGCTTAAGTGGATAGATAAAAATGGTGGTCATGTCTGAATCACGTGATGTTAGAGCAATTTAGTATTGACGTTTCTGCAGAAAGTTCATCAGAAGAATGATGATAATTTTTAAGATTAAAAGAATCGTAGTAGACTTATTTGATTTATATGTTCTAGTGCATAATATATACACTATTATAATACCTATTGTTTTATATCATAAACGCGAACAGAAAATCTTGTGACCAATATACTAAGATTTTTTTACCTGTAGATGCGTTGTATGCCCTCCATATTTACTAGACGAATTCTGGGTAATTACCAGAGTCACTATCAGTCTTGCACTTCCGAGCGTCCGGTGAATACATCGCCGCTAATCGTGTTTTTTAGGAATAATCTGTGGACAATATGCCTTCATTGTGTCTATAGACTCTGCACCAATTATACAAGCACTGTGAGAGATAAGAAAACTGTTTCATGTCACGCGTAATTATTGCTTTTATTGATGAAATAGAAAATATCCACATTTTGTTTTATCTAAGGAACTATTCTCTAAGAAATGGATGAGCGAGATATGTGTATCGTTTGGTGTGAGAGTGTGGAAGAGATCGCAGTGTAATGGTGATTGGAACGTCTCGTGGCGGTTCGGTGGTTACACGAATTGCTTATTTATCTCTTTCTTACAACAGATATGACGCATAATATTTGAACGTTCTTTCCTTGTCATTACAAACTGCATATACATGTGCGTAGGTATGTAGATAGGTAAATTCTAGTAAGCTTTTAGAGCAGTGGTGTTCGGATATAACTACTCTAATATTTCAACTCACTGTATACTAAATGCAAAATAAAATCTATACCTATTAAAAAAATAATAACGTAATTTTTTATATAGTACTATAGTCTATTCTTTTTAACAAACGAGTACTGAGTGTCTCCCGCACATTTCCAATATTGACAGAGTGAGATGGTTCATTGCCGTCATTGGTCAATGCCTTTGTTCTGGTTTTGAAATTGTTAAGGCCCGTTCATATTGCATACTTGTAAAATTTACTGCAGAAAAAAAAATGTTATTATTTTATGATTTAAACTTGCATACATATGGCATATTCGTAACAAAATTTTCTGTTCGCGTTTGTGATATATTTAAAACAATATTCTAATAGTATTTAATTATATTATGCACTAGAACATGTAAATCAAATAATTCTACTACTATTCTTGTAATCTTAAAAATAATCGTCATCCTTCTGATTATCTCTCGGCAGATACGTCAATTTTTTTTTTTTTTATGGCATAGGAGGGCAAACGAACATGCGGCTCACCTGATGGTAAGTGATCACCGTCGCCCACAGACATCCGCAACACCAGAGGTCTCGAGGATGCGTTGCCGGCCTTTAAGGAGGGAATATGCTCTCTTCTTGAAGGTTCCTAAGTCGTAACTGTTCGGAAATACTTCACCAGGCAGCTGGTTCCATAATATGGCAGTGCGTGGTAAAAAATGCCGTGAAAATCGCAAGGTTGTGGACTGCCAGACGTCGACATGAAATTGATGAAACATCATGCTTTGTCGGGAAGTCCGGTGGCGAAATTGAGCTGCAGGTAGTAAATCGAACAGTTCCTCAGATCACTCCCCGTGATATATACGGTAAAAGATGCAGAGTGATCCAACATCTCTACGCAAAGCCAAAGGGTCGAGCCGACCGGAGAGAACTTGATCGTCGACGATTCGAGTCGCTCTGCGTTGAATGCGGTCAAATGGAAGAAGCTGGTACTGAGGAGCTCACGCCCAGAGGTGAGAGCAGTACTCCATGTGAGGTCGAACCTGAGCCTTATAAAGTTGCAGGCGATGGGCCGACCTGAAGTACCGCCTCGCCTTTCCGAGCACACCAAGCTTCTTAGAGGCTAACTTAGCCTTATCTTCCAAGTGAGAGCGAAATTGAACGACGTTCGATATATCGACGCCAAGTACTCCGATGCTGGCTGAGGTAGCAAGGGGAGTGTCTTCAAAACGGAGGGATACGACAAAGGGGGATATCTTGGCGGTAAACGCACAAACTTGTGTCTTCTTGGGGTTAAATTGGACTAAGTTCAATTGGCCCCATTTCGAAACATTTGACAACATGGTCTCGACTGAAGACACAAGTTTGTTCCGACTCTCGACAACGTTTTCCCGAGAAATTTTAGCGCGGCCGGTGTATGAGGCATCTCCGGTACTGTCATCCGCATAACAATGAATATCGCTGAGTTGCAGCATGTCATTGATGTGCAAGAGAAACAGAGTCGGAGATAGCATACAGCCTTGCGGAACGCCAGCATTAATCGGCTTTAAGTCGGAGCATGCACCGTCGACAACGACCTTAATGCTCCGATCTGCCAAAAAACTGGAGATCCATTCGCACAATTTCTCGGGAAGCCCATAGGAAGGAAGCTTCGATAGAAGCGCTTTATGCCACACCCGATCAAAGGCCTTCGCTATGTCCAAACTAGCTGCCAACGCCTCACCCTTGGAATCCACCACCTCCGCCCATCGGTGCGTAAGATATACTAAAAGATCACCAGCTGAGCGACCACGACGAAAACCGTACTGGCGATCGCTAATCAGCTGGTGCTCCTCTAGATACTGCAGGAGCTGGTTGTTGATAAAAGATTCCATTATCTTGGAGAACAGAGACGTTATGGCTATAGGGCGGTAATTGCACGGATCTGAGCGGTCACCTTTTTTAGGGATCGGGTGCAGCAAAGCCGTCTTTCATGTTTTCGGGACAACGCCTGATGAGTAGCAGAGCCGGAAAAGACGCGTTAGAACCGGTGTCAACTCTGGAGCACAAGTCCGCGGCACTATCGGAGGGATGCCATCTGGCCCACTCGACATGAATGTCCGAGGAGAACA
Source organism: Plagodis dolabraria (assembly GCA_963854805.1). Taxonomy (NCBI): domain Eukaryota; kingdom Metazoa; phylum Arthropoda; class Insecta; order Lepidoptera; family Geometridae; genus Plagodis; species Plagodis dolabraria. The sequence continues at coordinate 896,727 of OY978452.1, read as the reverse complement.
GTGCTATACGTGCTGCACATTGCCAGAAAATTATATCCGGCATCGAGGTATCACACCGTTGTATAGTCGGTGGTGAGTTCCCTTGGTCATCCAAAGTCGAGTTAGACGCAAAGAGAGAGCCCAGAAGATCGGCCTTCTCCTTTGCGGTGTGGGCCAGTGTGTCATTCTCTCTGTGCAGGGGCGGTAGGGATGACTGACAAAAATTCCCCTGGACAGCCCTGGCAAGAGACCAGAACGCACGTGTTCCCGAAGGAAGGCGGGCTAATCTTTCGCCAATTCTGCCGATATGCTCCGACTTCGCTCTTGCGATTACTCTTTTGAAGGACCTGGAGGCAAAGTTATATTTCTTTTTGAGATCGCTGGTATTTAAATCCTTAGATGCCACTGAATCGGCCCAAGCTTGGTAACGCTCTCGTTTATGGCCAGAGGCCATTTTACAAGAGTGACCAAACCAGGGCTGTGACCTGCCACCGATGGGCACTGTAGAATATGGAATAAAGAGTTCCATACCCTGAAGCACTACATCAGCAACATAGTCAGCAGTGACATCTGGATCATCCGGCAAACTTGCCCCTATGGGTAGGATGCAAAAAAGGACCGCATCCCTTCCCAATCTGCTGACCTATAGTGCCACACTCGACGACAACCTACAAAACGGGGTCGAGTTGGGCGTGTAACTGGCACTGAACTCCGGATCAGGCAGTGGTCCGACGATCCGAGGGGAGCGTTAACGGATACTGTGTAGTTGTCCGGGTGAGAGGTCAGCAGAAGGTCCAACAGGGAAGGTGTATGATCATCCACATCTGGGATTCGCGAGGTGACCAGTTGTGTCAGATCATACGCTAAAGCGAAGTCGTGAACAGATCTCCCCGCATGATCGGTGGTGCGCGAACCGAGCCATTCGGCGTGGTGGGCGTTGAAATCGCCAAGTATCACGATCTCTGCGGTGGGGATCTGCTCAAGCACGGAATCTGTAGCCATCTGTAGGTGCTCCACGAATTGATCTATTTCGGCATTACCGTTGATATGGGACCTATAAAGGCACGCGTAGATACGCGTAGATCCGCGGTCATCGCAATCTACGCGCAACCAAATGTCAGATAGGCCCCGTCCTTCAAGGCTGCTGAGACGACGAGCACAGATATCCTCTCTGACGTAAAGACACACCCCCGCCCGCGGCAAAAAGGAATGTTCCAGTTTGTACCCAGGGTATGTGAGGAATGAAGTGTCTGCCGGAGAGCATATCTGTGTTTCGGTCAAAAAGAGCAAGGCCGGCTTAGCAGTCTCCAGATGGTAGTGAACATCGTTCAAGTTTGAACGGAGACCCCGTATGTTGCAAAAGTCCACGGCTAGCGTGGTGTGGGGTGACTTAAGCCTCCTGCTTCGTTTACCTCGCGCAGCAGAAATAGGGTTGAGCACGGTTTTGCCCCCTCCAGAATACGCAGGGCAGCCCGAGCATCCACCTTCAGGTTCAGGTCCTGGAGGTGAATGCTCGGAGAGGGATTCTCCAGCGATTTCACGGCTGGTACTCTCCTGGAGTAATGTCTCTTGAAACTGTGCCGCCATATTCCTTTTGGGGGGATCGGGCCTCCGGGTCTCCCACAAATCGATCGAAACGCAATGGCAAAGCCACTACTTCACGTCGATATCATGTGGGAGAATGGTACTGCCCCGGTCGTGCCGGCCCATTCAGCTGTAACCCGTAGAGCTACAGCGTGGCACTACCACTAGAAATTGCTCTAACATATTTTGTACATGATTGTCGACTTCGTACATTTTTGTTTCTATCTTGGTTATCACATGATTGAGACATGACCACCATTTTTATCTATCCACTTTTAGCTACTTATTCCTTTTAACAAAAGAGTTCAGACTTCATAAATTTTATAAATTTTGTTATTTCCTGCCATTCCCTTAAAACCAAACGAGTTCAATTGGATTGAACTCGTTTGGTTTTACATAATTATTAAAACAAAAAACATATTGGATTGAATAAAATAAAATGTAAATTAAAAATAATGAAAATATCGATATTTAAACAACAATTGAACTTTTCCTTACACTATCAATCTTCTCACAGTACCTCAAACATGCATCACATACTTTCATCCATCTATCAGCGAATATGTGGGGCTGATGCCAGAAGTCCATTCAATATATTAAAGCTCGAGAGGCGAGTTAGAGTGCTACTAACCGACTATAGCAATTGGCTGCAAGTACCTTCATATGTTCATGAAAGTTTAGTCGCGTATCGAACGTAATGCCTAGGTCCTTAATGGTGTTGACTCTGACTATCGGTTCCGTACCCAATAAGTACTGCATTTGTAAAGGATCGTGTGCGCGACTAAAAGCTAGTAAAAGTAAAAGTAGTTGGTTGGTAGGTTGAAATGAAGGCAAGAGCATAGGGACTGCATTGCATTTGGCTGCAAAAATAACAACAAACGTCTGAAGGACATCGAAATGTAAAGAAATGTACCTACCTATAGGTTTCTAATGTCAATTCACATATATACTCGTACCTACCTTGGTAGTGCCAGTTGTGTTTTATTGGGGGCAATAAGGTTAAAGCGATCGTAGCGAAGTTTGCTTAGCCGTCCTAACTGATCAGCTAAGTTAAGCAACGTCCGCCGCGGTAATGACTTGGATGGGTGACCGCTAGTGACATTACTACAGAGCGCTTCTGTGCTTCGGAGGGCACGTTAAGCCATCGGTCCCGGTTGTTGTCTTATGATGGCATTCGTGACAGCATGGTGGTAGGGCATTTTGTAAATGCCCGCCTTGTTAGCTACCATCCTCAAGTATAAAATTTGTCGTCAAGCACGTTACGGTATGTTTAGGCAGCTGTCGTTAAGTACCAGTACCTAATTCTAATGTACCATGAACATATCATCATCACTTACCATCAGGTGAATTAGTGAAATGAAATTCTCGTGAGTTTCACACATATTTAAATATTATAAATAAAACCGGCAAAAACACTCACGTTGGGGATCGAATACGTCGACCCCCAACGTCCCGACGGGCACCGTGCCCGTCGGGAGCTCGCAGACGCAGCTGTGCACTCGCCCTGATGATGAGTATCTGATATACTCGAAACCCGGGTCGACGTATTCGATCCCCAACGTGAGTGTTTTTGCCGGTTTTATTTATAATATTTAAATAGGTGAATTAGTGTTCGAAGCCTATCAGCTATAAATGAATAAGAAGTGAATCCAGATCAAATAACCTTGTACCGAAACAGATCAAACAAACATTACATATTATGCCTTTTAGATATAGGTACATATCTAGTAAAATAGTATTTTGCTAATAATAGGTACCTTATGTTTGAAATGTATTTAATTGCTTTAATAGTTATAGGTACACTAACATAGCTGTAATAGCATTTGAAAACAAGATCATAACCCACGTACCGCGTCAGAAGAGATGAGAAGCACGCGATAGAAAGAGAGGCGCCTTGTAGGTACTGAGCGGTGTGCGATCTGAATTGTTGTTTATTGCGTCGTAGCAGAGTTGCTTATTTGTTTATAACCCTGCGATATTTATTTTTATTTATTTATTAAGGTTTTCCAACAGAGTTAACACTAAACAAGCATTTCATACAGAGTTCAATAGACAATTTATAGCGAAAGTTCAATTACAGCAAAACACATCATGCCTGACACAAAAATGGCTTTTAAGTGGAATGAGTTTACAACAAAAATTGCGCAAAACCATCATAAGATGACGAATCACTGATGATGCTTCAACACATAATATCGAGGGTGTAGGGTTAAAACCCAATAAGTCGAAAATTTTTGGAAAATCACTTTTAAAGCTCACTACATGTGATTTTTTGTCCTCTTTTAGGTGGTTTATTAAAATAAACCGTTTAAAGAATCTATAACAGAAATTGACCCACAAAATAACCCAATAAGTGCAAAAAAATTAAATTGTTTTAGTTTAAAATACTATAAAGCGACTTATGGGTAAAAATTTTATTTTTTGTAAGTGTCAAAACCCAATAATGTACACTTATTGGATTTTATCACAAAAATATTTTCATAATAAAAAATGCATGCTCTTGTGATAAAATCACATAACAACACTTATTGGGTTTTAACAAATACAAATATTCCTAACATGCAAATTATTTGTTCCGGTTAAAATCAGCTAGCAATAACTATCGGGCTTTTATACTACCCTGACACCCTGACCATGATATTTAAAATTCATCTTATCTCGATGATAAATAGATAGAGATATGCGAAAGAAGAATGAAGCGAAAAGATGTTTAATTTTACTGTCGTGATGCTATAACAATTACATTATACATATTTTTTACTTTCTGGTACCTAGAGATCCTAAGTAGATTTTTTGAATATTTTTATGTTTGCAATAACGCATGCTCTGCGGATTACGTTACAAATCTCCATCCCAATACGATGGTTAAAGAACGATAGGAAAATTTTAGTTATGACTGATTGTCATGTTAGCTCAATTGGATTAGAGCATACCCCGGCTAAAGTGGTGGATGCACGCGGGTTCAAATCCCGCACATGACTTAATTTTTTGTCTATTACCCACTAAGACTTGTTTTGGGTCTTTGTACGCGTAAATTGGGGAAAAATAAGCCTAGCGTAAATAAGCCTAGCGTCAATAAGCTTCCTGAAAAAGTTTTTTGTTTATTTGGGAGTGATTATTCAGGTGAGGATCCTAAGTATGTTCCAGAATTTGATATGATTCTGGAAAAGGTTTGGAAATCAGTTAAGCCTTTAAAATGACGTAAAAGAGCTCTCAAACATCAGAGTGGAAGAAAAAAAAATGTTGGGCAAGAAGAGCGGAATGACTGTTATGACACTAAAGGGGTATTAGACCAGAAAGAGTTCCCAAGCCTGTAATGTGTAATAAATTCATTTACTACTGCACTGAAAAGTTCAATAAAAATTACAAAAAAAACTATGAAAAAGTCTAAGTTTAGCAAAAGTTTGTCTTGGTGACGTTGTACATAAGCTTGGATGTAATCTGTCACTAAAACAAATTCATTGGAGTTTACGCAATAGATGATCAACGTGAGAAAAAAGAACCGCCACGTAAATCAGAGATAAGGCAACCAAAAAGTAGAAATTAAACTCTTTTTTTTATATGTAAATAAAAGAGTTTAAATTTCATGACATGTTGGATTTAAAAAAAAATTAAGCACGCTTGTGATGAAAAATAGAATCAGCGACTACGAGTGACCACCTGTACTGGTTTAATATGAAAATAATAATCTATGTCAAAGGAGAGCTGAAAATATACTTTACGAGATGAGCGAGATTTTTCGATACAGTGACGTCTCCCGAGCTTAAAACACCCCTAAAACACGAAGATTGTTGACTCCTTCAGTAAAGAACTAGTGGCCAGAAGAAATTGAAATAATGAATTCACAACAGCTATGCGCATTACAAAGAAAAAGGATCTAGAGATGATTTACAGCAAACAAATAATACCGGAAGAACTTCACGGCTGGATCCGGGGGATGAAAACGGGTGAAAATTGTGAGACAGATGATTAATCCTCATGCTTGTAGTTATGGTTTAGGTTAGATTTTAGAATAGAAGTTTTCATCTTTATAGAATCAAACATGTAAGAAACTAATATGTGTATTTTACTTAATGTTAAAACCCAATAAGTCGGCCCTCCAATTTTGTTATTTCAAGTTTATGTAAAATCTGAATACAAAACAATGGTAACGATGTATAATGAATAATCTTAAATATATTATCTTACTTTTTATCTACGTATCAGCGACGAATATGTGTAAAAAAAAAGTATTTTTCGAGTTCAACACGTAACTTTTCATTCCACCTCAGCGAGGAAATGACTTAATGCAAAAAACATTTAGGTAAAGCTCATTTGCGCATTATTAACAGTTTCAGTCAATTCTGTTAGCGGCAAACAAACTTCAAGTTTGTTTAAACTATTTTCAAGTTTCTTGTTTTTAATATAAGGTTTAACAATGACGTGAAAAAATGCCGCGTAAAGAACCGCGTACAAAGCAAATTGAAAAAAGAACACCAAAAAGGTTCCGAGTCTGAGTTTTTAACAAATTAAAAAAAAGTTTGATGATATATTCGGCACCATAGAGGTATCAGTAAATAGGTTTAATGTTTTTTTTAATTCACAAACTTAGTGCACACGATGTTCTAAATTCAATTTACTTTATCCTCTAGAGAATAAAAACGGCTTTTCCACTTAGATATTGAAGATTAAAAATACTCTTTCCGAGATGGTGGGATGAAAACAAATTTAACATGCTAAGGAGATTTAGTGCTCCTTATATATTTTTTTTATATTAAAACATACAATTTTTAAAGCTGAGCAGAGAACAATTTAATATGTCAATCTGCTCAGCTTTAAAAAGGGTATTGTGCTCTCGACAGACTCTGTCGAGAACACATTGGACTCTGTCCAACATTTAATTTGTTCCATATGTCTTAGGAGCAAATAGTTTAAAATTCACAATTCTAGCCCCCATACGGGGAACTGTAACGGGTTCTGGACAATCTATTAGATCATACAAAATTTTGTATAACAGAACCTGGTCCGTTATCCAACGCCGGTCTTCTAAGGTCAACATGTTGAAATGAGCCAGACGCTTTGAATATGAGTTTAACTGAGATATTTTTCTTTGATGTACAGTCAAAAAGAAAAGAAATCGCTTCTGAATTCTTTCTATTCTATAAATATGACAGTGATATGACGGGCTCCAAACATTTGAACTATATGCTTTGTGATTGTGCAGCTAATGTAGCGGAATTTACTGAGTGTCTTGGAGAAATTAGCGCAATAATAGAAAGTGCGGAGTCAGAGTATGTTTATATGCTTGGGAATTTTAACGCTCATCCCGACAGACGTTTCGGTAAGCAGCTTTTTGACTTTTGTGGTGATCAAGACTGGGTATGTGTCGATTATGAAAGATTGGGACCCTTGTCAGATACCTTTACATATGTGTGTGACGTAAGCGGCTGTAGGAGTTGGCTAGACCATTGCTTAGTGACTAGGGTGGCATTGAAGACGGTCACGGATATCAGCGTCAATAACAATGTGTTCTGGTCTGATCACTTTCCACTTGTAGTCAAGTATAATATTAGAATAATAGAACCTAAAATAGCTGTCAAAACCAATATATGTAGTAAAGTCAAGTGGGAACAACGTGACACCGCACAAATAAATAAATATCACAAAATATGTAATGCTTTTTTAAAGGGCGTTGACTTCCCCCGTGAATTAGAACATTGTTGTGATATAAGTTGTAATGATTATGACCAATAAAGAGGCAATAGACTCAGTTCGCGAGGAATTGATTACATTAGGTTTTAATGATGTGACAATAACTAAACTAAAAGGGTTAGTGCCAGATAGCAATTATTCCTGCACCCCACTCTTAATGCTGCTGCCTGCTGGATCCGATATTGTAAAGTTCAAGCTAATCAAACATCTCTGTAATTGTGCCATAACCATAGAGCGATTTAAGCCTAACAACAGATCAGGAACCCAATGTTACCGCTGTCAACGTTTCGGACATGCTTCAAATAATTGCAACCTTCCAAGTCGCTGCGTGAAGTGCATTGGGTCCCATAGTACAAAAGAATGCCCTAAAAAAGAACGCAAAAATCCAGCTCAATGCTGTAATTGTAATGAACCTCATCCAGCCAACTATCGTCAATGTCCTGTAAGATTGAGTTACCTCCTACGCCTTCAACAAAAGAAGGAGCTGCTTAAACAACCCAACAATAAGCCTATAATTGGAACAAAATCAGTGCCGTTACATCAAACTCCTGAAGGTACTTGGGCCAGCGTGACATCCTCGTCGAAACCCCCAGCGAACAACCCCAAACCCAACATAAGCGTCCATGTAGACTCGGCTACTGATGAAATGTTGGAAATTTTGAATGTAATAAACTCCATAAAATCAAAATTCACCACATGTACTAATATGATGGACAAGGTCATTCTTGTTTTAACCCAACTAGGCCAATATGTATAATACGATCACAGAACTAAAACTATTATACTGGAATGCGGATGGCATTCGCACAAAAGTTTCTGAACTTACAAATCTTGCGATTAGCGACTTACATTCAGACATAATAGCCATCAGTGAAACAAAAGTAAGTAATCGGGTACCATTGTATATACCTGGATATTCCTGTTATCGTCAAGATGGATGGAAAGTTCGCGGTCAAGGGGTTGCTATTTTGGTCAAAACCGATATCGCCCATTCGCAGGTAACTTCACCCAACATGGAACACATGGAAGCAATAGGAATAGAAATCAGAATATCAGCTCAAAATGTTATTATTTTCTCGGTTTACCAATCTCCAAATCTAGCGTTATTACAAAGTGACATAGATTTATTATTGGGTATGGGATCAAGCGTAGTATTAGCAGGTGATTTTAATGTACGCCACCATCACTGGGGATGGAACAGATCTATAAACCGCCACGGAAAGACGTTATTTGACCACATGTCATCTAATGAATATTCTATTCATGCGCCATCAGACCCTACTCTGGTGCACTACCAAACGGAACATATACCTGGTACACCCGACATTGTGATAACGTCAAACTTTTGCTCAATTAATAGCATTACTACTGTGCCTGCTTTATCTTCAAATCACTATCCAGTTTTTGTAAAAATTGGTGGAATAGTAAAACGTGATAAACACAGTCATTTCACTTATAAAAACGCAGATTGGAATAAATATCGTTCATACTTAAATAAACATATATCTCTCTCAAGTAAACTATTAAACTCCATTGAAACGATTGATCAACAAGTCGAAATATTAACAAATTCACTTTTAAAAGCCAGGGATTATGCAGTGCCACAAGAACACTCAGATTTAAAACCAAGGCCCCTACCTAAATTTATTAAAAAATTAATTAAAATTAAAGATAACCTACGCAGTCGTGTCTACCGGACCATTAAATTAAGTGATCGTAAACTCCTTAAATCAAAAGTTAATAACTTGCAAGCACGAATCAAAATTGTTGTTCAAGCTTATAACGATAAATATTGGAATAAAAAAATGGTTAAAATTGACAACGATCATTCTGAATTCTGGCGTATAACTAAATCGTTAAAAAGACAGTCTTCAACTATTCCTCCACTTATGAAAACAGATAATTGCTTAACTACTTCAGTTGCGGAACAGTGTAATGAACTAGCTTCAGAGTTTAGTGAAAACATGAGATTGACTACTGATTGGTACGATAATGCAACTTGTCAGAGAGTATCTTCTTCTTTGGGCATTCTGAACTCAAATCTAAATATTGACAAACCATCATCTTTATTAACACGACCAATTGAAATTCGTAATCACATCAAATCACTTAAAAATCGTAAAGCTCCTGGTCCTGACAATGTAGATAATATTTTACTCAAAAATATGCCTCAGAAATGTTTGGTGCTCCTGACAAAAATTTTCAATTCCTGTTTAGTAATTAATTACTTTCCTATCATATGGAAAACTGCAAAAGTCATAGCGTTCCCCAAGCCTGGTAAAAATCATAAATTAGCCGTAAATTATCGCCCCATCAGTCTATTACCCACCATAAGCAAATTGTTTGAACGTGTTATCTACGACCGTCTATTATATTTTTTGGGAAAACGATTCATTAATGAACAATTTGGATTCCGTCGTTCTCACTCAACTATTCAACAACTAGCACGCGTTAGTGAACATGTAGCTCATAATTTAAATATGAAACAATCAACGGGGATGTTTCTCTTAGATATAGAAAAAGCATTTGATACCGTGTGGCACAGTGGTCTTTTACATAAGCTTTTATCATCGCATATACCCATTAATTTGGTAAAAATGGTACAATCATATTTAAATAAACGACAATTCAAAGTACACATAGGTAATGAGTCATCTGAACTGTTTTCGATTCCAGCTGGTGTACCCCAAGGTTCAGTATTAGGACCTCTTCTATTTCTGGCGTATCTCAATGACATTCCCAAACAACCTAGAACCCATCTGGTATGCTTTGCCGATGATACTGCATCATATTCATCTTCGAATGATGAACAGTTAATAATTAGTAGACTTCAGCTATCAATAAATTTATTATCTCATTATTTCAAGGTATGGAAATTAAAAATTAATGAATATAAAACAGAGGCTATAATGTTCTCAAGAAAGCGCGTACCACCTGATAAAACTTTATGTATTAATGACCACAATATTCCCTGGAGTAAATCTGTAAAATATTTAGGTATTCATCTTGACACAAAATTAAACTGGTCAACACACACTAGGTACATTCAATCTAAAGGACTTAAAGCATTTGGAGCATTGAGCCCGGTTTTAAATCGTAAAAGTAATTTAAGCGCTAAAACCAAACTAAAAATCTATTCCACCCTGATACGGCCCTGTATTTCTTATGCTAGCCCAGTTTGGAGTAGAACTTGTCAGAGTAATTACCAAAAGCTTCAAGTATTACAAAATAAAGCATTTAAAATAGCATATAATACTAAATTTCGGACAAATATTACTAAACTTCGCGATAAAATACAATTTCCAACATTAAAACAATTCATATTAGAACAAACTCGTAAATTTTATCTTTTTACAATAAAAATCATAATAATTCACTTATCAAGTCTATAGCTAAATCCCGATTAACAAATCTTGTATACGCCAAAACGTATAATCTATCGAGATCATACCGCTCACCCCATCACTACGTTTTAGAGGACGAAGATAGCGAGTGACGTGAGGCGAGGAGTACCAGTCGTAACTATTACGTTTTTATGGGCTGCTTTACCTACCGAGTACTAACCAAGTATCGACAGCGACACTCGCGATGCAAACGAGGGTACTTCTGCGTATGTTGCCCGGAATTGTTTGGAAAGAATTATCGTCATGATATTTATTTAAATAAATTTATGTTATACGCGGACCTTGTAGATAGGTAGGTATATACTTATGAATAGTGCAGTGCTACACTTAACCTACTATGTATTGTTAAATAGTAATAAGGTTCAATAGTTCTTATAGTGCATACCTACCTACCTACCTAAGTATTTTGTCTGGACGTGTATATTTTTGTTTGAGCTGATGTTGCTATAAATGTGTACTGGAACAAAGGACACATATGAATTCTTAAATCGTAAGGTATGTGAATATAATATTTTCGTAGAATATAATATTTTAAAAAATGTTTAACTTTACATAAATATAAATATCTATATATTTTGTTAAAAAGGCTTTTAAAAGGTGATGTTAACCTGCCAAGTCATTGTAAAATAGTTGAAATAAGTACTTGACAGTGTCTAGTAAGTATTGTAAACAATATTTTATGTTAAATAAAGATCTTATAAATAAAAAAAAAATGATTATGACCATAAGTTAGTTATTAACCGAATGTATGAAACAATAGTAGGGATTTTACAACATGCTTCATTTCAAAGCAACAACAAGGCGGTTATAAAGAGGTAAACTCATGTCGTGGGATGGAACAAGCACGTCAGGCATGCTCATGGGCAGGCACGACTTGCTTTTCAGGCGTGGGTACTTTATGGTAAACCGACTAGTGGTGATTATCATAAAAATATGATTGAAATGCGTAAAGTTTTCAAAAATAAGCTGAAATGGTGTCAAAATCACCAAAACCAAATAAAAAGTGATATAATGGCAACACACCATGCTTCTAAGGACTTCAAAAGCTTTTGGAAACATACTAAAAATTTTAGTACCGTAGAAAAACTTCCCGTGAGCATGAACGGCGTGTGTGCTCCTAAAGATATTGCAAATTTGTTTAGTAAGCAATTTCAGGTTAAACCTGTGTTATGTGGGCAACAGCTGATGTTAGGTACTGAATCGCGTAGTGCTTATCGACAACAAATTATTTTGGCGAAGGATGTGGAAGCGGTTATTAAAAACATGAAGAGGGGAAAATCCCCAGGGCACGATCAACTCAGTATAGAACATCTGCTGTATGCTGGAGACCATCTGCCGAGAGTGTTGGCCATGTTGTTTAATTTTTGCATCGGACATTCCTATTTACCTCAGGATTTAATGAAAACAATTGTTGTACCCATTATCAAAAATAGAACTGGTGATGCCTCAGACGCGTCCAATTACAGGCCAATTTCCCTGGCCACGGTTGTCGGTAAAGTTTTGGACAGCCTGCTCGACAGGCATCTTTGCAAGCACTTAGATTTACATGATGCGCAGTTTGGTTTTAGACCTAAGCTTTCCACTGAAACAGCAATCGCCTGTCTAAAGCATGCTGTCCATTACTACCCTAGCAGAAAACACCTGTATTTGCCTGTTTTTTGGACTTGTCGAGGGCATTTGACTTGGTGTCCTATGACATATTATGGCAAAAGCTTCTGGTTGATACTAATGTACTGAAAATATTGTACACATTTTAAAATTCTGGTATGAAAATCAGCAAAACAGTGTAAGATGGGCGGGCACATATTCAGATGAATATAGGTTGGAATGCGGGGTGAGGCAGGGGGGTATAACATCGCCGAAGCTATTTATCTTATATGTTAATAAGTTGATCGTAGAACTCAGCAGATCAGAAGTCGGATGCTCAATACATGGTGTAAGTGTTAACAACATAAGCTTCGCGGACGATATGGTTTTGCTGAGTCCTTCGATTAACGCTCTCAGGCGCCTTCTTCACATTTGTGAGACATATGCGGTGACTCATGGGCTCAGGTACAATGTTAAAAAGAGTGAGGTAATGCAGTTTAAGGCAGGTCTTAAAAGCTATTCAGTTATGCCAGTAATGCTCGACGAAACTCCTCTAAATTGGGTAAAGCATTTCAAGTACCTGGGCCACTGGGTCACCGAGGACATGTCAGACGATATGGACATGGAGCGAGAACGTAGGGCATTGTCAGTGAGGTGTAATATGTTGGCTCGCAGATTTGCACGATGTACAGGCTCAGTAAAAGTCACATTGTTTAAGGCGTACTGTACATTTTTTTATACATGCAGTCTGTGGGCCAATTATACACTAAAATCCTACAATGCCTTACGTATTCAATACAACAACGGTTTCAGAATGCTGTTGAGGTACCGAGGTTCTGCAGTGCATCAGGGATGTTTGCAGATGCGCACATTGACGACTTTCACGCCATTATGCGCAAAAGAATTGCGTCCCTGATGTGCCGCTTGCGCGGGAGCACTAACCGCCTTCTAACTGTTGTAGCAGAAGATGTGTACTCATGTTACATGAGACACTAGATGGGTGTGCTCAGCCCGGTTTCCCACCTAGTGACGAAATAACTTTGTTATCGTCACTATTACTGTTCTACTAACAAATTTTTAATTTAATTTTATGTATGTAACAATTAATATGGATGCTAAATGTCTGAAATAAAAATATTTTGATTTGATTTGATTTGATTATAATCTAGAATGCTACGAACTAATGTATTGTAAACTACTTTTAAAGCGAGTATACTTTTGAACTGCTTACAGTTACGCCAAATAAATCCTAACATTTTATAAGATCTGCAAATAATATTATCGATATGGGGAATAAATGTAAATTTTCTGTCCAAGACAACATCTAAGTCTCTTATGGATTCTATTTCTTTTAGCTTAGATAACCCCAAAGTGTATTCAGTTGGAATACACAAAATCTTTTTAGTAAATTTAATATGTTTACATTTTTCTGTGTTTAAAGGAAGTTTGTTAACTATAGACCAATTGAGAATGCAATCGAGATCATGCTGAAGTAATTTAGAATCATTAATGTTGTTAATCGTTTTAAACAATTTCAAGTCGTCTGCAAAATTTTGCATATCTTACCTTTGATGCTATATCGTTAATAAAAAACAAGACAGGACCAAGATGTGATCCCTGGGGAACACCACTATAAGCTACATATGCTTGAGACTCAAAACCGCAAACTACCACTTTCTGAGATCGACCGGACAAATACAAAGAAAACCATCTTAAGATTTGGCCATGGACCCCCAATGCATACAACTTGTAAATTAGCAATTGATGGTCAACTCGATCAAAAGCCTTACTTATGTCAGTATAGACAGCGTCAACCTGCTGGCCATCATCAACAGCTTCAGATAAGTCAGAGACATAGCATACCAAGTTAGATACAGTTGATTTTCTACTGCGAAACCCGTGTTGTTCCGGAATTAGTAAATGATTTAGATGATTTGTAAGCAAGGGACATATCAAAGATTCGAATATTTTACCCAAAAAACACAAAAGTGAAATTGGACGATAGTTTGCTACAAGATTAGCTTTACCACCTTTAGGAATAGGAACAACAATAGCTGTCTTCCATATAGAAGGAAAAACACCTGAATTTAGAGATCGATTGTAAATTATACTAAGTGGTTTTGGCAGACTATCTGAACAATTAATTAAAAAAACAGCTGGTAGTCTATCCGCACCGGAGGATAAGGTCATTTTTAACTTTTTAATAGCTTTTGAAATTGCAAAAGGAGTAACTATGATATTATTTAAAGTATTACATATTGTATCAAAAATATAATCATTATTAGCAAGACTGCAACTAGATGAGGTGGAAACATTTTTATTAAATACTGAAGAAAAGTGAGCTGCAAAAGCATTGCAAATAGTGGTCTGACAATTAAAGGTTTCGTCTTTTAAAATCATTTCGTTAGGAATGGTTTCCACAGTTTTCGTTTATTTCGAATATATGACCAGAATGCTTTCATATTGTTCTTAGATATAGAAATCTCTAGCGAGGACTAATAGGTATCATAGCGCACTTGAATTAAATTGTGACATCTAGTTCTAGCGGCAATAAAGTCTTGTTCATCAAGGGGATTCTTGAATTTCTTATAATTGATACGATATTTGTCTTTTTCTTTTAATAATTTTATTAATTTTTAAGAGTACCATACCGGATGGGTACTAGATATTTTTTTGGATTTAGGTACAATTTTTTTTATTAAATTACTCAATAAAGAGATGGGTACTAGATATTTTTTTGGATTTAGGTACAATTTTTTTTATTAACTCACTCAATAAGGAATAGTAATGAAATTTAATGATCAACCATAGCATCAATGGAATCAAATGAATCTAAAATGTCATCCCATTTGATTTTATTTAACTCAGAATTATTTTTTGTATAGTCAGCGTAAAAGAAGTTTTGCTGTACTGATGGTTTCTTAGACAAGTATTTTATCTCATTACAAAATAAATTGATTAGAAGCGGAGGGTGATATGGGTCAAATTTTGATAAGGGGACGGTAGCCTGACTAAGTTTTAAATCGACGTTGTTACAAAATACAAGATCAAGGACCCCATTGTCTTTAATATAAATTATGTTATGCTGATGAAGGTTATTTAATGACATGAAGTCGGAAATTAAATTAGCCCAAACTAAACCAGAAGTAATTTTGTTTATACCAGCACCTGGTGAGTCATCGCCAGGGTTAGAAAATATCCAATCAATATTATTAGAAGCGTTAAAGTCTCCAATAACTAAGATGTCGTTAGAGCATATGGAAGTTAAACTTTCACTTAAAATATTCAGTTGAGATTCTAGCCTTTCACTTGTCATTGGCGGGGGAAGATACACAGCACACAAATAAATTTGTTTTTTTATTACCGTAGACTGAACTGTAACTGACACCCATAAGTCCTCCATAGGGCCTTCTAATTTACTTAAGCGCTTAGAGTGAAATGTTTTAGAAACTCCGATAAGGATTCCTCCTCCTGCCTGCTTCGTACTACTACTGCTACGATATCTTCGATAAATTCTATACGAATTATTAAGAACTTCAGCATCATATACACTATCATTTAGCCATGTTTCTGTTATTACAATGACGTCATATCCACAATTCATACTAGATAAATACAAGTTTTGTAACTTTCCACGAATGCTTCTAGCATTCTGATAATATATACTTAAGATACCCATTTTAATCAAATGAATGACATAACATCGTGAAATTATTAGCTATGACAGTAAATCTAGTCCTTAATATTACCTAGCATATCAGCATTTTTTACCCAAATAGCTGGCGAAGAGTCGTCTTTTCTCAGAAATATGCGGCCACGACGAACCCAGCAGTATTTGTATTGTTTGTCTTTCTTATAAATACGTGCTTGCACGTGAAGATGTCTGTTTGAAGGAGACAAGTGTTCCACAACAATAGATAGAGAGGCGCCTTGTACTCAGCGGTGTGCAATCTGAATTGTTGTTTATTGCGTCGTAGCAGAGTTGCTTATTTATTTAGAACCAAGCGATAGAAAGAGAGGCGCCTTGTACTCAGCGGTGTGCGATCTGAATTGTTGTTTATTGCGTCGTAGCAGAGTTGCTTATTTATTTAGAACCAAGCGATAGAAAGAGAGGCGCCTTGTACTCAGCGGTGTGCAATCTGAATTGTTGTTTATTGCGTCGTAGCAGAGTTGCTTATTTATTTAGAACCAAGCGATAGAAAGAGAGGCGCCTTGTACTCAGCGGCGTGCGATCTGAATTGTTGTTTATTGCGTCGTAGCAGAGTTGCTTATTTATTTAGAACCAAGCGATAGAAAGAGAGGCGCCTTGTACTCAGCGGTGTGCGATCTGAATTGTTGTTTATTGCGTCGTAGCAGAGTTGCTTATTTATTTAGAACCAATAGAAAGAGAGGCGCCTTGTACTCAGCGGTGTGCAATCTGAATTGTTGTTTATTGCGTCGTAGCAGAGTTGCTTATTTATTTAGAACCAAGCGATAGAAAGAGAGGCGCCTTGTACTCAGCGGTGTGCAATCTGAATTGTTGTTTATTGCGTCGTAGCAGAGTTGCTTATTTATTTAGAACCAAGCGATAGAAAGAGAGGCGCCTTGTACTCAGCGGTGTGCAATCTGAATTGTTGTTTATTGCGTCGTAGCAGAGTTGCTTATTTATTTAGAACCAAGCGATAGAAAGAGAGGCGCCTTGTACTCAGCGGTGTGCAATCTGAATTGTTGTTTATTGCGTCGTAGCAGAGTTGCTTATTTATTTAGAACCAAGCGATAGAAAGAGAGGCGCCTTGTACTCAGCGGTGTGCAATCTGAATTGTTGTTTATTGCGTCGTAGCAGAGTTGCTTATTTATTTAGAACCAAGCGATAGAAAGAGAGGCGCCTTGTACTCAGCGGCGTGCGATCTGAATTGTTGTTTATTGCGTCGTAGCAGAGTTGCTTATTTATTTAGAACCAAGCGATAGAAAGAGAGGCGCCTTGTACTCAGCGGCGTGCGATCTGAATTGTTGTTTATTGCGTCGTAGCAGAGTTGCTTATTTATTTAGAACCAAGCGATAGAAAGAGAGGCGCCTTGTACTCAGCGGTGTGCAATCTGAATTGTTGTTTATTGCGTCGTAGCAGAGTTGCTTATTTATTTAGAACCAAGCGATAGAAAGAGAGGCGCCTTGTACTCAGCGGTGTGCAATCTGAATTGTTGTTTATTGCGTCGTAGCAGAGTTGCTTATTTATTTAGAACCAAGCGATAGAAAGAGAGGCGCCTTGTACTCAGCGGTGTGCGATCTGAATTGTTGTTTATTGCGTCGTAGCAGAGTTGCTTATTTATTTAGAACCAAGCGATAGAAAGAGAGGCGCCTTGTACTCAGCGGTGTGCAATCTGAATTGTTGTTTATTGCGTCGTAGCAGAGTTGCTTATTTATTTAGAACCAAGCGATAGAAAGAGAGGCGCCTTGTACTCAGCGGTGTGCAATCTGAATTGTTGTTTATTGCGTCGTAGCAGAGTTGCTTATTTATTAAGAACCAAGCGATAGAAAGAGAGGCGCCTTGTACTCAGCGGTGTGCAATCTGAATTGTTGTTTATTGCGTCGTAGCAGAGTTGCTTATTTATTTAAAACCAAGCGATAGAAAGAGAGGCGCCTTGTACTCAGCGGTGTGCAATCTGAATTGTTGTTTATTGCGTCGTAGCAGAGTTGCTTATTTATTTAGAACCAAGCGATAGAAAGAGAGGCGCCTTGTACTCAGCGGTGTGCGATCTGAATTGTTGTTTATTGCGTCGTAGCAGAGTTGCTTATTTATTTAGAACCAAGCGATAGAAAGAGAGGCGCCTTGTACTCAGCGGTGTGCAATCTGAATTGTTGTTTATTGCGTCGTAGCAGAGTTGCTTATTTATTTAGAACCAAGCGATAGAAAGAGAGGCGCCTTGTACTCAGCGGTGTGCAATCTGAATTGTTGTTTATTGCGTCGTAGCAGAGTTGCTTATTTATTTAGAACCAAGCGATAGAAAGAGAGGCGCCTTGTACTCAGCGGTGTGCAATCTGAATTGTTGTTTATTGCGTCGTAGCAGAGTTGCTTATTTATTTAGAACCAAGCGATAGAAAGAGAGGCGCCTTGTACTCAGCGGTGTGCAATCTGAATTGTTGTTTATTGCGTCGTAGCAGAGTTGCTTATTTATTTAGAACCAAGCGATAGAAAGAGAGGCGCCTTGTACTCAGCGGTGTGCAATCTGAATTGTTGTTTATTGCGTCGTAGCAGAGTTGCTTATTTATTTAGAACCAAGCGATAGAAAGAGAGGCGCCTTGTACTCAGCGGAGTGCGATCTGAATTGTTGTTTATTGCGTCGTAGCAGAGTTGCTTATTTATTTAGAACCACGCGATAGACTCTTTCTATCGCGTGGTTAAACGTCTTAGCGGAGTGATCCTTCTGGTCATTTTTATTATGTGCTACAGTTCACTACAAAAACCGTACAATAATTATTAAATTGGAAACAAACCTCCGGGAACTTGTGATCAATCTTTTGGGTGAATAATTGTGATACAGAAGGTACCGATTGAAAAGTAATTAAATACATATTTGGATTTATATTTGCGCCGGTTTTTTTACCTGTTTCAATTTGATATATTTTGTTACTTTCTCATGTATTCGATAAACAAAAGTTAACTATACAATTGGTCTTGAACCCTATCGCGGAGCGTTTACTGTTCGTATTCGCGCGGACATGAATCTTGTTATGCGTGTCATCCGGAGATGACATGATGGATTTGTGAATGTGTGCGTGCGGCCCGTTCACCTTTTTGAATTTGAAGTCAGTCCGCGTACTCGTCCGGCTACTCGCGTTACGCGCAGGGCATGCTGCAATATTAGTTTTTACGTGCGGTCACGTATTAGTATAAAGGGATTCCAAACATACCTACTAGTAGTACAGTGATAAAGGCACTGTTTTGTGTGTTATTGTGTTTGTGTGTGGAGATAGATTAGAGTTATTTTGGGCGCCGGGCGTTCATCGGGAGGAAGGGAGCATCCCTACTTCATTGGCTACGTGCTTCAACATCAGGAGTCAGGGAGGTTTATCGGAATCGAATTCCTTTTCGGTAGTGGACTGCAGTCACATTAAGATAGGTGTTTCCACATAAGCCCCCTTCGACAGAGCGACTAGCGAGCCGCTAAGGGGTAAGTTCCCGCCATTTTGGTTGCACGCGGTCATATATGTATCTTCCTGTGACATTCTAGGAACCCAGTCGAATACGCCACGACACAGTTGTAAAGTGTGGGACTACGGGGATCGAAAAGGGCTCCTGCGCATACAATATACCTACGTATATTGGATAAATGACTAAGTGTATTTTAGATTTTAAAATATTGTGTTATTCAGACAGCTTGAATAATAATTAATGTTTAAATTTTTTACTTCTATTTTCTGTTTGTGATTTAGGTTTTTTATTCTCCTATTTAAAAAAAATCCTATTTAGGTTCAGTTTCTGGGACAAACCACCAATTCGTCTGAATTCCGTTCAGTCGGTTCTCTTTACTGCTACATATAGATAGTTGACAGAAGAAAAACATATAGATTTGTTTTTCTTCTGTCAACCAAAGAGAGTAGAGTCGTTACGTCTGTCAACACTATATTTGTGTGAATCATGTGCGCTGAGTAGTTTGAAATGTTTGTGAATAAATGGTGATATCGGTGGAGCTTAGTGGTACCGGAAGTAGCAGCGGCGGTAGTGTACGTGAGAGAAGGATGCGGCCGCGGCGAGGCGCGCTGCTGGCAGCGCTGGCGCTGGCACTGGCACTGGCTGCGCTGCCCGCGCCCGCCTCTGGTAGGTACTTCCCACATCGGGGGATTACACTCTGTGTGCAGGCTGCACTGCGCCACGGTAATGTTATCTATACAGTATTTTAACTCGGCTCTGTCTTTGAAATAACTACCTACAACCGCGCTGTACGTAAACATGCGTTAGGGCTGCCCGCTTCCAGCATTATTACATTTGCCTACTTTATGTTTCTATTTAGTTTTGTGAATGTAAATATACTTTTTTTTTATATAAACAAATGAAATAGGTACTTTGTGAATTGAAAAGGAAGTGTTCACTAAAAATGCGTGTAGGAAGATTAAATTAAAAAACTCTGTTTGTTTGAATAAAAAAACGATCTGTAAAATTTGCGACCGAAAAATATTTGTGAAACATACGAAATGCTTTATTTACAAAATTTTAAAGTGTTAAAAATCCGCATTATAATAACTACCTATATACTGTCATTATAACTTGCTTATAGTGAGACTAGGTAGTAATACTTAATTTTTTTAAATAATTGAGACATTTTTTTCGGGGATAAAAGGAAATACTTGCCCATTAAAAATACACTAATGTGTACCGTCAACTATATGTAGAGCTTTCAGTTTCCAGGTAATCTAAAAAGTTATCTCTGGATGCGTTTTTGACGAATTCATGTACCTAACCAAAAACAGCACAATACCTCTTACTCGTCATATATAATATGTAAATATCTACCTACTTGATTTTTTGGTGAAAAAATCGATCGGTTTATGGTCAATAAAACAACAAACCATTCGCACGTCTCTGCGGCACAGTCGCGACACTCGAGGTCGAGACTCTGCGTGCCGAGCGCAGGCTGAGTTCGAGGCGCGCAGTAAATAATAGGTATTTATCTATTATTTAATTGATGTAACTGTTTGTACTTAGGTACCCACCAATAGAAAAACTTGCTTTTGAATAACACACTAGTTCAACATTATTTTGGTACCTACGTTGTTGGCTGTAGGAGGAGCGAAATGAGATTATGTGCCGCGCTAGACGTGGGGTGTTGGGCTAAAATGTCCCTCCCCCATCTCCCCTCCACCCGTGGGTGTCGTAAGAGCCGACTAAGGGTAACTCACTAAGAGCTGGGTAGCAGCGCTTTCTGAAGAACTGATATCTCACACTGCAATCCCCAAGACGCCTGCCAAGCGTGGCGATTATGGCAAATCTACAACATTAGACACCATATTATAAGTAACCTTTTTTTTAGTTTTAACGATGGGTACGGAACTCTTCGTGCGCGAGTCCGAATCGCACTTGGCGGTTGTTTAAGTGGCAACAGAAACACATCATCTGTCATGTGTTTCTGTTGATGAACATTTCAATTGTCTATCACAGTTCATGAAACACGGACCTGGGGACAGACAGACAGACGGACAGGAGAGTCAATCTTAGTAATAGAGTCCCATTTTTACCCTTTGGGTACGGAACCCTAAAATTACTTTTGTTGAAAATGGTACTAGTATTATTAACGTTACATTGTGGCCGCAACCCCAAAACCCCTAATTAATTATGTAAGAATGATTCACCCCAGGCGTTTTACGAGTGCGAGGACAATGTGGCTCCAAATTTACACTTGATCTTTACTTCCAACCGATCCAACCACGTGGAATAAGCAGCTTTTAAGTGCGATGGGTATTTACTGTAGGTAATAATTGTAAAAAGAAAATGCCCGTATGAAAAAAATGGTATTTACTGTTACAAGTTTTTGCCATTTTTATGAAGCGCTCGTAGAGAAGTTTACTTAGCTATTCTGAACCGATCAGAGCTAAGCAACGTCCGCCGCGGTCATGATTTGGATGGGTGACCGCTGCGCTGGTCACATTACTACTGAGCGCTTAGGTATAGCAGGGTGGTAAACTGATGGTAACGTTGTAAAATAGGTACCTACGTCTTGTAGCCCAATAATTAGCCTAAGTATACCTATAGGTCCGACTTCCACAAGTTATTTCTTACACAGTAATGCCTGTACAGGCGAGAAAATACTAGTCGAAGGCTAGCCTTAAGCTATATACAAGAAAGATAATGCATGTTTTGTTAACAATTAAATAGTCTTATTCCAATATCCTTTTTGAATAATTCATGCAAAGATCAAACAAATCATATTATGAGGATAACACGCCATGTGAGTATGGATAATACGAGTATTATGCTAGTTACAGATACGCGGGAAGTGTACGTACCTATCTACGACGTTTTAGTTATAAGAAATCCACTAACCAAGTTTTTAGTTTTAGTATTGAGTATAACATTGAAATGCTCTTTCACTAGTATGCGAGTATGTTATTATTTTAATATATTTTAGTACCTACGTTATAGTTTTTGTAAAATAATAAAGCTTTTATTTATTCCTTATAAGTACTGAATTTTAAACAGAGTTTTATATATGTTAGTTTTGTTGTAAATTTTATTCTTATACCTATGTTATTCTATATTATTATTAGTATATGGACCGCTTGTAGCGGTAAAAGCCTCCTCCAATTGCTTCCACTCATTTCTCTGGCTGGCTGTTCTTGACCAGTTTTCCAGCGACCTTCACAATGTCATTGCACCATCTTTGGAATGGTCGTCCTCATCTGCGTTTGTCTCTTGGGGAACCAGTTTGTTGCGATCTGTGCCCATATATCAGCTACTAGACGTTGTATTTGACCTGACCATTTCCACTTAAGTTTTAAAATTTCTTTTATAATATCTTTAGCTTTTGTTTGTGATCTTATTGTTGAATTTTTTACTCGATCTCGTAATTTGAGGTTCATATCCTTTCTATGCCTCTTTGGCAGATCCTTATTTTTTCCGTTTGTTTCTTAGTTAGTGGCCATGTCTGACAGGCGTAGGTAGGTAAGACATGGTGTCAAGCATATGTTCATTGCTTTTGTTTTTAATTTAACTGGGAGTGTTACCTTGAAAATGTCCTTCATAGCCCAGTATCTGTTCCAAGTACTTTTTATTCTTCTGTTAATCTCTTTCTCTGTACAGTTTTGGCAGTGCCGGTTTTAGCACTACCAACGCCCTGGGCGAAATTATTACTGCGCCCCCAGCGAGATTGAGTGTGACATATAGCCACTCAAATTCATGAAAAAAAGTTAAGAAATAGAATTTCACAAAACTCTTTTATTTAGAAGAAACCAAAGTCCATTTTTCCACAATTTCATTTTCGATTCACAAAATTGCTAAGTGTCCATACATTTAGATACGCGATCTTTAATAAAACTTAAAATAACGAGAGAACGACATTCTGATCAGGTAAAGCAGATTTCAGACTTATGACTTCATCACGGCATACCTACAACATCTATATCTGATTTAGAGTCGACGGTTAATTTCAATTGAAGTTCACTACAGTTTGCGAAGGTCTGGTTTTTCTGGAATCTTTTTTTACATTGTAAAACATTACTTAATTACCTGCATTGTTTACATTGTAAAAAAAAGACCAAGATTTTGAATAATCATTTACTTAACTGTTTAATTTTTTTATTGAGTGATATTAAGGTGGTCTTGAAAAGACAATTGAAAATTCAACTTAAAATGTTTTTTACAAACGTTACTGGCTCATCGCGGATAGTTTCACCAGGTTGGTGTTTTACACGAATGCTTGTTGTGGCTCAATTTTTAGAACTTTTTTTAGAACTAACTCCTTAGTAGTTAAAATGACACTTTTAAAGCCTTTTTCTCTATATACTTCCATGAAAGCGTTGACTAAGGTGACTAGCTTAAAGTGTTGACTAAGGTCTGGGCTAGATGAGGGCCATCAGTCTCCAGCTTTTATAAAGTCCGGAAGGTTGGTTTCAAGCCAGGCTTGGGTAGTTCGTGCCTTGTGACCAGACGCAGAGTCCTGCTGGAAAATCCACGGTACATTTTTTAAAAGTGTATTGGTGAAAGATTTCACAATACGATCCAAAACTGTCTCTTGATACACTTTGGCTGATGTTTTCACTCCTTTTTCACAAAAATGTAGCTTTGTGGCGTTTTGATAAGACACGACTACCAAACCATCATTGACGCAAGATGCTGACCACGTTGTACCTTTCCGATCACTTGAGCAGCTTGTTTAGAACTGTGAGCGTATAATGTATCATTTTCCTTAATGTAGTGCTTGCTCTTTAATCGTGGCGCGAAATCGAAAATAATAAACGCGTTCCAAATAAGAAATAATTAAAAAGTATAAAAAAAAGATTTTATGTAAGTAACAATATTTATGACGAGACTAAAATATTAGGTACTTGCTCAATGGGCCAGACTATAGTTTTTTTGCAACTTCTTTCTTTTTGGCTCTCTGTTTTCTATATTTTGAGCCAGGTAGGATTATTTTGACAGGATCAACGTGTTTTGACATTTTATACTAATCAA
Source organism: Plagodis dolabraria (assembly GCA_963854805.1). NCBI lineage: Eukaryota > Metazoa > Arthropoda > Insecta > Lepidoptera > Geometridae > Plagodis > Plagodis dolabraria. The sequence continues at coordinate 872,340 of OY978452.1, read as the reverse complement.
ATAATTAGTACAAATTCATGATACAATAATAAACTGCGCCTTGGATCATGTACAAATTCAATTCAATCTGCATCTTATGAATTCTCTCTAAGTAAAACTATTACTAAAAATAAATGAATCAAACCCTGAAACCTTTTTACTTTAACTTGAGATTAACAGGTAGACATAAAACACACAATTTTACACGTTAGCATTTCCGATTCAAATGAGTGCCATGACCTACGAATAATATTCGTAGGCCATGGCGAAGATAATTACCATTTTTCTGAAGTGTAGCGAGCAGGCTCCGAGTCCGTAGCGAAGCCAGTTTCTGGCTCCGTGTAAATTCATAAATAAATATTGAACTTTTTATTATGTTTATATATTCATATTATAGGTTTGAATCAATTTACCTGCTGAAATATACTTATAAACTTATGTCTTGAAAATAATACTTTGATATATTAGTATCCAAACCTCTGCTTGAAAAATTCATTAAATAGTGAATGCGCGCATAATGCAGATAATGCATTCGAAAACACAATGAAGTACTTAAACAATATTTTTTTTTGATAAAAACAAAATTAACTATCTATTTGGGTAAGGTAATAAGTAAGGGTTTAATATACGAAACACTGGTCTTAATAAGTTATACAATTAGAGAACAACATTTCGGTTCCACTGAGCATGTTCCGGTGGCCGAGTGGTTTAGGCAGTAGGCACCCGCAGCGAAATTATTATTGATGTGGTAAATAAAAGAGGATTTATGTAACTAGGACTTTTTATTGTAAGCTAGAATATAATATAAGAGCAGACGTCTACACCGAAGGATTCCAAGGGCAAGAAGAACGACCTATAGAGATGGGACATCATCCCAACTGAATGTAGTGATGTGACTCGTTGACTCGAATAAGTCTGATCGATAAGTGAGGTAACTATTTCTTATTAACACAACACTCTCTCCAAATTGTTACCTTTCTTATTGATTTACAATTTGAACAGATTTAATAAACTATACTATAAAACTTTGAACTTTTGATTCATACGATCTATCATATAAATTCAAAAATCTTTATATATCTCAACTCATTATCAGGCAATCTTAATATTACTAATTACCTAACAAATAACTACATTATACAACTTTATTTCTATATAATAGCAACAGTCAGCAAGAATCTAATCGAGAATATTAACAAATAACCTTATTATAAATAATAGCAACAGTCAGCAAGAATCTAAATAACCTTATTTTATTTAAATACTCAGCTTATGTAAAAATCTAATGCTAAATATAACAAAGTATTTATACCTATCTAACATGGTAGCAGAGTGTGGTTTATAGGTAATATTAGTCAGGTACCTATATTATTTATTTAACAAATTAAAAATATTTAAATATGTTACATATCAGTAGGTATAATGCACCAATTTCATTTATTATTATATTTTTACATTTTAGTTACAATGTGCTTTTATCAAACATTGAACTCTGTTATTTAATTAACAGCTTTTAATATTAAATTCTATATAAGTAATCTTACTTACAACATTACAAATAACTGTTATTTATGTGTCAACAATACACTGATTTATGATTTTAATTTAATTACCCCTATCTTTGATCTCAAATATTGAAATTTATCTCTTGGTAAAGGTTTTGTGAATATGTCAGCATATTGTTCACTTGTACAAATGTAATTTAAATCAATTTGTTTCTCATTATACTTTTCTTTAACGAAATTGTACTTTACTTCAATATGTTTGCATCGTTTATGATAATCAACATTTTTAATGACACAGATAGCACTTTGATTGTCTATATGCAAGGGAACACTGTCTTGATTGAACTCACCGATGTCTAACATTAGCCTTTTAACCCACATAGCCTCTTTGGTTGCAGCACAGGCAGCCATAAACTCTGCTTCAGTAGTAGATAAGGCAACGCTTTGTTGGCGCTGTGTTGACCATGTCACGGCAGCTCCATTTTTTACAAAGACATATCCAGTCATTGACTTTCGTGTACTTTCATCTCTTGCAAAGTCTGAGTCACTGAAACAAACTATTTTATTATGCTGAAAAGAAGAAAAAAATAGACCATATTCTTTTGTTTCTTTCAAGTACTTCATGATCTTCTTTACTGTGCTCCAATGTGTATCATCATAGCAGTTGAGGTAGCGACTCACTAAGCTTACTGCATACATTATATCTGGTCGACTGACAATAGCCACATGCATCAGTGAACCAACTGCTTCTCTGTATGGTATATTTTTATCAGGAATCACAGTTCTATTTCTTAGATTTGTATGAGGATCAACTGGAATGCTGGAACAGTTTGCATTATTCATGTTAAACTTTAACAGTAATTGTTCAATATATGTAGACTGGTGAATAAATATTTGATTCTCAAATCTCTCTATTTGTAATCCAACAAAGTTTCTTGGTTCACATGTTTTGATATCAAAGTTTTCTTTTAAATCTGAGATTATCTTGTTTAAAGCTTTGGTATTACTTGAAATCAATAATCCATCATCAACATACAGTAACAAATATACTTTCTGCTCTTTAACATGTCCAATATAGACACATCTGTCTGCATGACTACTTTTGAAGCCAAACTTTTTTAGTACATTATCAAATTTATGATTCCAGCAGCGAGGTGCTTGCTTCAAGCCATATAGTGAGCGATTGAGTTTACAAACTTGATTTGATTTTACTATTAAGCCTTCTGGGGGTGTCATGTAAATGTCTTCATGGATGTCTCCATATAAAAAAGCAGTTTTTACATCAAATTGAATCATTTTATGATTATGTTGAGCTACTTCAGACAATAATAATCGAACTGAGTCATACCTTACTGTTGGTGAGAATGTTTCTGTGTAATCTATACCTTCTTTTTGTGCACAGCCTTTAGCACACAGTCTGGACTTATAGAGTGGACCGGATGGCTCGTCTTTGACTCTAAAGACCCACTTGCAGCCAATTATCTTCACTCCTGGTGGTTTTTCAATCAATTTCCAAGTCTTGTTTTGTTCATGAGCTTTTAACTCATCCTCTATTGATTGTTTCCATTGGATAGCATTATCTGAGGAAAGAGCTTCCTTGTATGTTTGAGGTTGGACCTGTAACTGGGGACTTTCATTTAGACATAGGTAAGTAGCATCTCGTTTTGATATTTTTTTGGTTCTGACAGTTACATTACTGGACTGTGATGATGTTGATTCATCACTTTCATCAGGTACGTAAGTAGAGTCGTCTTCAGATTGATAGGTTTCGGATTCTGAGTCTTTCTGTGATGAGTAAGACTCATTTTCAGTAATATCTACTACTGAAGTGTCATTATTTGGAACTGATGCAACTGAATCAGACAAAGGTAACATTGCATAGTCTTTCTTTACAAGATTTTCCAAAAAAACAACATCTCTACTAATCATCACTTTCCTGGTTTTAGGATTGATCAATCTATAACCTTTTGTGTTATTACAATAGCCAATAAATATCATCTTACTTGCCTTAGAGTCCAGTTTCTTTCGTTTTTCCTTTGGGTTGTGCATCATGACTTCACACCCAAAAACTTTAAGATTAGTTAAGTCTGGCTTGGTCCCCGTCCACAGCTCCTCTGGCGAAAGGTATGACAGTGCTCTGGTTGGACATCTATTTGTTACATATACTGCTGTTGACACCGCCTCTGCCCAGTACTGCTTCTTGTAATTTTGCATTAATTAGCATACATCTAGCTCGTTCAATTAATGTACGGTTCATTCGTTCAGCTAACCCATTCTGTTCTGGTGTATATGGGTTAGTTGTTTGATGGGTTATACCCGAATGCTTCAAAAAATTTGAAAAGTTTTTACTTAGGTACTCTTTGCCATTATCGGAACGAAGACATTTTATTTTAGTGTTTAATTGTGTCTCTACCAGGGCTTTAAACTCTTGAAACTTTTCAAACACATCAGATTTATTAGATAAGAAATATGTGTATACTTTCCTGGTATAATCATCAATGAAGGTGACAAAATACCTTGCTCCACCAAGAGACTGCACCTCCATTGGGCCACAGATGTCTGTGTGTATGACATCTAGCGCTGCATGCGCCCGGGAACCCTCCTTAGGAAATGGTTTTCTTGTCTGCTTGCCCTCCAAGCAGGTGACACAAACAAGCTTGTTCTTGTTTTTGAAGTTAAGTGCTGAAATTTTGTTAAGATCTGAAAAATTAAGATGAGCCATTCTTTGATGCCATAAAAAATATTCATTATCCTTTGTGTTGGTATCTGATAGGAAAGCTGGCATGCTCTCTTGCATTATGAGCCTGTACATGTTGTTGACTAGTTTTGCTTCTGCAACTTCAACCTTTTGTTGGTTTAGAATTTTACATCCTTGTTTGTTAAACATCACTTCACCTCCGCTTTCAATTAATTTGCTTACAGAAATTAAATTTGTTGCGAGGCCAGGTACAAATATTACATTTTTAAGTTGAATCTTTTCTATGATCCCATTTCTCATAACATTTATTACAGCTTTTCCACTGCTTTGTACCGGTAATGTCATATTATTAGCCACCTTAATTGTTTTTATCGGAGGTGGAACTTCATCCTTGAGCCAGTCCCTGTGCATCGTCATGTGCATGGACGCTCCTGAGTCTATGTACCACTGCATAGTTTCTGGATCACATTCGGTTGCAGAGAACACCGCTACATATCCGGAGTCTTTTGTAGAATTTTTATTCTTCTTGTTCTTGCAATTTTTACTTATATGACCATAGTTTCCGCAGGAAAAACACCTCGGACCCTTACCCCTCTTGGTATCAGGATTGTTGTTTTGCTTCTTGTTCTTTTGAACATAAAATGCCCCACTTCTTGTATCTTTTACTTCCTGTAACAACTTTGTTTTGACGGAATCGCCGGTTATTGGCACACCTGAACTCTCCAGAGCCATTATCATTGGTTTGTATTCATTGGGTAACCCCGACAAGAGCAATGAACCGAGCCACTCTTCATTCACTTCAAATGAAATATTTCTGAGTTTATGTGCTATTGACATAATGCGATTTACATACTGTTCTATATCCTGACAGTTTTCCAAATTGGTACTTATCAAATCCCTTAGCAGACCAACTCGTCTTGTGAGACCTTTGTCATCAAATGCTTTTTCTAAATTGTCCCATACCTCTTTAGCTGATGCACATTGTTGTACATGTATGTAAATGATTGGATCCAATAATAGTATGATTTTGGTTTTTGCTTTTAAATCTAACTTTGGATCTAAGGCGTCATCGTCTGTATTTACGATACATTTCCACAACTCTTCATGTTGTAAATAAATTTGGACAGCAAAGCGCCACGTGCAATAATTGTCGCGTCCGGTCAATTTTTCTACGTTGAATGTTGACGTCGACGTCATTATGATTGTTAACAATAACAATTTAATTATAAGTACAATCATAGCTAGTAAAACACCATGTGAGTAGTTTCTATGCCATGCCGATCGTGGCCCCACACCGCGATGTAGCGGCACCAAAATGGCGTCGACGACTCGCCGTAATAATTTCACAAAACTTACCGGAATACTTTTTACGCGTGAATTTAATGCATCAGGGGACTGGGCCATAACCTGATGTGGTAAATAAAAGAGGATTTATGTAACTAGGACTTTTTATTGTAAGCTAGAATATAATATAAGAGCAGACGTCTACACCGAAGGATTCCAAGGGCAAGAAGAACGACCTATAAAGATGGGACATCATCCCAACTGAATGTAGTGATGTGACTCGTTGACTCGAATAAGTCTGATCGATAAGTGAGGTAACTATTTCTTATTAACACAACAATTATTGCACATAAAAACTTCATTTCTGAAACACCACTGAAGTACATTTGTTTCATGTTGATTCAAATACCCCCGCTCTACCTACGCGGGGGCGTAAATGTTTAAATGCTTTCTGCAAGCCACGGAAAACGTAAAATCAGGTTTTGGTCTCGACCAAGAAAATCGCGTTTTATTTATTCATTTTGGAAAAATATTAGCAGGAGACGAGAGAAGAGATTCATTAAAATGTTGAAAAAATATGGATAGGTAATGTGTTATGTCTGTCGTCGAGGATTCCCGGTTATTAGTTTATTAACAGTAGTGCTCCGACGGAACACTGCGTTCCGCCCTAGTGTTGCCACCTGAGTGGTTTTTGTTACAAGACTTAGGAAATTTACGAGTAAGTAGGACTCCGAGCGAGTGGATATAAAGGGGCGCCTGCGGCGCCCCTTCGTACCTGGCGCCCTGGGCGGTCGCCCATCCTCGCCCTACCCTAACGCCGGTACTGAGTTTTGGAACGATATGAGATGGCCAAGATAAATGTAGTCCTCAACATAATCTAAGGGCAATGAATTTACTTTTATTGTTGCTTTCGTTTTGTTAGTCATAATTTTTGTTTTTTCTTTATTTATTTCTAGGCCTATAATTTTGCTTTGTTAGTTTAGGGACTCTATCATAGTCTATATATATATATATATTCTTTAGGGTTTTCTGATATTAAGAGCCCTTATTCCAGCAAAGCCATTTTACAGCCCTATTCTCAAGGCTATTGCGGGTAAAGTATGAAAGATTTTGTTTTTTAAATGATGCAGGAAGAAAGTCATTTTTTTTTTAAATTGAGTGTATTAGCCAAAACAATAAAAAAAACAACAGCAATCCGACAAAATATTTTTAGCAAGTCATGTTTTCATAAATTTCTTAATTTTTCTGTGCTAGCGGGCGAGTGGAACATTGTAATGAAAGATTGTTTACATTACTGTGAGTCTGTCGCATCACAGAAACAATCTAGTATATTTAGGTAGGTCGTGACATAGGAATTAGGTATTGTATTAAAACCATTATTTTTCTTTATCATTGACATTTGTATATATTACTATTATTTTCTGATTTCTTTGTCTCAATTTTGATAATTTTATTTTTTTGACATATTTATATTTTTAGACATTAATTTTATATAACTCTCTAATAATTATCATTGTCATTAGTGTAATTCGTGAAAGCGGTACTAATTGAATAAATAAATTTTAAATTTTAAATTAAATTCATCAGTGTGACTTCAACCGTCTTTTTATCGAACAAAAATGATTCGATTTACAGATTGAAAAATATCAGTAAACCAATCATATTACCATAAATTGAGTGTATTAATAACATTTTGATAAATATATCGTCAGTGAAGTTCTAACATTGAGAAAGTCAAAAATGGCTACTTTAGATAAGAGTCTTAAAACCGAATAAAATTGGTGTTACCAACACTTAAGAAAATGTATGCAAACAGTATTTAAATTTACTCACTGATCGAATAAAAGTGTAAAAATATGACAAACATTTTCCTATCACAGATTTTTCATGACTTACGTAGTGTAACCGGTTTTTGGTCCTGGTTTACGTGATGTTGCATGAAATGTCTAATAATCGTTACGGAGATAAATGGCGCATTAAAATTTAATAAAAACGTAACATCTTGTATTTTTATTACTGACTTAGAATGTAAAATAGAAACAAATTTGAAACACAATAATTAAGTTAAACACACATTATTAATTAAAACTTTAAAAACAGTTAAAATCTGTAAACAAGACCGCGAAGTAACTATATTTTGTTAGTCACTGTAATGGTCTGTAAACATGAATAATTTTCTGTTAAACAAAACAAAACTTTAATCATTTAAAAATAAAATATTTCTCTTACAACTTTTATTACTTAAAACCTATAGATATCAATGAGGTAAGGAGTCATAATAGCTATGGCAGTCGGAAGGAACAATAGATTTTAATTCTTGTAGGTGCTTCCATTTGGTGTCCGTAATTTTTATTCTACTTTTGTAAAGTTTTGATCTCGTCTCTTGAACCAAACATTAAGCTTGGCTTAGATAAACTCTCTATTGACAAAGCGACAGTCTTTCTGGGAATCAAAGTGGATTCAACTTTACAGTGGGATCCACATATACATGATCTATCCGGAAGACTTAGTTCTGCTGCATATGCAGTTTGTAAGATAAGACAGTTAACAGACGTAGCTACTGCACGGCTAGTTTATTTCGCGTACTTCCACAGTATTATGTCGTATGTTGTATTTGCTTCGGGGAGCTGCTGCTGAGATGGAAATAATCTTTATCTTACAAAAGCGTGCAATTCGAGCCATATATGAAATGGATCCTATGGAATCTCTAAGGGATCTTTTTAAAGAAATTGATAGGTATATTAACTTTACCGAGTCTGTATATATTTGAAAATATTATGTATGTTCGGAAAAAAATTAGTAAATTTAAATTAAATAGTGACAACCACGATTACAACACTAGGAATAAATATAAAATAGCAGTACCAGGTTTTAGACTAGCAAAGACAAATAAAAGGTCCTTTTTAGGTAATTGTGTGCGGTTTTATAATAAAATTCCCAAACATATTACAATGCTCACAGAAGGAAAATTCAAGTTGCATGTGAAAAATATTTTTATTGAGAAATCATACGACAAAGTTTGTGATTACTTAAACGACAAAGATGCTTGGAAAGTTCCGCCTCTGCCAAGCTATCACCTGTCACCTACGTAATTTGAACAAATATTGTAATAGTCGTATTATATTGTATATAACACATTGTTAAAAGATGTTTAAAAGAATGGCCCCGAGTTTCTTGCCCGTTCTTCTCGCAGTGGCTAAGTATATACATTTTTTTTGCTGAATGTGGCAGTACAATGTAGAATATTTCAATATTAAAATTTGTAATTGGCCTTCATAAGAGCGTCGTAGACGCCTAAATTGAATAAATGATTTTGAATTTATCTAGGAGGTAAGGTTTCAGGCATTAGGACTATGCGTCGAATCCTGCTTGGCAGGTCTTTGTATTCATCATCAGAATTCACCTTGTATTTAATCACGCCACAGGGATTATAATGCAGCACGCGCAGATTTGTGACAGTAGGGTCGTTGATAGAGCGATCAGGGGGCCAACTCCCATCTCTTAATTCAGTCTTATTTTAACATTACATTTACAATTTTAATTCGCACCGCCACATATCACTATAGTATACTTACATAAAAACTTCAACGTGAGAGCGGGATGCATGCATCGAATCAAGTCATTTGTGCAACAGAGGTAGCACTATATGAACATTATTGTTTCGTGACGGCCACGGTACCAACCTTAGTATCAATAATTTCAACTTGAAACAATGACGTTTGCATTCCATAATAGTTTATAAAAGGTGGGAGTTGGGCCCCAGGCCGTATGGAATTATACATGAACCTTCTCTTGTCTGAATAATCATCGAAAAATCCATAATCCAGGTAATATACCAAATAGGGTTGTTTTGGTCGAGCCTGTTTTGCTAGCGTCGCATATTGACTAGGTAAAAATATCTCTTGATTTTTTACTTTTTGTTCAATAGAACTGTGTGCTGCATCACATTCCATCTGTGTATGCCCTTTCTCCAGGAATTTTTGTTCAATGACAATGTTTTTTTCTATTGCTAGCTCTAGCAGAGCATTGGAAAGAAACACGTTTCTATTTTGCGCTGTACAGCCATCAGAGTATAAAATGATTGGCATGCATTTCTTCTGTAGCGCTTTCCTAAGACAGTCTATGTTTCAATAAATATTGTTTCAAGAATACCATATCATCTTATTTAATAACATGATCATCATTGTCGGCATTTGTTGCCGTTTGAGCTATTCCATGATCTGATCCCTGAATCCAGCATCTGACTGTGGATTCTTTTAAACCAACGTATTTAAAAAAGTCAATAAACTCACTTGAATCCGTCCTTCTGAAAAACTTAGAAAGTATTGCTTGCTTTTGGTTCTGCGAGAATTTGATGTGACTTTGACCTGTTTTTTCTCAGAGAGTAAGTATGACATGAGAAACAACGTATTGTTTTCTCTGCTCCCATGACATACTTTGCCAGAATTTTTTGAATATATCATTCAATCTATCACAGCCACGTAGCTTGGACTTCGCACAAAAACTGGAGGTACATCTCTGACCAAGCGCACGTGCTGGACGTGGTACGTCATGGACCACCTTAAATTTTTCACCAGCGGAAACCTTTCTGTCTCTACGGTAGCCCACATATTGTTCGCCTCGCATGCGCTTCATTTTTGTACTGTTTTTATCCCATTCCTTAGGCTGGGCGAAACCCTTCGATCTTCGTTTTCTGTTAGAATTGATGTCTTCATACTCAGTATCCGAAAGTTGTTGATCCAATGATGTTGGTGCATTTCCAGCAGAAATAGAGGGAGGTTGCAGTTCTTTATGCAAAGAAACTGAAGAAAAATGTGTAACATCGGACTCTTCTTCAGATGATTTAATTGGCAATGCTTCAATATGTGAAGCTTCAGATGATTGAATTGGCAATACTTCAATATGTGAAGGTATGAGCAGTTCTTCATCTCTCAGAGGGCATTCTGGGGTATGTGTATGCTCGGCTAAAGGAAGAGGTATGACATTAATTCGGTCATCTTGGAGATCCTGTGTATCGATTACAGATGGAGATAGAGGCTCGGAAAGAATTTGTATTGGTAAGTTATTAATGTCTATGTTTTCTAAGTCTAATAATCGAACTTGTTTTGTATTTTGTTTTTCCGCAAGCAATTTAATCTTCAGCGCGTTGCATAGGGCAATGAAATCTTCATCAAAATCGTCGTTCTCACTCCCATCAGAATCCATCTTGTACCCTACGAAAAATAAAAATTGTAAGAAACACTACGTTACTCATGATAAACAATGAAATCACCCCGTAAGTCAGGAATACTTTTTGGTTTTGATTTTTAGTTGTATTTTACACTATAACACATTTTTACAATCACAAAACTTTAAAAAGTATCTAACATTACATTTACAATGAATATAGAAATTTATTAATTAAATTATTACCTTTATTCAAAATTACAACGGAGCACTACACGCAAGACGCAAAATCAGTAGCGAGTAACTGTAAATAATAAATAAATTAGTAGCGAGTTCCAGCCCGCTGTGTTAAATGTCTTGATCCACATCTATCTCAAGAATGTCCAAAAAAAGATCGATATACGCCAGCCAATTGCTGTAACTGTAAGGATGCTCACCCAGCCAACTTACGCCTATGCCCAGCTCACAAGGCTTACCTGGAAAGAATCCGTTCTCAGCGTTCACCTGCCGCAGTAAACACGATTCCAACTAAGGAATCCCCAGACACTATCAAGACTGCTGCGCCACGGATCTGGACTGCCCCTACTCCAAATGCAGAGCCTACTTCATTCACAGTTCGGAACAAAAATGTGGCTGTAAACACTGAAAATCCTGTAATACTTAAAAATTACAAGCAACTATCTCAACACAGACTCGATTCATGTACTAGCGAAATGCTTAATATTCTCAACATTATAAAAACATTAAAGAATTAGTTCTTAGCCTGCGAATCTATGGTGGACAAAGCCATATTAATCTTGAACCACCTTAGTCAGTATGTATAAGGCGCCCTACGTTTCTTATCTTGGAATGCCGATGGCATTCGAACTAAAATTACTGAACTTCTTGACCTAGACACAACTAAAGATTCTTTTGACATTATATCGTTGTGCGAAACAAAAATATCTAACTAGAACACACTCGCATACGAGTTCCAATCACTACTCACATAGAAGCTATAGGTATTAAACTCTCAACAATTAACAATATGAGTCTTATTGTAGTAACGGCATATCAATCTCCTAATAAATCACTCATTACTAACGATCTAGATAAACTTTTAGGTCTTGGATCAAATGTACTAATCATGGAAAACTTAAACCCCAAGCATAAAGCCTGGAGCTCCTCAAAAAAAATCGTTCTGGTAAATTATTTATTAATGGTAAATTCTGGTAAATTATTAATTAATCATGCTAAGTCGTGATTACTTAATTCATACGCCAGCCCTACCCACTCTTGTTCATTATAGGCCTGATTATGAACGCTCAAACCCTGATTTGATAATATCTAAATCAAATCAGGGTATAGATATGTAGGCAAAGTCACGAACCTTGAAATACTGCCAGCTCTGTCTTCAAATCACCTACCAATTAGTTTATCGATCGATGATGAAGTTCTACGAATAAATAATTCTTTCTACAAATATAGTGCTTCTGACTGGCAGAAATATCGCTCAGTATTGAATGCAAATATTTCACGATCTTCCATTGCATATGCTACACCAGTTGAAGTAGATTTTGCTCTCGATCAGCTCACCGACGTGGTATGCAAAAAATTCATCAATACCACTCTCAGAGCGTATATTCAAACCTACGCCTCTGCCACGTAGTTTAAAAAAGCTAATAAAGCTAAAAAAACAACTGAGACGTAAGGACGTTTTGTCAGTTAATACAGATAAAAGAAAGCGATTAAGAAATACTATTAACAATCTTCACACTGCAATTGATAAAAGTGTTAAAAATGTTAATGATAAAATTTGGAATAACAAATTAAACAAAGTAGATAACCTGTCGTCAGAAATCTGGAGAGTTGCTAAAGGCCTGCGTTCCAAAGGCCACACCATACCACCGTTCGTAAAGCCTGGTAATACAACAACTGAAACTGTCAAAGATCAATGTGAATTACTGGCAGATTCTTTTCTTGGTAACATTTCATTAACATCAGACTGGGTTAGTACCACAGAAATTGAAAATGTAGTAAAAACGTCTAATGAAATAATGAATAACTAAATCAAATAATCAATAACTAAATCAAATAATCAATAACACAACCGCTGATAAACAGCTATTTTTTTGCTAAGTCAAACCATACTATGTCCCTTCTGTTAAAAAGAAAATTACCTGGTACTGACAATATTCAAAATGAACTCCTAAAAAACTTATCTCGTAAAGCAATTGTATTTCTCACGCATATATTTAACGCTTGTTTTAGACTAGCTTACTTTCCCAAAGCAATGAAAAAGGCTAAAATCACAGCCATTTTAAAGCAAGAATAACACACTCCCTAAGTTACAGACCTATTAGTTTACTTCCAGCATTACGAAAATTGTTCGAATCTATAATATATGAACTGTTGTTAAAAGAGTCTAAACATGTCCTTATTAATGAGCAATTTGGCTTTCGCGAACAACACTCTACTGTGCAGTAGCTTGTAAGAGTGACAGAGCATATTGCTCATCATTTTAACCTCAACGAATCAACAGGCATGTTCCTATTAGACAATGAGAAAGCGTTTGATACCGTTTCGCACGCCGGCCTTTTACATAAACTCTACCTTAATAATAAAGGCATACCGCCGGTAAAAAAAAAACAATTATTATTAATATTATTTATAAAATAGACATTGCACTAGTGAAATTAATTTCATCCTACTTAAGCGAGCGCCACTTCGTAGTAAGCATAAATAATATTCAGTCTGAACCCCGCAGCATCTCAGCCGGGGTGCCACAGGGATCGGTATTGGGGCCATACCTATTTTTGCTGTACCTATCTTAATAATATCACAATCCAGCCACGCACCCAGCTGGCATGCTTTGCGGATGATACCGCTCACTTACCTTTTCCAAAGACATTGATCTAATAATTGATAGACTTCAACTATCCATAACTATTTTACAAGAGTTTTTCATAAATTGGAAGCTAAAACTAAACGCTACTAAAACGGAAGCCATTTTATTTACAAGATCTCGTTCATTGCTACGCAGACAGTTAAAGATAAACAACTACCCTATTGATTGGAGTTCTAATGTGAAATACCTAGGCGTAACCCTTAGATAGTAAAATAAACTGGACGCATCACATTAACCATATCAGGACAAAAGCTTTAAAAGCTATGGGAGCATCGAGTGCTATTTTTAACCGGGAATCAAATCTTAGTTCGACATCTAAGTTGCGTATTTACACTATCAGACCATGTTTTAGCTATGCCGCCCCCTACAAGTGAGGCCAACTACACCAAAATTCAAGCAATTCAGAATAAAGCACTTAAAATAAGATATAATACTCCATTTCGAGCAAACTTACAAAGACTTCACATATCGATAAAACTTCCAGCTTTAAAAGAATTTATTTTAAAACGTACTAAACATTTCTACTTAAAAATACATTAAAACACACTAGTTCGTGAACTGGGTCAGACTCGTAGTCACAATCTTCCATATATCGATAAGTACAAAACGTACAAATTGCCCCATCACTACCTTTTGTTTGAACGATTCCAACGAGCCCCACTCACTTAAGAATATAACTATTAAGTTCAGTTAATCAGTAGTTTATGCATCTGTCGCGTAAAGCGATCATTAGCATTAACGGCTGGTTAATTTAACGTTTAGTGGATTATTGTTTAACAACCGTGGTCTGCCTCGATTCAAGCACATGAATAAATAACCGTACACAAGGAAAGCTTCCAAATTAAGAGGCCCCTTCCCCACCCACCTAACTACAATGCAAGCATGGTCTAAAAGCATGTTGTTTCATCCAACGCTTGGTCTGAATGCGAAGTACTGCGAAAAAAAAGAGACAGTGCCTGAGCCTTCGGCCGGAACTCGGGAATTTCCGCTGCTCACTCGCGGCTGCTTCGGCTGTAGTTCGGACTTCGGAGTCATTCATAATTTCGAGCACAGATATATGAACGTATTACTACTTACGTAGAGGGAGAAAACGACTATGTTTATGTATACTATATGTATAGCGTAATGAACGCCTGCTAATGGTTCGCATCGCGTCGCATCACGTCTGTCTAATGGACGCATCGACAACTAGGGGAGAAGGGGGAAATTGGAGCCTACTAAGGAAAAATTTCAATAAAAGGCAAATTTATGGATACTTTAGATTTTTTTTATTAGTAACTAAATCCTTACTCATTTGACTACCATTTAATCACAACGTTAAGGTTATATCATTAGGCATTTGAGTACAGATAAACTTTAGAGATAAAAGAGAATCGCTCTTATTACCCGACTTTGCGGGAAATGAGAGCCTATAAATTTCCAAATGTGTAATGGGAGCTATTTAATTATTAAATCAGCCTCATAAATTTCTATATCAGTCTGAAATCTCACTTATTCATAAAAAATAATAATATAAACGTAACCGTATAACAATAAACTTTAAGAAATCCAAGCAAAAAACGCAAATTTATCAGTTGAGTTGCCCCAAAAGATAATACCATACCTCAGCACAGAGCCCGCTAAACCGTGATAAGCTGTAAGCAAAGCAGTTTCATCAACTGTTGGAGCTAATTTAAATAGAGCATATGCCGAACTACTTATTTTTCTGCAGAGTGCTTCTATATGTGCCTTCCAGTTAAGTCGTTTTCAATGGTCATCCCTAAAAACTTAGCAGTGTCAACTTCACACATGGTGTCATTTTTGTATTTTACGAAAACGTCAGTTTTTTCTGCCGGCCTTTGATTAAAATGAATTATTTGATTCTTATTTAAATTAATCTTCAAGTTATTAATGTCAAGCCATGAAATTATTAAAGATAGAGATTTAATTTTGTCAGATTCGTACAGTTCTTTTATTTCACAGTCAATTATTACAGTGCTATCATCAGCAAATAGCGTCATTGGATAGTTAGTAGCTTTGGGAAGGTTATTGATAAATATTAAGAACAATAAAGGCCCTAATACGCTGCCTTGCGGAACACCGCATGCAATTGATCGTACATCGGACCTATAGGACTCGACAAACTTATTTTTTGAATTGACTATACTAATTTCTGTAACTAGATTTCTTTTTTCAAGGTAAGATTTTATTAATTCCAAAACGTTGCCTCTTATACCATATTACTCTAACTTACAGATTAATATTTTGTGATTGACATAGTCAAATGCTTGCGTCATATCACACAAGATAACACATACAGGTGATGTTTTGTCTACATTTGTTACAACCGCTTTGTAAAAGTCATAAATTGCCATATTTATAGTTTTATTTTCTCTAAAACCTTTTTGCTCTCTACATAATATCTCATTGCGCTCGAAATACCTGTTAAGTTTTAGGTATATATACTTTTCAAATATTTTGGAAAATAGGAATGAGCGCAAGTGGTCGTTAATTTTGCATTTGGTCTCTATTTTCTTTTTTATACACTGGCTTTACGATTGATGTTTTTGAGGAGTCAGGAAAAACACCGTTACAAACACACAAATTAATCAAATAGCTAAATATTGTATCACTAACAGATTTGATTATTTTCGTCGATATGTAACACTTTTTTTTATTTTTTAATCCTTTTATAATATTCCGAATGTCATTTGGTACACTAGGGGCCATAAACATTGAATTTTTCTTTGATGGTAAATTGGATGTCATTTTGATTTTGGGGTCAGGTTTATTTATTATTTTGTCAATATAAAAATTATTAAAAGCATTTGCAATATCTGCTGGGTTACTAATAAATTGACTGTCAATTTGAATTCTTGTAATAGAGTCAGGGGGAAGATTAAGCCTAGAGCTATTTATTATTTGCCATTTTGTTTTGGAGTGATTATGTGACGTACTAATTTTATAATTATTTTGAGAGTGTTTAGTTTAATTAATATTTTTTTTAAATAATCTAGAATAATTTGTGTACAGTTTCTTATTGTCAGAAGATGGATTTGTTCTAAACTTCCATAATAATTGTCTCTTTCTTCTGGAACATAATTTTACACCTCGAGAGATCCATTTAATCAGTACTGAGTACTAATAACTACTGGACCGATTTGAATGGAATTTGGTATGGAGATAGTTTGAGACCCGGGAAAAAACACAGGATAGTTTTTATCCGACTGCGCAAAAAGAGGTTAATGTTTTTGCGCGATAACCGACATACGCACGGGCGGAGTCGCGTCCGGAATGCTAGTTTTTTTATATACTTGAATTGTAACAATTTTTTTCGAAAAACAAAGATCGCAAAACAGCTTAAATAATTTGAAGAAATTATCATATGCTTTATTAGGATCCTGCTCTTTATACATTTCCGAAAATGAAAGACTACTTAAGCACTTTTGAAACTTGTACATATTTTCTTTGCTAAAATCACGAGTGGATTTTCGCCATAGGGTTATGGTACATATTTTTTTAACAGGTACTTTCATCAACTGAGCTGAATGATCGGATAAGCCCCATTTTAACACTTCGGTCTTACAGGGTTTCTTAGTCATGTGCAAAGTTATCGATACAAGTCTTACTTACAAACCTGGTCATTTCTTTTATAGATAAATTCATGTTGTAATTCAAAAGTATGCATTCAAATTCTGAAGTGATCTTATTCTGTTTTAAAATATTGTTTACTGTATCTAGTTTATAAAAAAATATATTCAAGTATTTTGTTTTTTGATTAGATTTTGGGACTCTATAAATACATACAATAACAATTTTATACGCAACTAACTCTACTGCACAACACTCAAATATATTGGTAATGGAAATAGTCTTTATTTCAGGTAACTCCCTAAATTGATGTTCTTTTTTCACAAGGATACAAGTCCCTCCTCTTTTGATATTTTTCCTGCTGAAACTAGCTGCTAAGCAGTAGTTAGGTAGATTTAAATATGTTTCATAACCAGCCATCATTAGGTGCTCAGTTATACATAAAATGTCCACATTAATATTATCATTTCAAAGCTCTTCAAGACTAACCATCAACAATTCCGATTTACTTATAAGTCCAGCTATGTTTTGATGTAATACATAAACATAGTTATTCAAGAAAAAGCGGCTGTACGCTATTGTCGCTGTCTTCTTTGTGCAAAGGTCTGTTACTGTCACCTTGTTATCCAATGTAATTGTGGTGATCAATTTCTTAAATAAGATAAGTCAAGATTTCAAAAATAATCCGCAGTCCATAATTATTAATTCTACCAGAATGTCTTCGAAACATGGTATAGTCATAAGTAAATTTTTTATTTGTATCGTATAAGTAAGCATGTTTATGAGTCAGCGTATCCAAATAGAGCAGATTATTAAAGTTTTGTACTTTTAAGTTATATATTTCGCTCTTTAATCCAATTTTAAAAGTCGACGTGCAAAGTATAATATTTGTATGTCCTGAATAATTTTCCTAATATTAAAAATCAATGCGAAGCAATCTTTTGAAGTTACAAAGTCTTCCCCTCCAATCATTATTATACAGTAATCATGCATTGTAAACGACTTTAGTTTCTCATTTATACCACTGAGTAAGTAGTTGCTTTGTGCTACTGTTAGTAGTTAAATAAAGACATATCTCCGAGCTTTTGCCAACAGTGTCTTCAGCAGTAGAAATAATATTATTGTAGTTATTTGTACTTAATATGCATACTATTTCCGAGGCAGAGCGTGCTGCGTACCGTTAGGCGTTACTGACGATTGTTGTGTTTGTACGGGAGTAATTTGAGTGTGCTTAGCTAAATTTTGTATCGAATTGGTATTATTTTTATCATTCTGCGAATGGTGTTGTGATACTGATATTTGCTTACATTTTTGTGGGCCTTTTTTAGATATGGGGGTTAAATTCCGTTTCACAGGGGTGCAAGTACTTTTTGACAACAAGTCATTTTTACGTTTAAGGTCCACATTTTCTAATTTGAGAGTGCTATTTTCTAAAGATGGTGCTTCTATTTCACTATATGCACCTTTCAGGTTCATTTCAAGTATTTTTATGCGTTCTCTTAACTGGCAACTCATATCCAAATTGTCATCAGATAAATCAGGTGTGCCACTAGCAGCGCCATCTAGTGTGTCCGTAACGTCATTTGTATTTTTCATTGAAGGGAAGTTACTGCGCTCACGGCGAAACGTTATGTTCTCAATAAAATTCATGTCGTTAAGTAGTTCACAACAAATCAAACAGATGTCATCAAAGTCAAAGTAGTAACAGTTTGCTTCGTTTGCTTCTCGGTTTCTACTTGTCTATGTTTGAAATGTCGTTATTCTTTGTAAGATGTAAACAAACGAAACTATTTCAATAATTACTAGTTTGCTATGTTTCATGAAGTTTAGTCATATAAAGGTTATTTTACGGGCACCAGTTTATAATAATGTGGATTCATACATACATTTTTTTTTGTCCTTGTGTAAAGTTTAGCACTGCTTTCAATAGATTTATGTTTCCTGTATTATCATGAAATCTACAACTTCTTTTCCACCACAAACACTTGCACACACGAATCACACAATTCTGGTTATTTTACGCTCGTATTTAGCCTTTAACGTGTTTAATGTACATTTTTATCAATATTTTAACTTGGAACAACTATTACCCACTTGACAGCCAGTGTTGCCCTCCATACAGCACAGATATAAGTGAGTGGTTTCGTAGGAGCGGTGGGCGCACGGGAGGTGCGCCAGCCGCCCGCGCTGGTCATAACACCCCGCCCGCGCCGAATGCAGCTTCCGCCGCCGCCGCCTTCACCACCGGCGAGCCGCTCGCCGTACAATAAATGTATCAATATAATATGCCATTTAAATATTAGATGTATTACTAATAAAACGAAGCAGCTCGAAGTTCTTTTGACGAAAGAATTAGCCTGTGAGCTTCTAATTATTTCAGAACACTGGCTTCGAAAGCACCAATTAGTTTCTGTTACATTATATAATTATGACTTACTTTCATATAGCTGTAGAGAACAGGTAGCTCACGGTGGAAGCTGCATCTACGCGCGATCAGGTACGAAAGCTATCAATAGGCAGGACTACTGTGATTTATCTAGAGAACAAATCTTTGACGTGTGTGCCGTGCAGTTGCTAGATTACAACGTTCTCGTCGTTGGATTGTACCACTCTAACCTGACGAGCCACTTAGACTATCTCCGGCTGTTCGAGGACCTTCTGTAAGGTAACCGACGAAGGATTGCAGTGTACCATCTTGGGGGATACGAATATCAATTACTTGTATAACTCAAGTATCAAAAAACAGCTAGTAGACATACTCGCTAGTTACAATTTTGGCCACTAGTAGAACAGCCCACGCGTGTGGAGGGGGGTTCTAGTACGCTGTTAGATCACGTGTATACAAACATGCCTGCGGAGTTCATCTCCAGCATCACCTGCGTCGACACTCGACGTCTGACAATCGCATGACCCCGTGCCGGGACCGCGCCCTCTCACCGACTAGCCCGCAGATTTACTGCCGCCAATGTAAACAATTTCACTGCCTCACTGGAATCCGTCGACTGGGAGAATGTCAGCAGTAAGACACAAGATCGCTGTTGTGTCCTCGCGGAAGCTGTCTTAAACACAATAACGAATAAATTCAATATCTGTTTTCCACTAAAAATGCAACCAACAAAAGTTTTAAATAAACATTGGGTCGATGAGGAAACTCACAGTTTCAGGCACTTGCTTAGCGAAACCTCACACTTAATAAAGACATTTCCAGCCGACGAAACGCTGCGTTGTAAATGCGTAGATCTCACGCGCAAATATAATTCGCTGATTAAAGAAAAGCGTTTAATATTCTAATATTATAAAGGCAAACCCGCGATCTATGTGGCGTGAAAAGGTTGATTTCACGGATTTAATACGGAACGTAAATGGTCAACCTTATAACACGAAAAAGGAGTTACTAGACGCTCTCAACCTAGGATTTGTTTCAGCGGCGAGTGGGTGCAGTGCCCCCGCGGCTGACAGCTGCCGTGCTACCAATGAGTGTGTTGGATTATAGGCCAATCTGCATGAGCATCTTCAAATCTCCGCCGCTGATTGAAGTGGCGTGATGTCCTGTCTCCTTTCCGCGCATCTCGTTGTCCCGCTCCGGCGCTCGCGTCATCTGTTTGACTGAGAGGGTGGCGCGTCTCTGCGCCCGCATACCGTTCGCGGCGCTCTCACGGAGTGTGTGCGCGTGATGGACGGCGACGAGTGGTGAAGATGCTGTGCTGCCTGGTGAAGAACGGCGATGGCTTAGTGTTTCTTCAGCACAAACCGTTCTTGTCAGAACGACATCCTCCATGTTTCTAAACTACGACAGTGCGTTGCTCTTTTCAGAGCGGCTACTTCCATTGTTTCTGTGATACAACAACATTGCCAAATATATATTGTGTGTGCGTTTTATTTACTATCCCTGGTACTGGTAATATGGTAATTCGTAAGGTATGGTTGTAGGTACTGTGGTATGTGAAGGTAATCGCGCTTAACTTCTTGTGTGCTTCTGTGCTGCTACAACATATCGGACAATTTGACAAGTGCAGCTGAGCCGGGAAAGACAGCGCCATCGTTACGTCAGTTCCGTGCTGAGGCCCGCGCTCGCCGCTTCGCGCAACCGTGACTCCCAGACGAAGGGCTACAATATAGCCCGAAACTGGTCGGAATCTATCCGGTAAATATTACGTGAGTCCCAGCCGGGTGCCTATTTAGTCATGATTTTGGCAATATTTGCATCACTTTTCGATTCAAAGCTCTCTTTGTTTGATTTTTTTTTTCTTAATATATTCGGCCACCTTAAAAATTACGGTCTTAACATCACGAGATAGCGCGCACGACATAATTTTTTGATCATTACTATAAATGAGTATTATTGGTGTCATGTCTCCTTACTAGGATATTACAGTTTTGAACGCAGGTTAACGAGTACCTAGTGCTTATCTAGTGCCAGTTTCTCGGTGTTAGAAGCTGGTTATATTCGCGATCATTAATGAAGAAGGGTGGAGAAAAACGAAAAACATTTTTCGCTTTCTCGGTAAGACTATATAGGGCAGCCTGCTTCATCTGCCGAGATTAACTTTATAACGAGAGTCCATTTCTCAACTAACAACTAACCTATTTTCGTGGTATTTCTTGGAAGATACAAAATGAGAACTTTGCCGCTGGTGCTAAAAGTTAAAAGAACCTGACTGAGACTCCGAGAACATCCACGTCCACTTTTTGTATCTTCCGAGAAATCCCACTACACATGTAACAGGTTGCCCTATCGTCTCATCGAGCAAGCTAAACAACCAATTAAAACTTTCGTTATACGGCATTTTTTTAAATATCGACACCGTTGTGGTGTTATTGTATAGATTCTAGGTGAGTTAATTGTAGGTTAGCCTAAACAACATCTTCGAACACATCATCACTTCCCATCAGGTGAGATAGTGGTCAAAGGCTAACCTATCAGGCACAAAAAAAAACCCCGATTAGGACATAGAATAAGTACTATTTATCTCGATTTACTGAGAACCACGATATAAATGGACAATACACGGGCGAAGCCACGAGCGGTACCTAGCTATAGTTAGGTAGAAAATAAATTCACTGTGTAAATTTGTCAATTTATTTTTTGTAGATGTTCATTGTATATGTGTATGACACGCAGGGGAAGAGTCGACAGCAGCGACGGACGCACCTGGCGATGAGGACGAGGAGGGAGACTCCGCTCCCTTCATGGTGAGTGTGCGATCATCTGTGAGTCTGTCTCATTATTTATTTATATCATATTTTTTCCAATACACGAACTAGACATATACCTATGAAAATAGATACAGAAAGAAAACTGAAGGTTTTCACAGATAGAATTACAGTAACATATACAATTGTTGTGAACACTCATAAAACACACATATCGTGTAGATACAATTAACTACACGCTACAATCATTTTTTAAATAATATTACAAGCAAAACTGATGACGTACTATATTGGCAAAGAAACTCAACAAAATATGTACTTAAAATTTTTTTTTTTTTCACTAATCTACTTTTTACTACTACTTACTGAAAAAAACAAACACTGAAGGTGCGTCGTACCTTGCGAACACTATCACACACTACTCAAGAATGGGGCAATATTGTGCAACATAGTGAACTAACTCGTTCGCGCTATACAGGGTTATTGGAAAAATGCTAACAACCTCTTAGGGTTGACTTTTGCTATTTTTTATTTTAAAAAATCACTTTTTTTTGTTTTAGCGCCTACTTCTAGCCAAAAGCGCCCGCCGCCGCAACACTGGACCGCACCGTGCTCCCTTTGAATAGAGTTCTGAATATTTACATCGAGCAAAGTAATAAAAAATATGAAATTATAGGCACAAGAGACTTAACATCAGGTGGTCCAAAAATATAGAAAAAAAATTTGAAATCCATTTTTTTTCGGTACAACAAAAATAATCTCAAAATGTTTGTTGACTAGCAGAAGTCAACCCTAAGAGGTTGTTAGCATTTTTCCAATAACCCTGTATACATTTTCTGCCTATATTTCGTGGAAGCTCGATAGGGGGTTGAACCTCGGAGATTTCTTTGAAATCTTATGGTACATTTTGCTGAAATTTTCGGAGCCATCTATATTATTATAGATAAGTTTGTTCAATACAAATAGTCAGCGATGTCTCTTCGATTTGACTGAGAGGCTAATGCTGATAGAGCTCTATATCTACACTTACTCACATATTATATATTAGTACATACAAATTCACCTAAGGTGTACCGTTCCCCATACTTTAGGAATACGACATAGTCAAATTCACGTCCCAAAATAGAGTGAAGTATACCAAAATTTGCGTCTCTGGTAGCGCAAATTAACTAAACAGTTTAAATAGTATCGTCCCATAATAAAATTTTACACTAGACAGCCAAAACCTGTTATTGCAAATATTTTTGTAAGAAATTCCATATATTCGTGTTGTCTTTGTTCGTTTCCTATTTGTGTGGTGTTTTTGTGTTTGGTAATTTGTAGCCGCTGGTGGCGGACCGTCCTGCGTTATTTTTAGGTTTATAGCTTCAATAGTAAAAAAGTTATCAACGTTTTACAGTTATATTTTTCAAAATTTAGTGTATTTTCAAAATTAAAAATCAGAATTCAACCTTTTTAAATAGCTCCACGCATCAAAACACGCGGGCCGCGGTCCCCGATCGTGTCACGTTGGATTGAGCGCGATCGGAGCTATACTTTTTTAAATATAACAAAATTTTAATAAAATACCTAACTTTAAGCTCTCCACTTAATTTCTATACTTTATACTCGTATATCTACACTTTATACCATAGAGGCTAAAAATAATCTACATCATTATTTTAATTATAAAACAACTTATGCGGCGGTCACACGATATTATGTACTTTAGATTTGCCTACTCTAACGGCTGGCTGTTGAATTCAGCATCTGTTTAGCTAATAGCTATTGACAGATAAAGGAGATAATAATTCCTCGCTATACCACTAGATGGCGCCACAGGTAAAATTAAAAACCGCAAGCGTTGTTTTTCTCACAGATAATATAAGCTGAAGTTGCCTTGTCGCGTCGAGTGTTCTTACCAGTGTAAAATAAAAGTGTTAAAGTAGTGTGTGTTTTAATTAATCATATGTAGTATTGTTCAAATCCGCTATACAGCACCAACGCGCTAGAGACTATAAACTATATTCGAATAGCGCGCTTTATTATACGCTATCGTTATAACGAAACAAGGCCCTCGCGCTAGATGCATATGCTAGGTGTCGTCACAATAGCGTCAGGCGCAACAGTATAACGCGGATATGCGCAAAGCGTGTTAACGCGACCGAAAGCGCGCGATGACTGAAGCTTGGCGCTATGCCGCTATCCGCTATACTGTCACTATAACAGTATAGCGGCATAGCGCCAAGCTTCAGTCATCGCGCGCTTTCGGTCGCGTTAACACGCTTTGCGCATATCCGCGTTATAGGCCTTCCCAGCCACGTTAATGGACGCTTGATGCTAAACGTTATATTAATAGCGCGAAGAGAATAATATACAAAGCGCGCTGTATGCGCTACAAGGCAATAACACGCTTTGCTATGGCGCTAGATGCTATATTATCCACCACTAATCATATGGACCATCGAACCGGATAATCTGTGAGTAAAGTGCTTAGATCGACTTAGTGCAATGAACAGTGATAAAAAGACTTAGAATATTTCGTGCTAAAAAAGACTTCGCATTAGAAAATTCGCGAGTAAAAATAACTTATAATATTTTAAAGTGACAAAACACTTAGGAGAATTTATGTTTGAAAAGACTTTCGACGATAAATAATTTGATCAGTTGTAACTTAGTTTCTGGAAGTGATTTTGGACAAATTTCAGCGACATTTAAACTTGTTTATTACGCTATCTACCTGCTATTTATTTGTGAATTTTATATATCATGGCGGATAAACAAATAAAACATATATTATACAAGTGACTCAGAACTCGACTAAAATTGAAAAATTACTTGCAAATTCGAAAAAATGTGCGAAGGATAAACGAACAAGAGGGTTTTTTGACTCACGTATGGAGACTTTACATGATTATTGGGCTCGTTATACTAAGAGTTATGAAGCTCTTGCGGGATCGATAGACGCTAAAACTTTAGAATCGGAATACAACCTTGACTTACAAGTGAATTTTGATGAAACTGAAGAAAATTATCTGGATTTAATGACATGGCTAAAAGATAAGTTATATGAGTTAAAACCAGATAAATGTGATACCTCAAATTCTGATACACATTCAGAACTTCCTAAGATGAGACCAAAGCTTCCACCGATAGCAATACCGCAATTTTCTGGCGATTATAATCAATGGATGAGTTTCAGAGATATATTTCGCTCGCTAATTCATGATGATGATTGTTTGACTAAAATTGAAAAACATCATTACTTAAAGTCAAGTTTATCTGGAGAAGCTCTGCAGCTACTGAAAAATTACTCGCTAACTGAAGCTAATTATGACGATGCCTGGAAAAAACTGAATGAGAGATATGATAACAAGAGAATGATAGTGAATAACATCCTCAGTCGTTTTTTAAGTCAAAAGACACTTACTACGGAATCCGCAAAGGGTATAAAGGATCTTTTAGATACCTCTAGCCAATGTCTCACTTCACTGATAAACTTGCAAATCGATTCATGGAATGCAATAGTCGTGCATATCCTAGTCTCAAAGTTAGACATTGAAACTCACAAACTTTGGGAGCAATCTTTAGAAAATTCTACAAGCATTCCTACATATGACGATTTAAACAGTTTTCTTGAGAAACGATTCCGAGCCATGGAAATGGTAAATTTTTCACAACCTCCACAAAGATATACACAAAAAACCGTTACACAATCACCTAAAGTAACAACTGTCAGAAGTTTTACTACTGAAGTCGAAAGCACTTGTACTTACTGCTCTCAGAATCATTATATTTGCCACTGTAAAGATTTTGCTTTACTCTCCGTTTCTGAACGTCAAGATTACATCAAGAAAAATAACATATGTTTTAACTGCCTCGTGAAAGGTCACTCAGTGATGAACTGTAGACAGAGTACAGTGTGCAAAAAGTGTGGACGACGTCATCATACACTGCTACACCACACTCTTCCTAAAAATGTCATGGCTGTTGAAACAGATAAGGAGAAAGATACCCCAAAGGGAAATAGCACTGTACCTAAGACTTCTTGCAACATCAGTGTTAACCTGAATTCTGAAACAAAAGATGATCTGGTTATTCTAGCTACGGCTTTAATTAATGTGGATTCAAAGAACAGTGGTACTTACGCATTAAGAGCTCTTGTTGATCAGGGTTCACAGGGATCTTTCATCTCTGAAGCTGCAGTGCAGTTATTGAATCTTCATCGCACTCCGGTTATTGGCAAAATCTCTGGAATTTCAAACACATCGGTGGTAACTACGAGATCTATGGTTACACTTACAGTCCACTCCAAAGAAGATACAACATCAACATTTAATGTCGATGCATATGTTTTGAAGAAACTCACTTCATTGTTGCTTTCACGCGAATTTAAACAAGATACTTGGCCGTCATCTATGCAGTTGGATCTGGCTGATCCAAACTTTCACAAGCCAGGTACTATTGATGTTCTGCTTGGTGCCGACGTGCATGCATACATACTACTAGAAGGCTTACGCAAGTGTAATTCTCTTATTGCACTCAACTCTCGCCGTGGTTGGTTAATCTCAGGCAGAGTTTCACAAACTGATTCTGCAGCATACGAACACAATATGGTTGTTATGCATACGAAAGTTGAAACAGATCAGTTACTCAGACGATTCTGGGAGATAGAAGAGAATTTACCCCACAAAAAACCGATGACCGAACTAGACACACAATGTGAAGAACACTTCAAAAATACTCACACTCGCAATGACGTTGGTCGTTACACGGTACGGTTACCATTTAAAGATGATCCACCCACAAACCTTGGTGATGCCAAACCCCTTGCCGTCAGTCGCTTACAACAGATGGAGAAACGTTTTACACGCAATCCTGATTTCAAGGAAGAATATCACAAATTCTTGAAGCATTATGAATCACAGGGTCATAATGATGATGGTACCTAAAAAGGAAAAAGAAAAAAAGAGAGTATACTATTTACCTCACCACGATGTTCTTAGACCGACGAGTCTAAGCACTAAACTACGTGTAGTCTTCGATGGAAGTGCTGCACATTTATTAATGTATATAAGAATCACCATTTTTAGTATTAAAGTAGTATATAAGACACATTTTATATACATAGTTCACTTGTATATAAGCTAACAAGCCTTCTAGTATTTAAGTAGTATATAAGATACAATTATTTGCAAGAGTAGTTATAAGATCTATTTTTCCATAATAGTAAAGAGTATGTTAAAAAATGATTAAATTAAGCAAATTTAAGAGTTTGGTTTTATTTACCTACAATTTAGTTATTTAAGATACAAGAATATATATTTTAATTGATGTTTTGTATATTTAGAGCAATTATTAAGTTTATTCATAGTATGAATTTAGTTTATTTAATGTTTACAAGTGTTAAGTTATAAAAAGGAATTTAGTGAGAGAAGTTTTGCATAATATTCAATGATAATAAAAGTAAGGTAATTACCATAGTATGTATTTTCTTATTTTAAAATCATTGATATGCTAAAAGCCTAAGTTTTTACCTAGCATATCAGTCAGTTGATACACAGGAAAAATATTTTAGTTTTGAAGCGACAATTAAAGTGTTTAAGTACAAGTTATTTAGAAACCGATTTTTTTTTTAAATTCAATTATCAGTCATAATAAGGATTAAGTTTTATCTATTATGATTATGTTTAGTCAATGTCAATTAAGTTATATTAGAGAGATTTATCACAAAAATTTGCATTTAGACAGTCGTTGTAATTAGAGAAGTAAATATTTAGTTAATATTTACTAAATAACTTTAATATGTCATAAATATATGCTATGAATATCGTAAGTTAACAGATAAGAAGAGATATAAGAATTAAAACGACATTCCAAGTAATAAGAGAACATTGGAATTTTGGAGAACGGCAGTCTCCGATGCAATTTTTTAGGAAATGTTAAGTTATTCAAAAGTGACATGATTTTTATAGTGAGAATAGATTCGTTTAGGAGTGAGTGATAGTTCTGTGATCTATACCTATTACACCAACAAGGTCAAATAAAAGTTATACAGAAAAAATATTTTCCGATGGAAAAATGTAGGTAGATATATATTAAGTGTGATAATTTTAAGTTGAATTCAGTTTAAAAATGAGATAGAACACTGTATAAGCAGGTATTTAATATAATGAAGTTAAGTTAAGATACAATAATAAGATTTAAGATCATCCATATAACCAAATAAAAAAAAACTAAGTGACAAATTTATTGCAAAAAAAAACTTGATTATATGGTGCTTTGAAGAAGCAGTGGGTGGTTTTATACCCCCTGGGTGTTACCCGTGTCTTTCAGTCGCCTCTTACGACATGCAGAACTACAGCAGGCCTATTCTAAAAAGTACCCCGAGACTGCACAGGGCTTGGCCGTATAACACGGTGCTTTGGGGAAGCTATGGGCGGTTTTTACCCCCTGGGTGTTACCCGATTTTCTCTTTTAGTCGGCTTTTACGACATGCAGAAGTACAGCTGTCTTATTCGAAGAACCCCGAGAACAGCACAGGGCAGTACACAACTTATAATTAAGACACAGAAGAACACAAAAACAAAAACAGTATACACAGAATAAAATGGCAGAGCCACACCCGAGAAAGCCTGCCACGCTAAACCTGTCTGTTCTGCTAGTATGGGCGCCAATGTCACCTTCCTTCCTAGCAGTGGGTAGTAGGGGGCATAAAAGAAAGAAAGAGAGAACAGATATAGAGATATATTGAAGATAATAGTATTGAGAAAGGGTCGTGGATCACAGACAGGTGGCGTGTGGTAGACTTCCTTGTTGAAGGACTTATCTCCGGTAGTTGTAGAGAAGCACGTGCTCAGCAGCAGGCGCTGTGATGTACTCCGCTCAAGGTCAGCCTGTGAGCCGCGCCGGTAGGTCGTCCCAGCCAGATGCTGTAGAGACGGGTCTTTGGGACCGTAGAGTGGCAGCGGTTGGTAGAGGAATTGCTGGTCCTTGTAGCTTGCAGAAGCTAGCGGTTTAGAGGTGAAGCCAGGAGATCTGCCTCCTACTGGAACCCTGGAATCCACATGGCTCCGGTTAAAATAGGTCCAGTGTGACGATGAGCTGGTGGGTCCACTGTCCCTGCTACTGAGCATTTGGGGACGAGCAGAGAGCCTTTGGATGTGGCCCACCAACAAACATGAGGTTGCCTGAAGGGCTAGATATAAAAACACAATGATATTAAAACAGTAAAGACAGAAAAGATTAGGTTAGGTACATTATAGTTACCATAATTGCTTGAAGAGCATTTCTAGTATTGAATAGTCACATGGTTGAGTGCACTGGTTGTTAGAATTAGGTTACATACCAGAAGTAATTGCAATCAAGTTTACACAGGTTTATAACATCGTGGTGGCTTTAGGAGCTTACTCACTGATTAAAAGCACATGGTAAATGTAATAAAGTTCAGACACTAAAAGGAACAGATATAGAAGTATTTAGCACTGTTAATTTACACAATGGCGTTGCCAATTTAAGGTTAGAATAACACAGTATTAATTGGCTAGATCACAGAATACACGTCTTAAAGCTACCACTCACCCTAGAACGGGGCAGAAAGCTTGAAAGCTTTTGTATTAAATTATAGTAAAGAGAATTTAGTAACTATTTCTTTAGCTCTTCACGGTCCGGTTGTCTCGTAACAAGTGACGAAGCACTCTCTCATTGAAGACACCTTGAGTCTACCGGAAGTTTGGTCCTCAAAGCATTACCAAATAAGGTGATGCTTCGCTGCTAAATCGTTTATGATGATCATAGCCAATCGGAGGATTTATTACTTTGAAATTTTTGCTAAACAGCCGGAAGTTTTGAGCTCTGGCTTAAGTCTGAAGTTCGCTCATCTTCGCACCGTCGTGAAGTTTGGACGGTACGTACATATTTATTATTGCGACCTCTTTATGTTTAGTGAAGAACTAAATGATTTTAGCCACGATCGGTACTACAGTGAGGTGTGCAGACAGTGTGATAGCTAACAGTCATTCATATCATTTAGTACGTTGCGGCTTGAGCAGATGGCGCTGCTCTTCAATTCTAAGTAATTTTATTCTAATAATTTTTATAATTTATTGTACCTGGCCTTAGCCAGGTTACATAGGTTCTAGGTTGGTTCGAGGGCCATGGTTTCGGCCCGGGCAGATATCAGAAGGTGGGGCATGACACAACTAAATAATGGACACTTCCATTGAGCTTTCCTATCCGCGCCGCACATTCTTCGGGTGGTCTCAGAAGTGCTAGCACAACCAAAATCCAGATAGTTTTTGTAACCTGAACATTGTACGCCGTCGTATAAGACTGACGCTTTTTTATAGATGAGAAAGTCAAAACGGAAGAAAAGCTTAGCTAGTACGAGTGAATACTGCGGTTAAACACGCAAAAGTGCACTAAAGGTTGGTGATCTATTATTGCCGGCGGTAAGGCTGCCGGTGGATTGTCCAACCGAGTGTTCACACGCTACTGCTATTAGTTTAGTTAGAGTAGACGGTGGCGTTACGTGAAAGTGATGACGTGTAACTATGTGTGTGCAGGTGGTGGTGCGTCACGCGGACGGACGCACGTGCGGCGCGGCGCTAGTGACGCTGCGCACCGCACTGAGCACGGCAGCGTGCGCGCGTCCTTCCTCCCGCAGCGCGCCTCTGTGGGCCCTCGCGCCCGACGCTGCCGGCGCGGGCGCGCTGCCCCCGCCCGGCCCGCGCTCGCGCCGCGTCACGCGCATCGCATACGCCGCTGGCGGGGACCTGGACGAGGTGCGTGCATTAAATGATGCCGTCCTACCCTCGGCTCGTCGACACCGGTGTCTGACCTATCGCTCGTCCGACAGGAGACGGGCGTGGCGGGCGACCCGTGGGCGGGCGCGGCCGCGGACCTGGCGCTGCTGGAGCTGGCGGCGCCGCTAGTGGGGGCGCGTCCCATCCTGATGGCGACGGACCCCGGCGACTGCACGCCGCCCAAGCGCTGCCACCTCGTGCGTCGCTTTGCGCCGCCCAACACGTGCGTGTTTACCTCAGATGGCGCGCCCCTCCCGACTGCGGTCACTCTGATGTTCCGTTTGTGCACAGGAGCCAGGAGAGCTCCGAGCCGAGCGGCGCTGGCGTGCGGCTCCGCATCGTGGACGCGCGCCTAGTGGATAGCGGCGAGTGCGCGGCGCTCGGCCCGCGCTGGCCGGCGCTTCGCGCGCGCTCCATGTGCCTCGCCGGGCCTAGCCTCTGTCAGGTACACTCTGCTTACTGCACTTTCAGTGTCCGATACATTCCTTTTCCTAGCCTGCACTCAAGGAGGTGATTTAAATATAATCAGGAGACCAGCTGGGGCATACGAAATTTAACAACTGTTTATTTTCCTAGCTAATAATTTAAAATATAAGAAAAAATACGCTATCGCTCTTAAACTTTCACTTGACGGCGAATTTTTGTAGCATAAAGGAGCGCATCCGTACAAGTACATATCCGTATCTGTTCTGTAAACGAGCACGTGCACGTACCACTGTGTTTTAATGTATGAAGCTGTATGAGACTTGGCACACAGCTTTCGTGACGTGCACGTAATGAGAACAGTTACGTAGGTATTGCATTTCCCAACAGACAGGCTTCGTCACGGCAACGGCAATGACGCTTTGGGCGCGCAGTAATGACGTTGTATTCGATAACAGTAGGGATGTTGGATTGCCCTACATCGTCTACCATATCTATTACGGGTGTTCCAATCAACATCTGAGTTTCACCATCAAATCTTCCATACTTTCTGAATATACTTTCCATATCCAATGCTCTCGTGCTTCTGTGGAGAGTGGACGTGTCGGCGCTGCTCATGCATTGAGTTTTAAATTAATATAGTTCATTATTTACGCATATTATTTACGCGTGTATCCAATTGCAGAATAGTCTACCTATCTGACGTCGACTGCGATTTCAAGTAGTGTTTTCGTGTGTTTGAGTGCATCGTGAGTGAAATTTAAAAAAAAATCTGCCGGTATTTGAGCCTCGACGCGCATCGCCCGATTGTATTCGAGCGCACTGGCTAAGCGAGAGGTGACTCACGAACCTGTTTACGTATTGCCTTATCTACGATTTTATTTCTGACACGATGAGTGCATGCAATGGATGGCAACGTGTTATTAGCGTGATTGATAAATTATGTTGCTCTAACTGTCAACAGGATTACCATTATGGGTGTGTTAATTTTAGTAAAGAGAACTTTACAAAATTGTCGTGCAAATCTAAAAGTACATGGAAATGCCCCGAATGTAAGTTGCAACGTAAGAGAGGCAACAATAGCAATACTCCAGTTAAGGAATCGTCAGTGAACACGGATGACGATAATTCAGGCCACCTTGACGCCTTTGGGAGTGCGCAGTGAGCTTACAGAAGCTCTGAGACTGAGAAGCTTCGTTCTGATGCGCATGATCTTCGTACTGAAAATGTACAGTTAAAGTCTGATGTTATTGAACTAAAGGAGCAGCTCTCACAACTGGAAAAACATGCTCGAGAGTCCAATATAGAAATACAATGCGTTCCAGAGCACTCAAGTGAAAATCTTTTGTCTACGGTATTACTGCTTGGGAAGATAGTAGCGTTTCCCTTGGTAGAAAAAGACATTATGTCTTGTACTCGTTTGGCTAAGTCTAATCAAGCATCTAAAAGGCTAAAGTCAACTATAGCTAAACTTCCGTCCTCTCGCATACGCGATAACCTGTTAGCAGCGTGTGTAAAATTCAACAGGAACAATCCAGATGAAAAACTTAACAGTCACATACTGGGAATGGGAGGAGACAAGCAGGCGATATATGTAGCAGAACATTTGTCACCTTCCAATAGGAATCTCCATGCTCATGCTAGAGCAGTCAAAAAAGAAAAAATACAAATACTGCAGGGTTCGTCGTGGCCGTATTTTTTTAAGGAAGGATGACTCATCCCCTGCCCTCTGGCTCAAAAACAGTGTAATGTTAGGTGAACTTAACTAGTCTACTTTAAGTTATATTTTTCACGTGTTTATATTCCTTTGGTTCCTTAAAATGGATAAGTTAAAAATTTATTACCAGAATGCTCGAAGTATTCGGTGTAAACTTAATGATTTATATTTATCTAGCTTAAAATGTGAATATGATGTTGTAATAATAACTGAAACATGGCTTAACAAGAGCGTATTTGATGCAGAAATACTTAATAATTCATATCAAATTTATCGTAGAGATCGTTGTAAGTCTAATAGTACTAAACAAGATGGCGGCGGTGTACTAATTGGTGTCTCAAACAAAAATCTACTCGTTTATATAAACTTGAAAGTAATAACGAGGACTTATGGGTGTCAGTTAGCTTGCAGTCAAATTCAATTAAAAAAGTGATTTATATTTGTGCACTTTATCTCTCTCCTCCACTACAACTGGATCTGCTTGACAGCCAACTTCAGTCGCTGACTTCAGTCGCATTAGTTCCATTCCCGCCGAAGATATTTTAATTACTGGCCACTTCAACAAATTCGATATTAATTGGACTTGCTCAGACTGCAATGATAACCCCTTAGCCACGACGATAAACAAAGCTAATTCGAATCCTAAAATGATAAATTTGATCGCTGATTTCATGGCTCTGCACAACTTATACCAATTTAATCATATTACTAAATAGCTGTACCCGCGACTTCGTTCGCGATTGCCGTACCTGCAGACTAATTATTCACATTTGTGCACTGTTTGCAGCACTGTGGTCTGCGGTGAAGTACTCATATAGTAAACCATAGCTCAGAATGGAGCTTTTTACTTTGGATTTCAAAACTCCAGTATTGTATTTTCCAGAAGACAGTAGTTAAGTAACTCAGAGAGTTCTTTCCCGGTTCGCACAATAAATGTTGAAGCAAAGTACATTATGCGTTTCTTAAGAATTTCGATTTTAAAGCGGCGGTTTGTTTGACGGTAGATCAAACATATTTTTTTTATTTCTCATTCTCGGAAAGTAGTGTTTGTTTGATCTGATTAGCGGGTAGGAGAGGCTCCTTCCCACCTAAGGCCGGGAAAAACTCATAGTAAATGCTTCCTTCTCTTGGGCCGGAATGACTTGTAACAATTGGTGTAAACAAAGTTATACTTATGTCTAAGATTTTTCGCTGTAAAATACTCTGTTGTTATGAAAAAATTAATAACAACTATGTTTGGCAGGGTAGTAACTAAATAAAATTTCAGTACGTCTAACTTCTAGTGTATCTTTGTATCTTCTACTCATGTTTATTATTTTTAGTAAATATTTAGAAAAACTATATTTTTTTTACCGTCCTCATATTTTAAATGAAAAGTAGAGTGCTTAACACGTATGTAAGTCATCGATTCCTACTTGGACTATAGCCGCATTAATTTTAAATAGGTTCTGCTCATGTTATTAAAATCAAAACAAATAATATAAAAAAACATACTATTTTTATATCGTTATTCCTTATAAGTAGTGAAAAGCAGAGAGATTCCTCTTCGGGCAATAGCCGCCCGTAAATATTCCAAACAAAATTTTACGTAAAATTTCACAAATAGTTATATCCTCTCAATAATTTTGAATAGTATAGTATTTTGAAAAGTAGAGAGCTGAACGCGGGTGAAAGTTATCAATTCCTTTCGACCATTGTATTACAATCTACTAAACTTGTTCAGTTCCAACTTTAAACGGATTAAATCACGTATATTTATCGTTATTTTTGTCCCGACAGTCACCCCGTGACCAAGATCACTACAAAGTGTTTGAAACGTCGGGACAAAAATAATGATAAATATACGTGATTTAAACCGTTTAAAGTTGTTTAATTACAAAGTGTAACAATCGCGAAAACCTAAGACAACATTGTGCACTTCCATTGCGCAGTCTCCGAAATGTATCCGGCAAAAGAAAAATATGTAGTTATAAAAACTGATTGTGGTGAATGTACCACATTTTATAGTTTTATCGTAGCAAGCTTGCAAAACTAAATAATTGTGTGTGATGCCGGTCTGTCCGTGGGGTGTCGGGCTTCCCGTGGGGTTCCGGGCTTCCTATGAGCTTATGATGAGCCGTACGTTCAAGGGTTTCTCAACATTCCGCGGTTCAAGTTATTTAAAACGAAATATTTAGTTTGTGATATCTGTAATTTCTTAACTGCAAAACTGAGGACTTTGAAATATTTACGGGAAAATAATTAAATTACCACTATTGTAACAAAAAAAGAATGATTGAAATCGGACTACGCGTTAATAAATTACAACTAAGTGTACATTTTAACTTTCATTCCCTTTCTCAAGAGAACCGTACTGAATTTCGGGATAAAAGTATCCTATCCTTCTTCGTAGTATGAACTCGAATCGTGCTAAGTTTCATTCAAATCCATTCAGTAGTTTTGGAGTGATGCGCGGCCGGGATACAGACAGACAGCCAGAAAAAAGAAACAGTTTTTGCATCAGTATCAGCAAAGTCAAAGTCAAAGTCATACCTATACGATAAAGTGCGACCGCCAGCTTAAGATGAGCCGTACGTTCAAAGATTTCTGTACATTTTGGGTGTCAAGTTATTTGGAACGTAATAATTAGGTTGTGATGTCTGTAATTTCTGAACTACAAACCCGATGACTTTGAAATATTTACGTGATAATTTTTAAAGCACCACTATTCTAATTAAAAAAATCGGCCAAGTGCGAGTCGGACTCGCGCACGAAGGGTTCTGTACCATTAGCTATACAACATTAGACTTCATATTTTAACCTTTTTAGCGTTCCGTACCCAAGGGGTAATAACGGGACCCTATTACTAAGACTTCGCTGTCCGTCCTTCCGTCCGTCCATCCGCCTGTCACCAGGCTGTATCTCAAGAACGGTGATAGCTAGACAGTTGAAATTTTCACAGATGATGTATTTCTATAGCCGCTATAACAACATAAAGACAACAAAAAAGATATGACTGTAATTTTTTTTTTCAAAATATCTGCCATGTACAGAATTGGAGACCTGTTACAGTTTTATTATAAGTATAGATTATTTTTGTCCCGAATCACGATCACTACAAAGTGTTTGAAACGTCGGGACAAAAATAATGATAAATATACGCGATTTAAACCGTTTAAAGTTGTTTAATTACTAAGTGTTATAATCGCGAAAACCAAAGACAACATTGTGCACTTCCATTGCGCAGTCTCCGAAATGTATCCGGCAAAAGAAAGATATGTAGTTATAAAAACTGATTGTGGTGAATGTACCACATTTTAGAGTTTTATTGTACCAAGCTTGCAAAACTAAATAAGGGTGCCGTACTGCCCGTGGGGTTCTGGGCTGCCTGTGGGTTGTCGGGCTGTCCTTGGGGTGCCGGGCTATAATGTCACCCCCCCATCTTTACCCGTAGTAGGTGTCGTAAGAGGCGATAAAGAGTAACACTACAGAGGGTGGGCAGCAGCGCTTTCTGAGGAACTGATATCTCACACCGCGATCCCCAAGATGCCTGCCAAGCGTGGGGATTATGGCAAACCCACCCATAGTGGTGGAGGCTGTGTTCAGCAGTAGACAATGCGGCTGATATAATATATCTATTAAGCCTTTATGATAAAGTGCGAATGCTATCTTAAGATGAGCCGTACGTTTAAGGGTTTCTCAACATTCCGCGGTTCAAGTTATTTAGAACGAAATATTTAGTTTGTGATATCTCTAATTTCTGAACTACAGAACTGAAGACTTTGAAAAATTTACGGGAAAATAATTAAATTACCACTATTGTAACAAAAAAATAATGATTGAAATCGGACTCCGCGTTAATAAATTACAACTCACTTTACATTTTGACTTTCATTCCCTTTCCTAAGGGAACCGTACTGAATTTCGGGATAAAAAGTATTATATAATACTATTACTAATTATCCCGAAATATAAAAAGTATTATATTTCGGGATAATTAGTATTATATCCATCCGGTAGTTTTGGAGTGATGCGCGGCCGGGATACAGACAGACAGACAGACAAAAATAAAAAGAAATACAGTTTCGGCATCAGTATCAGCTACAGAGTATTGTAAATTTTTTTTTTTCAAAATATCTGCCATGTACAGAATTGTTCCTGTTACAGTTTTATT
Organism: Plagodis dolabraria; assembly: GCA_963854805.1. Taxonomy (NCBI): domain Eukaryota; kingdom Metazoa; phylum Arthropoda; class Insecta; order Lepidoptera; family Geometridae; genus Plagodis; species Plagodis dolabraria. The sequence continues at coordinate 835,021 of OY978452.1, read as the reverse complement.
ATAAGTATAGATAAAGACAACTGATTCTCGATCTTGTTCTAAGTAATAACAAAGATATGATTACAAAATTACAAATTTACGAGAGAAAAAATTATAGTCATGTGCGGGATTCGAACCCGCGTCCATCCACCCCTTTAGCCGGGGTAATTCTTGCTCTCGTTCTTCATGCAACCATCGTATCGGGATGGAGCGACACCTATAGTTCAACTTGCGTTGTACTACAAACATGACCAATTTTGCAATTGGTTTTAAACTTGTAAATGAAGACGCAACCTTATTATTTTAATATTGTTAAGTTTGCAATGACGCCTGCTAGGCGAATTACATTACAAAATTACAAATTTACGAGAGAAAAAAATATTTTCACGTGCGGGTTTCGAACCCGCGTCCATCCACCCCTTTAGCTGGGGTTTTTTTTCTCTCGTAAATTTGTATTTTTGTAATGTAATTCGCCTAGCAGGCGTCATTGCAAAACTTAACAATATTAAAAAGATATGATTGTCACGTGTGCACCCGACCCTTTGTCTAAGATTGACTTCTATCATCCCCCACTAGAATTAATTTTTAAATGTACATGTATTAAATACCTACCCAAAAAGGCCATAAAACGACGAAACTTTTATCACGCAGATTTAGTATTTATTATTTTTTATTATTTATTTTTTAATGCACTAGCAGCTCATTAAGCTGATGCATGCATATCTTTGCACTTGCGTTTAATGTTTTTTTGTGATGTTTTTATTTTTAAAACTATTCACAAACTGAGCACTGATCACTGATTCTGGTAGTTCATTCCACTGTTTCATTCACAATGCGATATGGCAAAAAGTGCTTTCTAGTGTTGCTTGTACATTGAGGCTTGGTTAGTTTTAATGAGTGTCCTCTTAGCTGTGTATTTTTGTTCATTGTGTATAAGTCTTGAATGTCTTTAACATTGTAGTGTTTGTTCAAAATTTTGAATGTTTCATGATTATGCAAAAATGTTACAGAATTGGACAACATAAACTGGAATCACGTATTATGTTCCCCAGATGGTATTAATGTTATGGTTGATAAATTTTATGCTATTATAATAGGTCTCATCGAGAATACGTTCCTCTCTCTAAAATTCATCCGCAGTCATACCTTATTTGGTAAAACAGAAATTTAATTAAATCTATTAGAGAGAAGGAAAAGTACCGAGTGAGGTTTCGGAAATATAAAAATCCATTAGACGAACTTGATTACAAGGACGCTCGAGATAGATGCCATGTCTTAATAAATATTTGCTATAAGAATTATAAAAAGAATTAGAAATTCGGGAATTCACTCACCAACTAACGGCTCATTGAGCGTTCCGCTGAAGGGATTATTATCCAAAACACCTAACTTATTGTAACTACAGTTAAATAAATCTAGGGATTCTATTTGCATAAATCCCTCAGTCCAGATGTTGCCGTCGCTGGTAGCCCGCAGATAGGTAGGGGTCCGCCTATGTCACCCACGAGTTCACCACGTCACTGATAGTTCTAATAATAATAAAGTCTGTTTATTCCTTGTTCACTCACACTAGGGACCGTATGCACATAAAAACCATTATTATTCACACCACTTGTAACTTTATTTGTGTGTGACTTAAACCTTTAATTGTATCTCAAAAAACACTCACAAAATTAATAAGTTGTACAAGCTACTTTAATCATGTGCAACAAACGCTTGCGATGGTTAATTTTTCTACTAGAGCCATCTCTTATGCGTCGGCTGTACTAACTTCTAAAATGGTTTGAGTTTGATGGTTCGAACATAATCCGCCCACTAAGGATAACTGTCCTTCACAAACTGCAATAATAACAGTGACTAAAACAACAAACCAAATTGCTCACATACATAAAACAAAATACAAGGAATTAAATAGCAGCTGGCACTGATCAGATTCTCTAAAAAAAGTACTAAATTGAATGAACAAAACTGTAAGTTACATATGAAATTATTACCTATATATTCTAAATCTCAAAATTCATTTGCACTTATATTACAAAACGAAACTAAATAAAAACATATTACGATTAGCAAAGACATGAAACACTTATTATCTTCTTAAAATCTAAGTTACATCATTGTGTTGCTTACACCGCCCACTATGGCGAAAGTGTTTTAATTCTGTTCTTACAAATCATCACAAATTTTGCTCACCGGTCGTTTCAATACTCCGTTTTTAGTTTTAATCGTTACTACTCGAGTTAAATTATCTGGACCAGGGTGTTTTTGAATAATTCTACCGATTAACCATTTAGCCGGCGGAATGCGAATAACAATAACATCATTTATATGTTTCTGGTTCCATTTATATCTTTGATTTAAATTTACAACATATTCTTTAGACTACCTCTTCCAAAAACTATTAACCATTTTTTGGCTAATTCTCCACCTGTTTAAGCCTACAACTGTGTTACAAACATCTTCATCCATGACATTAATCAATGGTTCGCCCACCAAGAAATGGCCGGGTGTGAGCGGGAGAGGGAGGTGGATTACCACTTAATGTTGATATAGGCCGTGAATTTAAACACGCTTCAATTTGTGTCAGCACCGTGGTCAGTTCCTCGTACGTAAGTGTGCTGTCACCGATGGACCTTTTCAAGTGGTTCTTCACGCTACGCACCCCTGCTTCCCACAAACCACCGAAATTTGGGGATTGCGCCGGGATAAAATGCCAAGTCGTTGTTTCAATGGTAAGATGATGAATAATTTAATTTGGCCATGTTGAATTGGCTTTTTTAAACATTTCGTAAAGCTGTCTGTTTGACCCAACAAAATTAGTGCCATTGTCACTGTACAGATCCTTATAAAGTCCTCTCCTAGATGTAAACCGTCTAAATGCAGCTATAAAACATTTACCGGTGAGATCAGACACAGCTTCCAAATGGATCGCGCGGGGTACCATGCAGACAAATAAGCATATATAACCTTTATATGCTTTAGAGCCTCTGCCTGGTGAAAATCTAATATTTATTGGTCCCGCATAATCAACCCCAGATGATTTGAATGGCTTGCTTGGCTTCAGTCTCGCTTCCGGAATTTGTCCCATAAGTTGCGTTATTTTTGAAGAAGAATATCGACGACACGTTACACAGGTCCTGAAATGTTTCTTGACTTGAAATCTTCCTCTAATGATGAAATATGTGCCTCTTATGTAATTCATCATAATTTGGGGACCACCATGTAGCGTTTTGAGATGAGCGTCCGCAATCACAAGTACTGTAAGATGACTTTTAGCGGGTAAGATTATGGGATGTTTCCGCTCATAACTCATTTCTGCTCGATCTAGACGACTACTTGTTCTCATAATTACATTAGAATCTATTACTGAAAAAAAAAGGTTAAGTGGACTTCTCCTCAAGACACTACCATGAGATTTAATGTGGTCTATCTCATCTTTGAAATGTGCCGACTGGACATCACTAATCAGTCTCTGTAGTGTGTCCTGCATTTCTCTGGTGGTCACAAACTTTGGTGTCTTGAGTCTTATCTCGCTTTCCTTTGCAAGAAATAAATCTTCTGCAATATGAAGCAACTCTGAGAAGTCTTGTCAAGGATGAAAATCTTCCTAAAAACTCCTCAGATTCTATGTTGTGTACCACGATTGTGGTTAAGCATACAGTTTTGGCGTGCTTTTCTTCTAAAATAGTCTTTTTAAACTGTCCTTTTGTGTAAATTCAAAATCAAAATCATTTATTCAATTTAGGCGTCTACGACACTCTTATGAAGGTCAATTACAAATTTTAATATTGAAATATTTTACATTGTACTGCCACGTTCATCAAAAAAATTTATAGAGCCACTGCGAGAAGAACGGGCAAGAAACTCGGGGCCATTCTTTTAAACATCTTTTAACAATGTGTTATATACAATATAATATGACTATTACTATATTTGTTCACATTACGTAGGTGACAGGTGATAGCTTGGCAGAGGCGGAACTTTCCAAGCATCTTTGTCGTTTAAGTAATCACAAACTTTGTAGTATGATTTCTTAATCAAAATTTTTTTTCACATGCAACTTGAATAATTTATTCCCAGTGTTGTAATCGTGGTTGTCACTATTTAATTTAAATTTACTAAAATTTTTCCGAACATACATAATATTTTCAAATATATACAGACTCGGTAAAGTTAATATATCAATTTCTTTAAAAAGATCCCTTAGAGATTCCATAGGATCCATTTCATATATGGCTCGAATTGCACGCTTTTGTAAGATAAAGATTGTTTCCATCTCAGCAGCAGCTCCCCACAGCAATACACCATACGACATAATACTATGGAAGTACGCGAAATAAACTAGCCGTGCAGTAGCTACGTCTGTTAACTGTCTTATCTTACAAACTGCATATGCAGCAGAACTAAGTCTTCCGGCTAGATCATGTATATGTGGATCCCACTGTAAAGTTGAGTCCACTTTGATTCCCAGAAAGACTGTCGCTTTGTCAATAAAGAGTTTATCTAAGCCAAGCTTAATGTTTGGTTCAACATAAGGAACATTTGGTAAAGAAAACTTTAAACATTTGGTCTTTTTTGAATTTAAGAGAAGATTAGTAGCGGCGAACCATTCAGAGATCATAGATAACACATTATTTACATGAATGAGTTCACTATCTTTCCTATCTACTTTAAAATTCAGAGAGGTATCATCGGCGAATAAAACAATATTGCAGAAATCTTTGACCATGCAAGGCAGATCATTAATATACGCTAGGAACAGAAAAGGTCCCAAAATTGATCCCTGCGGTACACCTATTTTTACCAAAGACCCGGAAGAAGTATTGCCATTTATTCCAACCATCTGTATCTGACAGATATGACTCTATTGGATTCAAAGCTTTTCCACGAATACCATAGTGTGAAAGCTTACGAATCAGAGTGCAGTGTTCTACACAGTCGAATGCCTTGGAAAGATCACAAAATACGCCAATAGCATCATGTGAACTCTCCCAGGCTTCAAGTATATGCGACATCAATTGAACACCTGCATCTGTAGTGGATCTGCTCTTAGTAAAACCAAACTGATTCTCATTCAATATATATTATGCTCATTAAAATGAGATAAAAGTTGTTTGAGCATTATTTTTTCGAATACTTTACTCAGAACAGGTAAGATGGAAATAGGTCTATAATTGCAAGGGTCAGATGCAGCCCCTGACTTCAAAATTGGAGTGATTTTACATAGTTTCATTAAGTCGGGGAAATTTCCTCTATCGACACAAAGATTGAATATTGTGTATAGTGTCGCTTAGAAGATTTTGCATGATGCTGTGTTCCATGACATAGTGATAATCGCCGTCAGGTCACATATTTCTTGACCTTGAGCTTTAATAAGGACAGTTGGATTTAACACCACAATTTTGAGAACCCTCAGCTCACCGGCCATATCATCAAGCCGTACAACAATGCTTGCCACCGCACCGTCTCTGCCGACACTTGAATTACCGACTCGGACACCGACATTGCTGTAAACAATATTATTGTTTACATACGTACAATGTTACCTTGAAATAAAACAATGGTTAACACCACTAATGCAATCGATAACTGTCACAGCCGCGTGCGTATGCACCGCGCGTTCAGACCGAACCGTAAGGTCGGAATGTGTTGATACCGAATAAAACAGCAAGAAGTTCCTTCTCGGTTGTAGAATAGTTACCTTCTTGTGGTACTCTAAATGAGTACAAGATGTGAAGGCAATGGGCTTATCCTTGCCAACTTCACCTTGTGACCAAATTGCGCCGACAGCGTAATAAGAAGCATCTATCGTGACTATAAAAGGTTTCGAAAAATCTGAGTATTGTAACAGAGGAGCTGACATTAGCTTTTTTTTTAAAGGTAAGATGGAAATAGGTCTATAATTGCAAGGGTCAGATGCAGCCCCTGACTTCAAAATTGGAGTGATTTTACATAGTTTCATTAAGTCGGGGAAATTTCCTCTATCGACACAAAGATTGAATATTGTTACTAAGTATGGTGCGATTATGCAAGTTATAGACTCTGGCACTTTAACTGTCATACCCCACAAGTCTTCAGTACTCTTTATGTTTAAACTTTTGAATGTCTTTATAATTTCAAAGTTTGTCGTGTATCTAAAAGAAAAGTCCGGTGTTTTGCAGGGAAAATTATATTTTAATAGGGCTTCTGCTACATTGGGACAAGAATCCAATGATTTAGAGACTTCAAGGGGTAAGTTAGAAAAAAAAAATCAAATATATTCGCCACTTGTATTGGATCAGAGATTTGATTTTTATTAATAGTTAAGACTTATCTTGAATCTCTAGGTTTATTTTTACCAGTCTCAATATTTATTGTCTTCCTAATGGTTTTTATTTTATTTTTAGACTTGCTAATTTTATCTCTAATAAAAAGAGATTTAGCACACAAGCAAACAGACTTAAAAGTTTTTGAATAGTTCCTAACATAATCATGAAACTGCTTGCAAGATGCTACATTTTTCCTGCGATACAGATCAAACAAATAATCTCTACTTTTTCGAATACCTCTAGTTGCCCAATCACCAAACTTCAATTTTCCATTTATTTGTTTCATTATTTTTGGACAAACTTTTTGAAACTCAATATTTACTAAAGAAAATAAGTTATTGTAGATGTCATTCGGGTAACAGTGAGAAAAACTTGTTATGCCAAGCTTAGCTTCTATATTGGTACCGAGAGTTTCTAGCCTACTGGTTGTTAACGGCCTATGTTCAACTTCATACCTCTCTGTTTCTCTATTTCCATCAAATTGTATCGCAAGACCCTCATGATCAGACCTAACACCTTTCAATATTAACTTTTCTTTAATCTTACAGTTTGAGTATAATATATTGTCTATACAGGTAGATGAAGTGTCTGTTATCCTAGTGGGCTCACAGAACAGAAATTTCAAATTAAATGACTTAAATAATGAAATAAGATCAATCTTATTTTTAGAATTCATTAAAATATCTATATTAAAATCACCACATACAAATATGGGTTTTCTGCATTTAGAAATTTTCTGCAGTATACTTTCCATAGTGGATAAAAATGCTGCAAAATTTTGAGCATGACCTTGATCTATTGGTGGTTGATTCCAACAGACTTGACAATTCTAAAAGAAGCTTCGCTAACAATACAGCGCCACACAGCTCTAAGCGTGGAATTGAGACCTGTTTAACAGGAGCAACCTTGGTTTTAGAGCATATCAGATTGACGTGTACTGCTCCTTGCTCATCTACTACGCGCATGAAGACTACAGCGGAATAAGCTATACTTGATGCGTCACAACAACCCTATAATTCTATAACCTTGGCATTCTTGGAACTACACAGCCATCGCGGAATACTAAACCCAGTAAGTGCAGGTAACTCTTGACGATAGGCAATCCATTCTTTCAAGAGAGGTTCTGGCAGATCTTGATCCCACTCTGTCCCAGACAACCAAAGTTTTTGAATGAAAGCTTTGGCTGTGATTATAGTTGGAGCTACAAACCGTAAAGGATCGAATAATCGGGCAATATCTGAAATGACCTGGTGTTTTGTTACCGGAGTCACTAATGAAGGCAAGTTGATAGCGAATTCAAATGAATCATCTAATCTGTTCCATGTAAGACCTAATATTTTTACTGTCTTATCCGTTTTTATAAGTACTGAATCAATCTCTCGTCGATACATTTTAACTAAATCCGCTATGATACAGATTCGGTGGACCCGCCATCTTAAAAGCAAATGGCGTAAATCTTGCTTCAACTTAGGCCCTACCAACAAGTCGTCGTTGAGTGAAACTTTATTCACGCCTTTGCACGATGCGTCAAAAACCACGCGAACCTTTGTTGTGTCCTTGTCATATCGCACTACCACATGGTGAGGCAAGTACACGGCCTTAGGGTTGTCAACATCAGCTTTTGGAACAAGCTTCATATGGTTCAGAGTCTTATTCTCTTCTATTACTTTTGCGTACTGTTTATGTAGTTCCGGATTTTTCGTTTATCTCCTTTCTAAAGAAAGAAATCGCCTCTCTGCGATTTGTATCGAATGGTTGTATTGACATTGGGGATCATCGGAATTGAATGGCAATCTTACTAATAAACGTCCGTCATCATCTCTAGTTGTAATTATATTAAAAATCTCCTCACATCTCATCTCTTCTTCCGTTAATATTTTCTCATTTGTCTGTGGTTCTGTTTCTAACTCAATTCTTCAATTCTTCTTCAAAGCTCGTCTTCTCTGATTTGTGTGCGTAAGCTAATAACTCTACTAGCTGAAGTTGAATTTGGCGACACCTTCCCTGAAATAATCCAGCCAAACACTGTCTCTTGTGCAATTAACTTTTTAGACGGATTTTTGATTACGCAACTTCTCAAAACTTCTCCGTATACTTCAGCTCCGAGCAAAACATCAATTTTACTCGGTGATATAAAGTCAGGGTCAGCTAGGGGTAATCTTTCTAACTTGAGCCAAGTTGGCGTGTGAACGACCTTTGAAGGAGGCATCGATGTCAAAGTGCTCAATACATATGCATTTACTGAGATTGACTTACCTGGGTGATGGCGTGATTCAATTCGTACAGCTACAACATACCTTACTCACGTGTGAACATCTCCCACTCCAGACACTAAACCATTTATTGGTTTGCGTTTTAGTCCCAGTATTTGTACAGTATCCTCCGTAATAAATGAAGCCTCAGACCCTTGATCGATTAACGCTCTAAGTGTGTACAACCGTTCACTGATTTTGCCCTAACTACTGCAGTAGCTAACAATACTTCACTAGGTGAAAAGTTTTTTGAAAAGTTCGATACAATCGTACTACTCTCTCGGGGTGGCGTGTGTGGTTTTGTATCTTCTGCCTCTTGAATTGGGGGTCCCTTTATCTCCTCTTTCTCCATGTGCAATAATGAATGATGTCGTCTTCCACATCGTCGGCAGCTTGTTGATTGATGGCATCTCTTCACAGGGTGATTAGGTGCAAGACAGTTAAAGCATAGTCCCTTTTTTTGAACGTATTCAGACCTCTCAGATGGGGTATGCTTTACGAATTGCTTGCATTGATAAATAGGGTGCTGCCCATTGCACATTGCACATACTATATAAGTCTTCTACTTCTCTTCGACTGATGGGTGAAAAGATTTTGATTTAGACGTTGACTTGACACCCTCCAACATCTCTATTGTTCTAAATCTAGTTTCCATGAACTTCTGTAACTGTTATCATGATGGTAATTCATCTGTATCCACTTGATTCAATTGAAGCACTCATTGTTTACGCGATTCTTGGTCCATTTTTGACACCACTATATGATTAACAATGGCATCCCAAGAACTTGTGTCAATATGTAGATTCGTTAGAGACTTTAAACACGCAGACGTTGTATCTAAAAGTTGTTTTATAGCACTCGATGACTCTGCATTAATCTGTTTCTGTGATAAAAGTCGCTTTAGTACTTCATTTGTATTGAATCTTTTATTATTATAACGTCTCACAAGTTGCTTCCAAGCTTCGGCATAATTCGTGTCTGTGGTAGATAGGTTCTTCAAAACGTATTCGGCTTCGCCATGTAAACAGCTTTTAAGGTAGTGCAACTTTTGCACTGAACTCAAATTTACATTATTGTGAATTAATGAGACGAACATATCAGGAAGGCTTGCCACTCTTCATATCCACTTGAAAATCGAGGTAAATTTATCTGTGGCAATCTCACTTCACAACCAGAAAAAGATAGTGTTTGTGTAGCTGTCACTGAAGGCGTCAATAACGTGAAGCTCTTTAAATCATCTTTAATTTTTGATTTATTATCAACTAGCTTTCCGGGCGCGGCTCCGCCCGCGCGTATATCGGTTATCGCGCGAATACATTAACCTCTTTTTACGCAGTCGGATAAAAACTATCCTATGTTTTTTCCCGGGTCTCAAACTATCTCCATACGAAATTTCATTCAAATCGGTCCAGTAGTTTTGACGTGAAAGCGTAACAGACAGACAGACAGACAGAGTTACTTTCGCATTTATAATATTATATATATAGTACTAAGTACTGATGTATATTTCCTCAAATTGTTCATATCTGTCTTCAGTAAAATAGGATAATTCAGCTTGTTTATCTTTGTCGCTTATGCTCACTATTTGGTCATGATTATCCTTAAACTTCATCTATTATGACTCTAATGATTCATTTTGAGTGCGATTCTGGCTTTGGCAAGGTGTGGTCGCGTTTCGTGTGTTCACACTCACAATTAGTTAATCTCACAGCATTATCGCTCATATTGCTAATTCACTTAGTGCCACTACCGCGTACAACTTATCAAACTACCTGGACGTGGTGTAAAGAAGACGGACTGCGAATTCTACACAACCCATCGCACTCGCACACCTGTTTAGTGCACTGCAGAACCGGTTCAACCCCGAGCCCGAGCTGTGACGATACGCTGCGTAGTGAGTTGTAACTACTTATATTATACTCATATTTATTGAAGCCGTACATTACAACTACTAAAATGGTTAACAGCTGTTCGGCGTGTACTAAGCCAATTCGTTCGGCAACACCACATATACAATGCACAAAATTCGCATGTTTCTACCACGCAATGTGTGTCAACATGTCCGACCCTCGGAAAGTATCTGAGGACGTAAAGTCAGCCTGGACTTGCCCAATGTGTACATCTAGGGAGCCAAGACGGGACAATTCAAATACACCTGTGCAGGCCGCTACGTCAACGGAGGGTTCCGTGCAAAGTGACGGCCGACCAACAAATGCTACCGTACTACGCGAAAGCAGCCGTAAAATAAATATCCCGCCTCCGTGCTCACCCTCAATCTCAGCTGACTCTGACTCGCTAAGTGATATAGTCTCACAATTGAGACTGCTACGTAGCGACATGGGGGACTTAAAGTCCCAAATGAAATCCCTTACGGAGCACATTGCTACGAAGATGGAAGACTATGACAATAAATTACGGGCACTAGAGGAACGTGAAGTTAGGCGCGAAGCGGAATTTTATGACTTAAAAAACACCGTTCAACAGTTACACGAGGAATTAAACTCACGAGCGCAAAATAACTTAAGAAACGAAATTGAAATAGCAGGTGTCACAGAATGCAACGAAGAGAATCCTACACACTTGTTACGGGTTACAGCTCAGAAGATCGGAGTTACTATTGAAGACCGTGACTTCGACTTTGTAATGCGAGTGGGTCCGAGACGTTCAACAGCTGCCACCAGCGACGCGCCTAATGCTGGCAAAAAGCTGCCACGGCCCTTAGTAGTACGCTTTGTGTGTCGCCAAAAAAGAGATGAGTTTTTAAAGGCCGCAAAGAGTCGGAATAACTTGACCAGCAATGACATTGGAGTTGCAGGGGTCACCAGAAAACTATATTTTAACGATCGGCTGACTCAACCTTATAGGCAGTTATTTCGCTTGGCCAGAGAGCGCATCAAGGAAGCAGGCTTTAAATATTGTTGGACAAAAAACGGAGTCATTCACGTGCGCAGACAGGAAGGAACTCCCGCCATCACAATCAAATCCTCAATGGACCTCGACCGTTACATGGCTACTCCCCAATTGTCTTCATCTTAAAATTGCGCTATCACTTTTAGTCATTCCATATTATTCAAAATTCAGATTGATTTCTACTTTACGACATTTTTGTACAATTTTTATATTTACACTACACTTACACATACTTACACAATTTCAACAACACTCCAACTGTAATTCACACCACTGCACAAGTATTAATTTAACTACATAATTACTCGGTACCTTTCGTTGATATTTGCAATAATTTACTTTGTACTGGATCTACTATCAATATTATGACACACTGGGCTCTATCGCTGAATCCATCACAATTTTTATTTTATCGTGATGGATTTAGTTAGTTTAGCAAATGATATAGATGCAACTACTTCAATTGATTGTCATAATCTCGACTCCGTGGAATCATGTCAACGGTTTTTTAATGTCAACACTGATTTAAACTTTAAGGTCTTGTCTCTGAATATTAGAAGTTATCAGTGTAATTTTGATAAGTTACTGATCACCTTGACTCGTTTCAAACTAGAATTTGACGCTATTATCTTGACTGAATCTTGGCTGACTGAAAGAACTGTCTTAGCCTCTATTCCAGGATACAATTCTTTTCGAACTACCAGGCAACTAAACAAAAGCGGTGGAGTAGTTATTTATATTAAAAATTCATACAAAACTTCCTTCTTTGAACCGGTCATTGTAGAAGCTGATTCCCTTTTGATATTCGTGGAAGACAATGCTTCAATACTGGGAGTTTACCGGTCTCCATCCAATTCCATCTCAGAAACCTTTATTAACTCCCTTGAATCAACGTTAAAGTATGTTCACAATAAGAGCTTCTCTGTGGTCGCTGGGGACATAAATATAGACTTATGTGATTCATTGGACAAAAATGTCGCAGACTACTATTGTGTCATGGCAACACATGGTCTACTTCCAGCAATTACCAATCCCACCAGGATCAAAACTTGTCTTGACCACATTTTTGTCAAATGTAACACAAAGTGCGTTGGTATTGTTTGCAACTCATCAATTACTGACCATAGCATTGTTATGGCAGGTGTATCTCGTCAGTCCTTGAATTGGGTAAACAAATCGAGTTTCAAACTCAAAACAAACTGAGGCGGTCGCATTAGAACTAAAGAAAACTGATTGGTCTTCGGTTCTTACAAATGGTTGTGTCAACGCTGCAGCTACCATCTTCAATGATACTATCACGGAAATTGTTAATAAAAATACAGCAAAAGTAAAAGTTGGAAGAAAAATGGTGACCATGAAACCCTGGATTACACCCGGGTTAATAAGGTGCATGCGTCACCGCGATAAACTTCATCTTGACTGCAAATTGTACCCAAACGACGCTCAACGCAGGAAAATCTACACTAGGTATCGCAATTTTTGTAATAAGCTGCTACGCAAAATAAAATCAAGTTATTACAATGAACAACTAGAAGCTAATAAAGACGATCCCAAGAAGCTCTGGAAGGTCATAAAAAACATATGCTATAATTCCAGCCGCAGAAACGATTCATCCGAGCTCTTAACAACTAGTGACAATGCTACTACCTTTTTTTTTTTTTTTTCTCCCGGGAAAATCCTTTATGGATACCACCCGCCCCGGGGGGAGCGGAGTGGTTATGTGGGAGTCCTCGCCTGAAGGGCCTTACTACCCCCTCGGGGGGGTAGTAAGTGAGGTTACCCACTAAAAACCCGGGATGAGCAGTCTGCCGCCTAGTAGGGCGAAATGGGATAGCGTTAGCAGTCACCATCTCGCCCCAGCGGCCGGCCCGTCACCGATGACGGGCCCCGGCCAATGGAGGGATGACCCGGCTCATTGGGGCCATCCCCCAGACGTGTGGGATCGTGCAAGCCAGTGGAGAATCCCCCGACTCTCCACCGATGATCCGCACAGCACTAGGAAAGAGCGAGAAGGCGCCCGAACCGCCTTCTCCTCCCCCCAATTCGTCTACGCCGGAGCGGGTCCGCGAGGACGTCGTCCTCCCTCGCCCGCTCCGCGGCCTCTTTCTGCGCCATCACCGCTTCGCAGAAAGAGACCACCGCCTGCCACGATCCGTCGCTGCCGAGCATAGCGTTAACCACGCTCGGCAGCGGCTATAGTCCAGTCGTGGCCAGCCACGACTGGACTATAGCCGCCTCTTCAGCCAACTCGGCATCGAGGCGACCAATCGCCCAGCGCGCGAAGGATTCCCTCTCCACGCGCCGAGTCCCTCCTTGGTGGGAGGTGGCGATCTCGAACCGGATGTAGTTGTGGTCCGAGAGAGTCGCCACCTCCACCTCCACTCTCCAGGCCTGGACACGTGCTGCGACCACCGGGGTGGAGAACGAAAGGTCCACCACGGACCCCCCGTTGTGTCGCACGCACGTGTGGACCCCCTGTTTAGGAGGGTCAGCCCTGCGGCAACCGCCCACTCCACGACAATCTCCCCGCGAGTGTCAGTGGAGGGGTTGCCCCAGGCCTGGGCCTTGGCGTTCAGGTCCCCCATGAGGAGGACCTCACGTGGTGCATGCCTTCTCACCGCCGCGGCCAGGAGGTCCAGATAGACCTCCAGCTCCGCGACGGTCCTATTGGGGGAGAAGTATGCGCCCACTACCGCATACCTCTCCCACTTGGCCACCACGTACCCCGAACCACTCTCTAACACCGAGAGGGGGGGGCCGCCACCGGCACGTCCAAATCCCCAGCCCAGTAGGGATGGGACTGGGGAATGTAGTACGGCTCCGCAGCGACCGCCAAATCGATCCGCCACTGCGCCAGGGACTGCATTAGCAAATCCTGAGCCCTGACGCAGTGGTTTAAATTCGTCTGTAGGAGGTTGTGCTGCCCGACTTGATCCATTAGTCGGACGTCACAACCTCCATGCTCGCCGCGCGGCGAACAACCTCAGGAGCGGCTTTGGCTGCCGCTCGGGGGGTGGCCGGGGTCCTGGTGGCCTGCCCTTTGTCTTTGGGGGGACACAGTTTTGTCCCCCCATCCTGTGCTCGACGGGTCGCCCTGACTCTGCGCATATCGCGCAGTGTGGGGCCCTCCTCTGGCAGCTCGCCGCCCTGTGGCCTGCGCCTCCACAACGGAAGCACAGGTCCCCCCTGTCTGCCAACGAGGGACACTGGGGGCGCGTATGGCCGAGTCCCATGCACTTGAAGCAGCGCATGGGACGCGCTGCTTCAAGTGCACTGCAACCAGCACTTTGTATCTATAGGAAAATATTTATCAGACAATATTCTATCAAGGTTAAGCGAAACTGAAGAATCCCTTACAAAATCATATAGACCTCTTTCATCTATCCCCTATTCCTTATTTTTGTACCCTACTAATCCCTATGAAATTGCTAAGATTATTTCTAAATTTAAAATGGATAGCGTTCCTGGCCCAGATTTGTTTTCTGTAAACATGATTAAAAAATCAATAAATGCTCTACTTTTACCCTTGAACTACATCTATAACTTAAGTTTAGAGACTGGTACATTCCCGGATTGCTGGAAAGTGGCTTCCATATGCCCTATATTCAAAAATGGACCTAAAAATATGCCCAATAACTACCGACCAATAGCATTGTTAAGTGTCTTTTCTAAGGTACTAGAAAAGATAGTTAATACTCGTCTAATTAAATACTTAGAAAATCATAAAATTATCTCAGATCGACAATTTGGTTTCCGTAGGGGCAGATCAACCGAAGATGCTGTCACGCTTCTTTCCGATTTAGTCTCAACATATACTGACAATGGCGAGTTCTGTATAGGTGTATTTCTCGATCTGGCGAGGGCGTTTGACACTGTCTCGGTTGATCTGCTGCTAAAGAAACTAGAATCGCTGGGGGTTAGGGGAGTGACTCTTGATTGGTTCAACAGTTATTTGAAAAATCGTAAGCAGTATGTCAAAATAAATAATCACTCAAGCGAACAACTTCCAATAAATTACGGCGTTCCGCAGGGTAGTATACTCGGCCCTACGCTGTTTGTTTTGTACATAAATGATTTAGTGAACAGTAAGTTGAATAACGCAGATATCATAACGTACGCTGATGATACCGCAATCTTATTTCGTGGAAAAACCTGGGACCGAGTATACGAAAATGCGGAAGATGGCCTTTCAGTCATTGCGAAAGTTTTGGAAAGGAACCTCCTTACTCTAAACACCAGTAAAACAAGGTATCTAGCCTTCTCGAAAACCTGCGTGTCCAGTCCTCCACTTGGAAAAGAGCTTAAAATACATTACTGTTCTAATGATTCCATGTCCCGTAAAACGGACTGTTCTTGTAGTTCTATAGACCAGGCAAATTGTTTAAAATACCTCGGTGTAACGATAGATGAAAATTTATCTTATAAACAACAGATAACGGAACTATCAGCTCGGACCCGAAAACTCATCTATATAATGAAAAATCTTCGTGACTGTACACCAATACCTTTACTTCGACAAATTTATATTGTCTTGTGTCAGCCTGTCATCCAGTATTGTATATCTGTATGGGGCAGCGCAGGAAAAACATTTTTCCTGAGCATAGAAAGGGCACAGAGAGCTTTAATTAAAGTGTTGCTATGAAAACCTTTCCGCTATCCTACTGATACTTTGTACAGAGACTTTAGAGTTTTGCGTGTTCGGCAGTTGTTTGTGTATAATGCGACATTAAAAACTCACAAAAGCTTGAAATTCCGTAGTGATTACGATGAAATAACCAAAAAGCGTACTCTGAGAATTCCGCTACTTCGAGCCGATAGCCTTCTAGCAAAACGTAGTCCTTTAATCTCTCACCCACGTACCTATAATAAAGTAAACGAAAAGTGTAAGCTGAGGTCCCTTTCTATGTTTGCATATAAAAAGACCTTAAAACAATGGTTACTGGAACTCACCTACGACGAGACCTAGGAATTAATTAAATTTTCATAATAATATTTATCTTGGACTCTGTCTCTCCCATGCACCACACACAACACATCACGACACATACACATATATATACACAACACTTATAAAAAAGCACACATATTATCCACGTCCATTTACACAAGCTCACGTCATTTACTCACACATAATTACATACGTTTCTTTTTGTATAATAACATTTCACTCTATTAGCCTACTTTTTAAGTCTTCTAGTAATATATTACCTTTTATAAGAAATTAGCTAGTGTAAACAAATACATAGGAATATTTTTACTTAATTTTGCTGTATTGTTAAAATCGCCCTCGAGCTCCAAGACACAGGCCTCGTGCTTAGTTTGGAGTTCATTGAAAATCTGTTTTACTCTGTAATCTATTTCAAACAATGTAAACTTTTTCTGCATAATTTTGGTAATACTTATGGTAATAAAGACATCGTGTATCTTATATCTTTTATTTCTTGTCTCAATGTAAGAACGTGTTTTTCTTGTCTTAGAAGACTTGCCATAATTTGTATAAGCTTTATTTATTAGTTTCAATAGTTCATCTTGTTTAAGAAGTAAAGATTTAATCTCAGAAGACATCTTGATTGAAAATGAAGTCCCAATAAGCACAGATGTTTCTAAGTCGAAGTAGTATAGAACCGAAAATTTTACAAGTCCAAATTATCACAGATTTGACTAAGTTGATATAGTATAATTACGAAAATTTTACAAGTCCAAAGCACCAACAGATTTTTCTAAATCGATATAGTATCTTTTCGAAACTTTTACAAGTCCAAAGCACCAACAGATTTTTCTAAGTCGATATAGTAGCTTTTCGAAACTTTTACAAGTCCAAAGCACCAACAGATTTTTCTAAGTTAATGTTCAATTTTTAATTACTACTCACAGTTAGCATGTCCAACAATCCATATTCTTCAAGCACCTAACGGTGTGTTCCGGCAGCTGTCCTTGAGAGCCAGTAACTCTAGGTTAGTCTGAACAACATCCTGGACCACATCATCACTTACCATCAGGTGAGATAGTGGTCAAAGGCTAACCTATCAAGCATAAAAAAAAAAAAAATATTACTCCCAGTCACATCATAATTCAAAGTTCCCGGGTTTCGGCACCATGTTCACTCACACTAGGGACCGAATGCACAACAAAAACCATTATTATTCACACCACTTGTAGCTTTATTTGTGTGTAACTTAAACCTTTAATTGTATCTCAAAAAACACTCACAAAATTAATAAGTTGTACAAGCTACTTTAATCATGTGCAACAAACGCTTGCGATGGTTAATTTTTCTACTAGCGCCATCTCTTAGGCGTCGGCTGTACTAACTTCTAAAATAGTTCGAGTTTGATGGTTCGAACATTCCTTAAATCAAATAAAAACAAAACAAAGACTAACAATTTTACAATTGATTATTATTTAAGGACCCCTCTTTGGGTAAAGGCCTCCTCCATTCCCAGCCACGCTTTTCTATCTTTGGCTGCTGAAAACCATTTTTGGCCGGCTATTTTAGTTACTTCATCGGCCCATCTTTCCTGTGGTCTCCCCCGTCTTCGTTTCCCATTAGGGCCTGCCCATATGGCTACTTTTTTGGACCACTTTGCATCTGGTGATCGTGCTACGTGGCCAGCCCAGAGTCCATCTATACCAATCATATATTAGCATTCGTTGTAATAAAATTTATCTGAATCAATAGCAAACTAAAATTAATGTCTCCTGTAAAATTTGCTTTCTGGTCGTTTGGCTATTCAAGCACTGAGGCGGCGATACGTAAGGCAGGGAAGTATACAGGTATCCATGACTTTCTTTTTTAATTTTAAAGGTAGGTCGCTTCTTAGACGTCCTTGTGGCTCCAAAACTTGTTCCAGGTTATAGCTATTCGTTTTTCTATCTCTTATTGGCTTCTGGATGGTTTAAATGATATTTGTTTGCCTAGATAAATATAGCTTTCCACATATTCAAGCAGTTTTCCTTCTACAGCTATTAGATGTTTTATGCTATTTGTTGCTACCTTTGTTTTAGAGATATTTAGGTTCAATCCTATGATGATTGTTCCACGAACAACTCTATGATCTGAAGGAAACATGTTAATTTTTACTACCTCTATATTAGTAAATAGTTTTGACTTACGACAAAGGATATAATCTATCTGATTCTTTATCCGCTTGTTAGGAGAGATCCATGTCCAATGGTTTTTTCTTAAATATAGTGTTTACTATAGTGAGACTATTTTTTAGTGCATATTGCAGCAATAATTCGCCTCTTTGGTTTCTGTTTCCATGGCAATAAGGTCCAATTACTTTGTGCTCTCCTTGTTTGCGTTGGCCTATTTTTGAATTAAAGTCTCCTATCAAGATAAGGTTGTCACAAGAAGAGTTTTGTGCTTTCCTTAGTGTATCGTAGAATATATCTATTTCCTGGTCTGGGGCGTCTAGAGTTGGTGCGTATACTTGTATTACAGAGAGTTTGATTTTTCCGAATTTAAGATTAAGTAAACAAACTCTTTCTGAAAATCCAGTGTAGCTTTGAATGTTAGCTTGTTTTATTTTTTGATAAAAAATCCAACGCCATGGTGGCCTCCGGGCTGCCCTGTATAGCAAAATATGTGATCTTCATCTTCTATTATATTGTTGCCGGGTCTTCCTATTTCTGATAGACCTATGATGTCATATTTCATTCTTGTTACAGATTCTTTAAGTAGTAAGAATCTTACCGGTGAGAACAGTGACTGGACATTATATGTGCATATGTGTAGTTTTTGAAATGGAGGGTTACAGTCATTCTCTCCCGCGGGGACTAGCCGTGTTGGGAGAGGGTGAGGGGTAGCGATTAATTGCTATTCAGTGTCGTAATAAGTTTGAGCCGATGATTCTGGCATCCTTGGTTTTTGTGTTAGATATTGTTGGATATTGGTTTTTTTTTTCAGGGGTTGTTTTGTTGACACTTTATCATGTATATCTTTTGTTTGTGTCGCTTCAGGGTATTCTGAAAGATTTCTTTTGTTGCGATTCGAAGCACGTGCAGCTTCTTCGTGAGTATGGTTTTCTTTTAATATTATTAGTTTATCGTATTTCAGAAATGCTTTCTTCCCCTGTTGTTGGCTTCGTTCAGTTTTTCCTGTAATTCTTTTCACTTTTTGAGAACTTCCAATGGGAAATCTTCCTTAATATAGTATGGTGTATTATTAAATGCTTTCTTTTGTTATAGTAGTTCTATCTTACATTCCCATTGTAGTAAAACTTACGTTTACAGGTCTTACTTTATCGTTCTGCTTGCCTAGTCTTCGGATGAACTCTATATTTGTATTTTTACAGTTAATTTTCATACAAGAATTTATTATTTCTACTAGGTTTTCTTCAAGATCGTGATAGCTTTTTTCTTATTCAGCAATACCAAAAATATTAGAGTTTTCTTTTTCATTGGTCTATCGAAGATCTCTATGGTACGGTTTTGACTCTCTAACTTTTCTTCTAATATTGAGTTTCTGGCTTCGATATTTTTAAAATTCTCGTTTATATTCTCATTTATACATTTTGCTATTTCTTGTTTCATATTTCTTATTTCATGTTTTTGTTGCTTTATTTCGTCCTGAATATTTCTCAACATTTTCTTTATTTCTTCCATAGCTGTTGATAACGCCCTCTTACGTTGCCTTATGAATTGTTAAGATAGCTCCCGTTCGTTCTTGTAAGGGTTGCACTTGGCGCGCTACTGTGCGTGCGCAGTTAGTCAATAGCTTATCTAGTATGGCTACTCGACGGTAGATGGCGCTGATACTAGTTTTGATTTATGGAATGATTACACAAAATGTTTTTAAGGTTATAAACACTAAAAAACCACACAATAGTTTGTATTTTGCACTGATCTTAACCGGATTTAATTTGCGTCTGCGAGCTCCCGACGGGCACTGTTCACCGAGCTCGCAGACGCAGCTGTGCACTCGCCCTGATGATGAGCATCTGATATGCTCGAAACCCGGGTCGACGTATTCGATCCCCAACGTGAGTGTTTGTTGCCGGTTTTATTTATAATATTTAAATATGTGTGAAACTCACGAGAATTTCATTTCAAAAACGAATTTAGTTTGTTGCGATTAGCACTATTTGTTTTTACAAGTCCATAAGTTCCCAGCACAGTAATGTTTGAATATCATTAAAAACCGTTACGATTTTTATTAACGCTTATTTAACACTTTTTTTACATTTGCACTTTAGAACTAAATATTTTTTAGGCAAATCAGCACCGGTTCTTTGCACTTCAACGGAATTTATTGGTAAATTTCTTCTTAAATAATTTTAAAACTTTTTTAATGACGAGTCCGATGTAAACACATGCAAGGTGGCGCCCTCTCGATCGAGGATAACACGTATATTATAGTTAATTGCTTCGGTTTATATAGTCTGTGGTAGGGATGCCATTATTCGATTCTCGTAGGTTCCAATAATAGAATAATTTTGACCATGATCACTAAGTTATTAAATAATTAGAAACTACAAGTTTATCCACTTAAGACAAACGTTACCCTTGATTTGTTTACAATATATACACACACACTTATAACTTCCTACTTATTCACTAGGTCACAATTTATCGTCCGTTCGAATCGACTGCCAAAGCAAGACTCACTGTAAAATGTAACTAGCGTTAACAGAACGCCTCCCCCCTACAGCACTCGTTTATGGTAAGGTGCACGTGACTAGGCAAAGTCAATAAAAATACTTTTAAATTTACAAATATTTTTAAAACATAGTAGTATTTCCTTATAATTCCAAACAGCTTGGCCATCCTGTCAATGAGCGGCAACAGAAATACATCATCTGTGAAAATTTCCACTGTCTAGCTATCACCGTTCTTGAGATACAGCCTGGTGACAGACGGACGGACGGACGGACAGCGAAGTCTCAGTAATTGGATCCTGTGTTTACCCTTTGGGTACGAAACCCTAAAAAAAACGTATGAAATCAGACCACGCGTTAATAAATTACAACTACGTGTATATTTTGACTTTCATCCCCTCTCCCAAGGGAACCATATTGAATTTCTGGATAAAAAGCATAAATTATCCTACCTCGTAGTATGAACTCAAATCGTGCTAAGTTTTATTGAAATCCATTCAGTAGTTTTGGAGTGATGCGCGGCCGGGATACAGACAGACAGACAGACAGACAGATAAAAATAAATAAAATACAGGTTCGGCATTAGTATCAGCTACAGAGTAAAAGAGTAAAAATATCTGCCATGTACAGAATTGGACCTGTTACAGTTTTATTATAAGTATAGATATCTTCCCATAGTACGAGTATTTTAGGACAATTATGTTACAGTTTCTATAACATCTATATTATCAGTACTAATAATATAAATGCGAAGGTAACTCTGTCTGTCTGTCTGTTACGCTTTCACGCCAAAACTACGGATAAAATTTGGTATGGAAATAGTGTGAGACCCGGGAAAATACATAGGATAGTTTTTATCCAACTGCGCAAAAAGACGTTAATGTTGCACGATGTGTCCTGCGCGTAAGCTAGTCTATATACAATATAAGAGTACATTTAAGATAAGCATCAAAGGATTTTTTAGCTACAGTTTGACGTAAAAAGTAAACATCTTTGTCACTCAGAAAGCTTGAACATATCTCAATATGTCTAAAACTTAGCTCAAAATGATTTGAATATCGCTAAACATATAATTAAACTTTTAAGTAGTTATATACATTAACATATTACTTTCAAAGGAAAATGGGTGACGCGACGCAAGACGACGCCATCAATTTAATGTTTGCTTAAAATCTTTAAATCAAGTGCACAGCGTCTCTTATTTCTTATTTTTTATTTATTTATTTATTTAATTCCCCGTCACACATGCCTCTCAACACGTGGTACTAATCGTGCGCCTAATATAGTTATATCGTGACTTATTACAAGATTTCCGTTGCAATGACGATCTCCTAGGGTCCTCCTGTTCCTGGTTATCTAAATCTCAATATATCTCGCCAGCTGCCGTTTACCATACTCATAAATTAAGTAAGCTAATAAATGGTGCCAAGTTTTGGTACACAAGATAGAGGTATTTATTACGACGTCACGATACTTCCCTACACGGGCTACGTGATTTGTACTTACAGAGCGTTTATGAACTTGCCATTCTCGTTGGCTCCCATTCACCCCCTCGCTTTTATTACATTCCTGATTTACCCGCCATCATTATCAAGATTATGTTTATCAAAATTACCCATTATTGTACCATATTATTTATATTTCATCTATTTTCAATCCTAATATAGTAAACTCACTATATTCATATTTTTTTGTGTATCTACCCGGCGCTACAACTATGCACTAATTGCGACCAACACTATGATGTAATGTTTGCTTAACGGAAACCCATTGCGAATTATTTCTTACATATTAGGAAAGTACATTAGATCGACGAGATACATGCGGAAAGAGTTATTGCACGATTGATTTAGACACATATTCTAATGACTTATTATTCAGTATTTTGCCTTCTTATTTATGTATCCTATTTTAAATTGTCGTTTCACCTTTGCATTTGCATTTCTTACTTAATTATTGAAATTATTACAGCTAAAAAATTTTTTGGTTGTTCTTTTTGTAATTTAATACTTTTATGCTTATTTTCATTGGTTATTTTTAATGTCTTTCTAAGTACAGTGTGATTTGCGTGAATCGTATTTGTACGAGGTACAAATAAATGTTATGTTGTTACACTGCAGGTGTGTATAATCACTGTATGTGATGAGTGCGAAGACCAGGGAAGGTTACTGTAGGAAACAAACCCGATGATAATCTTTCAAACACTGATTTATTGTAGATAAGTAATTGTTTTATAAGAATGTAAACTGATGTACCTATAAGCAATATGAACTAAATGAACTAAAGGTACAAATGTGCGGATATAACATTATTATTAAGTGATCCTAATTAGCGAGTAATTGACATTGCCTACTGTGCGGTAACTCGTACATCTTGCCGGCCCAAAAGGGGAAGAAGAAAATTAAAAAATGTAAAAGTGTAAACTTAATAATAATAATAATAATAATAATAAGTACAAGTACGAGTCCTACAAGTACCTCGGTATGTCAGAGTCGTTGGGTATTTCGGTAGATGACATCAAGAAATCGGTAAAGGAACGCTTCTTTTACCGCCTGACAAAAGTACTTAAAAGTCTTTTGTCTGGCGGCAACAAGACGCGCGCCTTTAACGGTTGGGTGATGCCTCTACTGATATACTCCTTTGGCATCCTGAAGTGGACGCAGACTGAGCTGGACGCCCTGGATAGAAAAGTCCGTCAACTGCTCACTTTGCATCGTATGCTACACCCGCGCTCGTCAGTTATGAGACTGTACATTCCACGGAAATGGGGAGGTCGTGGCTTTTTAAATGCCAAGACACTTCACAACCGTGAAGTGTGCAGTCTCAGGGATTATTTCCGTAACCATGAGTGCGGGATGCATCGCGATGTCGTGACGGTTGACAAAGGCTTCACACCGCTCTCCTTGGCGAACGATAACTGGCGCAAACCAACGATGCTGAGCACTGATGACCGCAAAGCAGTATGGAAAAGCAAGGAGCTGCACGGGAGGTTCTTCCGGGCCCTAACAGGGCCTGATGTGGACCTACCCGCTTCGGTGAACTGGCTACGCTTCGGAGACCTCTTTGGAGAAACCGAGGGTTTTGCCTGTGCAATTGCAGACGAAGTAATGATGACGAACAACTATCGGAAATATATACTGAAGGACGGTACGGTCGACATTTGTCGAGCATGCCGCCGTCCCGGAGAGTCACTCAGGCATATCATTTCCGGTTGTTCGCATCTTGCTAACGGCGAGTATTTGCACAGGCACAACCAAGTGGCCAGGATCATCCACCAGCAACTTGCTCTTCAATACGGCCTTGTCGAGTCAGAGGTGCCGTACTATCAGTACGCACCGGCGCCAGTTCTCGAGAATGGTCGTGCATTGCTCTACTGGGACCGCTCTATCATCACGGACAGGACTATTGTTTGCAATAAGCCTGATATCGTGGTGGTCGACCGATCCCAACGCCGGGCAGTGCTTGTCGACATCACCATCCCACATGACGAGAATCTCGTGAAGGCCGAGAAGGACAAAGTCAGCAAGTACCTTGACTTGGCTCACGAGGTAACCGCCATGTGGGATGTTGACTCGACGATCATTGTCCCGATAGTCGTTTCAGCGAACGGCCTAATAGCGAAGAGCCTCGACCAACACCTCAAGAAGCTCTCACTAGACGGTTGGATCAAGGGTCAGATACAGAAGGCAGTGATACTCGACACGACACGCATTGTCCGAAGGTTCCTCTCTCTGCAGCCCTAACCGCTGGTAGCTTGGGCACTACCCCGCTGCCGGCGGCATCCTAGTTTTAAGTATTTTATAATATTTATTTTTTTTGTATATGAATGTTGTAAAAAATTTAAAATTATGTTGTAAAATAAATTACGTGAATAATAATAATAATATATTTATTTCAACAACCATAATGTTACCTTTCTTAAAACTAATTAATGTAGGTACTTTATATATTAAACATAAAGTAGTAAATAAAAGTATACTTAATTAAATTTATATATAGTCCCTGGTCTCCACACTAGGATTCCCTGTGTTGTGGAGATCAGTTTCTTTCCTATTTGTTACAAGGGTTTGTTTTATAACGTTACAGGTGTTCTATTATTGCAACTGTGTTTACGAATTACATTACTTATATACATAACTGTGCAATATAGTCTTAATACAATTCGTCAGTAATATTATTAGGGACAACATTGTAATTAACGTTACACACACACTAATACATACATTTACCAATAGGTGCCAATCAACACTAATATGACACAAGAAGAGTTTCAGAAATGGCACTAAAAAAGAAAAGAGAAATAAAAATACATATACATAACAACCACGTTATTACACAATATATTATTAACCTCTACGCTCAGTCAATTCACGTCAATTTTACCTAATTCAATGTTGACATTTTGATGTAGGTTCTTTATTGTTATATTTCTCATTTTATTTTATCACTATGTAAATATATATTTAGAAATAAATATTATAAAGTTTTAATTATTTGTCAATCTGGATTATTTGTTCAATTTGTTCGTAGCTTAAATCCAATAGCCATTGTTTTACTGTCTTTTTACATTTAGTTCGCGTAAGGTGTAGTATATTAAGGAGTCTGTTCAGTTTAGTGTATATATAGGGTGCTGTCCATGAATACGCCCGACGGTAGAACTCTGAGTGTCTAGTTGGAACTTTCCATCGAATGTGTCTGCGACAGATGATCACTTTCAGTGGAGCTGTTTTGTGATATCTTAAAATGACAGACAAAATGTACAGTTGTCGTACTCTTAAATATCCACATTCATGATATAGATAATCTGTAGGATAGAGGCGTGGCTTCTTGTGGGCTACTTTACAGCGCGTTGAGCACGTTCAAGCGTCAACATGTATGTTTTGAACGCGCCACCCCATGCTACAATACAATAATCGAGAATGGACTGGCATAAGGAAGAGTAGACTATCCTAATAACTTCGTTATCAACTACAAATCTCAGTCTTTTAAAGATAACCATAAGTTTTCTCACTCTGCCTGAGATAGTATTGATATGCGATTTCCAGGACAGGTTTTGGTCTATTATAACTCCTAGATATTTAAGAGAAAATACTGATTCTAAGGTGACACATTCACAGGTGTTGATGAGGTTGTCTTTACAGTTGTGTATTTTTACTACAAGAGGTTGAATTGGTCCTGTCTTCGCGGAGATACTAAATGCTATCAATTTGGTTTTGGATACATTAAGAGTTAGGAGGTTATTATTGAGCCAATTAGCCACAGTGTCAAGCCCTTGCTGGCAATTTTTGTTAACAAGATTCCAGTTATGACCATGGAAGACAATCGCAGTGTCATCGGCAAAGGTGAAAATTTGGCTTTGGTAAAGTTTTAGGGCGCATAGGTCATTTATATAAAGTAGAAAAAGTGTCGGGCCTAATACGCTTCCTTGCGGCACGCCAAAATTAACGTTTGCTACGTCACTAGAAATACCCTCAACACAAACTTTTTGCCTTCTATTAGAGAGGTAAGATGAAAACCACTGTAGTGGTAATCCTCGTATCCCAACAACCTCTAGTTTTCTGAGTAGAATAGGCCGTGACACCGTGTCGAAAGCCTTGGCAAGATCGAGGAAGACACCAGCGCATCTGGAGCCTTCGTCAAGCCTGCCGGCTACGTAATCACATAAACTCGTAACAGCATCTTCTGTAGACCTGTTTGATCTAAACCCAAATTGATTTTCCGATAGTAGATTAGATGACTCTAAATACTTCAGAAGACGGATGTTGACCATTTTTTCTAGAATTTTTGATAGGCAACTGAGCAAAGAGATGGGCCGGTAGTTTGAGGCAAGTTTTGTATCTCCATTTTTATAAACAGGAGTGATATTGGCTAGTTTATACATATCTGGTACTATGCCGCTAGCCAGGCTTAAATTGCATATGAATGCAATTGGACTGGCCAGTGGATGTTTCGCCTTAATCAGAAAAGTATTGTTGATTCCGTCATGTCCTGGAGCTGATTTAGGTTTTAGCGTACCAATAATTCGGAGCACTTCCTTTTCATCAGTTGGAACCAGAAAAAATGAATTTGATGAGCCCTGAGCGCGTGGTGTGATTTTTCTTGATAACTGGCTTTCGGTTTTCTCTAGGTTACATAAGATATTATTAGCAAGATCAGTCCACCAACTGCCGTAAAATAGTTATTAACTACATTAAGAGATTTTTGCCGATCCGAATTTCCAGAAAACAAATCTGTACATGGCGTTTTTGTTACGTTTATATTACAAATTCTTTTAAGAGTATCCCAAGTTTTTTTATTGTTACCTTTATTACTTAGTAGTTCATTTCTTTCATATGTATTTTTTGCATTTTGTATTATATTATTGCACGTATTACGATACAATTTATAGTCTGATTGTATTTTGGAGTTATTTGGGTATTTTTTTGCGTTGCTATGCATTTCATCGCGCTTCACTGTACACTTTAGTAATGATGGTGTCATCCATGGCAGAATAGGATCATATCTTTTCCGTTTTGCGTATCTAGATCGAGAATGAGAATTAATAATTTTTTTAAGAGTGCTTATGAAGTCATTTGTAGCTTCATTTACATCGGTGTGGAAATAAAAACTAGTCCAATCAATATCATTAACTTCTTTTAATATTCCATCGTAATCCATTTTTGTTGTCATTTTTTTATGAAGTTTGGTTTTACTCGGTGATCTTTCAATTGAAAATATTAGGGAATAGTGATCAGTAACATCACTTGAACATACCACAGCTTTACTGTTGAGGCGCGATTTAAGTAAATAATGGTCTAAACAGTTCAGTCCTCTGGTAGGGTGTGTGTGACAAGGAATGAAACCATATTCAGCCATCATAGTGAGGTACTCGTCAGCATTTGGGTCGACGGATCCTTCCTTAATGTCTATATTTATATCGCCAGTGATAGCAGTACACTCACCCTTACTGGCTGATAAAATAATATCTAGCGAATCGAGAAAATTACTTGCATTTTTATTAGAAGGTGACCTGTATAAGCAAATAAGTTTAATTGAGGAGTTATCAATATCAATTA
Organism: Plagodis dolabraria; assembly: GCA_963854805.1. NCBI lineage: Eukaryota > Metazoa > Arthropoda > Insecta > Lepidoptera > Geometridae > Plagodis > Plagodis dolabraria. Next base: position 806,918 of record OY978452.1, on the reverse strand, counting down.
AAAGGCAGTCTGCGTCTTGGAATGATGGTTCGGTCACCTGTACCTGGAGACCTATTTTTGTGTAAACGACTAGACCATCATTTTGATTTTTGTAACACTTAGAGTAAAAACAATTGTAATTGTTTATATTAATTGCAGTGAAAAAAGGGTCAAGCCAACATTCTGATAATACCAATATATCTGGCAAAAAATTTAGTCTTTTAATTAGTATAAGGAATAGTAATTAAACAACTTTAAACGGTTTAAATCGCGTATATTTGTCATTATTTTTGTCCCGACGTTTCAAACACTTTGCAGTGATCGTGGTCACGGGGTGACTAATTGGTTTTATTTGTCACATGAGTTATTAAGAAATTATTTGGTCTACCGTCAGAAATTTTTATATTAATCATAACGTTCCCTATTCACGCAGTATTCGCTCACGGTGTCCAGAAGTCTTGCAGATTTGTGTCGGCCATGAGATTTAATTAATTTAATAACAGGATCACAAGCAGGTAGTACTTGCCAACCATCATCTCTATTGAAATTTGGGTACTTTTTGATTTCAATAGCCTCGCGTAACATTCTTGGCATAAACCGGGTCTCTCTGGCAAGGATTTGTGGGTTGTCGAACCGAATGTAGTGGTTGGGTTTGTCCTGGGCATGTTCACAAACGTCGGGACAAAAATAATGACAAATATACGCGATTTAAACCGTTTAAAGTTGTTTAATTACTATGTGTAACAATCGCGAAAACCTAAGACAACATTAGTATAAGGAATGTTTCAAAATTTTTCCGAATGCTTCTAATATTCTGTGATACTACAGTAAGTTGGTTTTGGATATTACCTAAAAATTGAAGGCATAATTCAGGTTTCTCTATTTGTATATTCGGCACTAAATAAATGTCATCCAAATCTTCATTTAGACATTTAGAATTCATATCGATTTATATTTGGAAAATATGGTAACATCATATAGAACATTATAAAATCATAACATAAATTGAGCAAGTACAAAACAAATAATACAATCAAATATGAAAGTCGTTATATGGTGTAGAATTTTTTAAAAAATTCTGTGGAACTGTATTAAGAACCGTTTTGAAAAACAGCGGATTGGTCTCTTTGCCTTTTACTTTATACTGGTTGTATACAAATAAAAACGCCAAAAGCCGCAGGATAAAGTGTGTTTTTAAGCAAGTAAGGAAAGTTCCGCAATGCCGTAAAAAGCAATATTTAATAAAAAAATAATAGTATGTTTTCCATCTAACGACAAAATTATGCTCAATGTCGTAAGAACCTTTTCCAGTTAATACTAGATACAAAGGTGTGTACGCAAAGTTTAGTTGTTGCAAATTGTAAGTTTGCGATCTGCTTGTATACATACGGTGATGAGCATACATACTGCCCCAAACCACCAAAACTACAGTGTAGACAACGCAGTCGAATATTGTGCTCCAGTATTTAAGTGTCGCTAGAGATATAAAAGATAAACAAAAGTGTTCTTTCAAGGACATAATAATCATAAAACTCTGCACATACAACGTCGTGTAATATGCTTTCGGTTTCCGACAATACAAATAAACAAAAAATATAGATATCAATTTTGACGGTAGGTAGAAAAACACTTGCTCAAAATTGCGCAATGCTAACAACGTGAGGGCATACAGTAATCGTGTAACAAATTTATGATTCTGAGACTTATACCTATTTATATTCAATTCACCTGTTACAATGGTATATTTATAAGCATAGCCTACTAGATATAAGAATTCATAAGCAAGGCAATGTGGCAGTAAGAGCTTGGCACTGTTTACGAGCATGTCTAGTATTATGAAAACTATCCTACATTTTGTAATTAGGGCTAAATCTGGTTGTGCGATTAACTGTGTCGTAGAAATTCTACAGTTTCTACAGTAACCGAAATGTGAAGTAGTTTTAACGCTTAGGTACGTAGTATTTTTTATAATAAATGTTCTATGACTTAGGCCTCGGCCTAGCTTAAAGTGTGTTATATCCGTGAATGTATCAACATATGGTGTTTTTATGTCTAGATTGATATATTGTATCGTGTCGTAAGCTTCAGGGCATGTACAAAGATGTAAAATTTGTTGGAATAAAAAGATAAATAAAAGAGTCCTTAGTATTACTGATAATAGGCAAGTATTTTTAGGCGTTAAATTGCAATAGATCTGTGTCATAGGTACTTTAAGAGTGCAATTGCAAGTATATACATATATAGAAAAAAATAAGTTACAATGTTGAACTAGGTGTTCTAAAAAAGTGATCACATGTATTGTAATTAATTTAATTAAATAAGAGCTATAACGAAAGTATTTTGATTTTTGTAAAGTCAGTACTGTGTTGTGAAATATAGTTAGTTGAGCATATTTTACAATTAAAGGTAGTATACATAAAAAACAATTTATTTTAATACGTTGACACAGATAAGTTGATACGAAAACAATTATTAATAAACTAGTTATATTAATTTGACTCATACACATAAAATTTGAATTCGTGCATTGTTTATGCCAGTACAGTCACTTGTTCGTCCTAAGTAAATTTAATTGTGACTCTGATTTGATGTTGATGGCTGCCCTTCTTGTTTACGTATAAGGACACGCCCATTTGCAGTCCAGCAGTAGGCGTAGCTCTCTGTTTTAACAAACTCGCGGGCTAGGTAATGTAGGCGTCTCATTTTCGGGGTTAAGTGATCAGATATGTAAATTGTACTTTTATTGTCTTTAAAACCAAGTACACTCGATTGCAGCTGCTCGCGTGGATGGGATTTATTGTATTTCTTGACACTAGTTAAAAAGTTGACCTTGGTAAGCGTGTTCGTGAATTCTGCGACCACCGTCGACGCCTCTTGGTCTTGTTTGCTAGGTAACCGATATACATCTTTTATATACAAATGCGAGAAATCCTGCTCAAAAAATCTGAATGCATTTTGAATGAGATCATATAAATCATGTTTTGTTTCACGGTGCTTTTTTGGCACTCCTCTAAATTCTATGCTAGTTTTTGCTAACTCACGGTCCACAGACTCAATCTTGTCTTCGAGACGTACAATACTTATAGCGGTTTCCTTCCGGTCCTGCTCTAACAAAATAATTTTCGCGTCAATACTCGCTATCTGGCCTGAAATATGATTCATGGACTTTTCTATGTCCCGGTATGATCCTTGCAGGTCCCCTGTCTGAGATTGAATTTGAGATGTTATTCTCTTTTCTATGCCATCGAGTCTTACATTGAAGTTTGAAGTAAAAGTAGTTATCATGTCTCGAATTTCTGCTTGGAAACCAGTAAAAGCATCTCCTGGATATTCATTAACAATTCGCTTTGTACGTTTGGTGCGGGTACATCCTCTTTTGGTCATATCCTCTTGTGAGGTTTTAGAGCCAAAATCCGTATCCGAAGCGGAGTTCTTATCTTGTGGTGAAGTACGGTTCATTTTTCCAAACATCTTTCTTGTTTAAGTTACGTACGCCAAAACCAGTTTAGTGCTGTGCACGAGTGAAAGAGAGGCTACGTTCACTTGGTCGTGACGTATGCGGAACGATGGATGAACTAAACTTCACACGATAGCCAATAGTGACTAGTACATGAGTGTGTGTGAGTTCGTAACTATAGGTAAACTTCAACACATTGATATTATTGAGTGTAGTACACTATAGTACTCACGCGCGTCCGATTGTACCAGGGTGACAGCACTTTGGGAAGGTGTATTTCGTAGCCAACTTGGATTACTTCTGGTAACTCATGAACTCCTATTTTTCGAAGACGGCATTTACGTAAAATTTAGTATGTTTTATAATAATTAGAAAAGGTGCGTGGAGACGACCGAACACTTGTAACGTCCAGAGGGGAGAGAATAACAATTTATGTATGAAAGAAAACAAAATTAAACCTAAAGTATTTTGTCAATGAACTACACTTGTAACGGGAATGTGCAATCGCATCGATTTCTAATAGGCCATTTCCGGTCAGTGACATCAATGTAATTCCAGTGTCAATGCAAAATATGCGCACTGTGCAGCTCCCAAAACAAGAGAATAGCCACTGGTTACCGCAATGTAACTTGATCCACCGCTCGTGACACGGAGCTTCTATTACACTACACATTGTTTTGTTATGAATTGTCGAGTTACAGATTTTTTCTTATGGGGCTACCTAAAGAGTAAAGTTTACAATCCATTGCCTCTATTCCAAGAGCCAATGCTTCAGCGAGTAATTGAAAATTTGAGCTCCAGGTTAAAAGAGTGTAAAAAAGTGAATGGAGCGCATTTGAAACGGTTGTGTTTCATAAATAAAGTTCGAAGAACTGCTCTTTAATTTAACAATAGGTATATTTTATCTTACAAAACGAGTTTCAATTGATATTGTTGTTTTTTAATTAACAACCTAAAACGAAAGACTTTCTGTGATACCCTTTAAAAATATTTGGCCGCTTCACCATCTAAAAAAAACTACAGTACTACTAAAGAATGAGAAACAGCCTTTATCGCTCATCTTAATACGAATGGGTTGGTTGGAGTAAAGGAGTTGTATCCCCATGGAAGCATGTAGACAGCGTGTACATGCTGGGGTTGGATGATAAACATAATTATTTATGAACAGTTTGTTTCCAGAGCGACTGGGGCACGGGTGTGGTGTGCTCGGGCAAGCTATGCGGCGTGCTCTCGCGGTCGGCGCGGACGGACGCGGCAGGGGAGGGGGCGCGGGCCCGCGGGCGGTGCGGGGAGGTGCACGCCGCGCCCAGCGTCCCGCGCTGGCGCCGCTTCCTGCACTGTGCACACACCAGGGACGCATGCGGACGGTACATGCTAACACATGGGGAAGGGGGGGATGGGGGAGGGGGACCTCTCATATACAGGAACACGCTATAGGGTAAGGTCAATAGAAATAATCCTCTTTTCAGAGACGGTGACTGCGCCGAGCTGTGCAAGGAGAGCCTGGTGGCGGAATCGGAGGCATCACCACGGGTCGAGCCCCCCGCCCATGCGCTGCTCGCGCCACGCCTCCCACTGCCCCCTGCGCTCCCAGAGACCCTTCCCACAGAAGTGGGCGTGGCTTCGCGACCCACGCCGAGCGCGGCTCGCCGCAAGCCGCTCCGAACTAATCAGTGGCAGAATACAACCCCCTTTTCTATATCATTTCACATTGGTACGTATGTGCACTGAAAATATCCATATCTTTGCTTGTTATAGTTCCGTACCTAAAGAGCAAAACAGAGACCTATTAATAAGACATCTCCTTTTGTCTATCCCTATATATGTGAAGAGTCTCCAGCTCGTACGATCTGTTATAAACAGAACTAATATGGTAAGAATGCAATTAATGCCAAACCCCCTCGCAACCACGTGTATGTATCGAGGTTATATAAGGCTATATGCATTATCGCCCAGGCAGTAAAAAATAAATTCATATTACGAGCGATAATCGCTCTAATGTTCATTTTGTTGACACACCGAATGACGGTACAACTTACGAGTAAGATAGTAATATAACCTAAATTCGGTTCCGGTTCCGTGTCTGCCGAAACCGCTTGACAATTTAAATGACACGAAAAACATTTCTAAATCCCCCTGTGTTCCTAAATTTTCTCTAGCACAGGTTAATCGCAATTCAGAGTCAACATCCCGTGTTCCTAAATGTTATATAACACAGGTAAGTTATCATACAGAGACTTCTCAGTCTATGAATGGTTTCAATGTCTCGAACCCTGATTTTTCAAGGAAACAAATTAAACAGAATCTCCCACCTCGAAGTGAGAAATCGAGTTTCTGTTCTAGGGATTGCTCACGTGAGGGTTAGAAGACTTTACTATTAACAATATTAACAATTAAGTTTCCCTCCCTCACGTCCACTTAAAAACAAATTTTAATGAAATAATGAAGTAATTGACACTAGATTAACAATATCGATTGTAAAACTTTCTAGTGTATTAAAACAACCAGTGCTCTAGTAAGACATCATATATCTTACCTCCGCGATCAGAGATGGTAATTGAGTGTCCGGTTTCTAACTTATCGGTGTTATCCGGTCGACAAGAACCTTTAATTATTAATCAAAAATTTGTGAAGGCGTATTGTTAGCTAACTGCATAGTAAGCACAAAACATTACAAGAGAGTTAACGTTCCTCCTTGCAAACACCACTGAAAACGAAGTTGAAGTTTACAACTTTCTAGTGCAGCTAGCTCCATTTGAACCAAAATCTTTTAAATTGAATGACACTCAAACTGAACTCAAAAGGTTCTTGAACAAATAAAATGCTCTCACTTAAATTTAGAAGAGAAAAAGGCACTTATGAAAAGCATTTCAAATTTCACAGACATATTCCATCTCGAGGGTGAATTCTTTACTCATACCAATATAATTATACATTTTATAAATACTGGAGATTCACCCCCTATCAATGTCAAATCGTATCGTTTCCCAGAGATACATAAAAATGAAGTTGAAACACAAATTTAAAAAATGATCGATCAGAATGTAATTCGTCCTTCAATTTCATCATGGACTGCACCCATGTACCCACACGGGTCAAAGAAGCTCGATGCTTCCGGTCAACAGAAGTGGCGAATTGTTTTTGATTATAGGTATAGGTTTGATTTTAAATGATGTCACAGTTTCCGAGGTTTATCCTCTCCCTCTCATAACTGACATCTTAGACCGCTAGGTCACACAAAATATTTCACTACCCTTGATTTAGCCTCAGGCTTCCGCTAACTATGTTTGGATTCCAAGGATACTGCCATGACAGGATTCAGCGTCACGACAAACGGTATTTCCGGACATTGGGAATTCATCAAAATGCCATAACCCAAACGGCATTTTTTTCAAAAGCCCCTTCTACTCTTCAAAGAATGATGAATATGCTACCCTCGGGACTACAGGGTCTTTATTGCTGTATTTACCTTGACGATTGCATAGTCTCTTCGCATGAACTTGATTCCCATATTTTCCAAACTCAGAGAAGCAAATCTCAAATCACAACCCACAAAATGCGAGTTTCTGCGACGAGAAGTCACCTATCTAGGTCACGTTATAATGAACAATGGTATTTCGCCTAACCCTGACAAGATCAAGGCCATTTCTCAATTCCCAACACCCAAAACTCCTAAAGGCATAAAGTCTTTTCTCGGTCTAACGGGTTATTATCTCCGATTTATAGAGAACTTCTCTCATATAAAGAAACCACTTACATCCTTGCTGAAAAAAAGACGTAACTTTTAATTGGTCTCTAAAACAAGAAAACGCTTGTAATACTCTTAAGTTAAAGCTAATGTCACAGTCGCGTGCCGGGCACTGCGTCGAGCGCTCGTAGTCGCTGGAACCGCACCTTTAGCTTTGTTTACAGCGATAAGCGGGCGCATACCCGCGTTTCACGATGGATGGGAACAATAGTTGTGGTGTTGAATTAAGTGCTGAAAATAGTGACAAAATAATAAAGGAGTGTGAAAGAGAGTTGCAGGAGATGACAAATTGGAATGGTGAGATGGAATGCGCGTCAGAATCTAGGGTCAGAATCGTCGAAAAGAGGATAAGACAAAAAAGTGACGAAAGCAGTGAAGATAGATTTATCACAGTGACTAGAAGAAAGCCAAAGAGGTTAATTCGAAGTGATTCAGTGGAAAATAATAATACTCAACGTGGTAAGTTAACTGATAATTATATCTAGGTATGCTTAACGTCAATGTGGCAAATATATTTGACAATTTTTTTTCTAACTTACCCCTAGAAGTCACTAAGTCATTGGATGCATGTCCCGATGTAGCAGAAACTCTGCTAATACATAATTTCCCCTGCATTTCGCCGGACTTTTCTTTCAGACACACAACAATATTTGAAATTATAAAGACATTTAAAAATTTAAATATTAAGAGCACCGAAGACATGTGGGGTCTGTCAATTAAAGTGGCAGAGTCTATAATATGCATTATTGCACCATATTTAAAAACAATATTCAATCTTTGTATTGATAAAGGAAACTTCCCCGACTTAATGAAACAAAGTAAAATCACTCCAATTTTGAAGTCGGGGGCTACATCTGACCCTTGCAATTACAGACCTATTTCTATCTTACCTGTTCTGAGTAAAGTATTCGAAAAAATTATGATCAAACAACTTCTATCCCATTTTAATGAGCATAATATATTGAATGAGAATCAGTTTGGTTTCACAAAGAGCAGATCCTCGACAGATGCAGGTGCTAAATTGATGTCATATATACTTGAAGCCTGGGAGAGTTCACAGGATGCTATTGCCATATTCTGTGACCTTTCTAAGGCATTTGACTGTGTAGAGCACCGCACTCTGATTCGAAAACTTTCACATTATGGTATTCGTGGAAAAGCTCTGGATCTTATAAAGTCATATCTGTCAGACAGGCTACAGAAGGTTAGAATAAATGGCAATACTTCTTCCGGGTCTTTGGTAAGAATAGGCGTACCGCAAGGATCAATTTTAGGACCTTTTCTGTTTCTAGCATATATAAATGATCTGCCTTGCATGGTTAAAAATTTCTGCGATATAGTTTTATTCGCAGATGATATCTCCCTAATTTTTAACGTAGATAGGAGGGATAGTGAACTTATTCATGTAAATAATGTGTTATCTATGATCTCTAAGTGGTTCGCGGCTAATAATCTTCTCTTAAATTCAAAAAAGACCAAATTTTTAAAGTTTTCTTTACCAAATGTTACTTATGTTGAACCAAACATTAAGCTTGGCCTAGAAAAACTCTCTTTTGACAATGCGACAGTCTTCCTGGGAATTAAAATGGATTCAACTTTACAGTGGAATCCACATATACATGATCTATCTGGAAGACTTAGTGCTGCTGCATATGCAGTTCGTAAGATAAGACAGCTAACAGACGTAGCTACTGCTAGGCTCGTTTATTTCGCGTACTTCCACAGTATTATGTCTTATGGTATATTGCTGTGGGGAGCTGCTGCTGAGATAGAGACAATTTTATCTTACAAAAGCGTGCAATTCGAGCCATATATGAAATGGATCCTAGGGAATCCCTGAGAGATATTTTTAAAGAAATTGATATTTTAACTTTACCAAGTCTGTATATATTTGAAAATATTATGTATGTTCGTAAAAATTTGAACAAATTTTAATCAAACAGTGACACTCACGATTACAACACTAGGAATAAAGATAAAATAGCGGTGCCAGGTTTTAGATTAGCAAAGACAAATAAAAGGTCCTTCTTAGGAAATTGTGTGCGGTTTTATAATAAATTGCCCAAATATATTACAACGCTCACAGAAAGAAAATTCAAGTTGCATGTGAAGAATATTTTGATAAAGAAATCTTACTACACAGTTTGTGATTACTTAAACGACAAAAATGCTTGGACTGGTTCGCCTCTGCCAAGCTAGCGCCTAACACCTACGTAATGTAAATTAAGTATTGTAATAATTTTACTATATAGTATGTACTTAACACATTTTTAAAAAACGTTTAAAAGAATGGCCCCGAGTTTCTTGCCCGTTCTTCTCGCAGTGGCTCTATAATTTTTGTTTGCTGAACGTGGCAGTACAATGTAGTATATTTCAATATTAAAATTTGTAATTGACCTTCATAAGAGCGTCGTAGGCGCCTAAAATGAATAAATGATTTTGACTTTGGCTTTGACTTTGACTTTGAATGCAAGAGCTTCCAAAACAAATGGCTTTGGCGAGACTTTTAAGAGATGAAGATATTAAAAACATTACAAGGATTAAAATCAAGAGCCCATACAAAATATTTGTGCAATTTGATGACAAAACACAAGCGGAAAAATTTATAATTGTCCAAAAATCTTGGAGCTTGGCATACGAACTCAACTAATGGATCAAAGCCAAAACTAACTAACGGAAAAAAATGGTTCGCCGCTAATAATCTTCTCTTAAATTCAAAAAAGACCAAATGTTTAAAGTTTTCTTTACCAAATGTTCCTTATGTTGAACCAAACATTAAGCTTGGCTTAGATAAACTCTCTATTGACAAAGCGACAGTCTTTCTGGGAATCAAAGTGGACTTAACTTTACAGTGGGATCCACATATACATGATCTAGCCGGAAGACTTAGTTCTGCTGCATATGCAGTTTGTAAGATAAGACAGTTAACAGACGTAGCTACTGCACGGCTAGTTTATTTCGCGTACTTCCACAGTATTATGTCTTATGGTGTATTGCTGTGGGGAGCTGCTGCTGAGATGGAAACAATCTTTATCTTACAAAAGCGTGCAATTCGAGCCATATATGAAATGGATCCTATGGAATCTCTAAGGGATCTTTTTAAAGAAATTGATATATTAACTTTACCGAGTCTGTATATATTTGAAAATATTATGTATGTTCGGAAAAAATTGAGTAAATTTAAATTAAATAGTGACAACCACGTTTACAACACTAGGAATAAATATAAAATAGCAGTACCAGGTTTTAGACTAGCAAAGACAAATAAAAGGTCCTTTTTTGGTAATTGTGTGCGGTTTTATAATAAAATTCCCAAACATATTACAATGCTCACAGAAGGAAAATTCAAGTTGCATGTGAAAAATATTTTGATTAAGAAATCATACTACAAAGTTTGTGATTACTTAAACGACAAACATGCTTGGAAAGTTCCGCCTCTGCGAAGCTATCACCTGTCACCTACGTAATTTGCACAAATATTGTAATAGTCATATTATATTTTATATAACACATTGTTAAAAGATGTTTAAAAGAATGGCCCCGAGTTTCTTGCCCGTTCTTCTCACAGTGGCTCTATAAATTTTTTTTGCTGAACGTGGCAGTACAATGTAGAGTATTTCAATATTAAAATTTGTAATTGACCTTCATAAGAGCGTCGTAGACGCCTTAATTGAATAATGATTTTGAATTTGAATTTTAATTTGAAGCAGTTTATCTTACGGTTCAGTAAAAGGAGTAGATTTAGAAATGAGTGATGAAGATATATTAGCTTCCTTCAGTAGCTCTGTGGATATTGTATCTGTAAGACGATTGAAACGTATGAGTAGCGAAGGAAAATGGATTAACAGCGAAACTATAAAACCATGTTTTAAGGATCCAATATGTCCAGATTACGTATATGCCTATGGATGTAGGTTTAAACTTGAAAGATATGTCTTTCCTCTTACCCAGTGCTCAGGCTGCTGGAGATACGGACATCCTAAAAAGTTTTGTCCACTTAATAAGTCACTTTGTCCGAAATGCGGAAATGAGCATGAGAATTGTGAAACTGTGACTTACAAATGCCTTAATTGCAAAGGACCTCACATGTCACTTGACAAAAATTGTCCGTTATTCTTAAAAGAAAAGAAAATACGCGTCGTCATGAGCGAACAAAATATAACATATAAAAAGGCTCTTGACAAAATATTGCTTGAAAATAACTTCAAAAATATGGTTTGCTATTTCTCATGTTTAATGAGAAGTAGCAAACCATATTTTTGGTTAACAAAGACTTAAACGAAACATTAACAAAGACTTAAACGAAAAAAAAATTGGAACTCCTACATAAATTATTATTAATTAATAATTTATTAATAATTAATAAGTATTAGTAATGATATTAATAAATTGGAAGAGGAAAATAGCTTAACAAATATCTCGCTAAATCAAAAGAAGAAGACTAAGAAGAAAATAATTAGACCCTTACAAAACAATTATGAAAAACCATTGGAGTGTACTGATATGACCCTTGATTCAACGAATCAGGAAGCGGTAACTTTTGCAGAAGAAGGCAAAAATGAAGACGTAAACAATGAATGGAAATTCGAATGGAAAAAAATATTCCAGAAAATAAAAGAAACTGCCTCTTCTCAGGGGTCGTTAGAGAAAAAGATTTTGTTGATAGCAAAGTTTGTACTAGGTGAAATTAAACCTTTTGTTAGCAAATTATTTATCGAAGGAGGGATGTTAAAAAAAATGTTTGGTCTCTATAGTGGATAGTACACCCGATAAAAAATTTGATATCAATATATTTCAGTGGAACGCTCAAAGTTTAAAATTAAAAGTAAAGGGATTTGAGGCATTATTGCACCAGGAAAAAATACATTTAGCTATTATGAGTGAAACTTGGTTTCATGAGAGTGAACATATAAGTATAAGTAACTACAACATCTATAGAAAAGACAGATATGACGGTTATGGAGGTCTAGCTATATTTGTACACAGGTCTCTACGTTGTCATGTATGTCCGGTTAGTTTGTCAAATACAGGAATAGATAGATCGATAGAAAACTCTTTATTGTTACACCACATATAAAATATTAAAGTTTACATCATAACATTTAATTAAATAATAATAACATAGTGTTACAATGGGCAGCCTTATCACTAAAAGTGATCTCTACCAGGCAACCTTAGGATGGAGTTGAATAAACAAAACAGTTGGGGCGGGTGTAGTCTAACAATTAACAATGAAAAAAGTACAAATTCATAAAAATATTTTAAAAATAAAACGAATTTTACTATAGTTTCTAAACAAATGTATAAAAATATATACGTATATATATATATATACGTATATATATATATATACGTATATATATATATATATACGTATATATATATATATATATATATATATATATATATATATATATATATAAATAAATAAATTATATAAAGATACATACATATCATAATATTATCCCATACAAAGCCTAGACATTGACAAAAATGTAGTGCAAAATTAATTGGACAAATAAAACTTTTTAACTTGATCCTTGAACATTCTGAGAGTCGGTGCTTGTCTGATAGATACAGGAAGAGAATTCCACAAGCGAGCAGCCTGAATGGTGAAAGATTTGCTATAGAACGAACTAGTATGAGGATGGATTTCAAGTGTAAGATTTTCTGATGACCTTAAAGTGTATGAAGAACAGTGAAGGAAATCAAAACGTTCCTTGAGATAGCGCGGGGATGTAGGATTAAACAATATATTGTAAAGGAGACTAAGAATATGAGCATTCCGGCAAAAACGTATTGTCAGCCAATTGAGCTTAGAACGAAACTGAGAGACGTGATCATATTTGCGTAAACCAAATATGAATCTAATACAAAAATTTTGAAGACGCTCAAGTTTATCTAGCTGTTCCTCCGTGAGATCGAGATAGCAGGCATCAGCGTAGTCAAGAATTGGAAGTAATAGAGATTGAGCTAATGCAATTTTAGTGGCTGTTGGAAGAAAGTTGCGCAACCTTTTTAAGGATCCTGCTGCGGCAAATAGCTTGCGACTGGTAATTTGTAACTGTTGATCCCACCTCATATAGCGATCCATTGTTATTCCAAGATTCTTTACAGAGCTACTAAAGGGAATAGCAATACCACCAAAGAAAACTTGAGGAAGTAATACCCAGTCTATTGTTGACATTAATCTTGAGCTACCAATAACTATTGTTTGTGTCTTAATGGGATTTACTTGTAACCCAAAAGAATTGCTCCATTTAGCTATGCGATCAAGATCAGCATTAACAATCTGAATGGCTTCAGGTAGTTTATTCACTGGAGCCTTAGAATAAATCTGTAGATCGTCTGCATATAGGTGGTAGGAAGAAGTGAGGTTGTGAGAAATCGAATTAATAAATAAAGCAAACAATAAAGGAGATAAGACGCCTCCTTGCGGACGCCTGCGGTCGTGCTACACCCGGAAGAGTATTCATCTTCAAGGCGAACACGCTGCCTGCGCCCGTACAGATAACTGCGAAACCAATCAACTGCCGTTGGAGAAATGTTAATTGAGCTAAGGAGAGCAAGAAGAATGTCAAAATTCACAGTGTTGAATGCGTTGCTAAAATCTAAAAGAGTTAATACAGTAACTTCGCCATTGTCCATTCCAAGACGGATATCATCAGTAATTTTTATGAGAGTAGTTACTGTGCTATGCCCAGGTCGAAAGCCAGATTGAAAAGGGTTTAAAAGTCTGTTACTATAGTCTATTTTTTTAAAGAAACGAGTACCGAACATTTTTCTGCGTTGCTATTGGTCAACGGTATCAACATAAAGGCCGTTCCACACAAACGCTGCTAGTAACATGTAGGCATAATCCAAGAAAACAAGGTCTTCTACTCACAAAGAAACACAAGCCTGCGTCACAACCAAACTCTTTATTATAACTTGATTGCAGCAGCATGTAACTTTACAGTTATTTTTCCTGTAAATGTTTTGTTCTAAAATATTGATAAATTATTTCAAACGTCAAATCGAAAGTAACACATGAATCAATGTTCATCTGAGAAAATGGTATGAAAAAAGTTGTCTATGGTTCCTCCTATGGTTCGCGTCACACGTGTTTTAGTTAGTGAACCAGACGATATTGTTTGTGCTTGAGTCATGGCGGACATTTCTCCTGTAGTTAAGCGTACTAAGCGCCCTTTGCAATTTACAGAAACACAAATTATATATAATTTGTATAAATCATTTCAAGAGACTGATTATAAAAGATCACTCAATGAAATTGTCAAGACTATAGCAAGTTCAACAGGAATTCATGTCTCTACGGTATACAAGGTAAACATATTGTTTGCTTCCTCACTTTTGGCATTTTAAAAATAATGTAAACATTAAAATTATTTATTATATTAAATCATGTATAATTAATGTCACATTGACATCCCATTTTACAAATATATTTTTTGACAGTTAAAAATGGCCATTATGTATAAAACAAAGAGGTCAAAATTTGATAATAAGGTTAACAGGGTTTGAAACTTTTTTAACGACGACAGCACAAAATTATCTCAATTTTGTCGCTTCGAGTATGTTATATTACAGATATTGTTAGTTGTGTTTCGTTTTATTAGGTTATTGGAGAGATGAAATCAGGTGGACCAGTCAAATCACCGAAAAAGAAAAGAAATCGCTTAAATATTATTAATAAATTGGATGGTTTTTCGAAAAATGCTCTTTGAAATGTGGTGCACAAATTTTATTTCGAAAATGAAATACCTACATTAGATAAAATCCTGAACATCATAAAGGAAGATTCGGATTTCCCGTCTATGTCACGATCAACATTGTACAAAGCATTAAAAAAATTGGGTTTTACATACAATAAAAGAGGTAGAAACAGTATTTTAGTTGAAAGGCCGAATATAGTTTTATGGCGACGAAAATATTTAGAAGAAGTTAAGGCAGCCAGATAAAATGGAAAAACAATATATTATTAAGATGAGACATGGTTAAATGCCGGTCATACAAAGTCTAAAGTCTGGGTTGACAATACAGTAACTACGTCGAGATCTGCATTCCTAGATGGGCTATCAACAGGATTGAAAAATTCGTCAGGTAATATATTGTGTTAAAAAAATAATAACGCTCACACAGTCCACCACTTATCCGTTTAATTTTGTATTTTTAATATATTTTCTTATAAATATATATGCACATACCCTATAAAATTTACGCACTATTTTACGGCTGCTTTAGTATTATTATTATTACAGGAAAAGGCAAGTGGCTTATTATCGTACATATCGGCAGTATTAATGGATTTGTAGAAGGAGGATTGAAATATTTTGAATCAAAGAAAACCGGTGACTACCACCAAGATATGGACGCCGCAGTGTTTGAAAATTGGTTCCAAGACGTTTTACCTAAATTGGATGAGAACGCAGTTATTGTTTTAGATAATGCATCGTATCATTCTCGAAAACTTGACAAAGCACCTACAACTTCATCAAACAAGATATTATTGAACGACTACGGTCGAAAGATATTGCTTGTAATGAATCAATGCTAAAGTTGCAACTTTTGGAATTGGTTAAGCAAAACAAAGATCGTTTTGAAAAATTTGTTGTGGATGAGATGGCTAAGTCCACAAATCGTTGGGTTATACGTTTGCCGCTGTATCACTGTGAGCTCAACCCAATTGAACTTGTTTGGGCTCAAGTGAAGGGCTACGTGGCAGCAAATAACAAAAGTTATAAAATTGATGAAGTCCGAACACTTTTGTTACAAGGAGTAGCTAAAGTGGATAGACAAAAATTGTCGTCATGTGTCAATCATGTGATAACTAAGATCGAAACAAAAATGTACAAAGTCGATAATAATGTAGAAAATATGATAGAACAGTTTATTATTAACGTATCTGCAGAAAGTTCATCAGAAGGAAGTGATGATGATAGTTTTTAAGATAATAAGAATTGTATAAAAATTATTGGATTTATATTACGTTTTAGTGCATAATATATAAATATATACATATTATATAAACTATTACAATATTGTTTAATATCAGACAATGCGAACAGAAAATGTTGTTACGAAAATACTAAGCATGCAAATTTAAATCATAAAATAATTATATAATTTTCTCTACAATACATTTTAGAAGTATTCAATATGAACGGGCCTTAATAATTTCAAATCCAGAACAAAGGTATTGACCAATGATGGCAATGACCCATCTCACTCTGTCAATACCGGAAATGTGCGAGAGACATACTCAGTACTCGTTTGTTAAAAAAAATAGACTATAGTTAAGAATTTGCTAATTTGGTTGTAGATAAGACGCTCGAGCACTTTTGTCAGGAATGGAAGGATTGAAATGGGTCGATAATCGGAATAAGATTTAGGGTTTGATTTTTTAGCCAAGGGAATAATTTGAGCGTCTTTCCAAATTGAGGGAAATACTCCATCAGAGATAGAGTTATTAAAAATGTGACAGAGAACAGGAAGTATAACATCTAGTATGGGCATAACCATGTTACGACTTATGCCGTCAACACCAACAGCATCAGAAGTGATTGAAATTACGCTCTTCTTAACATCGCAAGCGGACAGTTGATTAAAAATAAATGGCGAATGGTCGGGAGTCGGTAAAGTTGAAAGGTAACGTAAGGTATTGTTTTTATCTGAGATGTTAATATCAGACAACGAAGAGAAATGTTGGTTTAGAGAATTGATATTTACATCATTTGGAATAGATTCTTGTCGTGATTTACCTATTCCCAATGACCTGAGAAATTTCCATACTTTGGCAGGGTCCTCATTAGCGACAGATTTGTGAACATGGTGGCGTAAAGCATCCCTACACACCATATTGCAGCGATTGCGAGATTTAACATACACAGCTTTATTTTCATCACATGGTCTACGCTTGTATTTACTTTTAGTGACTACTTTTTTATGCATTAACACTTTTATATCATTGGTTAGCCAAGGAGCTGGAAGGTGCTTTAATTTTATAGCTCGCAGAGGGGCATGCTTATTATACAACTGTGTTAATAAGGAGTTGAATATAGCAACTTGGTCATTCACAGTCACTGCATCATATACCGGAGACCAGTCGACTACATGGGCATCATTAAGAAATGCTACCTGGTCCTAAAATTGCGCTGAAGTATGATTTTAAGTTTTGCTTTAGGAGGACGAATTTTGTAAGATAGGAATATCAGATCATGATACGAGAAGGCATCGGCGGAACATTGACCGTGCTTTGCAACATGCTGGGTGGATGATACTATAATCAAGTCGAGAAGTGAAGGAGAGTAGTTAGGGGAGTGATGAGTAGCATTTAGAGGTAGAATATGCATGTTGCAGGAATTAATGACAGCTTCTAGTGAAGAAGTACGACAATCACGTTTGAGAAGACAGGTGTTGAAATCACCCATGATAATGGTATGGATATATGAAGGGGTAAGATCTTCAGGGATCTGTTCAAATGATACACACTTAAGAATTTTAAACTACAAATACTTAAAAAACGTCATAGGTATCTATTGCCCCCAATCAGTTAATACTTGTAAAGCTGATTGGGATGCTGTATTCTCAATAAACTGTAAAAAAAACATTTATAGCAGGCGACTTCAATGGACATCACACTAATTGGTCATATAAGACAAATGTAAGAGGTACACAACTGCTGGATACGTCGTTGGAGAATGGATATATATCGCTCAATAAGGGAGGTGTGTCCCGAATTAAATTAGTGAATGGTAATTTGCAAAGTTCAACATCGGACATAACCTTCGCTTCCTCTGATATAGCAGTGAATTTTGACTGGCGAATTTTTAATGAAAATTTACGCAGTGATCTTTTGATAAAAATAACTATGAATTTTAAGGATAAAAAAATTTTTTTACAAAAAATGGAACCGACTTCTACACCCAAAAGTGTGAAATAACTTGTTGAAGTCGGTACCATGATGGTACAAAAGTACCTATTATCACAATATTGTGCGCATGGTACCGACTTCGACAAGTTATTTCACACTTTTGGGTGTAGAAGTCGGTTCCATTTTTTGTTAAATTTTTTTTTCTATCTAGTGTAACTCAAAAATGGCTTGACCGATTTTGATAAAATTTAAAATGGGACCAAACGACAAGCATCAGCTTTCAAACAAAAAAAGATTTTTCAAAATCGGTTCACCCAGTCAAGAAATCTGAGGTAACAACACAAAAAAAAAAAAAAAAAATACAGACGAATTGAGAACTTCCTTTTTTGGAAGTCGGTTAAAAATTGAGCTAAGCAGCAGAAGAAATTATAAAAATGCTGATTGGGTCGCTTATTGCAATAATCTGATTGATCCATTCTCCAACATAATTAATACAGTGTATGAAAACGTTGAGGACATGTATAATTATTTAGAACAGCAGATAAATATATCTGCGGATAAAAACATACCTATAACTAAAATATGTTTTAATCCTACCTCTAAATTTAAACCAAAGAATTATTGGAATCCGTCACTATCCAAAGCAGTGGCAGAACGTAGGTTAGCATTGAGTGCATTTAGGCGAAACCCTACTCCTAGTCATCTAAATAAGGTCGAAGAAAAAACATTAAATTCATTATCTCTAATAAGCAAGTCCAGAGCATCAGGCTGGCAGAAGTTCTGCAGTAGTATTAAGGGCAAGACAGTAGCCAAAATAATTTCTAATTCGGGCGGAGCTAAAAGAAATAGGCGTTAACTTTTAGCTCATAAAAATATTCAGTCGCACGGCGGCACTAGTCGCCGTACCACGGATAGCATCGCTAAAATTGTAGAGTTTCGTGTGCTATTAGAAGCGGCAGAACAGAAGTGTACATAACAACATTTTATCTGCAGTTACTGCGAACCTATACGGTAAAAAATATCATCGCTTGTAAGTATAGAAATATTTAATAGACTAAGCGAAGTGTGGTCTCGGTGGAGGTCTGAGCAGTGTATATTTCCCAGTCATTATCTCGATTGCCTGATCCGATTTCTTGAAATTTTGTTAGAAAAGTGCCTATCTTCCATATCAACATAATTTGCAAGTAAAAGTCTTAATTGTTTGGTGGTTAGCAGAGATTATAAGATCCATAAAACGAGCTTATAATTTAAAATTGTAGATAATATTTTAAAAACATAAATGGAACCGACTTATGTTCCTGATAAGTGTGAAATTACTTGTCAAAGTTGGTACCGTGTTAGTTCAAAAGTCAGTATTGTGCTCAAAAAAGTAGTTCGATTTCATGAAGCGGTACGAAACGTAGCTTGTATGTGTAGAAAATACACATAAAACAGTACTACTACAGTAAAGACATTCAACCAACCACCGGGTTGGTGCGGATAACGTCCTGGAGCATATCTGTGCCTGTAGGACTTACATTGTACCTACACATGTGTTTTGTTGTTGTTATTCATAGTTCTATGTATACATTATGTGTTCCTTACTGCTCCAACATGTTAAACGTTTTTTGAAATAAAATTATTATTATTATTATGTATGATAACGCTCATGTAGAAAAAGCGAAGAAAGTGTGTCAGTGTTTTGGTAAGCAGAAAGAATTGTGTAGACTGAAGGGAAAATGGTGAGAATGTGTATTTAATTTTAAACAACCTTGTTTACAAAACACTGTCAAATAATTTGTGTTTGGGCTTACTGTAATATTTCTATAAATCTATAGGTGAATAAATGTAATGTATAGGTATAATTTCAGTTCTAGAAAGTCATTACGAAATTTTAAAGTTTATTTACGATATCTATAACTCACTGAACTCAAGAACTCGTTCACAGTTTGTGTTGCTACAAGACGTTAATGGAGCACTTTATACTTTCGTTTATTTCTCATTGTATTACAAATCTAAAAAAAATTACAATTACGTTTCTTATGTAACCATAACTTTTTAATTATTTGTTATGTACTTATATGCTAACAAGTTTATCAGGCAGTGTCTCATTTATTTTTATGCAGTATGAAATAACATAGGTACAAATAATAATATAATAAAAGTTCAAAATTTTTATATAAGTATTATCCCAATGCAATGCTCAATACAAAAGATAACCGTAATGAAACCGCTATATAAGATTCACCCTACCGCTACTAAAAGTGGTACAGGCAGAATCGTACCAAGTTTCTGAGTCACATTGGTTAAAGAACCCCACTCGTAGGTGCTTCGGTTATCGCGGCCATTCATCATGGAGACATTGGAGATTGGATTTAAACATTTGGAGATACGGAAAATACTCCCAACTTCTCAGCCTTCGGCCTTGCAAGTTACTGACTCGGCCTAGACTGCAGCCTCACCTTGCACTCGCCCTTCGAACTCACGCACCATCCGTGGTCTAAATGCAATATGATAAATAAGAAGAGCAAAATGGCAAATCCAGAATGATGTAATTTAAGATCCGACCACACTGAAGATAAACCTTACTTCAGTGGGATCGCACTTCAGCACTTTGTATGAATTCTGCTATTTTGGATTTTTGTTGCGTGTCATTTGAGTGCTCTCTCGATTCCCTATGACATTTGTTCAAAACTTCTTTACTTATCTGTAACTGTTTACGAGATACGTAATCTATCTTCACTTGGCAGACGTCATTTTATGATTTTCCATTATTTCTATATCATGAAAATCACTTTGTTATCTTCGGTTTAGAATACTTTCTTTCCCCATGAATCCTTCCCATTGAACAATTTGAGCCAATGGTTTCAAAACATCTATGTATGGCGGCCATCTTGAAAACAATATTCCAACAATGACACCGACGCAGACGCCGACACCTATTCCAACAATGACACCGACGCCGACGCCGACGCCGATGCGACGCCGAAACTGACACCTATTCCGACACCGACGCCTATTCCAACAATGACACCGACGCCGACGCCGACGCCGACACCTATGCCAACAATGACACCGACACCTACGCCGACACCTATTCCAACAATGACACCGACGCCGACGCCGACACCTATTCCAACAATGACACCGACGCCGAAACTGACACCAATTCCGACACCGACGCCTATTCCAACAATGACACCGACGCCGACGCCGACACCTATTCCAACAATGACACCGACGCCGACGCCGACACCTATGCCAACAATGACACCGACGCCTACGCCGACACCTATTCCAACAATGACACCGACGCCGACGCCTAACCTAACCTAACCTAACCTATTCCAACAATGACACCGACGCCGACGCCGACGCCGATGCAACGCCGAAACTGACACCTATTCCGACACCGACGCCTATTCTAACAATGACACCGAGGCCGACGCCGACGCCGATGCGACGCCTAAACTGACACCAATTCCGACACCGACGCCTATTCCAACAATGACACCGACGCCGATGCCGACGCCTATTCCAACAATGACACCGACGCAGACGCTGACACCTATTCCAACAATGACACCGACGCCGACGCCGACGCCGATGCGATGCCGAAACTGACACCTTTTCCGACACCGACGCCTATTCCAACAATGACACCGACGCAGACGCCGACACCTATTCCAACAATGACACCGACGCCGATGCGACGCTGAAACTGACACCAATTCCGACACCGACGCCTATTCCAACAATGACACCGACGCCGACGCCGACACCTATTCCAACAATGACACCGACGCCGACGCCGACGCCGATGCGATGCCGAAACTGACACCTATTCCGACACCGACGCCTAATGCAACAATGACACCGACGCAGACGCCGACACCTATTCCAACGATGACACCGACGCCGACGCCGACGCCGATGCGACGCCGAAACTGACACCTATTCCGACACTGACGCCTATTCTAACAATGACACCGACGCCGACGCCGATGCGACGCTGAAACTGACACCAATTCCGTCACCGACGCCGATGCGACGCCGAAACTAACACCTATTCCGACACCGACGCCTATTCCAACAATGACACCGACGCAGACGCCGACACCTATTCCAACAATGACACCAACGCCGACGCTGACGCCGATGCGACGCCGAAACTGACACCTATTCCGACACCGACGCCTATTCCAACAATGACACCGACGCCGACGCCGACACCTATGCCAACAATGACACCGACACCTACGCCGACACCTTTTCCAACAATGACACCGACGCCGACGCCGACACCTATTCCAACAATGACACCGACGCCGACGCCGACGCCGATGCGACGCCGAAACTGACACCAATTCCGACACCGACGCCTATTCCAACAATGACACCGACGCCGATGCCGACGCCTATTCCAACAATGACACCGACGCAGACGCCGACACCTATTCCAACAATAACACCGACGCCGACGCCGACGCCGATGCGACGCCGAAACTGACACCTATTCCGACACCGACGCCTATTCCAACAATGACACCGACGCCGACGCCGACACCTATTCCAACAATGAAAACGACGCTGACGCCGACGCCGATGCGACGCCGAAACTGACACCTATTTGGACACCGACGCCGATGCTGTCACCAATTTTAATACCGACGCCTATTCCGACACTGACACTTATTTTTTTACTGACACCAACGCCGACGCCCTTTCTGATACCGACGCCGACAGTTAAATAAATTGATCTTCTTTTTAAAATAAAATTAAAAAAATAAATAAAGAAATTGATTTTTGTAACTTTTTAAAGTCTATAATTGCGTTCACCTCTGATTTTGAAGGGCAGTCAGTGCGCTCTAAGGTTTTCTCGTACGCGGACGTACGTTTATTCCAAACAAACGGAGTTAGACAGGTTTCCGGTTGCGGCGATCGGATGTGCTAGCAAGGATTGCTATAGATATTAGTGAATATAAACATATTTGTGTGAGTGACCGTTATTTTGGACGCCGTGCGTTCTTTTTGGTGGAAGGATGAGCAAGCTGTTGGCGGGCGGACAGCATCGAGGACAAAGGAGCGTATCCCTTACAAAAAATCCATAGCATTTGTTAATTGATCAATTAATCATTTGTAGGGTGTGTTTAGTGATAGGCTTCTTGTGACGGAGCGACGAGCGGGTCCTCTGAAAGTAGGTCCTTCCCGCCCATTTTTCCCACGTGCCTAAGGGCATATATATCGGCTGGTGTCTTCCTGTTACATTCCAGGAGCCCAGTCGAATATGCGACATCGTGGTATAGTTTGGGACTACGGGGATCAAAAGGGGCCCCATTCCCAAACAAGTGTCCTAAAACAAAGCTTTACGAAGCAAAGGTTTTAGCAAAGCAAAGGTAAGTATAGTTAGGCAGAGATTTGAAATACTTACATAGATTAGTTATATCCGAACACCACTGCTCTAAAAGCTTACTAGAATTTACCTATATAAATACCTACGCCCATGTATATGCAGTTTGTAATGACAAGGAAAGAACGTTCAAATATTATGCGTCATATCTGTTGTTAGAAAGAGATAAATGAGCAATTCGTATTACCACCGAACTGCTGCCATTAAAAGTTATACGGGAAGAATCGTACCGGGGTTCTTAGTCACTTTTCCTGAGGAACCCAACTTATTATAATAATAATTATAATAAAAAAAAATTTAAGCAAAAAAATGGAACCGACTTCAACACCCAAAAGTGTGAAATAACTTGTTGAAGTCGGTACCATGATAGTTCAAAAGTACCTATTATCACAAAACTTTGCGTATGGTACTGACTTCGACGAGTTATTTCACACTTTTGGGTGTTGAAGTCGGTTCCATTTTATTGCTTAAAATTTTTTTCACACTTTTTAGTGGCCCTTGCCACTTACGGGATCGATTATCATTCATTTTTAACAACTATATCATCGAGATAGGTAAATATTTTTCAGGTATTTTAGTGTAACTCAAAAACGGCTTAACCGATTTTGATGAAATTTAAAATGGGACCAAACGACAAGCATCACCTTTGCAACAAAAAAAATAATTTTCAAGATCGGTTCACTCAGTCCAGAGTTCTGAGGTAACAAACATAAAAAAAACATACAGACGAATTGAGAACCTCGTCCTTTTTTGGAAGTCGGTTATTAAAATTATAATAATAGTTCACATAATCACTTTTGCTATGAAACCATCTACAGAAGTTACGGTTCAAAAGTTACGGGCACATGTCTTTATAGGTAGGACGAAAGAACTGAGTAGTCATACAGATGTAACACAAATTTCAATCCGACTAACTACCTACTAAGTAACTATTAAAGTCAAAGTTATAATAAATATATAACTTCCCTTTATTTGAATGATTGAATATCTAAATTCCTAGAAAGTAGTTGGTCGTCTCGGAAAGTGTGTTAAGTGCATTAGAAATTAGTTCTCGTTTAATTGTACAGTAGCTTATAAATAACAAAATGAAATATTTTACTTAGGGTTAAAAATCTAGATACCTACTAAAATAGAAATTAACAATGCCGTGTCTGAACTTTAATCAACTCGTTGTTATAAAGATTTTATAAATCAATATAAAGAAAAGTACTTACCCAATATTTTTTTTACCTTAGTTTCAATAATTTATGACTTGCAAATTAACGTATGGTAAAAAAATATTGTATATTTCGTAAAATAAATGCACAAAAAATGATGGAGTAACGAATGGCACAGATCCCACGTCCAAACGGCCCGAGGGCTGCGGGCAGACTGATTTTCGTTGGGATTTCTTCTCGCGATCACGCAATTTTGTGCCAAAAATTCATAAAAATGTTTTCAACACAAGTTGGTAAGTAGTTCATTAGAGTATAGTATTAGCTATTTTAAAAAAAAAGAAACGTTGCAATTACATCAATTATGCCTCTTAAATTAATAAAAAACAGTCTAAAAAGGGTCGCCGATTACAATTTATTACAGAAGAACTAATAAGTTTTAGTAAAAACTAGTCAACTAATTCACTCAATAAAGAATTAAATAATATGATATATTTTTTTCGCACTTTTTGAACGAATAGTTTCGGTAAAAGAAGATTCCAAAAGTGCGCGTTTCACTACGGTGATCACCTTAACGAAACGACATCAGTTACTGAGATGTGACGTAAAATGCGCTGGATCAAGGGTTACCGCCAAAGGCAACAGTATCCTTCCGAGTCTATGCAAAATGAACTACTACACAGTCTTGCCCCAGATTCTGTTTTGAATAAAAAACCTAATATTTTTTCTACAAATGACTTATTACAACTACCATTCTCATTACAAGAATTCGAAAATTGCTTAAAGAAAAAAGATACTGCTCCTGGTGACGATCAGATTATATATTCTATGATATATCATTTACCATGTGAAGGTAAAAAAAAAATATTACATATTTATACGCTATATTTACGCCTGGGATAGTACCAAGCCAATGGCGCACAATAAGTATAGTTCCTATACCTAAAAGCAGCGACGTAAATAAGCTAAGGCAAATTTCACTAATCTCGTGTTTATGTAAAATATTCCATTTAATGATAGCTAGGAGACTTGAGTGGTATACTGAAAAAAACAATATATTTTCTCCGTCTACAACCGGTTATCGAAGAGGCCAATCCTGTTTATATTCATTATCACAATTAGTAGGTAGCATACAAAAAGGATTCTCGCGCGGAATCCCAACAGCTGTGTGTTTTCTCGATATCGAGAACGCATACAATAATGTGCTTATTGAAAAAGTGGTTAGGAGTCTTGATGAGCTAAAAGTGGGATATAATATATGCAACTATATATGGTCCTTTTTAAAATCAAGATGCTTACAAATTAAGACCGAAAGCAATAAACCGATGTTTCGTAGATACACAAACAAAGGGCTTGCGCATTATCTCCTTTACTCTTTAATATAACCACACATAAAATATGTCATGAGTTAACAGGCATAATCTCAATACTGCAATATGCTGACGACTTTTGTTTCTAAATAAGCAACAAAAATATTAATTACTGTCAAGTTAACGTACAAAATTCTCTAAATTCTATGATTTTCATACTAAGAGATATGGGACTTGAGCTCTCAAGTAGTAAATCAAAATTGTGTTTATTTAGTAGGGGTCGTAAAAATAATAATATGTCCATTAGAATTAACAACAATATGGTGGAGCCAGTAAACATCTTTAAATATTTAGGTATGTGGCTTGATCAGTCCTTATTATGGAATAAACATATAAATGAAATATCTCAGACAACATCTAAATTCTTAAACCTACTAAAAGTGCTAGCAGGTTCTTCATGGGGAATACACCCCAAATATTGACGAGCTTTGTATACCTCTTTGATAAGAAGTAGGTTAGACTTTGGCTCCTTTCTTTATGATAACAGTGCAAATATACATATTTCTAAATTGGACAAAATACAAAATCAGGCCATGAGAATAATTGGCAGCTTCATCAAAAGCACACCCATACACGTCATGGAGAGTGAGCTGTGTTTGCCTCCTTTACACTGTCGTCGGCTATTTCTTTCTTTTAAATTTTGTCTTAAGAGTCTGTCTCTTACGAACAACCTGACCATCCAGCACCTGGCCGATCTTCATACACTTACACAATTAAGTTACTGGCGAAAGAAAAAGAAACCATTCATAAATTAGTCACTGCATTAAATGGATGCAAAAATATAAATATTTATGCTTCTAATTATCTTGAAATGTATACGTTAGATGTTTGGGTTTCATACATAAAAGTTAATGAAGTTATCCAGTGTAATTTAGAATGTGTTACTGGTTCAAAAAGAAGCCATGAAACAACATCGCTTATATTCAATATTATAAATGAAATTAACTATAAATACCCAGGTTGGGTTAGATTATACTGATGGTTCCAAAAATGTGGACGGTCTTGGAGCTGCTTATTACAGTAAAGAGAGGTCAGCTATGTACAAAACAAGTTCTGACGTATCTATAATGACGATGGAACTCATTGCAATTTCAGAAGCTTGTCTAAGGAGCAGCATAAATAAAAAAGAAGAATAGGTTTAGAGATATATTGAAGATATATATAGAAGGGTAGATATAGCAAGTATTGAGAAGGGTCGTGGATTTCAGACAGGTGGCGTGTGGTAGGCTTCCTTGTTCAAGGACTTATCTCCGGTATTTGTAGAATAGTAGGTGCTCAGCAGCAGGCGCTGTGATGCACTCCGCTCAAGGTCAGCCTGTGAGCCGCGCCGGTAGGTCGTCCCAGCTAGATGCTGTAGAGACGGGTCCGTGGGACCGTAAGGTGGCAGCGGTCGGTGCAGGAGAATACTGGGCCTTGTTGCTTACAGAAGCTAGCGGGTTTGAGGTGAAGCCAGGAAATCTGCCGCTTACTGGAACCCCTAGAACGGGGTTGAAAGCAAACGCGAGAATTTAGTAACTATTTCGTTAGTTCATTTTAGATGTTTTATGTTCGGTTGGCTCGTGACAAGTGAGGAAGCACTTTCGAATTGTAGCCACCCCGAGCGTCCCCGGAAGTCTGACCCTCAAAACGTTACCATATAAGGCAATGTTTCGCTGCTGAATCGGTGGTGAGGGTCGGAGCCAATGAGAGGCTTTATTACTTTGCAGTTTTTGCCAAAAAAAATCTGGTAGAGCCGGAAGTTTAATGACCGTCGACTTTTATCTCAAGTTCACTCAACTTTGCACCGTCGGTGAAGTAGGGTGTCGGTACGTACATTATTGCGACCTCTATAGATTTAATGATGAACTAAATGATTTAATGACGATCGGTACTACTGCGAGGTGTGCAGACAGTGTCATAGCTAACGGTCATTCATATCATTTAGTACGTAGCGGTTTGAGCAGATGGCGCTCAAATTGTCTGATCATAAGTAATTTTATTTTAATAATATGTATAATTTATTGTACCTGGCTTTAGCCAGGTTACAAGCTCTTGATTCTGCTTGTAATTCAGGTCACCAGTACTTTGTCATATTAACCGACAGCAAAAGCGCCCTGCAGCATTAAGCTCGATGCGCCTCTGGAGGTCTACTCCCAAAAACGAAGTTCGAAGCTTAGTTTCGGATCGAAGTAACGACGAACATCGAACTTGTACCCTACTACCAAATAACTTCGGATGCGACTTGTACGGACGATCTTCGTTTCGGATTCATAGACAAATATTATAGTGGAGTGATATTGAAATCTTTGGGCAGGTTCTTTATGGTAGATATGATGAATAAATCAAAAACTAATAACCAAAAAGAATTTGTGAAGAAGAATGTTTCGATAATTAATAAATTATTTATTCATGAATGTGTATGTGGATAGAGTGGATATGAAGCGAAAGAGATATGTAAGGATCGTAGCAAGTGGAAATCTGTGGTCTCTGCCTACCCCTACGGGAAAGAGGCGTGATTTTATGTATGTATGTATGTATGTGTATGTGGAATTTAATGTATTCTACAGTTTGTTTGCTTAATAAACAAGTATTTTTCAGAGTGATGGTTGTGTCGTCGACAAACAAAGAACCTAATTGAATGACACCTAACACTATAAACTCTTTCGTAAATTCTACTTAGAATATGACAACTAGAATGCAACCATGGACTTACATTAGTAGATAAGCCCATATGTTCAATACACCGTTCGTCAGAATGTTTTTATTTTTTCAAGTAGCACACTCATTTTTGGGGCATCTTCTTTTTGACGTAAGTACCTATTTCTGCATTTTATGAACAACCATGTAACGCGTTCCTAAATTAAGTAAACATATTCTTGAAAACACAAGAATGATTTCTTATTTATTGTAACGGCGACTCTTGTATACAAAGGTAATTGTACATTCATGTTCCATAACTTTTTCTTCCACCACCAAGCGCATCACCATTATACATATACATATATATATATTTTGAAGCAGTGATGACTCTGACAGACGTAACAGTAGGGTGTATCTATCATGAGATTATCATTCATCCATAATCAACTTACTGTCTAAATACGAAGTAATAAATGTCAAATAACATTTGGGCGTAGAGTCAAATACGGGCAATATGTCAATTCACGAAGTACGGATCGAAGTTCGGATCCGAAAGTGTTTCGTGGTAAGAAAAGGTGCGATCCGTCAAACGAAATTTCGAACTTCGTTTTTGGGAGTAGACCTCCTGGTTTCAGAGGTGTTTCGGTAGCTTACTCAATCTTAAATAAGATTAACACTCTTAAAGAGAATAACATAGGGCTGAAATTGCAATGGATTCCATCACATATCGGTATAAGAGGCAACGAAGAGGCTGATCGACTGGCTAAACTAGCAGTTAAGGAGGGAACTGAATTTCCTATT
This sequence comes from Plagodis dolabraria, assembly GCA_963854805.1. NCBI lineage: Eukaryota > Metazoa > Arthropoda > Insecta > Lepidoptera > Geometridae > Plagodis > Plagodis dolabraria. The sequence goes on along the minus strand of OY978452.1, from coordinate 777,531 downwards.
AATCCTTATTACACAGAACTACTTTATATATTTAAAAATAAATGTCATGATAAGTTTAAGGAATATTTCGATTAGAGAAGTAAAGAAAAAGGTATTTGGTATAAAACCATTCAGTGTCAGCCTCCTCGAATAACTTGGTTTGTCACATCTAAAATAAGTAGGTATTATGTTATCTGGCGCATAGAATTCGCTCTGGACACATTGCATCGAAAAAGTTTGGCTATCTTATGAAAAATGAATCTTCGCCTATAATTGCGAGACGTGTGGTATAGTAGAAGACGTACACCATTTGCTTATGGAATGTATCCGGAACAAAACTCAACGAGAGCTATTAATGCAATCACTTAATTTAAACAACAGTTTTGATGTGGGAGTGATCACACATATTTTAGCGGAACCTGTATCTGAAACTGCAAAGCTGTTGTTCAAGTAATTTGAGGGTATATAAGTAAATATTTTGTTTATTAGTGTTTAGGTTACGATGGGATTGGCATGCAATTTTGTAAAAAAGTCCCTAAAAAAAAAGATTAAAAAAAAGCCAATGTCAGCTCCTCTTTTACAATACTCAGATTTTTCGAAACCTTTTATAGTCACGATAGATGCTTCTTATTACGCTGTCGGCGCAATTAGGCCACAAGGTGAAGTTGGCAAGGATAAGCCCATTGCCTTCACATCTTGTACTCTAAATAAACAAGAAGGTAACTATTCTACAACCGAGAAGGAACTTCTTGGTGTTTTATTCGGTATCAACACATTCCGACCTTACCTATATGGTTCGGTCTGAGCGCGCGGTGCATACGCACGCGGCTATGTGACAGTTATCGATTGCATTAGTGGTGTTAACCTTTGTTTTATTTCAAGGTAACATTGTTATACGTAAACAATAATATTGTTTACAACAATGTCGGTGTCCGAGTCGGTAATTCAAGTGTCGGCAGAGACGGTGCGGTGGCAAGCATTGTTGTACGGCTTGATGATATGGCCGGTGAGCTGAGGGTTCTCAAAATTGTGGTGTTAAATCCAACTGTCCTTATTAAAGCTCAAGCTCAAGAAATATGTGACCTGACGGCGATTATCACTATGTCATGGAACACAGCATCATGCAAAATCTTCTAAGCGACACACATAGTGGCAGCTATTAATGATAACGCATCTATTCCAGGTAGCAAACAACAATCTTTGACTCGTAAGCAGCGAAATAATATTCTTATTTATCGCCTGATGAGGCTGCCCCCGCTAAAGTCACTATCTCAAGGAGCGGAACTATCTCGGAAGCGATACCAAATGAGGCACCATCTGTGGAAGTGCTGAGCCCAAAATCACAGCCAGATAATGAAAACTGGACGAAAGTACGGCGCAAAAAGCAGCGCCTGTTGTTGTATCTGCGCAGTACCACTTGTATGTACCATTATTGATATAATTATAGACCGTATTGGAAGAATCCAAAAACGGTTCTTGAGATTTCTATGGATGAAACTAAGGATGCCTTATGATTCTCATAAGTACGCTGAATTCTGTAAAAAAATCACTTATTGTCTCTTGAACAGACAGCACATTACTCCCTTAACACTTATTGAAGCACTAAATTGTATGCCCAAGGGATCGAGGAAAGGAGGAAAGGGGAGAGAGGGAATCGAACCTGTTAAAGTAGTACAATTGGAGCACAAAATTTCGGCTAGAAATGCCGTGTCCAGGTGGCCGAAAAGTTTAGGCATCCGACGCGATATCGGAGGACGCGGGTCAATCCCCGCCTTGGGCATACAATTTTGTGCTCCAATAATTTGTAAAATATGACTTTCGCTTAGCACGCGGTAGTGCTTGTCATATTTAGAAATAACACGTGATTGATCTAGATATTATAAGGTACATAGATAATTTTTAAAATTATTATTTTTTTATAACATTAGCGTACAATAATTGTGCAACTAAAAACACTTTACTTCAATATGAATATGACACAAAGCGTTTGTACACTAATAAGCACATCATTTTTTACAAACATACTACGTACAATCACATGAGCAATGTACACAACTTATTTAGCCATTATAAATAGGTCTCTATTGTTTTTTCGAATTATGGTATAATTACTTATATTAAGGTATGGCCATGTCATGAGAAGACTGGATGACCACATGACTAAAAAAGTCTTAAACTATGAGAAAGGACCGAAAAAGCGCGTAAGGCCCCAACTTGCATGGATATATCGAGGGTGTAGGGTTAAAACCCAATAAGTCGAAATTTTTTGGATAATCACTTTTAAAGCTCACTACATGTAATTTTTTGCCCTCTTTTAGGTGGTTTATTAAAATAAACCGATTAAAGAATCTATCACAGAAATTGACTCACACAATAACCCGATAAGTGCAAAAAAAATATTTGTATTAGTCTAAAATACTATAAAGCGACTTATGGGTAAAATTTTTATTTTTGGTAAGTGACAAAACCCAATATTGTACACTCATTGGATTTTATCACAAAAATATTTTCCTAATAAAAATGCATGCTCATGTGGTACAATCACATAACAACACTTATTGGGTTTTAACAAATACAAATATTCATAATATGCAAAGTATTTGTTTTGGTTAAAATTAGCTAGCAATAACTATCGGGCTTTTATTCTACCCTGGCACCCTGACCCTGATATATAAAATTCATCTTATCTCGATGATAAATAGATGGAGATATGCGAAAGAAGAATGAAGCAAAGAAGATTAATTTTATCGTGATGAGTACTTTAATAAGGTTTAATTTTATCGTGATGCGTACTTTCTGGTACCTAGAGATCCTAAGTCAATATTTTTTGAATATGTTTGTTTGCAATAACGCACGCTCTGCGGATTACATTACAAAGCTCCATCCCAATACGATGGTTAAAGAACTATAGGAAAAAAATAAGTTATGACTGATTGCTATGTTAGCTCAATTGGATTAAAGCATGCCCCGGCTAAAGGGGTGGATGAAGGCGGTTCGAATCCCGCACATGACTTAATTTTTGTCTATTACCCACTAAGACTTGTTTTGGGTCTTTGTATACGTAAATTGGGGAAAAATAAGCCTAACGTCAATCAGCTTCCTGAAGAAGTTTTTTGTTTATTTGGCAGTGATTATTCGCGTGAGGATCCTACGTATGTATATTTAGAATTTAATATAATACTGGAAAAGGTTTGGAAATCAGTTAAGCCTTTAAAATGACGTAAAAGAGCTCTCAAAGATCAGAGTGGAAGAAAAACAATTATTGGGTAAGAAGAGCGGAATTACTATTATGTCACTAAAGGGGTATTAGACCAAAAAGAGTTCCCAAGCCTGTAATGTGTAATAAATGCATTTACTAATGCACTGAAAAGTTCAATATTATAGAACGTGACATTTTGTGTAAAAGTTTTAATTAAATGGATATCTTAGCTAAGGAAAACTTCATTCTGTCTTGTATGAAAGTTAAGCCACTAGAGAAGTGAAAATTTTATACGGCATCAAATAAGAAAGACTGAATGTCAGTAAAAAAAAAAACAAAAACTATGAAAAAGTCTAAGTTTAGCCAAAGTTTTCTTGGTGACGTTGTACATAAGCTTGGATGTAATCACGGGTGCTGTCACTAAAGCAAATTCATTGAGGTTTACGCAGTAGATGACCAACTTGAGAAAAAAGAACCGCCACATAAATCACAGATAAGGCAACCAGAAAGTAGAATTTAAACTCTTTTTTTATATGTAAATAAAAGAGTTTAAATTTCATGACATGTTGGATCTAAAAAAAATTAAGCACACTTTTGTTGAAAAATACCAGTGATAACCAGTTACCACCTGTACTGGTTTAATATGAAAACAATACGCCAATAATAATGTCAAAGGAGAGCTGAAAATATACTTTAACTACGAGATGAGCGAGATTTTCGATACATTGACGTCTCCCGAGTTCAAAACACCCATAAAACACGAAGATCATACCCGCCTTCAGTTGAAAACTAGTGGTCAGAAGATATTGAAACACTGAATTCACAACAGCTATCCGCATTGCAAAGAAAAAGGATCTGGAGATGATTTACAGCAAACAAATAATACCGGAAGAACTTCACGGCTGGATCCGGGGGATGAAGACGGTTGAAAATTGTCAGACAGGTGATTAATCCTCATGCTTATAGTTATGGTTTAGGTAAGATTTTAGAATAGAAGTTTTCATCTTAATATAGAATCAAACATGTAAGAAACTAATATGTGTATTTTACTTAGTGTTAAAACCCAATAAGTCCACCCTCCAATTTTATTATTTCAAGTTTATGTAAAATCTGAATACAAAACAATGGTAACAATGTACAATGAATAATCTTAAATATATTATCTTACTTTTTATCTACGTATCAGCGATGAATATGTGTAAAAAAAAAATATTTTTATGCCTATTACATTCAACATCGATTATCTCGCAAGTCAGTTTGAGCGACTTATTGGGTTTTAACTCTACACCCTCGATATGTAATTAAGAAGGACATGAAAGAAAATAATATAGACCCAATGACGACCCAGAAAAGACAAAACTGGAGACGGATGATTAGGAGAGCCGACCCCAAATAAAAATTTCAGACGTTCCTTTGCGGAAATCCATATTTAACAATAACAAATATTTTAAAAGTATTTTATGAAAACACAAAATCAATATTTTAATAAAACATTTAAAAATATGAAAAAGTATCTAGTGACAATTCCGCCTGATTTTGTAAGCATTCTCAGGAGGTCTTAACTCTATGAGCACACGATCGAGACTAAGCGGGCGGCGCGCGGCGCGCGGCGCGGCGCTGCGGCTCAACACTCTCAAACACGCAGAATCACTGCTCTTTGATGTAGCTTACAACTGATAAGATATACGTTTTTAAAGTGACAATTACATCATAATGGTTTATGAATTGTTAGAAATAATAATTTTAAGATATAAGTACTTATATGGTAAAGATTATTTATTTATTTATTTATTTTAAGACGCACCAACGACTTATTCACTAAACATTCAAGACAATATAGGGACACAGGTTATTATTTGGTAGGTGAATCAATCAATTATAGGTACGTACAACGCTTTCTGAGAGCTATTACATAGCATTTTACATATATAGACGACTTATATACTTAATTTTACTAAATCTTTATATTACATAATATTTAACATAAAAAGAAGAAAATGTAAACTAAAATTATACATATAAAAATAACTCAATCTTAATATAAACATATTAAGATTTGGAAACAGCATTGCGACACTCTTTTTTGAAATGAGATAAACTGAGACCAAATATATCTAGGCTTGTATTAATCTGGAATAAAACATTATAAGTTCTCATCATACGGTCGATCGGTGAGTAATGTCCTAGATTTGTATTAATTTGTCTTGGAGAAAAGATTTGCCGAGTTTTTAATCTAAAATTAGAACGTGGCACTTTTATAGATATATCAGACAATAAGTCAGGAGAATACAAAAATCCATTAACAATTTTAAAGAAGTTAATCATATCCATGACAGTGCGTCTTGTGAGAAGTGAATCCATCTTAAAATAGTATAGGCGTTGATCATAATTGAGATTTTTTGGAATATTCATACCTTTAAAGACAAGGAACCGTGTGAATTGATGTTGAACTCTTTCAATTCTTTCGATATGGTTTTGGTATATGGGATTCCAAACAGATGATGCGCATTCTAAGTGACTTTGTACTAGAGCATTAAATAGGCAACACATAGAAGAAAGATGTTTGAAATCTTTACTACTTTGTTTGATAAAACCCAACATTTTCGAGGCTTTGCCGATAACACAGTCAACATGCTGGACAAATGAGAGTTTGCTGTCAACCAACACCCCAAGGTCACGAATGCAATATACTTCCTCTAATTGAACTCCATCGATTGAATACGCTGAATTAATAACATTTTTGTTCCGTGTTATTTTTATGTGGTAACATTTGGATGCATTTAAAGTCATATTGTTGATCTTACACCAATTATTTACAGCATCTAGATCTTTCTGGAGTAGTGTAGTATCATCAGCGGACGCTATGCATTTATAAATTTTAAGGTCATCTGCAAAAAGCAAAGCTTTACTGTGGTGTATATAATTGACAATGTCATTGACAAATATGAGAAAGAGCACCGGTCCAAGGTGTGATCCTTGGGGCACTCCGGAGCTGGCCATGTATGATGTTGAAGCAAAACCATTAACAACTACACGTTGCACTCTATTTTCGAGATAGGACCGAAACCAGCTTAACATTGGATCATGGATGTCGCAAGCTTGTAGCTTTCTAACTAAGATTTTATGGTCAACCTTGTCAAAAGCGCTGCTGAAATCTGTATACAGTGCATCGATTTGGATTCGTTTGACAACTGTGTATGATACGTCATTAATAAACGAAAGAAGATTAGTAACAGTGGATTTACAACTAGTAAATCCATGTTGTTGGAGACAAATCATATTTTTTGTATGCCAAGTAAGCATTGGATGTATTAAAGACTCAAAAACCTTTGAAAATGTGGACAATATTGAAATAGGGCGATAATTTTTAATATCGGATGCTATGCCTTTCTTATGGATTGGCACGACATTAGCTTCCTTCCACAAGCTAGGAAACGTGGCAGTGTTAAGAGAACAATTAAATATAATCTTTAAAGGTAGAGTAAGAGCTGACGCAGTCTTTTTAAAAAAAAAGCGGAGGTATCCCATCTGGGCCTGCTCCTTTGTGATCGTCTAATTTCTTCAATTTTTTGAGGATTGCGCGCTCATCAACATTGACTCTATTTAGGCAATGAGTTGCAGTAAATGTATCGGCGTTAGATGAATCGTCAGCGTTAAATGTTGTATATGTAGAAGCAAAATGTTTTGGGAACATGTCTGCAATATGTTGTCCCGTATGTGCTGTGTCCTCGTCGAGGTTCATTTGTGCAGGTAGAGATGATTGACAGTTCTTTTTGTTTTTTATATATGTCCAAAATCTTTTTGGATCTCTATGAAGTGACTTCTCGACATTATTGATGTAAGAAGAATAACAGATTCGCAGTAATTGTTCAGATCTACACTTTAGTAATGATAATTCATATTCGTCACGGGGATTTTTATATTTTTTAAATCTTCGCCTGATTTTGTCTTTGTCAGATAATATATGTACATATGTATACATGATCAATGATAGCGAGATCCAGACAGGATATTTTCTTTTCCTTTTTTTAATTTTTGGTACTCTTTTATTTATAATATCCTTGATTATGGTATAAAAGGCGGAAACCATGTCATTAACGTCACTGCATGAATTTAGCTTAGTCTCCCAATCTACACTCTTGATATCCTCATTGATAATGACATAATCAGCTTTTTTAAAATTATGGGTGGCAAACTGTACACTTTTAAGCATAGTTAACTTAGTAAACTTAAATGTAATTTAAGGAGGGTGAAAAGCGTCTATTTTAGATATAGGTTCATGAGATTTGTCAACAGAACCTCCAACAAAGTTACACATTACCAAGTCTAATGTTCTTTGCTGATGATTTTTAACACAATTTATCTGACAAAAATTATTCACCGACATAAAATCTATTAATGAAAAACCAAGATTATTTTGATAATTGAATGGGTCCAAAGCGTGCTCGACAGATGTGTTTACTCTCCAGTCTATAAAATTTAGGTTAAAATTGCCTAGTACTATTGTTTTATCACAATTCATATTCATTATATCGGTAACAATGTCTAAATAGGAGTCAAGAGTTGTTTGAGAAGCTGGCGGAGGCAAGTAGACAGCACAGATGTTGACACGTTCACGGCATCTATTTTCATACTTCGATTGCGACCCACAGATCCTCGTGGTGGCTTTCCCAGTGATTTAGTCTATTGGAGGGTATCGAATTGCTGACCGCGATAAGAACACCACCTGCTTCTTGTCTTACTGAGCTCGTAGTACACCCGTCTATAGATGGTATAGTTTGAGTTCAATACTTCAGCATCATTAATATACCTAAACACATCACATAACTACCGTAATTATATATTTTATTTTGTCTGATACAATTGAACAGGTTGAGTTATTGAGACGTGACGGCAAGGGCCAGTACCTTAATCGTTATCATCATCATCATCATCAGCCGGAAGACGTCCACTGTTGAACAAAGGCCTCCCCCATAGAGCGCCACAAAGAACGGCTATTAGCCGCTTGTAACCATTGGCTACCAGCGACTTTCACGATGTCGTCAGTCCACTTAGTGGGGGGCGTTAATCGTTATAGCTACAGTTAAAGCTAATGCTGTTTAGAGACTATTCATAAATGTTTAAGGCATTCTGAACTGCATTCACAGATTTTGGAAAAAATTTACAGTTAGCAGGAAAATGGCCATCTTACACAAACTTATTTTTGATGCCATTCGATCCTGTCTCATATAGGGTTCAAAACTCTTTACCAAACCGACTGAGGTTTAGCACTAGAAATTTCAGAAATCGCGAAAAACTTTTTCCATACATTTCGGTAAAAAAAAACAGACTTCTAAATTAGACATTAAATTACACTTATACAGAAACCTTTAAATTACATTATTATTTATTGAGATAAAAACGAAATTACTCAGTTACATTTACCTCACAAAAAATCATTAGAAACATTCATACACGGTTCATACACTTTAAACGTTACGTCACAAAGCACGACACATAACAATTACAGAACAAAGACCCAGAAAATTTATACAGGCCCGTAGGACGTAATAAACACAAAGAAAATAAACACAATAATAAACGTTAGGCAATAAACCAATAAACAATTTTACTACGGTAACCAAAGGTAAGCTGGCGAAATAATATAAGCAATATAAACACCGTATAGTGCGAATATTTCACAACCGGTCACCACTGGTTCAAAGGGTAACTCTCTTAACATAACTCTTAGCACGTGGACAATCAAATCAAAGCAAATCAAATTAAAATATCTTAATTTCAGAAATAAAACAGTCCATATTATAAAATAGAAAAACATAGAATTATAGTAAGATAGGATCAGGAATACACACATATAATAAAAAGTCACAGCATACATTCAAATGTCAAGAAAAATATTTTTACAATAAATATAAGCGTTAACATTTTTAATATTATTCGTTTATATTAATTCAAACATAATGCAGGTAAGTTAATTATATACATATGTTAATGAAACCAAATATTCATATTTAAACAACATTATATTTCTCGATACTTTATAATAAAACAATAATATACGAAAATCATTATTTATCAATAAAGTTGCATAAGACCAAAATAACAGGGAAAAGTCATCAATTCACCAATATTTCTATTACTATATTGTATACTCTATAAATCTCAAACATGAAATTATATAATCAAAGTACTGAGTCTAGCTATGGTCACACCACAAAGGCAAGGCTTCACAGTGTAGTCGGTACGACGTTCAAATAACGAATGGCGCTCGGGCTGTTTTTTTTTTTGTTTTAGTGAGAACGTAGATGCTGGACGCCGAAAACGTGCCGCTACTATAGGAGGGGTAGACAGCGAGCTCAAGGGCACCACTGTGGTTCGGACCTCGGCTTGTCTCGCTGTCGGGAGACATGGGGGGGAGTCGGAGCAAAATGCCTCAGTGCAACTGCAGTGTTGCACAATTGGGCCCTACTGAATAAATCTCTATGACTATTTGGAGAGACATTTATGGGGACTTTATTTTTGCCTCGAACTCGCCGGCGAGCTCGGTGTCTGACTGTGTAACCTCTGATTACCTCACACCTGGGGATGTTACCTGGACGACTTGCGGATGGCTCTACAGCTGCCAACGTAATGGCTGCGATGGGGTCATCCGGCTCGTCCAATACCTGCCGTGGACGGCGACGGGGGGCTTGAAATATGGATAGGAGGAGGCGCTCGGACTACAGAAACTTCTGCTTATAAAGCCTTACTGCCAAGATGGCGGAGACCGGGCGACATTCGTTTCACAACTTTTAATTATATTAAAAACTATAAATAATATGGATATAACTGATAACTAAGAAGGCAAGATAATAAATACAATAATAATAAATTATTAATTTGACGAGGTAATATTACTAGATAAAAATATCAAAGAGCCACGTTTAGTCAAGTGTTTGCCGAATGTACGAGCGAACACGTGCACAACATAAGCAAACCTAATATTATTGAGTTAAATAGCTAACACATATGAAAAATAAATCCAGAATGAAAATAAGAAAATTAATTAATTTTATTTAGGACTGGACAGCCCCACATGCACGCTTGTCCAGTGTTTCATAACAGCAGAGTCCAATCCCACCCGTCCTGCTATCAGTTGCAGGTAGCTGTTGGAGCTGTCACGCACCCTACGCACCAGTGATGCAATTCTCTTGCGCAGTATCGCAGCGAACCCATCCACTTGAGCATCGGCAAACATTCCTGATGCACTGCAGAAAAGCGGCAGCCCCACCAGCAGCGCCCTGAATGCATTATTGTATTGGATGCGCAAGGCATTGTAACTCTTTTGCTTATACTTGAACCCATAGGCTGCACGTGTAAAATGACTGACAATATGCTCTAAACAGTGTCATTTTTACATCTGCAGTACAACGTGCAAACCTACGAGCCAACATGTTGGCTCTGACTGACAATGCCCTGCGCTCCCTCTCTATGTCTAGGTCGTCTGAGAGTGTATCAGTGACCCAGTGGCCCAGATATTTTAAATGCGTAACTTTGACCAAAGTGCTACCATTTAGAGTAACTGGTGGGATGGTGTTATACATTTTTGAGAATATCGTCCATGTATGAATTAAATTTCATTTTCTCACTGTCTACGATACGCGTAGATTAACCAAAGAAAGAAAAATATCAAAAAAACACGAATACTCTCGTGTATTTAATAAGTATCACGTGATTTAAAGCCTATCAACGCCACCCTTTCTTATATTTTTACATGTAAAAAATGCTTTTACGCATTCCCCTCCAACCCGGGGAAGGTGGCCGGGATATGTCGGGCTCGACACCAACTACTCCCACAGCAGCAAGTGCCCCTACCAACTAAACAACACACGGTGTTCCAACTCTACCGCTTCTCGGCGGGCCGAAGGGACGCTTTAGCACTCAACCACGAACCCGCCACGGTTGTTTGTCGCCGGACTCCACCTGGGGTGCCACCGCCACAGAACACTCGCTACCACCCGGGGACCAAGCCAGCAAATGGGCGATAGATGACCCCGCTTCCGACGCTGCAAGGTCCCTCTCTGCGACGGGTCAGATTACTGAGCCCCACCGTCACAGCAAGGCGGGAACCGTCTAGGGGCTATCAACGCCACCTAGTTGAATTGATCGTAATGATTTATTTGTGATGTAGATTGCGATCTTGGCCCCTTTCTATATAATAAAATGAATAAGGACAAAAACATACATAATTTAAGCTAATTTAAATGTAAAATGGCTACTACACATTCACTGGCAACACTGCTGCTAAGTAAACATTACCTCTGTGTCGAATAATTAAAATAAAATATATAAAGTTGTTATTTGTGTCAATAAGTGTTTGTGGCTCGTGTATAATAACTCAAATAACGTGTGTGAATGTTATCCAAACCAGAAGTTTAGTGAAAAATTAATTATGGAAAGTGCAAAAACACAATGTCACGGGAATATTTGAGGGATCACGGGAGCCAATAAGCCTACAGTTGACAATAATCCATAACCGTGACTAGCAAATAAGTGTCTAAATACAGTGCAAAGTCAAAAAATATTGAAAAACAACCAATGTAAACAACGACGATAACATCGTTAGACAATGACACTAAGATTCAAATATTGACCTTTGGAACGTAAGCACTTCTATTATAATATCTTACCTACATATTGCCATCATTACCAAACCAACTATTTCGCTGGAACTGATAACGTGACTTTGGCATAAGCACTGTGAACCTCAGGCAATGTTAGATTGTTAGGCATAGCCCTGGATCGAATCTCAATGACTTGGTGTAATTTTTGCAAGCAAACACATTTTTGGAAGCCGCATTTACTACAAAATATAGAACTTATCCGATGAAATATTTATTTAAAAATAATCTTAGATATTATTATTTTCGCATACATATACGATGGTCAACGAAACAAAAAAATATTACATTTAGAAAATACATTCGGAGATCATCCGATGAATCCATAGACCAGTCATATATATCAGTGCAATCTGCTGGAAGGGCCAGAAGCTTACCTGATCTATTAACTGAATTTAATGAGACGAACGATCTTATCGAAGTAATATTTAAATTGAAGGCTGACTTAGAAATTGCTAATAAAGAAATAGACAAATTATCTCTACTTATAAGTTCACAAGAACAAGAGCTCAGCGAATCTAAACAAAGAATCGTTCAATTAAAAAAGATATGTACTTACAGGTGTTGTAGGAAGCAGCAATCGAAAAAAAATCTTAGTACTATGAAACAAGTCCAAAGAACATTAAATTCGACTGCGATCGATCTTGATTTAGCTATCGATGACAATGTAACCCAGAGGAAATATCGTTCAAACAAATCCAAGAAAAAAAAGATGCCGCTTTATTTTTCTTGACATTTGAATATACATTCAAATGTCAAATGCTGTGACTTTTTATTATATTGTTTATTCCTGATCCTATCTTACTATAATTCTATGTCTTTCTATTTTATAATATGGACTGTTTTATGTCTGAAATAAAGATTTTTTGATTTGATTTGATTTATATTTAAATAAATCGGATATCAGTAGCCCTAGCACGAATAACTTGCGAGAACGTAAACGTTACGTTAACGTATCGAAATGTCACCATTTTGTATAGGATTTGATCAGCGCCCCTACAGTGCGTAAATTTTGGCAGATTGAAAGGTTTTGACATTTAACGCGTCGAGATATTAACGTGAACGTTTCGTCACGTAAAAAGTTTTGTATGAAATCGTGAGCACGAACCTAATTTTAACGTAAACTCGAAGGCTGGCTATCGAGAGTCTGTCAAAAATCTACGAATGTTTGTCATTGAGAAGTTTTCATTGAGATGGTTGACGTAACGTTTTGAATTTGTAATAAAAACATCGAAATTTCATGTTTTTAATGTGTTTTTTCATTCATATTTCAACTATGAAAAGAGTTACAAACGTGGCAGCATGATTACAAGTTGAAATGTACCATTTCGTTTATCAGAAACAAAGTAAGTGTTAATTAATTTATGGCACTGGAGCGAAGTGATGCTAATGTACGATGGACCCAAATCAGGACACTTTCTAAAACTCTGCATCAAACAGCCTCTAAATTCCACCGTTCCAGCCCACATTTACACCAACTTCGCTCTTTGGATATGTCTCGCGGCGCTGCAGTGTTGTTATGAAAGTCTTTATTGTGCATGGTCAAATCGAAAACAATAAAGCTCTCAGCAGATCGCCCATCATTTAGATCAACTAAGGCTGTCAACAAATGCACCAGAAGAAGGCGATACTTGAGGAATACCAACGGCTCGTCAGACTAACTACCTATACGAACTCTGAGGTGATGACCATGCTCAAGCCAACAGTCTAACCACTACGAAGAGAAGATTTTAATATGAAATGTAGAAGCTGTGATATTGGACTTTAGGTTCTTAATAAAAGTAAACGAAGTGCATTTGTGCGTTTTATTTATTGGTATATCGAAAAGTTCTTGGCTTATGAATTTAATTATTATTCAATATCCTCTTGTTGGATGACGTGAAAGGCGACTAAGATAAGGATACGCGACGGCTCGCCACTACTCAGGTCGGTGTGAATGGGGTGTTGCTACGCATTGGGCGTACAACAGTGTTGATGAAATGGATCAGTGTGCGCTGCTAATGGTTGGCGCACACTGTTCCATCCGACGCCATTCGCTTTAACCTTCAGTATTTTTCGTATGGTGTGTACTCCAAACTGCTAAGCGCATATAACTATTCAACGCTTTGACTAGGAAGACGGTCGCTATATACAGCTATCTTAACACTAGCATCCGTGAGTAGGTCAATATAGGTACCACAACCTCGTCTACAAATTGCAACCATGCAATGTTTACCTACAGTGCTGTGTGATTAAAGATTAGCCAGTGAAATTACCTACAGACACATGTATACAAGACTATTGGGTGGCGAACTCATAGTAGAAGCATTTTTCTTCCCCCTCTGATCGTGCTATGGGCCTGGGTTTACTTGATATCACGCTCTTTTTGCCACACTATTACTTAAGAATACAGAAAAGGAGATGGATAAAAACAAAGCTACACCAACAGTAGTAATTACTTTATTTTTGGCAAAGTAATAACACACACAAAATTATAATCCAACCATAAGCTGACTCATACAAAATAAACACGTATAGGTCCTAAAATTATTATAATTTCAAAACAACACTATCAATCCTGTTGCAAGTCACAGCACTCCCGATTTTTTGTAACGGTGCATTCATGGAATGCCAAGTGGTTTGTATTTGCGAAACTATTAGGTATATTACTATATACTCGCTCCAGTTTGTTACAGTATTCTTATTTCCCAGAACAGACGGTAAAAATACCGCTGGGGACTAAAATTCTATCGGAAACCTTCTTCAGTGAACATTTAGAACCAAGAGAGTAGGTACACTGTTTGAACTCAATAACCTTTTTCTGCTAAAACACCATCAAATTTAGCGCCAGCTACTCTTCACGACGGCTGACGACCCTTCAGGGTTTCATGAGACTCCTCTCTCTGATTAAAGGTGTAGATTCTGATAGTAGTTGTTTGTAATTAATATATAGTAGGTAAATTATCAGTGGCACAGATTCTAGGCTTGAGAATTCCTGACTCATAACTATTTATATATCAAATTTTATATTATATTATATAAAGCTCGATTACCACACACTGACTGACTGACTCACTGACTGACTGACTCACTGACTGACATAATTGTTCTCCCAGAAGGAGTAGAGTAGGGTTAAAATGAAGTATGGCGGAAATGTAGGGGGGGTTTAGGTGAGTATGGGAAAAATCGAAAATCGTAAAAATGACGCCTGCCAAGTAAAATTGGATGGCGTATCTCGGAAACGGTAAGAGATAGGTAGGGGGTGCTCGACCAAATGTCATAAGGGATCGGGAGAGCAGTCGAATGACACCTGTCAAAAATGCTCCTCTCATTCTTCATTCTTCATTTGGAGTATTTTACCATACATTTTCGACTGTATTTGGAGTTTTTGTGGGATTTTCGACTGTTTTTGGAGTTTTTGTCCTATAACAGGGAATGTTTTGAAATCTGTCATTTTTTTTTAGGCTCAGATGCTCCTCTCATTCTTCATACTGCATTTGGAGTATTATACCGTACATTTTCGACTGTATGTGGGGTTTTTGTGGGATTTTCGACTGAATTTGGAGTTAAGGTCCTACATCAGTGTATAGCGAGCCCGAAGGGCGAGCTTCTGGTGAGGCCGAAGGCCGAATTTCTGGTGAGGCCGAAGGCCGAACTCCGGCCCGCGAGGCCGAAGGCCGAGCGTATGGTGCGCGAGCCCGTAGGGCGAGTGCATGGCGAGGCCGCAGGCCGAGCCGTATTAGTGTCTTGCGAGGCCGAAGGCCGAGCTCCGAATTGACATGCTCCTCTCATTCTTCATACTGTATTTGGAGTATTTCACCATACATTACCGACTGTTTTAGGAGTTTTTGTGGGAGTTTTGACTACATTTGGAGTAACTGTCCGAGGCTGAAGGCTGAGCTCCGACTTGAGAGTATTTTCCACATCTCCGACTGGTCTCCATGGTAACTGCCCGTGATAACCAAAGCACCTACAAGTGGGGTTCCTTTACCGAAGTGACTCAGAACCCTGGTACGATTCTGACCGTACCACTTTTTTATGGCAGTAGGGTAAATCTGGTTTGGTGGCTACAATTTGGTTCTTTATTGTATTGGGAGTTTATATGGGATTTCATATTTCTATTGGAGTTTTGAACATACTTTTTTTTAAATGTATAAGGTGCTTTTATGACAGTTCGTACTGACTCAAGATAGATGCGGGCCGCTTGCGGCCCGCACACTGCCCGAAAAACTAGTTAAATACCTATAAAGATGTTATTACAGTTTCGTTTTCACCAAATAAAAAGCCAAAATTGACAAATAGCAATAATAAAATACTTTGTATAGGCTGAAAAACTAGGAGGAAGTATCTATGGTGGAGTAGCTATGCGCGTATACCCGATACAGACAGAGTATAAATACCTAATATTGCAGAATTGCCAGTGTTCCATAACATTACCCAAATTACAATGAAGCTTTTAGAAAAAAATAGAATTTGCATGGTACTTGCTTGAGGTGCACTGGACCGTTCAATTTGTTATATCGGGGAATTCAAAATTTAATGTATGTTGCTAGATCGGATAACTTTAGTACGTGTCTTGTTTTTAAATTGCGCAAATCGGAAATTATACCCTAAAGTATTTTGGCATCATAACTTACAAATATATAAAACGGTTTTTGCAGATTAGTAGAGAAATGTATGAAATCAGATACATATATGTAAGGTCAGCTAGTTTTAGAAAATTACCATGATTCTAAAACTAACTGAATACGTACAGAATATTTTTTGGTGGAGTTTAAAACTATGGCATTTTTGTTAGTTAAATACATATAATTTCGCCCACATAGAACTTGGTTGGGCCGCGATCCCTTCGAGAACCTCGGTAATAAAGCATAGTTCAATGTTAATCTACTTAAAGGTTGTTATACATGTTATACGACTTAAGCTATCTAAATATATGTAAGTATCAAATTTCATCAAGGTCCGTCATTTAAAAATGCAAACTTTTATATTGGTTTAGTGGACGTGGGACCAAAAATCTTACTTATTACATTAAGAGGTCCAAATAACTGTTTACCTACGTAACTTAACCCATGGTACTATTGGATAAGTAGCTTGCGCCTGTGGATTCAACCGCGTGGAATAGTTATACCGTAGTCCCCCGATAATACTCAATATCTCGGAATAAAGGTAGCAAATTTATTAATCCGGGTCCTACGGAATCTATATGCGAAATTTCGTTGAAAACTTCGGCGTTGATTGACTTGGAGGTTTGTATGAGTAACGAATTCATACAAACTTTCGTACCTATAATATTTCATAGTAAATAAAACAAAGTAATAATGTATCTATAGCTTTATGGTATATAAAACATATGTGTGAATAACATCGAGATTCAACATTTTGGCACCACTTACAATTTAATTAATTAATTATGTAATTTTTAATTTAATTAATTTTGTCGTCCAGTTGCTTCAATACACGATGAAGGACAGCATTCCTTATGAAAACTGCAAGTCAAAATTTAATTGCGTTAATTTTACTGCATAATTGGTCAAAAGTGGTTCATACAAAATTACCCACTTTTATGGGAAAAATCTTCGGTCTGGTATTCCGAAAATTGCTATAATTCGAAAAAGTATAATTTTTGATCTATGTTCACACTCTCTTTTCTCCCTAAACAAATTTCATCATAGTAGAGCGAGACAGATAGGCAAAAGAACACTACTTAATTTTTATGGATTATAAATCTCAAAATCAAGAAATTATTTTGTAGTAAAATGTAAGATAATCAAATAATTGAACACGCAGACATTCATGTTATGATCAGAAATTCATATTTGATTCACATAGACTGTGTAAGAATGGTAAAAACATATGAAAAATAGTACTTACATGTGATACGTAATGTGTTCCACATTTCGTTCAGTTCTGTTTTTACAGCCAAGAGTTCTGCATTTCACCATGTTTGGTGGAAGCAGCAGCGTCGAATTTAACTTACAATTTACAATATACACATCAAAATCGTTGTTTAACACGAAAAAAAGGACACTTTCAAGCACCGAACAAATTTGTCTGCCACAACTGCGAAATGTGGCAAACAAAAAAATCGCATACGCCGAGCAGGACAAAACAAACTGATGCTGTCTCATTCAAACTAATGCAAGCGAATCTAATGCCATCTTGTCTCACAACCAACAGAATATAAATGTCTTCTCCATCATAGATACTTTCTCCTAGCTGAAAAAGAATTCAAACCTCTTTTGGAATGAATTATTAGCTCTTAGAAAGAAGGTGCAATTAATTTGATTTACGCCGGATGACGTCACTTTCGTAATCCTATCGAGTTCACGTTAGCCAAGAAACGATGCGTTGTGCTGTCAACCATCGCCTCCTGCGTAAACGTACTGTAAACTCGATACGTTTACTTTACGGACTATCGAAATGTTCGTGCTTGGGCTACAGGAGCGAGCCTTTGACGTCTGCGGTTGAGACGACTCAAAACGTCACACCACCGCTAGAGGGCGCTAAATTACAAAAACTCATTTCATCGCAAGTATTACTTACAAATCCCGAAAAAACGTCACAAAATACGAATAAATCATACAAGCCTTGCAAAATACAGTATGGAAACTCGAGACACCGTTTACTAATATTAGGTAGTCAACAACTAAGTGGACTCTCTCCTACCTTGACTGAAATACGGAATCTAGTGTCGTGCTATGAAAACTATGAAATTTCTTCTATCATAAAACCATTTGCAAAAACTAGAGACATTGTAAGTATATGCTTTTCACTTGATCTCAAAGAGAGAGATCAGCTAATATTATGCGTCGGAGAGAATGATATTAATATATCTGAGTTAAAATATATGTTATTAGCTGCAATCAAGTCATTAAAGTGTAATGTAATCATGGTTAGTGTAAATAACAATAAAAGTTTGAATGAAAACATGTTGAACAACTACTTGAGAAACATATGTTCACAATTCTTAAACTGTGTTTTCTTATCCATAGACATTTCTCGGTTGTTTACACATGTAAAATATGTAAATTATCTATGTAGAAAAGTTAACTACATACTGGACATAATGTTGTCTTAGGTTTTCGCGATTGTTACACATAGTAATTAAACAACTTTAAACGGTTTAAATCGCGTATATTTGTCATTATTTTTGTCCCGACGTTTCAAACACTTTGCAGTGATCGTGGTCACGGGGTGACTGTCACCCCGTGACCACGTACCACGTACCACGTTTAATTACTATACATACTGGACTCTCGCTATTATAATGATATGTATATAAACTCAGTTAAGTCACATCTAAATCGAACTGTAACAAACAGCATAAAAAGTAAAAAAACCATATGATATTACTGTGCCTAAAATAGGTACAATACCATATTATTTTCAAAAACTGAAGAATAAAAGCTCTATAACTGACATACAAAAACCAACAACAGATCCTAAAAAAGGCACGATACCGTACTATTTTCAACGCAAAAACAAACAACGGAATATCAGTCAGTTATTTCGTGACTAACCCTTCGTCATACAGTCTGACTGTATTTCACCAAAATATTGCTGGTGTTTTATCTAAGCTTGACTCACTAGAAATATGTATCGATGAGTTATTATCACGATATAGTATAAACGTTGATATTATTTGTTTAACGGAAACGTTCATAAAATCTGGTAGTGAACCAAATATCAATTTGAAAAATTATCAAATTGCTAGTTTTTTCTTCAGAGCTGGTGTGAAACGAGGGGGTGCATGCATTCTAGTACGAAACTCACTATGTTTTAAAAGACTTGATCTTATATAATCCTCGATTAATTATATAATTATTTGTATCTACAGAACCCCATCTACTGTTGTAAATATTTTTTTTGACAAAATAGAAGTGTTACTGCATAAATATGTTATAAAATAATCGAAAAAGGTAATTATTGCCGGTGATTTTATTATAAATACATTGAACCCAAACCCAAAAGAAGCCAAGAATGCCAGACGCTTAGAAGAACTTGCTCTAAATTATAACCTTACTCTGCATATTAAACAGCCCACTAGAAAGAATAACTGTATTGAACATATTACTAGCAACATTGAGGGGGCGGTAGGCCGCACTCATTCTATGCACCTCTCTGATCACGATACTTGTCAGACTACCACATTTCCAGCCCCGAAAATAGAGAAGCATTTTAATAAATGGTACATAGAGTCACGAAATTATAGCCAAGAAATGTATAAAGCATTTATCAGCCCTAACATGGATGGAGGTGTATAATGAAAATAATTTAGATAGAGCATTAAAAAATATTAATTTTTCATGATCTTTTCTGTCTCCTATATAATTTGTGCTTCCCAACAGAAAACACAGGGTTCAAAGTAATTCAACATCCGCTAAATGAATTACAAAGTATCAGCAAAGCGTAAAAGAGAATTGCGGTATCATTGCTATAAACTGAAAACATCTAACAGTAAAACAATTTATCAAAAATATAGTAAAGTTTTGAGACATAGTATCAATTAATTCTAGAAAAAATATGAACCATAATTTTTTGACTAACTAAAAAAATATGTGCAAGGCTACGTGGCAAATTATTAAAGACAGGGTGGACTGTGAGCGTACTGTTGATGGTATGAATGCAACTAACGTAAATGGACATACGACAACAGACCCAATTCAAATAGCAGAAGCGTTCAATGACTACTTCATTGGTCTCTCTAACAAACCCAAGCCAATTAACACTAATACACCTGACAATTTACTACATGGTAACCAAAACAGCTCAACCATATTTATGAAACCTGTGTCTGATATTGAAGTGCTGAAGCTGGTTCTTTCGCTTAATAATACCAAATTGACGGCTTATGACGGCATTTCAACTCATATACTAAAGCAATGTGTGTTTGTAATATACCCAGTATTAAAGTACTTGCTTAACCTTTCTCTATCAGATGGTGTTTTTCCGAAAAGACTAAAAGTATCTGTAGCAAAGCCTTTACACAAAAAAGGCAGTAAGAAAGTGTTAAATAACTACAGACCCATAACTCTTATACCTGCATTAGCTAAAATATTTGAGAAAGCGATGCATCACCGTTTGATAAATTTCTTTGACGCATATAAAGTGATAAAAGAAGAGCAGAATGGTTTTCAGAAAAAAAATCAACTACATTAGCTGCTTTTGCTCTGGTAAATAGTTTAATTATGTACATTGACAAACGTATACCTGTCTCAGGAGTATTCTTTGATATGAGCAAGGCATTCGACTTTGTGGACCACAAAATACTTAAAAAAATGTGATTTTTATGGTGTCCGAGGCCTTGCTCTAGATTAGTTAACAAGCTACTTGGACGGTCGAAAACAATACGTGAAGGTGAAAAGTGTTGATGAGCACTTAGTATCAATGGCGTTTAAATCAAGTACCAAATCAAATAACGCTGGCGTGCCCCAAGGGAGTATTTTGGACCCGTAATTATTCCTTATTTACATTAACGACTTACCTAACATAACGAATAAACAGTGTGTACTTTTTGCTGATGACGTGTCCAT
Organism: Plagodis dolabraria; assembly: GCA_963854805.1. Taxonomy (NCBI): domain Eukaryota; kingdom Metazoa; phylum Arthropoda; class Insecta; order Lepidoptera; family Geometridae; genus Plagodis; species Plagodis dolabraria. The sequence goes on along the minus strand of OY978452.1, from coordinate 756,178 downwards.
TGTAGTGCCTGATAATACTGATAAATTGTATGAAGATTCACTAAATTTTGAAATAGAATCAGTAATAACTTGGTTAGAACAAAATAACTTAAGGGCTAATCTATCTAAAACAAAATTTATAAATTTTTAAAACTATAATAATATTGACATTTTTAATCCAAGATTGACATGCAGAAATGAAATAATAGAAAAAGTTGACGAAATAAAATTTCTTGGAATTGTATTAGATAAAAATCTGAACTGGAAATCACACATAGACAGCATATGCAAAAAAATAAATAGATTCATATATGCCCTTGGACGATTAAGAGGTACTTCGGGTCAAAACACCGCACTGCATATTTTGGCTACGTCGCCTCAGTTACGGTCTAATCTTATGGGGTAATTCTACTCACATTAAAAGAGCTTTTATACTTAAAAAAAAATGTATTAAAGCTGTTTGTGGAGTCGGTCCACTAGAATCATGTAAACCACTTTTTAAAAAACTGAATGTATGGACATTAATAGGTTTATATATTTATCAAATAGGATGTTTCGTTAGAGAACATGATGCATTTTTTAACCACTTTGAGGAAAAAACTTACTGTAGGGCAAAATATAGAGATCCGACGAGGTTAATGATGCCCATATGGAAAACTGCACTTGCTCGTAAGAGCTGTGTGACTATCACAGTAAAAATATTTAACAAGATTCCTAGGCATATAAGAGAATTACCAATTAGACAATTATAAACTAAACTTTTTAAGTGGCTTAAAGAAAAATTCTTTTATGACATAAATTAATTATTCGGTGTAAATTGAGGATGACATGTTTAATTAATATTATAATTTAGTAATAATTTTAATGATATTTAATTTTATAATTGAATGATGACATGTAATTTCATTAATAAATCAATGCTAATAATATTATATTGTACGTCTGTCATGGACAAACTGTGGTTCTAAAAGCACTTGTGCTCTTAATAAGATCTATTATGTACACGGTTTCTGCAATAAATAATTTCATTTAATTTCATTTACAGAATAGTTAAAGGATATGATTATGATGGAACAGAAGCACTATTCCATATTTCTAAGTAACAAGCAATATAAAACAAAAAAAAACTATTTTAATAAGTAATTCTGTTTTCTGTAAAATTGGTAAAATCAGGGTTATTGGTAATATGCTAACAATCTCTTAGGGTTGACAGTCTTAACAAACATTTTGAGATATTTTTTTTTTGTTTAAATTTTTTTTTGCGTTTTATTGCCTACTTCTAGCTATGAGCGTTCACCGTGGCCACACTGGACCGTGCTGTGCTCCCTTTGAATAGAGTTGAATATTTACGTCGAGCAAGGTAATAAAAAATATGAAATAATACATTACAGGCACAAGGGACTTTAAACGTTAGATGCCTCGTACTTATTCCGTCCAAAACATATAACCTGCGCGTCGAAAAATATCGCTTGTAACGAATCAATACTAAAGTTGCAACTTTTGAATTAGAGTAAGCAAAACAAAGATCGTTTTAAAAAAAATTGTAGCTAAGTCAACAAATCGTCTCGTCATACGTTTGCCGAGGTATCACTGTGAGCTTAACCCAATTGAACTCGTTAGGTCTCAAGTGAAGGGCTATGGCAGGAAATAACAAAAGTTACAAAATGTAAGAAGTCTGAACTCTTGTTACAAGGAGTAGTAGAGATAGATAAAAATGGTGGTCATGTCTCAAACATGTGATAACTAAGATTGAAACAAAAATGTACGGAGTCGACAATCATGTACAAAATGTGTTAGAGCAATTATTTATTATTGACGTGTCTGCAGAAAGTTCATCAGAAGGATAACGATAATTCTTAAGAATACAAGAATTGTAGTAGAATTATTTGATTTATATTTCCAATATTGACAGATAATTTTTTTTTAATAGTAACTGCTATTTTACTTATTAAAACTTATTCACAATAATATAGATTGCTCGGAATTGCTCAGCAAACTCTTTTTTAATATTCCGCAGAAATCTCCAAGGTTTAACCCCCCTCTTCGAGTCCCTAGAGTTTCCACGAAGTATAGGCAGAATACGTATATAGTGCGAGCGAGTAGAGCTTTTAACAGACTCACTAAATTGAATAATATTGACCCATATTTGAGTAGTGTTCCCACGGCAAGACGCACCTTGAGTGCTAGTTTTTTCGTTATGTAGTAGAAAACAGCAGATTTGCATATATGTATCATAATTGTATAATAATATATCCTAAGACACTTTGGCTTGTATATTTATGTCTATATTTATTGTGGCAGGCACTAATGTAATTGTTTAAACTTGATTATGTATCATCTTTTGAGTGTTCACACTATTTATATATTTTATTATAATTCTATCCGTGAAAACCTGTAATTGGCTTTATGTATCTATTTTATTTACTATTACTACTATGTTTAGCTGTTGGTTTTCCATGTAATTATATAAATAAATAAATAATTCTAGCAGGTGTTGAAAGAAATTCTCCGCCTCGCACCGAGCCGTCTCGAGCACTCGAAGTGGACACGGAGGAGGCACCCCGCGTCCCCGTCCCCGCCCCCGCCCCCGCCCCCACCCCCGTCGAGGTGACCGCCCCTCCTACCTCGGCAGGCGGCGCAGCTGAACGAAGAGTGCACTCTCCGGTGCCGGTCGCCGATCCCGTTCCGCAGCGGCCGGCACTCGAGTACGAGCCGAACCGCGCTGACTTTAGGGTGAGATTAGTCTTCGATCGGATGCGACGCGCACCGCCCATCCTATCAATATGGCATTCGAATCGGTATTGTTCGCATTACGTCGTGTATCTGCCCTTTTTGTACCTATCCGTGAAAAATTGGCTAGCATGCGATATGAATGCATGCGATATTGCAACAGGGTCGTTTCGGTAGCCGTATGCGATGTGGGTATGGAGGTAGCGCGTCGCGTATTGTCAGCGCGCCGGGCGCTGGGCGCTCGGCGCGCTGACGGCACGTGGGTTGTAGATGTCGCCCGCGAGAACCTCCCGCGTGTTCTTGAAGGCGGGCGAGTACGGCGACCACGGGGCCGAGTACGCGGCGCCGCCCGACGACGCACCTGCAGTCCCGGCAGCGGCAGTGGCAGCGGCTCCAGCCCGCTCCGTACCCGCGACGCTGCCGACGCGCACCAGTCCGCGCGTGACGCTGCCGGTGCGCGCGGACGCGGAGCGCGTCGACGCTCGCGTCTCGCCACCGCCAATGCATCTCGCCGCAGCAGCCGCTGTCCGGACGACGCTTCAGCCCATACATTTTCTACTCTCCGCGACTTCCTATTGTTATGCTGTAATATAGGACACTTTTTCCATTGGTCGTTTTATTTCGTTGTAGAAAAACTAACTTAGACTGTAAAATATCTAACTAAGTATTAAAACTAGTGGCTCTCCGAGCTGTAGACCTCGCGAGTCCGCCCTTCCATTGAAAAAAGGTTCACTGCACATGCTAATGGGAGAATGGGTCTAGAAATCCAAAAATCTTGTTATGTAATGTAAATAATCAATTATTTTCTTGGACTTACGCCATTGCCATTGTATTAAGCGGCCCTACTTTCAACACCGTATTATTTATTTATTAACGGCACGTGGGCGGGGATTCAAACGGATTAGAGTCCACGTGTTCGTTGTCGGCGTCGGCCATATTGAGAAAATTATAAGTCAGTGCGCACACCCGGCGCAGGCGCTGTCTCGAAGGCAAGTGAACCTTGATCGAACGCACTACTGACAGATATGACGTTGACACTGACAGCCCTGTGCCAAAGACAGTCAACAACTTGTGCTATCTGTGACATTTGCTCGGTATTATATAGATATCCGGATGCTCGGTATCAATTTAAATAAATCAAAGAAATACTGAAATAATTAACTTTGTACCTTCTTAAGAATTATTAACTCTGACATATATATATGTATGTAAATGATATATAACATACCATGACAGTTTGGTTTCCAATGCGATGCTATACTTAAATATTATGGTTATGCCAATATCTTTAATTCTAATATTGAATTACATAACTCAATAATATAACGTTGTTTACTTCAACTCCAATCGACCACACAAGGGGAGTTACTTATATTTGTACGACGATGAAACCCGTTCTCGTCGTGTCACCCGCGTCTCGCCCGCGCCGCCGCAGTCTGCTGTAGAGGTGTTATATTAAGGCTATAGTATATTCAATATCAACCTATTTTTGATTCACCCGTAAACAATTAAATATTCATTATTTTGATCAGAAAAAAATATATGTTGTAGTTCAATATACTTGCTAGATTATTTTGTGGTTCAAAACACGATCATTACAACTACACTCGATCATAAAAAATCACGAAAAGAGAGAAATTTTGAGTCGTACGTACATTATATTAATCTTTTACTTTAAAAAAATATGTCTAAAAATAGGCAATTATGTTTAAAAGATTATTTTGTGGTTACTTTTCCTCAAAATGTTTTTTTTTTTTTTCAAACAATATTATATAACAGAGCGGCCCGTTCGTTTGACTTGATTCAGTCGTCTGTGAGACGTGTCTGAGGTAGGACCTGTGTCGCTTTTGCCGACTCGCTGCATTCCCTGACTAATCGATCGCTTTCCTGTTAGAGTTATTCGTTGTTATTACAGTTTTAAAAATGTAGCTCATTTTTACGTTTTTAATATCACAGTATACACGTAACAGAAGTCTAATAAACATAGGTAAATTTTTTTGCTGTTTCTTTTACTTTGGTTTCCATTTAAAGATACTTAGATCTAAAGGAGTATTTACAACAAAAAAAACACACACATCAGTACTTCAGTACTAACATCATAAATGCGAAAGTAACTCTGTCTGTCTGTCTGTCTGTCTGTCTGTCTGTTACGCTTTCACGCCAAAACTACTGGACCGATTTGAATGAAATTTGGTATGGAGATAGTTTGAGACCCAGGAAAAACATAGGATAGTTTTTATCCGACTGCGCAAAAAGAGGTTAATGTTTTCGCGCGATAACCGACATACGCGCGGGCGGAGCCGCGCCCGGAAAGCTAGTGAAGAATAAGTACTTACATACCTAACTTTAAACTCGGTATTTTTGACCGAGCGAGAACTTAGATCGAGCGAGTTGCTTCGATTTAGAAAAAAATGCTTTCGTATGTCCGGTTGTTCTCCTCTACAGGTCGCATTTCTTAACCGATTCCGACGAAATTTTGGGAGCAGGTTTAATAGTTCAATATTTTTTTTAATCAATTGAGTTTTTGTTTTTTTTTCAAAATGACGGATATATACATTATAAGGTGTTGAAAGTATGGACGCCTTTTTTTTTCACCCGGGAAAATCCTTTATGGATACCACCCGCCCCGGGGGGAGCGGAGTGGTTATGTGGGAGTCCTCGCCTGAAGGGCCTTACTACCCCCACGGGGGGGTAGTAAGTGAGGTTACCCACTAAAAACCCGGGATGAGCAGTCTGCCGCCTAGTAGGGCGAAATGGGGTAGCGTTAGCAGTCACCATCTCGCCCCGGCGGCCGGCCCGTCACCGATGACCGGCCCCGGCCAATGGAGGGATGACCCGGCTCATTGAGGCCATCCCCCAGACGTGTGGGATCGTGCAAGCCAGTGGAGAATCCCCCGACTCTCCACCGATGATCCGCACAGCACTAGAGGCGCCCGAATCGCCTTCTCCTCCCCCCAGTTCGTCTACGCCGGAGCGGGTCCGCGAGGACGTCGTCCTCCCTCGCCCGCTCCGCGGCCTCTTTCTGCGCCATCACCGCTTCGCAGAAAGAGACCACCGCCTGCCACGATCCGTCGTTGCCGAGCATAGCGTTAACCACGCTCGGCAGCGACAGATCTGCGCCAATGACCGCTGTGAGGGTGTGCCGCATGGGACTCCACGCGGCGCACTCCTCCAGCGTGTGGAGCGCCGTGTCTTCTGGCGCTCCACACTCGTGACAGGCGGGGGTCGCCTCCCGTCTCGCGATGTGATGCAGGTACCTTCCGAAACATCCGTGTCCGGAAAGCACCTGCACCAATCGGAAGGTCAGCGACCCGAATCGCCGCCCTACCCACCTCCGGAGGACCGGGCGAATGGCATCCACCGTCCTCTGTCCAGGGACCGGTGGAGCCAGGTCCTTAACAAAATTTATTGTCTAGTTTTTCTAAACCTTTGCAATGCTATTTACGCTTAAATAAAAATCTTTATTTCATTAATATAAAATTCAATTATACAGATGAAGCCAATGTAAAATCAACCTAAAAGTCGCACAAAAAAAATAAAACATTCCTTTAAAACATAAAACAATAAGATAACAATTAATCACTGCAATATATGTTATCCCTGCCGGGAATATAACCCGTATCCTTCAATCTCGCTGAATCTCTAATCGCTCAACATTAATTAATCATTTAATATTTAAGATCAATTAACCCCTTTCAAAATAAATGTTGATAGTAAATAAAACTCAGCGTTCCAAAATGTATGCTTAATAAATTATTATTAATTAATTAATTAATAATAAAGTATTTGAATATTTATTGACATAAAATTTTAATTCAAGAAATAATAACTAGATATCTTGTTACCGTCCAAGCTGAATTGAATGTTCTCAAAATGTATATCAATTATCAATAAAAATATAGTAAGAATATGTAATTAAAGTTGTGTATTTAATATAAATAATTAAAAGCGTTGAAACCACCAAATAAGTCAATGAATAAGAGATGAATCTTGTAGATTTAAATATTTGAGTCTCTACTAGTTAAATGAAATATATATAATAGTTATTAATATTTAAGTCAAATAATGAATTTATTAATTTATGTAAAGGAACCACATTTTAGTACGCTAGTCCAAGCACATATTTCTAGTACTTAGCTTTTTCAAAACTGCGACCGGAACCCGTAGACCGTAGACTGAAGCTAATAAAAACACACGCGCGGACGACTTTGCCAAGATACATATATTTAATTTCAAAACTTCACTGATCTTGGCCAGTCAAACGTTTTATTAACGTTCGCGAACAACTGAACAAACCTCCAGAAAACATCCAGTTCCTCTGGGGCGCGTTCCAGTAAATGTTGGTCGAGCAATATTTGCTCTAAGGCACCTGGAACGACCTATAAAGCTCCTTTCAAAATATGGAATTGACAGCGATGTTTTTAGGTGATAAAATACAGTCTACATTTTTAATAAATGGGGCATAATACGTAATTAAGCAATGTTAACATAGTATGCCACTAATCCTTGGCTTAGCTTGTACAAAATCTATTAATTATTGTAGAATCTGTCACATTTGACAGCTGGCCAAGATTTGGCCGATACAAAAGGTAGTAAAAATTTGGCCAGGCAGATCAAAATTTGGTCTGACAGGTCGCCCGGAACGGGTATGATCAAATCTTGACAGGATCAAATTAAGTTCGATTAGAGTGCTGGAACGGCGTATATCTGCGTTTAGACCATAATTTGTCTTGGCCGACGGGTAGGAGGAACGCACCCCTGGAGTACGGACCACTATCTCCTTTCTCTTTCCTAAAATTTATCTATCTCACTCCAACTCATTAAGCATTCGCTTCCCACTACTCGTAAGTTATAGGCGCTATCGTCCAAAAAAATATACCCATGTCACGTTCACATGCCGGCCTAGTTGAGAAGCCCACTTGTTATAAAGACAAAAGTACCCATGACTTAAGAATTCAATCACTTTTTTATCTATTTCGGATGTCAAGCAATTTGCGATTTATGATTTTGAAACAATAACATCCCAACATTTTTTATCTTACCAAATGTTTCTTAGTAATTCCCAAGCACTATAAACTCGAGTTTCTCAAACATTCTCAGAACTGCAATGGCAAAAAAAATACGTCTCTGGTATTATTTTATTTGAAAAATGTAACGTGACAACTTAAGAGAAATTTATTACTTGCATGTGTGTTAAAATTTTTTGTAGATATTAGACGCGTTAACCTTTTTTGATGGTAGGTAGGGTTTAGTCGGTTACACCATACTACAATATTGTGCGCATAGTACCGACTTCGACAAGTTACTTTTACCCTTTTAAGTGTTGAGTTTGGTTCCATTTTGAGAACCTCCTCCTTTTTTAACCGACTACGAAAAATGAGGAGGTTCTCAATTCTTCTGTTTTTTATGTTTGTTACCTCAGAACATTTTACTGGGTGAACTGATTTTGATGTTTCTTTTTTTATTTTAAAGCTGATGCTTGTCATGTGGTTCCATTTAAAGTTAATCAAATTCGGTCACGCATTTTTTGAATTACACTTTAGAACTGAAAAAAACGCATGGTGGTAGGGCATTTTGCGAATGCCCGCCTGGCTAGCTACCACCCTCAAGTTGAAAATCTGTCGCCAAGCACCTAATGGTGTGTTCCGGCAGCTGTCCTTGAGAGCCAGTAATTCTAGGTTAGCCTGAACAACATCTTCGACCACATCATCACTTACCATCAAGTGAGATAGTGGTGAAAGGCTAACCTATCAGGCATAAAAAAAAAAATATGTTTCCTGTCTATATATAATGATATAGTTATTGCCAGTGAATGACAGATACCGTTAGTAATACGGGACACTAAAAGGGGGTGAAAAAACTTGCCGAAGTCGATACCATGCACACAATATTACCACAATAGTACCGACTTCAGTAAGTTATTTCACACTTTTCAGTGTTGAAGTCGGTTTAATTTATAGGTAAAAATATTTTCAACAAGTTAGGTAAGTATCGTGATGATGGTCCATCTGATGATAAGAACGGAACACAGTAATGTGAACATTACTGTTAGGCGGTAGAAATATGTACTGCATCAGCCGGTTCAGCCACTGCTGAATACAGCCTACCCTATTAAAGGGGTATTTGCCATAGTCCCTTCGCTTGGCAGGTGGCCTGGAGATCGCAGTGTAAGTTGGCAGTTTTTTAGAAGGCGCTGCTGCCCACCTTCTAGTATTATTCCCTTAGTCGGCTCTTACGACACCCGCGGGGCAAGGGAGATATGTATGTTGGCAGTATTACCCCCAACGAACTCGCACAAAGGGTTCCACTGCTACAATATGCAAACATTTAAACATTATCTAATATTATCTAATAACGCTTTCAATAAACAAGGATATGAATAATTACCTACCTCAGATTTAAGCTCTCTAGCTTTTCATATACTTATATGATATTTACGAAGCTCTTAGGCATACATAGTCTAGGAATACTGTCTACATCTAAGCAAAATACTTGTATTAATATTATGTTTTAATTATATTCTGTATTGTGTCCTATGAATAAATAAATTAATTAATTATCGAGGTAACAGACAAAGTAAGATAACATTGCTGTTTTAGGCTTCATTGTTATTAAGTTTTGAAAACACATAATATATCTGTTTTAATAAAAAAAAATCAAGCGTCTTCTCTATGAATATGTAGCCTCTAACCTAAAGGTAAGGTAAGGGAAAGAGAGACTTAGGTAATCTAATCTTAAGATCTAAAATCTGTCACCAAGCACCTAACAGGGTGCTCCGGCAGCAGTCCTTGAGAGCGGTCCGAGGTGGGCATCGTGCTTGTTCCGCCATAATAACAATAAAAATAACTAAGCCACCTTTTCGTGGGCTTAGTTTAACTTATTACCACAGACTATCATCTCCTATAACATCCACTACGCGGAAATATTTTACATAGTATCAATTATTATAAAGTCATATTTTACAAATTATTGGAGTACAAAATTTTTATCGAAGGTGGGAATCGAACCCCTACGAACCCTATGACGGTTAAAGTAATACAATTGGAGCACGATATTTCGGCTAGAAATGCCAAGTCCCAGGTGGCCGAGGAGGTATAGGCATCCGACGCTATATCGGAGGTCGCGGGTTCGATTCCCGCCGTGGGAATAAAAGTTTGTCCTCTAATAATTTGTAAAATATGATTTTCGCTTAGCACGCGGTAGTGCTTGTAATCATATTGATAAATAATTATAAAGGCGCTAAAATATAGTTTTATTATAAAAATACATATGCCCCCGTGGGGTGCCTGGTTAGAATTGCACCTCCCCATATCATCCCGTGGGTGTCTTAAGGGGCGACTAAGGGAAAAATACTAGAAGGTGGGCAGCAGCGCCTTCTAGAGAACTGCCAACTTACACTGCGATCCCCAAGACGCCTGCCAAGCGTGATGATTATGGCAAATACCCCCTAAATAGGGGAGGCCGTGTTCAGCAGTGGACGATTCGGCTGTTGCAGTAAATACATATGCCAAGAATTAAATATCAAACAAAAATATAAACTAACTATAGTGTATGTTACAGCATCGGAACTGATATATTGTTTTCAATAGTGCAGTGACCTTAGCTTTAAATTAAATTGCATCACAATATTTGCTACTAATCATAAACAAGTAATAGGTATTTAGCTATAATAAAATGGAAGATCATTCTCGTCACCGATTTTATAAAATATGTAAATTGCCTTATTAAAAATACAGGCACAAAAGATTGTAGTATATTATGATACAAGTGAGATAAGTTGCTCATTATACACGAGGCTGCAGCCCGAGCCGTAGGTGAGGGTGTAAATCAGCTGAGTGTATAATGAGCAAGTTGCTCACGAGTTTCATACGCACTTTTTTAACACCCTTGTGAGGAAAAAAATATATTGCACACATGCGATACAAACAACATACAAAAATTATGGAAAATAGCGCGCAAGTTTTTTTTTTTTTTTGCGCGCGGCAAAAGTGTTGTATTTGATTACATATAAACCTCTTTGTTGTTACAAATCTGTATAACCCGGTTAAATTGAAAATGCTCTGTTTACTAGCATTTAATTTGCAGTTAGGTACTAACTTAACTTTGTAGAGATAATTCTATTACACTAGTGTATAACATTATTATGCACGAGGGTGTTATAGTTCGGTTTATGGCTCTAAGAACGATATAATAAAGCTCACTTTACGAGCAAGGGTGTTGAAAATGAAGTTACACTCATTACTATTTCCTATGATAGCCGAATAATAATACAGGTAATGATCGAGGTCGAGCGACTACAGGTGTGGACAGCCACGCCGCAGGTCCATGGTCCGATCCCACCGAGGGCTTGAGTTTCTCCGCATTAGGGAAGAGCATTTTGCGAATGCTTGCCTGGCTAGCTGGCACCCTCAATGAGAAACTATTGTGTGCGGTTTTACAATGAAGTTTCTAAACATATTACAACGCTCACAGAAGGAAAATTAGGGAAGAGCATTTTGCGAAAGCTTGCCTGGCTAGCTACCACCCTCAATGAGAAACTATTGTGTGCGGTTTTACAATGAAGTTTCTAAACATATTACAACGCTCACAGAAGGAAAATTCAAGTTGAATGTGATAAATATTTTGTTTTTCACATGCAACTTGAATTTTCCTAACGCGTCTCCCAGAGGGCGTTATTGGGTGTTTGCAATATTTGTTTCTTATTTTTATTGTTGATAGGCTAGCCTTTGACCACTATCTCACCTGATGGTAAGTGATGATGTGGTCGGAGATGTCGTTCGGGCTAGCCTAGAATTACTGGCTCAGGACAGCTGCCAGAACACACCGTTAGGTGCTTGAGGGTGGTAGCTATAGCCAGGTGGACATTCGCAAAATGCCCTACCACCATGCTATAACGACTGCCATCCTAAGACAACAACCGGGACCGACGGCTTAACGTGCCCTCCGAAGCACGTGCACGCTCAGTAGTAATGGCACTAACGGTCACCCATCCAACTAATGACCGCGGCGGACGTTACTTAACTTAGCTGATCGATTAAGAACGGCTAAGCAAACTTCGCTACGAGCGCTTCAAAATGATGTTTTATCATTTTCAGGCTCTCATCGGATACAGAGACGATGTCAAAAAACTAAGCTGGATCTGCGCCGGAGCTCTCATCAGCGACAAGTTCGTACTAAACACGGGGCAGCAGTGCCGCTCGGCCAGAGAGAAGTAATCTTATTGTTATTTTGACTATGTATTTGACAGGTATAAAGATAAAAACTAAACTAAATAAAATATATATTTATTGCCACACAAATAACATATAACTATACAGAATAAGGCTTAACTAAAAATAAGGTGATTCGTTTATATTGCGGGCAATAGGGTTACACTCAGCATAAGCCGCGTGACATTTTCATGCACTCGCGACGCTGTTGTTCAGTGCACCCCTATCGGGCTGGTAAATATAACGATAAGTTTATTGTTGAAACATGAGTTATATAACACTTTCATGCAATTTGTTGGTACATAATAAATAAGAGACCATCATGCTTTGCCTATGAAGGCGTACAATATTGAGAGATGAAGCCATGTCTTAGTTACAAACAAGAAAAATACTAAATCCTTTAAAATAATGACATCAAAAATATTGTGGTTTTTAAATATAATAATTAAAGAATATTTATGTCAATGAAAATGATTCATAATTAATTAGAAATTTTTTTTTTATTATTATAAAATAATAGTCGTTATTTACAATTTGTCATTTAAAAAGTCCCGAATATCATACTTACATTTTTGGACCAATAGTGATTTAAGCCTCAGCCTTGAAATGTATCTACCGGTAGACATTGGAGGGGGCGTGTGTTTTAAGACCGAACATCTCTGACACATATAATACATGTGTACCTAAGCTTATTGAGCAACTTATAAGTATATCAATTGATTAATAGTAAGGCGAGTACTAACATTTAATGTCATAATTTGCATTATGAAAAATTAAATAGGTAATATTTTTAGCGCTTATAAAACTATACAATAAAACTGATTTATAAAATTGTATATAATTTAATTATGATTAATAAATGATGAATTTTAGCTTGATTATTTTGTATATAAGAAGCTTACAGGATAAAGCAGATCTACACGTAACATATCCGATGTTCTCCAAATGTTATTGAATTATGTGCCTACACGATAATAAAATAAATGTGATATATTGAAAGTGGCCCCCCGACGTACGTTGCGTTGAACACACTGAAGCGGAGCGACGACTACAATGCATACAACCGCGTTAACATTGAGAGAATACACAAGCACCCCGACCACCATCCGCCGAAGAAATACAACGATATTGCACTGCTGGAGTTGACGCAACAGTAAGTTTGTATTATTGCATTTTATAGTTTTACCAGTAGTTAGATAATTAATAATAATAGGTGTCAAAATATGGCCAGAAGAGGATGGAACCGACATACCACGAAGTCTGTTATGATGGGATTGGTAGACAAGGCACGCTTTTGTGGGAATTCAAATTCAAGTTCATTTATTTCGAGCTACTTAGGACTCATTCATAGACACAATTATTTTTTTATACAGAATTAAAAATAATAAAAATTAAAATGATGTAGTTTCACTAAAATAAAATAATAATTAATAATAAAATAAATTTAAAAAAAAAATATACATAAATACACATCCAAAATTAAATAATGTCAATAAATTTAAAATAAAAGTAGGTATATCATATGAGTAGTCATAAAAATGTAATATAAACAAAAAAGTAATCTCTCACGAAACGAGGGAGCATGTCTTTCACAACAATGCCTTATAAAAGGACAAGCTAGTCTGTCTGCAATGATAGCTAGGAGAGTGTTGTTCGTGGGCCGCACCAGAGCCTCGCGTGGGAACAATGAACGCGAGCCGCGAGCCGCGACCTCACTGCGAGCCGAGCCTGATAGCCGAGCGTTCATACTATGTGTGCCCAAGGTTCATGATTCGACCTTGTGCCTCACCACAAGGTGGAAGGGCATATTGCAAATGCGCGATGCGCTATCTATCTCCTACTCACACGTTGAAAATCTGTCGTCAAGCATTTAACAGTGTGTTCCAGCAGCAGTTCTTGAGACCAATAAAACTACAGGCTCATGAGACTTAACAACTGTATGTCTTAAGGGACTAGGGCAGTTCAATTCGTCACTTTTTTAAAATTCATCATAGGCAGGCATTTGCCCGCCATCTCACCTGATGGTAAGTAATGATGTGGTCTTAGATGTTGTTCAGGCTAACTTTGAATTTCTGGCTCTGTAGGACAGCTGCCGGAACACATCGTTAGGTGCTTGGCGACAGATTTTCTTTTTGAGGATGATAGCTATAGGTCGTCTGGAAGAGATCGCTCTAAGCGATAAGACCGCCTATTGTTACATCATATTTTGTATTGTTATCTTTATGAGTTATTTTTTAAATGGTGTCTCAATAAAGTGTTATCTATCTATAGCTAGCCAGGCCTTAATTTACCCTACCACCATGCTATACGACAACCGGGACCGAGGACTTTACGTGCTCTCCGAAGCACGGAAGCGCTCAGTAGTGATGTCATCAGTACGCAACATTGTGACAATATTTTCACAAATCGACTATACAGAGTTATTGATAACCTCTTAGGGCTAACAAACATTTTGAGATGATGTTTTTTGTTTAGATAAAAAATATTTGTTTTTTTTTTTGATGGAATAAGCACGAGGACCACCTGATGTTAAAAGTTTCTTGTGCCTGTATTGTATTATTTCATATTTTTATTTTAAAAAGTCAAAAACCTATTCAAAGGGCGCAGTCCAGTGTTGCCGCAGCGGGTGCTCTTGACTTGGAGTAGGCTTTAAAATAGAAAAAAAATATTAAAAAAAACAACTCAAAACAAACAAAAATTCATCTCAAAATATTTGTTACGACTAGCGATTCCCTAAGAGGTGGTTAGCATTTCACCAATAACCCTGTATAGCCAGCTACAAACATGTTTCATCGTCTACAATTTATGACCAAATTATTAACAAGAATTAGTGATAGCTCAGTGGCTTTGGCTGTGGACTGCCGCGCAGCAGTTCCATGGTTCGAATCCCGCCGCGCGCTTGAGCTTCACCGCATGGTGGAAGGGCATTTTTGCGAATGTCCGCCTGGGTAGCGACCACCCTCAAGTAGAAAATCTGTCGCCAAGTAATTCTAGGTTAAGCCTGTTGTGATGGTAAGTGATACCATCGGGTGAGATTGTGGTCAAAGGCTTACCTATCAGCAATAAAATAAAATAATAACAAAAGAACGAGTGGCATTTTGAAGCGGCAAGTAAATAGCGACCTCGTTCATTTGCTCGACAATTATCTCCACATAAGTATTTTCTGATAATATAACGAAGTATTTGTATGCAGGGTGTCTCTAAGCGAGTTCCTAGTCCCCGCGTGCCTCGACACCGGGAAGGAGACCATCGGCGAGCGTGCCTTCGCCACCGGCTGGGGGACGACACATAAACCAGGACCTGTATCAAACGACTTGAAGAAAGTAAGTTACATTATTTATTTACAAAGACTATCACTACCGCAGAAAAACCTGAGATATAGGAGATTTATTTTTAATATTTGCCATATGCCCATGCTCTGCGGATTATTTTACAAAATTACAAATTTATGAGAGGAAAAATTTAAGTCATGTGCAGGATTCGAACCCTCGTCCATCCACCCCTATAGCCGGGGTATGCTCTGACCAATTGAGCATATCTGACAATGAGTCATAACTTAAATTTCTCAAGCCGGCGGTGGGGATCGTACCAGGGACCAGCGGCACGGCACTCCATAGCTAGAACCACTCGGCCATCATTGCTTCAGGATTGCTTCCAGTCAAGAAAAGAGTCCAAGTAGATGCTAATAGCGGTACCCATCGAAGTATGGACCGCACTCAACGCGACAAGTTTGAATGAAATTCTAATCATGCCACGTGGCCGGTGGTGACAGAGTAGTGTAATTGATATGTAGGACAAACTTTACTTATGTTCGCTTCGTACTTTACAACCCTCAAGTAGAAAATCTGTCGCAAAACACCTAACAATGTGTCTTAGTACCTTTTCTTCAGGGTCAGTCTTTAGTGTAGGCTAAGCCATATCATCCTAGCATCACGTACCGAAACAGACTTTTCCTTTTATTGTACTTGTTCTAAATTTGAATATCGCACGCAACCCTTCATAGTGATTGTCACATGACCACACATCGAATTGCATTGTTTTTGTAAGGTTGGTAATGCACTTTGGCACCAGCTACCTTGTCTTTGCCGACCACTTCGGTTAGCAATAGTGCGACCCGACACGCGAACCCGAGCGCACGCGTTTTTGTGAAACCATCGTGCCGTCCATCTACCTTCGGACCCTTCGCATCATCAACTCTTTCACCTAGGGAGGGAATCGAGCTCATCGAAAGACCAGTGTCCGTGGGTCTTCGCGCGTGTCGTTGGATACTTGAACTTTGTTTGTTTTTTTTTTTTTTTTTTTTTTTTTTTTATGGCATAGGAGGGCAAACGAGCAGGCGGCTCACCTGATGGTAAGTGATCACCGTCGCCCACAAACATCCGCAACACCAGAGGTCTCGAAGATGCGTTGCCGGCCTTTAAGGAGGGAATATGCTCTCTTCTTGAAGGTTCCTAAGTCGTAACTGTTCGGAAATACATCACCAGGCAGCTGGTTCCATAATATGGCAGTGCGAGGTAAAAAATGCCGTGAAAATCGCAAGGTTGTGGACTGCCAGACGTCGACATGAAATTGATGAAACATCATGCTTTGTCGGGAAGTCCGGTGGCGAAATTGAGCTGCAGGTAGTAAATCGAACAGTTCCTCAGAACACTCCCCGTGATATATGCGGTAAAAGATGCAGAGTGATCCAACATCTCTACTAAATGTTTGTAAACCTATATGCCTATGGATTTTCCCCCTGCCTGACTACAGCCAGAAAAAGATCCCTGGAGCCTTTTCTGATGTTCCCCGCACTCCCATCAGACAGGTTCAGAGCCAAGTGCTCACCAGAAGTAATAAAAAAGTATTTATACAAGTGTTATGATTTCAGATTCCTATGACAAAGTTCGACACAGAGAGCTGCGCCGAGATGTACCCACTCACTCGTATATTACGTGACGGTATAGATCCGAACACACAACACTGCTATGAAATGGCTACTACTACTAATGACACTTGCTTTGTAAGTATTATGTATTATTACAATCATTCATCATTCAAAAGGCCATTTAAATTAAAACTCTGGCAATATCCATATAGCTCATTGTATTTCATGTACCAATACGTCTGCACTGTTAATAAAGACTAGGTGCACTGCAAGACTGCACGGAGATCGTCAGCGTATTTTTATCGATTTTCGTAAATTGGGTCCTTTTTTGCGAGATGGAACGTAGCCATAATAGACAATAGAATATAGCTACTACTATTCGTTTTGAGAACCATTTGCAGTAAAATGTATCTATGAAATAAAAAAGTTCAGTTGTTTGTTTACGTTTTGCGAAACCGGCGGGCTACCGGTATTATTAAACATGTTTTTCTTTATGGTTTTCTCATGAATATTTAAATGATATTTTGTTTTTTGCTTGAAATGTGTCTTTTCTGTATAATTCAATAATAAAAAAGTAGTACTTTTCTTAAAATCAATAGAATTTAGTAGTTTCGTAGTACACCTCCGAACGTTTAGGTATCATTATGAATACATAGTCAAACTGGGAAAAGCCGTAGAAGTGTTTTTAAAAAATACTAATTTAATTAAAATCGAATTAAATTTAATATTCAACTGTACTAAGTGAAGACAAACTACGAACTAACTTAATTTAAAGTTCTCTTAGATCTAGAGCACAAATGCACCATCATCAAAACGTCTACTCATAGTGTGTGGTCTAGCGAAGAACGCCTAGCTAGATAAACAATATAATGCTTAGCGCGACAAAAATATAGGACGAGATGATGGTAGTGGTGATATAACTCCTCCCTCCGTAAGTTCAAGATTATCCGAATTATGAGGATCATCTTGAGTCACATCTCTTACACATATCTTATGAATGTTATACTTATAACCTAAAAATACAAAGAGCGCTATAATGGTTATGTAAAATGCTATGTTTCCTATATAAAAACTCTTGAATTGATAATTCATTTCACTTTCACTGATAATTTCACTCTCACTTTCCTGCAATAAGTTGTTCAGATGTTGGATGTTGACAAGATCAACTCCGTTAAGATGGACTGGTCTTCTCTGCGCATCAGACTCTCTGGTTTCCATTCGAGGCAAATTGAAGATTGGTAATCTTGTGTAAAAAATATCTTTCCCTTGAAATTGTTGCCTTTTAAAATTCAAATCCTTTATCTTTAACTGACAGTCGTCATCCAGGGTCAACAGATAGGTTCCACAGATGTTCTCTTGCATTATTTCTGAATCGCAATATTTGGTGATTAATGTTTCTGTTCTCGCGTAAATTACCCAGCGATTAGGCCGAATAAGATCGGCTTTTACATCATCGATGATGACTGGGACTGGATGGCAGCTTGAAACATTCGTGGAAAATTGTACCAGTGCAGTAATGCACTCGTCTTTGATCAGCAGTGATGCGTCGTTCTCAAAACACAGGAAGCGACTTTCTTCTATTTCACGGCAAGGCTGGGACAGCGACTTGGTATGTAAACCTTTCACAAGGAGGTAAGGGTATTTAGGTAGGATTAGGGTAGTGAGGCCATTAATGTTATTATATATAGGTAATGGAATCAGTTTGTAATAGTTAAAAATATCATTTCTAATCAACGGAATTTGCATTATGAATTTAATCTGATTTTGTTTTACATATGCCTTAATTTCTATACACTGTTCAATCTTAAGAATATTTTCTATGTTAGCATCGTACACTATTTTTGCAGATTTCTCAATTTCTTGTAAGAGCGATATCAATTCATCTGTATCCACAATGGATTGATGTAACAATTTAATCCTAGCAAAAACAAGAGCTGTTTCAATTTCATCAAGTCGTATGTAAAGCGTTTGAAAGTTGTTTGTAAAAGTATTGTACATATGAATAATCTTATTACTAGTTTGGAACAGTTTGGACTCATTGAGATTAAGATCAATTTCCTTTAGAGTTTCGTCTATTTGAATGAAGTTGTTTCGTGTGGTATTTGCTATATTTGTAAGGGTACCCCACATTTCGGCAACGATTGTTATTTTTCGTGCAATCCTATCCTGTTTTGTCTTCAATTTATTCATCAATCTTTCGTATTCTAGGGCATCGTCGTTGTCAAGATTGCCTGTAATCATCTTAAGCAGTGAACCAAGGGGGTTAAGTAAACCACGTTTTGTTCTTATGAGAGATGGAACCAATTGCTTATATTTTTCAATCGTAATATTCATGGCATACTCAGTTTGTGATTCGACTTCGACGAAATCTGAATCAAATGCTTTAAAATTAAAACAGCTTTGTACATGTTCATGAAGTTTTACGTAATTGTCAATGTTTGATTCTAACTGTTCGTAAATTAAACTTAAATCTAAAATTTTTATAATAGTCCATGTATCATGGCTTACGACCGCTTGGCCTTCCTTCACAGCAGCCCTGGGTTCTTCTCAATCAATTGCAGTTGAAAAGCCTGGCTGTGGGTCACTAGCGTTGCCAGAAGAACTAACCTGCGGAGGACGCCTGATATCTTTAATTGGGACTTTGGTATCTCTATTTTGTGTTGTTATAGGTACAACGTTCCTATTAATTTCCCCCGTGATCTTAGCCTTTTGATATCTTGCTTTATCCTTACTACGTCTAGTGTTAACGCCTTTAATGTATACTGTATCTCCTACGTCTAAATCAAACTCTTTTTCTCCTCCACGTTTCTCTTTTACATTTGTCTTTTTATCAATCATCTTATCCGTCAAATATTCATACAGGTGTTTCGTCTTTCTCGCGTGTTCTTTGACCAACTGCTGAGTAAATTGTTTGTTGAAATCTATACAGAATGCGTTATTGGATTCGGTGTGACCGAAAACTACTTCAAATGGTGTAAGACCAATCGCAGAGTGTATTGTATGGTTATACGACATTATTGCATAGGTCATTACTGATGCCGCATCGGTTATTTTACGATCATATTTTGCAATTCTATATATTTCTATAATGGTCGAGTGGAATCTTTCGACTATGCCCATAGAGTTAGGATTGTGTGGTGTACTAATGTGCAAGTCAATTTTGTAAAATGATAGCATTTCTTTGATAAGTGCATTATTAAATTCTACACCAGGGTCTGAACTGATTCTATTTGGAATACCGTACATTGAGAAATACTTTAGGAGGGCTCTTACTACTTCTGGGGTGGATTTAGTACTAATTTCGATTGCTTGGCCCAATTTGCTGAAGGCATCTACTATTGTGAGGTAATATTTACCTTCAATTGAAAAAGTATCTATAAACAGTTCCTGGAATGGTTTAGTTTGAGTCTGTGATAGTTGGAGTTCTGGTTTAAAAGGTTTACGTTCATATTTCATGCGTTTACAGACGTCACAACCATTTATGATGCTTGCGACCATTTGATCCATGTTATTCCAGTAAAAAGTTCGTCTAAGATGAACCAGTGTTTCCTTAATTCCCCTATGACTGTTTTTACCTACATGGTATTTAAGCACAATGTCTCGCTGCTCATTCTCATCATCAACATAAACCACTCTTTTGGTGCACTCATAAAACTTTACAGTACCTTTCTGAAAGAGCCTAATGGTAGCGTCCGAAAACTGTTTGCGATGTGTCTTACTCTCAAAGTAAAAGAAATATTTTACCTTAGGGCGAATATACTCTTTTAAGAACCTTTTTACTAGATCTGGATTATCTTCTGGTAAGTGAATTTCCATGACCTTCTGTCTAGATCGCGATAAATCTTTAACAGTTAGGTCGTTCCTGTTCCAAGTGAATACTAACACCTGATTTGGCTTAGTGTCTATAGCCTCCTGTAGTATAAGTATGCCGTCCGTATCTAAGTCACGAGCTGAATGCACTGTACCTATACTATCGCTACTAGGCTTTTCTGATGCTGTCACGGTACTACTGCTCGGAGATGGAATCGAATACGGTGAACGTCGACCGTCACCTGTCACAGATGGGATACTCATAGTTTTCTCAGAATCTGAGATGCTAATAGTTTTATCCAAATCAGACGAATCGTCGATTGGGATTGGTGTAGGAGTTCTTTCCTTTGACGTAGAAGCCTGAGGGGCGCTGTCTTGATCTTGACTTAGCCGTCGTATTTCGTTTGTTAAATCGGCTAAGTGTCTTTGCAGTTTTTGTTCTCTCTCATCTAAGTTGACTTTCATAGAAATATTGTCGTGTTCACCTAAAGCGTTAACTTTGATTCGCGACAACGCGTCCGCATTACAATTTTGCTTACCATTCTTGTATACGATGTTATAATCAAATTCCCCCAAACGCAACTTCCATCTTGTAAGTTTACTATTAGGTTCTTTTATCGAGTTTAACCAAGCCAAGGGCCTATGGTCAGTATATATAGTGAACTTTTTCCCATATAAGTACGGTCGAAATTTCGTGGCCCATACAATAGCCAACAACTCCTTCTCAATCGTACTATACCGAGATTCAGCGTCATTTAAAGTACGGCTTGCGTACGCTATTGGCTTGTCACCACCGATAGGGCCCCGTGAGAGTACTGCCCCTAGCGCAAAATTTGATGCGTCCGTTGTAAGGAGGAATGGTTTAGAAAAATCGGGAAACTGTAAAATAGGTGCATTGGTCAATAGTTCTTTACATTTCTCGTATGCGTCTATATATTCTTGTTTTGTGAAGTCTATTTTATTTTTCTTTTTCAAGCACGATGTTAGAGGCTGAGTAAGTTTCGCAAAATCCTTTATAAACTTACGGTAATAACCTACCAACCCAAGGAAGCTCTTAATTTCGGTAGATGTTCGCGGTAATGGAAAGTCTAATACTGCTTGTATCTTATCGTTATTTGGCATGAGGCCATTTTTGGTAATAGTGTGACCCAAATACAGAACTTCCTTCCGCAAGAACTCACATTTGTCCAATGTGACTTTAAGGTTAGCCGCCCTGAGGCGGTCAAAGATTTTGCGGAGTTTATCTACGTGTTCCTGGAGACTTGATGAGTAAATTATGATGTCATCAAGGTACACCAGGCAGTGTATACCTTGAAGACTTCGCAACACACTATCCATGGCCCTTTGAAACGTCGCAGGTGCCGTTTTTAAGCCAAATGGCATCCTTTTGAACTGGTAATGACCCGACTGAGTGGTAAACGCAGTTTTAGCTCTATCTGCTTCCCTGACTTCTATTTGGTGGTACCCACTCGCGAGGTCAAGGGTACTAAAATATTGGGACTTACCCAATTTATCAAAGAGGTCGGTGATGTTCGGTAGAGGGTATTTATCGTCTACCGTTATTTCATTTAGGCGTCGGTAATCGATCACCATCCTATATTTTCTCTCACCAGATGCATCTAGCTTTTTAGGAACAAGGTGCACTGGTGCACTCCAAGGTGAGTGAGAATCTTGAATTACATTGTCGTCTAATAATTTATCTACTTGTTTTTGGATCTCTTCATTTTGGCAAGGTGGATGTCTGTAAGGTCTAATATAAATTGGGTCCTCGTTGGTAGTGCGGATGCTATGTTTTACCTCGTTCGTGAATGATAAAGGTAATTTATCGCAATAAAATATATCCTTATACTCACTACATAGTTTATATATACAGTCGCGTTCCTCTTTATTCATATGGTCCATGCGTATCTTACACAAGTTTTCTTTTAAAACTTCGTCAATCATACAATCGTCACTCGCAACATTAACCTCACATTCTTCACTTTCAAATACTGTTACTTCTAATGGGTCTTTAAATGTTATTGTAGATTCACAATCTGAAGCGTTCTGAATAATAGTTTCGGCGAAAAAGTTGTCACATTTGACAAGGGCTGTGGGCATTCGCACACCTTCTTGGAATTTTAAGAAGTCAACGATGGCATCGCCGTGTTGTAGATTGGTTGGAATCCTAACACGTGTTTCAGATCGCGGTGGTATATTTAACTCGTAAGGCGGGTTATAAATTATGGGAATAGCAGCGTTATGTGTTTGCAAAATTTGGTTTCGCATATCAATGTTTGCTGCTAATTTCTTTAATAAGTCAGAACCGATTAACCCGTCGTACCGTCCATCTACATCGTAAACGTAAAATTTGTGAGGAAGTGTGCTCTTTAAAGTTTTTAGCAGTGGGATATAGATCACTTCATTGTGCATACTCTGAGCATGTGTACTTACAACAGTAAATGGTTCGTAATACTTATGGTCGCTAAAAAACTTTTCAGTTATTAATGAATAGATTCAGGCGTTACTT
The DNA here is from genome assembly GCA_963854805.1 of Plagodis dolabraria. Taxonomy (NCBI): domain Eukaryota; kingdom Metazoa; phylum Arthropoda; class Insecta; order Lepidoptera; family Geometridae; genus Plagodis; species Plagodis dolabraria. The sequence goes on along the minus strand of OY978452.1, from coordinate 733,074 downwards.
TGCGGAAATCCATATTTAATAATAACAAATACTTTTAAAAGTATCCTAAAAAACATAAAATAATATTTAAATAAAACACTTAAAAAAGCATAAAATTATATATCTAGTGACAATTCCGCCTAATTTTCCTGTTATCTACGTGACGTCATAAACATCACGCAGCCTAACCGGAAGAATACCCGACTAGTTTCGCTTCTAAACGAAGCATCTTCAGGAGGTCTTGACTTACCGAGCGCACGATCGAGACATATGCTGCGTGATGTTTATGACGTCACGTAGATAACAGGAAAATTAGGCGGAATTGTCACTAGATATATAATTTTATGCTTTTTTAAGTGTTTTATTTAAATATTATTTTATGTTTTTCAGGATACTTTTAAAAGTATTTGTTATTATTTTCAGTTATTGCTGGGCTAACAAAAGATCTACTGCTGCCAGTATCGATAAGAAACTTAGAATTGATCTCAGGGATCTCAATATGCGGTATCTTTAGTATACTGTCACAATAGTTCAAGTTAATTATCTCACTGTGTTTTTCGAGGCTGCTTCCTGAAAATTTTCCGTGTCATGTTCCTGAGACACGGGTTCAAAATCGACATAATTCTCTAAGTAGTGACAATCTTCTATCGGCGGTGTTACTACATACTCACTACACGTTTCATTTAAATTCTGGTCATAATCATAAGTCATTTCAGGGTTGTACTCCTGACAATAACTTGGTTCTTCCATATAATATAAGTCGTTGCTTATCATATTTTGCCTAACAGGCGCCGTACGCATTGAAACGTCAGACTCCTGCATTCTAGGTGCCTGTTGTTGACTAGGGATGCCGAATTTAAATTGGTTAGGGTTCGAGTGGGGTTGGTTCTGAATACCGAACTTATAACCTTGTTGTTGAGGTATACCATATCTAAACCCATTATGTTGGAAAGGCGCGCGCTGTTGGCGGAAAGGTGCCAAACCGAAATTACGCTGCGTTTGATTTTGTCCAAACTGACTTTGTGGCATTCTATATGACTGCGTTTGGTTTTGTCCAAACTGACCTTGAGGTGGTTCAAATTTATTCGATTGTACAAAGTTTGGTCGAAACCCTTGATTTGTAGGGACACCGTATCTAAAGTTATTATTCTGCGGAATACCAAACTTAAAATTATTATTTGGTGGCGGTGCGCCAAATGCCGGCTTAAAACCTTGGAACATAGGGAGTGGTCTAATCACATTTTGTGAACTCGATGGCTGTATTGTATTTTGTTTAGCTAATTTATTTTTAGCATTGTATTGAAACTGGAAATTTACTTCCTCGGTAACGATACTTAACGCGTTTTCAAGACTTGAGCAGCCCTTTAACCGCACAATACGTATTAAGTCCTCCGGTAAATTGTATAGGAATATGTTCAAAGCTGTATTATTATATATAATCATTTTAGCTGCCTTAACCCCCTCGTCAGTAAGTCGATTTACCTTCGCGATTAATGCACTTTTTGTGGCTTGAATTCTTTGGCAAAATTGAATGTACGACTCGCTCTGTTTCAGTTTCAAAGTTTCTAGCTCGATCGCTATGCACTATTCCGAACGCGGGTCGCCAAAATGTTGCGTAAGTATTTCTTTTAACCTTTCCCATGATGTAATATTCGGGTTATCACTAAGTAGAGACGCAGCTCTACCAGTTAACTTACTGCTTACGGTATGGAATAAATATAATTCCTGTGTTGCGTTTCCTCGAACACGGCTACCGTTCAAGACATATTCACATTTCGTTATAAAAAGATTCAATAACTTTTCATCGCCGTCATACTTAGGGATTATAGACAAGATTTCTTTTGACATTGTCTCAATTCCCTCCATTATATATGATTGATTACTATACTATACACAGTTATATTATCTAACACAAGTTATATTATATCCGTAATACTAAAACACAATTGCCGATTATAGTGCAAACAAAATCAGATAAATGCAAGATCGCAAAATAGGCCCAACGATGTAGTTCGGGAAAAAATATGGAATAGACCGGGACAGTGAAAGACGGGAAGTGAAAAGGTTTACTCACCAGCCGCTCGATCCCATGGTCCTCCTGAGTTGTAGCAGTCGACACAACACCTCACGCCGGTTTCCCAAGGGAGACGAATTTATTTGGTTCGTGTTTTCGCGTTTCCGAGCACAACACTACTCACGAAACCGATTTAAGGCGATTAGAGTCGCCAATGGCCTTGAGCATCTGGACCTAATCGAGCTTACTTTACTCGCGCATCGCCGCATACGTTCCGCGCTCGCTGCACAAATATAACGGTCAAAGAATATGCAGATGCGCGATGCGCTCCGGTAACATGGCATTTCATATTCCTACCGTACGATTCTAGTGAGTATCCGCAATTGCAACTGCGACTGAGATCAGTCGTCAAATGAAAATGTATAGTGTACCTACCTAGGTTGTTCTGGACGTCTTTATTCCTTTTCTTTATTTTTCAATGTCATCTGCCGAGTGAAGAAAGTTACTCAGATTTGTCTGATACTCGATATTTAGGCTGTGCTGAGAGTCATTATTCCGAATTTGGAATTATTTTTTCAATGTCATCTGCCAAGTGAAGAAAAATGCTACGGTTTGACTGAAAATTGATATCTAGGTTGTTGTAGACGTTATTATTCCATGTTAAGAATTTGTTTTACGTTAACGTCTGCCAAGTGAAAAATGTACTTCGATTTGGCTGAAAATCGATATCTAGGTTGTTTTTAGTTCGCACACAGACTCTTTAAAAAATCTGCAAATTTTAGTAATATGCTACATAAACGAGTTTTCCAATTAAAATAACCTGTCATTCGTACAACTTTTACAAGAATATTTAGCCCTTTTATTAAAACATATTTATATAATCAAGTCCTGAATTTTTCAGTTTATATATCACCATATAGCATCATACATACAAACACGTAAATAACACAAATTTAGTTAAAATATAAATACCACCTGTGTGGATAATTTATAAAAAAAAAAGTATGAAACTGAACAAGATGTTATTTTATGGATAATTTGTAAGTTAAATTTATGTTTATAACTATTTTGCGTGAAAAATTGTACTGAAGTCAACTGTGCACTGTACAGCTATCAATTAAGTTCTTAACGATATAAACTTCAACGTCGAAGTGTGAAGACCACCAGCAATACAAGATTTGGAAAAAGTGTTATTGGCTTAAATAAAGATTTATATTATTGTTTATATTATTATTCTGGACGTTTTTATTCCAAATTTGGAATTTATTTTTCGATGACGTCTGCCTAGTGAGAAAAGTTACTAAGATTTGGCTAAATCTCGATATCTAGGTTGTGCTGGGCGTCATTATTCCGAATTAAGATTTATTTTTTTAATGGCGTCTGTCAAGGGAAGAAAGTTACTCCGATATCTAGGTTGTGCTGGGCGTCATTATTCTACATTTGGATTTCATTTTTCAATGACGTTTGCTAAGTAAAGATAGATGACGTATCTTTAAAACGCTAAGATATATCGGATAAGAGTAAGAAAATTATAATAATCAATCGTTTATTCAAATCTCCTTATAAATGAGATTATAGCCGACGCGGGTTTACTCGTTTAAAAACGACGATATAAAAGGAAGATTTGTATAATGGCGAAAATACATTGAAAAATAAGAATAGGGACGACTGTGTCGTACGCAAAAATACAAAATGGCCAACGTTTGTGCTATTGGACATGTCGGCCCTTGAGAAGGAAGTATTTACCTTTAGATTTTCCCGCCCATAGGTGGGAAGCAGTCTTCCCCGCTACTCGCATCAAACAAACAATACTTTCCGGGTACGAGATATGAGATGAATAATTTCTTGTCTAGGAAATAATAATATGGGCAATTTATCTACAGCTATATTGTAAAGATTGGTTCCATCGTGAAAAGGTAACCGATATACTTTCTCATTTATTAGGAGATTTGAATAATTGATTTATAAGTACTTTTCTTTAAACTTTCGTGAACTAAACTCATGTTTCTAAATTACATTAACGAAAACCAAGCGGGGTAGATTTAAATCGCTCCCGCCGCTCCTCAAGACCATGACACCCGCTTTTTCAGTCTACTCGTGACCACGGTCAATGCAACTTGATGGAAACGTCGAGGTTAGTCAAAATATTATTTTGATGTTAATTCGTGCGTCTTTGATAAGTAATCATAATTTTCCTACTCTTATCGTACTGCGGCGATAGGGAACTGCTAATCATCCCACGGCCAGCAGGTAGGTAGGTAAACTCAGGGAGTAGGTTTGAAAAGTTTATTAGGCCAAGCCTTATCAGGTTGCACAGCCGCACAGTTCTACTGAAGTTACATAGACCGGAGGGAGACACTGGCCTGATAGTACACGTGATCCAGGTCCCAGATGTGGCGGTCTTGGCGTCAGCTGATAGTTCTGGATCTTGGTAGTGAGTGCTCGAAACACCCGTCCTCGGATTAAATCAGTGAAGTGGAATCCTGGAAGGAAGACACCGGCTTAGTAGCTGATATTCCTCAGCCAACTGTTGCCAAGCCACGCCGACACGATCGTGGTACTGTTACCAGCGACTCACATTTTAAAACTCACAGTCTAGCGCGGTAGGGCAGCACAGCTGTTTACGTTACATAGGTTTTAGTCAGCACTATGAAATAACAATAATAAATAAGGAACTCACCCTAGAGGGATTCACGCACTTCACAACAAGTTAATAACAATTAAGATCGATAGTACGAATAGAAAAGCGTCCAGGAAAACCAAGATAAGTATCGATTTGTAGCCAAATCAAAGTAACTTTTTCCACTTGGCCGACGTCATTGTTAAATAAATTCTAGATTTGGAATTAAGACGTCTAGAACAACCTAGATCGATATTTAGGTTGTTCTAGACGATCGATCTTTTCAGCTAAATCGAAGTTACTTTATCTACTGGGCATACATCATCGTAAACAAATTCTAAATTTGGAATAATAACGTCTAAAACAACCTAGATATCCATTTTTAGTCAATTCTGAGTATTTTTCTTCACTTGGCAGACGACATAGATAAAATTATTCCAAATTCGGAATAATGACGCACAGCACAACCTAGATATCGATTTTCAGCAAAATCGGAGGAACTTTTTCACTTGGCAGACGTCATCGGAATATAAATTCCTAATTTGGAATAAGGACGTCCAGAAAAACTTAGATATTGATTTTCAGCCAATTCAGAGTAACTTACTTCCCATGGCAGACGTCATCGAAAAATAAATTCCAAATTCGGAATAAAAACGTCCAGAACTACCTAGATTTTGAATGTTAGCCAAATTGGAGTGACTTTCCTCACCTAGCAGATGTCGAAAAATGTATGCCAAATGTTGAACAAAAACGTCCAGAAAAACCTAGATATCGATTTTCAGCCAAATAGGAGTAACTTTTTTCACCTGGCAGACGTCTTCAAAAAATTTATTCTTAATTCAGAATGACGATGTCCAGAACAACCTAGATTTTCAATTTCAGCTAAATCAGAGTTACTTTCTTCACTTGGCAGATGTCGTCGAAAAAATAATTTCAAATTTGGAAAAAAGACGTCCAGAAAAACCTTGATTTCGATTATTAGCCAAATCGGAGCAACTTTTTTTACTTGGCAGACGTCATCGTAAAATACATTCCAAATTCGGAACAAAGACGTTCAGAACTACCTAGATTTTGAATTTCATCCAAATTGGAGTAACTTTCCACACTTGGCAGACGTCATAGCAAAATACGTTCAAAATTCGGAATAAAGACGTCCAGAACTACTTAGAGTTTGAATTTCAGCCAAATCGGAGTAACTTTCTTCACTTGGCAGACGTCATTGAAAAATAAATACCAAATTCGGAATAAAGACGTCTAGAACTACCTAGATTTTGAATTTCAGCCAAATCGGAGTAACTTTCTTCACTTGGCAGATGTCATAGAAAAATAAATTCCAAATTCGGAATAAAGACGTCTAGAAATACCTAGATTTTGAATTTCAGCCAAATCTAGGTAACTTTTTTCACTTGGCAGACGTCATCGGAATATACATTCCAAATTCGGAATAATGACGCACAGCACAACCTAGATATCGATTTTCAGCCATATCGGACTAACTTTTTTCACTTGGCAGACGTCATCGAAAAATAAATTCCAAATTTGGAATAAGGACGTCCAGAAAAACCTATATATCGATTTTCAGTACTGTAACTGTAACAGTCAGTTCGTCCACTGCTGAACACAGCCTCACTTTTTAAGGGGGTATTTGCCATAATCCCCACACTTGGCAGGCGTCTTGGGGATCGCAATGTAAGTTGGCAGTTCTTTAGAAGGCGCTGCTGCCCCCCTTTAAGTAGTTTTCCCGTAGACGCTTCTGACGACACCCACGGGTATTATGGGGAGGTGCAATTCTAACCCGGCACCCCACGTGGCTGCCCACCTTCCAGTAGTTTTCCCTTAATCGCCTCTTACGACACCCACGGGATTATATGGGGAGGTGCAATTCTAACCCGGCACCGGACGGTTTTTTTTTTTTTTTTTTTTTATGTTATTGTGACGGAACAAGCTCGAGGTCCACCTGATGTTAAGCGGTTACCTCTGCCTATAACAGATGCAGTTCATCGTTCAATTGACGAATTGCACTGCGCCCGTCACCTTGAGACATAGTTGTTAAGTCTCATGTGCCTGTAATTTCACTGGCTCTCAAGGACTGCTGCCGGAACACACCGTTAGGTGCTTGGCAACAGATTTTTAACTTGAGGGTGGTCGCTAGCCAGGCGGGCATTCCCAAAAAGCCCTTCCACCATGCGGTGAAGCTCAAGCCCGCGGCGGGATTCGAACCATGGACCTGCTGCGCGGCAGTCCATAGCCAATGCCACTGAGCCATCACTGCTTCACGGTGCTAATCTCCCTTACCTATCTCTCACTATTTTCGAGATACGTTATCCATCTTCACTTGGCAGACGTTATCTTTATGTAGTATTAATTAACCTATATCAAAACACCTAATACAATTATCAAGAAAAGCTTAGAACTCCAAAAGATGTATGTAGCCCCATACAAACTCTAAATGTAGTAGAGAACCATTTTGTACCCAACAAACTACTAAAGCCGGAAACTATTTACCATAATATAAAAAAAATATATTATCTTTAGTTAACCAGTTATAACATGAGAGCGTTATAGACATTACTAATTAATTTTGTACATATATTATAAAACTTTTCATTGATCTTATTGATAAGGCGGCCCATTGTAATTTACCCACAACATTGTCAATTTCAAGTTTTGATTCTTTTCATATGTGAGACAATTCGAATAAAATTTGTCTACAAAATACAAATAATAAAGCGTCACCGCGCATACTTCACGTCGCAATCAAGTTGGCCCTCTGCAGCGAGCGAATCATTGCACGCACACAGCTACGAATCTCGCGTGTCAATGCACTAATACAAAGACAAGATCGTTATCAGTCGAAAGCGCGAGCGGAGCTACGAGCGACACAGCCTCCCCGTGCCAACGCTTGGGCAACACTGCCGCCCGCGTCCGCGCAGAGCACCTCGGAACCGCAAGCGTTCTGAATCTGAATAATTCGACATTTTCTTAGGAAAATATCAATGGATTTACAAATGCTATGTTATAATTGTAGTATAACAATCTAGAAATTTAATGGTACAATTTATTTTTCAAAAATCTTAGCCGTTTAGAAGGAGTTCGCCATATAAGTCAAGAAATAGTATGTAGTTTGAATTTTTTTTAAGGCAAAAGTAATAGTAATACCGTAAAATCATATGTTGCAAATGTTGTACTTGAATTCATCTATAAAATATATTTTTTTCAAGTCTTCAACTTCAGCGGTTACGGAGGAGTTAGCTTTAGAAAGTACGAATTTGACGTACCCAAGGGCCTTAAGGATTTCCGATAGTCGAGGTCGGAAAATTCTCGAAAAATCCACAAGGCTGCGCCAGTCAAACTGGGAAAAGCCGTAGAAGTGTTTTTAAAAAATACTAATTTAATTAAAATCGAATTAAATTTAATATTCAACTGTACTAAGTGAAGACAAACTACGAACTAACTTAATTTAAAGTTCTCTTAGATCTAGAGCACAAATGCACCATCATCAAAACGTCTACTCATAGTGTGTGGTCTAGCGAAGAACGCCTAGCTAGATAAACAATATAATGCTTAGCGCGACAAAAATATAGGACGAGATGATGGTAGTGGTGATATAACTACATCATAAATGTTTATTTTTCGTATATATTGTTTATTTAGCTATCTTGTACAAAAATATTTTTCCTTCCAAGGTAAACATTTGAGTCACAAGAGACAATTGTTTACTTTACGCTACGCTTACCGGCTAATGCTAATTCAAAAAAAAGTTCGTCCGGTATAAAGTAGTGAGTGCCGCGTGCAACCACAGTTGCACGTAGCTTAGCAGTCGCTATGTTCCAAGTAGAATGTCCCCTCCTGCCGAAAAGTGAAGTCAGTTCAGCTGCTAGAATAAATCGGGAATGGACTCGAGCCAATTGACTACCACGTAAATATTAATAATGCGCCGCGGATTTGAAATAAATTATTTTAATAAATTTGTTAAGATTCCAGATTGCCTAAGCATGCATGATAAATAGCAGAGTTCTGCTACCTAGACAACCTGCTGATGTGAATCCTAACTGCCCGCGATATGCGGGGCTAAAAATAATACAAGACAAACAAATTACTAATTTTTCCCTTCGACGTCCACACCCTGACGCTTACATGATATCAATACATTTTGTAATGTAATGTACTAATTGTGTACTCACGTGCTGGTGAAGAGTTGTGAAGGTTCTTCAAAGGTCACTAAAGGCCCTCCAGTGACGCGGCAAGAACATCAATTCTCAAGTCCATAACGTCCATACACAACACTCCAATTCAACTTGTTGTATATAGGTCAGCACCTGCTACACTACTACAAAAGGTTACTTTTAGACAAATTATCAAAGAACAAAAAGAGCTACAAGTAATTGTACCAAACCATTTTTACACGAGTATAACCACAGACAAAAGTCAAACAAGTAGATTGCGCCACCGCAAGTTGCGTTAGGAACAAAATTGTTAACGGAAATGCTATGCTTAAACCATATTAACATATATTAAATTACATAAACAAAGTGGAGAATTCATTATACGATAAATTAAATGATAATATAGATATTAACAAAATTATCACAATATCTAATAATACGATTATGTACTGTCAACTAGCTTCTACTAGCGGCTGTTCCCACGTAGAATTTGGCTATATTTCCACAGATAACATAATTACAAATTATCTAGTAAATTAAAAAATAAAAATCCTTCGAACTCTAAAAGGCCATTTAATAGGCTTCATTGAGGTCAATCTTTATCTTATATGTGGGCTCAATTAACTTGCGATGCTAACAGTTCATAAAAAAGCTGGCCAAGTGCAATTGGGAGTCACGCACGAAGGGTTCCGTACCATTAAAAATAAACAGCGAAACCCTTCTTTATTGTATGGGAGCCCCTTTAATTGTTTATATTATATTAATTTATTGTAATTAAAGAGAACATAAAACTAAATATTCTGTGAATAGTTAAAGCGTCTACCGGTCACCGTTATTAGTATCGAGCAAGAAACGGTAAAAATATCAAGTTTGTTGTATATATGTCCCCTTAAATATTTATTTTATTTTTAGTATTTGTTGTTATAATAGCAATAGAAATACATCATCTGTGAAAATTTTGATTGTCTAGCTATCAGCGCTCTTGAGATACAGCCTGGTGACGGACGGAGGGACGGACAGCGAAGTCTCAGTAATAGGGTCCCGTTTTTACCGTTTGGTTACAGAACCCTAAAAAACCATCTATGGATTGTTATTTAAGATTGTAACTAAGGAACCGTGTATTTATTTCAGGGTCGAGATTTGACATTTACAAGGCGTAATTCTGATAGCGGGCAAATTTCTGGTCAAAACAATGAGTGCGACCTGTGCGATTCGGTAGTTGAAACCATTGAAACCACTGTCACGTAAAAGCGTTTCAAATTATATCCCTATCAAAAAACATTTCATAATTTTTGTGTGTACAGTTTTTTTTTTTTACAAACAACCAATGTAATTTTTTTTTATGATATAGTGACGGAACAAGCTCGAGGCCCACCTGATGATAAGCGGACTAACCTCTGCCTATTACAGATGCATTTCGTCACACAAGTCACGAATTGCGCTCCGCCCGTCACCTTGAGACTGTAATTTGACTGGCTCTCAAGGACTGCTGCCGGATCACACAGTTAGGTGCTTGGCGACAGATTTTCTACTTGAGGGTGGTCGCTAGCCAGGCGGGCATTCGCAAAATACCCTTCCACCATGCGGTGAAGCTCAAGCCCGCGGCGGGATTCGAACCATGGACCTGCTGCGCGGCAGTCCATAGCCAATACCACTGAGCTATCACTGCCTCAAAATGTAAAAGGCGTACGTTTGCTTTATACCTATTGATGAGGCTGTATATTGTACCCGCCTCAAATATCACCGAATAACACATATTATTAAATAATAATAAGAAAACATTTAATTCATATTTGAGAAAAAACACTTAAAGATGTATCCAGTGACGTCACAAAGGCCACGCAGCCTAACCGGAAGAATTCTTGACAGCCGAGATATTGTCGATCGTGCGCTCAGAGTCAACACCTCCCGGATGCTTCGTGTAGAAGCGAAAATTCATCCAGTTTCGCTGTGTAGCATTTGTGAAGTCACGTCGGCTAAACAGTCAAATAAAGTGGCAATGTTACTTGACATATTTTTTTATGGTTTTCAAGTGATTTTGGAAATAAAAAATTTTAATGTTTTCTTAAATATTTTTAAAATATTTGTTATTATTAATTATTTATATTCGGCCAGTGGTTATGAACAATAACATTTGTTGTAAACAGATCGACGGCGGCGGTCCTCTCCAAGTTCTGAACAAGGATGTCGCCTGCATGTACACTGTCGTTGGGCTGACATCATTCGCGAGAGGCTGCGGCAATAAAGGAGAACCTGCAGTCTACACCAAAGTCGCACACTACCTACACTGGATAGAAAATATTGTGTGGCCCTAAAATGGCTAAGATGGCGTACTCAAACTTTCTAAATTTTTTATTGCACTGTATTGTGTGTGTGTGTGTGTGTGTGTGTGTGTGTGTGTGTGAGTGAATGTGAGAAGGTGTGAGTTGTGAACGTTAATTGAATAATACAAGTATAATAAACATAAATAAGAATCCTATCGGCTTGTGAAGATAAATGGATCGTATCATTTATAAAGTATTAACATAATCCAACAATGAATATTACAAAATATTAGTAGGGAAGTGAATAATTTGGTTGTGGTCGCAATAAACTATAAAAAGAAAAATAAGAAGATTATTTTAATATTTTTATTGTTGCAATATAACATGCTCTGCGGATTACTTACACCACACAATCTATATATCTATACTTATAATAAAACTGTAACAGGTCCAATTCTGTACATGGCAGATATTTTGAAAAAAATAAATGTACAGTACTCTGTAGCTGATACTGATGCCGAAACTATATTTTTTTTTATTTTTGTCTGTCTGTCTGTCTGTCTGTCTGTCTGTCTGTCTGTCTGTCTGTATCCCGGCCGCGTATCACTCCAAAACTACTGAATGGATTTCAATGAAACTTAGCATGATTGGAGTTCATACTACAAGGTAGGATAATTTAGCTTTTTATCCCGAAATTCAGCATGGTTCCCTTGGGAGAGGGGATGAAAGTCAAAATATACACTTAGTTGTAATTTATTAACGCGTAGTCCGATTTCAGACGTTCTTTTTAGGGTTCCGTACCCAAAGGGTAAAAACGATCTGTCCCGCTGTCCGTCCGTCCGTCTGTCCGTCCATCCGTCCGTCCGTCTATCATCAGGCTGTATCTCAAGAACGGTGATAGCTAGACAGTTGAAATTTTCACAGATGATATATTTATGTTGCCGCTATAACAAAAAATACAAAAATTTGGCCAAGTGCGAGTCGGACTCGCACACGTTAAATCAAAAAAACCGACCAAATGCGAATGGGACTCGCGCACGAAGGGTTCCGTACCATTATCTGAAATTTTATTGCATGGGTGCCCCCTTAATTATTTATTCTAATTTAATTAATTATATTTAAAGAAAAGATAAAACTCAATATTCTGTGAATTAAAAGTTAAAGCGTTACCAGTCACCTTTATTAGTATCGAGCAAGAAACGGTAAAAAAATCAAGGTTGTTGTATGGGGGTACCTCAAATATTTATTTTATTTTTAGTATTTGTTGTTATAACGGCTATAAAAATACATCATCTGTGAAAATTTCAACTGTCTAGCTATCACCGTTCTTGAGATACAGCCTGGTGACAGGTGGATGGACGGACGGACGGACGGACAGCGAAGTCTGAGTAATAGGGTCCCGTTATTACCCTTTGGGTACGGAACCCTAAAAAGGTTAAAATATGAAGTCTAATGTTGTATAGCTAATGGTACGGAACCCTTCGTCCGCGAGTCCGACTCGCACTTGGCCGATTTTTTTAATTAGAATAGTGGTGCTTTAAAAATTATCACGTAAATATTTCAAAGTCATCGGATTTGCAGTTCAGAAATTACAGACATCACAACCTAAATATTACGTTCCAAATAACTTGACACCCAAAATGTACAGGAACCTTTCAACGTACGGCTCATCTTAAGCTGGCGTTTGCACTTTATCGTATAGGTATAATAGATAGGTCTGTAATCGGACCTCTCCAAAAGACTGATTTTTCAAACGATAAAATACAGTTTTTTTTATTACGATAAGCACAACTTCCCTACGTATATTTTTCACTAGCTTTCCGGGCGCGGCTCCGCCCGCGCGTATGTCGGTTATCGCGCGAAAACATTAACCTCTTTTTGTGCAGTCGGATAAAAACTATCCTATGTTTTTTTCTGGGTCTCAAACTATCTCCATATCAAATTTCATTCAAATCGGTCCAGTAGTTTTGGCGTGAAAGCGTAACAGACAGACAGACAGACAGAGTTACTTTCGCATTTATAATATTAGTATTGATAACATGCAATGCTCAATCAGTCTAATCTATACCTATAACAGGTTGCAGAAGGCGGGTAGGGAAGCGCGAGCGGTAAGACGCTTACATTTATCTATTTATACTTATAATAAAACTGTAACAGGTCCAATTCTGTACATTGCAGATATTTTGCAAATATGTTTTGAGAGCAATCTGTAGCTGATACTGATGCAAAAGCTGTTTTTTTTTTCTGGCTGTCTGTCTGTATCCCGGCCTCGCATCACTCCAAAACTACTGAAAGGATTTGAATGAAACTTAGCACGATTCGAGTTCATACTACGAAGAAGGACATACGACACTTTTATCCCGAAATTCAGTACGGTTCTCTTAGAAAGGGGATGAAAGTCAAAAAGTACATTTAGTTGTAATTTATTAACGCGTAGTCCGATTTCAATCATTCTGTTTTTGTTACAATAGTGGTAATTTAATTATTTTCCCGTAAATATTTCAGTCCTCAGTTTTGCAGTTCAGAAATTACAGATATCACAAACTAAATATTTCGTTTTAAATAACTTGGACCGCGGAATGTTGAGAAACTCTTGAACGTACGGCTCATCTTAAGCCCACAGGCAGCCCGGAACCCCACGGGAAGCCCGACACCCCACGGACAGACCGGCATCCCACGGGCAGCCCGGCGCCCCACGGGCAGCACGGCACCCTTATTTAGTTTTGCAAGCTTGCTACGATAAAACTCTAAAATGTGGTACATTTGAAGCAGTGATAGCTCAGTGGCTTTGGCTATGGACTGCCGCGCAGCAGGTCCATGGTTCGAATCCCGCCGCTGGCTTGAGCTTCACCGCATGGTGGAAGGGCATTTTTGCGAATGCCCGCCTGGCTAGCGACCACCCTCCAGTGGAAAATCTGTCGCCAAGCACCTAACGGTGTGTTCCGGCAGCTGTCCTTGAGAGCCAGTAATTCTAGGTTAAGCCTGTTAACACCTTCGACCACATCGTCACTTACCATCAGGTGAGATTGTGGTCAAAGGCTTACCTATCAGCAATAAAAAAAAAACATTCACCACAATCAGTTTTTTAAACAACATAATTATCTTTCTTTTGACGGATACATTTCGGAGACTGCGCAATGAAAGTGCACAATGTTGTCTTAGGTTTTCGCGATTGTTACACTTTGTAATTAAACAACTTTAAACGGTTTAAATCGCGTATATTTATCATTATTTTTGTCCCGACGTTTCAAACACTTTGTAGTGATCGTGGCCACGGGGTGACTGTCGGGTCAAAAATAATGATAAATATACGTGATTTAATCCGTGTAAAGTTGGAAGTTCACAACTTTAGTAGATTGTTATACAAGGGTTGAAAGGAATGGGTAACTTTCACCCGCGGTCAGCTCTCTACTTTTCATATCGAATTTAAAGAAAGTAAATTTCTAAAAATTAATCATTGATAAAATAACATACTTACTAAAAATTTATTGAGAGGTTTGAACTATTTGTGAAATTTTACGTAAAATTTTGTTTGGAATATTTACGGGCGGCTATAGCCCGAATAGGAATCTCTCTGCTTTTCACTACTAATATAAGGAATAAAGATATAAATATAGTATGTTTTTTTATATAAATTATTTTGATTTTAATAACATGAGCAGTATATTTTTAAAATTAATGCGGCTATAGTCCAAGTAGGAATCGATGACTTACATCCGTGTTGAACACTCTACTTTTCATTTAAAATATGAGGAGGGTAAAAAAATAGTAGTTTTTCTAAATATTTACTAAAAATAATAAACATGAGTAGAAGATACAAAGATACACTAGGAGTTAGAACAATGAAATTTAGGGAAAGTTATAATTTCTTTTTTACCTACACTTTCTACCTTATATTTAGTTACTACCCTGCCAAACATAGTTGTTATTAATTGTTTTACAACAACAGAATATTTAACAACGAAAAATCTTAGACATATAACTTTGTTTACACCAATGTTTTTCCCGGCCTTAGGTGGGAAGGAGCGTCTCCCACCCGCTACTCAGATCAAGCAAACACTACTTTCCGAGAATGAGAAATAAAAAAAAAATCGATCTACCGTCAAACAAACCGCCGTTTTAAAATCGAAATTCTAAAGAAACGCACGAGGTACTTTGCTTCAACATTTATTGTGCGAACCGGGAAAGAACTCTCTGAGTTACTTAACTACTGTCTTCTGGAAAATACAACCCGGGAGTTTTGAAATCCAAAGTAGAAAGCTCCATTCTGAGCTATGGTTTACTATAAGAGTGCTTCACCGCAGACCACAGTGTTGCTTAATATGAGATAAACAGTGCACAAATGTGAATAATTAGTGTGCAGGTACGGCAATCGCGAACGAAGTCGCGGGTACAGCTAGTTACAAATATACAAGAAGAAAAATTAATTCATATTCATTTATTTATTCAAAAGTTTAAGGTACAATTTTAAAAATAATAATAATAAGAATATCATTCCGCTAAAACTTGTTTTAGGAGACTTATGAATACAATTTCAAATTAATGGATTTTAAGTTAAAATGTCAAGAAAATAACATACAAATGATAGATACATAAATGTCAAGAAAAATCAAAATTTTATTTTTAGATGTCATTTTCTTATGTAAATTTTCATGATTTAATATTAATGTATTCATTTTAACATCTCAGCAAGCCACCGCGACATATAGCATAGTTTGTATAGTCATATGCGGGATTCGAACCCGCGCCAGCCACCCATATAGCCGAGGCATGCTCTGACCGCTAAGTCAACATGACATATTTTCTCTCGTTCTCCAACCATCGTATTGGGATGGAGCGACATCTATAGTTCAACTTACGTTGTACTACAAACAAGACTAATTTTTGCAATTAGCTTTAAACTTGTTAATGATGATGCAACCCTATAATTTCAATATTATATATATTCTTGCAACAACGCATGCTCTGCGGATTACTCTCGTAAATCCTAATTTTGTGGAGAAGATTATGTAAGAGGTCGTTCGACGCTACCTGCTCCGACTTAAAACTGGCCGGTCACTTGTCTATCTATACAAACGACGTAGGGTGATCACTCCCTTATTTGAGATTTTAGGTCCAGAATTAAGCATAATATCGATCGATCTCGTCATTATCGGAAATTTTAAAAGATACCTAATTAAGTTGAAAGTTATGAGCCTAGAAAACTTTATATGAAAATGTTTGGACTTTTCAAGTTAATTATCTTAATAAAAAAAAGTTACGATACAAGCCTAGATAATAAGGAAATCAATCGATATCATGCTTTGTTTTGGACCTAAATCCTCAAATAAGGGAGTGATCACTCTACGCTACGACGTTTGTATGGAGAACTGATCAACCATGAACAGTGCTCACCGGGCATAACTAATTAAAACCAAACAAACTCTTTGGTTTGATGGTCTATCTACGTGACGGTGGCGAAATTGTGGTGGTGCCCACAGAAGCCACAAGAGTTGAAGTCGATAATGTTGTGAGTAGGTAACAAATTTCTATTGAATTGAAAGCGTCATTCTGTAAACGCTAGTCAGAAATAGAGCCCAACTGGAAAATAACTATTGACCTCCATATGATACCCTTGCACTGAACATGATTATAGCCCGAAAATGAAGGCTAAATTTTCGATTTTAAGACAAGTACTTACTTATTAAATGATTATTTTGAGCCGATTTCAAGTGAACTACGTCGTTCCATCCATACTACCAGACCCGAACACGCTGCACTGACTGTATCTTGCGGCAAGATGACGGGTACATTATTACACTTCCACTTGGAATAATGTACCCGTCATCTTGCCGCAAGATACAGTCAGTGCAGCGTGTTCGGGTCTGGTAGTATGGAACGACAGTAGTACGTGGTAGTACAGTGACGAAGATTCCAATGAAGCACCTGCGCCGCCGGCGCCGTCGGTGACGTCAGCACGAGCAGAGCGCGCGGCTCGCTCCGCGGCCGCCGCCATCGCCATCGCCAGCGCCAGTGCATGCGCGGGCGCGATCGTGAGAGCAGGCACTCCGTGATAAAGCGACTCTGAAGGTAACTGCAAAACCGGTCGAGGTTATTCTCGACGTAATAAAACCGTAGGTGAAATCGGCTCAAAATAATAATTTAATATGTGTCAAACTTACGTGAGTTTTAATCAAGTAGGTACTTACTTAGGTAATACTTGATCAAATTTTTTGCAAAATGTAGGTAGGTATTTAGTTTGTAGCAGTAATAAGATTATATGTCAATCTTGATCACATTATATGAGGCCAAACAAGCCCGAAACACGTTTCCCTTAAATTTTCTCGATGGAATAAAATTGCAAAGTTGACTCTAAATTACGATTATAACGTATAGGTATCTTAATTATATACACACAATTATATACATATACGTATATCATATCATATCATACATATAATGTATGAAAATCTTTATATATAAAATTAACCTGTCACATTATTTGTCCGCGATGGACTCCTAGACTACTGAACCAATTTTAAATTTGATTTGCACACCGTATGCAATTTGATCCAAATTGAAAGATAGGATAGCTAACATCTCAATTTATGGTCGTAATTACCCGTGCGAAGCCGGGGCGGGCCGCTAGTACATTAATAAAATAGAAAAACCTTGTATTATATAGGTACCCTTCCATTTATTATTCAATTAATTTTATTTCATGTCAAATATAAATCTTCAGGTGAATTTGTTACATAAAATACTTAGGTAAGAACTTTAATTTCAGGTTTGTAACTCATAAGTACGCAGTGCAGTCAGATCCTCCGATACGTAAGAAAAACAAGCATTTACAAACATAGAAACAGTTTGGAAAGATGTGTACATACACTCCAGCTTACTCAATTGAAATTGCTTAATTCTGAATATGCCAATATTTAGAGCAGATTTAGTGCAATTATGAATACCAACTCAAAATTTAGGTGCCAAATAAACTTCGATGCTACATGCAGTGATTTGAAATATATAGATTAGTTATATCCGAACATCACTGCTCCAAAAGCTTACTAGAATTTACCTATATACATACCTACGCACATCTATATGCAGTTTGTAATGACAAGGAAAGAACGTTCAAATATTATGCGTCATATCTGTTGTTAGAAAGAGACAAATAAGCAATTCGTGTTACCACCGAACCGCCACGAGACGTTCCGATCACCATTATGCTGCGATCTCTTTCACTCTCTCACACCAAACGATACACATATCTCGCTCATCCATTTCATTGTGATTATTTCCTAAGATAAAACAAAATGACGATATTTTCAATTTCATCAATAAAATCAATAATTACGCGTGAAATGAAACAGTTTTCTTATCTCTCACAGTGCCTGTATAATTGGTGCAGAGTCTAAAGACACAAGAAAGGCATATTGTCCACAGATTATTCCTAAAAAACACGATTAGCGGCGATGTATTCACCGGACGCTCGGAAGTGCAAGACTAGTAGTGACTCAGGTGATTACCCTGAATTCGTCTAGTAAATATGGACGCCATACAACACATCTACAGGTAAAAAAATCTTAGGCTACATGTGATTATTAGTGTGTTAGCTGGCGTTATGGTCTCCAGCTAGCACATGCTGCACAGCTCAAACGGGAAAGGCTAGACTACTATTTAATAGCTTAAAATGTTGTGTAGAATTTGTGCCATCGGCGCCAAAATTTTCAAAACAATGGGCCTTATAGTTTTTGCGTAATAAGCAAAAACATTTCTTCCCGCTTAAATATTTAAATATTTCGTTAAAAACGTTACTGAACGCGGCGTTGCCGTCCCGTTCGCTGTAACTGCAATCTGTTTTGAACCTTATTTCTATAGGCAATATAGGTGTAATAGGAATGGACACACTTCCTTTGTCGTGAAGACCTCCGAGCGATGTAATAATGCATCCAAAGGCCACAACAGATCACGGCAGCACAGTTAACAATAAAACAACTTTGTATACGATTGATACAAGAGAAAAGTAGTTGGAACGGTTTTATATAATAAACCATTTATTTCAGGCAACTTAGCATTATAAATAACACAGGCCCATAAAATATATACCTTAACCTAACATATATAATAGTTTATATTAATCACTTTTTATCTGGTGACACAATGCGCGAGGCGTCAGGTATCCGACCGAGGAAACGCCGGAACTTGACACCCTTCGGCCAAAATTCAGCTTCCATGAATGTTGGAAGTTCGCGAGTCGGCACTCTCACCACAAATGATTTAAAGGTTACGTTGTGACGAGACTCCAATCGCTGAACCCTCAGATTCATGTTAGTCTTGAGCGCGATGTACTCCACTAGATCTTCAACTTGCGTGGTGTAGTGCAAGCGAGAAACGTAGAGCTGCGTTGACGGCAACTCTGGGCGCAACAGATGGTTATCGCCGGTAGGTGCAGTACCGCTCTTATTCCGAGAGGTGTTCTTTTTCTTCTTTTTCCTCTCTACTTTTGTGAATCCATCATTATCACATTGGCTGTGTAGCGTGCGCAAAGGCATAGCATTACAAACTGGGTCGCGGTGACCCAATTTTTCTCTCCTTCCCTCAGTTAGATCCAGGGTAGGTCTGGCAACGATAGCGGCGTAAGCGCGTTCCGGCGTCGACGCAGAGACACGTGACGTTATCGTGGGAGCGCGGGGCGCGGGGCGCGGTGCATCGGTCGGCGGTGTGGTGACGACAGCGGGCGGCGGCGAGTCGAATTTTGCTGACTCGAAACTCGACGACGCGTTCTTTCCTCCACCGCGATGTACGTTAATGTTAGTGGCCTCTGGTGACCTACTTACTGAAATAATGTTTCTCAATGACACTACTTCAGCACGCAGCTCACTGATAGTGTTTTCAGAGGCCTCCAACTTACTCATAACTTGGCTCATGCTGCTCTTCAGTGCCGTGATGTCCTTTAACATCCTCACGCAGTTGAGGCTCTCCCACGGAACCGAAGG
Source organism: Plagodis dolabraria (assembly GCA_963854805.1). Classification (NCBI taxonomy): domain Eukaryota; kingdom Metazoa; phylum Arthropoda; class Insecta; order Lepidoptera; family Geometridae; genus Plagodis; species Plagodis dolabraria. The sequence goes on along the minus strand of OY978452.1, from coordinate 713,056 downwards.
CAAGCGGCCCAACTCCTTTGCACAAAATGCAACGGGCACGTCGTCTGGGTCAGTCACTTTGAGTAGGTTGATGATGTCTTGGAGACTTCTTTCGCCTCCATCCCGACGCCGAGCTGGCATCTGGTCAGCCTTTCCAAGCACCTTGAAGAGAAGCGCCTTGCCACTGCAAATTTCCTCTTCCTTGAACGTGGCCTTGCAGATCTGCAAGATGCTGATCTCGTCCATGGTGTCTATGGCGTAGATTATAAACGCCAACAACTCGTTAGCTACGAGTTCCGGAGAGCCCATAGCGACAATAAATTAAGCGGCGGCTAATGCCGCGCGATTCTCAAATTACAATTTGTGACTTTACCGTCAGCGATACACGTCCGTTACCGAGCATGCATCGCGATGACTGTGATGTGTTATTGTAGGCTGAAGATAATTAGGTACATATTATAGTTATTATTGGAGCGCGACAGTATAGATCGAGTTAATTTTATTTTTTTGCACAATAAACATTATTATTATTAAACATTATTATTATTAAGCATTATTATTATTATTTAGAATTGGTACGTAGGTATATCTCCTTTTTGCTAGGTGGGTGAGTGATGTGCGGGCGAATATCGCGGGCGCAGCCTGGCATCCTCCCCGCACCCCCGCGCAGTTCAGGTTTAGACGCCACCACGCCGGTGGTGGGTAAACCGATTTTGACAATTCTTTTTTTATTTGAAAGCTGATGCTTGTTGTTTCGTTCCATTTAAATTTAATCTAATTCAGGCAAGCGTTTTTGAGTAAAAAAAGTATTAAAAAATTGTAACCGAAAAATTAAACCGATTCCTACACTCAAAAGTGTGAAATAACTTGTCGAAGTCGGCACCATGCGCACAATATTGTAATAATAGATACTTTCAAACTATCATGGTACGACTTCAACAAGTCATTTCACACTTTTGAGTGCTGAAGTCGGTTCCATTTTTTCGTAAATTTTTCTTCAACTTGCATGGTACGACTTTAATAAGTTATTTGACACTTTTGAATGTTGAAGTCAGTTCCATTTTTTGGTTTTAAAATTATTAATAAGAAATCTTTATGGACAAGACTCATGTCAAGTAATTTATTTATGGTTGTAGTCATGAGCCGTTGCAGCGCCACATCACCCTGGTGAACCAAACTCTGGTGAACCAGAGTTTAGCGGACCAGTACCAGGTAAGACCATTGACCTCTATTATCTCGATGGGTAAGACCTGGGAATCGTGGGAAAAGTGCTCATGACGTTGATATAGCCTGCATTACGCACACACGTTACAATGAAAACAACGCGTGTTGATCTATGAAGCATAGATAATTACCCTCAGCTAACGCTATGAACGGCTTCAACTTTACAGTAGTAGTACTTATTTTACCTGGCGCGATATCTTCGTAACCGCGATTCAGACATTGATGTCTTTTTGCACTCTAAAAGTTTTTGAATCTCTATACAGATATAAATCGATTGCGGTTGTTTGTCTCGCTAAAACTCGAGAACGGCTGAGCCGATTTAGCTGATTTTGGTTTTGAAATGTTTGTCGTAGCCCAGGGAAGGTTTAAACGATAAGAATATGTGGAAAAATAGCGAGGAACATAGTAAAAACAACAATTTAATTTAAAAAAATTATGTTTTAACGTGCGCGAGTCCGACTCGCGCCGTCAAATATTCTGACGGTGAGATTTTTTTATAAATCATTTTTTTATACTCTTCCCAATAAGCTTACTACACATCCGTGCTAAGATAATGAATTAGCCTTTTTAATTTCGGTAATAGAAAAATAGATATTCTACAGCACACTACATGTAATTTGTTAATAATATAAGGTAATCTGTTTGTAGTACCTAAAAAAAAAAATTTATGAGTTTTACCTGCCCTCAATTATGATCAAATGTTCCTACGTCCCGTGGGGTGCCAGGTTGGAATTCACCTCCCCATATCATCAACGAAAAATACTGGAAGGGGGCAGCAGCGCCTACTAAAGAACTGCCAACTTACACTGCCATCCCCAAGCCGCTTGCCAAGCGTGGGGATAATGGCAAATACCCCCTACATATGGGAGGCTGTATTCAACAGTGGCGAGCCGGCTGTTTTTTTTTATTTTTTTTTTAAGGAAGAAAATAGATGCTGGCTACCGCCTGTGCGGTCGTCCAGCTCCACCGGGTTTTGGGCGAGGGCCTGGCCCTACAATAGCCCGGGAGGGAGAAGTGCCGAAGGCACTTCTCCCGAGACGGGCGTAGAAGGCGAAAAGCGCTTTCTACCTCCGTCTCCTGCGGACGCCGAAAACGTGCCGCTACTATAGGAGGGGTTGACAGCGAGCTCAAGGGCACCACTGTGGTTCGGACCTCGGCTTGTCTCGCTGTCGAGAGACATGGGGGGGATCGGAGCAAAATGCCTCTGTGCAACTGCAGTGTTGCACAATTGGGCCCTACTGAATAATACTCTTTGACTATTTGGAGAGCAATTTATCGTGACCTTGTTTTTGCCTCGAGCTCGCCGGCGGGCTCGGTGTTTGATTGTGTGACCTCTAATTACCTCACACCTGGGGATTTTACCTCGACGACTTGCGGATAACGCTAAAGCTGCCAATGTAATGGCTGCGATGGGGTCATCCGGGTCGTCTAATACCTGCCGTGGTCGGCGACGGGGGGGTTTGAAAAATGGGATAGAAGAGGCAGTCGAGTAGTTCGATGCCTGGACAACCAATGGGTTCGGGTGGTGGGGCGCTCGATCAAAGTATCGGCGGGCGCAGTCCTTATTGAACTGCGCTAAAGAGGGAAGGTTTAAGTCGCAATGCAACTCGGTGTTCCGGATATACCACGGGGCGCCGGTTGCATTACGAAGAAAACGGTTTTGGATGACTTGAAGTTTATGAAGGTGGGCCTCACTAGCATGACTAAACACTACTGATGCGTAAGTCATGATGGGGCGGATGCAGGCAGTGTAAAGTGTCTTCTTATTACTAAGAGACATTTTACTCTCTTTGCGAAGTAGGGGACCAAGGCGACCCATTATGAAGGCCGCTCTGTTACGGACGGTTGTTATGTGATCGTTAAAGGTGAGATGACGATCAAGGGTGACTCCGAGGTATTTTGTTCTAGGAACCCAGGGAATGGGTTCGTCGAACAAAATAAGCGGTTTCGGGTAAGGGGAGCGTGTCTTCTCAGTAAAGCACATAGCTGTGCTTTTAGCTGGGTTGACCGCGATGCGCCATTTTCGGAACCAGTCACCGATCTCGGTGATGGCCCGTTGCATGACAAAATAGGACTGTCTGTTGATATGCCACCCAGTGGTGTAAATGGCGGTATCATCCGCATATTGGGCTAGGAATACTTTGGGCTGAGAGCGTGGGATGTCACTGGTATACAGTGCAAAGAGAATAGGTGATAGCACGGAGCCCTGAGGGACTCCGGCTCTGACTGGGTGGGGGGAGGAGAGGGTGCCTTCCACGCGATAGCGAAAGCTTCTGGCTTTAAGGAAGTCTTGTAGGATGAGCACAAGACGTTCTGGCACGCCAAATTGGTATAGCTTGTAGATCAAGCCGTTGTGCCAGACTTTGTCAAAAGCTTTCGCTACGTCGAGGAAGACTGCTAGCGTAGTCTGGGGTTTGGGGTACTTATTGAAGCCCTCAATGATGTGCTCCGTGAGGCGGTGCACCTGTTGGACGCATGAGTGTCCGGGTCTGAAGCCAAACTGCTCATCTGGGATAAGGTGGTGTTCCTTAGCATGGGACTGGAGACGGTTTGCAAGTAACCGCTCGTAAAGTTTGCCTAAGGCACTGAGGAGGCTGATGGGGCGGTAACTGGTGGGGTCAGATGAGCTTTTGCCTGGTTTGTGAATGCCAATGACATTTGCACATTTCCAGGTGTCTGGGAATAAGCAGTGGCTCATAGCAGCATTGAAGATGCTGACTAAGAGATGGATGAGAGGAGGAGAGAGGGTTTTAAGAACCCTGTTGGAGATGCCATCGGCACCGGGGGATTTGCGCGGTCGGAGGGCCTTGATCAGTCTCTCCACCTCAGCGTAAGTCGCTAAGGTGATTGGTGGGAGTTCAGAGGTGACCACAGAGCTTTTACGTTCGACTTCAGCATCCACCGAATCGAGGTGAGCTTGGTCAACGTGATCTACGTTAGGGGAACACTGAGCCTCTAGGCTATCAGCTAGGCACTCAGCTTTGTCTTCGTCAAAGAACGCTGGGACTAGTGGGACTGGTCTGTATAAGGGAGGCATGTCATTATGGTTACTTCCTTTCAAGCCTCGCGCCAAGTCCCAGTAAGCATGGTGGCTTGGCACGAGGTTTGAAAGTTTATCGCCCCATTGTTAATCACGCAACTCAGACATGCGACTTTGAACCATGCGTTCAAAGTGGCGTTTCTTAGTTTTGTTCTCTTTACTGGGGTAAGAGTCGTAATGTCGGGTCACTGCTTTACTCTCCGTCACCAATCGTCTCACATCCGCTGGAATGACAAGGCGCCGGTCGTCCGGCACTATGACCTCCTTTGCGGATGCACCTACTACGGTTTTTTTTTTTTTTTTTTTAATAAAACAACATTACTCCACAGACTCCAGGGTCCGTGCCCTTTTTAGATTACAGTTATTTTTATTTGATTACATTTTCTTTGATAAAACATACTCCATTCATCACATTTGAATTTACAACTATGGTGTTATTTGTTGTATCTTATAAACTAAAGCGAGTCCATATTTTTTTTTTTTTTTTTTATTATTATACATTATTATTATATACTGTTTTTTTTTTCTTACTTATCTTATCCTATAACATTTGTTTTATAATTACTATGGTGTTTTATAAAGTATATTATATTAGCATGCTTACTACTTATTACGCTTATCCTATACATTTATAATAACATTTACATTGACATTTTTGTGTTTCTCTATATTAAGTGCCCGCCACTGACCCCGGGGTCCGTTTTAACATCTGCTCCACGACTTTTTCGTTACGGTCTTTGAGTGCCATCTTCAGATTGTGATTGATGATCTCCTGTTCCGTCGCTTTTTCTGCCCGCCGCACAAACCCACCGATGGTATCAGAGCTGTCGTCTGTGTAGTAAGTGCAGCTCTCTTTGTGACGCGACACTGCCACAACCGCATGCGGAACGCTGTCCCTGAGCCTGGTCACCTTTTCCCTCATCTGGATGATAATGACGATCCCGTATGTCAGTCCCTGAGCCTCGTGCACGGTCAGAATGCAAGACCCTTGGCCACTCCCATACCCTCTGCCTACCAGGGTGGATTTCTCCTCCTGGGTCAGCGTCAGGTATAAGGTGTTTGGGAGGTCTTTTGGTATTACTGCATCTGTATACCGTTGGAGTCTCAGGGAGTGCACACGAGATCTTGACGAGTAGAAGCCCGGGTACACCTCTCTCAGGACATATGCCACGTCCATAGGATTTCGGTGCGTACAGAACAACTCTTGGCCGATGGACGCCAGTACATTTGGATTGCTGTACCTTATATTGAAAAGGTTTTCTCTCTCAATATAAGGCAACTGGTTTACATCCCCGATGATGACGAGATCCTCAGCCCCCAGCAACCGCGCAGCCATTATGATGGCCCCGAAGTGGTTCATGTGAGCTTCGTCCACGAGTAGACGTCTTTCTCTACGCTCCATGAACCCATTGGCCAATACGGAGGCCAAGGTGCGCACTTTGGATTTTACTCCGTCGCCTATGCGGTGCGCTACCTTGTCTCTCAGATCTTTGGCTGCTTCGGTTGTGGTGGTGACTATGATATCTCTGTCAGCATCGAAGTTTGCAACTATCCAAGTTGTTTTGCCGCAACCGGGAACTCCGTTTATCCATGTTATTCGTGGCATTGTCCAGTAGTCCCACGCTGCCGTTGGGTTGGAGTCATCCGAGATGGTTTTGGCCATCTCGATGATCTTCTCCTGCAGCATGATTTTCGTGCACCGGGCTGTGACCACAAGGGGATTTTCTGGTGGTGTGAAAAATGTGAGTTTGCCAGTTCGTTCTGTCTCATGTTCATTCAAAGTAACGAAGCCCTCTGTGGAGCTGAATGCAGCCATATAGCGACCCGTCATAGTTCCCTTGATGACTCGGGATCTACTGTTATCGTATATGGCTGCTTCCGCTTCCGTGAGTCTCACATTCAACAACCCCTCGTTCTCCCAGAGATAGGCTTGCATGATGTTCTTGCAAGTGGTAAGGTTGACATCTCTCGTTGCCTTCTCTATCGCTAGGAATTCGATGAATGCGTTGAATGCGAGGTCTGTTGGCTTTGTTACTTGAATGAAGTTTGGCGGGTTAACTTGCCCCTTGTCGGCTCTGGTCCGTTTAGTCTGCGGGAGGTCGGGATGTTTCGGGGGTGGCTTTAGGAATTCCTGAACGGCAGCTGATTGTCGTTCTGCCGTTCTGGATATCCTATCCCTTATGCCATGCAGTGCTGAGCTGACAACGTCTACGAAGTGTTTTTTGTGTCCGACTCGGCTTTTGCTTTTTTCTGGACTGGATTCGGATTTTTTGGCGTCGATCTTTTCTTGAAGGCGCTGAGCTCCTGTCTGCGTGCTTGAATATGGTTGGAGGCTTGTGATGTTTTTGGTTGCGGATACGGTGGGTGCTTTGAGGTAGCTTAGATCTTCTCCTCTGTCCTCGTACGCCACTATGTTGTGGCGCGCTGAAGCTTTAATACACCCAATGTGGTCCGCAACTTCACCTCTCGAGTACTCTATCACCATCGCATCTACGCTGATAATGCGAGGTGTTGCGCCTTCTTCCGCCTCTCCGAGCTTTGTGAGCACTACGTTTGCGAGAGAAAAGGGCGTCTGACTGCCCCAGTCGACTAGTATGACCGTTTTGTTGCGCGATCGCACCAGTCGACACCGGCAGCCGGCTATCCTCGTCTCTGAAAGCTCGTTGTACTTTTTCCGCTTTATGGTGGTCTTTGTAGTGCTTCCATTAATTAGAGATGCCAGTCCGGGTGATATTGCAACGCGGTTTTTTGCTTGCGCGTTGCAATAGCTTATGCCGAGTCGTTCCAGTCCAGGAAATACTTCCTGCTCTCAGAATTGGCCAAAATAGTGCGCAGATTTTCTCTGGTAAGCCTGGTGTTGATCTGTATTTCCAGGTCTTGTCTGAGAGCAAGAAAGCGCGGACATTCTAGGACTATGTGCCAAACAGATTCGTTGATGTTGGGATCGCAATCGCAGCCTGGGCTTTCCAATAATCTGAACCGATGGAGATATTCGGCAATACCTCCATGTCCCGTCAAGAGTTGCACTTGTAACGGTGTCAGCTTTATGGCTCGTACCATTCGATATGCTTTATCGACATCCGGTAGGAACCATTTAGTGACACCGCCTGTGCTGGAAGATATGTATCTGTCCTGCCATTTTTGGACTGTCTCTTCCCTGATCTTTCTCTTGACGTAGGACAACGGAACTTCTGCGTAGTCTGGATCTGGTTTTGCTTGTAAGGCCGCGGACTTTGCCAGCTCATCGGCTCGCTCGTTCCCAGCGGTCCCTACATGCGCTCTTAACCAGAAAAGCCGCACCTGTCTTCCTTCCGCACTTAGCTCTCGTATGCACTCTTTAATTTGTTGCGTGAGGGGGTGTGTCAGCCTGGGATTTTCCAGCAGGTCGAGCGAGGATCTTGAGTCGCTCAAGATGTTGACCACTTTTTTCCCGCTGGATTTGGCTGACTGAACCGCCCTGAAGAGTGCATAGAGCTCCGATTGAAATACTGTGCAGGAGGAGTCTAGACTGAAGGTGGAGAAACACAATTCCTTTCCTTCCTCCCACCATGTGAGGGCTGCGCCAACTTTTCCCTCAATTTTACTGCCGTCCGTGTAGATGTGTGGACCGGCAATTTGGTGGGAGTCTAGGGTTTCCGAATTCGTGTCCTCCAGGAGCGTGTAATGAGTTACCTCAAATGTGGAGGGGTGTGGTTGATGTTGGTAGCACACCCTCCGCTCCAAATTCCTTCCAGGTGGTATGTAGTCTAGAGACAGGCCTTTTTTTGCCATGTATAGACTTGCGGCTTCCTGGATTCTCAGATCCAAAGGCAGAGTTCCTGATAGTGCTAGTGCAGAAGTGAGCGAGACCGTGCGGTACGCCTTACAGATCTTTTGTGCAAAGCCCCTTTGAAGTGCATTCAGACGATCTCTGATCATCTGAAGCTCCGTCGCCTGGTACCATGCACAAGAGGCGTACATCACGATCGGCTCAACCACTGCTACGTAGATGGTTCTGATTATCTCGGTGTTTAAGCCCCATGTGACCTTTGCTGCACATGCCAGTTGCTTGTAGATTCCGGTTACCTTCCTGCAAGTTGCGTTGATGTGTGGAAGGAAGTTCAATTTTCGGTCGATTATGAGGCCTAGTAGTTTGATCTCGTCTACTAGGTTCAGCTTGCAACCCGACATGTAGATGTTTGGGGGATCATATTTAAGTTTCTTCGTTAGCAGCATCACGTTGGTTTTGTGTGCTGCGAAGTTTAACTTATTATTTCCTCCCCATTCAACCACTTTGTCGAGCACTGCATTTGCCGAATCCTCCATGGCGCTGACCGAGTGTCCGGAAAATACAATAACCGCGTCGTCCGCGAACGCTTGGCAATAAACTCCCTCGCCAGACAATTTCTGCAACAGCGGATCCAGAATGATGTTCCAGAAGGTCGGTCCACCAATGGAACCTTGGACACATCCCTTCGTGGTACATCTCTCGCTTGTTGTTCTGGCATAGTTGACCACGATCTTTCGGTCACTGAGGTATGAGTTAACTATTGCGTAAAGGTTCTTTGGACACTTTCGGGTTATCAACTGGTGTTTTAGAGCCGGCCACCACGCGTTATCGAATGCTCCCTCTATGTCCAGTGAGACAATGATGACGATCTTCTTCATGCTCATCTCAGAGCGTATGTGTCTCATTAGGTCATACAGGGCATCCTCGGTTCCGCGCTGTGGCATGAAGCCGTATTGTTTGGAACTGAGAGTTGGTAAGATGTGCCATTGGAGTCTGCATATGACGAGTTTTTCTACGATCTTACCCATAACTGACAACAAGCCGATCGGCCGGTAGGACTTTGGATGGGTGTAGTCTTCTTTTCCCGGTTTCCTGAGGATCACTACGTGTGCTATTTTCCATCGTTTAGGGAAGTGCGCCAGCGACAAGCATTTATTAGCTATCGCTATAAACACCTCCCTTTCACTCTGGATGGCTTTCGTGCAGATGTCAGAGGTCAACCCATCCGGTCCTGGGGCCTTCTTTGGATTTAGTGCTCGGAGCACCATTTCCACTTCAGGCCATTTGAACGGTGGGTCATTCTCTGATAAGCCTTCGATCTCCTCAAGTGGCTTGTCTTGTGTCAGTCTTCGTATATGCATGTGGTACGGGTTATCTGTAGATGCAGAGTCATCAGGATAGAAAGTTTCCGCAAGAAGGTCAGCCGACTGGGCGGGGGTCAATGTCTGGCCATCTGCTCCCCTCAACAGCATGTCTTCCTGCTTCCTGGACGTTCTTCTGATTACTCTGTATATTCCATCCCACATACTCTCCTTCTCTTGGGTAGTGCAGAACTCCTTCCAACTCTTAGTTTCAGCTTCACTTGCTCTTTCGGCGTAGGCTGCTCGCGCGTCTTGATATTCCTGGAGAACCGCATTTAGCCTTGATGGAGCAGCATTCCGGATTCGCCTTTTCTTACGGATGACATCTTGTTGTAAGTTTTGGAGATCCTTATTCCACCACTTAGGTAGTGGGTTACCTTCCCATGTGCCTACTTTCGGAATTAACACATCGCAGGTCTTGTGGATGGTTTCCATGTAGGCTTCGATGATGGCTTCCAGATTCTCTTTGGTTGTTACATTCGCTACTTTGAGTGGTGTTATATTTTGTTCTGCTAGGAGTGTCCTGAAAAGCGAATCGAAGTCATTCCACTTTGCCTTTTTGGTGTTATACCTTCGCGTAGTGATCGGCTTGAGCGCTTGAAGGCGCCCTTCCAGACGTACGTCGAAGGTGATGGCGTTGTGGTCTGACGTGGTTATGCCTCGATTCACCTTCCAGTTTTCGACCCTTCCTAGCAGCGACAAACTACAGGCGGTAACGTCTACACAGCTCGTGTAGAGTTTCCCTGCCCTGTCTTCTTCAAAAGTAGGAATGTCTCCTGTATTGAGAATCTGCAGTTCCATCTCGTTAAGGAAGGTGTTGTAGGATTCTCCTCTGGCGTTTTCCGTTTTACTGCCCCACCAATGACTCCATGCGTTTGCGTCTCCACCGACCAGGATGTTATCGGTCGGTAATTTCCCGCATGCTACTGTTATGCGATCCAAGTATGGCTCGATGTCGTCTTTGCCCTCAAGGTAGATGGATACCACCCCCAACTTCAGGCGGCCTGCCAATATAAGAACAGCTGCCTCCGTCTCCGTCACCAATTGGGGATCGTGTACAACCTCCACATTGTTGCCGAAGACGATGATGGCTGCCTTTACTGGTTTTTGACGGTTAAGTTTGACTCGGGTCATCGTTCCGACGCTAGTTGCAGACCAGTGCCTTGGAATACGCAGTCCTGACGAAGTTTTGTTTTGTGTGCAGAAGCTGAGCAGCCGCCGAACGCCGTGCAACGTGAGCTACGAGCTCGCCGTGCCGGCGCGCAGAGGCGCTCCAAGACGTCAGGCATTACCACCTACCCAAGTCCCTTGTTTCGACACAACAACATCATATCGGGCTGGTGGTCTTGTTTTGACCGCACTTTTCGGTGCGCAGTTCACAACTTTACTACTCGACACAACATTGTAACAGTGCGCGTAACAACACACTTTGTGCTGTTAAGCGACGTCGTTCAGGCGTGGGGTAGCGTCAGCCAAACCCGTCTGAACGATCAAATCCGCCATTTGCTGCGGTCGCAGTGTGACACCCTACGGTGACAACGGCCACTGTTGTTGTTTTGGTTTAACCTTGCACCGTGGCCTTTCCCGCTTCACGGGTCAGCCGAAGCAAGCTGGGCTCCGGGACAACTGGCCTTGGGGTCGCCCCTAGTCAACCCCGGAGCAGCATTAGGAGCACCCCTCTCCGCCGAGAAAAAAGCTCGGAGAGGGTACACAACTAGGGCACACCATAGGTACTCACTCCCTCTCACACAAGTGAGCTCACGAGTTGCGAGAGGGAGACAGAACCCGTTAGGCCATCCTGAGTATTCCCCTCAGGATGCAACGTCCCTCTAACGGTGAGGTGGAGGTCCTTCAGACCTTCGCCCTCCGCCACCCCGATCTGTATGTTGCTCATATGCAACTCCTCGAAGAGGAAGCGAGTGCCCGCCTCACGGACACTCTCATTGCTCCCTCCGGGACTTCAATCCCGGAGGCCAACGTCCCTCCTCTGACCCGGTCCTTCTCAGAGGACAGTCCGGCTTCGCCCGCTCCGGGCCCAGACAACAGACGCACGGTGGCAGCCCCGCCCCGTGAGAGGTCTCGCTCGCGCTCACCGATCGGGAGGCCAGCGAGCACCCGTCCCTCCTTCACCGTTGTCGAGCCCACTTCGGACTCCGAAGCGGAGATGGAGGTAGATCCGAGTCGCGCCTTACGCACCGACTCGGACTCAGACAACGACGGCTATACCGTCGTAGATAGGAAACGCAAGCGTGCTCCTAAAGCCGCTAGTTGCGCAACCTCCGCCCCTCCCGCCAAGGCACCCGCTAAGGCCCCCGCCTCCGGCAAGAAGCCGACCCCCGCCCCGCGCCCCGCGTCTCCTCCCTCCGCTCCGGCCACCACTGCCGCGTCCCCTCAGGACGCGAGCGCGCGCCGCGAAAAACCACCTCCGCCCCTGTTCATTCAGGACAAAACCAAATAGGACATGCTGTCCCGTTTAGTTTCGGATCGTGGGATCCACTATACTAATGCCCGCTCCACGCAGCAGGGCATTAAAGTTCAAGTGTCCACCATTAGCGACCACAGAGCGCTAACGAAACTCCTCCGCAATGAGAGCATAAGCTTCCACACTTATGCGCTCGAAGAGGAGAAAGTCCTCCGAGTGGTCATCCGCGGTGTGCCCAAGGAGGTACATACCGATTCGGTATGTGCCGACCTGAAGGCACAAGACTTCCCCGTACATGCAGTTCACCGCATGTACAGCGGGAAGGACCGCAGTCCCTACGATCTAGTACTCGTAGTACTAGATCGTACTCCTGAAGGCAAGGCCATTTTTAACTTAAAAAAGGTCTGTGGCCTCTCAGGACTCGATGTCCAAGCCCCATACAAGAATGGGAGTCCCTCGCAGTGCCATAACTGCCAACTATACGGGCACGCCTCCCGTTTCTGCTTCGCTCGCGCTAGGTGCGTTAAGTGCCTAGGCGATCACGCGACAGCAGCGTGCACTCGCACCCGGGACTCGCCGGACCCACCCAGTTGCGTTCTATGCGGTGCTCAAGGGCATACCGCGAATTACCGTGGTTGCCCTAAAGCACCACGAGTGAACCACAGGGTGGCAAGGCATAGGCCGACCCGTCCCTCTTATGACCGCTACCAACGGGTAAGCCCTAAACTCACGGTAGTACCTGCCTCACAGGTAATACCCGCGCCGCTCCCAGCCCGTAACGCATGGTCTAAACCACCCAGTATGGTTAAGACCGTCGCTACCGCCCGCGCCCCGGCCCGCGCGCCCGCACCCGCGCCCGCACCCGCACCCGCCCGCGCCGCGGCCCCTGCCCGCGCACCGGCCCCGGCTCGCCCCGCGCTCCCGGCACCCGCTGCCAACACCGTTCGCGCCCCTCCCCGCGCCGCTTCCCGGCCACAAGCTCCCCCTATGCCGTTGATGGCTGCCCCTCTTCAAGAGGCAATCAACCTAGTCAGCGATCTGGCTATGTCGGTTGACATCAATGAGGTACAAGAGCTATTCCACAAGATGCAATACGCTCAATCCCCAGCGGACGTGATCCAATACACATTGGAACACGCAAACTTACTAAGCGCCCTTAAGCGCTTCGTCCCCCAGGCCCCTCCCCAGTACAACCACTATGGGTAGTACAACCGAACGCACGAAACCGTACTCAGTTTCGTTAGCGTCATTTAACGCTGACGGCCTCTTCAAACAACGTGACCTCGTCCACGACTTTTGTTGTACCCACCTTATCGATATCTTATGCGTGCAGGAAACCTTTCTAAAACCGGGGAAGGCGAACCCTAGGTTTGCCAATTACAGAACGGTACGTAATGATAGAGTGAACTCCCGTGGGGGAGGCACTCTTATCTTTTACAAAAGGTCCCTGCACTGCATTCCCCTACCTACCCCGACTCTTGTTAATATGGAAGCATCTTGTTGCCTCCTAGCTATGACTGGTCATCAACCTATAGTCATAGCGTCCTGTTACCAAGCTTGCTCCAAGCCGATCGTCCGAGCTGACTTAGAAGCCTTGTTCTCATTAGGAAGCGCCGTCCTTCTGATTGGCGACTTCAACAGTAAGCACATCCTATGGAATTGTAACGTCAACAATCCCAAAGGTATTGCACTTGAAAACCTAATCGCAGAACTTAACTTTGACATAATTGCGCCCACTGAGCCCACTCACTACCCTTATATGGAAGACCATCGATCTGACTTGCTTGACATGGCACTACTCAGAGGCGTAACACTCCGGGTACGCTCCATAGAAGTGGTTCACGAGCTTCACTCTGACCACCGACCCATTATACTGCGACTAGGTCCCGACCCAACGACTGACCTCCCCCGCCCCACTAAGACGATAGTGAACTGGAAGCAAGTAGGCGATGCCCTAAAGGCTATCAGTTCACCGGACCTTGACAAGATCCCTGACGACATCCTGACAAAAGATGACGTAACCCTTGCGATCGATTCGTTCACCAATCACCTACTACGGTTGAGAGGTGACTGTTTGTGTGTTGTGCTTACTGTTGAAGTCGCCAATCAGAAGGACGGCGCTTCCTAATGAGAACAAGGCTTCTAAGTCAGCTCGGACGATCGGCTTGGAGCAAGCTTGGTAACAGGACGCTATGACTATAGGTTGATGACCAGTCATAGCTAGGAGGCAACAAGATGCTTCCATATTAACAAGAGTCGGGGTAGGTAGGGGAATGCAGTGCAGGGACCTTTTGTAAAAGATAAGAGTGCCTCCCCCACGGGAGTTCACTCTATCATTACGTACCGTTCTGTAATTGGCAAACCTAGGGTTCGCCTTCCCCGGTTTTAGAAAGGTTTCCTGCACGCATAAGATATCGATAAGGTGGGTACAACAAAAGTCGTGGACGAGGTCACGTTGTTTGAAGAGGCCGTCAGCGTTAAATGACGCTAACGAAACTGAGTACGGTTTCGTGCGTTCGGTTGTACTACCCATAGTGGTTGTACTGGGGAGGGGCCTGGGGGACGAAGCGCTTAAGGGCGCTTAGTAAGTTTGCGTGTTCCAATGTGTATTGGATCACGTCCGCTGGGGATTGAGCGTATTGCATCTTGTGGAATAGCTCTTGTACCTCATTGATGTCAACCGACATAGCCAGATCGCTGACTAGGTTGATTGCCTCTTGAAGAGGGGCAGCCATCAACGGCATAGGGGGAGCTTGTGGCCGGGAAGCGGCGCGGGGAGGGGCGCGAACGGTGTTGGCAGCGGGTGCCGGGAGCGCGGGGCGAGCCGGGGCCGGTGCGCGGGCAGGGGCCGCGGCGCGGGCGGGTGCGGGTGCGGGCGCGGGTGCGGGCGCGCGGGCCGGGGCGCGGGCGGTAGCGACGGTCTTAACCATACTGGGTGGTTTAGACCATGCGTTACGGGCTGGGAGCGGCGCGGGTATTACCTGTGAGGCAGGTACTACCGTGAGTTTAGGGCTTACCCGTTGGTAGCGGTCATAAGAGGGACGGGTCGGCCTATGCCTTGCCACCCTGTGGTTCACTCGTGGTGCTTTAGGGCAACCACGGTAATTCGCGGTATGCCCTTGAGCACCGCATAGAACGCAACTGGGTGGGTCCGGCGAGTCCCGGGTGCGAGTGCACGCTGCTGTCGCGTGATCGCCTAGGCACTTAACGCACCTAGCGCGAGCGAAGCAGAAACGGGAGGCGTGCCCGTATAGTTGGCAGTTATGGCACTGCGAGGGACTCCCATTCTTGTATGGGGCTTGGACATCGAGTCCTGAGAGGCCACAGACCTTTTTTAAGTTAAAAATGGCCTTGCCTTCAGGAGTACGATCTAGTACTACGAGTACTAGATCGTAGGGACTGCGGTCCTTCCCGCTGTACATGCGGTGAACTGCATGTACGGGGAAGTCTTGTGCCTTCAGGTCGGCACATACCGAATCGGTATGTACCTCCTTGGGCACACCGCGGATGACCACTCGGAGGACTTTCTCCTCTTCGAGCGCATAAGTGTGGAAGCTTATGCTCTCATTGCGGAGGAGTTTCGTTAGCGCTCTGTGGTCGCTAATGGTGGACACTTGAACTTTAATGCCCTGCTGCGTGGAGCGGGCATTAGTATAGTGGATCCCACGATCCGAAACTAAACGGGACAGCATGTCCCATTTGGTTTTGTCCTGAATGAACAGGGGCGGAGGTGGTTTTTCGCGGCGCGCGCTCGCGTCCTGAGGGGACGCGGCAGTGGTGGCCGGAGCGGAGGGAGGAGACGCGGGGCGCGGGGCGGGGGTCGGCTTCTTGCCGGAGGCGGGGGCCTTAGCGGGTGCCTTGGCGGGAGGGGCGGAGGTTGCGCAACTAGCGGCTTTAGGAGCACGCTTGCGTTTCCTATCTACGACGGTATAGCCGTCGTTGTCTGAGTCCGAGTCGGTGCGTAAGGCGCGACTCGGATCTACCTCCATCTCCGCTTCGGAGTCCGAAGTGGGCTCGACAACGGTGAAGGAGGGACGGGTGCTCGCTGGCCTCCCGATCGGTGAGCGCGAGCGAGACCTCTCACGGGGCGGGGCTGCCACCGTGCGTCTGTTGTCTGGGCCCGGAGCGGGCGAAGCCGGACTGTCCTCTGAGAAGGACCGGGTCAGAGGAGGGACGTTGGCCTCCGGGATTGAAGTCCCGGAGGGAGCAATGAGAGTGTCCGTGAGGCGGGCACTCGCTTCCTCTTCGAGGAGTTGCATATGAGCAACATACAGATCGGGGTGGCGGAGGGCGAAGGTCTGAAGGACCTCCACCTCACCGTTAGAGGGACGTTGCATCCTGAGGGGAATACTCAGGATGGACTAACGGGTTCTGTCTCCCTCTCGCAACTCGTGAGCTCACTTGTGTGAGAGGGAGTGAGTACCTATGGTGTGCCCTAGTTGTGTACCCTCTCCGAGCTTTTTTCTCGGCGGAGAGGGGTGCTCCTAATGCTGCTCCGGGGTTGACTAGGGGCGACCCCAAGGCCAGTTGTCCCGGAGCCCAGCTTGCTTCGGCTGACCCGTGAAGCGGGAAAGGCCACGGTGCAAGGTTAAACCAAAACAACAACAGTGGCCGTTGTCACCGTAGGGTGTCACACTGCGACCGCAGCAAATGGCGGATTTGATCGTTCAGACGGGTTTGGCTGACGCTACCCCACGCCTGAACGACGTCGCTTAACAGCACAAAGTGTGTTGTTACGCGCACTGTTACAATGTTGTGTCGAGTAGTAAAGTTGTGAACTGCGCACCGAAAAGTGCGGTCAAAACAAGACCACCAGCCCGATATGATGTTGTTGTGTCGAAACAAGGGACTTGGGTAGGTGGTAATGCCTGACGTCTTGGAGCGCCTCTGCGCGCCGGCACGGCGAGCTCGTAGCTCACGTTGCACGGCGTTCGGCGGCTGCTCAGCTTCTGCACACAAAACAAAACTTCGTCAGGACTGCGTATTCCAAGGCACTGGTCTGCAACTAGCGTCGGAACGATGACCCGAGTGAGACGGCAATAGTGCGGGGACTATTGCGGTCTCACTGGGAGATACTGGCGGAGCTGTAGACAGGTGTGCACGGCGTGGCGGCACAGGTCGGAATGTGTGTGTGAGTGAGTGAAAAAAAAGGCGAGCCGGCTGATACAGTATACAGTATTTATACAATTGTTCTGCCTTAGTCGAAGAGATTTATTTAATTGTAGTAGCTCTGGCTACGCTCATCTCACTCGCACATAGTTTAGCACCGTAAAAAAAAAAGAGACACAATCACTCCTTCCGGCGTTCCTCCATTATCCGATAACCTCATTGGTTCGCGCGCGCGCACGTTCACCGCACGTCGTGTTATATGATAAACGTGTTAAGTTACTGTTGTCATAAATTCGTGTAAATATGCCTAAGCGGAAAAGCAGCAAGGAATATAAATGGCGAAGAAAACTTAAAAAATACGAAGAAAAGTTGAGGAGAAATCTGCCGTCGTCGTTATCATTTGAAGGTACCCACATTATTTCAGACCTAATACGCGATATTAGGCTACACTTATTTGCTTCGAGCCTCAGGGCATTTACAGCGAGAGCGCCGACGTCAGTCCCGAGTCCAAGACCTCAGTGAGGATCGCACAATCGGTCCGCGCTGACACGCCCGCGCCCGCGCCGCGCCGCCGCTATTTGAGCCGGTAACCTCGCCGATGACTCAATGCTGAGGATATACAAACAAACCTGCCGCCGGATGAATCATCTGTGGAGTTCACCGAATCCCTTTCGGCTGATCCTGAGCTTTTAGAAGCACTAAACTTGGGCTATTTGAAGCGGAAAACGACGAGTGGGGGCCAAATATAATTGAAAATTTAGCCAAAATGTGGGAACCTGCTTAAAAAAGAAGAGAAAGAAATAATACTTAAACAATACATTTTTCCAAAAAAAAATCCGTTGATGAAACCGCCCACGCTGTGACCCTTTACTGCATTTTGGTCCAAATATGATCCATACCATATTTTTTCATTTATTATCTATTCAAACCCCGAAATTTCAACCGTTCTAAACTAATCGGCAAAAAACCGTGACGACAAGTTGGAGAAGAAACAGGCCCAACTGGGTTGTGCCTTCACAATCCTGGCGAGAACAATGTCAGATATTCTGACGAAGACAATAAGTACGCCCGAAGTACTTAAAAATTTATCTGACATGGCAAAATACAATAAAATAATCAAAACTTTAATTCAAAAATGTAGGTACCTAAGTTTATTTGAAGAAAACTGATGAATCAAATTTTTTACTGACTTCAAATAAAGGAGGAGGTCCTATTTTTTTTTGTTCACCTACCTATATGTTTTTTTTTGTATGATCACCGATTTCTCCACCTTTAATTTTTTTTTTTGTGTAGAAGTGTTCGTTGACATAATGTGTGATTGGATTAGTTATTGGCGAATACAAAAGTTTAATTATTTATAAGTTAGATACGAGAAGGTAGGTAGGTACATGTCTTAATTTCGTGTGGTTTACTAACTGAAAACTTGAAATATCAACAAAAAAAGAAGTTTTAATTTAATTTTTAGTTTTTGTTATCGATACCCATCACGCCTGTCGAGTTTCGCCAGTTAATTAGCAGTAACCTTGTAGGTATGGTAGTTATTTAACATGAACGAGTAAAAAACACATATTTAAGTGTAGGTAGGTCTTACTACCTTTATTAATAAAGTGATGGACACCATCGAGATAATATATTGAGGTCAATGATGGACACTTGCCCTTCTACCAATGAAGGTAGGTACCTAAGTAGGTATCTACCAGATTACTTATGCCCCGAGAAATCCAGTCCTAAAGCGAAATATCGCTACTAGGATTGTGGTAGGTATTAAACAAAACTAAATAACAAATCAGAGATATAGGTAGGTACATAGATAATATGCTCTGTGATCTGTGACGATTTGTTTTTTCCATATGGATATCAAAACATCGATGTTTATGCACATTTGTGTAAATACCGGCTAATGTGGATGAGCCTATTGCCTATCATCTACTGGGCACAGTGCAGACTTTGGAATGTAACTGAATAGGTATATGTATTTCTTGGTAAACCAATGCAAATCACTTACCGTTATTCCAAACACGCTTTTGCACACTACCAACAACAGGAACCAACGAGGGAGTCAGTAGCTATTTATTCCTACTTGACTATTTTATTGAATAACCTAGGTAGGAAGATACGCTGTATTCTACTATCACACATACGAGTAGATAACAAATTCAAGATTATTTTTATAACGCTGACAAACTGTATTAAAATATGAGACGGAAAAATTACAACACCTGCGTAGGTACTTACATACCTACCTAACCTGCTTTTGTTACCTAACATAGGTACCTAATTATTTTTCTCAAACATGCTTGGAAATGTGAGCATTATTTTGACAACCTTCTTCGAGATAAATCGAAATTGCTGTACTGGCCAGATAAATGCGCGCAGCGGCCGGCAAAAAATGTATGAAAATCTATATCTGTCGTGTCTAGCGGCCAAATAAATTGCAAAGTAAACTCATATCTGTCGTGTAATTTAAAAATGGAACGATCTTTTACTTCGAAGCAGGGCAACCAAGGAGGTAACGTATCAAAGGTTTTATTTAAATTTCGATCTGGCTTGCAAATAGAACGCTGTTTATTAAAAACTAGCTGTACCCGCGACTTCGTTCGCGATTGCCTTACCTGCAGACTAATTATTCACATTTGTGCACTGTTTATCTCATATTAAGCAACACTGTGGTCTGCGGTGAAGCACTCTTATAGTAAACCGTAGCTCAGAATAGAGCTTTCTACTTTGGATTTCAAAACTCCCGGGTTGTATTTTCCAGAAGACAGTACCTAGTTAAGTAACTCAGAGAGTTCTTTCCCGGTTCGCACAATAAATGTTGAAGCAAAGTACCTTGTGCGTTTCTTTAGAATTTCGACTTTAAAACGGGTTTACGGCGGTTTGTTTGACGGTAGATCGATTTCTTTTTTATTTCTCATTAGAAAGTATTGTTTGTTTGATCTGAGTAGCGGGTGGGAGACGCTCCTTCCCACCTAAGGCCGGGATAAACTCATAGTAAATGCTTCCTTCTCTTGGGCCGGAATGACTTGTAACCATGGTAACCATTGGTGTTAACAAAGTTATATGTCTAAGATTTTTCGTTGTAAAATACTCTGTTGTTATAAAACAATTAATAACAACTATGTTTGGCAGGGTAGTAACTAAATATAAGGTAAAAAGTGTAGGTTAAAAAAAAACTAACTAAAACTTTCCTAAATTTCATTGTTCTAACTCCTAGTGTATCTTTGTATCTTCTACTTATGTTTATTATTTTTAGTAAATATTTAGAAAAACTTTTTTTTTATGCATGATAGGTTAGCCTTTGACCACTATCTCACCTGATGGAAAGTGATGATGTGGTCGAAGGTGTTGTTCAGGCTAACCTAGATAATTACTGGCTCTCAAGGACAGCTGCCGGAACACACCGTTAGGTGCTTGGTGACAGATTTTCTACTTGAGGGTGGTAGCTAGCCAGGCGGGCATTCGCAAAATGCCCTACCACCATGCAACTACTATTTTTTTACCCTCCTCATATTTTAAATGAGAAGTAGAGTGTTTAACACGGATGTAAGTCATCGATACCTACTTGGATTGGACTATAGCCGCATTAATTTTAAAAAGGTACTGCTCATGTTATTAAATAATATAAAAAAACATAATATTTTTACATCGTTATTCCTTATATTAGTAGTGAAAAGCAGAGAGATTCCTATTCAGGCCATAGCCGCCTGTAAATATTCTAAACAAAATTTTACGTAATATTTCACAAATAGTTCTAACCTCTCAATAAATTTTTAGTAATCACTTACCATCAGGTGAGATAGTGGTCAAAGGCTAACCTATCAGGCATATAAAAAAAAAAAAGTATGTTATTTTTTCAATGAATGATTTTTAGAAAAGCTACTTTTTTACTTTCTTTAAATTCGAAATGAAAAGTAGAGAGCTGACCGCGGGTGACAGTTACCAATTCCTTTCGACCGTTGTATAACAATCTACTAAAGTGGTGCACTTCCAATTTTAAACGGATTAAATCACGTATATTTATCATTATTTTTGTCCCGACAGTCACCCAGTGACCACGATCACTACAAAGTGTTTGAAACGTCCGGACAAAAATAATGATAAATATACGTGATTTAAACCGTTTAAAGTTGTTTAATTACTAAGTGTAGCAATCGCGAAAACCTAAGACAACATTGTGCACTTCCATTGCGCAGTCTCCGAAATGTATCCAAAACAAAAGAAAGATATGTAGTTTTATAAACTGATTGTGGTGAATGTACCACATTTTAGAGTTTATAGTAGCAAGCTTGCTGCCCGTGGGGTGCCGGGCTGCCCGTGGGATGCCGGTCTGTCCGTGGGGTGTCGGGCTTCCCGTGGGGTTCTGGGCTGCCTGTGGGCTTAAGATGAGTCGTACGTTCAAGGGTTTCTAAATATTCCGCGGTTCAAGTTATTTAAAACGAAATATTTAGTTTGTGATATCTGTAATTTCCTAACTGCAAAACTGAGGACTTTGAAATATTTACGGGAAAATAATTATATTACCACTATTGTAACAAAAAAAGAATGATTGAAATCGGACTACGCGTTAATAAATTACAACTAAGTGTACATTTTGACTTTCATCCCCTTTCCCAAGAGAACCGTACTGAGTTTCGGAATAAAAGTATCGTATGTCCTTGTTCGTAGTATGAACTCGAATCGTGCTAAGTTTCATTCAAATCCATTCAGTAGTTTTGGAGTGATGCGCGGCCGGGATACAGACAGACAGCCAGAAAAAAAAACAGTTTTTGCATCAGTATCAGCTACAGATTGCTCTCAAAACATATTTTCAAAATATCTGCAATGTACAGAATTGGATCTGTTACAGTATAATTATAAGTATAAATAGATAAATGTAAGCGTCTTACCTCTCGCGCTTCCCTACCCGCCTTCTGCAACCTGTTATAGGTATAGTTTAGACTGATTAGAGCATTGCATGTTATGAAAAATATTCGTAGGGAAGTTGTGGTTATCGTAATAAAAAAACTGTGTTTTATCGTTTGAAAAATCAGTCTTTTGGAGAGGTCCGACTACAGACCTATCTATTATATACGATAAAGTGCAAACGATGAGCCGTACGTTCAAAGGTTTCTGTACATTTTGGGTGTCAAGTTATTTGGAACGTAATATTTTGGTTGTGATATCTGTAATTTCTGAACTGCAAACCTTTGAAATATTTACGTGATAATTTTTAAAGCACCACTATTCTAATTAAAAAAATCGGCCAAGTTCGAGTCGGACTCGCGCACGAAGGGTTCCGTACAACATTAGACTTCATATTTTAACCTTTTTTTGTTTTAACGTGCGCGAGTCCAACTCGCACTTGGCCAACTTTTTGTATTTGTTGTTATAGCGCTAACAGAAATACATCATCTGTGAAAATTTCAACTGTCTAGCTATCACCGTTCTTGAGATACAGCCTGGTGACAGACGGACGGATGGATGGACGGACAGACGGACGGACGGACAGCCGGACAGACCGTTTTTACCCTGTGGGTATGGAACCCTAAAAAGAACGTATGAAATCGGACTACGCGTTAATAAATTACAACTGTATATTTTTTTTTTTTTTTTTTTTTATAATGTACTGGGTAGCACTTGACCACTATCTCACCTGATGTTAAGTGATGATGCGGTCGATGATGGAGCGCGCTTACCCAGGAGATACCTGTTCACTCGCGTTTTGAAGACCCCCATATTGTACTTAACCGGAAACACAGACTCAGGCAGGGTATTCCATTCCCTGGCGGTTCGTATAATGAACGAAGAAGCAAATCGCTTTGTTCGGGTAAATGGAATATCTACCATATAGCGGTGGCGCTTCTGAGTATCTCTGGATGTCCGATTATAGAATGTGGATGGTGGAATCAAATCATCCAGTTGCGTGGCACACTCCCCGAAATGTATCCGATAAAAAACCGATAAGCAAGCGACTTTGCGGCGATGCTCGAGACTTTGGAGTCTCTTGCTTACAAGTAGGTCGTCGTTAATGAGTCTCTTGGCTCTGCTCTCAATAGCTTCCAGTGTCTCCAGCTGGTATTTGGCAGAACCATCCCAAAGGTGAGAACAGTACTCCATACACGACCGGACTTGCGCTTGATAAAGATTAAGCAGCTGTCCCGGTGTGAAGTATTGTCTCACCTTAGCCAAAATACCAAGCTTTTTTGAGGCCAGCTGGGCTTTAGACTCAATATAGGAGCTGAAATTGAGAGTCGGTGTTAATGAGATGCCAAGAAGCTCGAGATGGTTACTTATCGGCACGGACACATTCCCGAAAGTAGGAGCCAGCTGAAAAGGGCTCCGTTTGGCGGAGAAAAGACACGCCTGGGTTTTAGCAGCATTGAACTTAAGCAGATTGGCATCGCCCCAATCGGAGACTGCCTTCAGAGAAAAGTTCAAGCGCTGAACCATCGCTTCCCTATGAGACTGGATTTGTAATGCACTGGTTCGTGCGTTAGATGTATAACTCTCTACAACGGTGCTGTCGTCTGCGTACCCAAAAATACCGGGCTTAAGCAGATCATTAATATGCAGCAGAAAAAGCGTTGCAGAGAGAACTGATCCTTGAGGGACTCCGGCGTTTATAGCCAATTGGTCGGAAGAACAGCCATCGATGACCACTCGAATCGACCGATCCCTCAAGAAATCTGAAATCCAAACACATAAACCAGTGGGAAGGCCGTATGAAGGAAGCTTGCTAATAAGGCTATCGTGCCAAACCCTGTCAAAAGCCTTCGAGATATCGAGAGAGACAGCAAGCGCCTCACCGTGGTTCTCGATGGCTTCGCTCCAGATGTGAGTGGCATACACTAGAAGATCCCCAGTAGACCGGTTTCGGCGAAACCCGTATTGTCGGTCACTGAGGAGATCATTCACTTCTAGGTATGCCAGGAGCCTGTGGTTCAGTACACGTTCCATCGTCTTACAGAGTATGGAAGTGACTGAAATAGGCCTGTAATTGGCAGGGTCTGCGCGACTACCCTTTTTGGGCACGGGCTGCACGTTTGCAAGCTTCCAGGACTTAGGCACTTGACCAGTCGTCATAGACAAGCGAAAGAGGCGAGTCAATATTGGAGTCAACTCAGGCGCACACATCCTCAAGAGTACAGCTGGTATACCGTCTGGACCACTAGCTTTGTTCACGTCTAGATCGCGCAACGCTTTGCGTACTTCAGACTGTCGAATGCGGATATCTGACATTAACGTCCCGCAGTTTGGCAGGCTAGAAGGTACAGCATTGCCAGCATCTAGACGTGAAGACTCTGCAAACAGAGAGGCAAATAAATTTGCTTTCTCTTCGGCAGTGTGCGCTAGTGAGCCGTTAGGTTTCAGCAGTGGAGGCAGTGAGGGACGGCAGAAGTTCTCTTCGATCGACTTTGCCAGGGACCAGAACGCTTTGCTACCCGAGGGGTAAGAAGCAAGTTTGTTCCCTGTTCGGCGTATGTGGTCGAAGAGAGCCTTCTTAAGAGCCTTTTTGCAGGACTTGGCGGCTAGGTGCTTTCTTCTTTTCACGTACATCTCTAGATTTGCGGGTTCGAGCATCAGCCCAGGCTAAATAGGCCTCATGTTTTGACGCTTCTGCATCTCTACATGTAGCATTAAACTTTGGGCGAGCTTTGCTGGACATCGGGACGTCAGAAAATGGTATGAAGTATTCCATACCCTGACGTAACACCTCAGTCACAGCATCCGCGCAAGTTGAGGGATCGCTCGAAGAAAAACAAACCTGCCGCCAAGGGTAAGACGCGAAAAAATAACGCATCTCATCCCAATCTGCTGACCTGTATCGCCACACCCGCCGAGTGCCTCTTGGGCTGGAATCGGGCGGGGAGTACACTGATACAGACTTCACCAGACAGTGGTCGGAGCTACCTAAGGGTGATGAAACCGACACCGAGTAGCGGTCTGGATCTGTTGTCAGCAGAAGGTCCAAGCAATTGGCTGTGTGGCCATCAACATCCGGTATCCTTGTGGCTCCTTGGACCAGCTGAGTGAGGTTTAGCGTCAAAGCAAGCTTGCGCATCTCTCGACCAGCGTGGTCTGTGCTCTGGTATGGGTATAGCCAGTCTTGATGGTGGGCGTTGAAATCCCCCAGAAGCACTAATTGAGCAGAAGGATACCTCTGTTGGGCCACATCGGCCGCCTCACTAAGGTAGTTTGCGAGCCTGGTTGTCTCCTCATCTCCGCTGTGCGAACGGTAGACACTAGCATAAAGAATTTTCTCCATGCCATTGTCCACCAGAACCCACATGATAGAAAATTTGGGGTCTTCAAGGTTGCGGAGACGCCGATAGCAAATGTCATCGCGAGCATACATACAAACTCCCGCCTTAGCCTTGAAACTATGTTCAAGAACATAGCCAGGGTAGGCAAGGTATGTCGCGTCAGCAGGACATTTGATCTGCGTCTCCGTGAGGAACAGAATATGTGGTCTAGCGGTCTCAAGATGGTGGTGGACCGGGTCGAGATTGGAGTGCAAGCCTCGAATGTTTGAGAGGTGCACTTGGAGAGAGAGGACGTGCTTCCGCTGTTTGACCTTTATTCTGTTTGTACCTTTCATTTATGTGGGGAGTGAAGTTAGGTAAAGGGAAACGGAAGTGGAAACGAGGCGCAAATTACCAGCCCGTGACATAAATTAGGCCATTCCACCTAAAGGGAACCAATCCTGGAGACCGCGGGGACGCCCGAGCCCCCCCAGAGGTGTCCATCGGGTCCTCTCGTCTGGTCGCCAACCAGCACGATGGCGCACCTCCGGGATTTTTCGCGAGATGGCGGGGCAGCCTTTCATGAGTGGCTGGCTCACTACTTGGGCCCCCAACTATCTGCGGTCGGCCAGCGGAGAACCGTGCCTCGGATCCCGCTGCTCTCCAAGATTGGCTGCCAGGTAAATTGACCTTCAATGTGTCACGACTAGCTATAGTAATAAGCGCAACTGTTTCCGACCCGTTTCCCATAATGGCTTCACCAGACATCATGCCGTAACGCGACCGCTTGGCGGCATGGCTTTGTCTGGTGGGTGGTAACACGCCGCGGCCTAAGCCTACCACCTGAAAAATATACTATATATATATTTTTCACTTTCATCCGCTCTCCCAAGGGAACCATGCTGAATTTCGGGATAAAAAGCTAAATTATCCTACCTTGTAGTATGAACTCCAATCATGCTAAGTTTCATTGAAATCCATTCAGTAGTTTTGGAGTGATACGCGGCCGGGGTACAGACAGACAGACAGACAGACAGACAGACAAAAATAAAAAAAAATACAGATTCGGCATCAGTATCAGCTACAGAGTACTGTACATTTCTTTTTTTCAAAATATCTTCCATGTACAGAATTGGACCTGTTACAGTTTTATTATAAGTATATATAGATTGTACATTTAACAACTGTATCTTCAAATAAAAAATTCTGCCTAGGTACTACTTTGTTTTAATTTCCGCGCATTATTTGAGAAAAGCACTATACAAGCCTTGGCCACCACAACTAGGCATTGATGGACTTACATATGTGTGCCTGGCTTCGCCTCGGTCCACATTTACACGTTCGTCCATCAATGCCTCCTTTGCTGGCCGCTGCAGTAATGTACCATTAATTTCTACTTTAATCAAATCACATATAATTATGACCGTGTTGTAACAAAATGAACCATCGTGTTGGCGGCGCGCGGCGGCCGGCGCGCGGTGGCTAACAGAGAGCTGAAAACCTGTAGCCAAGCACCCTACGAATAAATTTTATTTGTAG
Source organism: Plagodis dolabraria (assembly GCA_963854805.1). Lineage (NCBI taxonomy): Eukaryota > Metazoa > Arthropoda > Insecta > Lepidoptera > Geometridae > Plagodis > Plagodis dolabraria. The sequence goes on along the minus strand of OY978452.1, from coordinate 686,391 downwards.
CAAGGACTTACCCAATGTTGTGATCCGGCAGCTACCTTCTGAGAGCCAGATTCATCATAACATAAGTTAAACATATTTCATTAACTATGGTAGGGTGATTATCGCCCACTGTTTAATTACGCCGCGCAGGGCGAACGTGGCGGCTCGCTTGCGCCACTGTTTTGGCAGAGAGGTCTTTTGATCCGGCCAGACCGGTAACATACCACGTTATTGTAATAAGTGCCGCGGCAATATTGAAAGTTTTTGCCGTTTTTTTTTTGTTTTCTGTATACTTTCTGGTCTAAATGGGTTCAAGATGAAGTTATTTTATCAGTTCTTGAATATTTTGTATCAATTTCGAAAAAAAATATCTAAAAATGTGTTTTTCCGATTACAACGCCCAACTGGGTAATAACGCTCGACAAAAAGACGTTTGGGCGATATAAACCTGCATGGGCGTTATAACCACAGCATTTATTGTAGTTTACCAAACATTTCAACACCTATTTATTTGTGTAATGGTAATTGCTAACACTTTAGGCCAAAATACATTATACCTACCAACGAAAACAAATTGTTTACTTCAATAAAATGATAAAAACAAATTGCAAACCGTATACGGGCGTTATTACCCGCTGTAAGTTTAGTGCGCCCAATTAAAATTTTAAAATTATCTAAATTCAGCCTTAAAAATGGCTATTAATACTTAAAGTACTCATGATAAGTTATGTGAAAATACTCAATATCTTCCTCAAATAATTATGATCAAACTAGCTTTCCGGGCGCGGCTCCGCCCCCCCGCCCCGCCAGCCAAAGCGTGAACTTTTATATAAACTCAACTTGTTATTTTAAAAAAACTCGCATGTAAATATAGTGTATAAGTAGACCTATCGTTTCTGGCTTAAATCCTTTTTCTTTTGGACTAATAATATTACTTTTTTTATATAGCGTTTAGTATATAGCACTCGTTTTTAGGAGTTTGAGCCAGTTATTCGTAGCTCCAGATTTATTTAAAAAGTATAGTACACATGTATAAATAACTTCCCATTATAGAAAGTTCATTATATTCCCCATGTTTGTGGTGCAATAGAAATATTAAAAACATGCTTATTTTTCTTGAAAGAGATGCTTGAAGTTGGGTCTTTCTTTTATCTAAAATTACGAATTTTTGAGCTAGTGTCATTTCAAAACTGTATAATATAATGAAAATCTGATGCACTACAAACCTAAATATTAGGGTAGTGATTACGTAGGTAAAAAATCATTGAGTTTTATTCGCTATTATTGTAATGAGATTGGAGCTGCGTTTTGTATGGGGGCGTTCGTCTAAAATATACCCTTAACCTCTTTTTGCGCAGTTGGATAAAAACTATCCTATGTTTTTTCCCGGGTCTCAAACTATTTCCATACCAAATTTCATTCAAATCGGTCCAGTAGTTTTGGCGTAAAAAGCGTAACAGACAGACAGAGTTACTCTCGCATTTATAACATTATAGACTGAAAAATGTTACTAATGTATAATTTACTAAAGTTTCAAAGAAAGCTGATAAAAATTGCTATAACCCGTTTTTTATTTTAAATCTCTAACTTCCACAGTTTAGAAAAAACTGAAATTTTAAAATGTGGTAAGTACCTACTTATTTTTGCAGACAGTGTATTTAGGTTTATTGCATCTCATTAATCAGTACTAATATTATAAATGCGAAAGTAATTCTGTCTTTTTGTTTTTCTGTGTTTTTGCGCGATAACCGACTTACGCACGGGCGGAGCCGCGTCCGGAAAGCTAGTATAGTAATAATAACTTAATCTTAGATCAAAACGTTTTACCTCCACGTCAATTAAGCAGGCTTACAAGCGGTAAAGGAATCTCTCGGCGCTGTGATGACGTCACAATAAATAGTTCACTAATTTCGCGAACTCTGACGTGACATCTAATACGAAGTATTAAAAGAAGAAAAAGAAAAAAGAAAGAAAAGTTTATTTTGAACATAAGGAACACAATAGCAAAACATCATACGAGTATATGTACAATAAGATACAAACAAAAAAAATTATAAGAATATTGCCGTCGTGTACCCTCAGTCCAAAAAAGGTCCTGGCTCAGCATGATGCTGTGGGCGAACCTACAGCGCTGGTTTTCAGCCAAGGCCTAAGTGACACACGGACATGCAATAATTAAATACTTATAAGCAAATAATATTACATGTTGTACGACTAACAATAATATAATCATTTATACAATATATAGTACAATAGATAAATATAAAAATCAATACACACATATAAATTAATATAAATATATTAAATAAATTTCAAATAGAAACACAATAAATATAAAAAGTAAATGCAGTGATAGAATGAGAACCAGACCAACCAAGAAGCAGCCAAGAAGGTAGTCAATATGGAATGTTAAACGTTCATAACTTGTAACAGTCACTAAAATAAATAAAAACTCTGCCCACCATAAGATACTCTTCTTACAAAAAAATAAATATTAGAAGTATCTATTTTTCATATATGTATAAAAATTAAATAAAAGATTGATTTGTAGTTAATATATTGATACATATTGACATTAACAAAGATATATAATATAAATGATCATCAATATAGTTAATTATTATATTGGAAAAAAGTTATGTAAGATTAGTAAATTTAATATTTATTTGTTGGGATAATTTCTGTAATTCTAGTACCTAAATGATGTTTGTATTTATTTGGAAAATTAGACTTTGACACAAGTAACCTTAATGGTGGGGCATTTAGTGGCAGAGAATCAAAAACTTCCCCGAATATATTACTGCTCCAACGACAAATCCGTCATGTTTATGCATCACAAAAAAGTTACTTTCTAGCAACGGATTTAAACTTGATTTTGATTATTGTACGACAAAAATGGGTTTAATTAATGTGTAAATTACGTTTACCTACAATGTTTTTATTTCTATTATTATTTAAAATAAACGCAGCAAAATTATTTGATGAGTAGTTATATACGTTTCATAACATCGTAGTTCGGAACAGTGCGAGCGGGATAACGCTATATTATAAACATCTTGTATCTCGCTCGCACATCGGTGATACATATTTCATTCGTTCTATTGCTTGACGCGATTGTGGGTCGGTGATAATTCGTGTCTGCGAATAATTATTTTAAGCATGAAACAAAGCGCTACTTTTTTATGATGGTTTCGTAAAAGGTGGGTTGGCCCCCAGGGCTCGAAGTGTACGTAGGTACAACGCGGTCACATTAACTCGACGCATCGCTGGAATGCGGGTCCCCGCCCGCTTCCCCCGCATTCCCTTATCTCGCCCGCCAAGTGTCAGTCAGTACAGTACACACCGTACTTGAGCGTCAAAATGACGTCACAAGGTTAAGCGTCTAGTTAATGTGACCGCGTTGTAGGTAGGTAGGTACTTGTAACATAACAATACGCTATCAGCTCATAAATAAATGAAAACATTTCTCTATGATCAGGTGAGATTGTGGTAAAATGCTAGTCAATGGGTAGGTATAATAATAACAAATACTTTTAAAAGTATCCTAAAAAAACATTAAATAATATTTAAATAAAACACTTAAAAAAGCATAAAATTATATATCTAGTGACAATTCCGCCTAATTTTCCTGTTATCTACGTGACGTCATAAACATCACGCAGCCTAACCGGAAGAATACCCGACTAGTTTCGCTTCTAAACGAAGCATCTTCAGGAGGTCTTGACTTACCGAGCGCACGATCGAGACTAAACGGCCAGCGGCTAAACACGCCTTTATATAGGCCCGATCGTGACTCACTGTTCTTTGTTGTAGCTTACAATTGGTAAAGATATACGTGTTTATAGTGATAATTATATAACAATGTTATTGAATTGCTAACAGAATATTTTTAAATTATATATGGTATGTTTAGTGTTTACAAATATGAGAAATATTGAATAATATAGTAAACAATATTAGGAAACTAGTTTTAACTTAAAATTATGAAAGGGTCGCAGAGTGACCTATATAAACAAATATTACAAATAATGTTTAAATTATTAGGTTTCAATATTTGTTTATTATTTTTTCATAACGTGCCGAGCCAAGCCACCCGTCGAACCAGCTACCAGTGATGACGTCACGCTACGAGTCACGCCACCCACCGTGTCATCCCCACGTGTCCCGAGCAGCTACAAGCAGGTCCTGTGACTGTTTCATCGTGGAAGCCGCCTGCTGGCCGAACCGAGCTACCCGCCGAACCAGTGTTGACGTCACTCTGCGACCCTTTCATAATTTTAAGTTAAAACTAGTTTCCTAATATTGTTTACTATATTATTCAATATTTCTCATATTTGTAAACACTAAACATACCATATATAATTTAAAAATATTCTGTTAGCAATTCAATAACATTGTTATATAATTATCACTATAAACACGTATATCTTTACCAATTGTAAGCTACAACAAAGAACAGTGAGTCACGATCGGGCCTATATAAAGGCGTGTTTAGCCGCTGGCCGTTTTCCTATAATAGCGGTTTTCCTATAATAGCGGTACGTTTTCGGCGTCCGCAGGAGACGGAGGTAGAAGGCGCTTTTCGCCTTCTACGCCCGTCTCGGGAGAAGTGCCTTCGGCACTTCTCCCTCCCGGGCTATTGTAGGGCCAGGCCCTCGCCCAAAACCCGGTGGAGCTGGACGACCGCACAGGCGGTAGCCAGCATCTATGTCCTCCCTAAAAAAAAAAAAAAAAAAAAAAGCTGGCCGTTTAGTCTCGATCGTGCGCTCGGTAAGTCAAGACCTCCTGAAGATGCTTCGTTTAGAAGCGAAACTAGTCGGGTATTCTTCCGGTTAGGCTGCGTGATGTTTATGACGTCACGTAGATAACAGGAAAATTAGGCGGAATTGTCACTAGATATATAATTTTATGCTTTTTTAAGTGTTTTATTTAAATATTATTTAATGTTTTTTAGGATACTTTTAAAAGTATTTGTTATTATTAAATATGGATTTCCGCAAAGTAACGCCTGAATCTATTCATTACGGTAGGTATAATAAAAAAATAACCAAACAAGGGAACTGACTTCAACACATTGAGATATGGTATACTACGTTAGTAATAATATCTCAATGCTTCAACACTCAAAAGTGTGAAATAACTTGTTGAAGTCTGTAACATGATAGTTCTATAGTACCTACCTGGTAGGTATCACAATACCGTACCGACTTCGACAAGTAGGTAGGTACCTAATTTTACACAAGCATTCTAACCCGGCACCCCACGGGCCACGATGCTGTAGGCTATTGATATAACAATTACTTAAGTGAATTGAAATACCCCAATATTTTTTCACGCTCTCTTCACGCACAAAATAACATCAAAACTTTGACCAACCTCAGCATTTCGATCAAGTTGCATTGATCATGTGGTCACCAGTCACAGATTACCCCCAATCTGTGTCACCAGTAGACTTACTTTAAAGCAGTGATGGCTCAGTGACAAATGCTCAGGATTGCCGCGCAGCAGGTCCAAGGTTCAACTACCGCTGCGGGCTTGTTCTTCATCTAAACAATGATAAAGCGTTTTGTAAATGCCTGCGTGGCTAGCTACCACCCTCAAGTAGAAAATCTGTCGCCAAGCACCTAGTGTTCGAACAGCTGTCCTTGTGACCCAGTAATCCTTATTAGCCTGAACAACATCTTCGAGCACACCATCACTTACCATTACGGAAGATGCGGGCAAAGGCATATCTAGGTAGTAGGTACTTACCTACCTACTTATCTCACCCACTACTTAGTATTTCAACTGTATTGCTAACACAGTTCCTGAGGTTCCTGGTGAAAGAGAGACAGACAGACAGACTGGAGTCTTAGTAACCCTATTAGATACTAAGACTCCACTGTCTGTCTGTATCTCTTCACGGGTCACGGGACCCTTCCCTTTGTTACCCTTTGGGTACGGAATCCTAAAATCTACTATAATTAGAATTAAATGAAGTTTATAAATAAAATGACAATATTCCTAATGGCGAGAATAAAAAAGTAGAATACTTACTAGCAAAGTTTTAACTTACTTTTTAAACTTTCTAACTAGATTAGTACACACACGGTTGTACCAACATAGTTAGATTAAAAGTCTTGAAAGGACTTTCATACTCAATTCTCTATCAAAAAATAAAATAGCTCAATTCGACTCTCAGAGATCCATGCGTCAAAGGCAAAACAGAACCATATATATTTCAGCCTGTCTGTGTATTCATAACTAATCATGGAATCAGTTCGTATGTCTCGTTAGCCTAAAAACATGGAGTTTGCGAGGTAGATGCGGTATTAGATTCATGTGCAACAGGTGTGCGTATTCGTACAGCCGATATAGGTAGAGGAAACAACCAGATATCCGGAAATCCGTACAGAATTGGAAAAGTTTTGCGAAACGGCGCGGAGGATGTATGGGGTTATGAAATCATTTTTGCCCAAGCTGAAACGGAAACGCTTCGCCGCGCTACTCGCTCATTTTACCCGATACAAATGTCATAACTGAAAATTTGCGTTAGGTATCGTTATCTCTTCCTGGAATCTCTCCTTCGTTAGATAAAAGCATTGATTAAGTAACCAAACCAAATTGTAGTAAAATTTCAAACCCGCCAAGATCGACAGCGTTCGCCTTTCGTCAGCCTTTCTTCTGTGTTGGTCTATCTAATCATCATAATATATCAGTCGTACCTACATATGTCACGTTAACATAATAAATTAGGCTTAAGCCAGTAATTAGATACGTGCCTACTTATTGTTCTAAAGAATACTGAACAAAAATCAGAACTGAAATCAAAATATTGATCGTTTTATTTTTCAGAAGGATTGACAAATTGCCCTACCAGTTACCAACAAGCAACAATCACAAGATATTTAAATGGAATTTAGTAATTAATTACTTAAATTATTTTTTTCACAAAAGTTTATAAGATTTAATTGCGTTTGTCGGTAATCAATACATTATTATTATTTATTGACATAGGTACCAGGTAGTACCTATGTCCTAAGTTTCAGTTAATACTCGTATTAGCGTTATCAAATGACTAAACATCCCTATATGCAGCAACACTAAAAAGATTTTGTAACAAAAAAATGGAACCGACTTCAATACTCAAAAGTGTGAAATAACTTGTTGAATTTGGTACCATGATAGTTCAAAAGTACCTATTATCACTACATGGTAACGACTTCGACAAGTTATTTCACACATTTGGGTGTTGAAGTCAGTACCATATTTTGTTTAAAAATTTAATTCTCTCGTTTTAGTGACCCTTGCTACTTATGAGATCGATTGTCATTCATTGTCCGACTATATCATCAAGATAGGTAATTTTTGTCCTGTTATTGGAGTGAAACTCAAAAAGGGCTTGACCGATTTTGATAAAATTTAAATAGGACCAAACGACAAGCATCGACATTCAAACAAAATAATAATATTCAAAATTAGTTCATCCAGTCTAAAGTTCAGAGGTAAGCAACAAAAAATAATTTAAAAAATATACAGTCGAATTGAGAACGTCCTCCTTTTTTGGAAGTCGGTTCAAAAACTTTTTTTCATACGTCAACGTGAGTGAGTGACTAATTATAATACCTACCTATTATACAAAACATTGAATAACTAGATTTTACATTAAGAAAACTAAATCGTTTTGAATTGTGGTAGGGCATTTTGCGAATGCCGCCAACTACTAAGACCAATGTACCCACAAGTAGAAAATCTGTTGCCAAGCACATAACGGTATGTTCCGGCAGGTATCTTTGAGATAAATTATTTGTATTTCCAGGTTAGACTGCACGTGGTCTTAGACCGCATCATCACCTATCAACAGGTAAGGTTGTGGCCTATCAACTTTAAAAACAACTTAAATCATAGTTACAATGATAATAAATGTATGTTATAAAGTAACATATATGACCTATGCTATGTAGGAACTAAATAAATAATAATTTTCTACGGAACCCATTCTATATTTACAGGGCGGAGCTACATTCGGTTACGGAGTGCCAACTAAACAAATTATTTACAATTTAAGCAATGTCGAACTTCCTGTGTGAACGAGCGGATATACACGTATCTCATTGGTCGAATGGTTGGTTCACAAGATGAGTGATGGTGAGCGCTACAGCCAATGGCAGCCGTCGTCGGCCGGCCCATTTGTCGGCGCCATTTATCATATCACAGGCCGTCTGAGAGTTGCCATACGTATCGCATTTACCTCTTTTGATGGTAAAATATAAATATAATATGGGTATGAATACTATATGGTGTGGCATATATATCTGTGATCTTATGTTTTATTTGAATAAATTTAATATTTATTGTTTGAGATAAACTGTGTAATACATAAAAATAATTACTGGTTTGTAGTAAAAACACGGGCAATAGGAAATGTATGTTGATAGTTATTTTTCTAAATGTGATGCCAAGTACTATAGCATGCTAAGCGTCAGCCAATCCAGCCAGTCTTGGGGTTCGAATCCCGCTTGAAGGAAATTATTGATAACAGAAAATTATATTAATAGTATGTTCTTGCTGTTATAAAAAACTTTACACATCTTAACTGTTTTGACATAATATAATTAATAAACAAAGATTTTGTTTTATTTGGTTGAATACAGTTCGATATTTAGTGACCTTCATATTCGTTTCATGTATTGGCTAATATGACAAATAAATAATAATAACAATGTGGCGTATATGTGATCCATGAAGCCATGACAAACCAATGTGAATTAGGTATACTACTAGGTATGTGATATTAGTAATATTAAACGGATTATGATGAAATTCAGTACAGATATACCTGCCTTAATTCCTTTTTGGTGGAGATACTAGCAAATGATAGGTTTTGGTTTTAGTCTCACCCCACCCCACCATTTCTTATAGTTTTTATAGTAATTGTCAAGAGCTCGAATTACATTTACATATTATATTTTCAACTTCTTTAATAGTAATAACAAATACTTTTAAAAGTATCCTAAAAAACATTAAATAATATTTAAATAAAACACTTAAAAAAGTATAAAATTATATATCTAGTGACAATTCCGCCTAATTTTCCTGTTATCTACGTGACGTCATAAACATCACGCAGCCTAACCGGAAGAATACCCGACTAGTTTCGCTTCTAAACGAAGCATCTTCAGGAGGTCTTGACTTACCGAGCGCACGATCGAGACTAAACGGCCAGCGGCTAAACACGCCTTTATATAGGCCCGATCGTGACTCACTGTTCTTTGTTGTAGCTTACAATTGGTAAAGATATACGTGTTTATAGTGATAATTATATAACAATGTTATTGAATTGCTAACAGAATATTTTTAAATTATATATGGTATGTTTAGTGTTTACAAATATGAGAAATATTGAATAATATAGTAAACAATATTAGGAAACTAGTTTTAACTTAAAATTATGAAAGGGTCGCAGAGTGACGTCAACACTGGTTCGGCGGGTAGCTCGGTTCGGCCAGCAGGCGGCTTCCACGATGAAACAGTCACAGGACCTGCTTGTAGCTGCTCGGGACACGTGGGGATGACACGGTGGGTGGCGTGACTCGTAGCGTGACGTCATCACTGGTAGCTGGTTCGACGGGTGGCTTGGCTCGGCACGTTATGAAAAAATAATAAACAAATATTACAAATAATGTTTAAATTATTAGGTTTCAATTTGATTTAATCTGTACTTAATTAAATGCTTTACATTTTTCTTGTAATTATTCAATTTGACTCCTTTAATGGCTTATTTGATAATTGCGTAGTCCATTAGACATTGATTTGACTCGTTACGTAATACTTGGAGGGGAGAGCAAACATGGCCAGTTGTAGGGAGAATTCGAGTCAGTCTTCAAAAGATTCTCGAAGTGGCCGGACGTTACAGTACTTAATACGCAAAGTGCCGTGTATAATATACGACAGTAATATAGGTATACAGTGTTTGATAGTGAGTTTACCCTAATTGTGGAAGATAAGTGTGAAATATAGCAGTTGTGACATGGTAAGCCGGAACTTTATCACAAAATAGTTTGTGGCGGCAGATTATCACTAAAAATACGTAACAGTGGGGATGAAACCAATTGAGTCTGTTCATTCAGCAGCGCGAAGCCTACACTATGTTTCGATATTTCTAACTGTTCTAATACACATAACCTAAACCCCTTGTCACAACAGTGTAAGATTTCAAACGTATCACAATCGAGGAGTTGATGACCGCTTTCAATTAAATGTTTGGCAAAATGAGACTGTTCGGGATGGTCGTTTCTAAACGCGGATTTATGTTCTTTATATCGGATATCAAAATTACGGCCAGTTTGACCAATATAAACGCTGTTACATTCGTCACAGGTAAGTTTGTAAACACCGGATTTTTTACCGTTTTCCAGTCGATCTTTACCGTTACATAAATGACGTAGATTTTGATTTGTACGAAAAGCTACATGGACGTTATTTTTCTTTAATATATTGGAAATTTTTTGAGATATTGGCCCCATATACGTTAAGCTGCCTACGTACTTGATATTTCTATCAGAAGGGCAAGAATAAAGAAGTGACCTAGCCCTATTACGTTGTTTGTTCTGAATTAATCGATCAACTAACTGTTTATTGTAGCCGTTGGAAATAGCAATTTGGTATATTATATTAAGCTCTTTATTATAGTTGTCTTGGGTCAGAGGAACCGATAACAATCTATGGACATAACTTCGAAAAGCGGCTAATTTGTGTTGAATAGGATGACAAGAACTGGAGGGAATAGCAACATCTGTGTGTGTTGGTTTTCGATATATTTGGAATTGCAATTTACTGTCAACTCTTGTAAGCGTTAGATCCAAAAAGTTGATAGATTGGTTTGATTCTAATTCCAGTTTAAATTTAATTTTTGGGTGTATATTGTTAAGTTTCTTCACAAAGATATCAATTTGGCGGGAAGTACCAGTCCAACAAATGATTATATCATCAACGTATCTATAATAAAATAAAATTCTAGGTTCTTTTACTATGTGTTTGCACTCAAAGTCGTCCATAAAAAGTTCGGCCATAAGTGGACTTAAAGGTGACCCCATAGCTAATCCCTCTTTTTGAAAATAATACTCATCATTAAACCTAAAATAATTTTGCTTCATACAGACAGTAGTCAAATTTATAAGGTCATTTACTTCCCCAGGATGTAATCGTTGTTTCTCAAAATGATTCTCTAAGACGCGTAAGCAATTTTCGTAAGGAACGTTGGTAAATAGACTGTCGACATCAAGAGATAATAATTTGGCACCGGAAGGGATGTCAATATCTTTAACTTTGTTAATCAGATCTAGGCTATTCTTTAAACTATATTTAGGTTGAAAAGATGATTTGGTACACAACAAAATATTGAGATGTTTTGCTAGGTTGTACGCAGGGGCGCCAACATAAGAGACAACGGGTCGAATAGGAATGTTCACTTTGTGTGTTTTAGGTAAACCGTATAGACAGGGAGATCTAGGATTCATTGGCACTATATTATTGAGTGAATGTGTAGGTATAAATGAAGTAGACTTAATTGCATTTTTGACATCTAAAGTGAAATGTTTAGTTGGGTCGGAATTCAACTGTTCAAATTCTTCACCTTGAATAATATCGTTAACTTTTTGATTGTAATCATTTTTGTCTAATATAACCACACTGTTGCCTTTATCTGATTTGGAAACCACTAGATTGTTTTGGCTTAATTTATTTTGTAAAGAATGAAACTGCCCAATCTCAGAGCTATGGTGATTACTAGAGGAGTAAGCTTTTTTAATTTGAACAGCTATTTGGTGTTTCACTGCAGTCTCAACTTTACCTTTAACACAAGAGATTTCAGAATCTACTAACAATGTTTCGAGAGTTTTCTGTGATAAATTCGGGGTCAAATTATATTTTAAACCTTTTTCTAAAAGAGAAAGTTCTGACGCTTGAAATTGTGTATTACTTAAGTTTTCAACACGTGGGTGAAACGTATGAGCCTGGCTCTGGTCAATTGAGGTAACATTGCTATTATTAGGTCGTGAATTACGTGATAATCTCTCCAACTTCCTAGATTGTGATATGTATTTTTCATGTGTAACTTTAGAAGCTAAATCCCTAGCTTTATTATCTAAAATATCAAATTCAATATTATGTAAATTAAAACTAAGTTCCGAATATAGCACCTTTAGGTGAAGTTTGAGGTTGTCCCTAATAGAAAACCAACGTCTACTTTCTTCGTTTAACCAAATTTTTTTGGCTTTATCTAACGCGATATTACTAGCCCGAGTGTGTGACTTGGTACGTAAATTAATATAATTTGGAATGACACCCAACTGTTTACACTGCTGATTGAACCAGACATTTTGGGAAGCTAACCGATGGAGTTTAGTCAATTTTATATACAATTTCGCCTGCTCAGCTATACTTGCCGACTTAAGGTAATGAATAGATTCAGGCGTTACTTTGCGGAAATCCATATTTAATAATAACAAATACTTTTAAAAGTATCCTAAAAAACATTAAATAATATTTAAATAAAACACTTAAAAAAGTATAAAATTATATATCTAGTGACAATTCCGCCTAATTTTCCTGTTATCTACGTGACGTCATAAACATCACGCAGCCTAACCGGAAGAATACCCGACTAGTTTCGCTTCTAAACGAAGCATCTTCAGGAGGTCTTGACTTACCGAGCGCACGATCGAGACTAAACGGCCAGCGGCTAAACACGCCTTTATATAGGCCCGATCGTGACTCACTGTTCTTTGTTGTAGCTTACAATTGGTAAAGATATACGTGTTTATAGTGATAATTATATAACAATGTTATTGAATTGCTAACAGAATATTTTTAAATTATATATGGTATGTTTAGTGTTTACAAATATGAGAAATATTGAATAATATAGTAAACAATATTAGGAAACTAGTTTTAACTTAAAATTATGAAAGGGTCGCAGAGTGACGTCAACACTGGTTCGGCGGGTAGCTCGGTTCGGCCAGCAGGCGGCTTCCACGATGAAACAGTCACAGGACCTGCTTGTAGCTGCTCGGGACACGTGGGGATGACACGGTGGGTGGCGTGACTCGTAGCGTGACGTCATCACTGGTAGCTGGTTCGACGGGTGGCTTGGCTCGGCACGTTATGAAAAAATAATAAACAAATATTACAAATAATGTTTAAATTATTAGGTTTCAATTTGATTTAATCTGTACTTAATTAAATGCTTTACATTTTTCTTGTAATTATTCAATTTGACTCCTTTAATGGCTTATTTGATAATTGCGTAGTCCATTAGACATTGATTTGACTCGTTACGTAATACTTGGAGGGGAGAGCAAACATGGCCAGTTGTAGGGAGAATTCGAGTCAGTCTTCAAAAGATTCTCGAAGTGGCCGGACGTTACAGTACTTAATACGCAAAGTGCCGTGTATAATATACGACAGTAATATAGGTATACAGTGTTTGATAGTGAGTTTACCCTAATTGTGGAAGATAAGTGTGAAATATAGCAGTTGTGACATGGTAAGCCGGAACTTTATCACAAAATAGTTTGTGGCGGCAGATTATCACTAAAAATACGTAACAGTGGGGATGAAACCAATTGAGTCTGTTCATTCAGCAGCGCGAAGCCTACACTATGTTTCGATATTTCTAACTGTTCTAATACACATAACCTAAACCCCTTGTCACAACAGTGTAAGATTTCAAACGTATCACAATTGAGGAGTTGATGACCGCTTTCAATTAAATGTTTGGCAAAATGAGACTGTTCGGGATGGTCGTTTCTAAACGCGGATTTATGTTCTTTATATCGGATATCAAAATTACGGCCAGTTTGACCAATATAAACGCTGTTACATTCGTCACAGGTAAGTTTGTAAACACCGGATTTTTTACCGTTTTCCAGTCGATCTTTACCGTTACATAAATGACGTAGATTTTGATTTGTACGAAAAGCTACATGGACGTTATTTTTCTTTAATATATTGGAAATTTTTTGAGATATTGGCCCCATATACGTTAAGCTGCCTACGTACTTGATATTTCTATCAGAAGGGCAAGAATAAAGAAGTGACCTAGCCCTATTACGTTGTTTGTTCTGAATTAATCGATCAACTAACTGTTTATTGTAGCCGTTGGAAATAGCAATTTGGTATATTATATTAAGCTCTTTATTATAGTTGTCTTGGGTCAGAGGAACCGATAACAATCTATGGACATAACTTCGAAAAGCGGCTAATTTGTGTTGAATAGGATGACAAGAACTGGAGGGAATAGCAACATCTGTGTGTGTTGGTTTTCGATATATTTGGAATTGCAATTTACTGTCAACTCTTGTAAGCGTTAGATCCAAAAAGTTGATAGATTGGTTTGATTCTAATTCCAGTTTAAATTTAATTTTTGGGTGTATATTGTTAAGTTTCTTCACAAAGATATCAATTTGGCGGGAAGTACCAGTCCAACAAATGATTATATCATCAACGTATCTATAATAAAATAAAATTCTAGGTTCTTTTACTATGTGTTTGCACTCAAAGTCGTCCATAAAAAGTTCGGCCATAAGTGGACTTAAAGGTGACCCCATAGCTAATCCCTCTTTTTGAAAATAATACTCATCATTAAACCTAAAATAATTTTGCTTCATACAGACAGTAGTCAAATTTATAAGGTCATTTACTTCCCCAGGATGTAATCGTTGTTTCTCAAAATGATTCTCTAAGACGCGTAAGCAATTTTCGTAAGGAACGTTGGTAAATAGACTGTCGACATCAAGAGATAATAATTTGGCACCGGAAGGGATGTCAATATCTTTAACTTTGTTAATCAGATCTAGGCTATTCTTTAAACTATATTTAGGTTGAAAAGATGATTTGGTACACAACAAAATATTGAGATGTTTTGCTAGGTTGTACGCAGGGGCGCCAACATAAGAGACAACGGGTCGAATAGGAATGTTCACTTTGTGTGTTTTAGGTAAACCGTATAGACAGGGAGATCTAGGATTCATTGGCACTATATTATTGAGTGAATGTGTAGGTATAAATGAAGTAGACTTAATTGCATTTTTGACATCTAAAGTGAAATGTTTAGTTGGGTCGGAATTCAACTGTTCAAATTCTTCACCTTGAATAATATCGTTAACTTTTTGATTGTAATCATTTTTGTCTAATATAACCACACTGTTGCCTTTATCTGATTTGGAAACCACTAGATTGTTTTGGCTTAATTTATTTTGTAAAGAATGAAACTGCCCAATCTCAGAGCTATGGTGATTACTAGAGGAGTAAGCTTTTTTAATTTGAACAGCTATTTGGTGTTTCACTGCAGTCTCAACTTTACCTTTAACACAAGAGATTTCAGAATCTACTAACAATGTTTCGAGAGTTTTCTGTGATAAATTCGGGGTCAAATTATATTTTAAACCTTTTTCTAAAAGAGAAAGTTCTGACGCTTGAAATTGTGTATTACTTAAGTTTTCAACACGTGGGTGAAACGTATGAGCCTGGCTCTGGTCAATTGAGGTAACATTGCTATTATTAGGTCGTGAATTACGTGATAATCTCTCCAACTTCCTAGATTGTGATATGTATTTTTCATGTGTAACTTTAGAAGCTAAATCCCTAGCTTTATTATCTAAAATATCAAATTCAATATTATGTAAATTAAAACTAAGTTCCGAATATAGCACCTTTAGGTGAAGTTTGAGGTTGTCCCTAATAGAAAACCAACGTCTACTTTCTTCGTTTAACCAAATTTTTTTGGCTTTATCTAACGCGATATTACTAGCCCGAGTGTGTGACTTGGTACGTAAATTAATATAATTTGGAATGACACCCAACTGTTTACACTGCTGATTGAACCAGACATTTTGGGAAGCTAACCGATGGAGTTTAGTCAATTTTATATACAATTTCGCCTGCTCAGCTATACTTGCCGACTTAAGGTAATGAATAGATTCAGGCGTTACTTTGCGGAAATCCATATTTAATAATAACAAATACTTTTAAAAGTATCCTAAAAAACATTAAATAATATTTAAATAAAACACTTAAAAAAGTATAAAATTATATATCTAGTGACAATTCCGCCTAATTTTCCTGTTATCTACGTGACGTCATAAACATCACGCAGCCTAACCGGAAGAATACCCGACTAGTTTCGCTTCTAAACGAAGCATCTTCAGGAGGTCTTGACTTACCGAGCGCACGATCGAGACTAAACGGCCAGCGGCTAAACACGCCTTTATATAGGCCCGATCGTGACTCACTGTTCTTTGTTGTAGCTTACAATTGGTAAAGATATACGTGTTTATAGTGATAATTATATAACAATGTTATTGAATTGCTAACAGAATATTTTTAAATTATATATGGTATGTTTAGTGTTTACAAATATGAGAAATATTGAATAATATAGTAAACAATATTAGGAAACTAGTTTTAACTTAAAATTATGAAAGGGTCGCAGAGTGACGTCAACACTGGTTCGGCGGGTAGCTCGGTTCGGCCAGCAGGCGGCTTCCACGATGAAACAGTCACAGGACCTGCTTGTAGCTGCTCGGGACACGTGGGGATGACACGGTGGGTGGCGTGACTCGTAGCGTGACGTCATCACTGGTAGCTGGTTCGACGGGTGGCTTGGCTCGGCACGTTATGAAAAAATAATAAACAAATATTACAAATAATGTTTAAATTATTAGGTTTCAATTTGATTTAATCTGTACTTAATTAAATGCTTTACATTTTTCTTGTAATTATTCAATTTGACTCCTTTAATGGCTTATTTGATAATTGCGTAGTCCATTAGACATTGATTTGACTCGTTACGTAATACTTGGAGGGGAGAGCAAACATGGCCAGTTGTAGGGAGAATTCGAGTCAGTCTTCAAAAGATTCTCGAAGTGGCCGGACGTTACAGTACTTAATACGCAAAGTGCCGTGTATAATATACGACAGTAATATAGGTATACAGTGTTTGATAGTGAGTTTACCCTAATTGTGGAAGATAAGTGTGAAATATAGCAGTTGTGACATGGTAAGCCGGAACTTTATCACAAAATAGTTTGTGGCGGCAGATTATCACTAAAAATACGTAACAGTGGGGATGAAACCAATTGAGTCTGTTCATTCAGCAGCGCGAAGCCTACACTATGTTTCGATATTTCTAACTGTTCTAATACACATAACCTAAACCCCTTGTCACAACAGTGTAAGATTTCAAACGTATCACAATCGAGGAGTTGATGACCGCTTTCAATTAAATGTTTGGCAAAATGAGACTGTTCGGGATGGTCGTTTCTAAACGCGGATTTATGTTCTTTATATCGGATATCAAAATTACGGCCAGTTTGACCAATATAAACGCTGTTACATTCGTCACAGGTAAGTTTGTAAACACCGGATTTTTTACCGTTTTCCAGTCGATCTTTACCGTTACATAAATGACGTAGATTTTGATTTGTACGAAAAGCTACATGGACGTTATTTTTCTTTAATATATTGGAAATTTTTTGAGATATTGGCCCCATATACGTTAAGCTGCCTACGTACTTGATATTTCTATCAGAAGGGCAAGAATAAAGAAGTGACCTAGCCCTATTACGTTGTTTGTTCTGAATTAATCGATCAACTAACTGTTTATTGTAGCCGTTGGAAATAGCAATTTGGTATATTATATTAAGCTCTTTATTATAGTTGTCTTGGGTCAGAGGAACCGATAACAATCTATGGACATAACTTCGAAAAGCGGCTAATTTGTGTTGAATAGGATGACAAGAACTGGAGGGAATAGCAACATCTGTGTGTGTTGGTTTTCGATATATTTGGAATTGCAATTTACTGTCAACTCTTGTAAGCGTTAGATCCAAAAAGTTGATAGATTGGTTTGATTCTAATTCCAGTTTAAATTTAATTTTTGGGTGTATATTGTTAAGTTTCTTCACAAAGATATCAATTTGGCGGGAAGTACCAGTCCAACAAATGATTATATCATCAACGTATCTATAATAAAATAAAATTCTAGGTTCTTTTACTATGTGTTTGCACTCAAAGTCGTCCATAAAAAGTTCGGCCATAAGTGGACTTAAAGGTGACCCCATAGCTAATCCCTCTTTTTGAAAATAATACTCATCATTAAACCTAAAATAATTTTGCTTCATACAGACAGTAGTCAAATTTATAAGGTCATTTACTTCCCCAGGATGTAATCGTTGTTTCTCAAAATGATTCTCTAAGACGCGTAAGCAATTTTCGTAAGGAACGTTGGTAAATAGACTGTCGACATCAAGAGATAATAATTTGGCACCGGAAGGGATGTCAATATCTTTAACTTTGTTAATCAGATCTAGGCTATTCTTTAAACTATATTTAGGTTGAAAAGATGATTTGGTACACAACAAAATATTGAGATGTTTTGCTAGGTTGTACGCAGGGGCGCCAACATAAGAGACAACGGGTCGAATAGGAATGTTCACTTTGTGTGTTTTAGGTAAACCGTATAGACAGGGAGATCTAGGATTCATTGGCACTATATTATTGAGTGAATGTGTAGGTATAAATGAAGTAGACTTAATTGCATTTTTGACATCTAAAGTGAAATGTTTAGTTGGGTCGGAATTCAACTGTTCAAATTCTTCACCTTGAATAATATCGTTAACTTTTTGATTGTAATCATTTTTGTCTAATATAACCACACTGTTGCCTTTATCTGATTTGGAAACCACTAGATTGTTTTGGCTTAATTTATTTTGTAAAGAATGAAACTGCCCAATCTCAGAGCTATGGTGATTACTAGAGGAGTAAGCTTTTTTAATTTGAACAGCTATTTGGTGTTTCACTGCAGTCTCAACTTTACCTTTAACACAAGAGATTTCAGAATCTACTAACAATGTTTCGAGAGTTTTCTGTGATAAATTCGGGGTCAAATTATATTTTAAACCTTTTTCTAAAAGAGAAAGTTCTGACGCTTGAAATTGTGTATTACTTAAGTTTTCAACACGTGGGTGAAACGTATGAGCCTGGCTCTGGTCAATTAAGGTAACATTGCTATTATTAGGTCGTGAATTACGTGATAATCTCTCCAACTTCCTAGATTGTGATATGTATTTTTCATGTGTAACTTTAGAAGCTAAATCCCTAGCTTTATTATCTAAAATATCAAATTCAATATTATGTAAATTAAAACTAAGTTCCGAATATAGCACCTTTAGGTGAAGTTTGAGGTTGTCCCTAATAGAAAACCAACGTCTACTTTCTTCGTTTAACCAAATTTTTTTGGCTTTATCTAACGCGATATTACTAGCCCGAGTGTGTGACTTGGTACGTAAATTAATATAATTTGGAATGACACCCAACTGTTTACACTGCTGATTGAACCAGACATTTTGGGAAGCTAACCGATGGAGTTTAGTCAATTTTATATACAATTTCGCCTGCTCAGCTATACTTGCCGACTTAAGGTAATGAATAGATTCAGGCGTTACTTTGCGGAAATCCATATTTAATAATAACAAATACTTTTAAAAGTATCCTAAAAAACATTAAATAATATTTAAATAAAACACTTAAAAAAGTATAAAATTATATATCTAGTGACAATTCCGCCTAATTTTCCTGTTATCTACGTGACGTCATAAACATCACGCAGCCTAACCGGAAGAATACCCGACTAGTTTCGCTTCTAAACGAAGCATCTTCAGGAGGTCTTGACTTACCGAGCGCACGATCGAGACTAAACGGCCAGCGGCTAAACACGCCTTTATATAGGCCCGATCGTGACTCACTGTTCTTTGTTGTAGCTTACAATTGGTAAAGATATACGTGTTTATAGTGATAATTATATAACAATGTTATTGAATTGCTAACAGAATATTTTTAAATTATATATGGTATGTTTAGTGTTTACAAATATGAGAAATATTGAATAATATAGTAAACAATATTAGGAAACTAGTTTTAACTTAAAATTATGAAAGGGTCGCAGAGTGACGTCAACACTGGTTCGGCGGGTAGCTCGGTTCGGCCAGCAGGCGGCTTCCACGATGAAACAGTCACAGGACCTGCTTGTAGCTGCTCGGGACACGTGGGGATGACACGGTGGGTGGCGTGACTCGTAGCGTGACGTCATCACTGGTAGCTGGTTCGACGGGTGGCTTGGCTCGGCACGTTATGAAAAAATAATAAACAAATATTACAAATAATGTTTAAATTATTAGGTTTCAATTTGATTTAATCTGTACTTAATTAAATGCTTTACATTTTTCTTGTAATTATTCAATTTGACTCCTTTAATGGCTTATTTGATAATTGCGTAGTCCATTAGACATTGATTTGACTCGTTACGTAATACTTGGAGGGGAGAGCAAACATGGCCAGTTGTAGGGAGAATTCGAGTCAGTCTTCAAAAGATTCTCGAAGTGGCCGGACGTTACAGTACTTAATACGCAAAGTGCCGTGTATAATATACGACAGTAATATAGGTATACAGTGTTTGATAGTGAGTTTACCCTAATTGTGGAAGATAAGTGTGAAATATAGCAGTTGTGACATGGTAAGCCGGAACTTTATCACAAAATAGTTTGTGGCGGCAGATTATCACTAAAAATACGTAACAGTGGGGATGAAACCAATTGAGTCTGTTCATTCAGCAGCGCGAAGCCTACACTATGTTTCGATATTTCTAACTGTTCTAATACACATAACCTAAACCCCTTGTCACAACAGTGTAAGATTTCAAACGTATCACAATCGAGGAGTTGATGACCGCTTTCAATTAAATGTTTGGCAAAATGAGACTGTTCGGGATGGTCGTTTCTAAACGCGGATTTATGTTCTTTATATCGGATATCAAAATTACGGCCAGTTTGACCAATATAAACGCTGTTACATTCGTCACAGGTAAGTTTGTAAACACCGGATTTTTTACCGTTTTCCAGTCGATCTTTACCGTTACATAAATGACGTAGATTTTGATTTGTACGAAAAGCTACATGGACGTTATTTTTCTTTAATATATTGGAAATTTTTTGAGATATTGGCCCCATATACGTTAAGCTGCCTACGTACTTGATATTTCTATCAGAAGGGCAAGAATAAAGAAGTGACCTAGCCCTATTACGTTGTTTGTTCTGAATTAATCGATCAACTAACTGTTTATTGTAGCCGTTGGAAATAGCAATTTGGTATATTATATTAAGCTCTTTATTATAGTTGTCTTGGGTCAGAGGAACCGATAACAATCTATGGACATAACTTCGAAAAGCGGCTAATTTGTGTTGAATAGGATGACAAGAACTGGAGGGAATAGCAACATCTGTGTGTGTTGGTTTTCGATATATTTGGAATTGCAATTTACTGTCAACTCTTGTAAGCGTTAGATCCAAAAAGTTGATAGATTGGTTTGATTCTAATTCCAGTTTAAATTTAATTTTTGGGTGTATATTGTTAAGTTTCTTCACAAAGATATCAATTTGGCGGGAAGTACCAGTCCAACAAATGATTATATCATCAACGTATCTATAATAAAATAAAATTCTAGGTTCTTTTACTATGTGTTTGCACTCAAAGTCGTCCATAAAAAGTTCGGCCATAAGTGGACTTAAAGGTGACCCCATAGCTAATCCCTCTTTTTGAAAATAATACTCATCATTAAACCTAAAATAATTTTGCTTCATACAGACAGTAGTCAAATTTATAAGGTCATTTACTTCCCCAGGATGTAATCGTTGTTTCTCAAAATGATTCTCTAAGACGCGTAAGCAATTTTCGTAAGGAACGTTGGTAAATAGACTGTCGACATCAAGAGATAATAATTTGGCACCGGAAGGGATGTCAATATCTTTAACTTTGTTAATCAGATCTAGGCTATTCTTTAAACTATATTTAGGTTGAAAAGATGATTTGGTACACAACAAAATATTGAGATGTTTTGCTAGGTTGTACGCAGGGGCGCCAACATAAGAGACAACGGGTCGAATAGGAATGTTCACTTTGTGTGTTTTAGGTAAACCGTATAGACAGGGAGATCTAGGATTCATTGGCACTATATTATTGAGTGAATGTGTAGGTATAAATGAAGTAGACTTAATTGCATTTTTGACATCTAAAGTGAAATGTTTAGTTGGGTCGGAATTCAACTGTTCAAATTCTTCACCTTGAATAATATCGTTAACTTTTTGATTGTAATCATTTTTGTCTAATATAACCACACTGTTGCCTTTATCTGATTTGGAAACCACTAGATTGTTTTGGCTTAATTTATTTTGTAAAGAATGAAACTGCCCAATCTCAGAGCTATGGTGATTACTAGAGGAGTAAGCTTTTTTAATTTGAACAGCTATTTGGTGTTTCACTGCAGTCTCAACTTTACCTTTAACACAAGAGATTTCAGAATCTACTAACAATGTTTCGAGAGTTTTCTGTGATAAATTCGGGGTCAAATTATATTTTAAACCTTTTTCTAAAAGAGAAAGTTCTGACGCTTGAAATTGTGTATTACTTAAGTTTTCAACACGTGGGTGAAACGTATGAGCCTGGCTCTGGTCAATTGAGGTAACATTGCTATTATTAGGTCGTGAATTACGTGATAATCTCTCCAACTTCCTAGATTGTGATATGTATTTTTCATGTGTAACTTTAGAAGCTAAATCCCTAGCTTTATTATCTAAAATATCAAATTCAATATTATGTAAATTAAAACTAAGTTCCGAATATAGCACCTTTAGGTGAAGTTTGAGGTTGTCCCTAATAGAAAACCAACGTCTACTTTCTTCGTTTAACCAAATTTTTTTGGCTTTATCTAACGCGATATTACTAGCCCGAGTGTGTGACTTGGTACGTAAATTAATATAATTTGGAATGACACCCAACTGTTTACACTGCTGATTGAACCAGACATTTTGGGAAGCTAACCGATGGAGTTTAGTCAATTTTATATACAATTTCGCCTGCTCAGCTATACTTGCCGACTTAAGGTAATGAATAGATTCAGGCGTTACTTTGCGGAAATCCATATTTAATAATAACAAATACTTTTAAAAGTATCCTAAAAAACATTAAATAATATTTAAATAAAACACTTAAAAAAGTATAAAATTATATATCTAGTGACAATTCCGCCTAATTTTCCTGTTATCTACGTGACGTCATAAACATCACGCAGCCTAACCGGAAGAATACCCGACTAGTTTCGCTTCTAAACGAAGCATCTTCAGGAGGTCTTGACTTACCGAGCGCACGATCGAGACTAAACGGCCAGCGGCTAAACACGCCTTTATATAGGCCCGATCGTGACTCACTGTTCTTTGTTGTAGCTTACAATTGGTAAAGATATACGTGTTTATAGTGATAATTATATAACAATGTTATTGAATTGCTAACAGAATATTTTTAAATTATATATGGTATGTTTAGTGTTTACAAATATGAGAAATATTGAATAATATAGTAAACAATATTAGGAAACTAGTTTTAACTTAAAATTATGAAAGGGTCGCAGAGTGACGTCAACACTGGTTCGGCGGGTAGCTCGGTTCGGCCAGCAGGCGGCTTCCACGATGAAACAGTCACAGGACCTGCTTGTAGCTGCTCGGGACACGTGGGGATGACACGGTGGGTGGCGTGACTCGTAGCGTGACGTCATCACTGGTAGCTGGTTCGACGGGTGGCTTGGCTCGGCACGTTATGAAAAAATAATAAACAAATATTACAAATAATGTTTAAATTATTAGGTTTCAATTTGATTTAATCTGTACTTAATTAAATGCTTTACATTTTTCTTGTAATTATTCAATTTGACTCCTTTAATGGCTTATTTGATAATTGCGTAGTCCATTAGACATTGATTTGACTCGTTACGTAATACTTGGAGGGGAGAGCAAACATGGCCAGTTGTAGGGAGAATTCGAGTCAGTCTTCAAAAGATTCTCGAAGTGGCCGGACGTTACAGTACTTAATACGCAAAGTGCCGTGTATAATATACGACAGTAATATAGGTATACAGTGTTTGATAGTGAGTTTACCCTAATTGTGGAAGATAAGTGTGAAATATAGCAGTTGTGACATGGTAAGCCGGAACTTTATCACAAAATAGTTTGTGGCGGCAGATTATCACTAAAAATACGTAACAGTGGGGATGAAACCAATTGAGTCTGTTCATTCAGCAGCGCGAAGCCTACACTATGTTTCGATATTTCTAACTGTTCTAATACACATAACCTAAACCCCTTGTCACAACAGTGTAAGATTTCAAACGTATCACAATCGAGGAGTTGATGACCGCTTTCAATTAAATGTTTGGCAAAATGAGACTGTTCGGGATGGTCGTTTCTAAACGCGGATTTATGTTCTTTATATCGGATATCAAAATTACGGCCAGTTTGACCAATATAAACGCTGTTACATTCGTCACAGGTAAGTTTGTAAACACCGGATTTTTTACCGTTTTCCAGTCGATCTTTACCGTTACATAAATGACGTAGATTTTGATTTGTACGAAAAGCTACATGGACGTTATTTTTCTTTAATATATTGGAAATTTTTTGAGATATTGGCCCCATATACGTTAAGCTGCCTACGTACTTGATATTTCTATCAGAAGGGCAAGAATAAAGAAGTGACCTAGCCCTATTACGTTGTTTGTTCTGAATTAATCGATCAACTAACTGTTTATTGTAGCCGTTGGAAATAGCAATTTGGTATATTATATTAAGCTCTTTATTATAGTTGTCTTGGGTCAGAGGAACCGATAACAATCTATGGACATAACTTCGAAAAGCGGCTAATTTGTGTTGAATAGGATGACAAGAACTGGAGGGAATAGCAACATCTGTGTGTGTTGGTTTTCGATATATTTGGAATTGCAATTTACTGTCAACTCTTGTAAGCGTTAGATCCAAAAAGTTGATAGATTGGTTTGATTCTAATTCCAGTTTAAATTTAATTTTTGGGTGTATATTGTTAAGTTTCTTCACAAAGATATCAATTTGGCGGGAAGTACCAGTCCAACAAATGATTATATCATCAACGTATCTATAATAAAATAAAATTCTAGGTTCTTTTACTATGTGTTTGCACTCAAAGTCGTCCATAAAAAGTTCGGCCATAAGTGGACTTAAAGGTGACCCCATAGCTAATCCCTCTTTTTGAAAATAATACTCATCATTAAACCTAAAATAATTTTGCTTCATACAGACAGTAGTCAAATTTATAAGGTCATTTACTTCCCCAGGATGTAATCGTTGTTTCTCAAAATGATTCTCTAAGACGCGTAAGCAATTTTCGTAAGGAACGTTGGTAAATAGACTGTCGACATCAAGAGATAATAATTTGGCACCGGAAGGGATGTCAATATCTTTAACTTTGTTAATCAGATCTAGGCTATTCTTTAAACTATATTTAGGTTGAAAAGATGATTTGGTACACAACAAAATATTGAGATGTTTTGCTAGGTTGTACGCAGGGGCGCCAACATAAGAGACAACGGGTCGAATAGGAATGTTCACTTTGTGTGTTTTAGGTAAACCGTATAGACAGGGAGATCTAGGATTCATTGGCACTATATTATTGAGTGAATGTGTAGGTATAAATGAAGTAGACTTAATTGCATTTTTGACATCTAAAGTGAAATGTTTAGTTGGGTCGGAATTCAACTGTTCAAATTCTTCACCTTGAATAATATCGTTAACTTTTTGATTGTAATCATTTTTGTCTAATATAACCACACTGTTGCCTTTATCTGATTTGGAAACCACTAGATTGTTTTGGCTTAATTTATTTTGTAAAGAATGAAACTGCCCAATCTCAGAGCTATGGTGATTACTAGAGGAGTAAGCTTTTTTAATTTGAACAGCTATTTGGTGTTTCACTGCAGTCTCAACTTTACCTTTAACACAAGAGATTTCAGAATCTACTAACAATGTTTCGAATCTACTAACAATGTTTTTGTTAGTAGATTCTGAAATCTCTTGTGTTAAAGGTAAAGTTGAGACTGCAGTGAAACACCAAATAGCTGTTCAAATTAAAAAAGCTTACTCCTCTAGTAATCACCATAGCTCTGAGATTGGGCAGTTTCATTCTTTACAAAATAAATTAAGCCAAAACAATCTAGTGGTTTCCAAATCAGATAAAGGCAACAGTGTGGTTATATTAGACAAAAATGATTACAATCAAAAAGTTAACGATATTATTCAAGGTGAAGAATTTGAACAGTTGAATTCCGACCCAACTAAACATTTCACTTTAGATGTCAAAAATGCAATTAAGTCTACTTCATTTATACCTACACATTCACTCAATAATATAGTGCCAATGAATCCTAGATCTCCCTGTCTATACGGTTTACCTAAAACACACAAAGTGAACATTCCTATTCGACCCGTTGTCTCTTATGTTGGCGCCCCTGCGTACAACCTAGCAAAACATCTCAATATTTTGTTGTGTACCAAATCATCTTTTCAACCTAAATATAGTTTAAAGAATAGCCTAGATCTGATTAACAAAGTTAAAGATATTGACATCCCTTCCGGTGCCAAATTATTATCTCTTGATGTCGACAGTCTATTTACCAACGTTCCTTACGAAAATTGCTTACGCGTCTTAGAGAATCATTTTGAGAAACAACGATTACATCCTGGGGAAGTAAATGACCTTATAAATTTGACTACTGTCTGTATGAAGCAAAATTATTTTAGGTTTAATGATGAGTATTATTTTCAAAAAGAGGGATTAGCTATGGGGTCACCTTTAAGTCCACTTATGGCCGAACTTTTTATGGACGACTTTGAGTGCAAACACATAGTAAAAGAACCTAGAATTTTATTTTATTATAGATACGTTGATGATATAATCATTTGTTGGACTGGTACTTCCCGCCAAATTGATATCTTTGTGAAGAAACTTAACAATATACACCCAAAAATTAAATTTAAACTGGAATTAGAATCAAACCAATCTATCAACTTTTTGGATCTAACGCTTACAAGAGTTGACAGTAAATTGCAATTCCAAATATATCGAAAACCAACACACACAGATGTTGCTATTCCCTCCAGTTCTTGTCATCCTATTCAACACAAATTAGCCGCTTTTCGAAGTTATGTCCATAGATTGTTATCGGTTCCTCTGACCCAAGACAACTATAATAAAGAGCTTAATATAATATACCAAATTGCTATTTCCAACGGCTACAATAAACAGTTAGTTGATCGATTAATTCAGAACAAACAACGTAATAGGGCTAGGTCACTTCTTTATTCTTGCCCTTCTGATAGAAATATCAAGTACGTAGGCAGCTTAACGTATATGGGGCCAATATCTCAAAAAATTTCCAATATATTAAAGAAAAATAACGTCCATGTAGCTTTTCGTACAAATCAAAATCTACGTCATTTATGTAACGGTAAAGATCGACTGGAAAACGGTAAAAAATCCGGTGTTTACAAACTTACCTGTGACGAATGTAACAGCGTTTATATTGGTCAAACTGGCCGTAATTTTGATATCCGATATAAAGAACATAAATCCGCGTTTAGAAACGACCATCCCGAACAGTCTCATTTTGCCAAACATTTAATTGAAAGCGGTCATCAACTCCTCGATTGTGATACGTTTGAAATCTTACACTGTTGTGACAAGGGGTTTAGGTTATGTGTATTAGAACAGTTAGAAATATCGAAACATAGTGTAGGCTTCGCGCTGCTGAATGAACAGACTCAATTGGTTTCATCCCCACTGTTACGTATTTTTAGTGATAATCTGCCGCCACAAACTATTTTGTGATAAAGTTCCGGCTTACCATGTCACAACTGCTATATTTCACACTTATCTTCCACAATTAGGGTAAACTCACTATCAAACACTGTATACCTATATTACTGTCGTATATTATACACGGCACTTTGCGTATTAAGTACTGTAACGTCCGGCCACTTCGAGAATCTTTTGAAGACTGACTCGAATTCTCCCTACAACTGGCCATGTTTGCTCTCCCCTCCAAGTATTACGTAACGAGTCAAATCAATGTCTAATGGACTACGCAATTATCAAATAAGCCATTAAAGGAGTCAAATTGAATAATTACAAGAAAAATGTAAAGCATTTAATTAAGTACAGATTAAATCAAATTGAAACCTAATAATTTAAACATTATTTGTAATATTTGTTTATTATTTTTTCATAACGTGCCGAGCCAAGCCACCCGTCGAACCAGCTACCAGTGATGACGTCACGCTACGAGTCACGCCACCCACCGTGTCATCCCCACGTGTCCCGAGCAGCTACAAGCAGGTCCTGTGACTGTTTCATCGTGGAAGCCGCCTGCTGGCCGAACCGAGCTACCCGCCGAACCAGTGTTGACGTCACTCTGCGACCCTTTCATAATTTTAAGTTAAAACTAGTTTCCTAATATTGTTTACTATATTATTCAATATTTCTCATATTTGTAAACACTAAACATACCATATATAATTTAAAAATATTCTGTTAGCAATTCAATAACATTGTTATATAATTATCACTATAAACACGTATATCTTTACCAATTGTAAGCTACAACAAAGAACAGTGAGTCACGATCGGGCCTATATAAAGGCGTGTTTAGCCGCTGGCCGTTTTACCCCCCCGTCGCCGACCACGGCAGGTATTAGACGACCCGGATGACCCCATCGCAGCCATTACATTGGCAGCTTTAGCGTTATCCGCAAGTCGTCGAGGTAAAATCCCCAGGTGTGAGGTAATCAGAGGTCACACAATCAAACACCGAGCTCGCCGGCGAGCTCGAGGCAAAAACAAGGTCACGATAAATTGCTCTCCAAATAGTCAAAGAGTATTATTCAGTAGGGCCCAATTGTGCAACACTGCAGTTGCACAGAGGCATTTTGCTCCGATCCCCCCCATGTCTCTAGACAGCGAGACAAGCCGAGGTCCGAACCACAGTGGTGCCCTTGAGCTCGCTGTCAACCCCTCCTATAGTAGCGGTACGTTTTCGGCGTCCGCAGGAGACGGAGGTAGAAAGCGCTTTTCGCCTTCTACGCCCGTCTCGGGAGAAGTGCCTTCGGCACTTCTCCCTCCCGGGCTATTGTAGGGCCAGGCCCTCGCCCAAAACCCGGTGGAGCTGGACGACCGCACAGGCGGTAGCCAGCATCTATGTCCTCCCTAAAAAAAAAAAAAAAGCTGGCCGTTTAGTCTCGATCGTGCGCTCGGTAAGTCAAGACCTCCTGAAGATGCTTCGTTTAGAAGCGAAACTAGTCGGGTATTCTTCCGGTTAGGCTGCGTGATATTTATGACGTCACGTAGATAACAGGAAAATTAGGCGGAATTGTCACTAGATATATAATTTTATACTTTTTTAAGTGTTTTATTTAAATATTATTTAATGTTTTTTAGGATACTTTTAAAAGTATTTGTTATTATTAAATATGGATTTCCGCAAAGTAACGCCTGAATCTATTCATTTCTTTAATAGTGTAGTTAATCCCATATTATATTAATATCTCAATAATTTTGGATAAATATTTTATGATTACACGTTATTCGTTATAAGTTTCTTACAAATAAATATTCATTTAACAGAATATAAAGAGACTATATGCTGATAAAATCATGAGCGAAAGTAAGCACACAAGAAATGGCCTTGAAGAGGTTACTGCTAGTAATAAGGTCGAACGCTGTGACTGGAGAAGAGGCGCTGTAATCTGTACAGACCTTTCCACTTACGAAGGCGCGCTCCCCAATATTGAGTCTTGTCTATTTTCTTTGTGTGAAAAATTTTGTTTTCGTTCTTTTCTTTTTCGTGTGAAAAATTAACATGCTTGGTTTTGAACTAGTCTATCATCTATTTAGGTCCTATAAAGGTATGGAGTTGTGTGTAGGGGTAATGTGTTAAAGGGGTAAGTTTTATTAATATGTGCCCTTTCAATAAATGAAAGTAGTTTTATTAATACTTCAGATTAACATAATTAAACAACAACAACACAAAAATATATAAATAATTATATTAATATTAATTCAGTTGATGTGATTTATAGAAATATTGTATGTAATTGTACGTAGGTATGTGCGTAGTATCAGTCCGAGTTTGAGCAGGTGTATCGATATAAAAAGAAGCACCGTAATTGATAAATCTGCAAAAAAATCTAAGGAATTTAAACCCACGGCAGGCAAGTGGCAACACCAGAGTGCAGCACCGAGGCGGCGCGCGGCGGAATAAAAGAAAAGTTTGCAGTTGCGGGGTATGAGAGGTGCGAGGGGCGTAGGGCGGTTCCTTTGTATTTGCCGCGAAGCGACTTCCTGTTTATGTTTTATTTGAGAATTTTGAGATTACTTTCTTTCCGTTAGGTGCGTTCAATTGAATCGCACGTGCCGCTATGTGCCACCGTACCGCGACGTCCGCGTCGGCGCCACGCTACGCCATTTTGCGCTTAGAGTAATAGATATCTTGTGTGTGATTCTCACGTGAAGTTTTGTTGTGGGCTCTGAGAGGAAAGCGTCTCCAATCGTGAATGGGGTAAGTTCGATGAAATAATTACAATATATGCATCACGTATGCTGTTAGGTACCTACTTACCATTCATTTGATTAACGTACAGTTTTCTCTGATTATTTTCTAATTGTTAATGATTCCTCTTCTATAGTGCAGTAGGTACTGATAATGTAAGTCAGTTTCTACGTGCGGATCGCTTTCAACTAGCAATTGTCATTGTTTCTGTGTTAGGTATACTTACCTACCTCTACGATAAACAAGACGTTTAGGTGTGTGGTAATTATATGAGAACAAGGCTTATGTATGATACACTTGTGTGCGCTTAATCTTATATATTCTCTTCTTATTTGAAAAAGTCGTTAGTGCTAGGCGCCATAAAGTCTGCCGCTGTGACGCGATGAAGCGGCGGCGGCGCGGCGCGGTCGTTTTCTTTTTTGTTTGTCACTTCAGTCGTTTGACTGGGTGAACCGATTTTTATAATTATTTTTTTATTTGAAAGCTGATGCTTGTCGTTCCGTCCCATTTAAAATTCATCAAAATCGGTCAAGCCGTTTTTGATTTGATTTATCTTCATGATATAGTGTCGTTGACAGTGAATGACAATCGATCCCGTAAGTAGCAAGGGTCACTAAAAAGAGCTTACCTACTTAGAGGTACGTACTAGGTACCTACCGTGCGCACAATAGGTATTGTGATAATCATGGCACCTACTTCAACGAGTAAGTTCACACTTTGAGTGTTGAAGTCGGTTCCCATTTGTGGTTAAAATTCGTTTTAATTTAAATAATGGTACCGCCGCGCCGCGCCGCCACAACGCGTTGGCGATACAGCGGGCATAGTTTTAACTTGCCTGATTTTTAAATGAATCTTCGCAAACATAGATGTTTATTATATTATCTACAGGTACATAATATATACGATGTTAGTTTTGCATGTAGGTACCTAGGTAGGTACCTACCTACTATAGCAGCAGTATCGGACATAATTGCTGATTCTACAACGATGTTATTATGGTAAAGGTAATAGCTTCTAATAAGTGCACTGTAATTTTGAAACTAAAACGGTCAATTACTGTCGCGTGTATAAATTTAGTACCTACATAGGTACTAACTATACGTATATTTTTACTGAAGGTACACAGACTCAATTACATGCAATGTTGTTCATTTCCGAATGTATGGGGAGCGGTATACCATTACCTACCTACTTACCTACTTAAAAGGATACCCCACCAGGTAAAAAAATCTTAGTAGGTACCTACCACACTCCATACATTTGGGGAAATGGTAGGTACCTACCTACCTATATTACCTAAGATTAATTTTATTAATCCAGTAAATTACTAATATTTCAAAAAGTACATATTAAAACAAATAAGATTCTAATTAGGTGGGTAACCTACCCAACTAGAATCTTATTGGTTCGCTATACATACCCATCTTCCTTCTGCCGTTGATTCACTACGCGACGCGGCGCGACCGCGCCTCTTGCAAGAGCTACAAAAGTATTCAGTGGATGCATTGAAATACCTACGAAAGCTTGTGTGATTCTTTTTAATAGCTGATAGGCTAGCCTTTGACCACTATTTCACGTGATGGTAAGCGATGATGTGGCCGAAGATGTTAAAGCTAACCTAGAATTAGTAGCTCTCGAGGACAGCTGCGGTTAGAGTGGTTGGCGACAGATTTTCTTCTTGAGGTGGAACCTTCCTCCCTCCCTCCAGGCGGGCATTCGCAAAATGCTTGAAACCATGAAATGCTCTATGCCACCATGCGTCACTCACTACACACTACCTGAGGTAATTTGGTGCCGACTTATATACCTACCTATATCTATTGAATTTAATGTTATGATTCAGCTTTTAAGAGGCTCGACATTAGTTTATATGACATAGATTTTCGGCAGTTGCTTTTTAGGGAAATGTCTTCTTACTAAACATTGGTTTCTAGGTAATTGTGTTAACTTAAACATAACCTAAATTATATTTTGATTTTTGGCACCCAAATTTGGTTATAGGCCTCCTCCATGCTGTGCCAGGTGTTACGGTCTTTCGCAAGTCTCGACCACGCGCTGCCCGCTGCCTCGATAAAGTCGTCTCTCCACCTCCTCTTCGGCCGCCGTCTCGATCTGCAAGATTCCATGGGGTTCCAGTGTAGGATCCGCTCACTCCGGCGTCCATCTGTCACCCGCGCAATGTAGGTATCCAGCCCACTGCCACAGCATCTGTTATCTTTGCCTTTTTCCGTATGTCATCGTTCCGAACTCTATCTCTTAGCTTTATACCTAGCATAGACCTTTCTGTGGCTCTTTGAAAAATTGCGATTTTTGTTACCCGGTTTTTTGTAAGAGCCCAGCATTGGCATCTGTATATTCCGTATAGAAGCGATGGCAGGATGGTGTTATCCAACAATTTCTTTTTTAGATGTATAGGTAGCTTGATTTTAAAAACGTCTTTATCATATGCATCCAGTACTTCTTCCATGATATGGCGATTCTGCGGTCGATTTCTTTTGCGGTAGCATCAAAAGAAATTGTTTGGCCCAAATAGATGTAGTCCTTGACGTATTCGAATGCTAATACGTTATTGAATTTCCAGTAATCGTCTCCATGGCAACGGCATGTGGCTGGCCTGAGCGACGCTGGTGGCAGCGCCGCCGACGGGTCAAGGAACCCAGCACAAACCTACGTCGAGACAGGTCTCATTTAGTCACATTTCTTTACAATCATCTTTGTACCCAACGCACATGCCCACTGTTCAATATAAGTTTACCAAAATGGAAGATCCATGTATCGTCATCAACAGCCATGACGTCCACCACTGAACGAAAGCCACCCCCGTTAAGAGTGTTTGCTACAATCCATACGCTTGGCAGACGTCTTGGGGTCCCAGTTTTTCAAAAAGAGCTGCTGCCGTCCTGGTATCTTACCCTTCGTCGTCCTTACGACTCCCACAGTACTTAACACTTTAAAAGCTGGTGCTTCCCATGTGGTCCCATTTAAATTTCATCAAAATTGGTCAAGCCGTTTTTGAGTTACACTCCATTAATTAAAAAGATTATTTTATTTATTTCGATGATATATTCATTGACAGTAAATGACAATCGATCCCGCAAGTAGCAAGAATCACTAAAAAGGGCATCACTGCTATTTTGAGGTAGGTACCTAAACAAAATTTTTTCAACACTAATTTTTGAATGGTTCTGTTGTCTTCGGATTGGTGACGATGGTACTCGCGCACGAAGGGTTCCGTACCATTATCTGTAACCTTAAACAGCGAAAACCTCTTTTATTGTATGGGAGCCCCCTTAGTTATTTATTTTTTATAATTAATTATATTTAATTAATTATATATTCTGTGAATAGTTAAAGCGTTTACCTGTCACCGTTATTAGTATCAGACAAGAAACGGTAAAAAAATCAAGTTAGTTGTATGCGAGGCCCCCTCAAATATTTATTTTATTTTTAGTAGTTGTTGTTATAGCGGCAATAGAAATACATCATCTGTGAAAATTTAACTGTCTAGCTATCACCGTTCTTGAGATACAGCCTTGTGACAGACGGACGGACAGCAAAGTCTCAGTAATAGGGACCCGTTTTTACCCTTTGGGTAAGGAACCCTAAAAGTGGGGTGTGGCTGTGTTATGGATACGGTCGTTTGTTGTACCTGAATCATACATCTCAGAATGGCAGGCTCTCCCCTCCGCTAAACTGTATCCCCCGATTTTGTTGTCATTCGTTTTTTTTAATTGTGTCTCTATGGAATTAATTTTAAAGCATCGAGATAAAACATTACAGGTCAATGTTTTAAAAACGTATTCACGTCAAAATATATGCAGCAGATCAAAGCATTTTCTTGACCCGTAGGTTGTAGGTGGGTCTGTAATTCTGTATTCTCCCTGTTTCTCTTATGAGTTCCTTAATTATTCCATAGATGGCGTCAATATCAAATCGTTAAAAATATGCACTTACCTAAAACCAAATTAAAGCTAATTACCATTCGGTATATTTTTAGGGTTTATCGTACATTTTATCGGCATTATTGTCAGAACCGCCTTTCGTCGTATTCATTTTGGCCAATTGTATTTATTTGTTTTATTATAATGTTCCAGTGAGCGGTAACGGCGAGTGGGTGGGCCGGAAGGAGAGCTACCATCGGCAGGAAACGGCGAGTGGGTCGGCAGGAAGGAGAGCTACCCTCGGCAGGAGACTGCGAGCGAGTGGGCCGGAAGGACAGATATCACCAGCAGGAGATGGTGACTCAACTCTTGAGGGAAACCTGCATACACTGACAAGCTTTGCTACAAAGGTGAAATTGATTTATAATAGATATCTTCGCCTGTCTTCCGCTATTCTATCTAGGGTCAGTAAAACTAACGAAGACTTTTGAAGAGCTCGTAGCGAAGTTTGCTTAGCCGATCTGAACCGATCAGCGCCTACGTCCGCCGCGGTCATGAGTTGAACGGGTGACCGCTGATGACGTTAGTACTGAGCGTACACGTGCTTCGGAGGGCACGTTACGCCGTCGGTCCCGTTTGTTGTCTTAGGATGGCAGTCGTTATAGCATGGTGGTAGGCGAATGCCCGCCTCGCTAGCTACCACCTTCAACTAGAAAAATCTGTCGCCAAACACCTAACGGTGTGTTCCGGCAGCTGTCCTTGAGGGCCAGTAATTCTAGGTCAGACTGAACAACATCTTCGACCACATCATTACTTACAATCAGGTGAGATAGTGATGAAAGACTAACATATAAGATTCTCTCTCTCTCTCTCTCTCAGCATCCACAATTAGCTAGAATATTTACTATTCCCAAAAAAACAATGTTATAATGCAGCAAAAAAAAAACACATCCGGGGAGGCCTGCATATTTTATGTTTGATACAGTGAAGGTGCACCTAGATATGATGGTAGTGCATGTAGCTTATGCCTACCTGGCTATAGTAGTAGTGCTTCACATATTTTTATATAACATTGAAATAATTCTACACCTATTTCTATATATATATATATTTACCTTAGTCGCCTCTTACGATTTCCACGCCACGGGAAGAAACAGAGGTGACATTGTAACCCGGCACCCCATGAGGCCATGGGCCACAAAAATATCGGAAGGTGGGAAGCAGCAATTTCTAGAGAACTGACAACTTCTATTGCGATTCTCAAGACGCCTACCAAGCATGGGGATTATGGCAAATCCCCCCAATGGAACTTTTTTCTACGGTGGACGTTTCGGATTCCATTGTGTGACTTGTGCTTGGTTAGGTACACTTTTTCTTATATTGGCAAGTAGGTACAAAAGTATTAATTATCTTTGCTAATGTTTTGTTGACTTAAAAAAAACGTTGGACAATCTGCCGTGTAAGGGAATTCTTTTAATTTCTTGGTGATGAAGTAAATTCATCGCTGCCCTTATTTTCGTTCACAACCCTTCTGACTGAAACTGACGATATCCCCAACATGTCAGTGGTTTTTAAGCACACTCCATTAAAGACCAATGCTCGTCCTTCGGCCACGCAATAATAATGTGGTAATAAGCTTTCATCACCATCAACTTTTCGAAAGCACTCGAAGATTTGCTATGACGGTTCTTAACAAGAGATATCAATGTCTTTCGTTGTTGAAGAGCCGGGTTCAAGCTCTAGTTTGGATGCCCCAGCCTCCATATTACGGAAATAATCTTTTCGTAACAATAAACAAAAACTGAACACAACTCTCTAATAATAACTATAAACGATAAAAACAATAACTAATAACGAAGAAATTCAACAGACACAAGAAAACTAATTGGCGAGAATCACATTCGAATCTAAAAATTTTGATAGGAATTACGAATAAGCTAAAATGGCGTCAGCTGGAAAATGTTGACGATCTCGGCAGTGTGGCAATTAAAAACAAAAAATTGTTACACAATTTTTTTCAGGCTTTAATATATACGTAAATATGTACGCATATAAAAAAGTGTTTTATTTATAGTTAATATAACAGAAATCAATTAAAGCTTAAAATATATTTTTTTATGTTAAATACCTCATCCGTTTCCAAAATTGGTACAGTTACTGAGTACTTGTAATTTTTTGCACGGTTAACCCCTTTGTTTACATTTTTGATCTCGAATTAAAAACCAGAGTATAGATACCACCCTCAATATGAAATCTGTCGCCAAACACTTAATGGTGTTTGAGGCAGCTGATCTGGAGAGCCTGACCAACCTCTTCTATCATGACATAATATACTCTTCGACCGTGGTATCACTATTATGTAGGTGAAATAGACGTCAAAAGTTTGTCTATCAGCTGAAAATAAAAATAAGGATGCTCAGCAGAAGATACACAATTCGACTTGATTTTAATGTTATTGTGATGGAGCAAGCACGAACCCATCTGGATTAAGCGGTAATCTCTGCCTATAACAGATGCAGTTTGACACAATTAGAGAACTTCACTGCCCCCAACACTGTGACGACTAAAGTCGTGTCCCATGTGCCTATAATTTCACCGGAACCTAGGTACGGGTTCCTTTCAAACCGGAACACAGTAATGTGAACATTGCTTGGCGGTAGATATAGGTATGGTGGCGTTACTATCGTGAACGAAGCACAAATATTCTATTGAATTGAACTGAGTTCGAATTCATTCAGAAATGCTTAATATATACCTATAGCGATTAATTAATTCGGTGAGTGTGGCGCGTGTAGCTCCTGCATCGCTTCTAGATGTGGGTTTAGGATATATTTTTCAGTTTATTGGGTATAGTTAATAGAAAGAACTTAGAAACTTTTAAATATATTTTAAGAAATTATTGAGACAAAACTGCCTGAAAGTGTCACGCCCATGAAATTCTACTTGCATTGTATAGATGGCGGTTAATTCAAAACTAGGTTTAGAGTATAACAGAGTATTCTATAAATCGAGTAGTAAATAACAGTTTGAATGCTCATGCAAAGACGTAAATTTAATAATTAGTTATCCAGAAGGCGCTAAATGTTTATTACAAAGTGGGCATAGCATAGACCGGAGACATATCTCCCCAGGAGATGATAAAAATCTTTCCCTCTCTAGCTCGCAAATGTAATGGAATTAGGTACAATTGGTATTTGGTTTCACATAAAAATTATGTGTAGGCGCCAATATCGAAAAACAATTGCTTCTTTTTCCTATGCTTTCTATATTCTATTAGCCTGGCTAACCGCGGGTAGAAAGCAGAAAATTTGTCGCTAAGCGCCAAATGGTATGTTCCGGCGGCTGTCCTTAAGAGTCAGTAATTCTAGATTAGTTTGATATCATCTTTGACCGTATTCTAACTTACTATTAGGTGAGATAGTGGTGAAAGGCTAGCTTTCAACAATTAAATAATGGCTAGTTGGTTTTGTTGACACGATATTTATGTTGAGTTAGGGTAACGGCAAGTGGCTGCCCCGTGGAGGCGTGAGACCGCGACTCTCGATGGGAGCTGCACACACACTGCGGGCGGGAGCGTCTATTCAAATGGTGAGATTCCATGTTTACAAAATCATTGATATTATCATTTCTCTATTTTGTTTGGATTGTGTAGAATTTGGTAATTAAAAACTATTATCTTAAGCCATCATCAGCATAAATAATAAATTCCTTAAAAAGGAACTAATTTCCAACACTGTAAAATACTGTAAATAATGAATACCGTGGGGTGCCGGGATAGGAAGCCACCTTCCCATCTCTATACCCATGAGTGTCGTAAGAGGCGACTTAGGGCAAAATATCGGAAGGTAGTAAAATATCGGCATTAAAAAATATATATTTTTAGCAGTCCCTTCTGAGAAACTGCTTTCTTACGCTAAGATTTCCAAGACGCCTGCTAAGCGTGGGGGTTCTGGTTAACCTCTCCCCTTAGTGGGCGTAGCTGTGTTTAGCAGTGGACGATCCGGCTGATACAGTACAGTAAACTATGTAATAACTCGCGGAAGTCGGATACTGAAAAGTGAGCTAACTCACGCTCAGTGGTTTGAATCATAATATGTAGATTCTTTTCAGTGTTTGAGCAAAGCCGGTTAATATTTGACCGAGCGAGAACTAACTTCAAGCGAAGCGTCTCTGCTTCAACTTCACAAAAATGCTTTTGTATGTCCGGTTGTTCTCGTCTACAGGCCGCATTTCTCAACCAAATCTCACGAAATTTTGAGAGCAGTTTTGATAAGGGCATAAAAATGTATTGTCCATTTAGTTTTTTTATTTTTGACAAATGACGGAGATATGATTATTAATTATTTGTATGGACGCCTGCGCTAAATTTAATGGCAATGGTCAAAAGATAAGCTTGTCAGTTTATTCAATTGTAAGCTATGCAAGGGCAGACTTGCGAGGTTTACAGCTCGGAGAGCCACTACTTTTATTTTATATACATTTGTATATTTGTATATGATTATATGATGTCTCCTTTCCAGTGTCTCTATGGTAACGAGTGACTGGACCGTGAAGGAGACCCGCTCTCGATGGAGACTGCGACTCTTGACGGAAGCTGCATACATACTGCGTTTTTGAGCTTTTTAATTAAAAGGTGAGATTTGATTTGACGCTGAAGGGATATACATACATACATAAAATCACGCCTCTTTCCCGTAGGGATATAGGGATATACAGGTATATAATAATAGAGTTTTATTTATTTTATATAAAATACAAAACTTTTTTGGTCGTTTCCATATGTTGCATAGCAAAATTTGGGATTAAAACGTTCCGTCTCTACTCTGAAGATGACGCACAATGAAAACCTATCTGTAATAAGTACAACTAAGAAAAAATTACAGCAATACATGAATCCGCTGTTACATGCAATTAATTCTGTCCAAGATAAAAACCGGAACACATTAAACACGGAAGTCATGGAACATGGGTAAAATAGTTCCGCACCTATTGACCGAGCGAGTGCGAATCGCGAGCGATGCGCCTCCCTTTCTGCTTGAGCATAAATGCTTTCTTCGTATGTTTGTCCGGTTTTTTTATGGAATGTTTTAGGACGGAACAAGCTCGAGGCCCAAGCGAAAACCTGTGCTTATCACAGTTGCATTTCGTTCATAAGTGCATTCGTTATATTGTTCATAAGTATGGACTCTGTTTTGTGTTTTCTAGGGTACGTACCCTACAAGTGAGTCTCCGCTGTATGTATATCTGTCTGTTTGTCCGTGCGTCCGTATGTCGCGGGAGTCTAGCTCGAAAATGGAATGAGTTACAATTGTTTTTAAGCAACAATCATGCAATATCGAAAAAAATATAATATACTAATATTTTCTTTGATAGCGTGGTGGCTTCGCTAACTGTCCGTATAAAGCAGAAAGTTTGTCGCCAAGCGCCAAATGGTATGTTCCGGCGGCTGTCCTTAAGAGTCAGTAATTCTAGATTAGTTTGATATCATCTTTGACCGTATCCTAACTTACTATTAGGTGAGATAGTGGTGAAAGGTTAGCTTTCAACAGTAAATAATGGTTAGTTGGTTTTGTTGACACGATATCTATGTTGAGTTAGGGTAACGGCAAGTGGCTGCCCCGTGGGGGGGAGGCCGGAGCCCGCGACTCTCGATAGGAGCTGCACACACACTGCGGTCTGGAGCGTCTATTCAAAAGTGAGATTTCATTTTTATTTAGTTTTCCATCTAGATAATGTCATCTCTCAACCTATCTTCGGATTGTGTAAAAATTGGTAACTAAAAACCGTCATCTTAAGTACTTCATCAGGCTTAAATTTAAAGCAAAGTGTACCACCAGCAGCCCCCTTCATTAGGGGGACGGGGATACATCTCAAGAAGAAATAATGTCACATTTTATATCCATTAAAAATTCGTTATTATCCTCTATAGATTTCGATCGGCCAAAATGTCAGGGACGAGTCCATGCCACGCCAACAGGACACCTTGTGGGACTAACTGCAAAGAAGCGTTTCATACTTTGACATTACACTTAAGTTTGCCCATGAATAGATTTTATAGATCCATCCATGGGTTTGCCATAGGAACCACATTGGCTCCATAAATGAAACATCTTAATAGTAAAATGACGCGTGACGTAATTGCGAATTCGTGAGGCAAGTTTTTATTTATTTATAAAATGATTGTTTACTACATAGTTGATGTGAAATACTTTAATGCATATATAACTTTCTATCAATGAAATAAAATGTCGGTATGTTAGCCATGGTGCAAACAACTTCCGAAACATCAAATCCAAGGAGGTAAACTGGGACAGCATGGTATAACACATTTTCGGATATTTTATTTAAAATAATATTGAAAATGTGATATTTCAGGGGCCAATAGATCAGATTTATACAGATAAAACAGATTTATGAAAATATCTTCAGCTTATTTCATAAAAAATATGTTTCCAAATATTGTTTTCTCGGATGGTTATCATGCAGCAACCATAAAAACAGCCTGCACCATTTAAAATAAAAATGCCCAGGTATATTGGACCTATCTGGACGACAATTATTTTATTTCTACTCTCGCGTCTCTTGCCGATGTGGCGATCAATGTGCGTGAGTGATGCAATCAATCTCATAATTAGTAAAGCAATTATTTTAAATGGAACTTCAATATTCCAATTCTGCTGAGATACACCGTACATAACGCTTTAGTCAAACCACACTTTATCTCATTGAATTATACAACACACGCATTTTTATACATAAAACACTTAGCGATAGAGTCCACATTGACATATAAACTTCCCGCTGTCTGTCTGTCCCTATATATGCTTAGATCTTTAAAACTAAGTTTTTTTTATAGTAGTGTGAATCAAGCGAAAGGTTTATAT
Source organism: Plagodis dolabraria (assembly GCA_963854805.1). NCBI lineage: Eukaryota > Metazoa > Arthropoda > Insecta > Lepidoptera > Geometridae > Plagodis > Plagodis dolabraria. Next base: position 645,154 of record OY978452.1, on the reverse strand, counting down.
GTATAATACATGCACAATATAACAGAGAAACACTGATATTTTAGAGGTTTCTAATGTGATGTCGTAAATAAACACTTTTTTGCGATTATATTGCAAAAGCTGGTCTGTCTCGTAGTGTTCAGCGTATCTCTGAGGAATAACCTACAATGACCATTTTTTATTCTTTACTTTTTACTAAAAATAATGGCTTATTTACGAAGCGATTTTTAGCAATATAGCACTAATTTTCCAATTAAATACCTTAAGTACATTGTGCATTTAAAATGGATCAATATGGGCCTTTACGACATGTTATTTCAACGAATATTTTCGAAGATATTACAGATTATTTAGTATTTCATTCATAAAATCAAAACAAATTAAAAAACGTAGCAGTGCTTGTTTTGTTATCTTATCAAAAACAAGAACAAACTACGGTAAAAAAATTATAAGTATTGAAGGAGCACAACTTTACTACTAAGTTCTCGTTCGGTCAATGAGAATAAATAACTTAATTCCAACACTGTAAATAATAATTGCCCATTGGGGGTGCCGGGCTAGAATGTCACACACATTCTTTTCAGTGTTTGAACAAATTCGTTTAATTATTTTTATGTTGTATACATTTGTATGTTTTAATTTAATTTCATAATCTGATTCTTTCCAGTAAGTGTCTCTGTCTCTACGGTAACGACACGACGAGTGGCTGGACCACGTGGAGGAGACCCGCCCCTCGGCAGGAGACCGCGACTCTCGAGGGAAGCTGCACACACTGCAGTGGGAGCGTTGATTCAAAGGTGAGAATTGATGCTAAAATAGTCAGTAAAAATATAAACTCCCTCACACAACAAATAGTTGCCTCAAGTTTGTGTCTCAGTTTAATAACCATACTGCTGTATCTGAATATGTACTACTCAATCTACGAATAAATATTATTCGTAGTTCTCGATATATGTAGTTATTGCTCAAATGAGGTTGGTGTACCGTAAAATTCCTCTATCGCTCTATAGAGTAACCGTTATTTATAAAGAGCCTAGTAGCTTGCAGCAGTTCGGTTTTTAATAATATTAATAACTTTATTTCAATCAACTAGGATCAAAGGACTTAAAAAATTACTCTACTAAATTAAAAATTTTACATAAAATTACCCTAAACATCGATCGTGAATACATGCACAACAATTTTCTATTGTAGTAGCTAGTTAATTACCAATATAGGATAATAAACTAGAACAAAGTTTCAAATACCTACTCTCGTGGCAATGACTTACCAAAACCTGTATGATCGCATTCCTAGATCTTACCAATGGCATGGACGGGGGGCACGCGGGCCGTTGCAAATATTTATTAATTTTAATCTGTTAAATTGTAATTTATTAGATATACTTCAAACATGAAAAAAACTTTTTTTATTATAATAATATGTGTAACCAATATATCGGTAATAATAAAAAAAAAAACTTGTGTACTGCGTCATCTACTGCTTTTTACGTGAACTACGAGTATATACCATTAGGGATTTGCTGACCATTTCCGTATGTCGCATATTGGAAAATCCGGGCCTAATAAGTGCCATTTTTATTCTGAAGATGGCGTGGAATTCAAACCTAGCTGTTACCTATGAAATTACAGCAAAACTTGAATCCGCTGTTTTATACACTTAAATTATTCCGTGCAAGATAAATTTAAATAAATAACTTGCTATAATAAGCTTACTAACCATAGTTTTTAAGTTTTCTTTTTTCCGACCGATTTGAATGAAATTGGGTATGGAAATACGAGTAGTTTGAGACCCTGGAAAAAACATAGGATAGTTTTTATCCAACTGCGCAAAAAGAGGTTAATGTTTTTATACGCGATAACCGACATACGCGCGGGCGGAGCCGCGCCCGGAAAGCTAGTAGAAATAATGTTAAAATAGCATTTATTAAATAATGCTAAAATAGCATTTATTGACCGAGCGAAAGCGAACTGTTAGGGATGCGCCTCGCGTTTCAGATTGAGCAATAGTTCTTTCGTATGTTTGTCCAGTTTTTTTTAATGTTTAAGGATGGAACAAGTACGGGGCCCAAGCGAAAACCTGTGCCTATAACAATGGACTCTGTTTTGGGATCCGTACCTACCAATAGGGCTAGAAGTGCGTCTCCGCTGTATTGTCTGTTTGTCCGTGCGTCCGTATGTCGCGAGCTCGTTAATGGAATGAGTGTTTTTTTTTTATGCAGCAATCATACAATGTAGGTCCCAATACCGAGAGAATATTGAATTTACTTGTATTTTCTGTGATGATTTGGCGGCCTGGCTAACCGCGGGTAGAAAGCATAAAAATTGTCGCCAAGCGCCGACTGGTATGTTCCGGCGGTTTTTCTTAAGAGTCAGTGCATCTATAGGTATTAGTCTGAACAACATCTGTTGACCGTATTCATTTTACCATTAGGTAAGATAGTGGTGAAAGGCTAGCTTTCAGTTATTAAATAATGGTTAGTTGGTTTTGTTGACACGATATTTATGTTGAGTTAGGGTAACGGCAAGTGGCTGCCCCGTGGGGGGGGGGGGGGAGGCCGGAGCCCTCGACTCTCGATGGGAGCTGCACACACACTGCGGGCGGGAGCGTCGATCCACCTCCTGGACTTCACGGGAAACCTAAGTACACAAGGTAAACAGCATACCTATTTTTGGTTTATTGTTTTTCACTACTTGTCTTGTTCTCAGGGTACCTTTCTGAATTCGACCCCGTTACGCGCTGATACTAAAACTTGCTAAAACATTGAACCTACCCTCTTGTACAAGCACTACGAGTAATGCACTGAAACTTTGTTAGAAGAGAGCATTATAGAAAGAGCTATAATTTTGTAGTACATGCTGTATACTTACTTTATAGTATTAGTTACTAGCGGCCTGCCCTGGCTTCGCACGGGTAATAATAATAATATATTATATTGCATCCTTGCCTTGTGGTTTCGCTTATACCTATTATATCCCATTTTAATTGTGATATTGCATATTCTTGTTCAGTTATTCGTGACTCATTGGCTAGAGATCTAACGTTAAGACGAGGCTGCTGAAAAAATACTCTCATTCGACTAGATTTTTTAAGCAACTTAAATATGCAATCGACACGATAACTCAAATATTTGATTTTTCAAACCTTTTTCTATCCGTTGTCCAGACAGGAACACATTTGAAAGAAATTTACTCGATAGTTTTAATTTTTTAAAATGAAGCCTTTTCTTTAAATTATTGGATTTTTCTGGGAAACTACATCAGTTACATATCAATAATAAATACACATAGAAAGGAAATGTAGTTTATTATCCGCTGTATAAGTAAAATTTACCTAGAGTAATTAGTATTCTCATAAAAAATTAAACTGTGTTTTAAACTTACGACCTTTAGTTCTGTGCAGGATTACGGTCAATCGGAAGATTCGATATTCAACCTTATTGGCTTACGATTACGAAATAAAATCAATGCGTAAGAGCTGTCCTTCAGTGCCGCGCTGTGCGCCGTTGGACGTGGACCTATCGCTCGCGCGCTATCACCTCTGCATTATAAATACGTATCTTGGTAGGTACGAGTATATCAATATGGGAAATAAAGATAACTAACAAAATAAAAAAGGATGCAGAAGAGTCGATACAAAGACTTTGCAAGAATTATGAGAGAGGCAAAAGCGTAAGTATTTTTCGTTATTAATATTTCAGTTTTTTTTTACCTATTGTACCTATGCAAATTTAATAATCGTTTGTGTTTTGGTGTTTATTCTATTCATGAAACATAGGTACTATCTCTACCGAACTAAGAGATTCTATACCAACTAGGTTCCTTTAGTACTGTAATGGAGCTATAAAATAACTATATGTCGTACTAATCTAAGTATGATTAGTAGGGTACTATAATAATATCTGGTATATGTATAATTATGGTTTCACCTGATGGTAAGGGATGTGGTTGAAGGTGCCGAACAGGTATAAAGTAAAATTATCTGGCTCTAAAGTACAGCTGCCGTTCAACCGTAAATGGAGTTGAGCGTTGCTAAATAATAATAACACAAGCGTAGCAAATCAAAGCATTTAGTTTGGTGGGTAGGTACCTATATCGCAATAAAACATCAAACATTGTTTATGTCCCTCAAGACTAAATGTAGATTTATATCAATGAAAGAATATTCAGAATCAGGCAAGTAGGTATATATTCAAGATATTATATACAAAGTCACCTGCATAGGTACTTATAAATATACATTTTATCACTTAGACATGTACATATAAGTATCGATTTATACATAAATAGAGTTGAATAATTGACTGTGCTCATAAAATGCACCTTCTTTCTCATGAAAAAAATAACAAATCAGTCGAAGTCTGAGATCACTCGGACAGGGAAAACTGTCGGAGTCGCCATCTCATATAATAAGTTTAGACTGTGTTCTTCCACTACATGAAAATAAGTGAGTAATTCTTTGAATAAAGTATTGCTAAATTTGCACATTTTATTCACAGGAAATTTCGTAAAGGAAATATTTTATATACTACCTATATTAGGCTAAAAATTATTTTGACCTATCCATAGCAGAGCAACAGGTAAAATTAAATAAAAAAAAGTTATAAATACATTTAAATTTTCTTTTTACACTGAAAAATAACACTTTACATTATTATTGCCCTGCACTTGTCACACCTCTGTAGGGTCGGTATAAACAATATATTTTTTCTGAGTACCTACACAAAAGACAACGCATTGACATAATTGTGCGGAGCAAGACTTAAATTTTATGCCCGGCCTCCTATCTGAAGCAATACTCTTTTGGGAATGCCATCGCTGATATGTATTATACTTGCCTTCGCCCCCTTTTCGGTTATTAGGGTATTAGATAGATGGTAAAGAGCGATGTTGTACTCTTGACGTGCAAATTATCTGAATATATGTATTTAAATTCATTTATTCATATTCCCAACACCCCCTTTCTGAAGGCCGAACTTCAGCAGGGGCGGAGCAATTTGTATGGTGGCCGTCTTGAAATCGCCATTTTGGATTTTTGACAGGTGTCATTCGACTGCTCTCTCGACATTTATCCTTACTTGGCACTCGTATACGAACTAACAAATTCTATCTACACATTCTAACAAATTGTGCGAAATTGATTGTCGGACAAACAGATATGTACAGTTGCTTTTCTGAAGGCTTCAGGTAACTGAATGTCTGTAAAATGTATAATTATATTTTTTGCAGGTATATATCAATCAAAAATCTGATTGGTATCATCAAAGTCGGCTAAATGCACATTTGTAATATAACTAATGCTTATTTGCCGTGTAGTATGGAGACAACAAATCAAAAATAGAAATTCTACAAAAAGAAGAAAAATTTTGGAGGGAAAAAATTGAGACAAAACTAATCACATTCTATATGGACTGCCTTCTGCCCGAGCTGGTCAATCCCCGCCACTCAAAGAAAAGAATGATCCGGGATCAAGAATATGTGGAAACTTCTATAAAAAGAAAAAATCAAGAGGAGGCTGTCGAGGGAGACTTGCAACATCAAAGTGCAAATGCTTCAGTACCTCCTCCCACCGTAAAAAGAAGACTTAACTTAATATTGTCTTAGGTTTTAGTGTTTGTTACGCATAGTAATTAAACAACATTAAACGGTTTAAATCGCGTATATTTATCATTATTTTTGTCATGACGTTTCAAACACTTTGCAGTGATCGTGGTCACGAGGTGACGATCGGGGGGACTGCAAACTTGACTTTCCGTTTCCGATACTCGTTATTTCTCACGCACACTTTTGCATTTCATTAAAATTGTATAAAATTCTATATATTTTTATTTCATAAATGATTTTTTTGTTAATTCATATACATCTTAACTTAATGTGTCTATAACCTCTGTAGACTATCCACGAATATCTGTATTATGATAGTCCACTTGCTAACAACCTAAGAATCCACTGTTTTTATTTTAATGTCTAATTTAGTCACCTGTTCCAGTGCCACTCACTGTCTCACTTGTCTGCTATGTTGCATTAAAAGAAGCCTGTATAACATGTTCTCTACAATGTTTCTGCAGTCGTGTGTTTTTTATTAAATATCCAAATAATTAAACCCCTTACAATTGCATATATACACTCTTCTGTAAGTTTGGTAAAAAAAATCTTATCCTGCTGTTTAGAAGTGGCTAGATCTACTTATATCTGGTTGGTCTTATTTTTACCATAGTTGGTATCTAAAAGCAGAGTGGTAGTAAAATAAAACCATTCTGTTTACCACTGTAACTGAAAAATAAAAAGTACTAGGATGTATACGAACATATTTTCAACATTAGTAATTAATAGTTAAAAATTATATGATAGCAATAAAAAAAAACAACCTACTTTATTTTATTATGGAAACGTGTACAGTAGCACAGTTATGAAAAACTATAATTCATATTTGTATGACGAGTCATGGTATTATGAATGGTCATATTTAATCAAATCAAATCCATTTATTTCAGGTCAATCGTACCCATATTCACCGAATATAATATAATATTATGCTCATTCAATTTGATGATATTTTACTTTATTCTAATGATGTGTAATCTGATTAATCGCATTCCAAGATACTGAGAACAATGTTCATTCATTCATAAATTATCGTCCACGCGGATGCCAAGGGGTAATGAAATTTTTATAGGTAGTTTAATCAGTAGAAATCACTTTCGTTACTACGGAGAATTTAAAAACACCCCATTTATCAATATATATCGTGCCGTTTGGGCTGTTATGTACCATCATCATATTCCGACCCACGTCTCACTTTATAGTGGTTTGGTGCAATACGTTTTCTCTATAAACACAGAAACTGTGACACAACAACATAGCAAAGAAAATTAAAAATAAACAACTTGAAAACATTTTTTTAAATGTAAAAGACTGGAATAACTCATTGATATCGGTTCAATATGATCTCAATTTTGTGCTTATGACGTCGACAGGTTATTTGATATACTGATGACTACAGACTTTTCAAGATTGTATTATTCACATATTATTTATAGATTTTATCACTGGTTAACAATAACTTTCATCTATATTCACAGTTGCCACTTATATTAGTTGCTAGAAGCACTGCGATCGTCAAGGCATTTTGGCAAATTACTTTTAGTAAGTTGACTGTAACTGGCAAACCGTTCGACCGATGTTGATTAAATTAAAATGAAACCAATCAAGAGTTAAACTGTACTAGCAAAAAAATAATCTTCAAGATTGTAAGGTTCAGTAAAAAAGTTATGTGTGGTCAAACATAAAATAAATAATAGACAAGTCAATTTAGGAACCATCTTTCTTTTGGGAAGTCAGTTAAATATGTATAATATATATACCAATACATACATAATAATATATGCCAATAAAGTTGAGCAGACATTATCATATTGTAAAAAGTAAAACTTTTGGCTTTAGTTTTATGAGCTACTGTCGACCGTAAGGATAATTTTGAAAAGTAAATCAAATAATCAATTTCTTACTAAGAAATATTAGTAATGTTGATAAAAATAAAAACGTGACATCAATTGTAGTATATACAAAGTTACTTTATGTATCGAAATTCGTCACGTGAATAAGATTATAAAAAAAGTTGAAATCGTCTCAATGGTATCTGTGTTCGCGAATCTAATATGAAGTACACAAAATGTTTTTTTAAGCGAGACGCGTGCGCCGCTGCACATCGCGTCGTTCGGTGCAGCGGGGATCGTTGCCCCGCATGGGCGGAGCTAGCGTGGGAATTATTTTTGACTGCCTCGACTTAATCAGTAGAAATCACTTTCATTACTACGGAGAATTTAAAAACACCCCCCATTTATCAATATATATCGTGCCGTTTAGGCTGTTATGTTCCATCATCATATTCCGACCTTTTTTTGTTATACCTATTGTTGGTTTGGTGCAATATGTTTTCTCTATAAACACAGAGACAACGACACAACAACATAGCAAAGAAAAAGAAAAGACTTGAAAAACCTTTTTTTAGTTATAAAGTCTCAAATAACTGGTTGATACCGGTGCAATATGATCTCAATTTTGTGCTCATGTAACTGACTTTGACAGGTTATTTGATATACTGATGACTACAGACTTTACTAGAGAGATTATTATTCACATATTATTTATAGATTGTATCACTATTTAACAATAACTTTCATCTATATTCATAGTTGCCACTTACATTAGTTGCTAGAAGCACTGCGATCGTCAAGGCATTTTGGCAAATTACTTTTAGCAAGTTGACTGTGACTCGCAGACCGTTCGACCGATGTTGATGAAATTAAAATGAAACCAATTTAGAGTTAAACTGTACTAGCAAATAAATAGTCTTCAAGATTGTAAGGTTCAGTAAAAAAGTTAAACATAAATTAAATAATAGACAAAACTATTTAAGAACCCTCTTTCTTTTGAGTAGTCAGTTAAATATGTATAATATATATACCAATACATACGTACATAATAACATATACCTATAAAGTCGAGCAGACATGATCATATTGTAAAAAGTAAAACTTTTGACTTTAGTTTTATGAGCTACTGTCGATCGTAAGAATAATTTCTTACTAAGAAATATTAGTAATGTAGTTAAAAATAAAAACATGACATCAATTGCAGTATAATATACAAATTTACTTTATGTATCGAAATTCGTCACGTGAATAAGATTATAAAAAAAGTTGAAATCGTCTCCATGGTATCTGTGTTCGCGAATCTAATATCAAGTACATAAATATTTTTATAAGCGAGACGCGTGCGCCGCTGCACATCGCGTCGGTCGGTGCAGCGGGGATCGTTCCGCCGCCGCATAGGCGGAGCTAGCGTGGGAATTATTTTTGACTGCCCCCACTTAAATGTTGCCATGTATATTTTGTTGCCTTTTGCATTTGGAGGGTTTCGGTCTACTACCCCCATGCTGACCGGGCATATTGGGGGAGGATTTTCACAATTAGTTTTTTCTTTCTTTTTCTGTTTGTTGCTAGATTTTGCGGCAGCAGTATGAGAGGCAGTTGATTGCTATTCGAAGGCGATAACTTCATCCGTGGGAGCCGCGGACGACGTTGGTTTTGGGTTATTTTGGCGTTTTTGAACGTAGTTTGTAATGGTGGTCTGGCTGCTCTTGAAATATACTTTATTTTCTTTGCAGTTTAATATTTAGTATTATCATCTGGATTAGATGATGAGCTTCTTGCCTGGTGGGGTTAACTCTCTCTTTTTCGAGTTTGAAATGTAAGGCTCATTCAGTTTCCCGTGGCTCTGGCTATGCTCTCGTACTATAATTTTATAGATACACCCTATTTCCTTGGTTTCTCTCTTTTTGTAGCTGTCTCTGGAGTGATTTCCTGATTTCAAGGATTTTTGGTGCAAAATCTTCTTTTATATAGATATTTGTCTGGTCTCATTTCTGCTTATTTTTCAAAATAGATATTTTCTTTCCATATGTTTTGAGAGTAAGGTTTATTTTCTCATCTCTAAGTTTTCCCATTCTTCTCACTACTTCGATTTAATTTTTATTGCACTCTGCATCCATTTGTCATTCTAGGCTAGCCTGAACAACATCTTCGACCACATCATCACTTACCATCAGGTGAGATAGTAGTCAAAGGCTAGCCTATCGGCAATAAAAAAAAAAAAAAAAAAAAAAAAAATTTTCTTAAAACAGTTATTACTTTTTCTTCCAGCTCTACATAAGAGTCCCCCCCTTGTCGATACCGAAGAAAATTATATGTCTTTCTCTTACTTGTTTCTCTATTTGATCTATTATTTTTTCTTGGTCTGCATTTGTTTGGTAAATTTTTTCGATCTCTTTATTTAAACAGTCGAATTTCTGATCAATATATTCGTTGATTTTTGAAGTTACACGTTCTTCATGTTCGCTCATTGTGATATTTATATCGCCTTTAATCTGGATTCTGAGATCGTAAAGTAATTTTTCCATAATTTGTTTTTTTTTGTTTATGCCCTCTGGTGTCGTTTTCGTGTACTAGGGTTTAGAATATTTGGTTGCTACAGCCTATGACCTCTACTGGCGATTATACGTACTTGAACTTCTAGTTGAGTTCTTGAGTGTTGTCGCTACTCGCCGCTAGGTGGCTCGTGCAGCACCCTCTAGTTAAATTCAGCTGAACTAAATATCGAACCAAATATTAGTTTGACCATTCCCCCACAGATGACGCTATACCAATTATATTGATATTTCGAACAATTTGAGCGTTGATAATAAAACGGTTTTTGAGGTTGTTTTCGAAAAAATAACACTGATCTTTCACTGAATTACTTGTGTTGTTGGTTGTGTATGTAGCGAACTTGCACAGTCTGGGGGAGTTAAGTATCGACTTCGCTTTGACCACTCAATTAACTATGTTTTTCGACAAGTTCTTCAGGTTTTGTTCGCTTTATTTCACTTCACAGATCGGTTTTTCAACACTGTCTACACTATTACACATGGTTATTCTGTTTTTTGCTTGAAATATGTTATTCGCACGGGTATTTAACTTAAACTATAAACTGAAATACATAAAAAGTAGTTATTGTAATATAACTGTACCTAATAGTTAGACATTGTATTGCGATTTTATTTTTAAATATTGATGTCTTCTATAAAATTGTAGTACATCACTTTGCTCTATTGTCAACAATATCCGGAGCCTACGCAATATACAATTTTTTGGTATTTTGTTCACACATAAAACATCGAAGTTTACAAACGGATCCCCATTTTTTTGAAAATATTCTAAAGCCTATGTTAAGTAGTAGGTATTTTAGTTTATTCTATACATACCAAAATACAAATCTTTCCTTCTTATAATATTAGTGTATATTGTTTATCATATTGAGGATTACTTTAAATTTATGAATTTTGTTAAATTTATATCACTTATTTGTATCATTGCATGATGTTCGTGGAGGCTGACAAGAAAATAATATAACCGTTATATTATTTATTTTTTACATATATGCTTGTATACAGCGCCACCTATCAAGGTATTAATGTACTACATAAATGTAACGTTTGGTTGTAATGACATGTTCCATTATTTAGCATGATAGTCTGGTTCATTTCATACGTTCTTTAAAGGTTCTTCTAATATTGTGTAGGTGGCGCTAAATCAAAAAATATTAAATTAATATGTGAAAGTGTATTATTTGGATATCTAGTTTTGGGCTCATTAGGGTTCTTCAATCGATTCTGTGAAATTAATTTCTCATAAAGAGAAATTATATTTATATTATAACCGACTACCACAAAAGGGACGAATGTTTTCACAATTATATGGACACATATAGGAATCGACTGGATCATGCAAATTGCCCGTGGGGTGCCGTGCTAGAATGTCTATCCCCCCCCCCCCCCCCCTCATCTCTTCCCGGGGGTGTAGTAATAGGCGAGCAAGGGCAAAATACCGAAAGGGGGGTAGCCTTCTGATAAACTGCGATTCCCAATATGCCATCCAAGTTTGCCCCTTAGTGAGTGAAGCAGTATTCAGCAGTGGACAATCCCGCTGATACAGTACCTACAGTAAATAATTAAATAACTCGCGGAAGTCGGATAATGAAATGTGAGCTCTGTCAATCTTAATGTTTTAAATCATAATATTAGTTTGATTCTTTTCTATGTTTGAACAAAGTCGTTAAGTTATTAAGCGCGCGTCAGGACTCACGTCGCTCGCTCGATGTCCCCAGCCGCACGCTATTAGCGTCACAGTGTAACTTAAAAAGTTGATCAACTGTAGGTATCTGCTACTAAGTCCAGAACTGCATCTAAAATTCTAAATAACTGTTTTGTTCTGGTGAAAATTTTTATTCGCTTATAGAATAAAAATATTTGTTTCACACTAAGTACCTATTTTTATTAGATTTTGTTCGGATACATTGTTTTAAGGGTTCCGAGCCCAAAACGCAAAACGGAGCCGTAATTGTGAGTGCCCGAGTTCTGTCTGTATGTCCGTTCGTAAGTCATTGGCCTTTAGCTCGTAAATGGAATGAGTAACAAACCTGAAATGTTGATATGTTGTGTAGAACGTTTACCGAAACAAAAGATGAATAATACACTAGACTTTATTTATTTTATTATCTTTGTTACTAATATGAGTAAGGTAGCTGAAAAAATGCATACTGGTATGTGGTCGCCTGTAGAGTATAATAATATGTATAGTTGGTATAAAATAACTTGCGAAAGTTGAAAATAGAGTATTTTAGATAAGCATGGTACCGACTTTAACAAGTTATTGCATACTTTTCAATGATTAGTGTACCTACCTATGTTTTTTGGAGGGGTTTATTCCTGGAATTAATTTTTCAACGTCATCCAAGTGAGGAAAGTTACTCCGATTTGGCTGAAATTCAAAATCTAGGTTGTTCTGGGCGTCTTTATACCGAATTTGGAATTTATTTTTTGATGTCGTCTGCCAAGTGAAGAAAGTTACTCCGATTTGGCTGAAAATTGATACCTAGGTTTTTCTGGAAGTCCTTATGCCAAAATGAGAATTAATTTTTCGATTTGACGTCTGCCAAGTGAAGAAAGTTACTTCGATTTGGCTGAAAATCGACGTCTAGGTTTTTCTGGACGTCTTTATTCCAAATTCGGAATTCATTTTTCGATGACGCCTGCCAAGTGAAGAAAGTTACTCCGATTTGGTTGAAATTCATAATCTAGTTTGTTCTTGACGTCTTTATTCCGAATTAGGAATTTATTTGTCGATGACGTCTGCCAAGTGAATAAAGTTAACGTTAAAAGTAACGGTAAGTTAAAGTTAGTTAAGTCCCACAAATAAACAAAATTAGTTACAGTATTAATTCAAACCACAGATAAAATGTCACACTTAACCAGTGGTTTATATCTTAAGCTTAAAGCCAATCAAGTGAAAAGGAACAAATATTTCAATAAATAGTAAGCTAATTTTTTAATAATCTATCACGCGCAACGCCGCTGGTTTTTTTATATTGCATTTTATTTAATGTAGCTACCTACAGCCATGAGATTGTATTCAACTGCATATAATTAGATATTAAAACACTCGTGTAATCTTATTTTGAAACTGGCCTGCGGCTCGTTTCAAAATTTATTTTTTTATGTATCCTGCGTCACTTGCGCTAACAAGGCGAATCTAACGATATCTCAGTACATTAAAATCGATTGAGCCGTTCTGAAGTATAATGTAAAGAAACTCAAAATCATACGCACACTCGTGGTCCGACTTAAACAACTTATTTCATACATCTTAGTTTTGGCAGTCGGTTAATATCATTATTATATTTTTAATATCTTTAACGATGCGTTTCATGTGCATGTTAACACTCGCCTAGAATAAATGTTCACCAACAATATTTGGCAAATACAATTTTTCGCTTCTGACGTCAGACTGTTATTTAAAAACTAGCCAAACGTATTTGATGAAATTCATATATATATATGTTTTTTTCAATTTAAAGTAGTTAAACAATCTAAATAGTGTGTCTGTGTCCGGACAAGATATTCTGTTTCCCGGATACCGACCTCTTCCCGCGGTGTTGACTAATTATACCTAACGAAGCACCGGGACCATTCGTGTTTTTTAGAGATGGTGACGTCAGCAGTGCTGACATCACCATCTCCACTGCTAAGCTTACTCATTGCGAATAATGAAAACACACAACTTATCTACTCACGTTTTATTATCATTGGTACAACACGAATAAAAATAACCTTAGTCTAACTAAACCAATAGTTGAAAATGGTACTCGCAAGATATTTATGTAATACACCAACTCAGAGCAATAAGTAAGAATGAAAATCAATAGTGAAGCATGAAATCCAGCCAATTTTATGTACGACACAACTCGCTCACACAAACGTATTCAAATTCTGTCAAAAATTCACGACAGACCGTTGCACATTATGCACGTCACAAATAATGGAATAAATGAATTAAAAACCGACTTTAGTATGTAAAACACACGTAAATATTGAATATAATGTACTTTCCTTAATATTATACAACCCAATTTAGGTTATAATTTCGAATAAAAATGTAAACAAAAGTGTTGCCAGACAGACATTATATTTTAGGTTGTTTCCAAAAGTGTGCATTATTTAAATGTTGGTGTACGTAGCACTAAGGTACTTAAACAAGCCAATGTTTACTGGGGAAATCCAAGAGGCTATTTTATCATATAGCGGAAATGGTAAGGAATTTTGTAATTAAACAAAAAAAAAACTGGTCGTCTACCTAATTGCTACGTATAAGGGCCTAAACTATCATCCCTTACATTACAGACCTCAAAATTATTTAGTTTAACATACCTACCTACTTCAGTAGATGTCCAGTTTGATGTTATTTATAACTTATTAATTTAATTATTTTAAAGTCGGTTAATTTCTTAAAATTACTTTTATTTGAGCAATTATTTGGACGTTATGTTTAAAACTAAAAAAAAAAGCGTATAAGGGGGTATAAGTTACAAAAACTCCAAAGTTGAGAGATACGAAAACAAAAATTTGTTGAATGCCATTTCTACTTTATGCGTAACACGTGGACAGACACACCTACTAGTATACTATCACACAAACGTACATTCTACTTTTAACACGAAAAACTGTGCAGTTCTGACAATATTACATGCTCTTGGGTAAAATTGATTATCTCCATTTTTGAAGTATGTTAAAAAGGACACGCCAAGTAGTTTTATTTCCAACTACGGCACCTTCGGTCAAACCCTACCATATATTTCTTACTTTCATATGGCATCATTTCCATTGCACACATATTATATAAAATGGTGGCTTCAGTTTGACGTTGTACCGGACTCTGTATTTCCTTGTTTGTTTGTTTGTTTGTTTGTCAGAGTACACCAATTGACTGTACGAAATTATCCGTAGCACGGTAGCAATGTGGCCTCGCAGCGGCCCAGCCTTTTTCATTTCATCCAAGATGGCGTGCACGTTGCGAAGTCATTACACACTTATTTTATCACAAATAAAAAGTAATATTAACTGAAGGAACAAACAATGTTTTGTTAATTCGTTTTACCATTTTAAACACCCAATTTTAATATTCACTGAATTTATTGTCGCTGAAAACATTTAATCATTTATTAAACGCGGTACACGCTTTATGCTTGAAAAATAGTCAATCAGTCAATTGTCTCTTTAAACCAAACATTACCAAATATCAATTTATGCTAACGCTTATTAATCAAGAAATGAATTTAACAATAGATAACTTGTTTCTAAACCTAATATCCTCAAATCATATCATGGCTTTTTACATTGAAATATGGAGAACTGATTACGACAATCGAATCTAAACTAATTGAAAAATTACTCCGTCATATTTAAATGTTTAAATTTAACTTAAATATTAAACTTATTTAAATATTTTGAACGTTGAAATTAGCCTTGCGTCGACATATACATATTACTACACAATACTAATAATACTAGGTATTAGATGCCACATATTTATAATGAAAGACCTACGATAAAATACAAAAGAACATTCGCAATTGGAAACAATTTTACACAAGAATAGCCTACAATTATTGTATGTTTGCGTAGTGCAGTAGGACAATAACAATAGTAGGCATGAACAATGATAACATAATACAATGTAGGTAAGTAGTGCATACTAGTAACTCACAAAACTGGTCCGGTTAGTTTTATGTTATTAGTTGACTCCTTCATACTGTGTCCAACTTGTACTTAACCCACCCAACATGAAATCTCGTAAAGACAGAGACGAATTGAGCCAATAAATTAGTGTATAAAATGTACTACATATTCATATGTGTAAAACATTGAAGATTTTATTTGTTTATTATACCTATTGTCATATATTTAGGGCTTGAAATGACGCAATTGTCAATATTAAAGAGTATTATGGCTGTGATCCCGTTTAACGACGAAGTGACATTTCAAGTGATTTGGTGATGATTGAAAATGTACTGTAATTTTGAAGAAAATTCAGTTTTTTACTGTAGGATGTAAAAAATATGTATAGAGCGCGTCAATTATTATTGTTTAATAGTACATCGCTAGCGGAGACGCAAAATTAACTTCAAAGGTTGGTAAATACTGTATAATACGTAGTAGATTTGACTTTGGTGAAGTTAAAACAATAGTTTATTATTCTCTATTGAAAAGTGATTTCGGACAGTTGAATATTGAATAAAGCGTCTGTTTATGTAAATGGTGACTTTTACACACTGAGGAAACGTCGCCGTTAGATAGTGCATACTTGCCAGCATCCGGGAAGTGAACAAGACTCAGGGTATCCTACCGTGTGGACTAGAACTTGACTCTATTCATCTACTGTTATTACTACTACATATAAAACTAATATAATAGTTAGTGGTACCCCCCGGCAGCGTTGTTGATAATATATTATAAAAACTATTGCAGGACACGGCGGCGGCGGCGCGGCGGCGCGATTGCGGCGGTTGCGCTGTTCATCGCTGACACTCGGCAGTGGCGGGGGTGGCGGTGGCGGTGAGACAGGCGCTTTCATCGCTGACACTCGGCAGTGGCGGGGGTGGCGGTGGCGGTGAGACAGGCGCTTTCATCGCTGACACTCGGCAGTGGCGGGGGTGGCGGTGGCGGTGAGACAGGCGCTTTCATCGCTGACACTCGGCAGTGGCGGGGGTGGCGGTGGCTGTGAGACAGGCGCTTTCATCGCTGACACTCGGCAGTGGCGGGGGTGGCGGTGGCTGTGAGACAGGCGCTTTCATCGCTGACACTCGGCAGTGGCGGGGGTGGCGGTGGCTGTGAGACAGGCGCTTTCATCGCTGACACTCGGCAGTGGCGGGGGTGGCGGTGGCTGTGAGACAGGCGCTTTCATCGCTGACACTCGGCAGTGGCGGGGGTGGCGGTGGCTGTGAGACAGGCGCTTTCATCGCTGACACTCGGCAGTGGCGGGGGTGGCGGTGGCTGTGAGACAGGCGCTTTCATCGCTGACACTCGGCAGTGGCGGGGGTGGCGGTGGCTGTGAGACAGGCGCTTTCATCGCTGACACTCGGCAGTGGCGGGGGTGGCGGTGGCTGTGAGACAGGCGCTTTCATCGCTGACACTCGGCAGTGGCGGGGGTGGCGGTGGCGGTGAGACAGGCGCTTTCATCGCTGACACTCGGCAGTGGCGGGGGTGGCGGTGGCGGTGAGACAGGCGCTTTCATCGCTGACACTCGGCAGTGGCGGGGGTGGCGGTGGCTGTGAGACAGGCGCTTTCATCGCTGACACTCGGCAGTGGCGGGGGTGGCGGTGGCTGTGAGACAGGCGCTTTCATCGCTGACACTCGGCAGTGGCGGGGGTGGCGGTGGCTGTGAGACAGGCGCTTTCATCGCTGACACTCGGCAGTGGCGGGGGTGGCGGTGGCTGTGAGACAGGCGCTTTCATCGCTGACACTCGGCAGTGGCGGGGGTGGCGGTGGCTGTGAGACAGGCGCTTTCATCGCTGACACTCGGCAGTGGCGGGGGTGGCGGTGGCTGTGAGACAGGCGCTTTCATCGCTGACACTCGGCAGTGGCGGGGGTGGCGGTGGCTGTGAGACAGGCGCTTTCATCGCTGACACTCGGCAGTGGCGGGGGTGGCGGTGGCTGTGAGACAGGCGCTTTCATCGCTGACACTCGGCAGTGGCGGGGGTGGCGGTGGCTGTGAGACAGGCGCTTTCATCGCTGACACTCGGCAGTGGCGGGGGTGGCGGTGGCTGTGAGACAGGCGCTTTCATCGCTGACACTCGGCAGTGGCGGGGGTGGCGGTGGCTGTGAGACAGGCGCTTTCATCGCTGACACTCGGCAGTGGCGGGGGTGGCGGTGGCTGTGAGACAGGCGCTTTCATCGCTGACACTCGGCAGTGGCGGGGGTGGCGGTGGCTGTGAGACAGGCGCTTTCATCGCTGACACTCGGCAGTGGCGGGGGTGGCGGTGGCGGTGAGACAGGCGCTTTCATCGCTGACACTCGGCAGTGGCGGGGGTGGCGGTGGCGGTGAGACAGGCGCTTTCATCGCTGACACTCGGCAGTGGCGGGGGTGGCGGTGGCGGTGAGACAGGCGCTTTCATCGCTGACACTCGGCAGTGGCGGGGGTGGCGGTGGCTGTGAGACAGGCGCTTTCATCGCTGACACTCGGCAGTGGCGGGGGTGGCGGTGGCGGTGAGACAGGCGCTTTCATCGCTGACACTCGGCAGTGGCGGGGGTGGCGGTGGCGGTGAGACAGGCGCTTTCATCGCTGACACTCGGCAGTGGCGGGGGTGGCGGTGGCGGTGAGACAGGCGCTTTCATCGCTGACACTCGGCAGTGGCGGGGGTGGCGGTGGCGGTGAGACAGGCGCTTTCATCGCTGATACTCGGCAGTGGCGGGGGTGGCGGTGGCGGTGAGACAGGCGCTTTCATCGCTGACACTCGGCAGTGGCGGGGGTGGCGGTGGCGGTGAGACAGGCGCTTTCATCGCTGACACTCGGCAGTGGCGGGGGTGGCGGTGGCGGTGAGACAGGCGCTTTCATCGCTGACACTCGGCAGTGGCGGGGGTGGCGGTGGCTGTGAGACAGGCGCTTTCATCGCTGACACTCGGCAGTGGCGGGGGTGGCGGTGGCTGTGAGACAGGCGCTTTCATCGCTGACACTCGGCAGTGGCGGGGGTGGCGGTGGCTGTGAGACAGGCGCTTTCATCGCTGACACTCGGCAGTGGCGGGGGTGGCGGTGGCTGTGAGACAGGCGCTTTCATCGCTGACACTCGGCAGTGGCGGGGGTGGCGGTGGCTGTGAGACAGGCGCTTTCATCGCTGACACTCGGCAGTGGCGGGGGTGGCGGTGGCTGTGAGACAGGCGCTTTCATCGCTGACACTCGGCAGTGGCGGGGGTGGCGGTGGCGGTGAGACAGGCGCTTTCATCGCTGACACTCGGCAGTGGCGGGGGTGGCGGTGGCGGTGAGACAGGCGCTTTCATCGCTGACACTCGGCAGTGGCGGGGGTGGCGGTGGCGGTGAGACAGGCGCTTTCATCGCTGACACTCGGCAGTGGCGGGGGTGGCGGTGGCGGTGAGACAGGCGCTTTCATCGCTGACACTCGGCAGTGGCGGGGGTGGCGGTGGCGGTGAGACAGGCGCTTTCATCGCTGACACTCGGCAGTGGCGGGGGTGGCGGTGGCTGTGAGACAGGCGCTTTCATCGCTGACACTCGGCAGTGGCGGGGGTGGCGGTGGCTGTGAGACAGGCGCTTTCATCGCTGACACTCGGCAGTGGCGGGGGTGGCGGTGGCTGTGAGACAGGCGCTTTCATCGCTGACACTCGGCAGTGGCGGGGGTGGCGGTGGCGGTGAGACAGGCGCTTTCATCGCTGACACTCGGCAGTGGCGGGGGTGGCGGTGGCGGTGAGACAGGCGCTTTCATAGCTGACACTCGGCAGTGGCGGGGGTGGCGGTGGCTGTGAGACAGGCGCTTTCATCGCTGACACTCGGCAGTGGCGGGGGTGGCGGTGGCGGTGAGACAGGCGCTTTCATCGCTGACACTCGGCAGTGGCGGGGGTGGCGGTGGCGGTGAGACAGGCGCTTTCATCGCTGACACTCGGCAGTGGCGGGGGTGGCGGTGGCTGTGAGACAGGCGCTTTCATCGCTGACACTCGGCAGTGGCGGGGGTGGCGGTGGCGGTGAGACAGGCGCTTTCATCGCTGACACTCGGCAGTGGCGGGGGTGGCGGTGGCGGTGAGACAGGCGCTTTCATCGCTGACACTCGGCAGTGGCGGGGGTGGCGGTGGCTGTGAGACAGGCGCTTTCATCGCTGACACTCGGCAGTGGCGGGGGTGGCGGTGGCGGTGAGACAGGCGCTTTCATCGCTGACACTCGGCAGTGGCGGGGGTGGCGGTGGCTGTGAGACAGGCGCTTTCATCGCTGACACTCGGCAGTGGCGGGGGTGGCGGTGGCTGTGAGACAGGCGCTTTCATCGCTGACACTCGGCAGTGGCGGGGGTGGCGGTGGCGGTGAGACAGGCGCTTTCATCGCTGACACTCGGCAGTGGCGGGGGTGGCGGTGGCGGTGAGACAGGCGCTTTCATCGCTGACACTCGGCAGTGGCGGGGGTGGCGGTGGCTGTGAGACAGGCGCTTTCATCGCTGACACTCGGCAGTGGCGGGGGTGGCGGTGGCTGTGAGACAGGCGCTTTCATCGCTGACACTCGGCAGTGGCGGGGGTGGCGGTGGCTGTGAGACAGGCGCTTTCATCGCTGACACTCGGCAGTGGCGGGGGTGGCGGTGGCTGTGAGACAGGCGCTTTCATCGCTGACACTCGGCAGTGGCGGGGGTGGCGGTGGCGGTGAGACAGGCGCTTTCATCGCTGACACTCGGCAGTGGCGGGGGTGGCGGTGGCGGTGAGACAGGCGCTTTCATCGCTGACACTCGGCAGTGGCGGGGGTGGCGGTGGCTGTGAGACAGGCGCTTTCATCGCTGACACTCGGCAGTGGCGGGGGTGGCGGTGGCTGTGAGACAGGCGCTTTCATCGCTGACACTCGGCAGTGGCGGGGGTGGCGGTGGCTGTGAGACAGGCGCTTTCATCGCTGACACTCGGCAGTGGCGGGGGTGGCGGTGGCGGTGAGACAGGCGCTTTCATCGCTGACACTCGGCAGTGGCGGGGGTGGCGGTGGCGGTGAGACAGGCGCTTTCATAGCTGACACTCGGCAGTGGCGGGGGTGGCGGTGGCTGTGAGACAGGCGCTTTCATCGCTGACACTCGGCAGTGGCGGGGGTGGCGGTGGCGGTGAGACAGGCGCTTTCATCGCTGACACTCGGCAGTGGCGGGGGTGGCGGTGGCGGTGAGACAGGCGCTTTCATCGCTGACACTCGGCAGTGGCGGGGGTGGCGGTGGCTGTGAGACAGGCGCTTTCATCGCTGACACTCGGCAGTGGCGGGGGTGGCGGTGGCGGTGAGACAGGCGCTTTCATCGCTGACACTCGGCAGTGGCGGGGGTGGCGGTGGCGGTGAGACAGGCGCTTTCATCGCTGACACTCGGCAGTGGCGGGGGTGGCGGTGGCTGTGAGACAGGCGCTTTCATCGCTGACACTCGGCAGTGGCGGGGGTGGCGGTGGCGGTGAGACAGGCGCTTTCATCGCTGACACTCGGCAGTGGCGGGGGTGGCGGTGGCGGTGAGACAGGCGCTTTCATAGCTGACACTCGGCAGTGGCGGGGGTGGCGGTGGCTGTGAGACAGGCGCTTTCATCGCTGACACTCGGCAGTGGCGGGGGTGGCGGTGGCGGTGAGACAGGCGCTTTCATCGCTGACACTCGGCAGTGGCGGGGGTGGCGGTGGCGGTGAGACAGGCGCTTTCATCGCTGACACTCGGCAGTGGCGGGGGTGGCGGTGGCTGTGAGACAGGCGCTTTCATCGCTGACACTCGGCAGTGGCGGGGGTGGCGGTGGCTGTGAGACAGGCGCTTTCATCGCTGACACTCGGCAGTGGCGGGGGTGGCGGTGGCGGTGAGACAGGCGCTTTCATCGCTGACACTCGGCAGTGGCGGGGGTGGCGGTGGCTGTGAGACAGGCGCTTTCATCGCTGACACTCGGCAGTGGCGGGGGTGGCGGTGGCTGTGAGACAGGCGCTTTCATCGCTGACACTCGGCAGTGGCGGGGGTGGCGGTGGCGCTGGTGCTGGTGCTGGTGCTGGTGCTGCTGGTGGTACAGTGGAGGGGGCAGTTGGGTTTCCAAGCGTGCGTAGGTGAAGATACGAAAAAAAGAAACGAGGTAAATAAGCATATATCATGTTATAATTGTTTATAATATGACCACAATCTCAAATGATGTAAGTATAAGCGATTATGCGGTAGTATGGATGGTTTTTTTTTTGGAACGGGTGCTGGCTCCTATCGAGTACCACACAGCCGGAACACACAGTTCGAGCTGATGATGAGATGTGGCGCTAATTTCAATTAATTTTTCTTATTCACTGAATTGAGTGTCAAAGTTGTTTTTGAGCTAGGCTGTATTGCTTAATAACAAGGAATGCAAAGGTTATTTATTTAAAGTTTTTTTTTTCCTGTCGTGATGTCAATTAGGACTGTTTTTTCTAAAACACAACTATATAAGAGCGTAAGTTTTACATAAATTAATACCATGATGCTGTCCCAGTCGATACAACTGTGGCGTCTGAAGATGACATTTTTTGTTGAACTCCGCACTGATATATTGTTATTGACGCAATCAATATTACATATATCATAGAATATGTACAAGTAACACAGTCAAATAGAAATGCAGCCGTGGAATTGGTCTCAATAAAAATTACAGCTGACGCATATATAGGCGCTAGTGACCTATCAATATAACTGGTTCAAAATATATAGATAACACAAGAACAGATTTACTTGTCCCCTTGAACAAACGACATTTTTTTTATATGATATGTGTGACCAATATACGCGGTGTTATTGTTCATATATTCACTCAGATAAAAACCACTGAACTGACTTCGATCGAATCTTCACATTGTTATAGCTGATATGTAGGTAATAACTGTGGTTTAATTTTGATAAGCCAAAAATGTAAAATCGATTGCTATAATTCCTTTATAAAACAGATTTAAAATTTATATGGAATAACGATAAATTGATCACATCATCGTGTAGAAAAACACATTTCAATCTCGTGTCAAGGTATTTTAGACAGTATTTTAACGTTACTATTTATTTAAAAGGTGTTCAATTGATGGAACTGTTTGAACTAGCATTTTGTTTATTTCATATGAAAGTAAGTAATTTGATTTCCACAAAGAATACTATACGAAGTTAAAATGAACGATCAATTGATCACATCATTATGTAGAAAAACACATTTAATTCTCGTGTCAAGGATTTAATTATTTTAACGATAATATTTATTTAAAATGTGTTCAATTGATGGAACTGGGAATGGCATTTTGAATATTTCATTTAAAAGTAATTCATTTGATTTCCACAAAGAAGGATGACATTCGAAAGTGGAGGCTCGTTCGGTGCAGAGCTCTGGTTCAGTCGATTGTTTTCCCTGTACTGTTGACGTCATAACGTCATTTTTTAACTTCAGTGCAGTGATGAAGTGTTTAATTCGTAAAATGTTTACTGACCTTGCTCCGCCGAAACAATTTGAGGCGTCGACCGAACGGAATGTTGCGCTCGTGTCGCCACGGTCGTCGGTTACAGCGCAGCGCCGCCCGCGGAACCTGAATATCTACCCACTAATCACATTCTAAACTAAAAGGTTGGTAAAAATATAATATTATCTGCTAAGGTGTAATTATTGTTATTGTTTATTTAGAACACGTGTAATCTTTGATTAAATACAATGCAATATCTATTCGATTCGTGACATTAGGGGGTTATTATTAGTGGGTGTAGTAGGCCGACACCATTCGACCTATAATTCGCGGTCAGGAATAGTATTTTGAATCCATAACGCTATGCATAATTGACAGTGCAATATAAGCCTTGCTTACATCGTCACGCTAACAATGCTAGCCGTACATTCTATGACATATTTTGTTATCTTGTGGACTGTGGATGGACAGATCTTTAGATGAAACACACCAAGCTAGGGTGAAACTATCTAAATATATATTGTAACTCAAAGGTGACTGGCTGATATAGTGATCTATCAACGCACAGCCCAAACCACTGGACGGGTTGGGCTGAAATTTGGCACGCAGGTAGATGTTATGACGTAGGCATCCGCTAAGAAAGGGTTTTGATTAATTCTACCCCCAAGGGGTATCGATAAAATAGGGGATGAAAGTTTGTATGAAACTTTGTCAATTTTAAACCGCTCGGGCTGAGACTTTGCATGCATAGGCGTGTAGGCACTATGACGTGTAGGCATCCCCTAAGAAAGGATTTTGAGGTGCAGGCTATATGAGATAAGTAACTTTTCAGCTTAATATATACGAATTTCTTTATGCTAGCGCCATCTACATTGAGTTATTTTGGAGAGAACTTTGAATTAACCATTTTTGTGCATAGTGCATAGATAATATATATCTAGCGGATTATAATAATAATACTTGTTAACGCGAGCGAAACTAAAAGCTAGTTATAATATATAATAAGATAATATTATTGATAGATCTTTGTCACCATACATAGACTCGCGATGATGTTGCGGAATTTTAAATTTGCCATGGTTTTTGTAATACTTAAATGAAATTTTACATCATGCAAACGGGTGTATCAAAGGATATAATCTTACCAACAGTTTTTTTTTTTATTATTATAATTGGGCCTAATTGTGGTCATGTTTAACGCATAATATATACTACATTGTAGGCAACTAATTTGGTGCCCTTTAAACCTATTAATAGAACAATCGTGTACTTTACAATTGCCATTTTAAGTTTTACATGTAATTTTAATTTGTTTTACTTTAACTGGATAAAAATATTTGCCAATATGCCTATACCTACCTGTATGAGATTGTAATTGCAACTCTTGTTGATAGTGACCAGTTTTTATATGTAGGTACATACATACATAACTGTGTGTCTACCATATCAGGGTAACATTAAGGATATTGGCTATAGTCTAAATTATAACAAGTTGGCAATGATCACTAACCCTCTCAGGCAATTATTTATATTCTGCTCCGTTGACATTTCAGGTTTGGATACATACTGGATGTATGATGCTGCCGCTCAAAAGCTGTTATGTTTGCCCGCCCGCCGCTGATTGCTTTCGTCTATTTTAACATGGTAAGTGTCAAAAGCAAATTTTATATATAGTATAATATATTCATAGTCTTCTTTGGCCAAACAAAAATCGATTTACCAGTGGAACAATCGATTTTATTTGTTCCATAATAGAAATAGGGGACCACCGTGTCTGTCTGTCTGTCTGTCTGACCTTTGAAGGGCAGCCATGTTTGGAACTGTAATGTGTAGCCGAAGTGAAATTTTCACAAAAGTCTCACCAAGTGTCTGAAACGAAAATTAGCGATAAATTACCTACGTTAATAGATTGCTAATACATTTTCAAACGCAGATTGGTGGGTTGCTGAAACCTTCAAAAACTGACTGTTTGTCAACACTGTTACCAAGTTAATTAACATTAACTAGCTAATAAATTGCGACATGTCCATGTGATATTATTAATCAAATTCATATTATTGAGAACAACTAATTATCAAGTTATGTATAAGTGTTACATAATATTTTGATATATGACTGTATGTGTGTTTAATCTGTAAACTCCATAGAAATGGTAAACATTCTATATTTACATAATATTAACTTTTTCATAAATTACACTGCCATCAGGGTGGAACTAAATTTTTGAAATGAAATTCTCGTGAGTTTCACACATATTTAAATATTATAAATAAAACCGGCAAAAACACTCACGTTGGGGATCGAATACGTCGACCCGGGTTTCGAGTATATCAGATACTCATCATCAGGGCGAGTGCACAGCTGCGTCTGTGAGCTCCCGACGGGCACGAAACCCGGGTCGACGTATTCGATCCCCAACGTGAGTGTTTTTGCCGGTTTTATTTATAATATTTAAATATGGAACTAAATTAACAGTTACAATTTTGTAAATTGCATAAGGATCGCATTGAAATATTTGATTGTTGAAAGGCTATTTGTTTTTC
The DNA here is from genome assembly GCA_963854805.1 of Plagodis dolabraria. NCBI lineage: Eukaryota > Metazoa > Arthropoda > Insecta > Lepidoptera > Geometridae > Plagodis > Plagodis dolabraria. The sequence goes on along the minus strand of OY978452.1, from coordinate 619,603 downwards.
AATAATTATAATATGCACTGATCAATACACTATACAATAATATATAACTTGATCCATCCTCCGCTCTTGTATTTATTCGCTTACAAATTATTTATTATAACCGTCATCTCGATATTCGAAACGTTCGAAACGTAGCTCGTCGTGTGTGGCCCGTAAATGTAAACAAGAAGCGTGTGCGATATCATTATTAATGCATAGTTATACGTAACCATAACAATAGTTAAAAATTACCTACACGGCGGTGGAAGTGACAATTACAATTTGAATCACCGCGACATGTAAATTTGTAGCACATCAGAGATCAGCGTTGAAATGGTCAATCGGCGTTAGTAAGCAGCGGCTAAATTGTACAAGTGAAATTAATAGGTATGCCATATATAACAGGCAACTGTTTAATTTTCACATTAATTAAAAACCAACGGACATAATATTTTTTTTTTCCATAATTACACTGAAAAACAAGACAATTGTTTGATTTTCACATGAATTTAACACCGACCGACAAAAAGTTTGATTTCTTTCATTTTTTTTTTCTAAATTTCACTCAATAACCAGGCAATTGTTTGATTTTTTTTTCTCTTAATTTCACTCAAAAACAAGGCAATTGTTTGATTTTCACATGAATTTAACACCGACCGACAAAAAGTTTGATTTCTATCAATTTTTTTTTTTCTGAATTTCACTCAAAAACAAGGCAATTGTTTGATTTTTTTTCTCTTAATTTCACTCAAAAACAAGGCAATTGTTTGATTTTCACATGAATTTAACACCGACCGACAAAAAGTGTGATTTCTTTAAATATTTTTTTTTCTGAGTTTCATTCAAAAACAAGGCAATTGTTTGATTTTCACATGAATTTAACACCGACCGACAAAAAGTTTGATTTCTTTCAATTTTTTTTTTCTGAATTTCACTCAAAAACAAGGTAATTAAGGATATTGGCTATAGTCTAAATTATAACAAGTTGGCAATGATCACTAACACTCTCAGGCAATTATTTATATTCTGCTCCGTTGACATTTCAGGTTTGGATACATACTGGATGTATGATGCTGCCGCTCAAAAGCTGTTATGTTTGCCCGCCCGCCGCTGATTGCTTTCGTCTATTTTAACATGGTAAGTGTCAAAAGCAAATTTTATATATAGTATAATATATTCATAGTCTTCTTTGGCCAAACAAAAATCCATTTACCAGTGGAACAATCGATTTTATTTGTTCCATAATAGAAATAGGTGACCACCGTGTCTGTCTGTCTTTCTGACCTTTGAAGGGCAGCCATGTTTGGAACTGTAATGTGTAGCCGAAGTGAAATTTTCACAAAAGTCTCACCAAGTGTCTGAAACGAAAATTAGCGATAAATTACCTACGTTAATAGATTGCTAATACATTTTCAAACGCAGATTGGTGGGTTGCTGAAACCTTCAAAAACTGACTGTTTGTCAACACTGTTACCAAGTTAATTAACATTAACTAGCTAATAAATTGCCACATGTCCATGTGATATTATTAATCAAATTCATATTATTGAGAACAACTAATTATTAAGTTATGTATAAGTGTTACATAATATTTTGATATATGACTGTGTGTGTGTTTAATCTGTAAACTCCATAGAAATGGTAAACATTCTACATTTACATAATATTAACTTTTTCATAAATTACACTGCCATCAGGGTGGAACTAAATTTTTGAAATGAAATTCTCGTGAGTTTCACACATATTTAAATATTATAAATAAAACCGGCAAAAACACTCACGTTGGGGATCGAATACGTCGACCCGGGTTTCGAGTATATCAGATACTCATCATCAGGGCGAGTGCACAGCTGCGTCTGTGAGCTCCCGACGGGCACGAAACCCGGGTCGACGTATTCGATCCCCAACGTGAGTGTTTTTGCCGGTTTTATTTATAATATTTAAATATGGAACTAAATTAACAGTTACAATTTTGTAAATTGCATAAGGATCGCATTGAAATATTTGATTGTTGAAAGGCTATTTGTTTTTCAATAATTATAATATGCACTGATCAATACACTATACAATAATATATAACTTGATCCATCCTCCGCTCTTGTATTTATTCGCTTACAAATTATTTATTATAACCGTCATCTCGATATTCGAAACGTTCGAAACGTAGCTCGTCGTGTGTGGCCCGTAAATGTAAACAAGAAGCGTGTGCGATATCATTATTAATGCATAGTTATACGTAACCATAACAATAGTTAAAAATTACCTACACGGCGGTGGAAGTGACAATTACAATTTGAATCACCGCGACATGTAAATTTGTAGCACATCAGAGATCAGCGTTGAAATGGTCAATCGGCGTTAGTAAGCAGCGGCTAAATTGTACAAGTGAAATTAATAGGTATGCCATATATAACAGGCAACTGTTTAATTTTCACATTAATTAAAAACCAACGGACATAATATTTTTTTTTTCCATAATTACACTGAAAAACAAGACAATTGTTTGATTTTCACATGAATTTAACACCGACCGACAAAAAGTTTGATTTCTTTCATTTTTTTTTTCTAAATTTCACTCAATAACCAGGCAATTGTTTGATTTTTTTTTCTCTTAATTTCACTCAAAAACAAGGCAATTGTTTGATTTTCACATGAATTTAACACCGACCGACAAAAAGTTTGATTTCTATCAATTTTTTTTTTTTCTGAATTTCACTCAAAAACAAGGCAATTGTTTGATTTTTTTTCTCTTAATTTCACTCAAAAACAAGGCAATTGTTTGATTTTCACATGAATTTAACACCGACCGACAAAAAGTGTGATTTCTTTAAATATTTTTTTTTTCTGAGTTTCATTCAAAAACAAGGCAATTGTTTGATTTTCACATGAATTTAACACCGACCGACAAAAAGTTTGATTTCTTTCAATTTTTTTTTTCTGAATTTCACTCAAAAACAAGGTAATTAAGGATATTGGCTATAGTCTAAATTATAACAAGTTGGCAATGATCACTAACACTCTCAGGCAATTATTTATATTCTGCTCCGTTGACATTTCAGGTTTGGATACATACTGGATGTATGATGCTGCCGCTCAAAAGCTGTTATGTTTGCCCGCCCGCCGCTGATTGCTTTCGTCTATTTTAACATGGTAAGTGTCAAAAGCAAATTTTATATATAGTATAATATATTCATAGTCTTCTTTGGCCAAACAAAAATCCATTTACCAGTGGAACAATCGATTTTATTTGTTCCATAATAGAAATAGGTGACCACCGTGTCTGTCTGTCTTTCTGACCTTTGAAGGGCAGCCATGTTTGGAACTGTAATGTGTAGCCGAAGTGAAATTTTCACAAAAGTCTCACCAAGTGTCTGAAACGAAAATTAGCGATAAATTACCTACGTTAATAGATTGCTAATACATTTTCAAACGCAGATTGGTGGGTTGCTGAAACCTTCAAAAACTGACTGTTTGTCAACACTGTTACCAAGTTAATTAACATTAACTAGCTAATAAATTGCCACATGTCCATGTGATATTATTAATCAAATTCATATTATTGAGAACAACTAATTATTAAGTTATGTATAAGTGTTACATAATATTTTGATATATGACTGTGTGTGTGTTTAATCTGTAAACTCCATAGAAATGGTAAACATTCTACATTTACATAATATTAACTTTTTCATAAATTACACTGCCATCAGGGTGGAACTAAATTTTTGAAATGAAATTCTCGTGAGTTTCACACATATTTAAATATTATAAATAAAACCGGCAAAAACACTCACGTTGGGGATCGAATACGTCGACCCGGGTTTCGAGTATATCAGATACTCATCATCAGGGCGAGTGCACAGCTGCGTCTGTGAGCTCCCGACGGGCACGAAACCCGGGTCGACGTATTCGATCCCCAACGTGAGTGTTTTTGCCGGTTTTATTTATAATATTTAAATATGGAACTAAATTAACAGTTACAATTTTGTAAATTGCATAAGGATCGCATTGAAATATTTGATTGTTGAAAGGCTATTTGTTTTTCAATAATTATAATATGCACTGATCAATACACTATACAATAATATATAACTTGATCCATCCTCCGCTCTTGTATTTATTCGCTTACAAATTATTTATTATAACCGTCATCTCGATATTCGAAACGTTCGAAACGTAGCTCGTCGTGTGTGGCCCGTAAATGTAAACAAGAAGCGTGTGCGATATCATTATTAATGCATAGTTATACGTAACCATAACAATAGTTAAAAATTACCTACACGGCGGTGGAAGTGACAATTACAATTTGAATCACCGCGACATGTAAATTTGTAGCACATCGAATCTAAAACAAGGCAATTGTTTGATTTTCACATGAATTTAACACCGACCGACAAAAAGTTTGATTTATTTCAATTTTTTTTTTCTGAATTTCACTCAAAAACAAGGCAATTGTTTGATATTCTTTTTTCTCTTAATTTCACTCAAAAACAAGGCAATTGTTTGATATTCTTTTTTCTCTTAATTTCACTCAAAAACAAGGCAATTGTTTGATTTTCACATGAATTTAACACCGACCGACAAAAAGTTTGATTTCTTTCAATATTTTTTTTTTCTGAATTTCACTCAAAAACAAGGCAATTGTTTGATTTTATTTTTCTCTTAATTTCACTCAAAAACAAGGCAATTGTTTGATTTTCACATGAAGTTAACACCGACCGACAAAAAGTTTGATTTCTTTCATTTTTTTTTCTGAATTTCACTCAAAAACAAGGCAATTGTTTGTTTTTTTTTCTCTTAATTTCACTCAAAAACAAGGCAATTGTTTGATTTTCACATGAAGTTAACACCGACCGACAAAAAGTTTGATTTCTTTCATTTTTTTTTTCTAAATTTCACTCAATAACCAGGCAATTGTTTGATTTTTTTTTCTCTTAATTTCACTCAAAAACAAGGCAATTGTTTGATTTTTTTTTCTCTTGATTTCACTTAAAAACAAGGCAATTGTTTGATTTTCACATCAATTTAACACCGACCGACAAAAAGTTTGATTTCTTTCAATTTTTTTTTTTTTCTAAATGTCACTCAATAACCAGGCAATTGTTTGATTTTTTTTTTCTCTTAATTTCACTCAAAAACAAGGCAATTGTTTGATTTTCACATGAATTTAACACCTACCGACAAAAAGTTTGATTTCTTTCATTTTTTTTTTTCTAAATTTCACTCAATAACCAGGCAATTGTTTGATTTTTTTTTTCTGAATTTCACTCAAAAACAAGGCAATTGTTTGATATTCTTTTTTCTCTTAATTTCACTCAAAAACAAGGCAATTGTTTGATTTTCACATGAATTTAACACCGACCGACAAAAAGTTTGATTTCTTTCAATATTTTTTTTTTCTGAATTTCACTCAAAAACAAGGCAATTGTTTGATTTTATTTTTCTCTTAATTTCACTCAAAAACAAGGCAATTGTTTGATTTTCACATGAATTTAACACCGACCGACAAAAAGTTTGATTTCTTTCATTATTTTTTTTCTAAATTTCACTCAATAACCAGGCAATTGTTTGTTTTTATTTCTCTTAATTTCACTCAAAAACAAGGCAATTGTTTGATTTTCACATGAATTTAACACCGACCGACAAAAAGTTTGATTTCTTTCAATTTTTTTTTCTGAATTTCACTCAAAAACAAGGCAATTGTTTGGTTTTTTTTTTTCTCTTAATTTCACTCAAAACCAAGGCAATTGTTTGATTTTCACATGAATTTAACACCGACCGACAAAAAGTTTGATTTATTTCAATTTTTTTTTTCTGAATTTCATTCAAAAACAAGGCAATTGTTTGATTTTTTTTTTCTCTTAAAATCACTAAAAAACAAGGCAATTGTTTGATTTTCACATGAATTTAACACCGACCGACAAAAAGTTTGATTTCTTTCAATTTTTTTTTTTCTGAATTTCACTCAAAAACAAGGCAATTAAGGATATTGGCTATAGTCTAAATTATAACAAGTTGGCAATGATCACTAACCCTCTCAGGCAATTATTAATATTCTGCTCCGTTGACATTTCAGGTTTGGATACATACTGGATGTATGATGCTGCCGCTCAAAAGCTGTTATGTTTGCCCGCCTGCCGCTGATTGCTTTCGTCTATTTTAACATGGTAAGTGTCAAAAGCAAATTTTATATATAGTATAATATATTCATAGTCTTCTTTGGCCAAACAAAAATCCATTTACCAGTGGAACAATCGATTTTATTTGTTCCATAATAGAAATAGGTGACCACCGTGTCTGTCTGTCTTTCTGACCTTTGAAGGGCAGCCATGTTTGGAACTGTAATGTGTAGCCGAAGTGAAATTTTCACAAAAGTCTCACCAAGTGTCTGAAACGAAAATTAGCGATAAATTACCTACGTTAATAGATTGCTAATACATTTTCAAACGCAGATTGGTGGGTTGCTGAAACCTTCAAAAACTGACTGTTTGTCAACACTGTTACCAAGTTAATTAACATTAACTAGCTAATAAATTGCGACATGTCCATGTGATATTATTAATCAAATTCATATTATTGAGAACAACTAATTATCAAGTTATGTATAAGTGTTACATAATATTTTGATATATGACTGTGTGTGTGTTTAATCTGTAAACTCCATAGAAATGGTAAACATTCTACATTTACATAATATTAACTTTTTCATAAATTACACTGCCATCAGGGTGGAACTAAATTAACAGTTACAATTTTGTAAATTGCATAAGGATCGCATTGAAATATTTGATTGTTGAAAGGCTATTTGTTTTTCAATAATTATAATATGCACTGATCAATACACTATACAATAATATATAACTTGATCCATCCTCCGCTCTTGTATTTATTCGCTTACAAATTATTTATTATAACCGTCATCTCGATATTCGAAACGTTCGAAACGTAGCTCGTCGTGTGTGGCCCGTAAATGTAAACAAGAAGCGTGTGCGATATCATTTTTAATGCATAGTTATACGTAACCATAACAATAGTTAAAAATTACCTACACGGCGGTGGAAGTGACAATTACAATTTGAATCACCGCGACATGTGAATTTGTAGCACATCAGAGATCAGCGTTGAAATGGTCAATCGGCGTTTGTAAGCAGCGGCTAAATTGTACAAGTGAAATTAATAGGTATGCCATATATAACAGGCAACTGTTTATTTTTTTCTCTTAATTTCACTCAAAAACAAGACAATTGTTTGATTTTCACATGAATTTAACACCGACCGACAAAAAGTTTGATTTCTTTCATATTTTTTTTTCTAAATTTCACTCAATAACCAGGCAATTGTTTGATTTTTTTTTCTCTTAATTTCACTCAAAAACAAGGCAATTGTTTGATTTTCACATGAATTTAACACCGACCGACAAAAAGTTTGATTTCTTTCAATTTTTTTTTTCTGAATTTCACTCAAAAACAAGGCAATTGTTTGATATTTTTTTCCTCTTAATTTCACTCAAAAACAAGGCAATTGTTTGATTTTCACATGAATTTAACACCGACCGACAAAAAGTTTGATTTCTTTCAATTTTTTTTTTCTGAATTTCACTCTAAAACAAGGCAATTGTTTGATTTTTTTTTCTCTTAATTTCACACAAAAACAAGGCAATTGTTTTATTTTCACATGAATTTAACACCGACCGACCAAAAGTTTGATTTCTTTCAATATTTTTTTTTTCTGAATTTCACTCAAAAACAAGGCAATTGTTTGATTTTTTTTCTCTTAATTTCACTCAAAAACAAGGCAATTGTTTGATTTTCACATGAATTTAACACCGACCGACAAAAAGTTTGATTTCTTTCATTTTTTTTTTTCTAAATTTCACTTAATAACCAGGCAATTGTTTGATTTTTTTTTCTCTTAATTTAACTCTAAAACAAGGCAATTGTTTGATTTTCACATGAATTTAACACCGACCGACAAAAAGTATGATTTATTTCAATTTTTTTTTTTTTTCTGAATTTCACTCAAAAACAAGGCAATTGTTTGATATTCTTTTTTCTCTTAATTTCACTCAAAAACAAGGCAATTGTTTGATTTTCACATGAATTTAACACCGACTGACAAAAAGTTTGATTTCTTTCATTTTTTTTTTGCTAAATTTCACTCAATAACCAGGCAATTGTTTGATTTTTTTTCTCTTAATTTCACTCAAAAACAAGGCAATTGTTTGATTTTTTTTTCTCTTAATTTCACTCAAAAACAAGGCAATTGTTTGAGTTTCACAGGAATTTAACACCGACCGACAAAAAGTTTGATTTCTTTCAATTTTTTTTTTCTGAATTTCACTCAAAAACAAGGCAATTGTTTGATTTTTTTTTTCTCTTCATTTCACTCAAAAACAAGGCAATTGTTTGATTTTCACATGAATTTAACACCGACCGACAAAAAGTTTGATTTCTTTAAATTTTTTTTTTTCTGAATTTCATTCAAAAACAAGGCAATTGTTTGATTTTTTTTTTCTCTTAAAATCACTCAAAAACAAGGCAATTGTTTGATTTTCACATGAATTTAACATCGACCGACAAAAAGTTTGATTTCTTTCAATTTTTTTTTTCTTAATTTTTCTCAAAAACAAGGTAATTAAGGATATTGGCTATAGTCTAAATTATAACAAGTTGGCAATGATCACTAACCCTCTCAGGCAATTATTTATATTCTGCTCCGTTGACATTTCAGGTTTGGATACATACTGGATGTATGATGCTGCCGCTCAAAAGCTGTTATGTTTGCCCGCCCGCCGCTGATTGCTTTCGTCTATTTTAACATGGTAAGTGTCAAAAGCAAATTTTATATATAGTATAATATATTCATAGTCTTCTTTGTCCAAACAAAAATCCATTTACCAGTGGAACAATCGATTTTATTTGTTCCATAATAGAAATAGGTGACCACCGTGTCTGTCTGTCTTTCTGACCTTTGAAGGGCAGCCATGTTTGGAACTGTAATGTGTAGCCGAAGTGAAATTTTCACAAAAGTCTCACCAAGTGTCTGAAACGAAAATTAGCGATAAATTACCTACGTTAATAGATTGCTAATACATTTTCAAACGCAGATTGGTGGGTTGCTGAAACCTTCAAAAACTGACTGTTTGTCAACACTGTTACCAAGTTAATTAACATTAACTAGCTAATAAATTGCCACATGTCCATGTGATATTATTAATCAAATTCATATTATTGAGAACAACTAATTATTAAGTTATGTATAAGTGTTACATAATATTTTGATATATGACTGTGTGTGTGTTTAATCTGTAAACTCCATAGAAATGGTAAACATTCTACATTTACATAATATTAACTTTTTCATAAATTACACTGCCATCAGGGTGGAACTAAATTAACAGTTACAATTTTGTAAATTGCATAAGGATCGCATTGAAATATTTGATTGTTGAAAGGATATTTGTTTTTCAATAATTATAATATGCACTGATCAATACACTATACAATAATATATAACTTGATCCATCCTCCGCTCTTGTATTTATTCGCTTACAAATTATTTATTATAACCGTCATCTCGATATTCGAAACGTTCGAAACGTAGCTCGTCGTGTGTGGCCCGTAAATGTAAACAAGAAGCGTGTGCGATATCATTATTAATGCATAGTTATACGTAACCATAACAATAGTTAAAAATTACCTACACGGCGGTGGAAGTGACAATTACAATTTGAATCACCGCGACATGTAAATTTGTAGCACATCAGAAATCAGCGTTGAAATGGTCAATCGGCGTTAGGAAGCAGCGGCTAAATTGTACAAGTGAAATTAATAGGTATGCCATATATAACAGGCAACTATTTAATTTTCACATTAATTAAAAACCAACGGACAAAATATTTTTTTTTCCATATTTACACTGAAAAACAGGCAATTGTTTGATTTTCACATGAATTTAACACCGACCGACAAAAAATTTGATTTCTTTCAATTTTTTTTTCTGAATTTCACTCAAAAACAAAGCAATTGTTTGATTTTTTTTTTTCTCTTAATTTCACTCAAAAACAAGACAATTGTTTGATTTTCACATGAATTTAACACCGACCGACAAAAAGTTCGATTTCTTTCAATTTTTTTTTTTCTGAATTTCACTCAAAAACAAGGCATTTGTTTGATTTTTTTTTTTTCTCTTAATTTCACTCAAAAACAAGGCAATTAATTGATTTTCACATGAATTTAACACCGACCGACCAAAAGTTTGATTTCTTTCAATATTTTTTTTTTCTAAATTTCACTCAATAACCAGGCAATTGTTTGATTTTTTTCTCTCTTAATTTCACTCTAAAACAAGGCAATTGTTTGATTTTCACATGAATTTAACACCGACCGACAAAAAGTTTGATTTCTTTCAATTTTTTTTTTTCTGAATTTCACTCAAAAACAAGGCAATTGTTTGATATTCTTTTTTCTCTTAATTTCACTCAAAAACAAGGCAATTGTTTGATTCTCACATGAATTTAACACCGACCGACAAAAAGTTTGATTTCTTTCAATATTTTTTTTTTCTGAATTTCACTCAAAAACAAGGCAATTGTTTGATTTTATTTTTCTCTTAATTTCACTCAAAAACAAGGCAATTGTTTGATTTTCACATGAATTTAATTAACACCGACCGACAAAAAGTTTGATTTCTTTCATTATTTTTTTTCTAAATTTCACTCAATAACCAGGCAATTGTTTGTTTTTATTTCTCTTAATTTCACTCAAAAACAAGGCAATTGTTTGATTTTCACATGAATTTAACACCGACCGACAAAAAGTTTGATTTCTTTCAATTTTTTTTTCTGAATTTCACTCAAAAACAAGGCAATTGTTTGTTTTTTTTTTTCTCTTAATTTCACTCAAAACCAAGGCAATTGTTTGATTTTCACATGAATTTAACACCGACCGACAAAAAGTTTGATTTATTTCAATTTTTTTTTTCTGAATTTCATTCAAAAACAAGGCAATTGTTTGATTTTATTTTTCTCTTAAAATCACTAAAAAACAAGGCAATTGTTTGATTTTCACATGAATTTAACACCGACCGACAAAAAGTTTGATTTCTTTCAATTTTTTTTTTTCTGAATTCCATTAAAAAACAAGGCAATTAAGGATATTGGCTATAGTCTAAATTATAACAAGTTGGCAATGATCACTAACCCTCTCAGGCAATTATTTATATTCTGCTCCGTTGACATTTCAGGTTTGGATACATACTGGATGTATGATGCTGCCGCTCAAAAGCTGTTATGTTTGCCCGCCTGCCGCTGATTGCTTTCGTCTATTTTAACATGGTAAGTGTCAAAAGCAAATTTTATATATAGTATAATATATTCATAGTCTTCTTTGGCCAAACAAAAATCCATTTACCAGTGGAACAATCGATTTTATTTGTTCCATAATAGAAATAGGTGACCACCGTGTCTGTCTGTCTTTCTGACCTTTGAAGGGCAGCCATGTTTGGAACTGTAATGTGTAGCCGAAGTGAAATTTTCACAAAAGTCTCACCAAGTGTCTGAAACGAAAATTAGCGATAAATTACCTACGTTAATAGATTGCTAATACATTTTCAAACGCAGATTGGTGGGTTGCTGAAACCTTCAAAAACTGACTGTTTGTCAACACTGTTACCAAGTTAATTAACATTAACTAGCTAATAAATTGCGACATGTCCATGTGATATTATTAATCAAATTCATATTATTGAGAACAACTAATTATCAAGTTATGTATAAGTGTTACATAATATTTTGATATATGACTGTATGTGTGTTTAATTTGTAAACTCCATAGAAATGGTAAACATTCTACATTTACATAATATTAACTTTTTCATAAATTACACTGCCATCAGGGTGGAACTAAATTAACAGTTACAATTTTGTAAATTGCATAAGGATCGCATTGAAATATTTGATTGTTGAAAGGCTATTTGTTTTTCAATAATTATAATATGCACTGATCAATACACTATACAATAATATATAACTTGATCCATCCTCCGCTCTTGTATTTATTCGCTTACAAATTATTTATTATAACCGTCATCTCGATATTCGAAACGTTCGAAACGTAGCTCGTCGTGTGTGGCCCGTAAATGTAAACAAGAAGCGTGTGCGATATCATTATTAATGCATAGTTATACGTAACCATAACAATAGTTAAAAATTACCTACACGGCGGTGGAAGTGACAATTACAATTTGAATCACCGCGACATGTGAATTTGTAGCACATCAGAGATCAGCGTTGAAATGGTCAATCGGCGTTTGTAAGCAGCGGCTAAATTGTACAAGTGAAATTAATAGGTATGCCATATATAACAGGCAACTGTTTATTTTTTTCTCTTAATTTCACTCAAAAACAAGACAATTGTTTGATTTTCACATGAATTTAACACCGACCGACAAAAAGTTTGATTTCTTTCATATTTTTTTTTCTAAATTTCACTCAATAACCAGGCAATTGTTTGATTTTTTTTTCTCTTAATTTCACTCAAAAACAAGGCAATTGTTTGATTTTCACATGAATTTAACACCGACCGACAAAAAGTTTGATTTCTTTCAATTTTTTTTTTCTGAATTTCACTCAAAAACAAGGCAATTGTTTGATATTTTTTTCCTCTTAATTTCACTCAAAAACAAGGCAATTGTTTGATTTTCACATGAATTTAACACCGACCGACAAAAAGTTTGATTTCTTTCAATTTTTTTTTTCTGAATTTCACTCTAAAACAAGGCAATTGTTTGATTTTTTTTTCTCTTAATTTCACACAAAAACAAGGCAATTGTTTTATTTTCACATGAATTTAACACCGACCGACCAAAAGTTTGATTTCTTTCAATATTTTTTTTTTCTGAATTTCACTCAAAAACAAGGCAATTGTTTGATTTTTTTTTCTCTTAATTTCACTCAAAAACAAGGCAATTGTTTGATTTTCACATGAATTTAACACCGACCGACAAAAAGTTTGATATCTTTAAATTTTTTTTTGCTGAATTTCACTCAATAACCAGGCAATTGTTTGATTTTTTTTTTCTCTTAATTTCACTCAAAAACAAGGCAATTGTTTGATTTTCACATGAATTTAACACCGACCGACAAAAAGTTTGATTTCTTTCATTTTTTTTTTCTAAATTTCACTTAATAACCAGGCAATTGTTTGATTTTTTTTTCTCTTAATTTAACTCTAAAACAAGGCAATTGTTTGATTTTCACATGAATTTAACACCGACCGACAAAAAGTATGATTTATTTCAATTTTTTTTTTTTCTGAATTTCACTCAAAAACAAGGCAATTGTTTGATATTCTTTTTTCTCTTAATTTCACTCAAAAACAAGGCAATTGTTTGATTTTCACATGAATTTAACACCGACTGACAAAAAGTTTGATTTCTTTCATTTTTTTTTTGCTAAATTTCACTCAATAACCAGGCAATTGTTTGATTTTTTTTCTCTTAATTTCACTCAAAAACAAGGCAATTGTTTGATTTTTTTTTCTCTTAATTTCACTCAAAAACAAGGCAATTGTTTGAGTTTCACAGGAATTTAACACCGACCGACAAAAAGTTTGATTTCTTTCAATTTTTTTTTTCTGAATTTCACTCAAAAACAAGGCAATTGTTTGATTTTTTTTTTCTCTTCATTTCACTCAAAAACAAGGCAATTGTTTGATTTTCACATGAATTTAACACCGACCGACAAAAAGTTTGATTTCTTTAAATTTTTTTTTTTCTGAATTTCATTCAAAAACAAGGCAATTGTTTGATTTTTTTTTTCTCTTAAAATCACTCAAAGACAAGGCAATTGTTTGATTTTCACATGAATTTAACATCGACCGACAAAAAGTTTGATTTCTTTCAATTTTTTTTTTCTTAATTTCTCTCAAAAACAAGGTAATTAAGGATATTGGCTATAGTCTAAATTATAACAAGTTGGCAATGATCACTAACCCTCTCAGGCAATTATTTATATTCTGCTCCGTTGACATTTCAGGTTTGGATACATACTGGATGTATGATGCTGCCGCTCAAAAGCTGTTATGTTTGCCCGCCCGCCGCTGATTGCTTTCGTCTATTTTAACATGGTAAGTGTCAAAAGCAAATTTTATATATAGTATAATATATTCATAGTCTTCTTTGTCCAAACAAAAATCCATTTACCAGTGGAACAATCGATTTTATTTGTTCCATAATAGAAATAGGTGACCACCGTGTCTGTCTGTCTTTCTGACCTTTGAAGGGCAGCCATGTTTGGAACTGTAATGTGTAGCCGAAGTGAAATTTTCACAAAAGTCTCACCAAGTGTCTGAAACGAAAATTAGCGATAAATTACCTACGTTAATAGATTGCTAATACATTTTCAAACGCAGATTGGTGGGTTGCTGAAACCTTCAAAAACTGACTGTTTGTCAACACTGTTACCAAGTTAATTAACATTAACTAGCTAATAAATTGCCACATGTCCATGTGATATTATTAATCAAATTCATATTATTGAGAACAACTAATTATTAAGTTATGTATAAGTGTTACATAATATTTTGATATATGACTGTGTGTGTGTTTAATCTGTAAACTCCATAGAAATGGTAAACATTCTACATTTACATAATATTAACTTTTTCATAAATTACACTGCCATCAGGGTGGAACTAAATTAACAGTTACAATTTTGTAAATTGCATAAGGATCGCATTGAAATATTTGATTGTTGAAAGGATATTTGTTTTTCAATAATTATAATATGCACTGATCAATACACTATACAATAATATATAACTTGATCCATCCTCCGCTCTTGTATTTATTCGCTTACAAATTATTTATTATAACCGTCATCTCGATATTCGAAACGTTCGAAACGTAGCTCGTCGTGTGTGGCCCGTAAATGTAAACAAGAAGCGTGTGCGATATCATTATTAATGCATAGTTATACGTAACCATAACAATAGTTAAAAATTACCTACACGGCGGTGGAAGTGACAATTACAATTTGAATCACCGCGACATGTAAATTTGTAGCACATCAGAAATCAGCGTTGAAATGGTCAATCGGCGTTAGGAAGCAGCGGCTAAATTGTACAAGTGAAATTAATAGGTATGCCATATATAACAGGCAACTATTTAATTTTCACATTAATTAAAAACCAACGGACAAAATATTTTTTTTTTCCATATTTACACTGAAAAACAGGCAATTGTTTGATTTTCACATGAATTTAACACCGACCGACAAAAAATTTGATTTCTTTCAATTTTTTTTTCTGAATTTCACTCAAAAACAAGGCAATTGTTTGATTTTTTTTTTTCTCTTAATTTCACTCAAAAACAAGACAATTGTTTGATTTTCACATGAATTTAACACCGACCGACAAAAAGTTCGATTTCTTTCAATTTTTTTTTTTCTGAATTTCACTCAAAAACAAGGCATTTGTTTGATTTTTTTTTTTCTCTTAATTTCACTCAAAAACAAGGCAATTGTTTGATTTTCACATGAATTTAACACCGACCGACCAAAAGTTTGATTTCTTTCAATATTTTTTTTTTCTAAATTTCACTCAATAACCAGGCAATTGTTTGATTTTTTTCTCTCTTAATTTCACTCTAAAACAAGGCAATTGTTTGATTTTCACATGAATTTAACACCGACCGTCAAAAAGTTTGATTTCTTTCAATTTTTTTTTTTCTGAATTTCACTCAAAAACAAGGCAATTGTTTGATATTCTTTTTTCTCTTAATTTCACTCAAAAACAAGGCAATTGTTTGATTCTCACATGAATTTAACACCGACCGACAAAAAGTTTGATTTCTTTCAATATTTTTTTTTTCTGAATTTCACTCAAAAACAAGGCAATTGTTTGATTTTTTTTTTCTCTTAATTTCACTCAAAAACAAGGCAATTGTTTGATTTTCACATGAATTTAACACCGACCGACAAAAAGTTTGATTTCTTTCATATTTTTTTTCTGAATTTCACTCAAAAACAAGGCAATTGTTTGATTTTCACATGAATTTAACACCGACCGACAAAAAGTTTGATATCTTTCAATATTATTTTTTTCTGAATTTCACTCAAAAACAAGGCAATTGTTTGATTTTTTTTTCTCTTAATTTCACTCAAAAACAAGGCAATTGTTTGATTTTCACATGAATTTAACACCGACCGACAAAAAGTTTGATTTCTTTCAAATTTTTTTTTCTGAATTTCACTCAAAAACAAGGCAATTGTTTGATTTTTTTTTTCTCTTCATTTCACTCAAAAACAAGGCAATTGTTTGATTTTCACATGAATTTAACACCGACCGACAAAAAGTTTGATTTCTTTAAAATTTTTTTTTTCTGAATTTCACTCGAAAACAAGGCAATTAAGGATATTGGCTATAGTCTAAATTATAACAAGTTGGCAATGATCACTAACCCTCTCAGGCAATTATTTATATTCTGCTCCGTTGACATTTCAGGTTTGGATACATACTGGATGTATGATGCTGCCGCTCAAAAGCTGTTATGTTTGCCCGCCCGCCGCTGATTGCTTTCGTCTATTTAACATGGTAAGTGTCAAAAGCAAATTTTATATATAGTATAATATATTCATAGTCTTCTTTGGCCAAACAAAAATCCATTTACCAGTGGAACAATCGATTTTATTTGTTCCATAATAGAAATAGGTGACCACCGTGTCTGTCTGTCTTTCTGACCTTTGAAGGGCAGCCATGTTTGGAACTGTAATGTGTAGCCGAAGTGAAATTTTCACAAAAGTCTCACCAAGTGTCTGAAACGAAAATTAGCGATAAATTACCTACGTTAATAGATTGCTAATACATTTTCAAACGCAGATTGGTGGGTTGCTGAAACCTTCAAAAACTGACTGTTTGTCAACACTGTTACCAAGTTAATTAACATTAACTAGCTAATAAATTGCGACATGTCCATGTGATATTATTAATCAAATTCATATTATTGAGAACAACTAATTATTAAGTTATGTATAAGTGTTACATAATATTTTGATATATGACTGTGTGTGTGTTTAATCTGTAAACTCCATAGAAATGGTAAACATTCTACATTTACATAATATTAACTTTTTCATAAATTACACTGCCATCAGGGTGGAACTAAATTAACAGTAACAATTTTGTAAATTGCATAAGGATCGCATTGAAATATTTGATTGTTGAAAGGCTATTTGTTTTTCAATAATTATAATATGCACTGATCAATACACTATACAATAATATATAACTTGATCCATCCTCCGCTCTTGTATTTATTCGCTTACAAATTATTTATTATAACCGTCATCTCGATATTCGAAACGTTCGAAACGTAGCTCGTCGTGTGTGGCCCGTAAATGTAAACAAGAAGCGTGTGCGATATCATTATTAATGCATAGTTATACGTAACCATAACAATAGTTAAAAATTACCGACACGGCGGTGGAAGTGACAATTACAATTTGAATCACCGCGACATGTAAATTTGTAGCACATCAGAGATCAGCGTTGAAATGGTCAATCGGCGTTAGTAAGCAGCGGCTAAATTGTACAAGTGAAATTAATAGGTATGCCATATATAACAGGCAACTGTTTAATTTTCACATTAATTAAAAACCAACGGACAATATTTTTTTTTTCCATAATTACACTGAAAAACAGGCAATTGTTTGATTTTCACATGAATTTAACACCGACCGACAAAAAATTTGATATCTTAAAATTTTTTTTTTTCTGAATTTCACTCAAAACAAGGCAATTGTTTGATTTTCACATGAATTTAACACCGACTATTTTTTTTTCTGAATTTCACTCAAAAACAAGGCAATTGTTTGATTTTCACATGAATTTAACACCGACCGACAAAAAGTTTGATTTCTTTCAATATTTTTTTTTCTGAATTTCACTCAAAAACAAGGCAATCGTTTGATTTTTTTTTTTCTTAATTTCACTCAAAAACAAGGAAATTGTTTGATTTTCACATGAATTTAACACCGACCGACAAAAAGTTTGATTTCTTTCATTTTTTTTTCTGAATTTCACTCAATAACCAGGCAATTGTTTGATTTTTTTTTCTCTTAATTTCACTCAAAAACAAGGCAATTGTTTGATTTTCACATGAATTTAACACCGACCGACAAAAAGTTTGATTTCTTTCATTTTTTTTTTCTAAATTTCACTCAATAACCAGGCAATTGTTTGATTTTTTTTTCTCTTTATTTCACTCAAAAACAAGGCAATTGTTTGATTTTCACATGAATTTAACACCGACCGACAAAAAGTTTGATTTCTTTCAATATTTTTTTTTTCTGAATTTCACTCAAAAACAAGGCAATTGTTTGATTTTTTTTTTCTCTTAATTTCACTCAAAACCAAGGCAATTGTTTGATTTTCACATGAATTTAACACCGACCGACAAAAAGTTTGATTTCTTTCATTTTTTTTTTCTAAATTTCACTCAATAACCAGGCAATTGTTTGATTTTTTTTTCTCTTTATTTCACTCAAAAACAAGGCAATTGTTTGATTTTCACATGAATTTAACACCGACCGACAAAAAGTTTGATTTCTTTCAATAGTATTTTTTTCTGAATTTCACTCAAAAACAAGGCAATTGTTTGATTTTTTTTTTCTCTTAATTTCACTCAAAAACAAGGCAATTGTTTGATTTTCACATGAATTTAACACCGACCGACAAAAAGTTTGATTTCTTTCAATGTTTTTTTTTTCTGAACTTCACTCAAAAACAAGGCAATTGTTTGATTTTTTTTTTCTCTTAATTTCACTCAAAAACAAGGCAATTGTTTGATTTTCACATGAATTTAACACCGACCGACAAAAAGTTTGATTTCTTTCAATATTTTTTTTTTATGAATTTCACTCAAAAACAAGGCAATTAAGGATATTGGCTAGTCTAAATTATAACAAGTTGGCAATGATCACTAACCCTCTTAGGCAATTATTTATATTCTGCTCCGTTGACATTTCAGGTTTGGATACATACTGGATGTATGATGCTGCCGCTCAAAAGCTGTTATGTTTGCCCGCCCGCCGCTGATTGCTTTCGTCTATTTTAACATGGTAAGTGTCAAAAGCAAATTTTATATATAGTATAATATATTCATAGTCTTCTTTGGCCAAACAAAAATCCATTTACCAGTGGAACAATCGATTTTATTTGTTCCATAATAGAAATAGGTGACCACCGTGTCTGTCTGTCTTTCTGACCTTTGAAGGGCAGCCATGTTTGGAACTGTAATGTGTAGCCGAAGTGAAATTTTCACAAAAGTCTCACCAAGTGTCTGAAACGAAAATTAGCGATAAATTACCTACGTTAATAGATTGCTAATACATTTTCAAACGCAGATTGGTGGGTTGCTGAAACCTTCGAAAACTGACTGTTTGTCAACACTGTTACCAAGTTAATTAACATTAACTAGCTAATAAATTGCCACATGTCCATGTGATATTATTAATCAAATTCATATTATTGAGAACAACTAATTATTAAGTTATGTATAAGTGTTACATAATATTTTGATATATGACTGTGTGTGTGTTTAATCTGTAAACTCCATAGAAATGGTAAACATTCTACATTTGCATAATATTAACTTTTTCATAAATTACACTGCCATCAGGGTGGAACTAAATTAACAGTTACAATTTTGTAAATTGCATAAGGATCGCATTGAAATATTTGATTGTTGAAAGGCTATTTGTTTTTCAATAATTATAATATGCACTGATCAATACACTATACAATAATATATAACTTGATCCATCCTCCGCTCTTGTATTTATTCGCTTACAAATTATTTATTATAACCGTCATCTCGATATTCGAAACGTTCGAAACGTAGCTCGTCGTGTGTGGCCCGTAAATGTAAACAAGAAGCGTGTGCGATATCATTATTAATGCATAGTTATACGTAACCATAACAATAGTTAAAAATTACCTACACGGCGGTGGAAGTGACAATTACAATTTGAATCACCGCGACATGTAAATTTGTAGCACATCAGAGATCAGCGTTGAAATGGTCAATCGGCGTTAGTAAGCAGCGGCTTAATTGTACAAGTGAAATTAATAGGTATGCCATATATAACAGGCAACTGTTTAATTTTCACATTAATTAAAAACCAACGGACACTTTTTTTTTTTTTCCATAATTACACTGAAAAACAGGCAATTGTTTGATTTTCACATGAATTTAACACCGACCGACAAAAAATTTGATTTCTTAAAATTTTTTTTTCTGAATTTAACTCAAAAACAAGGCAATTGTTTGAAATTTTTTTTCGCTTAATTTCACTCAAAAACAAGGCAATTGTTTGATTTTCACATGAATATAACACCGACCGACAAAAAGTTTGATTTCTTTCATTTTATTTTTTCCAAATTTCACTCAATAACCAGGCAATTGTTTGATTTTTTTTTTCTCTTAATTTCACTCAAAAACAAGGCAATTGTTTGATTTTCACATGAATTTATTACCGACCGACAAAAAGTTTGATTTCTTTCAATATTATTTTTTTCTGAATTTCACTCAAAAACAAGGCAAGTGTTTGATTTTTTTTTTCTCTTAATTTCACTCAAAAACAAGGCAATTGTTTGATTTTCACATGAATTTAACACCGACCGACAAAAAGTTTGATTTCTTTCATTTTTTTTTTCTAAATTTCACTCAATAACCAGGCAATTGTTTGATTTTTTTTTCTCTTAATTTCACTCAAAAACAAGGCAATTGTTTGATTTTCACATGAATTTAACACCGACCGACAAAAAATTTCATTTCTTTAAATTTATTTTTTCTGAATTTCACTCAAAAACAAGGCAATTGTTTGATTTTTTTTTTCTCTTAATTTCACTCAAAAACAAGACAATTGTTTGATTTTCACATGAATTTAACACCGACCGACAAAAAGTTTGATTTCTTTCATTTTTTTTTTCTAAATTTCACTCAATAACCAGGCAATTGTTTGATTTTTTTTTCTCTTAATTTCACTCAAAAACAAGGCAATTGTTTGATTTTCACATGAATTTAACACCGACCGACAAAAAGTTTGATTTCTATCAATTTTTTTTTTTCTGAATTTCACTCAAAAACAAGGCAATTGTTTGATTTTTTTTTCTCTTAATTTTACTCAAAAACAAGGCAATTGTTTGATTTTCACATCAATTTAACACCGACCGACAAAAAGTTTGATTTCTTTCAATTTTTTTTTTCTAAATGTCACTCAATAACCAGGCAATTGTTTGATTTTTTTTTTCTCTTAATTTCACTCAAAAACAAGGCAATTGTTTGATTTTCACATGAATTTAACACCTACCGACAAAAAGTTTGATTTCTTTCATTTTTTTTTTTTCTAAATTTCACTCAAAAACAAGGCAATTGTTTGATTTTCACATGAATTTAACACCGACCGACAAAAAATTTGATTTCTTTCAATATTTTTTTTTTCTGAATTTCACTCAAAAACAAGGCAATTGTTTGATTTTATTTTTCTCTTAATTTCACTCAAAAACAAGGCAATTGTTTGATTTTCACATATAGTTAACACCGACCGACAAAAAGTTTGATTTCTTTCATTTTTTTTTTCTAAATTTCACTCAATAACCAGGCAATTGTTTGATTTTATTTTTCTCTTAATTTCACTCAAAAACAAGGCAATTGTTTGATTTTCACATGAAGTTAACACCGACCGACAAAAAGTTTGATTTCTTTCAATTTTTTTTTCTGAATTTCACTCAAAAACAAGGCAATTATTTGATTTTTTTTTTCTCTTAATTTCACTCAAAAACAAGGCAATTGTTTGATTTTCACATGAATTTAACACCGACCGACAAAAAGTTTGATTTATTTCAATTTTTTTTTTCTGAATTTCATTCAAAAACAAGGCAATTGTTTGATTTTTTTTTTCTCTTAAAATCACAAAAAAACAAGGCAATTGTTTGATTTTCACATGAATTTAACACCGACCGACAAAAAGTTTGATTTCTTTCAATTTTTTTTTTCTGAATTTCACTCAAAAACAAGGCAATTGTTTGATTTTCACATCAATTTAACACCGACCGACAAAAAGTTTGATTTCTTTCAATTTTTTTTTTTCTAAATGTCACTCAATAACCAGGCAATTGTTTGATTTTTTTTTTCTCTTAATTTCACTCAAAAACAAGGCAATTGTTTGATTTTCACATGAATTTAACACCTACCGACAAAAAGTTTGATTTCTTTCATTTTTTTTTTTCTAAATTTCACTCAATAACGAGGCAATTGTTTGATTTTTTTTTCTCTTAATTTCACTCTAAAACAAGGCAATTGTTTGATTTTCACATGAATTTAACACCGACCGACAAAAAGTTTGATTTATTTCAATTTTTTTTTTCTGAATTTCACTCAAAAACAAGGCAATTGTTTGATATTCTTTTTTCTCTTAATTTCACTCAAAAACAAGGCAATTGTTTGATTTTCACATGAATTTAACACCGACCGACAAAAAGTTTGATTTCTTTCAATATTTTTTTTTTCTGAATTTCACTCAAAAACAAGGCAATTGTTTGATTTTTTTTTTCTCTTAATTTCACTCAAAAACAAGGCAATTGTTTGATTTTCACATGAATTTAACACCGACCGACAAAAAGTTTGATTTATTTCAATTTTTTTTTTCTGAATTTCATTCAAAAACAAGGCAATTGTTTGATTTTTTTTTTCTCTTAAAATCACAAAAAAACAAGGCAATTGTTTGATTTTCACATGAATTTAACACCGACCGACAAAAAGTTTGATTTCTTTCAATTTTTTTTTTTCTAAATGTCACTCAATAACCAGGCAATTGTTTGATTTTTTTTTTCTCTTAATTTCACTCAAAAACAAGGCAATTGTTTGATTTTCACATGAATTTAACACCTACCGACAAAAAGTTTGATTTCTTTCATTTTTTTTTTTCTAAATTTCACTCAATAACGAGGCAATTGTTTGATTTTTTTTTCTCTTAATTTCACTCTAAAACAAGGCAATTGTTTGATTTTCACATGAATTTAACACCGACCGACAAAAAGTTTGATTTATTTCAATTTTTTTTTTCTGAATTTCACTCAAAAACAAGGCAATTGTTTGATATTCTTTTTTCTCTTAATTTCACTCAAAAACAAGGCAATTGTTTGATTTTCACATGAATTTAACACCGACCGACAAAAAGTTTGATTTCTTTCAATATTTTTTTTTCTGAATTTCACTCAAAAACAAGGCAATTGTTTGATTTTTTTTTTCTCTTAATTTCACTCAAAAACAAGGCAATTGTTTGATTTTCACATGAATTTAACACCGACCGACAAAAAGTTTGATTTATTTCAATTTTTTTTTTCTGAATTTCATTCAAAAACAAGGCAATTGTTTCATTTTTTTTTTCTCTTAAAATCACAAAAAAACAAGGCAATTGTTTGATTTTCACATGAATTTAACACCGACCGACAAAAAGTTTGATTTCTTTCAATTTTTTTTTTCTGAATTTCACTCAAAAACAAGGCAATTAAGGATATTGGCTATAGTCTAAATTATAACAAGTTGGCAATGATCACTAACCCTCTCAGGCAATTATTTATATTCTGCTCCGTTGACATTTCAGGTTTGGATACATACTGGATGTATGATGCTGCCGCTCAAAAGCTGTTATGTTTGCCCGCCTGCCGCTGATTGCTTTCGTCTATTTTAACATGGTAAGTGTCAAAAGCAAATTTTATATATAGTATAATATATTCATAGTCTTCTTTGGCCAAACAAAAATCCATTTACCAGTGGAACAATCGATTTTATTTGTTCCATAATAGAAATAGGTGACCACCGTGTCTGTCTGTCTTTCTGACCTTTGAAGGGCAGCCATGTTTGGAACTGTAATGTGTAGCCGAAGTGAAATTTTCACAAAAGTCTCACCAAGTGTCTGAAACGAAAATTAGCGATAAATTACCTACGTTAATAGATTGCTAATACATTTTCAAACGCAGATTGGTGGGTTGCTGAAACCTTCAAAAACTGACTGTTTGTCAACACTGTTACCAAGTTAATTAACATTAACTAGCTAATAAATTGCGACATGTCCATGTGATATTATTAATCAAATTCATATTATTGAGAACAACTAATTATCAAGTTATGTATAAGTGTTACATAATATTTTGATATATGACTGTATGTGTGTTTAATTTGTAAACTCCATAGAAATGGTAAACATTCTACATTTACATAATATTAACTTTTTCATAAATTACACTGCCATCAGGGTGGAACTAAATTAACAGTTACAATTTTGTAAATTGCATAAGGATCGCATTGAAATATTTGATTGTTGAAAGGCTATTTGTTTTTCAATAATTATAATATGCACTGATCAATACACTATACAATAATATATAACTTGATCCATCCTCCGCTCTTGTATTTATTCGCTTACAAATTATTTATTATAACCGTCATCTCGATATTCGAAACGTTCGAAACGTAGCTCGTCGTGTGTGGCCCGTAAATGTAAACAAGAAGCGTGTGCGATATCATTTTTAATGCATAGTTATACGTAACCATAACAATAGTTAAAAATTACCTACACGGCGGTGGAAGTGACAATTACAATTTGAATCACCGCGACATGTGAATTTGTAGCACATCAGAGATCAGCGTTGAAATGGTCAATCGGCGTTTGTAAGCAGCGGCTAAATTGTACAAGTGAAATTAATAGGTATGCCATATATAACAGGCAACTATTTATTTTTTTCTCTTAATTTCACTCAAAAACAAGACAATTGTTTGATTTTCACATGAATTTAACACCGACCGACAAAAAATTTTAATTTCTTTCATATTTTTTTTTCTAAATTTCACTCAATAACCAGGCAATTGTTTGATTTTTTTTTCTCTTAATTTCACTCAAAAACAAGGCAATTGTTTGATTTTCACATGAATTTAACACCTACCGACAAAAAGTTTGATTTCTTTCATTTTTTTTTTTCTAAATTTCACTCAATAACCAGGCAATTGTTTGATTTTTTTTTTCTGAATTTCACTCAAAAACAAGGCAATTGTTTGATATTCTTTTTTCTCTTAATTTCACTCAAAAACAAGGCAATTGTTTGATTTTCACATGAATTTAACACCGACCGACAAAAAGTTTGATTTCTTTCAATATTTTTTTTTTCTGAATTTCACTCAAAAACAAGGCAATTGTTTGATTTTATTTTTCTCTTAATTTCACTCAAAAACAAGGCAATTGTTTGATTTTCACATGAATTTAACACCGACCGACAAAAAGTTTGATTTATTTCATTATTTTTTTTCTAAATTTCACTCAATAACCAGGCAATTGTTTGTTTTTATTTCTCTTAATTTCACTCAAAAACAAGGCAATTGTTTGATTTTCACATGAATTTAACACCGACCGACAAAAAGTTTGATTTCTTTCAATTTTTTTTTCTGAATTTCACTCAAAAACAAGGCAATTGTTTGGTTTTTTTTTTTCTCTTAATTTCACTCAAAACCAAGGCAATTGTTTGATTTTCACATGAATTTAACACCGACCGACAAAAAGTTTGATTTATTTCAATTTTTTTTTTCTGAATTTCATTCAAAAACAAGGCAATTGTTTGATTTTTTTTTTCTCTTAAAATCACTAAAAAACAAGGCAATTGTTTGATTTTCACATGAATTTAACACCGACCGACAAAAAGTTTGATTTCTTTCAATTTTTTTTTTTCTGAATTTCACTCAAAAACAAGGCAATTAAGGATATTGGCTATAGTCTAAATTATAACAAGTTGGCAATGATCACTAACCCTCTCAGGCAATTATTTATATTCTGCTCCGTTGACATTTCAGGTTTGGATACATACTGGATGTATGATGCTGCCGCTCAAAAGCTGTTATGTTTGCCCGCCTGCCGCTGATTGCTTTCGTCTATTTTAACATGGTAAGTGTCAAAAGCAAATTTTATATATAGTATAATATATTCATAGTCTTCTTTGGCCAAACAAAAATCCATTTACCAGTGGAACAATCGATTTTATTTGTTCCATAATAGAAATAGGTGACCACCGTGTCTGTCTGTCTTTCTGACCTTTGAAGGGCAGCCATGTTTGGAACTGTAATGTGTAGCCGAAGTGAAATTTTCACAAAAGTCTCACCAAGTGTCTGAAACGAAAATTAGCGATAAATTACCTACGTTAATAGATTGCTAATACATTTTCAAACGCAGATTGGTGGGTTGCTGAAACCTTCAAAAACTGACTGTTTGTCAACACTGTTACCAAGTTAATTAACATTAACTAGCTAATAAATTGCGACATGTCCATGTGATATTATTAATCAAATTCATATTATTGAGAACAACTAATTATCAAGTTATGTATAAGTGTTACATAATATTTTGATATATGACTGTGTGTGTGTTTAATCTGTAAACTCCATAGAAATGGTAAACATTCTACATTTACATAATATTAACTTTTTCATAAATTACACTGCCATCAGGGTGGAACTAAATTAACAGTTACAATTTTGTAAATTGCATAAGGATCGCATTGAAATATTTGATTGTTGAAAGGCTATTTGTTTTTCAATAATTATAATATGCACTGATCAATACACTATACAATAATATATAACTTGATCCATCCTCCGCTCTTGTATTTATTCGCTTACAAATTATTTATTATAACCGTCATCTCGATATTCGAAACGTTCGAAACGTAGCTCGTCGTGTGTGGCCCGTAAATGTAAACAAGAAGCGTGTGCGATATCATTTTTAATGCATAGTTATACGTAACCATAACAATAGTTAAAAATTACCTACACGGCGGTGGAAGTGACAATTACAATTTGAATCACCGCGACATGTGAATTTGTAGCACATCAGAGATCAGCGTTGAAATGGTCAATCGGCGTTTGTAAGCAGCGGCTAAATTGTACAAGTGAAATTAATAGGTATGCCATATATAACAGGCAACTGTTTATTTTTTTCTCTTAATTTCACTCAAAAACAAGACAATTGTTTGATTTTCACATGAATTTAACACCGACCGACAAAAAGTTTGATTTCTTTCATATTTTTTTTTCTAAATTTCACTCAATAACCAGGCAATTGTTTGTTTTTTTTTTCTCTTAATTTCACTCAAAAACAAGGCAATTGTTTGATTTTCACATGAATTTAACACCGACCGACAAAAAGTTTGATTTCTTTCAATTTTTTTTTTCTGAATTTCACTCAAAAACAAGGCAATTGTTTGATATTTTTTTCCTCTTAATTTCACTCAAAAACAAGGCAATTGTTTGATCTTCACATGAATTTAACACCGACCGACAAAAAGTTTGATTTCTTTCAATTTTTTTTTTCTGAATTTCACTCTAAAACAAGGCAATTGTTTGATTTTTTTTTCTCTTAATTTCACACAAAAACAAGGCAATTGTTTTATTTTCACATGAATTTAACACCGACCGACCAAAAGTTTGATTTCTTTCAATATTTTTTTTTTCTGAATTTCACTCAAAAACAAGGCAATTGTTTGATTTTTTTTTCTCTTAATTTCACTCAAAAACAAGGCAATTGTTTGATTTTCACATGAATTTAACACCGACCGACAAAAAGTTTGATATCTTTAAATTTTTTTTTGCTGAATTTCACTCAATAACCAGGCAATTGTTTGATTTTTTTTTTCTCTTAATTTCACTCAAAAACAAGGCAATTGTTTGATTTTCACATGAATTTAACACCGACCGACAAAAAGTTTGATTTCTTTCATTTTTTTTTTTCTAAATTTCACTTAATAACCAGGCAATTGTTTGATTTTTTTTTCTCTTAATTTAACTCTAAAACAAGGCAATTGTTTGATTTTCACATGAATTTAACACCGACCGACAAAAAGTATGATTTATTTCAATTTTTTTTTTTTCTGAATTTCACTCAAAAACAAGGCAATTGTTTGATATTCTTTTTTCTCTTAATTTCACTCAAAAACAAGGCAATTGTTTGATTTTCACATGAATTTAACACCGACTGACAAAAAGTTTGATTTCTTTCATTTTTTTTTTTTGCTAAATTTCACTCAATAACCAGGCAATTGTTTGATTTTTTTTCTCTTAATTTCACTCAAAAACAAGGCAATTGTTTGATTTTTTTTTCTCTTAATTTCACTCAAAAACAAGGCAATTGTTTGAGTTTCACAGGAATTTAACACCGACCGACAAAAAGTTTGATTTCTTTCAATTTTTTTTTTCTGAATTTCACTCAAAAACAAGGCAATTGTTTGATTTTTTTTTTCTCTTCATTTCACTCAAAAACAAGGCAATTGTTTGATTTTCACATGAATTTAACACCGACCGACAAAAAGTTTGATTTCTTTAAATTTTTTTTTTTCTGAATTTCATTCAAAAACAAGGCAATTGTTTGATTTTTTTTTTCTCTTAAAATCACTCAAAAACAAGGCAATTGTTTGATTTTCACATGAATTTAACATCGACCGACAAAAAGTTTGATTTCTTTCAATTTTTTTTTTCTTAATTTTTCTCAAAAACAAGGTAATTAAGGATATTGGCTATAGTCTAAATTATAACAAGTTGGCAATGATCACTAACCCTCTCAGGCAATTATTTATATTCTGCTCCGTTGACATTTCAGGTTTGGATACATACTGGATGTATGATGCTGCCGCTCAAAAGCTGTTATGTTTGCCCGCCCGCCGCTGATTGCTTTCGTCTATTTTAACATGGTAAGTGTCAAAAGCAAATTTTATATATAGTATAATATATTCATAGTCTTCTTTGTCCAAACAAAAATCCATTTACCAGTGGAACAATCGATTTTATTTGTTCCATAATAGAAATAGGTGACCACCGTGTCTGTCTGTCTTTCTGACCTTTGAAGGGCAGCCATGTTTGGAACTGTAATGTGTAGCCGAAGTGAAATTTTCACAAAAGTCTCACCAAGTGTCTGAAACGAAAATTAGCGATAAATTACCTACGTTAATAGATTGCTAATACATTTTCAAACGCAGATTGGTGGGTTGCTGAAACCTTCAAAAACTGACTGTTTGTCAACACTGTTACCAAGTTAATTAACATTAACTAGCTAATAAATTGCCACATGTCCATGTGATATTATTAATCAAATTCATATTATTGAGAACAACTAATTATTAAGTTATGTATAAGTGTTACATAATATTTTGATATATGACTGTGTGTGTGTTTAATCTGTAAACTCCATAGAAATGGTAAACATTCTACATTTACATAATATTAACTTTTTCATAAATTACACTGCCATCAGGGTGGAACTAAATTAACAGTTACAATTTTGTAAATTGCATAAGGATCGCATTGAAATATTTGATTGTTGAAAGGATATTTGTTTTTCAATAATTATAATATGCACTGATCAATACACTATACAATAATATATAACTTGATCCATCCTCCGCTCTTGTATTTATTCGCTTACAAATTATTTATTATAACCGTCATCTCGATATTCGAAACGTTCGAAACGTAGCTCGTCGTGTGTGGCCCGTAAATGTAAACAAGAAGCGTGTGCGATATCATTATTAATGCATAGTTATACGTAACCATAACAATAGTTAAAAATTACCTACACGGCGGTGGAAGTGACAATTACAATTTGAATCACCGCGACATGTAAATTTGTAGCACATCAGAAATCAGCGTTGAAATGGTCAATCGGCGTTAGGAAGCAGCGGCTAAATTGTACAAGTGAAATTAATAGGTATGCCATATATAACAGGCAACTATTTAATTTTCACATTAATTAAAAACCAACGGACAAAATATTTTTTTTTTCCATATTTACACTGAAAAACAGGCAATTGTTTGATTTTCACATGAATTTAACACCGACCGACAAAAAATTTGATTTCTTTCAATTTTTTTTTCTGAATTTCACTCAAAAACAAGGCAATTGTTTGATTTTTTTTTTTCTCTTAATTTCACTCAAAAACAAGACAATTGTTTGATTTTCACATGAATTTAACACCGACCGACAAAAAGTTCGATTTCTTTCAATTTTTTTTTTTCTGAATTTCACTCAAAAACAAGGCATTTGTTTGATTTTTTTTTTTCTCTTAATTTCACTCAAAAACAAGGCAATTGTTTGATTTTCACATGAATTTAACACCGACCGACCAAAAGTTTGATTTCTTTCAATATTTTTTTTTTCTAAATTTCACTCAATAACCAGGCAATTGTTTGATTTTTTTCTCTCTTAATTTCACTCTAAAACAAGGCAATTGTTTGATTTTCACATGAATTTAACACCGACCGACAAAAAGTTTGATTTCTTTCAATTTTTTTTTTTCTGAATTTCACTCAAAAACAAGGCAATTGTTTGATATTCTTTTTTCTCTTAATTTCACTCAAAAACAAGGCAATTGTTTGATTCTCACATGAATTTAACACCGACCGACAAAAAGTTTGATTTCTTTCAATATTTTTTTTTTCTGAATTTCACTCAAAAACAAGGCAATTGTTTGATTTTATTTTTCTCTTAATTTCACTCAAAAACAAGGCAATTGTTTGATTTTCACATGAATTTAATTAACACCGACCGACAAAAAGTTTGATTTCTTTCATTATTTTTTTTCTAAATTTCACTCAATAACCAGGCAATTGTTTGTTTTTATTTCTCTTAATTTCACTCAAAAACAAGGCAATTGTTTGATTTTCACATGAATTTAACACCGACCGACAAAAAGTTTGATTTCTTTCAATTTTTTTTTCTGAATTTCACTCAAAAACAAGGCAATTGTTTGTTTTTTTTTTTCTCTTAATTTCACTCAAAACCAAGGCAATTGTTTGATTTTCACATGAATTTAACACCGACCGACAAAAAGTTTGATTTATTTCAATTTTTTTTTCTGAATTTCATTCAAAAACAAGGCAATTGTTTGATTTTTTTTTTCTCTTAAAATCACTAAAAAACAAGGCAATTGTTTGATTTTCACATGAATTTAACACCGACCGACAAAAAGTTTGATTTCTTTCAATTTTTTTTTTTCTGAATTCCATTAAAAACAAGGCAATTAAGGATATTGGCTATAGTCTAAATTATAACAAGTTGGCAATGATCACTAACCCTCTCAGGCAATTATTTATATTCTGCTCCGTTGACATTTCAGGTTTGGATACATACTGGATGTATGATGCTGCCGCTCAAAAGCTGTTATGTTTGCCCGCCTGCCGCTGATTGCTTTCGTCTATTTTAACATGGTAAGTGTCAAAAGCAAATTTTATATATAGTATAATATATTCATAGTCTTCTTTGGCCAAACAAAAATCCATTTACCAGTGGAACAATCGATTTTATTTGTTCCATAATAGAAATAGGTGACCACCGTGTCTGTCTGTCTTTCTGACCTTTGAAGGGCAGCCATGTTTGGAACTGTAATGTGTAGCCGAAGTGAAATTTTCACAAAAGTCTCACCAAGTGTCTGAAACGAAAATTAGCGATAAATTACCTACGTTAATAGATTGCTAATACATTTTCAAACGCAGATTGGTGGGTTGCTGAAACCTTCAAAAACTGACTGTTTGTCAACACTGTTACCAAGTTAATTAACATTAACTAGCTAATAAATTGCGACATGTCCATGTGATATTATTAATCAAATTCATATTATTGAGAACAACTAATTATCAAGTTATGTATAAGTGTTACATAATATTTTGATATATGACTGTATGTGTGTTTAATTTGTAAACTCCATAGAAATGGTAAACATTCTACATTTACATAATATTAACTTTTTCATAAATTACACTGCCATCAGGGTGGAACTAAATTAACAGTTACAATTTTGTAAATTGCATAAGGATCGCATTGAAATATTTGATTGTTGAAAGGCTATTTGTTTTTCAATAATTATAATATGCACTGATCAATACACTATACAATAATATATAACTTGATCCATCCTCCGCTCTTGTATTTATTCGCTTACAAATTATTTATTATAACCGTCATCTCGATATTCGAAACGTTCGAAACGTAGCTCGTCGTGTGTGGCCCGTAAATGTAAACAAGAAGCGTGTGCGATATCATTTTTAATGCATAGTTATACGTAACCATAACAATAGTTAAAAATTACCTACACGGCGGTGGAAGTGACAATTACAATTTGAATCACCGCGACATGTGAATTTGTAGCACATCAGAGATCAGCGTTGAAATGGTCAATCGGCGTTTGTAAGCAGCGGCTAAATTGTACAAGTGAAATTAATAGGTATGCCATATATAACAGGCAACTGTTTATTTTTTTCTCTTAATTTCACTCAAAAACAAGACAATTGTTTGATTTTCACATGAATTTAACACCGACCGACAAAAAGTTTGATTTCTTTCATATTTTTTTTTCTAAATTTCACTCAATAACCAGGCAATTGTTTGATTTTTTTTTCTCTTAATTTCACTCAAAAACAAGGCAATTGTTTGATTTTCACATGAATTTAACACCGACCGACAAAAAGTTTGATTTCTTTCAATTTTTTTTTTCTGAATTTCACTCAAAAACAAGGCAATTGTTTGATATTTTTTTCCTCTTAATTTCACTCAAAAACAAGGCAATTGTTTGATTTTCACATGAATTTAACACCGACCGACAAAAAGTTTGATTTCTTTCAATTTTTTTTTTCTGAATTTCACTCTAAAACAAGGCAATTGTTTGATTTTTTTTTCTCTTAATTTCACACAAAAACAAGGCAATTGTTTTATTTTCACATGAATTTAACACCGACCGACCAAAAGTTTGATTTCTTTCAATATTTTTTTTTTCTGAATTTCACTCAAAAACAAGGCAATTGTTTGATTTTTTTTTCTCTTAATTTCACTCAAAAACAAGGCAATTGTTTGATTTTCACATGAATTTAACACCGACCGACACAAAGTTTGATATCTTTAAATTTTTTTTTGCTGAATTTCACTCAATAACCAGGCAATTGTTTGATTTTTTTTTTCTCTTAATTTCACTCAAAAACAAGGCAATTGTTTGATTTTCACATGAATTTAACACCGACCGACAAAAAGTTTGATTTCTTTCATTTTTTTTTTCTAAATTTCACTTAATAACCAGGCAATTGTTTGATTTTTTTTTCTCTTCATTTAACTCTAAAACAAGGCAATTGTTTGATTTTCACATGAATTTAACACCGACCGACAAAAAGTATGATTTATTTCAATTTTTTTTTTTTCTGAATTTCACTCAAAAACAAGGCAATTGTTTGATATTCTTTTTTCTCTTAATTTCACTCAAAAACAAGGCAATTGTTTGATTTTCACATGAATTTAACACCGACTGACAAAAAGTTTGATTTCTTTCATTTTTTTTTTGCTTAATTTCACTCAATAACCAGGCAATTGTTTGATTTTTTTTCTCTTAATTTCACTCAAAAACAAGGCAATTGTTTGATTTTTTTTTCTCTTAATTTCACTCAAAAACAAGGCAATTGTTTGAGTTTCACAGGAATTTAACACCGACCGACAAAAAGTTTGATTTCTTTCAATTTTTTTTTTCTGAATTTCACTCAAAAACAAGGCAATTGTTTGATTTTTTTTTTCTCTTCATTTCACTCAAAAACAAGGCAATTGTTTGATTTTCACATGAATTTAACACCGACCGACAAAAAGTTTGATTTCTTTAAATTTTTTTTTTCTGAATTTCATTCAAAAACAAGGCAATTGTTTGATTTTTTTTTTCTCTTAAAATCACTCAAAAACAAGGCAATTGTTTGATTTTCACATGAATTTAACATCGACCGACAAAAAGTTTGATTTCTTTCAATTTTTTTTTTCTTAATTTCTCTCAAAAACAAGGTAATTAAGGATATTGGCTATAGTCTAAATTATAACAAGTTGGCAATGATCACTAACCCTCTCAGGCAATTATTTATATTCTGCTCCGTTGACATTTCAGGTTTGGATACATACTGGATGTATGATGCTGCCGCTCAAAAGCTGTTATGTTTGCCCGCCCGCCGCTGATTGCTTTCGTCTATTTTAACATGGTAAGTGTCAAAAGCAAATTTTATATATAGTATAATATATTCATAGTCTTCTTTGTCCAAACAAAAATCCATTTACCAGTGGAACAATCGATTTTATTTGTTCCATAATAGAAATAGGTGACCACCGTGTCTGTCTGTCTTTCTGACCTTTGAAGGGCAGCCATGTTTGGAACTGTAATGTGTAGCCGAAGTGAAATTTTCACAAAAGTCTCACCAAGTGTCTGAAACGAAAATTAGCGATAAATTACCTACGTTAATAGATTGCTAATACATTTTCAAACGCAGATTGGTGGGTTGCTGAAACCTTCAAAAACTGACTGTTTGTCAACACTGTTACCAAGTTAATTAACATTAACTAGCTAATAAATTGCCACATGTCCATGTGATATTATTAATCAAATTCATATTATTGAGAACAACTAATTATTAAGTTATGTATAAGTGTTACATAATATTTTGATATATGACTGTGTGTGTGTTTAATCTGTAAACTCCATAGAAATGGTAAACATTCTACATTTACATAATATTAACTTTTTCATAAATTACACTGCCATCAGGGTGGAACTAAATTAACAGTTACAATTTTGTAAATTGCATAAGGATCGCATTGAAATATTTGATTGTTGAAAGGATATTTGTTTTTCAATAATTATAATATGCACTGATCAATACACTATACAATAATATATAACTTGATCCATCCTCCGCTCTTGTATTTATTCGCTTACAAATTATTTATTATAACCGTCATCTCGATATTCGAAACGTTCGAAACGTAGCTCGTCGTGTGTGGCCCGTAAATGTAAACAAGAAGCGTGTGCGATATCATTATTAATGCATAGTTATACGTAACCATAACAATAGTTAAAAATTACCTACACGGCGGTGGAAGTGACAATTACAATTTGAATCACCGCGACATGTAAATTTGTAGCACATCAGAAATCAGCGTTGAAATGGTCAATCGGCGTTAGGAAGCAGCGGCTAAATTGTACAAGTGAAATTAATAGGTATGCCATATATAACAGGCAACTATTTAATTTTCACATTAATTAAAAACCAACGGACAAAATATTTTTTTTTTCCATATTTACACTGAAAAACAGGCAATTGTTTGATTTTCACATGAATTTAACACCGACCGACAAAAAATTTGATTTCTTTCAATTTTTTTTTCTGAATTTCACTCAAAAACAAGGCAATTGTTTGATTTTTTTTTTTCTCTTAATTTCACTCAAAAACAAGACAATTGTTTGATTTTCACATGAATTTAACACCGACCGACAAAAAGTTCGATTTCTTTCAATTTTTTTTTTCTGAATTTCACTCAAAAACAAGGCATTTGTTTGATTTTTTTTTTTTCTCTTAATTTCACTCAAAAACAAGGCAATTGTTTGATTTTCACATGAATTTAACACCGACCGACCAAAAGTTTGATTTCTTTCAATATTTTTTTTTTCTAAATTTCACTCAATAACCAGGCAATTGTTTGATTTTTTTCTCTCTTAATTTCACTCTAAAACAAGGCAATTGTTTGATTTTCACATGAATTTAACACCGACCGTCAAAAAGTTTGATTTCTTTCAATTTTTTTTTTTCTGAATTTCACTCAAAAACAAGGCAATTGTTTGATATTCTTTTTTCTCTTAATTTCACTCAAAAACAAGGCAATTGTTTGATTCTCACATGAATTTAACACCGACCGACAAAAAGTTTGATTTCTTTCAATATTTTTTTTTTCTGAATTTCACTCAAAAACAAGGCAATTGTTTGATTTTTTTTTTCTCTTAATTTCACTCAAAAACAAGGCAATTGTTTGATTTTCACATGAATTTAACACCGACCGACAAAAAGTTTGATTTCTTTC
This sequence comes from Plagodis dolabraria, assembly GCA_963854805.1. Taxonomy (NCBI): domain Eukaryota; kingdom Metazoa; phylum Arthropoda; class Insecta; order Lepidoptera; family Geometridae; genus Plagodis; species Plagodis dolabraria. Next base: position 583,665 of record OY978452.1, on the reverse strand, counting down.
ATATTTTTTTTCTGAATTTCACTCAAAAACAAGGCAATTGTTTGATTTTCACATGAATTTAACACCGACCGACAAAAAGTTTGATATCTTTCAATATTATTTTTTTCTGAATTTCACTCAAAAACAAGGCAATTGTTTGATTTTTTTTTCTCTTAATTTCACTCAAAAACAAGGCAATTGTTTGATTTTCACATGAATTTAACACCGACCGACAAAAAGTTTGATTTCTTTCAAATTTTTTTTTCTGAATTTCACTCAAAAACAAGGCAATTGTTTGATTTTTTTTTTCTCTTCATTTCACTCAAAAACAAGGCAATTGTTTGATTTTCACATGAATTTAACACCGACCGACAAAAAGTTTGATTTCTTTAAATTTTTTTTTTTCTGATTTTCACTCGAAAACAAGGCAATCGTTTGATTTTTTTTTTTTCTTAATTTCACTCAAAAACAAGGAAATTGTTTGATTTTCACATGAATTTAACACCGACCGACAAAAAGTTTGATTTCTTTCATTTTTTTTCTGAATTTCACTCAATAACCAGGCAATTGTTTGATTTTTTTTTCTCTTAATTTCACTCAAAAACAAGGCAATTGTTTGATTTTCACATGAATTTTACACCGACCGACAAAAAGTTTGATTTCTTTCAATATTTTTTTTTTCTGAATTTCACTCAAAAACAAGGCAATTGTTTGATTTTTTTTTTCTCTTAATTTCACTCAAAACCAAGGCAATTGTTTGATTTTCACATGAATTTAACACCGACCGACAAAAAGTTTGATTTCTTTCATTTTTTTTTTTCTAAATTTCACTCAATAACCAGGCAATTGTTTGATTTTTTTTTCTCTTTATTTCACTCAAAAACAAGGCAATTGTTTGATTTTCACATGAATTTAACACCGACCGACAAAAAGTTTGATTTCTTTCAATAGTATTTTTTTCTGAATTTCACTCAAAAACAAGGCAATTGTTTGATTTTTTTTTTCTCTTAATTTCACTCAAAAACAAGGCAATTGTTTGATTTTCACATGAATTTAACACCGACCGACAAAAAGTTTGATTTCTTTCAATGTTTTTTTTTTCTGAACTTCACTCAAAAACAAGGCAATTGTTTGATTTTTTTTTTCTCTTAATTTCACTCAAAAACAAGGCAATTGTTTGATTTTCACATGAATTTAACACCGACCGACAAAAAGTTTGATTTCTTTCAATATTTTTTTTTTATGAATTTCACTCAAAAACAAGGCAATTAAGGATATTGGCTAGTCTAAATTATAACAAGTTGGCAATGATCACTAACCCTCTTAGGCAATTATTTATATTCTGCTCCGTTGACATTTCAGGTTTGGATACATACTGGATGTATGATGCTGCCGCTCAAAAGCTGTTATGTTTGCCCGCCCGCCGCTGATTGCTTTCGTCTATTTTAACATGGTAAGTGTCAAAAGCAAATTTTATATATAGTATAATATATTCATAGTCTTCTTTGGCCAAACAAAAATCCATTTACCAGTGGAACAATCGATTTTATTTGTTCCATAATAGAAATAGGTGACCACCGTGTCTGTCTGTCTTTCTGACCTTTGAAGGGCAGCCATGTTTGGAACTGTAATGTGTAGCCGAAGTGAAATTTTCACAAAAGTCTCACCAAGTGTCTGAAACGAAAATTAGCGATAAATTACCTACGTTAATAGATTGCTAATACATTTTCAAACGCAGATTGGTGGGTTGCTGAAACCTTCGAAAACTGACTGTTTGTCAACACTGTTACCAAGTTAATTAACATTAACTAGCTAATAAATTGCCACATGTCCATGTGATATTATTAATCAAATTCATATTATTGAGAACAACTAATTATTAAGTTATGTATAAGTGTTACATAATATTTTGATATATGACTGTGTGTGTGTTTAATCTGTAAACTCCATAGAAATGGTAAACATTCTACATTTGCATACTATTAACTTTTTCATAAATTACACTGCCATCAGGGTGGAACTAAATTAACAGTTACAATTTTGTAAATTGCATAAGGATCGCATTGAAATATTTGATTGTTGAAAGGCTATTTGTTTTTCAATAATTATAATATGCACTGATCAATACACTATACAATAATATATAACTTGATCCATCCTCCGCTCTTGTATTTATTCGCTTACAAATTATTTATTATAACCGTCATCTCGATATTCGAAACGTTCGAAACGTAGCTCGTCGTGTGTGGCCCGTAAATGTAAACAAGAAGCGTGTGCGATATCATTATTAATGCATAGTTATACGTAACCATAACAATAGTTAAAAATTACCTACACGGCGGTGGAAGTGACAATTACAATTTGAATCACCGCGACATGTAAATTTGTAGCACATCAGAGATCAGCGTTGAAATGGTCAATCGGCGTTAGTAAGCAGCGGCTAAATTGTACAAGTGAAATTAATAGGTATGCCATATATAACAGGCAACTGTTTAATTTTCACATTAATTAAAAACCAACGGACAAAATATTTTTTTTTTCCATAATTACACTGAAAAACAGGCAATTGTTTGATTTTCACATGAATTTAACACCGACCGACAAAAAATTTCATTTCTTTCAATTTTTTTTTTTCTGAATTTCACTCAAAAACAAGGCAATTGTTTGATATTTTTTTTCTCTTAATTTCACTCAAAAACAAGGCAATTGTTTGATTTTCACATGAATATAACACCGACCGACAAAAAGTTTGATTTCTTTCATTTTATTTTTTCCAAATTTCACTCAATAACCAGGCAATTGTTTGATTTTTTTTTTCTCTTAATTTCACTCAAAAACAAGGCAATTGTTTGATTTTCACATGAATTTATTACCGACCGACAAAAAGTTTGATTTCTTTCAATATTATTTTTTTCTGAATTTCACTCAAAAACAAGGCAAGTGTTTGATTTTTTTTTTCTCTTAATTTCACTCAAAAACAAGGCAATTGTTTGATTTTCACATGAATTTAACACCGACCGACAAAAAGTTTGATTTCTTTCATTTTTTTTTTCTAAATTTCACTCAATAACCAGGCAATTGTTTGATTTTTTTTTCTCTTAATTTCACTCAAAAACAAGGCAATTGTTTGATTTTCACATGAATTTAACACCGACCGACAAAAAATTTCATTTCTTTAAATTTTTTTTTTCTGAATTTCACTCAAAAACAAGGCAATTGTTTGATTTTTTTTTTCTCTTAATTTCACTCAAAAACAAGACAATTGTTTGATTTTCACATGAATTTAACACCGACCGACAAAAAGTTTGATTTCTTTCATTTTTTTTTTCTAAATTTCACTCAATAACCAGGCAATTGTTTGATTTTTTTTTCTCTTAATTTCACTCAAAAACAAGGCAATTGTTTGATTTTCACATGAATTTAACACCGACCGACAAAAAGTTTGATTTCTATCAATTTTTTTTTTTCTGAATTTCACTCAAAAACAAGGCAATTGTTTGATTTTTTTTTCTCTTAATTTCACTCAAAAACAAGGCAATTGTTTGATTTTCACATCAATTTAACACCGACCGACAAAAAGTTTGATTTCTTTCAATTTTTTTTTTCTAAATGTCACTCAATAACCAGGCAATTGTTTGATTTTTTTTTTCTCTTAATTTCACTCAAAAACAAGGCAATTGTTTGATTTTCACATGAATTTAACACCTACCGACAAAAAGTTTGATTTCTTTCATTTTTTTTTTTCTAAATTTCACTCAAAAACAAGGCAATTGTTTGATTTTCACATGAATTTAACACCGACCGACAAAAAATTTGATTTCTTTCAATATTTTTTTTTTCTGAATTTCACTCAAAAACAAGGCAATTGTTTGATTTTATTTTTCTCTTAATTTCACTCAAAAACAAGGCAATTGTTTGATTTTCACATATAGTTAACACCGACCGACAAAAAGTTTGATTTCTTTCATTTTTTTTTTCTAAATTTCACTCAATAACCAGGCAATTGTTTGATTTTATTTTTCTCTTAATTTCACTCAAAAACAAGGCAATTGTTTGATTTTCACATGAAGTTAACACCGACCGACAAAAAGTTTGATTTCTTTCAATTTTTTTTTCTGAATTTCACTCAAAAACAAGGCAATTATTTGATTTTTTTTTTCTCTTAATTTCACTCAAAAACAAGGCAATTGTTTGATTTTCACATGAATTTAACACCGACCGACAAAAAGTTTGATTTATTTCAATTTTTTTTTTCTGAATTTCATTCAAAAACAAGGCAATTGTTTGATTTTTTTTTTCTCTTAAAATCACAAAAAAACAAGGCAATTGTTTGATTTTCACATGAATTTAACACCGACCGACAAAAAGTTTGATTTCTTTCAATTTTTTTTTTCTGAATTTCACTCAAAAACAAGGCAATTGTTTGATTTTCACATCAATTTAACACCGACCGACAAAAAGTTTGATTTCTTTCAATTTTTTTTTTTCTAAATGTCACTCAATAACCAGGCAATTGTTTGATTTTTTTTTTCTCTTAATTTCACTCAAAAACAAGGCAATTGTTTGATTTTCACATGAATTTAACACCTACCGACAAAAAGTTTGATTTCTTTCATTTTTTTTTTTCTAAATTTCACTCAATAACGAGGCAATTGTTTGATTTTTTTTTCTCTTAATTTCACTCTAAAACAAGGCAATTGTTTGATTTTCACATGAATTTAACACCGACCGACAAAAAGTTTGATTTATTTCAATTTTTTTTTTCTGAATTTCACTCAAAAACAAGGCAATTGTTTGATATTCTTTTTTCTCTTAATTTCACTCAAAAACAAGGCAATTGTTTGATTTTCACATGAATTTAACACCGACCGACAAAAAGTTTGATTTCTTTCAATATTTTTTTTTTCTGAATTTCACTCAAAAACAAGGCAATTGTTTGATTTTTTTTTTCTCTTAATTTCACTCAAAAACAAGGCAATTTTTTGATTTTCACATGAATTTAACACCGACCGACAAAAAGTTTGATTTATTTCAATTTTTTTTTTCTGAATTTCATTCAAAAACAAGGCAATTGTTTGATTTTTTTTTTCTCTTAAAATCACAAAAAAACAAGGCAATTGTTTGATTTTCACATGAATTTAACACCGACCGACAAAAAGTTTGATTTCTTTCAATTTTTTTTTTTCTAAATGTCACTCAATAACCAGGCAATTGTTTGATTTTTTTTTTCTCTTAATTTCACTCAAAAACAAGGCAATTGTTTGATTTTCACATGAATTTAACACCTACCGACAAAAAGTTTGATTTCTTTCATTTTTTTTTTTCTAAATTTCACTCAATAACGAGGCAATTGTTTGATTTTTTTTTCTCTTAATTTCACTCTAAAGGCAAGGCAATTGTTTGATTTTCACATGAATTTAACACCGACCGACAAAAAGTTTGATTTATTTCAATTTTTTTTTTCTGAATTTCACTCAAAAACAAGGCAATTGTTTGATATTCTTTTTTCTCTTAATTTCACTCAAAAACAAGGCAATTGTTTGATTTTCACATGAATTTAACACCGACCGACAAAAAGTTTGATTTCTTTCAATATTTTTTTTTTCTGAATTTCACTCAAAAACAAGGCAATTGTTTGATTTTTTTTTTCTCTTAATTTCACTCAAAAACAAGGCAATTGTTTGATTTTCACATGAATTTAACACCGACCGACAAAAAGTTTGATTTATTTCAATTTTTTTTTTCTGAATTTCATTCAAAAACAAGGCAATTGTTTGATTTTTTTTTCTCTTAAAATCACAAAAAAACAAGGCAATTGTTTGATTTTCACATGAATTTAACACCGACCGACAAAAAGTTTGATTTCTTTCAATTTTTTTTTTCTGAATTTCACTCAAAAACAAGGCAATTAAGGATATTGGCTATAGTCTAAATTATAACAAGTTGGCAATGATCACTAACCCTCTCAGGCAATTATTTATATTCTGCTCCGTTGACATTTCAGGTTTGGATACATACTGGATGTATGATGCTGCCGCTCAAAAGCTGTTATGTTTGCCCGCCTGCCGCTGATTGCTTTCGTCTATTTTAACATGGTAAGTGTCAAAAGCAAATTTTATATATAGTATAATATATTCATAGTCTTCTTTGGCCAAACAAAAATCCATTTACCAGTGGAACAATCGATTTTATTTGTTCCATAATAGAAATAGGTGACCACCGTGTCTGTCTGTCTTTCTGACCTTTGAAGGGCAGCCATGTTTGGAACTGTAATGTGTAGCCGAAGTGAAATTTTCACAAAAGTCTCACCAAGTGTCTGAAACGAAAATTAGCGATAAATTACCTACGTTAATAGATTGCTAATACATTTTCAAACGCAGATTGGTGGGTTGCTGAAACCTTCAAAAACTGACTGTTTGTCAACACTGTTACCAAGTTAATTAACATTAACTAGCTAATAAATTGCGACATGTCCATGTGATATTATTAATCAAATTCATATTATTGAGAACAACTAATTATCAAGTTATGTATAAGTGTTACATAATATTTTGATATATGACTGTATGTGTGTTTAATTTGTAAACTCCATAGAAATGGTAAACATTCTACATTTACATAATATTAACTTTTTCATAAATTACACTGCCATCAGGGTGGAACTAAATTAACAGTTACAATTTTGTAAATTGCATAAGGATCGCATTGAAATATTTGATTGTTGAAAGGCTATTTGTTTTTCAATAATTATAATATGCACTGATCAATACACTATACAATAATATATAACTTGATCCATCCTCCGCTCTTGTATTTATTCGCTTACAAATTATTTATTATAACCGTCATCTCGATATTCGAAACGTTCGAAACGTAGCTCGTCGTGTGTGGCCCGTAAATGTAAACAAGAAGCGTGTGCGATATCATTTTTAATGCATAGTTATACGTAACCATAACAATAGTTAAAAATTACCTACACGGCGGTGGAAGTGACAATTACAATTTGAATCACCGCGACATGTGAATTTGTAGCACATCAGAGATCAGCGTTGAAATGGTCAATCGGCGTTTGTAAGCAGCGGCTAAATTGTACAAGTGAAATTAATAGGTATGCCATATATAACAGGCAACTATTTATTTTTTTCTCTTAATTTCACTCAAAAACAAGACAATTGTTTGATTTTCACATGAATTTAACACCGACCGACAAAAAGTTTGATTTCTTTCATATTTTTTTTTCTAAATTTCACTCAATAACCAGGCAATTGTTTGATTTTTTTTTCTCTTAATTTCACTCAAAAACAAGGCAATTGTTTGATTTTCACATGAATTTAACACCGACCGACAAAAAGTTTGATTTCTTTCAATTTTTTTTTTCTGAATTTCACTCAAAAACAAGGCAATTGTTTGATATTTTTTTCCTCTTAATTTCACTCAAAAACAAGGCAATTGTTTGATTTTCACATGAATTTAACACCGACCGACAAAAAGTTTGATTTCTTTCAATTTTTTTTTTCTGAATTTCACTCAAAAACAAGGCAATTGTTTGATTTTTTTTTTCTCTTAATTTCACACAAAAACAAGGCAATTGTTTTATTTTCACATGAATTTAACACCGACCGACCAAAAGTTTGATTTCTTTCAATATTTTTTTTTTCTGAATTTCACTCAAAAACAAGGCAATTGTTTGATTTTTTTTTCTCTTAATTTCACTCAAAAACAAGGCAATTGTTTGATTTTCACATGAATTTAACACCGACCGACAAAAAGTTTGATATCTTTCAATTTTTTTTTGCTGAATTTCACTCAATAACCAGGCAATTGTTTGATTTTTTTTTTCTCTTAATTTCACTCAAAAACAAGGCAATTGTTTGATTTTCACATGAATTTAACACCGACCGACAAAAAGTTTGATTTCTTTCATTTTTTTTTTCTGAATTTCACTTAATAACCAGGCAATTGTTTGATTTTTTTTCTCTTAATTTAACTCTAAAACAAGGCAATTGTTTGATTTTCACATGAATTTAACACCGACCGACAAAAAGTATGATTTATTTCAATTTTTTTTTTTCTGAATTTCACTCAAAAACAAGGCAATTGTTTGATATTCTTTTTTCTCTTAATTTCACTCAAAAACAAGGCAATTGTTTGATTTTCACATGAATTTAACACCGACCGACAAAAAGTTTGATTTCTTTCAATATATTTTTTTCTGAATTTCACTCAAAAACAAGGCAATTGTTTGATTTTTTTTTCTCTTAATTTCACTCAAAAACAAGGCAATTGTTTGATTTTCACATGAAGTTAACACCGACCGACAAAAAGTTTGATTTCTTTCATTTTTTTTTTTCTAAATTTCACTCAATAACCAGGCAATTGTTTGTTTTTTTTTCTCTTAATTTCACTCAAAAACAAGGCAATTGTTTTATTTTCACATGAATTTAACACCGACCGACAAAAAGTTTGATTTCTCTCAATTTTTTTTATCTGAATTTCACTCAAAAACAAGGCAATTGTTTGTTTTTTTTTTCTCTTAATTTCACTCAAAAACAAGGCAATTGTTTGATTTTCACATGAATTTAACACCGACCGACAAAAAGTGTGATTTCTTTAAATATTTTTTTTTCAGAATTTCATTCAAAAACAAGGCAATTGTTTGATTTTCACATGAATTTAATACCGACCGACAAAAAGTTTGATTTCTTTCAATTTTTTTTTTCTGAATTTCACTCAAAAACAAGGTAATTAAGGATATTGGCTATAGTCTAAATTATAACAAGTTGGCAATGATCACTAACCCTCTCAGGCAATTATTTATATTCTGCTCCGTTGACATTTCAGGTTTGGATACATACTGGATGTATGATGCTGCCGCTCAAAAGCTGTTATGTTTGCCCGCCCGCCGCTGATTGCTTTCGTCTATTTTAACATGGTAAGTGTCAAAAGCAAATTTTATATATAGTATAATATATTCATAGTCTTCTTTGGCCAAACAAAAATCCATTTACCAGTGGAACAATCGATTTTATTTGTTCCATAATAGAAATAGGTGACCACCGTGTCTGTCTGTCTTTCTGACCTTTGAAGGGCAGCCATGTTTGGAACTGTAATGTGTAGCCGAAGTGAAATTTTCACAAAAGTCTCACCAAGTGTCTGAAACGAAAATTAGCGATAAATTACCTACGTTAATAGATTGCTAATACATTTTCAAACGCAGATTGGTGGGTTGCTGAAACCTTCAAAAACTGACTGTTTGTCAACACTGTTACCAAGTTAATTAACATTAACTAGCTAATAATATGCCACATGTCCATGTGATATTATTAATAAAATTCATATTATTGAGAACAACTAATTATTAAGTTATGTATAAGTGTTACATAATATTTTGATATATGACCGTGTTTGTGTTTAATCTGTAAACTCCATAGAAATGGTAAACATTCTACATTTACATAATATTAACTTTTTCATAAATTACACTGCCATCAGGGTGGAACTAAATTAACAGTTACAATTTTGTAAATTGCATAAGGATCGCATTGAAATATTTGATTGTTGAAAGGCTATTTGTTTTTCAATAATTATAATATGCACTGATCAATACACTATACAATAATATATAACTTGATCCATCCTCCGCTCTTGTATTTATTCGCTTACAAATTATTTATTATAACCGTCATCTCGATATTCGAAACTTACGAAACGTAGCTCGTCGTGTGTGGCCCGTAAATGTAAACAAGAAGCGTGTGCGATATCATTATTAATGCATAGTTATACGTAACCATAACAATAGTTAAAAATTACCTACACGGCGGTGGAAGTGACAATTACAATTTGAATCACCGCGACATGTAAATTTGTAGCACATCAGAGATCAGCGTTGAAATGGTCAATCGGCGTTAGTAAGCAGCGGCTAAATTGTACAAGTGAAATTAATAGGTATGCCATATATAACAGGCAACTGTTTAATTTTCACATTAATTAAAAACCAACGGACAAAATATTTTTTTTTTTCCATAATTACACTGAAAAACAGGCAATTGTTTGATTTTCACATGAATTTAACACCGACCGACAAAAAATTTGATTTCTTTCAATTTTTTTTTTTCTGAATTTCACTCAAAAACAAGGCAATTGTTTGATTTTTTTTTCTCTTAATTTCACTCAAAAACAAGACAATTGTTTGATTTTCACATGAATTTAACACCGACCGACAAAAAGTTTGATTTCTTTCATTTTTTTTTTTCTAAATTTCACTCAATAACCAGGCAATTGTTTGATATTTTTTTCTCTTAATTTCACTCAAAAACAAGGCAATTGTTTGATTTTCACATGAATTTAACACCGACCGACAAAAAGTTTGATTTCTATCAATTTTTTTTTTTCTGAATTTCACTCAAAAACAAGGCAATTGTTTGATTTTTTTTTCTCTGAATTTCACTCAAAAACAAGGCAATTGTTTGATTTTCACATCAATTTAACACCGACCGACAAAAAGTTTGATTTCTTTCAATTTTTTTTTCTAAATGTCACTCAATAACCAGGCATTTGTTTGATTTTTTTTTTCTCTTAATTTCACTCAAAAACAAGGCAATTGTTTGATTTTCACATGAATTTAACACCTACCGACAAAAAGTTTGATTTCTTTCATTTTTTTTTTTCTAAATTTCACTCAAAAACAAGGCAATTGTTTGATTTTCACATGAATTTAACACCGACCGACAAAAAGTTTGATTTCTTTCAATATTTTTTTTTTCTGAATTTCACTCAAAAACAAGGCAATTGTTTGATTTTATTTTTCTCTTAATTTCACTCAAAAACAAGGCAATTGTTTGATTTTCACATGAAGTTAACACCGACCGACAAAAAGTTTGATTTCTTTCATTTTTTTTTTTCTAAATTTCACTCAATAACCAGGCAATTGTTTGTTTTTTTTTCTCTTAATTTCACTCAAAAACAAGGCAATTGTTTGATTTTCACATGAATTTAACACCGACCGACAAAAAGTTTGATTTCTTTCAATTTTTTTTTTCTGAATTTCACTCAAAAACAAGGCAATTGTTTGATTTTTTTTTCTCTTAATTTCACTCAAAAACAAGGCAATTGTTTGATTTTCACATGAATTTAACACCGACCGACAAAATGTTTGATTTCTTTCAATTTTTTTTTTCTGAATTTCATTCAAAAACAAGGCAATTGTTTGATTTTTTTTTTCTCTTAAAATCACTCAAAAACAAGGCAATTGTTTGATTTTCACATGAATTTAACACCGACCGACAAAAAGTTTGATTTCTTTCATTTTTTTTTTCTAAATTTCACTCAATAACCAGGCAATTGTTTGTTTTTTTTTCTCTTAATTTCACTCAAAAACAAGGCAATTGTTTGATTTTCACATGAATTTAACACCGACCGACAAAAAGTTTGATTTCTTTCAATTTTTTTTTTCTGAATTTCACTCATAAACAAGGCAATTGTTTGATTTTTTTTTCTCTTAATTTCACTCAAAAACAAGGCAATTGTTTGATTTTCACATGAATTTAACACCGACCGACAAAATGTTTGATTTCTTTCAATTTTTTTTTTCTGAATTTCATTCAAAAACAAGGCAATTGTTTGATTTTTTTTTTCTCTTAAAATCACTCAAAAACAAGGCAATTGTTTGATTTTCACATGAATTTAACACCGACCGACAAAAAGTTTGATTTCTTTCAATTTTTTTTTTTCTGAATTTCACTCAAAAACAAGGCAATTGTTTGATTTTTTTCTTCTCTTGATTTCACTCAAAAACAAGGCAATTGTTTGATTTTCACATCAATTTAACACCGACCGACAAAAAGTTTGATTTCTTTCAATTTTTTTTTTTTCTAAATGTCACTCAATAACCAGGCAATTGTTTGATTTTTTTTTTTCTCTTAATTTCACTCAAAAACAAGGCAATTGTTTGATTTTCACATGAATTTAACACCTACCGACAAAAAGTTTGATTTCTTTCATTTTTTTTTTCTAAATTTCACTCAATAACCAGGCAATTGTTTGATTTTTTTTTTCTCTTAATTTCACTCTAAAACAAGGCAATTGTTTGATTTTCACATGAATTTAACACCGACCGACAAAAAGTTTGATTTATTTCAATTTTTTTTTTCTGAATTTCATTCAAAAACAAGGCAATTGTTTGATTTTTTTTTTCTCTTAAAATCACTAAAAAACAAGGCAATTGTTTGATTTTCACATGAATTTAACACCGACCGACAAAAAGTTTGATTTCTTTCAATTTTTTTTTTCTGAATTTCACTCAAAAACAAGGCAATTAAGGATATTGGCTATAGTCTAAATTATAACAAGTTGGCAATGATCACTAACCCTCTCAGGCAATTATTTATATTCTGCTCCGTTGACATTTCAGGTTTGGATACATACTGGATGTATGTTGCTGCCGCTCAAAAGCTGTTATGTTTGCCCGCCTGCCGCTGATTGCTTTCGTCTATTTTAACATGGTAAGTGTCAAAAGCAAATTTTATATATAGTATAATATATTCATAGTCTTCTTTGGCCAAACAAAAATCCATTTACCAGTGGAAAAATCGATTTTATTTGTTCCATAATAGAAATAGGTGACCACCGTGTCTGTCTGTCTTTCTGACCTTTGAAGGGCAGCCATGTTTGGAACTGTAATGTGTAGCCGAAGTGAAATTTTCACAAAAGTCTCACCAAGTGTCTGAAACGAAAATTAGCGATAAATTACCTACGTTAATAGATTGCTTTCTTTCAATTTTTTTTTTCTGAATTTCACTCAAAAACAAGGCAATTGTTTGATATTTTTTTCCTCTTAATTTCACTCAAAAACAAGGCAATTGTTTGATTTTCACATGAATTTAACACCGACCGACAAAAAGTTTGATTTCTTTCAATTTTTTTGTTCTGAATTTCACTCAAAAACAAGGCAATTGTTTGATTTTTTTGTTCTCTTAATTTCACACAAAAACAAGGCAATTGTTTGATTTTCACATCAATTTAACACCGACCGACAAAAAGTTTGATTTCTTTCAATTTTTTTTTTTTCTAAATGTCACTCAATAACCAGGCAATTGTTTGATTTTTTTTTTTCTCTTAATTTCACTCAAAAACAAGGCAATTGTTTGATTTTCACATGAATTTAACACCTACCGACAAAAAGTTTGATTTCTTTCATTTTTTTTTTTCTAAATTTCACTCAATAACCAGGCAATTGTTTGATTTTTTTTTCTCTTAATTTCACTCTAAAACAAGGCAATTGTTTGATTTTCACATGAATTTAACACCGACCGACAAAAAGTTTGATTTATTTCAATTTTTTTTTTCTGAATTTCATTCAAAAACAAGGCAATTGTTTGATTTTTTTTTTCTCTTAAAATCACTAAAAAACAAGGCAATTGTTTGATTTTCACATGAATTTAACACCGACCGACAAAAAGTTTGATTTCTTTCAATTTTTTTGTTCTGAATTTCACTCAAAAACAAGGCAATTGTTTGATTTTTTTGTTCTCATAATTTCACACAAAAACAAGGCAATTGTTTTATTTTCACATGAATTTAACACCGACCGACCAAAAGTTTGATTCCTTTCAATATTTTTTTTTTCTGAATTTCACTCAAAAACAAGGCAATTGTTTGATTTTTTTTTCTCTTAATTTCACTCAAAAACAAGGCAATTGTTTGATTTTCACATGAATTTAACACCGACCGACAAAAAGTTTGATATCTTTCAATTTTTTTTTGCTGAATTTCACTCAATAACCAGGCAATTGTTTGATTTTTTTTTTCTCTTAATTTCACTCAAAAACAAGGCAATTGTTTGATTTTCACATGAATTTAACACCTACCGACAAAAAGTTTGATTTCTTTCATTTTTTTTTTTCTAAATTTCACTCAATAACCAGGCAATTGTTTGATTTTTTTTTCTCTTAATTTCACTCTAAAACAAGGCAATTGTTTGATTTTCACATGAATTTAACACAAACCGACAAAAAGTTTGATTTATTTCAATTTTTTTTTTCTGAATTTCACTCAAAAACAAGGCAATTGTTTGATATTCTTTTTTCTCTTAATTTCACTCAAAAACAAGGCAATTGTTTGATTTTCACATGAATTTAACACCGACCGACAAAAAGTTTGATTTCTTTCAATATTTTTTTTTTCTGAATTTCACTCAAAAACAAGGCAATTGTTTGATTTTATTTTTCTCTTAATTTCACTCAAAAACAAGGCAATTGTTTGGATTTTCACATGAATTTAACACCGACCGACAAAAAGTTTGATTTCTTTCATTATTTTTTTTCTAAATTTCACTCAATAACCAGGCAATTGTTTGTTTTTATTTCTCTTAATTTCACTCAAAAACAAGGCAATTGTTTGATTTTCACATGAATTTAACACCGACCGACAAAAAGTTTGATTTCTTTCAATTTTTTTTTCTGAATTTCACTCAAAAACAAGGCAATTGTTTGATTTTCACATGAATTTAACACCGACCGACAAAAAGTTTGATATCTTTCAATATTATTTTTTTCTGAATTTCACTCAAAAACAAGGCAATTGTTTGATTTTTTTTTCTCTTAATTTCACTCAAAAACAAGGCAATTGTTTGATTTTCACATGAATTTAACACCGACCGACAAAAAGTTTGATTTCTTTCAATTTTTTTTTTCTGAATTTCACTCAAATCAAGGCAATTGTTTGATTTTTTTTTTCTCTTCATTTCACTCAAAAACAAGGCAATTGTTTGATTTTCACATGAATTTAACACCGACCGATAAAAAGTTTGATTTCTTTAAATTTTTTTTTTTCTGAATTTCACTCAAAAACAAGGCAATTAAGGATATTGGCTATAGTCTAAATTATAACAAGTTGGCAATGATCACTAACCCTCTCAGGCAATTATTTATATTCTGCTCCGTTGACATTTCAGGTTTGGATACATACTGGATGTATGATGCTGCCGCTCAAAAGCTGTTATGTTTGCCCGCCCGCCGCTGATTGCTTTCGTCTATTTAACATGGTAAGTGTCAAAAGCAAATTTTATATATAGTATAATATATTCATAGTCTTCTTTGGCCAAACAAAAATCCATTATCCATTTTTATAATTTATTAAGTGGAACAATCGATTTTATTTGTTCCATAATAGAAATAGGTGACCACCGTGTCTGTCTGTCTTTCTGACCTTTGAAGGGCAGCCATGTTTGGAACTGTAATGTGTAGCCGAAGTGAAATTTTCACAAAAGTCTCACCAAGTGTCTGAAACGAAAATTAGCGATAAATTACCTACGTTAATAGATTGCTAATACATATTCAAACGCAGATTGGTGGGTTGCTGAAACCTTCAAAAACTGACTGTTTGTCAACACTGTTACCAAGTTAATTAACATTAACTAGCTAATAAATTGCCACATGTCCATGTGATATTATTAATCAAATTCATATTATTGAGAACAACTAATTATTAAGTTATGTATAAGTGTTACATAATATTTTGATGTATGACTGTGTGTGTGTTTAATCTGTAAACTCCATAGAAATGGTAAACATTCTACATTTACATAATATTAACTTTTTCATAAATTACACTGCCATCAGGGTGGAACTAAATTAACAGTAACAATTTTGTAAATTGCATAAGGATCGCATTGAAATATTTGATTGTTGAAAGGCTATTTGTTTTTCAATAATTATAATATGCACTGATCAATACACTATACAATAATATATAACTTGATCCATCCTCCGCTCTTGTATTTATTCGCTTACAAATGATTTATTATAACCGTCATCTCGATATTCGAAACGTTCGAAACGTAGCTCGTCGTGTGTGGCCCGTAAATGTAAACAAGAAGCGTGTGCGATATCATTATTAATGCATAGTTATACGTAACCATAACAATAGTTAAAAATTACCGACACGGCGGTGGAAGTGACAATTACAATTTGAATCACCGCGACATGTAAATTTGTAGCACATCAGAGATCAGCGTTGAAATGGTCAATCGGCGTTAGTAAGCAGCGGCTAAATTGTACAAGTGAAATTAATAGGTATGCCATATATAACAGGCAACTGTTTAATTTTCACATTAATTAAAAACCAACGGACAATATTTTTTTTTTCCATAATTACACTGAAAAACAGGCAATTGTTTGATTTTCACATGAATTTAACACCGACCGACAAAAAATTTGATTTCTTTAATTTTTTTTTTCTGAATTTCACTCAAAACAAGGCAATTGTTTGATTTTCACATGAATTTAACACCGACTATTTTTTTTTCTGAATTTCACTCAAAAACAAGGCAATTGTTTGATTTTCACATGAATTTAACACCGACCGACAAAAAGTTTGATTTCTTTCAATATTTTTTTTTCTGAATTTCACTCAAAAACAAGGCAATCGTTTGATTTTTTTTTTTTCTTAATTTCACTCAAAAACAAGGAAATTGTTTGATTTTCACATGAATTTAACACCGACCGACAAAAAGTTTGATTTCTTTCATTTTTTTTTTCTGAATTTCACTCAATAACCAGGCAATTGTTTGATTTTTTTTTCTCTTAATTTCACTCAAAAACAAGGCAATTGTTTGATTTTCACATGAATTTAACACCGACCGACAAAAAGTTTGATTTCTTTCAATATTTTTTTTTTCTGAATTTCACTCAAAAACAAGGCAATTGTTTGATTTTTTTTTTCTCTTAATTTCACTCAAAACCAAGGCAATTGTTTGATTTTCACATTAATTTAACACCGACCGACAAAAAGTTTGATTTCTTTCAATTTTTTTTTTCTGAATTTCATTCAAAAACAAGGCAATTGTTTGATTTTTTTTTTCTCTTAAAATCACTAAAAAACAAGGCAATTGTTTGATTTTCACATGAATTTAACACCGACCGACAAAAAGTTTGATTTCTTTCAATTTTTTTTTTCTGAATTTCATTCAAAAACAAGGCAATTGTTTGATTTTTTTTTTCTCTTAAAATCACTAAAAAACAAGGCAATTGTTTGATTTTCACATGAATTTAACACCGACCGACAAAAAGTTTGATTTCTTTCAATATTTTTTTTTCTGAATTTCACTCAAAAACAAGGCAATCGTTTGATTTTTTTTTTTTCTTAATTTCACTCAAAAACAAGGAAATTGTTTGATTTTCACATGAATTTAACACCGACCGACAAAAAGTTTGATTTCTTTCATTTTTTTTTTCTGAATTTCACTCAATAACCAGGCAATTGTTTGATTTTTTTTTCTCTTAATTTCACTCAAAAACAAGGCAATTGTTTGATTTTCACATGAATTTAACACCGACCGACAAAAAGTTTGATTTCTTTCAATAGTATTTTTTTCTGAATTTCACTCAAAAACAAGGCAATTGTTTGATTTTTTTTTTCTCTTAATTTCACTCAAAAACAAGGCAATTGTTTGATTTTCACATGAATTTAACACCGATCGACAAAAAGTTTGATTTCTTTCAATGTTTTTTTTTTCTGAACTTCACTCAAAAACAAGGCAATTGTTTGATTTTTTTTTTCTCTTAATTTCACTCAAAAACAAGGCAATTGTTTGATTTTCACATGAATTTAACACCGACCGACAAGGAGTTTGATTTCTTTCAATATTTTTTTTTTATGAATTTCACTCAAAAACAAGGCATTTAAGGATATTGGCTATAGTCTAAATTATAACAAGTTGGCAATGATCACTAACCCTCTCAGGCAATTATTTATATTCTGCTCCGTTGACATTTCAGGTTTGGATACATACTGGATGTATGATGCTGCCGCTCAAAAGCTGTTATGTTTGCCCGCCCGCCGCTGATTGCTTTCGTCTATTTTAACATGGTAAGTGTCAAAAGCAAATTTTATATATAGTATAATATATTCATAGTCTTCTTTGGCCAAACAAAAATCCATTTACCAGTGGAACAATCGATTTTATTTGTTCCATAATAGAAATAGGTGACCACCGTGTCTGTCTGTCTTTCTGACCTTTGAAGGGCAGCCATGTTTGGAACTGTAATGTGTAGCCGAAGTGAAATTTTCACAAAAGTCTCACCAAGTGTCTGAAACGAAAATTAGCGATAAATTACCTACGTTAATAGATTGCTAATACATTTTCAAACGCAGATTGGTGGGTTGCTGAAACCTTCAAAAACTGACTGTTTGTCAACACTGTTACCAAGTTAATTAACATTAACTAGCTAATAAATTGCCACATGTCCATGTGATATTATTAATCAAATTCATATTATTGAGAACAACTAATTATTAAGTTATGTATAAGTGTTACATAATATTTTGATATATGACTGTGTGTGTGTTTAATCTGTAAACTCCATAGAAATGGTAAACATTCTACATTTACATAATATTAACTTTTTCATAAATTACACTGCCATCAGGGTGGAACTAAATTAACAGTTACAATTTTGTAAATTGCATAAGGATCGCATTGAAATATTTGATTGTTGAAAGGCTATTTGTTTTTCAATAATTATAATATGCACTGATCAATACACTATACAATAATATATAACTTGATCCATCCTCCGCTCTTGTATTTATTCGCTTACAAATGATTTATTATAACCGTCATCTCGATATTCGAAACGTTCGAAACGTAGCTCGTCGTGTGTGGCCCGTAAATGTAAACAAGAAGCGTGTGCGATATCATTTTTAATGCATAGTTATACGTAACCATAACAATAGTTAAAAATTACCTACACGGCGGTGGAAGTGACAATTACAATTTGAATCACCGCGACATGTAAATTTGTAGCACATCAGAGATCAGCGTTGAAATGGTCAATCGGCGTCAGTAAGCAGCGGCTTAATTGTACAAGTGAAATTAATAGGTATGCCATATATAACAGGCAACTGTTTAATTTTCACATTAATTAAAAACCAACGGACAATATATTTTTTCTTCCATAATTACACTGAAAAACAGGCAATTGTTTGATTTTCACATGAATTTAACGCCGACCGACAAAAAATTTGATTTCTTACAATTTTTTTTTCTGAATTTCACTCAAAAACAAGGCAATTGTTTGATTTTTTTTTTCTCTTAATTTCACTCAAAAACAAGGCAATTGTTTGATTTTCACATGAATATAACACCGACCGACAAAAAGTTTGATTTCTTTCATTTTATTTTTTCCAAATTTCACTCAATAACCAGGCAATTGTTTGATTTTTTTTTTCTCTTAATTTCACTCAAAAACAAGGCAATTGTTTGATTTTCACATGAATTTATTACCGACCGACAAAAAGTTTGATTTCTTTCAATATTATTTTTTTCTGAATTTCACTCAAAAACAAGGCAAGTGTTTGATTTTTTTTTTCTCTTAATTTCACTCAAAAACAAGGCAATTGTTTGATTTTCACATGAATTTAACACCGACCGACAAAAAGTTTGATTTCTTTCATTTTTTTTTTTCTAAATTTCACTTAATAACCAGGCAATTGTTTGATTTTTTTTTTCTCTTAATTTCACTCAAAAACAAGGCAATTGTTTGATTTTCACATGAATTTAACACCGACCGACAAAAAGTTTGATTTCTCTCAATTTTTTTTATCTGAATTTCACTCAAAAACAAGGCAATTGTTTGTTTTTTTTTTTCTCTTAATTTCACTCAAAAACAAGGCAATTGTTTGATTTTCACATGAATTTAACACCGACCGACAAAAAGTGTGATTTCTTTAAATATTTTTTTTTCAGAATTTCATTCAAAAACAAGGCAATTGTTTGATTTTCACATGAATTTAATACCGACCGACAAAAAGTTTGATTTCTTTCAATTTTTTTTTTCTGAATTTCACTCAAAAACAAGGTAATTAAGGATATTGGCTATAGTCTAAATTATAACAAGTTGGCAATGATCACTAACCCTCTCAGGCAATTATTTATATTCTGCTCCGTTGACATTTCAGGTTTGGATACATACTGGATGTATGATGCTGCCGCTCAAAAGCTGTTATGTTTGCCCGCCCGCCGCTGATTGCTTTCGTCTATTTTAACATGGTAAGTGTCAAAAGCAAATTTTATATATAGTATAATATATTCATAGTCTTCTTTGGCCAAACAAAAATCCATTTACCAGTGGAACAATCGATTTTATTTGTTCCATAATAGAAATAGGTGACCACCGTGTCTGTCTGTCTTTCTGACCTTTGAAGGGCAGCCATGTTTGGAACTGTAATGTGTAGCCGAAGTGAAATTTTCACAAAAGTCTCACCAAGTGTCTGAAACGAAAATTAGCGATAAATTACCTACGTTAATAGATTGCTAATACATTTTCAAACGCAGATTGGTGGGTTGCTGAAACCTTCAAAAACTGACTGTTTGTCAACACTGTTACCAAGTTAATTAACATTAACTAGCTAATAATATGCCACATGTCCATGTGATATTATTAATAAAATTCATATTATTGAGAACAACTAATTATTAAGTTATGTATAAGTGTTACATAATATTTTGATATATGACCGTGTTTGTGTTTAATCTGTAAACTCCATAGAAATGGTAAACATTCTACATTTACATAATATTAACTTTTTCATAAATTACACTGCCATCAGGGTGGAACTAAATTAACAGTTACAATTTTGTAAATTGCATAAGGATCGCATTGAAATATTTGATTGTTGAAAGGCTATTTGTTTTTCAATAATTATAATATGCACTGATCAATACACTATACAATAATATATAACTTGATCCATCCTCCGCTCTTGTATTTATTCGCTTACAAATTATTTATTATAACCGTCATCTCGATATTCGAAACGTACGAAACGTAGCTCGTCGTGTGTGGCCCGTAAATGTAAACAAGAAGCGTGTGCGATATCATTATTAATGCATAGTTATACGTAACCATAACAATAGTTAAAAATTACCTACACGGCGGTGGAAGTGACAATTACAATTTGAATCACCGCGACATGTAAATTTGTAGCACATCAGAGATCAGCGTTGAAATGGTCAATCGGCGTTGGTAAGCAGCGGCTAAATTGAACAAGTGAAATTAATAGGTATGCCATATATAACAGGCAACTGTTTAATTTTCACATTAATTAAAAACCAACGGACAAAATATTTTTTTTTTTCCATAATTACACTGAAAAACAGGCAATTGTTTGATTTTCACATGAATTTAACACCGACCGACAAAAAATTTGATTTCTTTCAATTTTTTTTTTTCTGAATTTCACTCAAAACCAAGGCAATTGTTTGATTTTTTTTTCTCTTAATTTCACTCAAAAACAAGACAATTGTTTGATTTTCACATGAATTTAACACCGACCGACAAAAAGTTTGATTTCTTTCATTTTTTTTTTCTAAATTTCACTCAATAACCAGGCAATTGTTTGATTTTTTTTTCTCTTAATTTCACTCAAAAACAAGGCAATTGTTTGATTTTCACATGAATTTAACACCGACCGACAAAAAGTTTGATTTCTATCAATTTTTTTTTTCTGAATTTCACTCAAAAACAAGGCAATTGTTTGATTTTTTTTTCTCTGAATTTCACTCAAAAACAAGGCAATTGTTTGATTTTCACATCAATTTAACACCGACCGACAAAAAGTTTGATTTCTTTCATTTTTTTTTTTCTAAATTTCACTCAATAACCAGGCAATTGTTTGATATTTTTTTCTCTTAATTTCACTCAAAAACAAGGCAATTGTTTGATTTTCACATGAATTTAACACCGACCGACAAAAAGTTTGATTTCTATCAATTTTTTTTTTTCTGAATTTCACTCAAAAACAAGGCAATTGTTTGATTTTTTTTCTCTGAATTTCACTCAAAAACAAGGCAATTGTTTGATTTTCACATCAATTTAACACCGACCGACAAAAAGTTTGATTTCTTTCAATTTTTTTTTCTAAATGTCACTCAATAACCAGGCATTTGTTTGATTTTTTTTTTCTCTTAATTTCACTCAAAAACAAGGCAATTGTTTGATTTTCACATGAATTTAACACCTACCGACAAAAAGTTTGATTTCTTTCATTTTTTTTTTTTCTAAATTTCACTCAAAAACAAGGCAATTGTTTGATTTTCACATGAATTTAACACCGACCGACAAAAAGTTTGATTTCTTTCAATATTTTTTTTTTCTGAATTTCACTCAAAAACAAGGCAATTGTTTGATTTTATTTTTCTCTTAATTTCACTCAAAAACAAGGCAATTGTTTGATTTTCACATGAAGTTAACACCGACCGACAAAAAGTTTGATTTCTTTCATTTTTTTTTTTCTAAATTTCACTCAATAACCAGGCAATTGTTTGTTTTTTTTTCTCTTAATTTCACTCAAAAACAAGGCAATTGTTTGATTTTCACATGAATTTAACACCGACCGACAAAAAGTTTGATTTCTTTCAATTTTTTTTTTCTGAATTTCACTCAAAAACAAGGCAATTGTTTGATTTTTTTTTCTCTTAATTTCACTCAAAAACAAGGCAATTGTTTGATTTTCACATGAATTTAACACCGACCGACAAAATGTTTGATTTCTTTCAATTTTTTTTTTCTGAATTTCATTCAAAAACAAGGCAATTGTTTGATTTTTTTTTTCTCTTAAAATCACTCAAAAACAAGGCAATTGTTTGATTTTCACATGAATTAACACCGACCGACAAAAAGTTTGATTTCTTTCATTTTTTTTTTCTAAATTTCACTCAATAACCAGGCAATTGTTTGTTTTTTTTTCTCTTAATTTCACTCAAAAACAAGGCAATTGTTTGATTTTCACATGAATTTAACACCGACCGACAAAAAGTTTGATTTCTTTCAATTTTTTTTTTCTGAATTTCACTCATAAACAAGGCAATTGTTTGATTTTTTTTTCTCTTAATTTCACTCAAAAACAAGGCAATTGTTTGATTTTCACATGAATTTAACACCGACCGACAAAATGTTTGATTTCTTTCAATTTTTTTTTTCTGAATTTCATTCAAAAACAAGGCAATTGTTTGATTTTTTTTTTCTCTTAAAATCACTCAAAAACAAGGCAATTGTTTGATTTTCACATGAATTTAACACCGACCGACAAAAAGTTTGATTTCTTTCAATTTTTTTTTTCTGAATTTCACTCAAAAACAAGGCAATTGTTTGATTTTTTTCTTCTCTTGATTTCACTCAAAAACAAGGCAATTGTTTGATTTTCACATCAATTTAACACCGACCGACAAAAAGTTTGATTTCTTTCAATTTTTTTTTTTTCTAAATGTCACTCAATAACCAGGCAATTGTTTGATTTTTTTTTTTCTCTTAATTTCACTCAAAAACAAGGCAATTGTTTGATTTTCACATGAATTTAACACCTACCGACAAAAAGTTTGATTTCTTTCATTTTTTTTTTTCTTAATTTCACTCAATAACCAGGCAATTGTTTGATTTTTTTTTCTCTTAATTTCACTCTAAAACAAGGCAATTGTTTGATTTTCACATGAATTTAACACCGACCGACAAAAAGTTTGATTTATTTCAATTTTTTTTTTCTGAATTTCATTCAAAAACAAGGCAATTGTTTGATTTTTTTTTTCTCTTAAAATCACTAAAAAACAAGGCAATTGTTTGATTTTCACATGAATTTAACACCGACCGATAAAAAGTTTGATTTCTTTAAATTTTTTTTTTTCTGAATTTCACTCAAAAACAAGGCAATTAAGGATATTGGCTATAGTCTAAATTATAACAAGTTGGCAATGATCACTAACCCTCTCAGGCAATTATTTATATTCTGCTCCGTTGACATTTCAGGTTTGGATACATACTGGATGTATGATGCTGCCGCTCAAAAGCTGTTATGTTTGCCCGCCCGCCGCTGATTGCTTTCGTCTATTTAACATGGTAAGTGTCAAAAGCAAATTTTATATATAGTATAATATATTCATAGTCTTCTTTGGCCAAACAAAAATCCATTATCCATTTTTATAATTTATTAAGTGGAACAATCGATTTTATTTGTTCCATAATAGAAATAGGTGACCACCGTGTCTGTCTGTCTTTCTGACCTTTGAAGGGCAGCCATGTTTGGAACTGTAATGTGTAGCCGAAGTGAAATTTTCACAAAAGTCTCACCAAGTGTCTGAAACGAAAATTAGCGATAAATTACCTACGTTAATAGATTGCTAATACATATTCAAACGCAGATTGGTGGGTTGCTGAAACCTTCAAAAACTGACTGTTTGTCAACACTGTTACCAAGTTAATTAACATTAACTAGCTAATAAATTGCCACATGTCCATGTGATATTATTAATCAAATTCATATTATTGAGAACAACTAATTATTAAGTTATGTATAAGTGTTACATAATATTTTGATGTATGACTGTGTGTGTGTTTAATCTGTAAACTCCATAGAAATGGTAAACATTCTACATTTGCATACTATTAACTTTTTCATAAATTACACTGCCATCAGGGTGGAACTAAATTAACAGTTACAATTTTGTAAATTGCATAAGGATCGCATTGAAATATTTGATTGTTGAAAGGCTATTTGTTTTTCAATAATTATAATATGCACTGATCAATACACTATACAATAATATATAACTTGATCCATCCTCCGCTCTTGTATTTATTCGCTTACAAATTATTTATTATAACCGTCATCTCGATATTCGAAACGTTCGAAACGTAGCTCGTCGTGTGTGGCCCGTAAATGTAAACAAGAAGCGTGTGCGATATCATTTTTAATGCATAGTTATACGTAACCATAACAATAGTTAAAAATTACCTACACGGCGGTGGAAGTGACAATTACAATTTGAATCACCGCGACATGTAAATTTGTAGCACATCAGAGATCAGCGTTGAAATGGTCAATCGGCGTCAGTAAGCAGCGGCTTAATTGTACAAGTGAAATTAATAGGTATGCCATATATAACAGGCAACTGTTTAATTTTCACATTAATTAAAAACCAACGGACAATATATTTTTTCTTCCATAATTACACTGAAAAACAGGCAATTGTTTGATTTTCACATGAATTTAACGCCGACCGACAAAAAATTTGATTTCTTACAATTTTTTTTTCTGAATTTCACTCAAAAACAAGGCAATTGTTTGATTTTTTTTTTCTCTTAATTTCACTCAAAAACAAGGCAATTGTTTGATTTTCACATGAATATAACACCGACCGACAAAAAGTTTGATTTCTTTCATTTTATTTTTTCCAAATTTCACTCAATAACCAGGCAATTGTTTGATTTTTTTTTTCTCTTAATTTCACTCAAAAACAAGGCAATTGTTTGATTTTCACATGAATTTATTACCGACCGACAAAAAGTTTGATTTCTTTCAATATTATTTTTTTCTGAATTTCACTCAAAAACAAGGCAAGTGTTTGATTTTTTTTTTTCTCTTAATTTCACTCAAAAACAAGGCAATTGTTTGATTTTCACATGAATTTAACACCGACCGACAAAAAGTTTGATTTCTTTCATTTTTTTTTTTCTAAATTTCACTTAATAACCAGGCAATTGTTTGATTTTTTTTTTCTCTTAATTTCACTCAAAAACAAGGCAATTGTTTGATTTTCACATGAATTTAACACCGACCGACAAAAAGTTTGATTTCTCTCAATTTTTTTTATCTGAATTTCACTCAAAAACAAGGCAATTGTTTGTTTTTTTTTTTCTCTTAATTTCACTCAAAAACAAGGCAATTGTTTGATTTTCACATGAATTTAACACCGACCGACAAAAAGTGTGATTTCTTTAAATATTTTTTTTTCAGAATTTCATTCAAAAACAAGGCAATTGTTTGATTTTCACATGAATTTAATACCGACCGACAAAAAGTTTGATTTCTTTCAATTTTTTTTTTCTGAATTTCACTCAAAAACAAGGTAATTAAGGATATTGGCTATAGTCTAAATTATAACAAGTTGGCAATGATCACTAACCCTCTCAGGCAATTATTTATATTCTGCTCCGTTGACATTTCAGGTTTGGATACATACTGGATGTATGATGCTGCCGCTCAAAAGCTGTTATGTTTGCCCGCCCGCCGCTGATTGCTTTCGTCTATTTTAACATGGTAAGTGTCAAAAGCAAATTTTATATATAGTATAATATATTCATAGTCTTCTTTGGCCAAACAAAAATCCATTTACCAGTGGAACAATCGATTTTATTTGTTCCATAATAGAAATAGGTGACCACCGTGTCTGTCTGTCTTTCTGACCTTTGAAGGGCAGCCATGTTTGGAACTGTAATGTGTAGCCGAAGTGAAATTTTCACAAAAGTCTCACCAAGTGTCTGAAACGAAAATTAGCGATAAATTACCTACGTTAATAGATTGCTAATACATTTTCAAACGCAGATTGGTGGGTTGCTGAAACCTTCAAAAACTGACTGTTTGTCAACACTGTTACCAAGTTAATTAACATTAACTAGCTAATAATATGCCACATGTCCATGTGATATTATTAATAAAATTCATATTATTGAGAACAACTAATTATTAAGTTATGTATAAGTGTTACATAATATTTTGATATATGACCGTGTTTGTGTTTAATCTGTAAACTCCATAGAAATGGTAAACATTCTACATTTACATAATATTAACTTTTTCATAAATTACACTGCCATCAGGGTGGAACTAAATTAACAGTTACAATTTTGTAAATTGCATAAGGATCGCATTGAAATATTTGATTGTTGAAAGGCTATTTGTTTTTCAATAATTATAATATGCACTGATCAATACACTATACAATAATATATAACTTGATCCATCCTCCGCTCTTGTATTTATTCGCTTACAAATTATTTATTATAACCGTCATCTCGATATTCGAAACGTACGAAACGTAGCTCGTCGTGTGTGGCCCGTAAATGTAAACAAGAAGCGTGTGCGATATCATTATTAATGCATAGTTATACGTAACCATAACAATAGTTAAAAATTACCTACACGGCGGTGGAAGTGACAATTACAATTTGAATCACCGCGACATGTAAATTTGTAGCACATCAGAGATCAGCGTTGAAATGGTCAATCGGCGTTAGTAAGCAGCGGCTAAATTGTACAAGTGAAATTAATAGGTATGCCATATATAACAGGCAACTGTTTAATTTTCACATTAATTAAAAACCAACGGACAAAATATTTTTTTTTTTCCATAATTACACTGAAAAACAGGCAATTGTTTGATTTTCACATGAATTTAACACCGACCGACAAAAAATTTGATTTCTTTCAATTTTTTTTTTTTCTGAATTTCACTCAAAAACAAGGCAATTGTTTGATTTTTTTTTCTCTTAATTTCACTCAAAAACAAGACAATTGTTTGATTTTCACATGAATTTAACACCGACCGACAAAAAGTTTGATTTCTTTCATTTTTTTTTTTCTAAATTTCACTCAATAACCAGGCAATTGTTTGATATTTTTTTCTCCTAATTTCACTCAAAAACAAGGCAATTGTTTGATTTTCACATGAATTTAACACCGACCGACAAAAAGTTTGATTTCTATCAATTTTTTTTTTTCTGAATTTCACTCAAAAACAAGGCAATTGTTTGATTTTTTTTTCTCTGAATTTCACTCAAAAACAAGGCAATTGTTTGATTTTCACATGAATTTAACACCGACCGACAAAAAGTTTGATTTCTTTCAATATTTTTTTTTTCTGAATTTCACTCAAAAACAAGGCAATTGTTTGATTTTATTTTTCTCTTAATTTCACTCAAAAACAAGGCAATTGTTTGATTTTCACATGAAGTTAACACCGACCGACAAAAAGTTTGATTTCTTTCATTTTTTTTTTTCTAAATTTCACTCAATAACCAGGCAATTGTTTGTTTTTTTTTTCTCTTAATTTCACTCAAAAACAAGGCAATTGTTTGATTTTCACATGAATTTAACACCGACCGACAAAAAGTTTGATTTC
The DNA here is from genome assembly GCA_963854805.1 of Plagodis dolabraria. Taxonomy (NCBI): domain Eukaryota; kingdom Metazoa; phylum Arthropoda; class Insecta; order Lepidoptera; family Geometridae; genus Plagodis; species Plagodis dolabraria. The sequence goes on along the minus strand of OY978452.1, from coordinate 555,737 downwards.
TTTCAATTTTTTTTTTCTGAATTTCACTCAAAAACAAGGCAATTGTTTGATTTTTTTTTCTCTTAATTTCACTCAAAAACAAGGCAATTGTTTGATTTTCACATGAATTTAACACCGACCGACAAAATGTTTGATTTCTTTCAATTTTTTTTTTCTGAATTTCATTCAAAAACAAGGCAATTGTTTGATTTTTTTTTTCTCTTAAAATCACTCAAAAACAAGGCAATTGTTTGATTTTCACATGAATTAACACCGACCGACAAAAAGTTTGATTTCTTTCATTTTTTTTTTCTAAATTTCACTCAATAACCAGGCAATTGTTTGTTTTTTTTTCTCTTAATTTCACTCAAAAACAAGGCAATTGTTTGATTTTCACATGAATTTAACACCGACCGACAAAAAGTTTGATTTCTTTCAATTTTTTTTTTCTGAATTTCACTCATAAACAAGGCAATTGTTTGATTTTTTTTTCTCTTAATTTCACTCAAAAACAAGGCAATTGTTTGATTTTCACATGAATTTAACACCGACCGACAAAATGTTTGATTTCTTTCAATTTTTTTTTTCTGAATTTCATTCAAAAACAAGGCAATTGTTTGATTTTTTTTTTCTCTTAAAATCACTCAAAAACAAGGCAATTGTTTGATTTTCACATGAATTTAACACCGACCGACAAAAAGTTTGATTTCTTTCAATTTTTTTTTTTCTGAATTTCACTCAAAAACAAGGCAATTGTTTGATTTTTTTCTTCTCTTGATTTCACTCAAAAACAAGGCAATTGTTTGATTTTCACATCAATTTAACACAGACCGACAAAAAGTTTGATTTCTTTCAATTTTTTTTTTTTCTAAATGTCACTCAATAACCAGGCAATTGTTTGATTTTTTTTTTTCTCTTAATTTCACTCAAAAACAAGGCAATTTTTTGATTTTCACATGAATTTAACACCTACCGACAAAAAGTTTGATTTCTTTCATTTTTTTTTTTCTTAATTTCACTCAATAACCAGGCAATTGTTTGATTTTTTTTTCTCTTAATTTCACTCTAAAACAAGGCAGTTGTTTGATTTTCACATGAATTTAACACCGACCGACAAAAAGTTTGATTTATTTCAATTTTTTTTTTCTGAATTTCATTCAAAAACAAGGCAATTGTTTGATTTTTTTTTTCTCTTAAAATCACTAAAAAACAAGGCAATTGTTTGATTTTCACATGAATTTAACACCGACCGACAAAAAGTTTGATTTCTTTCAATTTTTTTTTTCTGAATTTCACTCAAAAACAAGGCAATTAAGGATATTGGCTATAGTCTAAATTATAACAAGTTGGCAATGATCACTAACCCTCTCAGGCAATTATTTATATTCTGCTCCGTTGACATTTCAGGTTTGGATACATACTGGATGTATGATGCTGCCGCTCAAAAGCTGTTATGTTTGCCCGCCCGCCGCTGATTGCTTTCGTCTATTTTAACATGGTAAGTGTCAAAAGCAAATTTTATATATAGTATAATATATTCATAGTCTTCTTTGGCCAAACAAAAATCCATTTACCAGTGGAACAATCGATTTTATTTGTTCCATAATAGAAATAGGTGACCACCGTGTCTGTCTGTCTTTCTGACCTTTGAAGGGCAGCCATGTTTGGAACTGTAATGTGTAGCCGAAGTGAAATTTTCACAAAAGTCTCACCAAGTGTCTGAAACGAAAATTAGCGATAAATTACCTACGTTAATAGATTGCTTTCTTTCAATTTTTTTTTTCTGAATTTCACTCAAAAACAAGGCAATTGTTTGATATTTTTTTCCTCTTAATTTCACTCAAAAACAAGGCAATTGTTTGATTTTCACATGAATTTAACACCGACCGACAAAAAGTTTGATTTCTTTCAATTTTTTTGTTCTGAATTTCACTCAAAAACAAGGCAATTGTTTGATTTTTTTGTTCTCTTAATTTCACACAAAAACAAGGCAATTGTTTGATTTTCACATCAATTTAACACCGACCGACAAAAAGTTTGATTTCTTTCAATTTTTTTTTTTTCTAAATGTCACTCAATAACCAGGCAATTGTTTGATTTTTTTTTTTCTCTTAATTTCACTCAAAAACAAGGCAATTGTTTGATTTTCACATGAATTTAACACCTACCGACAAAAAGTTTGATTTCTTTCATTTTTTTTTTTCTAAATTTCACTCAATAACCAGGCAATTGTTTGATTTTTTTTTCTCTTAATTTCACTCTAAAACAAGGCAATTGTTTGATTTTCACATGAATTTAACACCGACCGACAAAAAGTTTGATTTATTTCAATTTTTTTTTTCTGAATTTCATTCAAAAACAAGGCAATTGTTTGATTTTTTTTTTCTCTTAAAATCACTAAAAAACAAGGCAATTGTTTGATTTTCACATGAATTTAACACCGACCGACAAAAAGTTTGATTTCTTTCAATTTTTTTTTTCTGAATTTCATTCAAAAACAAGGCAATTAAGGATATTGGCTATAGTCTAAATTATAACAAGTTGGCAATGATCACTAACCCTCTCAGGCAATTATTTATATTCTGCTCCGTTGACATTTCAGGTTTGGATACATACTGGATGTATGATGCTGCCGCTCAAAAGCTGTTATGTTTGCCCGCCTGCCGCTGATTGCTTTCGTCTATTTTAACATGGTAAGTGTCAAAAGCAAATTTTATATATAGTATAATATATTCATAGTCTTCTTTGGCCAAACAAAAATCCATTTACCAGTGGAAAAATCGATTTTATTTGTTCCATAATAGAAATAGGTGACCACCGTGTCTGTCTGTCTTTCTGACCTTTGAAGGGCAGCCATGTTTGGAACTGTAATGTGTAGCCGAAGTGAAATTTTCACAAAAGTCTCACCAAGTGTCTGAAACGAAAATTAGCGATAAATTACCTACGTTAATAGATTGCTTTCTTTCAATTTTTTTTTTCTGAATTTCACTCAAAAACAAGGCAATTGTTTGATATTTTTTTCATTATTAACACCGACCGACAAAAAGTTTGATTTCTTTCAATTTTTTTTTTCTAAATGTCACTCAATAACCAGGCAATTGTTTGATTTTTTTTTTCTTAATTTCACTCAAAAACAAGGCAATTGTTTGATTTTCACATGAATTTAACACCTACTGACAAAAAGTTTGATTTCTTTCATTTTTTTTTTTCTAAATTTCACTCAAAAACATGGCAATTGTTTGATTTTCACATGAATTTAACACCGACCGACAAAAAGTTTGATTTCTTTCAATATTTTTTTTTTCTGAATTTCACTCAAAAACAAGGCAATTGTTTGATTTTATTTTTCTCTTAATTTCACTCAAAAACAAGGCAATTGTTTGATTTTCACATGAAGTTAACACCGACCGACAAAAAGTTTGATTTCTTTCATTTTTTTTTTTCTAAATTTCACTCAATAACCAGGCAATTGTTTGTTTTTTTTTCTCTTAATTTCACTCAAAAACAAGGCAATTGTTTGATTTTCACTTGAATTTAACACCGACCGACAAGAAGTTTGATTTCTTTCAATTTTTTTTTTCTGAATTTCACTCAAAAACAAGGCAATTGTTTGATTTTTTTTTCTCTTAATTTCACTCAAAAACAAGGCAATTGTTTGATTTTCACATGAATTTGACACCGACCGACAAAATGTTTGATTTCTTTCAATTTTTTTTTTCTGAATTTCATTCAAAAACAAGGCAATTGTTTGATTTTTTTTTCTCTTAAAATCACTCAAAAACAAGGCAATTGTTTGATTTTCACATGAATTTAACACCGACCGACAAAAAGTTTGATTTATTTCAATTTTTTTTTCTGAATTTCACTCAAAAACAAGGCAATTGTTTGATTTTCACATGAATTTAACACCGACCGACAAAAAGTTTGATTTCTTTCAATATTTTTTTTTTCTGAATTTCACTCAAAAACAAGGCAATTGTTTGATTTTATTTTTCTCTTAATTTCACTCAAAAACAAGGCAATTGTTTGATTTTCACATGAATTTAACACCGACCGACAAAAAGTTTGATTTCTTTCAATTTTTTTTTCTGAATTTCACTCAAAAACAAGGCATTATTTGATTTTTTTTTTCTCTTAATTTCACTCAAAAACAAGGCAATTGTTTGATTTTTTTTTTCTCTTAAAATCACTAAAAAACAAGGCAATTGTTTGATTTTCACATGAATTTAACACCGACCGACAAAAAGTTTGATTTCTTTCAATTTTTTTTTTTCTGAATTTCACTCAAAAACAAGGCAATTAAGGATATTGGCTATAGTCTAAATTATAACAAGTTGGCAATGATCACTAACCCTCTCAGGCAATTATTTATATTCTGCTCCGTTGACATTTCAGGTTTGGATACATACTGGATGTATGATGCTGCCGCTCAAAAGCTGTTATGTTTGCCCGCCTGCCGCTGATTGCTTTCGTCTATTTTAACATGGTAAGTGTCAAAAGCAAATTTTATATATAGTATAATATATTCATAGTCTTCTTTGGCCAAACAAAAATCCATTTACCAGTGGAACAATCGATTTTATTTGTTCCATAATAGAAATAGGTGACCACCGTGTCTGTCTGTCTTTCTGACCTTTGAAGGGCAGCCATGTTTGGAACTGTAATGTGTAGCCGAAGTGAAATTTTCACAAAAGTCTCACCAAGTGTCTGAAACGAAAATTAGCGATAAATTACCTACGTTAATAGATTGCTAATACATTTTCAAACGCAGATTGGTGGGTTGCTGAAACCTTCAAAAACTGACTGTTTGTCAACACTGTTACCAAGTTAATTAACATTAACTAGCTAATAAATTGCGACATGTCCATGTGATATTATTAATCAAATTCATATTATTGAGAACAACTAATTATCAAGTTATGTATAAGTGTTACATAATATTTTGATATATGACTGTATGTGTGTTTAATTTGTAAACTCCATAGAAATGGTAAACATTCTACATTTACATAATATTAACTTTTTCATAAATTACACTGCCATCAGGGTGGAACTAAATTAACAGTTACAATTTTGTAAATTGCATAAGGATCGCATTGAAATATTTGATTGTTGAAAGGCTATTTGTTTTTCAATAATTATAATATGCACTGATCAATACACTATACAATAATATATAACTTGATCCATCCTCCGCTCTTGTATTTATTCGCTTACAAATTATTTATTATAACCGTCATCTCGATATTCGAAACGTTCGAAACGTAGCTCGTCGTGTGTGGCCCGTAAATGTAAACAAGAAGCGTGTGCGATATCATTTTTAATGCATAGTTATACGTAACCATAACAATAGTTAAAAATTACCTACACGGCGGTGGAAGTGAAAATTACAATTTGAATCACCGCGACATGTGAATTTGTAGCACATCAGAGATCAGCGTTGAAATGGTCAATCGGCGTTAGTAAGCAGCGGCTAAATTGTACAAGTGAAATTAATAGGTATGCCATATATAACAGGCAACTGTTTATTTTTTTCTCTTAATTTCACTCAAAAACAAGACAATTGTTTGATTTTCACATGAATTTAACACCGACCGACAAAAAGTTTGATTTCTTTCATATTTTTTTTTCTAAATTTCTCTCAATAACCAGGCAATTGTTTGATTTTTTTTTCTCTTAATTTCACTCAAAAACAAGGCAATTGTTTGATTTTCACATGAATTTAACACCGACCGACAAAAAGTTTGATTTCTTTCAATTTTTTTTTTCTGAATTTCACTCAAAAACAAGGCAATTGTTTGATTTTCACATGAATTTAACACCGACCGACAAAAAGTTTGATTTCTTTCAATTTTTTTTTTCTGAATTTCACTCAAAAACAATGCAATTGTTTGATTTTTTTTTTCTCTTAATTTCACACAAAAACAAGGCAATTGTTTTATTTTCACATGAATTTAACACCGACCGACCAAAAGTTTGATTTCTTTCAATATTTTTTTTTTTCTGAATTTCACTCAAAAACAAGGCAATTGTTTTTTTTTTTTCTCTTAATTTCACTCAAAAACAAGGCAATTGTTTGATTTTCACATGAATTTAACACCGACCGACAAAAAGTTTGATATCTTTCAATTTTTTTTTGCTGAATTTCACTCAATAACCAGGCAATTGTTTGATTTTTTTTTTCTCTTAATTTCACTCAAAAACGAGGCAATTGTTTGATTTTCACATGAATTTAACACCGACCGACAAAAAGTTTGATTTCTTTCATTTTTTTTTTCTGAATTTCACTTAATAACCAGGCAATTGTTTGATTTTTTTTCTCTTAATTTAACTCTAAAACAAGGCAATTGTTTGATTTTCACATGAATTTAACACCGACCGACAAAAAGTATGATTTATTTCAATTTTTTTTTTTCTGAATTTCACTCAAAAACAAGGCAATTGTTTGATATTCTTTTTTCTCTTAATTTCACTCAAAAACAAAGCAATTGTTTGATTTTCACATGAATTTAACACCGACCGACAAAAAGTTTGATTTCTTTCAATATTTTTTTTTCTGAATTTCACTCAAAAACAAGGCAATTGTTTGATTTTTTTTTCTCTTAATTTCACTCAAAAACAAGGCAATTGTTTGATTTTCACATGAAGTTAACACCGACCGACAAAAAGTTTGATTTCTTTCATTTTTTTTTTCTAAATTTCACTCAATAACCAGGCAATTGTTTGTTTTTTTTTCTCTTAATTTCACTCAAAAACAAGGCAATTGTTTTATTTTCACATGAATTTAACACCGACCGACAAAAAGTTTGATTTCTCTCAATTTTTTTTATCTGAATTTCACTCGAAAACAAGGCAATTGTTTGTTTTTTTTTTCTCTTAATTTCACTCAAAAACAAGGCAATTGTTTGATTTTCACATGAATTTAACACCGACCGACAAAAAGTGTGATTTCTTTAAATATTTTTTTTTCTGAATTTCATTCAAAAACAAGGCAATTGTTTGATTTTCACATGAATTTAATACCGACCGACAAAAAGTTTGATTTCTTTCAATTTTTTTTTTCTGAATTTCACTCAAAAACAAGGTAATTAAGGATATTGGCTATAGTCTAAATTATAACAAGTTGGCAATGATCACTAACCCTCTCAGGCAATTATTTATATTCTGCTCCGTTGACATTTCAGGTTTGGATACATACTGGATGTATGATGCTGCCGCTCAAAAGCTGTTATGTTTGCCCGCCCGCCGCTGATTGCTTTCGTCTATTTTAACATGGTAAGTGTCAAAAGCAAATTTTATATATAGTATAATATATTCATAGTCTTCTTTGGCCAAACAAAAATCCATTTACCAGTGGAACAATCGATTTTATTTGTTCCATAATAGAAATAGGTGACCACCGTGTCTGTCTGTCTTTCTGACCTTTGAAGGGCAGCCATGTTTGGAACTGTAATGTGTAGCCGAAGTGAAATTTTCACAAAAGTCTCACCAAGTGTCTGAAACGAAAATTAGCGATAAATTACCTACGTTAATAGATTGCTAATACATTTTCAAACGCAGATTGGTGGGTTGCTGAAACCTTCAAAAACTGACTGTTTGTCAACACTGTTACCAAGTTAATTAACATTAACTAGCTAATAAATTGCCACATGTCCATGTGATATTATTAATCAAATTCATATTATTGAGAACAACTAATTATTAAGTTATGTATAAGTGTTACATAATATTTTGATATATGACTGTGTGTGTGTTTAATCTGTAAACTCCATAGAAATGGTAAACATTCTACATTTACATAATATTAACTTTTTCATAAATTACACTGCCATCAGGGTGGAACTAAATTAACAGTTACAATTTTGTAAATTGCATAAGGATCGCATTGAAATATTTGATTGTTGAAAGGCTATTTGTTTTTCAATAATTATAATATGCACTGATCAATACACTATACAATAATATATAACTTGATCCATCCTCCGCTCTTGTATTTATTCGCTTACAAATTATTTATTATAACCGTCATCTCGATATTCGAAACGTTCGAAACGTAGCTCGTCGTGTGTGGCCCGTAAATGTAAACAAGAAGCGTGTGCGATATCATTATTAATGCATAGTTATACGTAACCATAACAATAGTTAAAAATTACCTACACGGCGGTGGAAGTGACAATTACAATTTGAATCACCGCGACATGTAAATTTGTAGCACATCAGAGATCAGCGTTGAAATGGTCAATCGGCGTTAGTAAGCAGCGGCTTAATTGTACAAGTGAAATTAATAGGTATGCCATATATAACAGGCAACTGTTTAATTTTCACATTAATTAAAAACCAACGGACACTATATTTTTTTTTCCATAATTACACTGAAAAACAGGCAATTGTTTGATTTTCACATGAATTTAACACCGACCGACAAAAAATTTGATTTCTTAAAATTTTTTTTTCTGAATTTCACTCAAAAACAAGGCAATTGTTTGATATTTTTTTTCTCTTAATTTCACTCAAAAACAAGGCAATTGTTTGATTTTCACATGAATATAACACCGACCGACAAAAAGTTTGATTTCTTTCATTTTATTTTTTCCAAATTTCACTCAATAACCAGGCAATTGTTTGATTTTTTTTTTCTCTTAATTTCACTCAAAAACAAGGCAATTGTTTGATTTTCACATGAATTTATTACCGACCGACAAAAAGTTTGATTTCTTTCAATTTTTTTTTTTCTAAATGTCACTCAATAACCAGGCAATTGTTTGATTTTTTTTTTTTCTTAATTTCACTCAAAAACAAGGCAATTGTTTGATTTTCACATGAATTTAACACCTACCGACAAAAAGTTTGATTTCTTTCATTTTTTTTTTTCTAAATTTCACTCAATAACCAGGCAATTGTTTGATTTTTTTTTCTCTTAATTTCACTCTAAAACAAGGCAATTGTTTGATTTTCACATGAATTTAACACCGACCGACAAAAAGTTTGATTTCTTTCAATTTTTTTTTCTGAATTTCACTCAAAAACAAGGCAATTGTTTGATTTTCACATGAATTTAACACCGACCGACAAAAAGTTTGATTTCTTTCAATTTTTTTTTTCTGAATTTCACTCAAAAACAAGGCAATTGTTTGATTTTTTTTTTCTCTTAATTTCACACAAAAACAAGGCAATTGTTTTATTTTCACATGAATTTAACACCGACCGACCAAAAGTTTGATTTCTTTCAATATTTTTTTTTTTCTGAATTTCACTCAAAAACAAGGCAATTGTTTGATTTTTTTTTCTCTTAATTTCACTCAAAAACAAGGCAATTGTTTGATTTTCACATGAATTTAACACCGACCGACAAAAAGTTTGATATCTTTCAATTTTTTTTTGCTGAATTTCACTCAATAACCAGGCAATTGTTTGATTTTTTTTTTCTCTTAATTTCACTCAAAAACGAGGCAATTGTTTGATTTTCACATGAATTTAACACCGACCGACAAAAAGTTTGATTTCTTTCATTTTTTTTTTCTGAATTTCACTTAATAACCAGGCAATTGTTTGATTTTTTTTCTCTTAATTTAACTCTAAAACAAGGCAATTGTTTGATTTTCACATGAATTTAACACCGACCGACAAAAAGTATGATTTATTTCAATTTTTTTTTTTCTGAATTTCACTCAAAAACAAGGCAATTGTTTGATATTCTTTTTTCTCTTAATTTCACTCAAAAACAAAGCAATTGTTTGATTTTCACATGAATTTAACACCGACCGACAAAAAGTTTGATTTCTTTCAATATTTTTTTTTCTGAATTTCACTCAAAAACAAGGCAATTGTTTGATTTTTTTTTCTCTTAATTTCACTCAAAAACAAGGCAATTGTTTGATTTTCACATGAAGTTAACACCGACCGACAAAAAGTTTGATTTCTTTCATTTTTTTTTTCTAAATTTCACTCAATAACCAGGCAATTGTTTGTTTTTTTTTCTCTTAATTTCACTCAAAAACAAGGCAATTGTTTTATTTTCACATGAATTTAACACCGACCGACAAAAAGTTTGATTTCTCTCAATTTTTTTTATCTGAATTTCACTCGAAAACAAGGCAATTGTTTGTTTTTTTTTTCTCTTAATTTCACTCAAAAACAAGGCAATTGTTTGATTTTCACATGAATTTAACACCGACCGACAAAAAGTGTGATTTCTTTAAATATTTTTTTTTCTGAATTTCATTCAAAAACAAGGCAATTGTTTGATTTTCACATGAATTTAATACCGACCGACAAAAAGTTTGATTTCTTTCAATTTTTTTTTTCTGAATTTCACTCAAAAACAAGGTAATTAAGGATATTGGCTATAGTCTAAATTATAACAAGTTGGCAATGATCACTAACCCTCTCAGGCAATTATTTATATTCTGCTCCGTTGACATTTCAGGTTTGGATACATACTGGATGTATGATGCTGCCGCTCAAAAGCTGTTATGTTTGCCCGCCCGCCGCTGATTGCTTTCGTCTATTTTAACATGGTAAGTGTCAAAAGCAAATTTTATATATAGTATAATATATTCATAGTCTTCTTTGGCCAAACAAAATCCATTTACCAGTGGAACAATCGATTTTATTTGTTCCATAATAGAAATAGGTGACCACCGTGTCTGTCTGTCTTTCTGACCTTTGAAGGGCAGCCATGTTTGGAACTGTAATGTGTAGCCGAAGTGAAATTTTCACAAAAGTCTCACCAAGTGTCTGAAACGAAAATTAGCGATAAATTACCTACGTTAATAGATTGCTAATACATTTTCAAACGCAGATTGGTGGGTTGCTGAAACCTTCAAAAACTGACTGTTTGTCAACACTGTTACCAAGTTAATTAACATTAACTAGCTAATAAATTGCCACATGTCCATGTGATATTATTAATCAAATTCATATTATTGAGAACAACTAATTATTAAGTTATGTATAAGTGTTACATAATATTTTGATATATGACTGTGTGTGTGTTTAATCTGTAAACTCCATAGAAATGGTAAACATTCTACATTTACATAATATTAACTTTTTCATAAATTACACTGCCATCAGGGTGGAACTAAATTAACAGTTACAATTTTGTAAATTGCATAAGGATCGCATTGAAATATTTGATTGTTGAAAGGCTATTTGTTTTTCAATAATTATAATATGCACTGATCAATACACTATACAATAATATATAACTTGATCCATCCTCCGCTCTTGTATTTATTCGCTTACAAATTATTTATTATAACCGTCATCTCGATATTCGAAACGTTCGAAACGTAGCTCGTCGTGTGTGGCCCGTAAATGTAAACAAGAAGCGTGTGCGATATCATTATTAATGCATAGTTATACGTAACCATAACAATAGTTAAAAATTACCTACACGGCGGTGGAAGTGACAATTACAATTTGAATCACCGCGACATGTAAATTTGTAGCACATCAGAGATCAGCGTTGAAATGGTCAATCGGCGTTAGTAAGCAGCGGCTTAATTGTACAAGTGAAATTAATAGGTATGCCATATATAACAGGCAACTGTTTAATTTTCACATTAATTAAAAACCAACGGACAATATATTTTTTTTTCCATAATTACACTGAAAAACAGGCAATTGTTTGATTTTCACATGAATTTAACACCGACCGACAAAAAATTTGATTTCTTAAAATTTTTTTTTCTGAATTTCACTCAAAAACAAGGCAATTGTTTGATATTTTTTTTCTCTTAATTTCACTCAAAAACAAGGCAATTGTTTGATTTTCACATGAATATAACACCGACCGACAAAAAGTTTGATTTCTTTCATTTTATTTTTTCCAAATTTCACTCAATAACCAGGCAATTGTTTGATTTTTTTTTTCTCTTAATTTCACTCAAAAACAAGGCAATTGTTTGATTTTCACATGAATTTATTACCGACCGACAAAAAGTTTGATTTCTTTCAATTTTTTTTTTTCTAAATGTCACTCAATAACCAGGCAATTGTTTGATTTTTTTTTTTTCTTAATTTCACTCAAAAACAAGGCAATTGTTTGATTTTCACATGAATTTAACACCTACCGACAAAAAGTTTGATTTCTTTCATTTTTTTTTTTCTAAATTTCACTCAATAACCAGGCAATTGTTTGATTTTTTTTTCTCTTAATTTCACTCTAAAACAAGGCAATTGTTTGATTTTCACATGAATTTAACACCGACCGACAAAAAGTTTGATTTCTTTCAATTTTTTTTTTCTGAATTTCACTCAAAAACAAGGCAATTGTTTGATTTTCACATGAATTTAACACCGACCGACAAAAAGTTTGATTTCTTTCAATTTTTTTTTTCTGAATTTCACTCAAAAACAAGGCAATTGTTTGATTTTTTTTTTCTCTTAATTTCACACAAAAACAAGGCAATTGTTTTATTTTCACATGAATTTAACACCGACCGACCAAAAGTTTGATTTCTTTCAATATTTTTTTTTTCTGAATTTCACTCAAAAACAAGGCAATTGTTTGATTTTTTTTCTCTTAATTTCACTCAAAAACAAGGCAATTGTTTGATTTTCACATGAATTTAACACCGACCGACAAAAAGTTTGATATCTTTCAATTTTTTTTTGCTGAATTTCACTCAATAACCAGGCAATTGTTTGATTTTTTTTCTCTTAATTTAACTCTAAAACAAGGCAATTGTTTGATTTTCACATGAATTTAACACCGACCGACAAAATGTATGATTTATTTCAATTTTTTTTTTCTGAATTTCACTCAAAAACAAGGCAATTGTTTGATATTCTTTTTTCTCTTAATTTCACTCAAAAACAAGGCAATTGTTTGATTTTCACATGAATTTAACACCGACCGACAAAAAGTTTGATTTCTTTCAATATTTTTTTTTCTGAATTTCACTCAAAAACAAGGCAATTGTTTGATTTTTTTTTCTCTTAATTTCACTCAAAAACAAGGCAATTGTTTGATTTTCACATGAAGTTAACACCGACCGACAAAAAGTTTGATTTCTTTCATTTTTTTTTTTCTAAATTTCACTCAATAACCAGGCAATTGTTTGTTTTTTTTTCTCTTAATTTCACTCAAAAACAAGGCAATTGTTTTATTTTCACATGAATTTAACACCGACCGACAAAAAGTTTGATTTCTCTCAATTTTTTTTATCTGAATTTCACTCGAAAACAAGGCAATTGTTTTTTTTTTTTTTTCTCTTAATTTCACTCAAAAACAAGGCAATTGTTTGATTTTCACATGAATTTAACACCGACCGACAAAAAGTGTGATTTCTTTAAATATTTTTTTTTCTGAATTTCATTCAAAAACAAGGCAATTGTTTGATTTTCACATGAATTTAATACCGACCGACAAAAAGTTTGATTTCTTTCAATTTTTTTTTTCTGAATTTCACTCAAAAACAAGGTAATTAAGGATATTGGCTATAGTCTAAATTATAACAAGTTGGCAATGATCACTAACCCTCTCAGGCAATTATTTATATTCTGCTCCGTTGACATTTCAGGTTTGGATACATACTGGATGTATGATGCTGCCGCTCAAAAGCTGTTATGTTTGCCCGCCCGCCGCTGATTGCTTTCGTCTATTTTAACATGGTAAGTGTCAAAAGCAAATTTTATATATAGTATAATATATTCATAGTCTTCTTTGGCCAAACAAAAATCCATTTACCAGTGGAACAATCGATTTTATTTGTTCCATAATAGAAATAGGTGACCACCGTGTCTGTCTGTCTTTCTGACCTTTGAAGGGCAGCCATGTTTGGAACTGTAATGTGTAGCCGAAGTGAAATTTTCACAAAAGTCTCACTAAGTGTCTGAAACGAAAATTAGCGATAAATTACCTACGTTAATAGATTGCTAATACATTTTCAAACGCAGATTGGTGGGTTGCTGAAACCTTCAAAAACTGACTGTTTGTCAACACTGTTACCAAGTTAATTAACATTAACTAGCTAATAAATTGCCACATGTCCATGTGATATTATTAATCAAATTCATATTATTGAGAACAACTAATTATTAAGTTATGTATAAGTGTTACATAATATTTTGATATATGACTGTGTGTGTGTTTAATCTGTAAACTCCATAGAAATGGTAAACATTCTACATTTACATAATATTAACTTTTTCATAAATTACACTGCCATCAGGGTGGAACTAAATTAACAGTTACAATTTTGTAAATTGCATAAGGATCGCATTGAAATATTTGATTGTTGAAAGGCTATTTGTTTTTCAATAATTATAATATGCACTGATCAATACACTATACAATAATATATAACTTGATCCATCCTCCGCTCTTGTATTTATTCGCTTACAAATTATTTATTATAACCGTCATCTCGATATTCGAAACGTTCGAAACGTAGCTCGTCGTGTGTGGCCCGTAAATGTAAACAAGAAGCGTGTGCGATATCATTATTAATGCATAGTTATACGTAACCATAACAATAGTTAAAAATTACCTACACGGCGGTGGAAGTGAAAATTACAATTTGAATCACCGCGACATGTAAATTTGTAGCACATCAGAGATCAGCGTTGAAATGGTCAATCGGCGTTAGTAAGCAGCGGCTTAATTGTACAAGTGAAATTAATAGGTATGCCATATATAACAGGCAACTGTTTAATTTTCACATTAATTAAAAACCAACGGACAATATATTTTTTTTTCCATAATTACACTGAAAAACAGGCAATTGTTTGATTTTCACATGAATTTAACACCGACCGACAAAAAATTTGATTTCTTAAAATTTTTTTTTCTGAATTTCACTCAAAAACAAGGCAATTGTTTGATATTTTTTTTCTCTTAATTTCACTCAAAAACAAGGCAATTGTTTGATTTTCACATGAATATAACACCGACCGACAAAAAGTTTGATTTCTTTCATTTTATTTTTTCCAAATTTCACTCAATAACCAGGCAATTGTTTGATTTTTTTTTTCTCTTAATTTCACTCAAAAACAAGGCAATTGTTTGATTTTCACATGAATTTATTACCGACCGACAAAAAGTTTGATTTCTTTCAATTTTTTTTTTTCTAAATGTCACTCAATAACCAGGCAATTGTTTGATTTTTTTTTTTCTTAATTTCACTCAAAAACAAGGCAATTGTTTGATTTTCACATGAATTTAACACCTACCGACAAAAAGTTTGATTTCTTTCATTTTTTTTTTTCTAAATTTCACTCAATAACAAGGCAATTGTTTGATTTTCACATGAATTTAACACCGACCGACAAAAAGTTTGATTTCTTTCAATTTTTTTTTTCTGAATTTCACTCAAAAACAAGGCAATTGTTTGATTTTTTTTTTCTCTTAATTTCACACAAAAACAAGGCAATTGTTTTATTTTCACATGAATTTAACACCGACCGACCAAAAGTTTGATTTCTTTCAATATTTTTTTTTTTCTGAATTTCACTCAAAAACAAGGCAATTGTTTGATTTTTTTTTCTCTTAATTTCACTCAAAAACAAGGCAATTGTTTGATTTTCACATGAATTTAACACCGACCGACAAAAAGTTTGATATCTTTCAATTTTTTTTTGCTGAATTTCACTCAATAACCAGGCTATTGTTTGATTTTTTTTTCTCTTAATTTCACTCAAAAACGAGGCAATTGTTTGATTTTCACATGAATTTAACACCGACCGACAAAAAGTTTGATTTCTTTCATTTTTTTTTTTCTGAATTTCACTTAATAACCAGGCAATTGTTTGATTTTTTTTCTCTTAATTTAACTCTAAAACAAGGCAATTGTTTGATTTTCACATGAATTTAACACCGACCGACAAAAAGTATGATTTATTTCAATTTTTTTTTTTCTGAATTTCACTCAAAAACAAGGCAATTGTTTGATTTTCACATGAATTTAACACCGACCGACAAAAAGTTTGATTTCTTTCAATATTTTTTTTTCTGAATTTCACTCAAAAACAAGGCAATTGTTTGATTTTTTTTTCTCTTAATTTCACTCAAAAACAAGGCAATTGTTTGATTTTCACATGAAGTTAACACCGACCGACAAAAAGTTTGATTTCTTTCATTTTTTTTTTTCTAAATTTCACTCAATAACCAGGCAATTGTTTGTTTTTTTTTCTCTTAATTTCACTCAAAAACAAGGCAATTGTTTTATTTTCACATGAATTTAACACCGACCGACAAAAAGTTTGATTTCTCTCAATTTTTTTTATCTGAATTTCACTCGAAAACAAGGCAATTGTTTTTTTTTTTTTTCTCTTAATTTCACTCAAAAACAAGGCAATTGTTTGATTTTCACATGAATTTAACACCGACCGACAAAAAGTGTGATTTCTTTAAATATTTTTATTTCTGAATTTCATTCAAAAACAAGGCAATTGTTTGATTTTCACATGAATTTAATACCGACCGACAAAAAGTTTGATTTCTTTCAATTTTTTTTTTCTGAATTTCACTCAAAAACAAGGTAATTAAGGATATTGGCTATAGTCTAAATTATAACAAGTTGGCAATGATCACTAACCCTCTCAGGCAATTATTTATATTCTGCTCCGTTGACATTTCAGGTTTGGATACATACTGGATGTATGATGCTGCCGCTCAAAAGCTGTTATGTTTGCCCGCCCGCCGCTGATTGCTTTCGTCTATTTTTACATGGTAAGTGTCAAAAGCAAATTTTATATATAGTATAATATATTCATAGTCTTCTTTGGCCAAACAAAAATCCATTTACCAGTGGAACAATCGATTTTATTTGTTCCATAATAGAAATAGGTGACCACCGTGTCTGTCTGTCTTTCTGACCTTTGAAGGGCAGCCATGTTTGGAACTGTAATGTGTAGCCGAAGTGAAATTTTCACAAAAGTCTCACTAAGTGTCTGAAACGAAAATTAGCGATAAATTACCTACGTTAATAGATTGCTAATACATTTTCAAACGCAGATTGGTGGGTTGCTGAAACCTTCAAAAACTGACTGTTTGTCAACACTGTTACCAAGTTAATTAACATTAACTAGCTAATAAATTGCCACATGTCCATGTGATATTATTAATCAAATTCATATTATTGAGAACAACTAATTATTAAGTTATGTATAAGTGTTACATAATATTTTGATATATGACTGTGTGTGTGTTTAATCTGTAAACTCCATAGAAATGGTAAACATTCTACATTTACATAATATTAACTTTTTCATAAATTACACTGCCATCAGGGTGGAACTAAATTAACAGTTACAATTTTGTAAATTGCATAAGGATCGCATTGAAATATTTGATTGTTGAAAGGCTATTTGTTTTTCAATAATTATAATATGCACTGATCAATACACTATACAATAATATATAACTTGATCCATCCTCCGCTCTTGTATTTATTCGCTTACAAATTATTTATTATAACCGTCATCTCGATATTCGAAACGTTCGAAACGTAGCTCGTCGTGTGTGGCCCGTAAATGTAAACAAGAAGCGTGTGCGATATCATTATTAATGCATAGTTATACGTAACCATAACAATAGTTAAAAATTACCTACACGGCGGTGGAAGTGACAATTACAATTTGAATCACCGCGACATGTAAATTTGTAGCACATCAGAGATCAGCGTTGAAATGGTCAATCGGCGTTAGTAAGCAGCGGCTTAATTGTACAAGTGAAATTAATAGGTATGCCATATATAACAGGCAACTGTTTAATTTTCACATTAATTAAAAACCAACGGACAATATATTTTTTTTTCCATAATTACACTGAAAAACAGGCAATTGTTTGATTTTCACATGAATTTAACACCGACCGACAAAAAATTTGATTTCTTAAAATTTTTTTTTCTGAATTTCACTCAAAAACAAGGCAATTGTTTGATATTTTTTTTCTCTTAATTTCACTCAAAAACAAGGCAATTGTTTGATTTTCACATGAATATAACACCGACCGACAAAAAGTTTGATTTCTTTCATTTTATTTTTTCCAAATTTCACTCAATAACCAGGCAATTGTTTGATTTTTTTTTTCTCTTAATTTCACTCAAAAACAAGGCAATTGTTTGATTTTCACATGAATTTATTACCGACCGACAAAAAGTTTGATTTCTTTCAATTTTTTTTTTTCTTAATGTCACTCAATAACCAGGCAATTGTTTGATTTTTTTTTTTTCTTAATTTCACTCAAAAACAAGGCAATTGTTTGATTTTCACATGAATTTAACACCTACCGACAAAAAGTTTGATTTCTTTCATTTTTTTTTTTCTAAATTTCACTCAATAACCAGGCAATTGTTTGATTTTTTTTTCTCTTAATTTCACTCTAAAACAAGGCAATTGTTTGATTTTCACATGAATTTAACACCGACCGACAAAAAGTTTGATTTATTTCAATTTTTTTTTTCTGAATTTCACTCAAAAACAAGGCAATTGTTTGATATTCTTTTTTCTCTTAATTTCACTCAAAAACAAGGCAATTGTTTGATTTTCACATGAATTTAACACCGACCGACAAAAAGTTTGATTTCTTTCAATATTTTTTTTTTCTGAATTTCACTCAAAAACAAGGCAATTGTTTGATTTTATTTTTCTCTTAATTTCACTCAAAAACAAGGCAATTGTTTGATTTTCACATGAAGTTAACACCGACCGACAAAAAGTTTGATTTCTTTCAATTTTTTTTTCTGAATTTCACTCAAAAACAAGGCAATTATTTGATTTTTTTTTTCTCTTAATTTCACTCAAAAACAAGGCAATTGTTTGATTTTCACATGAATTTAACACCGACCGACAAAAAGTTTGATTTATTTCAATTTTTTTTTTCTGAATTTCATTCAAAAACAAGGCAATTGTTTGATTTTTTTTTTTCTCTTAAAATCACTAAAAAACAAGGCAATTGTTTGATTTTCACATGAATTTAACACCGACCGACAAAAAGTTTGATTTCTTTCAATTTTTTTTTTTCTGAATTTCACTCAAAAACAAGGCAATTAAGGATATTGGCTATAGTCTAAATTATAACAAGTTGGCAATGATCACTAACCCTCTCAGGCAATTATTTATATTCTGCTCCGTTGACATTTCAGGTTTGGATACATACTGGATGTATGATGCTGCCGCTCAAAAGCTGTTATGTTTGCCCGCCCGCCGCTGATTGCTTTCGTCTATTTTAACATGGTAAGTGTCAAAAGCAAATTTTATATATAGTATAATATATTCATAGTCTTCTTTGGCCAAACAAAAATCCATTTACCAGTGGAACAATCGATTTTATTTGTTCCATAATAGAAATAGGTGACCACCGTGTCTGTCTGTCTTTCTGACCTTTGAAGGGCAGCCATGTTTGGAACTGTAATGTGTAGCCGAAGTGAAATTTTCACAAAAGTCTCACCAAGTGTCTGAAACGAAAATTAGCGATAAATTACCTACGTTAATAGATTGCTAATACATTTTCAAACGCAGATTGGTGGGTTGCTGAAACCTTCAAAAACTGACTGTTTGTCAACACTGTTACCAAGTTAATTAACATTAACTAGCTAATAAATTGCGACATGTCCATGTGATATTATTAATCAAATTCATATTATTGAGAACAACTAATTATCAAGTTATGTATAAGTGTTACATAATATTTTGATATATGACTGTATGTGTGTTTAATTTGTAAACTCCATAGAAATGGTAAACATTCTACATTTACATAATATTAACTTTTTCATAAATTACACTGCCATCAGGGTGGAACTAAATTAACAGTTACAATTTTGTAAATTGCATAAGGATCGCATTGAAATATTTGATTGTTGAAAGGCTATTTGTTTTTCAATAATTATAATATGCACTGATCAATACACTATACAATAATATATAACTTGATCCATCCTCCGCTCTTGTATTTATTCGCTTACAAATTATTTATTATAACCGTCATCTCGATATTCGAAACGTTCGAAACGTAGCTCGTCGTGTGTGGCCCGTAAATGTAAACAAGAAGCGTGTGCGATATCATTTTTAATGCATAGTTATACGTAACCATAACAATAGTTAAAAATTACCTACACGGCGGTGGAAGTGACAATTACAATTTGAATCACCGCGACATGTGAATTTGTAGCACATCAGAGATCAGCGTTGAAATGGTCAATCGGCGTTTGTAAGCAGCGGCTAAATTGTACAAGTGAAATTAATAGGTATGCCATATATAACAGGCAACTGTTTATTTTTTTCTCTTAATTTCACTCAAAAACAAGACAATTGTTTGATTTTCACATGAATTTAACACCGACCGACAAAAAGTTTGATTTCTTTCAATTTTTTTTTTCTGATATTCACTCAAAAACAAGGCAATTGTTTGATATTTTTTTCCTCTTAATTTCACTCAAAAACAAGGCAATTGTTTGATTTTCACATGAATTTAACACCGACCGACAAAAAGTTTGATTTCTTTCAATTTTTTTTTTCTGAATTTCACTCAAAAACAAGGCAATTGTTTGATTTTTTTTTTCTCTTAATTTCACACAAAAACAAGGCAATTGTTTTATTTTCACATGAATTTAACACCGACCGACAAAAAGTTTGATTTCTTTCAATTTTTTTTTTCTGAATTTCACTCAAAAACAAGGCAATTGTTTGATTTTTTTTTTTCTCTTAATTTCACTCAAAAACAAGACAATTGTTTGATTTTCACATGAATTTAACACCGACCGACAAAAAGTTTGATTGCTTTCATTTTTTCTGAATTTCACTCAAAAACAAGGCAATTGTTCGATTTTTTTTTCTCTTAATTTCACTCAAAAACAAGGCAATTGTTTGATTTTCACATGAATTTAACACCGACCGACAAAAAGTTTGATATCTTTCAATTTTTTTTTGCTGAATTTCACTCAATAACCAGGCAATTGTTTGATTTTTTTTTTCTCTTAATTTCACTCAAAAACAAGGCAATTGTTTGATTTTCACATGAATTTATTACCGACCGACAAAAAGTTTGATTTCTTTCAATTTTTTTTTTTCTAAATGTCACTCAATAACCAGGCAATTGTTTGATTTTTTTTTTTTCTTAATTTCACTCAAAAACAAGGCAATTGTTTGATTTTCACATGAATTTAACACCTACCGACAAAAAGTTTGATTTCTTTCATTTTTTTTTTTCTAAATTTCACTCAATAACCAGGCAATTGTTTGATTTTTTTTTCTCTTAATTTCACTCTAAAACAAGGCAATTGTTTGATTTTCACATGAATTTAACACCGACCGACAAAAAGTTTGATTTATTTCAATTTTTTTTTCTGAATTTCACTCAAAAACAAGGCAATTGTTTGATATTCTTTTTTCTCTTAATTTCACTCAAAAACAAGGCAATTGTTTGATTTTCACATGAATTTAACACCGACCGACAAAAAGTTTGATTTCTTTCAATATTTTTTTTTTCTGAATTTCACTCAAAAACAAGGCAATTGTTTGATTTTATTTTTCTCTTAATTTCACTCAAAAACAAGGCAATTGTTTGATTTTCACATGAAGTTAACACCGACCGACAAAAAGTTTGATTTCTTTCAATTTTTTTTTCTGAATTTCACTCAAAAACAAGGCAATTATTAGATTTTTTTTTTCTCTTAATTTCACTCAAAAACAAGGCAATTGTTTGATTTTCACATGAATTTAACACCGACCGACAAAAAGTTTGATTTATTTCAATTTTTTTTTTCTGAATTTCATTCAAAAACAAGGCAATTGTTTGATTTTTTTTTTTCTCTTAAAATCACTAAAAAGCAAGGCAATTGTTTGATTTTCACATGAATTTAACACCGACCGACAAAAAGTTTGATTTCTTTCAATTTTTTTTTTTCTGAATTTCACTCAAAAACAAGGCAATTAAGGATATTGGCTATAGTCTAAATTATAACAAGTTGGCAATGATCACTAACCCTCTCAGGCAATTATTTATATTCTGCTCCGTTGACATTTCAGGTTTGGATACATACTGGATGTATGATGCTGCCGCTCAAAAGCTGTTATGTTTGCCCGCCCGCCGCTGATTGCTTTCGTCTATTTTAACATGGTAAGTGTCAAAAGCAAATTTTATATATAGTATAATATATTCATAGTCTTCTTTGGCCAAACAAAAATCCATTTACCAGTGGAACAATCGATTTTATTTGTTCCATAATAGAAATAGGTGACCACCGTGTCTGTCTGTCTTTCTGACCTTTGAAGGGCAGCCATGTTTGGAACTGTAATGTGTAGCCGAAGTGAAATTTTCACAAAAGTCTCACCAAGTGTCTGAAACGAAAATTAGCGATAAATTACCTACGTTAATAGATTGCTAATACATTTTCAAACGCAGATTGGTGGGTTGCTGAAACCTTCAAAAACTGACTGTTTGTCAACACTGTTACCAAGTTAATTAACATTAACTAGCTAATAAATTGCGACATGTCCATGTGATATTATTAATCAAATTCATATTATTGAGAACAACTAATTATCAAGTTATGTATAAGTGTTACATAATATTTTGATATATGACTGTATGTGTGTTTAATTTGTAAACTCCATAGAAATGGTAAACATTCTACATTTACATAATATTAACTTTTTCATAAATTACACTGCCATCAGGGTGGAACTAAATTAACAGTTACAATTTTGTAAATTGCATAAGGATCGCATTGAAATATTTGATTGTTGAAAGGCTATTTGTTTTTCAATAATTATAATATGCACTGATCAATACACTATACAATAATATATAACTTGATCCATCCTCCGCTCTTGTATTTATTCGCTTACAAATTATTTATTATAACCGTCATCTCGATATTCGAAACGTTCGAAACGTAGCTCGTCGTGTGTGGCCCGTAAATGTAAACAAGAAGCGTGTGCGATATCATTTTTAATGCATAGTTATACGTAACCATAACAATAGTTAAAAATTACCTACACGGCGGTGGAAGTGACAATTACAATTTGAATCACCGCGACATGTGAATTTGTAGCACATCAGAGATCAGCGTTGAAATGGTCAATCGGCGTTTGTAAGCAGCGGCTAAATTGTACAAGTGAAATTAATAGGTATGCCATATATAACAGGCAACTGTTTATTTTTTTCTCTTAATTTCACTCAAAAACAAGACAATTGTTTGATTTTCACATGAATTTAACACCGACCGACAAAAAGTTTGATTTCTTTCAATTTTTTTTTTCTGATATTCACTCAAAAACAAGGCAATTGTTTGATATTTTTTTCCTCTTAATTTCACTCAAAAACAAGGCAATTGTTTGATTTTCACATGAATTTAACACCGACCGACAAAAAGTTTGATTTCTTTCAATTTTTTTTTTCTGAATTTCACTCAAAAACAAGGCAATTGTTTGATTTTTTTTTTCTCTTAATTTCACACAAAAACAAGGCAATTGTTTTATTTTCACATGAATTTAACACCGACCGACCAAAAGTTTGATTTCTTTCAATATTTTTTTTTTCTGAATTTCACTCAAAAACAAGGCAATTGTTTGATTTTTTTTTCTCTTAATTTCACTCAAAAACAAGGCAATTGTTTGATTTTCACATGAATTTAACACCGACCGACAAAAAGTTTGATATCTTTCAATTTTTTTTTGCTGAATTTCACTCAATAACCAGGCAATTGTTTGATTTTTTTTTTCTCTTAATTTCACTCAAAAACAAGGCAATTGTTTGATTTTCACATGAATTTAACACCGACCGACAAAAAGTTTGATTTTTTTCATTTTTTTTTCTGAATTTCACTTAATAACCAGGCAATTGTTTGATTTTTTTTCTCTTAATTTAACTCTAAAACAAGGCAATTGTTTGATTTTCACATGAATTTAACACCGACCGACAAAAAGTATGATTTATTTCAATTTTTTTTTTCTGAATTTCACTCAAAAACAAGGCAATTGTTTGATATTCTTTTTTCTCTTAATTTCACTCAAAAACAAGGCAATTGTTTGATTTTCACATGAATTTAACACCGACCGACAAAAAGTTTGATTTCTTTCAATTTTTTTTTTCTGAATTTCACTCAAAAACAAGGCAATTGTTTGATTTTTTTTTTCTCTTAATTTCACACAAAAACAAGGCAATTGTTTTATTTTCACATGAATTTAACACCGACCGACCAAAAGTTTGATTTCTTTCAATATTTTTTTTTTCTGAATTTCACTCAAAAACAAGGCAATTGTTTGATTTTTTTTTCTCTTAATTTCACTCAAAAACAAGGCAATTGTTTGATTTTCACATGAATTTAACACCGACCGACAAAAAGTTTGATATCTTTCAATTTTTTTTTTGCTGAATTTCACTCAATAACCAGGCAATTGTTTGATTTTTTTTTCTCTTAATTTCACTCAAAAACAAGGCAATTGTTTGATTTTCACATGAATTTAACACCGACCGACAAAAAGTTTGATTTCTTTCATTTTTTTTTTCTGAATTTCACTTAATAACCAGGCAATTGTTTGATTTTTTTTTCTCTTAATTTAACTCTAAAACAAGGCAATTGTTTGATTTTCACATGAATTTAACACCGACCGACAAAAAGTATGATTTATTTCAATTTTTTTTTTCTGAATTTCACTCAAAAACAAGGCAATTGTTTGATATTCTTTTTTCTCTTAATTTCACTCAAAAACAAGGCAATTGTTTGATTTTCACATGAATTTAACACCGACCGACAAAAAGTTTGATATCGTTCAATATTTTTTTTTTCTGAATTTCACTCAAAAACAAGGCAATTGTTTGATTTTTTTTTCTCTTAATTTCACTCAAAAACAAGGCAATTGTTTGATTTTCACATGAAGTTAACACCGACCGACAAAAAGTTTGATTTCTTTCATTTTTTTTTTTCTAAATTTCACTCAATAACCAGGCAATTGTTTGTTTTTTTTTCTCTTAATTTCACTCAAAAACAAGGCAATTGTTTTATTTTCACATGAATTTAACACCGACCGACAAAAAGTTTGATTTCTCTCAATTTTTTTTATCTGAATTTCACTCAAAAACAAGGCAATTGTTTTTTTTTTTTTTTCTCTTTATTTCACTCAAAAACAAGGCAATTGTTTGATTTTCACATGAATTTAACACCGACCGACAAAAAGTGTGATTTATTTAAATATTTTTTTTTCTGAATTTCATTCAAAAACAAGGCAATTGTTTGATTTTCACATGAATTTAATACCGACCGACAAAAAGTTTGATTTCTTTCAATTTTTTTTTTCTGAATTTCACTCAAAAACAAGGTAATTAAGGATATTGGCTATAGTCTAAATTATAACAAGTTGGCAATGATCACTAACCCTCTCAGGCAATTATTTATATTCTGCTCCGTTGACATTTCAGGTTTGGATACATACTGGATGTATGATGCTGCCGCTCAAAAGCTGTTATGTTTGCCCGCCCGCCGCTGATTGCTTTCGTCTATTTTAACATGGTAAGTGTCAAAAGCAAATTTTATATATAGTATAATATATTCATAGTATTCTTTGGCCAAACAAAAATCCATTTACCAGTGGAACAATCGATTTTATTTGTTCCATAATAGAAATAGGTGACCACCGTGTCTGTCTGTCTTTCTGACCTTTGAAGGGCAGCCATGTTTGGAACTGTAATGTGTAGCCGAAGTGAAATTTTCACAAAAGTCTCACCAAGTGTCTGAAACGAAAATTAGCGATAAATTACCTACGTTAATAGATTGCTAATACATTTTCAAACGCAGATTGGTGGGTTGCTGAAACCTTCAAAAACTGACTGTTTGTCAACACTGTTACCAAGTTAATTAACATTAACTAGCTAATAAATTGCCACATGTCCATGTGATATTATTAATCAAATTCATATTATTGAGAACAACTAATTATTAAGTTATGTATAAGTGTTACATAATATTTTGATATATGACCGTGTGTGTGTTTAATCTGTAAACTCCATAGAAATGGTAAACATTCTACATTTACATAATATTAACTTTTTCATAAATTACACTGCCATCAGGGTGGAACTAAATTAACAGTTACAATTTTGTAAATTGCATAAGGATCGCATTGAAATATTTGATTGTTGAAAGGCTATTTGTTTTTCAATAATTATAATATGCACTGATCAATACACTATACAATAATATATAACTTGATCCATCCTCCGCTCTTGTATTTATTCGCTTACAAATTATTTATTATAACCGTCATCTCGATATTCGAAACGTTCGAAACGTAGCTCGTCGTGTGTGGCCCGTAAATGTAAACAAGAAGCGTGTGCGATATCATTTTTAATGCATAGTTATACGTAACCATAACAATAGTTAAAAATTACCTACACGGCGGTGGAAGTGACAATTACAATTTGAATCACCGCGACATGTGAATTTGTAGCACATCAGAGATCAGCGTTGAAATGGTCAATCGGCGTTTGTAAGCAGCGGCTAAATTGTACAAGTGAAATTAATAGGTATGCCATATATAACAGGCAACTGTTTATTTTTTTCTCTTAATTTCACTCAAAAACAAGACAATTGTTTGATTTTCACATGAATTTAACACCGACCGACAAAAAGTTTGATTTCTTTCAATTTTTTTTTTCTGATATTCACTCAAAAACAAGGCAATTGTTTGATATTTTTTTCCTCTTAATTTCACTCAAAAACAAGGCAATTGTTTGATTTTCACATGAATTTAACACCGACCGACAAAAAGTTTGATTTCTTTCAATTTTTTTTTTCTGAATTTCACTCAAAAACAAGGCAATTGTTTGATTTTTTTTTTCTCTTAATTTCACACAAAAACAAGGCAATTGTTTTATTTTCACATGAATTTAACACCGACCGACAAAAAGTTTGATTTCTTTCAATTTTTTTTTTCTGAATTTCACTCAAAAACAAGGCAATTGTTTGATTTTTTTTTTTCTCTTAATTTCACACAAAAACAAGGCAATTGTTTTATTTTCACATGAATTTAACACCGACCGACCAAAAGTTTGATTTCTTTCAATATTTTTTTTTTCTGAATTTCACTCAAAAACAAGGCAATTGTTTGATTTTTTTTTCTCTTAATTTCACTCAAAAACAAGGCAATTGTTTGATTTTCACATGAATTTAACACCGACCGACAAAAAGTTTGATATCTTTCAATTTTTTTTTGCTGAATTTCACTCAATAACCAGGCAATTGTTTGATTTTTTTTTTCTCTTAATTTCACTCAAAAACAAGGCAATTGTTTGATTTTCACATGAATTTATTACCGACCGACAAAAAGTTTGATTTCTTTCAATTTTTTTTTTTCTAAATGTCACTCAATAACCAGGCAATTGTTTGATTTTTTTTTTTTCTTAATTTCACTCAAAAACAAGGCAATTGTTTGATTTTCACATGAATTTAACACCTACCGACAAAAAGTTTGATTTCTTTCATTTTTTTTTTTCTAAATTTCACTCAATAACCAGGCAATTGTTTGATTTTTTTTTCTCTTAATTTCACTCTAAAACAAGGCAATTGTTTGATTTTCACATGAATTTAACACCGACCGACAAAAAGTTTGATTTATTTCAATTTTTTTTTCTGAATTTCACTCAAAAACAAGGCAATTGTTTGATATTCTTTTTTCTCTTAATTTCACTCAAAAATAAGGCAATTGTTTGATTTTCACATGAATTTAACACCGACCGACAAAAAGTTTGATTTCTTTCAATATTTTTTTTTTCTGAATTTCACTCAAAAACAAGGCAATTGTTTGATTTTATTTTTCTCTTAATTTCACTCAAAAACAAGGCAATTGTTTGATTTTCACATGAAGTTAACACCGACCGACAAAAAGTTTGATTTCTTTCAATTTTTTTTTCTGAATTTCACTCAAAAACAAGGCAATTATTTGATTTTTTTTTTCTCTTAATTTCACTCAAAAACAAGGCAATTGTTTGATTTTCACATGAATTTAACACCGACCGACAAAAAGTTTGATTTATTTCAATTTTTTTTTTCTGAATTTCATTCAAAAACAAGGCAATTGTTTGATTTTTTTTTTTCTCTTAAAATCACTAAAAAACAAGGCAATTGTTTGATTTTCACATGAATTTAACACCGACCGACAAAAAGTTTGATTTCTTTCAATTTTTTTTTTTCTGAATTTCACTCAAAAACAAGGCAATTAAGGATATTGGCTATAGTCTAAATTATAACAAGTTGGCAATGATCACTAACCCTCTCAGGCAATTATTTATATTCTGCTCCGTTGACATTTCAGGTTTGGATACATACTGGATGTATGATGCTGCCGCTCAAAAGCTGTTATGTTTGCCCGCCCGCCGCTGATTGCTTTCGTCTATTTTAACATGGTAAGTGTCAAAAGCAAATTTTATATATAGTATAATATATTCATAGTCTTCTTTGGCCAAACAAAAATCCATTTACCAGTGGAACAATCGATTTTATTTGTTCCATAATAGAAATAGGTGACCACCGTGTCTGTCTGTCTTTCTGACCTTTGAAGGGCAGGCATGTTTGGAACTGTAATGTGTAGCCGAAGTGAAATTTTCACAAAAGTCTCACCAAGTGTCTGAAACGAAAATTAGCGATAAATTACCTACGTTAATAGATTGCTAATACATTTTCAAACGCAGATTGGTGGGTTGCTGAAACCTTCAAAAACTGACTGTTTGTCAACACTGTTACCAAGTTAATTAACATTAACTAGCTAATAAATTGCGACATGTCCATGTGATATTATTAATCAAATTCATATTATTGAGAACAACTAATTATCAAGTTATGTATAAGTGTTACATAATATTTTGATATATGACTGTATGTGTGTTTAATTTGTAAACTCCATAGAAATGGTAAACATTCTACATTTACATAATATTAACTTTTTCATAAATTACACTGCCATCAGGGTGGAACTAAATTAACAGTTACAATTTTGTAAATTGCATAAGGATCGCATTGAAATATTTGATTGTTGAAAGGCTATTTGTTTTTCAATAATTATAATATGCACTGATCAATACACTATACAATAATATATAACTTGATCCATCCTCCGCTCTTGTATTTATTCGCTTACAAATTATTTATTATAACCGTCATCTCGATATTCGAAACGTTCGAAACGTAGCTCGTCGTGTGTGGCCCGTAAATGTAAACAAGAAGCGTGTGCGATATCATTTTTAATGCATAGTTATACGTAACCATAACAATAGTTAAAAATTACCTACACGGCGGTGGAAGTGACAATTACAATTTGAATCACCGCGACATGTGAATTTGTAGCACATCAGAGATCAGCGTTGAAATGGTCAATCGGCGTTTGTAAGCAGCGGCTAAATTGTACAAGTGAAATTAATAGGTATGCCATATATAACAGGCAACTGTTTATTTTTTTCTCTTAATTTCACTCAAAAACAAGACAATTGTTTGATTTTCACATGAATTTAACACCGACCGACAAAAAGTTTGATTTCTTTCAATTTTTTTTTTCTGATATTCACTCAAAAACAAGGCAATTGTTTGATATTTTTTTCCTCTTAATTTCACTCAAAAACAAGGCAATTGTTTGATTTTCACATGAATTTAACACCGACCGACAAAAAGTTTGATTTCTTTCAATTTTTTTTTTCTGAATTTCACTCAAAAACAAGGCAATTGTTTGATTTTTTTTTTCTCTTAATTTCACACAAAAACAAGGCAATTGTTTTATTTTCACATGAATTTAACACCGACCGACCAAAAGTTTGATTTCTTTCAATATTTTTTTTTTCTGAATTTCACTCAAAAACAAGGCAATTGTTTGATTTTTTTTTCTCTTAATTTCACTCAAAAACAAGGCAATTGTTTGATTTTCACATGAATTTAACACCGACCGACAAAAAGTTTGATATCTTTCAATTTTTTTTTGCTGAATTTCACTCAATAACCAGGCAATTGTTTGATTTTTTTTTTCTCTTAATTTCACTCAAAAACAAGGCAATTGTTTGATTTTCACATGAATTTAACACCGACCGACAAAAAGTTTGATTTTTTTCATTTTTTTTTTCTGAATTTCACTTAATAACCAGGCAATTGTTTGATTTTTTTTCTCTTAATTTAACTCTAAAACAAGGCAATTGTTTGATTTTCACATGAATTTAACACCGACCGACAAAAAGTATGATTTATTTCAATTTTTTTTTTCTGAATTTCACTCAAAAACAAGGCAATTGTTTGATATTCTTTTTTCTCTTAATTTCACTCAAAAACAAGGCAATTGTTTGATTTTCACATGAATTTAACACCGACCGACAAAAAGTTTGATTTCTTTCAATTTTTTTTTTCTGTATTTCACTCAAAAACAAGGCAATTGTTTGATTTTTTTTTTCTCTTAATTTCACACAAAAACAAGGCAATTGTTTTATTTTCACATGAATTTAACACCGACCGACCAAAAGTTTGATTTCTTTCAATATTTTTTTTTTCTGAATTTCACTCAAAAACAAGGCAATTGTTTGATTTTTTTTTCTCTTAATTTCACTCAAAAACAAGGCAATTGTTTGATTTTCACATGAATTTAACACCGACCGACAAAAAGTTTGATATCTTTCAATTTTTTTTTTGCTGAATTTCACTCAATAACCAGGCAATTGTTTGATTTTTTTTTCTCTTAATTTCACTCAAAAACAAGGCAATTGTTTGATTTTCACATGAATTTAACACCGACCGACAAAAAGTTTGATTTCTTTCATTTTTTTTTTCTGAATTTCACTTAATAACCAGGCAATTGTTTGATTTTTTTTTCTCTTAATTTAACTCTAAAACAAGGCAATTGTTTGATTTTCACATGAATTTAACACCGACCGACAAAAAGTATGATTTATTTCAATTTTTTTTTTCTGAATTTCACTCAAAAACAAGGCAATTGTTTGATATTCTTTTTTCTCTTAATTTCACTCAAAAACAAGGCAATTGTTTGATTTTCACATGAATTTAACACCGACCGACAAAAAGTTTGATATCGTTCAATATTTTTTTTTTCTGAATTTCACTCAAAAACAAGGCAATTGTTTGATTTTTTTTTCTCTTAATTTCACTCAAAAACAAGGCAATTGTTTGATTTTCACATGAAGTTAACACCGACCGACAAAAAGTTTGATTTCTTTCATTTTTTTTTTTCTAAATTTCACTCAATAACCAGGCAATTGTTTGTTTTTTTTTCTCTTAATTTCACTCAAAAACAAGGCAATTGTTTTATTTTCACATGAATTTAACACCGACCGACAAAAAATTTGATTTCTTTCAATTTTTTTTTTCTAAATTTCACTCAAAAACAAGGCAATTGTTTGATTTTCACATGAATTTAACACCGACCGACAAAAAGTTTGATTTCTTTCAATATTTTTTTTTTCTGAATTTCACTCTAATACAAGGCAATTGTTTGATTTTATTTTTCTCTTAATTTCACTCAAAAACAAGGCAATTGTTTGATTTTCACATGAAGTTAACACCGACCGACAAAAAGTTTGATTTCTTTCATTTTTTTTTTTCTAAATTTCACTCAATAACCAGGCAATTGTTTGTTTTTTTTTCTCTTAATTTCACTCAAAAACAAGGCAATTGTTTGATTTTCACATGAATTTAACACCGACCGACAAAAAGTTTGATTTCTTTCAATTTTTTTTTTCTGAATTTCACTCAAAAACAAGGCAATTGTTTGATTTTTTTTTCTCTTAATTTCACTCAAAAACAAGGCAATTGTTTGATTTTTTTTTTCTCTTAAAATCACTCAAAAACAAGGCAATTGTTTGATTTTCACATGAATTTAACACCGACCGACAAAAAGTTTGATTTCTTTCAATTTTTTTTTTTCTGAATTTTTCTCAAAAACAAGGCAATTGTTTGATTTTTTTCTTCTCTTGATTTCACTCAAAAACAAGGCAATTGTTTGATTTTCACATCAATTTAACACCGACCGACAAAAAGTTTGATTTCTTTCAATTTTTTTTTTCTAAATGTCACTCAATAACCAGGCAATTGTTTGATTTTTTTTTTTCTCTTAATTTCACTCAAAAACAAGGCAATTGTTTGATTTTCACATGAATTTAACACCTACCGACAAAAAGTTTGATTTCTTTCATTTTTTTTTTTCTAAATTTCACTCAATAACCAGGCAATTGTTTGATTTTTTTTTCTCTTAATTTCACTCTAAAACAAGGCAATTGTTTGATTTTCACATGAATTTAACACCGACCGACAAAAAGTTTGATTTATTTCAATTTTTTTTTTCTGAATTTCATTCAAAAACAAGGCAATTGTTTGATTTTTTTTTTCTCTTAAAATCACTAAAAAACAAGGCAATTGTTTGATTTTCACATGAATTTAACACCGACCGACAAAAAGTTTGATTTCTTTCAATTTTTTTTTTCTGAATTTCACTCAAAAACAAGGCAATTAAGGATATTGGCTATAGTCTAAATTATAACAAGTTGGCAATGATCACTAACCCTCTCAGGCAATTATTTATATTCTGCTCCGTTGACATTTCAGGTTTGGATACATACTGGATGTATGATGCTGCCGCTCAAAAGCTGTTATGTTTGCCCGCCTGCCGCTGATTGCTTTCGTCTATTTTAACATGGTAAGTGTCAAAAGCAAATTTTATAT
This sequence comes from Plagodis dolabraria, assembly GCA_963854805.1. Taxonomy (NCBI): domain Eukaryota; kingdom Metazoa; phylum Arthropoda; class Insecta; order Lepidoptera; family Geometridae; genus Plagodis; species Plagodis dolabraria. Next base: position 523,104 of record OY978452.1, on the reverse strand, counting down.
ATAGTATAATATATTCATAGTCTTCTTTGGCCAAACAAAAATCCATTTACCAGTGGAACAATCGATTTTATTTGTTCCATAATAGAAATAGGTGACCACCGTGTCTGTCTGTCTTTCTGACCTTTGAAGGGCAGCCATGTTTGGAACTGTAATGTGTAGCCGAAGTGAAATTTTCACAAAAGTCTCACCAAGTGTCTGAAACGAAAATTAGCGATAAATTACCTACGTTAATAGATTGCTTTCTTTCAATTTTTTTTTTCTGCATTTCACTCAAAAACAAGGCAATTGTTTGATATTTTTTTCCTCTTAATTTCACTCAAAAACAAGGCAATTGTTTGATTTTCACATGAATTTAACACCGACCGACAAAAAGTTTGATTTCTTTCAATTTTTTTTTTCTGAATTTCACTCAAAAACAAGGCAATTGTTTGATTTTTTTTTTTCTCTTAATTTCACACAAAAACAAGGCAATTGTTTTATTTTCACATGAATTTAACACCGACCGACCAAAAGTTTGATTTCTTTCAATATTTTTTTTTTCTGAATTTCACTCAAAAACAAGGCAATTGTTTGATTTTTTTTTCTCTTAATTTCACTCAAAAACAAGGCAATTGTTTGATTTTCACATGAATTTAACACCGACGACAAAAAGTTTGATATCTTTCAATTTTTTTTTGCTGAATTTCACTCAATAACCAGGCAATTGTTTGATTTTTTTTTTCTCTTAATTTCACTCAAAAACAAGGCAATTGTTTGATTTTCACATGAATTTAACACCGACCGACAAAAAGTTTGATTTCTTTAAATTTTTTTTTTTCTGAATTTCACTCAAAAACAAGGCAATCGTTTGATTTTCACATGAATTTAACACCGACCGACAAAAAGTTTGATTTCTTTCAATAATTTTTTTTTTCTAAATTTCACTCAAAAACCAGGCAATTGTTTGATTTTTTTTTCTCTTAATTTCACTCTAAAACAAGGCAATTGTTTGATTTTCACATGAATTTAACACAAACCGACAAAAAGTTTGATTTATTTCAATTTTTTTTTTCTGAATTTCACTCAAAAACAAGGCAATTGTTTGATATTCTTTTTTCTCTTAATTTCACTCAAAAACAAGGCAATTGTTTGATTTTCACATGAATTTAACACCGACCGACAAAAAGTTTGATTTCTTTCAATATTTTTTTTTTCTGAATTTCACTCAAAAACAAGGCAATTGTTTGATTTTATTTTTCTCTTAATTTCACTCAAAAACAAGGCAATTGTTTGATTTTCACATGAATTTAACACCGACCGACAAAAAGTTTGATTTCTTTCATTATTTTTTTTCTAAATTTCACTCAATAACCAGGCAATTGTTTGTTTTTATTTCTCTTAATTTCACTCAAAAACAAGGCAATTGTTTGATTTTCACATGAATTTAACACCGACCGACAAAAAGTTTGATTTCTTTCAATTTTTTTTTCTGAATTTCACTCAAAAACAAGGCAATTGTTTGATTTTTTTTTTCTCTTAATTTCACTCAAAAACAAGGCAATTGTTTGATTTTCACATGAATTTAACACCGACCGACAAAAAGTTTGATTTCTTTCAATTTTTTTTTTTCTGAATTTCACTCAAAAACAAGGCAATTGTTTGATATTCTTTTTTCTCTTAATTTCACTCAAAAACAAGGCAATTGTTTGATTCTCACATGAATTTAACACCGACCGACAAAAAGTTTGATTTCTTTCAATATTTTTTTTTTCTGAATTTCACTCAAAAACAAGGCAATTGTTTGATTTTTTTTTTCTCTTAATTTCACTCAAAAACAAGGCAATTGTTTGATTTTCACATGAATTTAACACCGACCGACAAAAAGTTTGATTTCTTTCATTTTTTTTTTCTGAATTTCACTCAAAAACAAGGCAATTGTTTGATTTTCACATGAACTTAACACCGACCGACAAAAAGTTTGATATCTTTCAATATTATTTTTTTCTGAATTTCACTCAAAAACAAGGCAATTGTTTGATTTTTTTTTCTCTTAATTTCACTCAAAAACAAGGCAATTGTTTGATTTTCACATGAATTTAACACCGACCGACAAAAAGTTTGATTTCTTTCAATTTTTTTTTTCTGAATTTCACTCAAATCAAGGCAATTGTTTGATTTTTTTTTTCTCTTCATTTCACTCAAAAACAAGGCAATTGTTTGATTTTCACATGAATTTAACACCGACCGACAAAAAGTTTGATTTCTTTAAATTTTTTTTTTTCTGAATTTCACTCAAAAACAAGGCAATTAAGGATATTGGCTATAGTCTAAATTATAACAAGTTGGCAATGATCACTAACCCTCTCAGGCAATTATTTATATTCTGCTCCGTTGACATTTCAGGTTTGGATACATACTGGATGTATGATGCTGCCGCTCAAAAGCTGTTATGTTTGCCCGCCCGCCGCTGATTGCTTTCGTCTATTTAACATGGTAAGTGTCAAAAGCAAATTTTATATATAGTATAATATATTCATAGTCTTCTTTGGCCAAACAAAAATCCATTTACCAGTGGAACAATCGATTTTATTTGTTCCATAATAGAAATAGGTGACCACCGTGTCTGTCTGTCTTTCTGACCTTTGAAGGGCAGCCATGTTTGGAACTGTAATGTGTAGCCGAAGTGAAATTTTCACAAAAGTCTCACCAAGTGTCTGAAACGAAAATTAGCGATAAATTACCTACGTTAATAGATTGCTTTCTTTCAATTTTTTTTTTCTGCATTTCACTCAAAAACAAGGCAATTGTTTGATATTTTTTTCCTCTTAATTTCACTCAAAAACAAGGCAATTGTTTGATTTTCACATGAATTTAACACCGACCGACAAAAAGTTTGATTTCTTTCAATTTTTTTTTTCTGAATTTCACTCAAAAACAAGGCAATTGTTTGATTTTTTTTTTTCTCTTAATTTCACACAAAAACAAGGCAATTGTTTTATTTTCACATGAATTTAACACCGACCGACCAAAAGTTTGATTTCTTTCAATATTTTTTTTTTCTGAATTTCACTCAAAAACAAGGCAATTGTTTGATTTTTTTTTCTCTTAATTTCACTCAAAAACAAGGCAATTGTTTGATTTTCACATGAATTTAACACCGACGACAAAAAGTTTGATATCTTTCAATTTTTTTTTGCTGAATTTCACTCAATAACCAGGCAATTGTTTGATTTTTTTTTTCTCTTAATTTCACTCAAAAACAAGGCAATTGTTTGATTTTCACATGAATTTAACACCGACCGACAAAAAGTTTGATTTCTTTAAATTTTTTTTTTTCTGAATTTCACTCAAAAACAAGGCAATCGTTTGATTTTCACATGAATTTAACACCGACCGACAAAAAGTTTGATTTCTTTCAATAATTTTTTTTTTCTAAATTTCACTCAAAAACCAGGCAATTGTTTGATTTTTTTTTCTCTTAATTTCACTCTAAAACAAGGCAATTGTTTGATTTTCACATGAATTTAACACAAACCGACAAAAAGTTTGATTTATTTCAATTTTTTTTTTCTGAATTTCACTCAAAAACAAGGCAATTGTTTGATATTCTTTTTTCTCTTAATTTCACTCAAAAACAAGGCAATTGTTTGATTTTCACATGAATTTAACACCGACCGACAAAAAGTTTGATTTCTTTCAATATTTTTTTTTTCTGAATTTCACTCAAAAACAAGGCAATTGTTTGATTTTATTTTTCTCTTAATTTCACTCAAAAACAAGGCAATTGTTTGATTTTCACATGAATTTAACACCGACCGACAAAAAGTTTGATTTCTTTCATTATTTTTTTTCTAAATTTCACTCAATAACCAGGCAATTGTTTGTTTTTATTTCTCTTAATTTCACTCAAAAACAAGGCAATTGTTTGATTTTCACATGAATTTAACACCGACCGACAAAAAGTTTGATTTCTTTCAATTTTTTTTTCTGAATTTCACTCAAAAACAAGGCAATTGTTTGATTTTTTTTTTCTCTTAATTTCACTCAAAAACAAGGCAATTGTTTGATTTTCACATGAATTTAACACCGACCGACAAAAAGTTTGATTTCTTTCAATTTTTTTTTTTCTGAATTTCACTCAAAAACAAGGCAATTGTTTGATATTCTTTTTTCTCTTAATTTCACTCAAAAACAAGGCAATTGTTTGATTCTCACATGAATTTAACACCGACCGACAAAAAGTTTGATTTCTTTCAATATTTTTTTTTTCTGAATTTCACTCAAAAACAAGGCAATTGTTTGATTTTTTTTTTCTCTTAATTTCACTCAAAAACAAGGCAATTGTTTGATTTTCACATGAATTTAACACCGACCGACAAAAAGTTTGATTTCTTTCATTTTTTTTTTCTGAATTTCACTCAAAAACAAGGCAATTGTTTGATTTTCACATGAACTTAACACCGACCGACAAAAAGTTTGATATCTTTCAATATTATTTTTTTCTGAATTTCACTCAAAAACAAGGCAATTGTTTGATTTTTTTTTCTCTTAATTTCACTCAAAAACAAGGCAATTGTTTGATTTTCACATGAATTTAACACCGACCGACAAAAAGTTTGATTTCTTTCAATTTTTTTTTTCTGAATTTCACTCAAATCAAGGCAATTGTTTGATTTTTTTTTTCTCTTCATTTCACTCAAAAACAAGGCAATTGTTTGATTTTCACATGAATTTAACACCGACCGACAAAAAGTTTGATTTCTTTAAATTTTTTTTTTTCTGAATTTCACTCAAAAACAAGGCAATTAAGGATATTGGCTATAGTCTAAATTATAACAAGTTGGCAATGATCACTAACCCTCTCAGGCAATTATTTATATTATGCTCCGTTGACATTTCAGGTTTGGATACATACTGGATGTATGATGCTGCCGCTCAAAAGCTGTTATGTTTGCCCGCCCGCCGCTGATTGCTTTCGTCTATTTAACATGGTAAGTGTCAAAAGCAAATTTTATATATAGTATAATATATTCATAGTCTTCTTTGGCCAAACAAAAATCCATTTACCAGTGGAACAATCGATTTTATTTGTTCCATAATAGAAATAGGTGACCACCGTGTCTGTCTGTCTTTCTGACCTTTGAAGGGCAGCCATGTTTGGAACTGTAATGTGTAGCCGAAGTGAAATTTTCACAAAAGTCTCACCAAGTGTCTGAAACGAAAATTAGCGATAAATTACCTACGTTAATAGATTGCTAATACATTTTCAAACGCAGATTGGTGGGTTGCTGAAACCTTCAAAAACTGACTGTTTGTCAACACTGTTACCAAGTTAATTAACATTAACTAGCTAATAAATTGCGACATGTCCATGTGATATTATTAATCAAATTCATATTATTGAGAACAACTAATTATTAAGTTATGTATAAGTGTTACATAATATTTTGATATATGACTGTGTGTGTGTTTAATCTGTAAACTCCATAGAAATGGTAAACATTCTACATTTACATAATATTAACTTTTTCATAAATTACACTGCCATCAGGGTGGAACTAAATTAACAGTAACAATTTTGTAAATTGCATAAGGATCGCATTGAAATATTTGATTGTTGAAAGGCTATTTGTTTTTCAATAATTATAATATGCACTGATCAATACACTATACAATAATATATAACTTGATCCATCCTCCGCTCTTGTATTTATTCGCTTACAAATTATTTATTATAACCGTCATCTCGATATTCGAAACGTTCGAAACGTAGCTCGTCGTGTGTGGCCCGTAAATGTAAACAAGAAGCGTGTGCGATATCATTATTAATGCATAGTTATACGTAACCATAACAATAGTTAAAAATTACCGACACGGCGATGGAAGTGACAATTACAATTTGAATCACCGCGACATGTAAATTTGTAGCACATCAGAGATCAGCGTTGAAATGGTCAATCGGCGTTAGTAAGCAGCGGCTAAATTGTACAAGTGAAATTAATAGGTATGCCATATATAACAGGCAACTGTTTAATTTTCACATTAATTAAAAACCAACGGACAATATTTTTTTTTTCCATAATTACACTGAAAAACAGGCAATTGTTTGATTTTCACATGAATTTAACACCGACCGACAAAAAATTTGATTTCTTTAAATTTTTTTTTTCTGAATTTCACTCAAAACAAGGCCATTGTTTGATTTTCACATGAATTTAACACCGACTATTTTTTTTTCTGAATTTCACTCAAAAACAAGGCAATTGTTTGATTTTCACATGAATTTAACACCGACCGACAAAAAGTTTGATTTCTTTCAAAATTTTTTTTTCTGAATTTCACTCAAAAACAAGGCAATCGTTTGATTTTTTTTTTTTCTTAATTTCACTCAAAAACAAGGAAATTGTTTGATTTTCACATGAATTTTACACCGACCGACAAAAAGTTTGATTTCTTTCAATATTTTTTTTTCTGAATTTCACTCAAAAACAAGGCAATTGTTTGATTTTTTTTTTCTCTTAATTTCACTCAAAACCAAGGCAATTGTTTGATTTTCACATGAATTTAACACCGACCGACAAAAAGTTTGATTTCTTTCATTTTTTTTTTTCTAAATTTCACTCAATAACCAGGCAATTGTTTGATTTTTTTTTCTCTTAATTTCACTCAAAAACAAGGCAATTGTTTGATTTTCACATGAATTTAACACCGACCGACAAAAAGTTTGATTTCTTTCAATAGTATTTTTTTCTGAATTTCACTCAAAAACAAGGCAATTGTTTGATTTTTTTTTCTCTTAATTTCACTCAAAAACAAGGCAATTGTTTGATTTTCACATGAATTTAACACCGACCGACAAAAAGTTTGATTTCTTTCAATGTTTTTTTTTTCTGAACTTCACTCAAAAACAAGGCAATTGTTTGATTTTTTTTTTCTCTTAATTTCACTCAAAAACAAGGCAATTGTTTGATTTTCACATGAATTTAACACCGACCGACAAAAAGTTTGATTTCTTTCAATATTTTTTTTTTATAAATTTCACTCAAAAACAAGGCAATTAAGGATATTGGCTAGTCTAAATTATAACAAGTTGGCAATGATCACTAACCCTCTTAGGCAATTATTTATATTCTGCTCCGTTGACATTTCAGGTTTGGATACATACTGGATGTATGATGCTGCCGCTCAAAAGCTGTTATGTTTGCCCGCCCGCCGCTGATTGCTTTCGTCTATTTTAACATGGTAAGTGTCAAAAGCAAATTTTATATATAGTATAATATATTCATAGTCTTCTTTGGCCAAACAAAAATCCATTTACCAGTGGAACAATCGATTTTATTTGTTCCATAATAGAAATAGGTGACCACCGTGTCTGTCTGTCTTTCTGACCTTTGAAGGGCAGCCATGTTTGGAACTGTAATGTGTAGCCGAAGTGAAATTTTCACAAAAGTCTCACCAAGTGTCTGAAACGAAAATTAGCGATAAATTACCTACGTTAATAGATTGCTAATACATTTTCAAACGCAGATTGGTGGGTTGCTGAAACCTTCAAAAACTGACTGTTTGTCAACACTGTTACCAAGTTAATTAACATTAACTAGCTAATAAATTGCCACATGTCCATGTGATATTATTAATCAAATTCATATTATTGAGAACAACTAATTATTAAGTTATGTATAAGTGTTACATAATATTTTGATATATGACTGTGTGTGTGTTTAATCTGTAAACTCCATAGAAATGGTAAACATTCTACATTTACATAATATTAACTTTTTCATAAATTACACTGCCATCAGGGTGGAACTAAATTAACAGTTACAATTTTGTAAATTGCATAAGGATCGCATTGAAATATTTGATTGTTGAAAGGCTATTTGTTTTTCAATAATTATAATATGCACTGATCAATACACTATACAATAATATATAACTTGATCCATCCTCCGCTCTTGTATTTATTCGCTTACAAATTATTTATTATAACCGTCATCTCGATATTCGAAACGTTCGAAACGTAGCTCGTCGTGTGTGGCCCGTAAATGTAAACAAGAAGCGTGTGCGATATCATTTTTAATGCATAGTTATACGTAACCATAACAATAGTTAAAAATTACCTACACGGCGGTGGAAGTGACAATTACAATTTGAATCACCGCGACATGTAAATTTGTAGCACATCAGAGATCAGCGTTGAAATGGTCAATCGGCGTTAGTAAGCAGCGGCTTAATTGTACAAGTGAAATTAATAGGTATGCCATATATAACAGGCAACTGTTTAATTTTCACATTAATTAAAAACCAACGGACAATATATTTTTTCTTCCATAATTACACTGAAAAACAGGCAATTGTTTGATTTTCACATGAATTTAACGCCGACCGACAAAAAATTTGATTTCTTACAATTTTTTTTTCTGAATTTCACTCAAAAACAAGGCAATTGTTTGATATTTTTTTTCTCTTAATTTCACTCAAAAACAAGGCAATTGTTTGATTTTCACATGAATATAACACCGACCGACAAAAAGTTTGATTTCTTTCATTTTATTTTTTCCAAATTTCACTCAATAACCAGGCAATTGTTTGATTTTTTTTTTCTCTTAATTTCACTCAAAAACAAGGCAATTGTTTGATTTTCACATGAATTTTTTACCGACCGACAAAAAGTTTGATTTCTTTCAATATTATTTTTTTCTGAATTTCACTCAAAAACAAGGCAAGTGTTTGATTTTTTTTTTTCTCTTAATTTCACTCAAAAACAAGGCAATTGTTTGATTTTCACATGAATTTAACACCGACCGACAAAAAGTTTGATTTCTTTCATTTTTTTTTTTCTAAATTTCACTTAATAACCAGGCAATTGTTTGATTTTTTTTTCTCTTAATTTCACTCAAAAACAAGGCAATTGTTTGATTTTCACATGAATTTAACACCGACCGACAAAAAGTTTGATTTCTTTCATTTGTTTTTTTCCGAATTTCACTCAAAAACAAGGAATTTAAGGATATTGGCTATAGTCTAAATTATAACAAGTTGGCAATGATCACTAACCCTCTCAGGCAATTATTTATATTCTGCTCCGTTGACATTTCAGGTTTGGATACATACTGGATGTATGATGCTGCCGCTCAAAAGCTGTTATGTTTGCCCGCCCGCCGCTGATTGCTTTCGTCTATTTTAACATGGTAAGTGTCAAAAGCAAATTTTATATATAGTATAATATATTCATAGTCTTCTTTGGCCAAACAAAAATCCATTTACCAGTGGAACAATCGATTTTATTTGTTCCATAATAGAAATAGGTGACCACCGTGTGTGTCTGTCTTTCTGACCTTTGAAGGGCAGCCATGTTTGGAACTGTAATGTGTAGCCGAAGTGAAATTTTCACAAAAGTCTCACCAAGTGTCTGAAACGAAAATTAGCGATAAATTACCTACGTTAATAGATTGCTAATACATTTTCAAACGCAGATTGGTGGGTTGCTGAAACCTTCAAAAACTGACTGTTTGTCAACACTGTTACCAAGTTAATTAACATTAACTAGCTAATAAATTGCCACATGTCCATGTGATATTATTAATCAAATTCATATTATTGAGAACAACTAATTATTAAGTTATGTATAAGTGTTACATAATATTTTGATATATGACTGTGTGTGTGTTTAATCTGTAAACTCCATAGAAATGGTAAACATTCTACATTTACATAATATTAACTTTTTCATAAATTACACTGCCATCAGGGTGGAACTAAATTAACAGTTACAATTTTGTAAATTGCATAAGGATCGCATTGAAATATTTGATTGTTGAAAGGCTATTTGTTTTTCAATAATTATAATATGCACTGATCAATACACTATACAATAATATATAACTTGATCCATCCTCCGCTCTTGTATTTATTCGCTTACAAATTATTTATTATAACCGTCATCTCGATATTCGAAACGTTCGAAACGTAGCTCGTCGTGTGTGGCCCGTAAATGTAAACAAGAAGCGTGTGCGATATCATTATTAATGCATAGTTATACGTAACCATAACAATAGTTAAAAATTACCTACACGGCGGTGGAAGTGACAATTACAATTTGAATCACCGCGACATGTAAATTTGTAGCACATCAGAGATCAGCGTTGAAATGGTCAATCGGCGTTAGTAAGCAGCGGCTAAATTGTACAAGTGAAATTAATAGGTATGCCATATATAACAGGCAACTGTTTAATTTTCACATTAATTAAAAACCAACGGACAAAATATTTTTTTTTTCCATAATTACACTGAAAAACAGGCAATTGTTTGATTTTCACATGAATTTAACACCGACCGACAAAAAATTTCATTTCTTTCAATTTTTTTTTTTCTGAATTTCACTCAAATACAAGGCAATTGTTTGATTTTTTTTTTCTCTTAATTTCACTCAAAAACAAGAAAATTGTTTGATTTTCACATGAATTTAACACCGACCGACAAAAAGTTTGATTTCTTTCATTTTTTTTTTCTAAATTTCACTCAATAACCAGGCAATTGTTTGATTTTTTTTTCTCTTAATTTCACTCAAAAACAAGGCAATTGTTTGATTTTCACATGAATTTAACACCGACCGACAAAAAGTTTGATTTCTATAAATTTTTTTTATTCTGAATTTCAATCAAAAACAAGGCAATTGTTTGATTTTTTTTTCTCTTAATTTCACTCAAAAACAAGGCAATTGTTTGATTTTCACATCAATTTAACACCGACCGACAAAAAGTTTGATTTCTTTCAATTTTTTTTTTCTAAATGTCACTCAATAACCAGGCAATTGTTTGATTTTTTTTTTCTCTTAATTTCACTCAAAAACAAGGCAATTGTTTGATTTTCACATGAATTTAACACCTACCGACAAAAAGTTTGATTTCTTTCATTTTTTTTTTTCTAAATTTCACTCAAAAACAAGGCAATTGTTTGATTTTCACATGAATTTAACACCGACCGACAAAAAGTTTGATTTCTTTCAATATTTTTTTTTTCTGAATTTCACTCAAAAACAAGGCAATTGTTTGATTTTATTTTTCTCTTAATTTCACTCAAAAACAAGGCAATTGTTTGATTTTCACATGAAGTTAACACCGACCGACAAAAAGTTTGATTTCTTTCATTTTTTTTTTTCTAAATTTCACTCAATAACCAGGCAATTGTTTGTTTTTTTTTCTCTTAATTTCACTCAAAAACAAGGCAATTGTTTGATTTTCACATGAATTTAACACCGACCGACAAGAAGTTTGATTTCTTTCAATTTTTTTTTTCTGAATTTCACTCAAAAACAAGGCAATTGTTTGATTTTTTTTTCTCTTAATTTCACTCAAAAACAAGGCAATTGTTTGATTTTCACATGAATTTAACACCGACCGACAAAATGTTTGATTTCTTTCAATTTTTTTTTTCTGAATTTCATTCAAAAACAAGGCAATTGTTTGATTTTTTTTTTCTCTTAAAATCACTCAAAAACAAGGCAATTGTTTGATTTTCACATGAATTTAACACCGACCGACAAAAAGTTTGATTTCTTTCAATTTTTTTTTTCTGAATTTCACTCAAAAACAAGGCAATTGTTTGATTTTTTTCTTCTCTTGATTTCACTCAAAAAAAAGGCAATTGTTTGATTTTCACATCAATTTAACACCGACCGACAAAAAGTTTGATTTCTTTCAATTTTTTTTTTTCTAAATGTCACTCAATAACCAGGCAATTGTTTGATTTTTTTTTTTCTCTTAATTTCACTCAAAAACAAGGCAATTGTTTGATTTTCACATGAATTTAACACCTACCGACAAAAAGTTTGATTTATTTCAATTTTTTTTTTCTGAATTTCACTCAAAAACAAGGCAATTGTTTGATTTTCACATGAATTTAACACCGACCGACAAAAAGTTTGATTTCTTTCAATATTTTTTTTTTCTGAATTTCACTCAAAAACAAGGCAATTGTTTGATTTTATTTTTCTCTTAATTTCACTCAAAAACAAGGCAATTGTTTGATTTTCACATGAAGTTAACACCGACCGACAAAAAGTTTGATTCCTTTCAATTTTTTTTTCTGAATTTCACTCAAAAACAAGGCAATTGTTTGATTTTTTTTTCTCTTAATTTCACTCAAAAACAAGGCAATTGTTTGATTTTCACATGAATTTAACACCGACCGACAAAAAGTTTGATTTCTTTCAATGTTTTTTTTTTCTGAACTTCACTCAAAAACAAGGCAATTGTTTGATTTTTTTTTTCTCTTAATTTCACTCAAAAACAAGGCAATTGTTTGATTTTCACATGAATTTAACACCGACCGACAAAAAGTTTGATTTCTTTCAATATTTTTTTTTTATAAATTTCACTCAAAAACAAGGCAATTAAGGATATTGGCTAGTCTAAATTATAACAAGTTGGCAATGATCACTAACCCTCTTAGGCAATTATTTATATTCTGCTCCGTTGACATTTCAGGTTTGGATACATACTGGATGTATGATGCTGCCGCTCAAAAGCTGTTATGTTTGCCCGCCCGCCGCTGATTGCTTTCGTCTATTTTAACATGGTAAGTGTCAAAAGCAAATTTTATATATAGTATAATATATTCATAGTCTTCTTTGGCCAAACAAAAATCCATTTACCAGTGGAACAATCGATTTTATTTGTTCCATAATAGAAATAGGTGACCACCGTGTCTGTCTGTCTTTCTGACCTTTGAAGGGCAGCCATGTTTGGAACTGTAATGTGTAGCCGAAGTGAAATTTTCACAAAAGTCTCACCAAGTGTCTGAAACGAAAATTAGCGATAAATTACCTACGTTAATAGATTGCTAATACATTTTCAAACGCAGATTGGTGGGTTGCTGAAACCTTCAAAAACTGACTGTTTGTCAACACTGTTACCAAGTTAATTAACATTAACTAGCTAATAAATTGCCACATGTCCATGTGATATTATTAATCAAATTCATATTATTGAGAACAACTAATTATTAAGTTATGTATAAGTGTTACATAATATTTTGATATATGACTGTGTGTGTGTTTAATCTGTAAACTCCATAGAAATGGTAAACATTCTACATTTACATAATATTAACTTTTTCATAAATTACACTGCCATCAGGGTGGAACTAAATTAACAGTTACAATTTTGTAAATTGCATAAGGATCGCATTGAAATATTTGATTGTTGAAAGGCTATTTGTTTTTCAATAATTATAATATGCACTGATCAATACACTATACAATAATATATAACTTGATCCATCCTCCGCTCTTGTATTTATTCGCTTACAAATTATTTATTATAACCGTCATCTCGATATTCGAAACGTTCGAAACGTAGCTCGTCGTGTGTGGCCCGTAAATGTAAACAAGAAGCGTGTGCGATATCATTTTTAATGCATAGTTATACGTAACCATAACAATAGTTAAAAATTACCTACACGGCGGTGGAAGTGACAATTACAATTTGAATCACCGCGACATGTAAATTTGTAGCACATCAGAGATCAGCGTTGAAATGGTCAATCGGCGTTAGTAAGCAGCGGCTTAATTGTACAAGTGAAATTAATAGGTATGCCATATATAACAGGCAACTGTTTAATTTTCACATTAATTAAAAACCAACGGACAATATATTTTTTCTTCCATAATTACACTGAAAAACAGGCAATTGTTTGATTTTCACATGAATTTAACGCCGACCGACAAAAAATTTGATTTCTTACAATTTTTTTTTCTGAATTTCACTCAAAAACAAGGCAATTGTTTGATATTTTTTTTCTCTTAATTTCACTCAAAAACAAGGCAATTGTTTGATTTTCACATGAATATAACACCGACCGACAAAAAGTTTGATTTCTTTCATTTTATTTTTTCCAAATTTCACTCAATAACCAGGCAATTGTTTGATTTTTTTTTTCTCTTAATTTCACTCAAAAACAAGGCAATTGTTTGATTTTCACATGAATTTTTTACCGACCGACAAAAAGTTTGATTTCTTTCAATATTATTTTTTTCTGAATTTCACTCAAAAACAAGGCAAGTGTTTGATTTTTTTTTTTCTCTTAATTTCACTCAAAAACAAGGCAATTGTTTGATTTTCACATGAATTTAACACCGACCGACAAAAAGTTTGATTTCTTTCATTTTTTTTTTTCTAAATTTCACTTAATAACCAGGCAATTGTTTGATTTTTTTTTCTCTTAATTTCACTCAAAAACAAGGCAATTGTTTGATTTTCACATGAATTTAACACCGACCGACAAAAAGTTTGATTTCTTTCATTTGTTTTTTTCCGAATTTCACTCAAAAACAAGGAATTTAAGGATATTGGCTATAGTCTAAATTATAACAAGTTGGCAATGATCACTAACCCTCTCAGGCAATTATTTATATTCTGCTCCGTTGACATTTCAGGTTTGGATACATACTGGATGTATGATGCTGCCGCTCAAAAGCTGTTATGTTTGCCCGCCCGCCGCTGATTGCTTTCGTCTATTTTAACATGGTAAGTGTCAAAAGCAAATTTTATATATAGTATAATATATTCATAGTCTTCTTTGGCCAAACAAAAATCCATTTACCAGTGGAACAATCGATTTTATTTGTTCCATAATAGAAATAGGTGACCACCGTGTGTGTCTGTCTTTCTGACCTTTGAAGGGCAGCCATGTTTGGAACTGTAATGTGTAGCCGAAGTGAAATTTTCACAAAAGTCTCACCAAGTGTCTGAAACGAAAATTAGCGATAAATTACCTACGTTAATAGATTGCTAATACATTTTCAAACGCAGATTGGTGGGTTGCTGAAACCTTCAAAAACTGACTGTTTGTCAACACTGTTACCAAGTTAATTAACATTAACTAGCTAATAAATTGCCACATGTCCATGTGATATTATTAATCAAATTCATATTATTGAGAACAACTAATTATTAAGTTATGTATAAGTGTTACATAATATTTTGATATATGACTGTGTGTGTGTTTAATCTGTAAACTCCATAGAAATGGTAAACATTCTACATTTACATAATATTAACTTTTTCATAAATTACACTGCCATCAGGGTGGAACTAAATTAACAGTTACAATTTTGTAAATTGCATAAGGATCGCATTGAAATATTTGATTGTTGAAAGGCTATTTGTTTTTCAATAATTATAATATGCACTGATCAATACACTATACAATAATATATAACTTGATCCATCCTCCGCTCTTGTATTTATTCGCTTACAAATTATTTATTATAACCGTCATCTCGATATTCGAAACGTTCGAAACGTAGCTCGTCGTGTGTGGCCCGTAAATGTAAACAAGAAGCGTGTGCGATATCATTATTAATGCATAGTTATACGTAACCATAACAATAGTTAAAAATTACCTACACGGCGGTGGAAGTGACAATTACAATTTGAATCACCGCGACATGTAAATTTGTAGCACATCAGAGATCAGCGTTGAAATGGTCAATCGGCGTTAGTAAGCAGCGGCTAAATTGTACAAGTGAAATTAATAGGTATGCCATATATAACAGGCAACTGTTTAATTTTCACATTAATTAAAAACCAACGGACAAAATATTTTTTTTTTCCATAATTACACTGAAAAACAGGCAATTGTTTGATTTTCACATGAATTTAACACCGACCGACAAAAAATTTCATTTCTTTCAATTTTTTTTTTTCTGAATTTCACTCAAATACAAGGCAATTGTTTGATTTTTTTTTTCTCTTAATTTCACTCAAAAACAAGAAAATTGTTTGATTTTCACATGAATTTAACACCGACCGACAAAAAGTTTGATTTCTTTCATTTTTTTTTTCTAAATTTCACTCAATAACCAGGCAATTGTTTGATTTTTTTTTCTCTTAATTTCACTCAAAAACAAGGCAATTGTTTGATTTTCACATGAATTTAACACCGACCGACAAAAAGTTTGATTTCTATAAATTTTTTTTATTCTGAATTTCAATCAAAAACAAGGCAATTGTTTGATTTTTTTTTCTCTTAATTTCACTCAAAAACAAGGCAATTGTTTGATTTTCACATCAATTTAACACCGACCGACAAAAAGTTTGATTTCTTTCAATTTTTTTTTTCTAAATGTCACTCAATAACCAGGCAATTGTTTGATTTTTTTTTTCTCTTAATTTCACTCAAAAACAAGGCAATTGTTTGATTTTCACATGAATTTAACACCTACCGACAAAAAGTTTGATTTCTTTCATTTTTTTTTTTCTAAATTTCACTCAAAAACAAGGCAATTGTTTGATTTTCACATGAATTTAACACCGACCGACAAAAAGTTTGATTTCTTTCAATATTTTTTTTTTCTGAATTTCACTCAAAAACAAGGCAATTGTTTGATTTTATTTTTCTCTTAATTTCACTCAAAAACAAGGCAATTGTTTGATTTTCACATGAAGTTAACACCGACCGACAAAAAGTTTGATTTCTTTCATTTTTTTTTTTCTAAATTTCACTCAATAACCAGGCAATTGTTTGTTTTTTTTTCTCTTAATTTCACTCAAAAACAAGGCAATTGTTTGATTTTCACATGAATTTAACACCGACCGACAAGAAGTTTGATTTCTTTCAATTTTTTTTTTCTGAATTTCACTCAAAAACAAGGCAATTGTTTGATTTTTTTTTCTCTTAATTTCACTCAAAAACAAGGCAATTGTTTGATTTTCACATGAATTTAACACCGACCGACAAAATGTTTGATTTCTTTCAATTTTTTTTTTCTGAATTTCATTCAAAAACAAGGCAATTGTTTGATTTTTTTTTTCTCTTAAAATCACTCAAAAACAAGGCAATTGTTTGATTTTCACATGAATTTAACACCGACCGACAAAAAGTTTGATTTCTTTCAATTTTTTTTTTCTGAATTTCACTCAAAAACAAGGCAATTGTTTGATTTTTTTCTTCTCTTGATTTCACTCAAAAAAAAGGCAATTGTTTGATTTTCACATCAATTTAACACCGACCGACAAAAAGTTTGATTTCTTTCAATTTTTTTTTTTCTAAATGTCACTCAATAACCAGGCAATTGTTTGATTTTTTTTTTTCTCTTAATTTCACTCAAAAACAAGGCAATTGTTTGATTTTCACATGAATTTAACACCTACCGACAAAAAGTTTGATTTATTTCAATTTTTTTTTTCTGAATTTCACTCAAAAACAAGGCAATTGTTTGATTTTCACATGAATTTAACACCGACCGACAAAAAGTTTGATTTCTTTCAATATTTTTTTTTTCTGAATTTCACTCAAAAACAAGGCAATTGTTTGATTTTCACATGAAGTTAACACCGACCGACAAAAAGTTTGATTCCTTTCAATTTTTTTTTCTGAATTTCACTCAAAAACAAGGCAATTATTTGATTTTTTTTTTCTCTTAATTTCACTCAAAAACAAGGCAATTGTTTGATTTATTTCAATTTTTTTTTTCTGAATTTCATTCAAAAACAAGGCAATTGTTTGATTTTTTTTTTCTCTTAAAATCACTAAAAAACAAGGCAATTGTTTGATTTTCACATGAATTTAACACCGACCGACAAAAAGTTTGATTTCTTTCAATTTTTTTTTTTCTGAATTTCACTCAAAAACAAGGCAATTAAGGATATTGGCTATAGTCTAAATTATAACAAGTTGGCAATGATCACTAACCCTCTCAGGCAATTATTTATATTCTGCTCCGTTGACATTTCAGGTTTGGATACATACTGGATGTATGATGCTGCCGCTCAAAAGCTGTTATGTTTGCCCGCCTGCCGCTGATTGCTTTCGTCTATTTTAACATGGTAAGTGTCAAAAGCAAATTTTATATATAGTATAATATATTCATAGTCTTCTTTGGCCAAACAAAAATCCATTTACCAGTGGAACAATCGATTTTATTTGTTCCATAATAGAAATAGGTGACCACCGTGTCTGTCTGTCTTTCTGACCTTTGAAGGGCAGCCATGTTTGGAACTGTAATGTGTAGCCGAAGTGAAATTTTCACAAAAGTCTCACCAAGTGTCTGAAACGAAAATTAGCGATAAATTACCTACGTTAATAGATTGCTAATACATTTTCAAACGCAGATTGGTGGGTTGCTGAAACCTTCAAAAACTGACTGTTTGTCAACACTGTTACCAAGTTAATTAACATTAACTAGCTAATAAATTGCGACATGTCCATGTGATATTATTAATCAAATTCATATTATTGAGAACAACTAATTATCAAGTTATGTATAAGTGTTACATAATATTTTGATATATGACTGTATGTGTGTTTAATTTGTAAACTCCATAGAAATGGTAAACATTCTACATTTACATAATATTAACTTTTTCATAAATTACACTGCCATCAGGGTGGAACTAAATTAACAGTTACAATTTTGTAAATTGCATAAGGATCGCATTGAAATATTTGATTGTTGAAAGGCTATTTGTTTTTCAATAATTATAATATGCACTGATCAATACACTATACAATAATATATAACTTGATCCATCCTCCGCTCTTGTATTTATTCGCTTACAAATTATTTATTATAACCGTCATCTCGATATTCGAAACGTTCGAAACGTAGCTCGTCGTGTGTGGCCCGTAAATGTAAACAAGAAGCGTTTGCGATATCATTTTTAATGCATAGTTATACGTAACCATAACAATAGTTAAAAATTACCTACACGGCGGTGGAAGTGACAATTACAATTTGAATCACCGCGACATGTGAATTTGTAGCACATCAGAGATCAGCGTTGAAATGGTCAATCGGCGTTAGTAAGCAGCGGCTAAATTGTACAAGTGAAATTAATAGGTATGCCATATATAACAGGCAACTGTTTATTTTTTTCTCTTAATTTCACTCAAAAACAAGACAATTGTTTGATTTTCACATGAATTTAACACCGACCGACAAAAAGTTTGATTTCTTTCATATTTTTTTTTCTAAATTTCACTCAATAACCAGGCAATTGTTTGATTTTTTTTTCTCTTAATTTCACTCAAAAACAAGGCAATTGTTTGATTTTCACATGAATTTAACACCGACCGACAAAAAGTTTGATTTCTTTAAATTTTTTTTTTCTGAATTTCACTCAAAAACAAGGCAATTGTTTGATATTTTTTTCCTCTTAATTTCACTCAAAAACAAGGCAATTGTTTGATTTTCACAAGAATTTAACACCGACCGACAAAAAGTTTGATTTATTTAAATATTTTTTTTTCTGAATTTCATTCAAAAACAAGGCAATTGTTTGATTTTCACATGAATTTAACACCGACCGACAAAAAGTTTGATTTATTTAAATATTTTTTTTATCTGAATTTCACTCAAAAACAAGGCAATTGTTTTTTTTTTTCTTTTCTCTTTATTTCACTCAAAAACAAGGCAATTGTTTGATTTTCACATGAATTTAACACCGACCGACAAAAAGTGTGATTTATTTAAATATTTTTTTTTCTGAATTTCATTCAAAAACAAGGCAATTGTTTGATTTTCACATGAATTTAATACCGACCGACAAAAAGTTTGATTTCTTTCAATTTTTTTTTTCTGAATTTCACTCAAAAACAAGGTAATTAAGGATATTGGCTATAGTCTAAATTATAACAAGTTGGCAATGATCACTAACCCTCTCAGGCAATTATTTATATTCTGCTCCGTTGACATTTCAGGTTTGGATACATACTGGATGTATGATGCTGCCGCTCAAAAGCTGTTATGTTTGCCCGCCCGCCGCTGATTGCTTTCGTCTATTTTAACATGGTAAGTGTCAAAAGCAAATTTTATATATAGTATAATATATTCATAGTATTCTTTGGCCAAACAAAAATCCATTTACCAGTGGAACAATCGATTTTATTTGTTCCATAATAGAAATAGGTGACCACCGTGTCTGTCTGTCTTTCTGACCTTTGAAGGGCAGCCATGTTTGGAACTGTAATGTGTAGCCGAAGTGAAATTTTCACAAAAGTCTCACCAAGTGTCTGAAACGAAAATTAGCGATAAATTACCTACGTTAATAGATTGCTAATACATTTTCAAACGCAGATTGGTGGGTTGCTGAAACCTTCAAAAACTGACTGTTTGTCAACACTGTTACCAAGTTAATTAACATTAACTAGCTAATAAATTGCCACATGTCCATTTGATATTATTAATCAAATTCATATTATTGAGAACAACTAATTATTAAGTTATGTATAAGTGTTACATAATATTTTGATATATGACCGTGTGTGTGTTTAATCTGTAAACTCCATAGAAATGGTAAACATTCTACATTTACATAATATTAACTTTTTCATAAATTACACTGCCATCAGGGTGGAACTAAATTAACAGTTACAATTTTGTAAATTGCATAAGGATCGCATTGAAATATTTGATTGTTGAAAGGCTATTTGTTTTTCAATAATTATAATATGCACTGATCAATACACTATACAATAATATATAACTTGATCTATCCTCCGCTCTTGTATTTATTCGCTTACAAATTATTTATTATAACCGTCATCTCGATATTCGAAACGTACGAAACGTAGCTCGTCGTGTGTGGCCCGTAAATGTAAACAAGAAGCGTGTGCGATATCATTATTAATGCATAGTTATACGTAACCATAACAATAGTTAAAAATTACCTACACGGCGGTGGAAGTGACAATTACAATTTGAATCACCGCGACATGTAAATTTGTAGCACATCAGAGATCAGCGTTGAAATGGTCAATCGGCGTTAGTAAGCAGCGGCTAAATTGTACAAGTGAAATTAATAGGTATGCCATATATAACAGGCAACTGTTTAATTTTCACATAAATTAAAAACCAACGGACAAAATATTTTTTTTTTCCATAATTACACTGAAAAACAGGCAATTGTTTGATTTTCACATGAATTTAACACCGACCGACAAAAAATTTGATTTCTTTCAATTTTTTTTTTCTGAATTTCACTCAAAAACAAGGCATTGTTTGATTTTTTTTTCTCTTAATTTCACTCAAAAACAAGACAATTGTTTGATTTTCACATGAATTTAACACCGACCGACAAAAAGTTTGATTTCTTTCATTTTTTTTTTTCTAAATTTCACTCAATAACCAGGCAATTGTTTGATTTTTTTTTCTCTTAATTTCACTCAAAAACAAGGCAATTGTTTGATTTTCACATGAATTTAACACCGACCGACAAAAAGTTTGATTTCTATCAATTTTTTTTTTTCTGAATTTCACTCAAAAACAAGGCAATTGTTTGATTTTTTTTTCTCTGAATTTCACTCAAAAACAAGGCAATTGTTTGATTTTCACATCAATTTAACACCGACCGACAAAAAGTTTGATTTCTTTCAATTTTTTTTTTCTAAATGTCACTCAATAACCAGGCATTTGTTTGATTTTTTTTTCTCTTAATTTCACTCAAAAACAAGGCAATTGTTTGATTTTCACATGAATTTAACACCTACCGACAAAAAGTTTGATTTCTTTAATTTTTTTTTTTCTAAATTTCACTCAAAAACAAGGCAATTGTTTGATTTTCACATGAATTTAACACCGACCGACAAAAAGTTTGATTTCTTTCAATATTTTTTTTTTCTGAATTTCACTCTAAAACAAGGCAATTGTTTGATTTTATTTTTCTCTTAATTTCACTCAAAAACAAGGCAATTGTTTGATTTTCACATGAAGTTAACACCGACCGACAAAAAGTTTGATTTCTTTCATTTTTTTTTTTCTAAATTTCACTCAATAACCAGGCAATTGTTTGTTTTTTTTTCTCTTAATTTCACTCAAAAACAAGGCAATTGTTTGATTTTCACATGAATTTAACACCGACCGACAAAAAGTTTGATTACTTTCAATTTTTTTTTTCTGAATTTCACTCAAAAACAAGGCAATTGTTTGATTTTTTTTTCTCTTAATTTCACTCAAAAACAAGGCAATTGTTTGATTTTTTTTTTCTCTTAAAATCACTCAAAAACAAGGCAATTGTTTGATTTTCACATGAATTTAACACCGACCGACAAAAAGTTTGATTTCTTTCAATTTTTTTTTTTTCTAAATGTCACTCAATAACCAGGCAATTGTTTGATTTTTTTTTTTCTCTTAATTTCACTCAAAAACAAGGCAATTGTTTGATTTTCACATGAATTTAACACCTACCGACAAAAAGTTTGATTTCTTTCATTTTTTTTTTTCTAAATTTCACTCAATAACCAGGCAATTGTTTGATTTTTTTTTCTCTTAATTTCACTCTAAAACAAGGCAATTGTTTGATTTTCACATGAATTTAACACCGACCGACAAAAAGTTTGATTTATTTCAATTTTTTTTTTCTGAATTTCATTCAAAAACAAGGCAATTGTTTGATTTTTTTTTTCTCTTAAAATCACTAAAAAACAAGGCAATTGTTTGATTTTCACATGAATTTAACACCGACCGACAAAAAGTTTGATTTCTTTCAATTTTTTTTTTCTGAATTTCACTCAAAAACAAGGCAATTAAGGATATTGGCTATAGTCTAAATTATAACAAGTTGGCAATGATCACTAACCCTCTCAGGCAATTATTTATATTCTGCTCCGTTGACATTTCAGGTTTGGATACATACTGGATGTATGATGCTGCCGCTCAAAAGCTGTTATGTTTGCCCGCCTGCCGCTGATTGCTTTCGTCTATTTTAACATGGTAAGTGTCAAAAGCAAATTTTATATATAGTATAATATATTCATAGTCTTCTTTGGCCAAACAAAAATCCATTTACCAGTGGAACAATCGATTTTATTTGTTCCATAATAGAAATAGGTGACCACCGTGTCTGTCTGTCTTTCTGACCTTTGAAGGGCAGCCATGTTTGGAACTGTAATGTGTAGCCGAAGTGAAATTTTCACAAAAGTCTCACCAAGTGTCTGAAACGAAAATTAGCGATAAATTACCTACGTTAATAGATTGCTTTCTTTCAATTTTTTTTTTCTGAATTTCACTCAAAAACAAGGCAATTGTTTGATATTTTTTTCCTCTTAATTTCACTCAAAAACAAGGCAATTGTTTGATTTTCACATGAATTTAACACCGACCGACAAAAAGTTTGATTTCTTTCAATTTTTTTTTTCTGAATTTCACTCAAAAACAAGGCAATTGTTTGATTTTTTTTTTTCTCTTAATTTCACACAAAAACAAGGCAATTGTTTTATTTTCACATGAATTTAACACCGACCGACCAAAAGTTTGATTTCTTTCAATATTTTTTTTTTCTGAATTTCACTCAAAAACAAGGCAATTGTTTGATTTTTTTTTCTCTTAATTTCACTCAAAAACAAGGCAATTGTTTGATTTTCACATGAATTTAACACCGACCGACAAAAAGTTTGATATCTTTCAATTTTTTTTTGCTGAATTTCACTCAATAACCAGGCAATTGTTTGATTTTTTTTTTCTCTTAATTTCACTCAAAAACAAGGCAATTGTTTGATTTTCACATGAATTTAACACCGACCGACAAAAAGTTTGATTTCTTTAAATTTTTTTTTTCTGAATTTCACTCAAAAACAAGGCAATCGTTTGATTTTCACATGAATTTAACACCGACCGACAAAAAGTTTGATTTCTTTCAATAATTTTTTTTTTCTAAATTTCACTCAATAACCAGGCAATTGTTTGATTTTTTTTTCTCTTAATTTCACTCTAAAACAAGGCAATTGTTTGATTTTCACATGAATTTAACACAAACCGACAAAAAGTTTGATTTATTTCAATTTTTTTTTTCTGAATTTCACTCAAAAACAAGGCAATTGTTTGATATTCTTTTTTCTCTTAATTTCACTCAAAAACAAGGCAATTGTTTGATTTTCACATGAATTTAACACCGACCGACAAAAAGTTTGATTTCTTTCAATATTTTTTTTTTCTGAATTTCACTCAAAAACAAGGCAATTGTTTGATTTTATTTTTCTCTTAATTTCACTCAAAAACAAGGCAATTGTTTGATTTTCACATGAATTTAACACCGACCGACAAAAAGTTTGATTTCTTTCATTATTTTTTTTCTAAATTTCACTCAATAACCAGGCAATTGTTTGTTTTTATTTCTCTTAATTTCACTCAAAAACAAGGCAATTGTTTGATTTTCACATGAATTTAACACCGACCGACAAAAAGTTTGATTTCTTTCAATTTTTTTTTCTGAATTTCACTCAAAAACAAGGCAATTGTTTGATTTTTTTTTTCTCTTAATTTCACTCAAAAACAAGGCAATTGTTTGATTTTCACATGAATTTAACACCGACCGACAAAAAGTTTGATTTCTTTCAATTTTTTTTTTTCTGAATTTCACTCAAAAACAAGGCAATTGTTTGATATTCTTTTTTCTCTTAATTTCACTCAAAAACAAGGCAATTGTTTGATTCTCACATGAATTTAACACTGACCGACAAAAAGTTTGATTTCTTTCAATATTTTTTTTTTCTGAATTTCACTCAAAAACAAGGCAATTGTTTGATTTTTTTTTTCTCTTAATTTCACTCAAAAACAAGGCAATTGTTTGATTTTCACATGAATTTAACACCGACCGACAAAAAGTTTGATTTCTTTCATTTTTTTTTTCTGAATTTCACTCAAAAACAAGGCAATTGTTTGATTTTCACATGAACTTAACACCGACCGACAAAAAGTTTGATATCTTTCAATATAATTTTTTTCTGAATTTCACTCAAAAACAAGGCAATTGTTTGATTTTTTTTTCTCTTAATTTCACTCAAAAACAAGGCAATTGTTTGATTTTCACATGAATTTAACACCGACCGACAAAAAGTTTGATTTCTTTCAATTTTTTTTTTCTGAATTTCACTCAAATCAAGGCAATTGTTTGATTTTTTTTTTCTCTTCATTTCACTCAAAAACAAGGCAATTGTTTGATTTTCACATGAATTTAACACCGACCGACAAAAAGTTTGATTTCTTTAAATTTTTTTTTTTCTGAATTTCACTCAAAAACAAGGCAATTAAGGATATTGGCTATAGTCTAAATTATAACAAGTTGGCAATGATCACTAACCCTCTCAGGCAATTATTTATATTCTGCTCCGTTGACATTTCAGGTTTGGATACATACTGGATGTATGATGCTGCCGCTCAAAAGCTGTTATGTTTGCCCGCCCGCCGCTGATTGCTTTCGTCTATTTAACATGGTAAGTGTCAAAAGCAAATTTTATATATAGTATAATATATTCATAGTCTTCTTTGGCCAAACAAAAATCCATTTACCAGTGGAACAATCGATTTTATTTGTTCCATAATAGAAATAGGTGACCACCGTGTCTGTCTGTCTTTCTGACCTTTGAAGGGCAGCCATGTTTGGAACTGTAATGTGTAGCCGAAGTGAAATTTTCACAAAAGTCTCACCAAGTGTCTGAAACGAAAATTAGCGATAAATTACCTACGTTAAGAGGCTTTATTCCAGCAAAGCCATTTTACAGCCGTTTTCTCAAGGCTGCTGCAGCTAAAGTATAAAAGATTTTGTTTTTTAAATGATGCAGGAAGAAAGTTTATTGTTTTTTTAATGGAGTGCATTAAACAAAACAATAAAAAAAACAACTGAAATCCGACAAAAAAATTTTTACCAACTCATGTTTTCATAAATTTCTTCATCAGTGTAACTTCAACAGTCTTTTTATCGAACGAAAATTATTCGTTTTACAGATTGAAAAATATCAGTAAACCAATCATATTACCACCAATGGAGTGCATTAATAACATTTTGATAAATATATGTTACAACTGAGTAAATAAGGGATTGAAAGGGCACTTTTGGCACAAAAATACCATTCAAATTTCTTGTTATTTCTACAAAATCTGGTATTTTATCAAATAAATAAATATGCAATTCATTAGTTGAAGTTTTTATTTAATAGATAATAATATTTTGTCGTTCATTTAGTGAAAAATGTATTTTATACAATTTTTTCAATATGACCTATAAATGACGGAACACAACGCCTCGCATCTCAGTTTGCGCCTAGCGCTCGCGGAGGGAGGACGTATCGCTGCTCGTCCCGCGCCCTACACGTGCCGTAACTACGGTGCGCAATGAAAATATAGCGTGACCGAGTTGTTTTGATCTATGCGTATGCTTTTATTATTGTAAAGGTATTTTTGTTGAGACCATGCCTTTTTCATTATTAACTAGGATTTATTATTTCCTGATCGGAATTGAATTTTTAACCGACTTCCAAAAAAGGAGGAGGTTCTCAATTCGTCTGTATTTTTTATGTTTTTACCTCAGAACTTTTGAAAGGGTGAACCGATTTTGATTATTATTTTTTTGTTTTAAAGCTGATACTTGTCGTTTGGTCATATTTAAATTGCATCAAAATCAGTCAAGTCGTTTTTGCGTTACACTCCAACAACTGAAAAGTATTTACCTATCTTGATGATATAATCATTGACAATCGATATCGTAAGTAGCAAGGGTTACTAAAACTAGTGATCGATTTTTTAACCAAAAAATGGAACCGACTTTTTGGTTTTTGCCATAGTAAAAAATATGTAACCATAAAATGGAACCGACTTCAACACCCAAAAGTGTGAAATAACTTGTCAAAGTCGGTACCATGCGCACAATATTGTGATCATAGGTACTTTGAACTATCATGGTACCGACTTCAACATGTTATTTCACACTTTGGGTGTTGAAGTCGGTTCCATTTTATGGTTACATTTTTTTTTACTATGGCAAAAACCAAAAAGTTGCGTAGTTGCTATATATAAGAAAAAAGTTTTTAAAAAAACTTGAAACTAGCTAGAGGCTAAAATGTATTTTTTTTCTTATTTGTTCTTTATTTTTTTTTATTTTATATTAGGTATTAACTTGGCCAAACAGATGAAAACGAAGTAATACATTTTTACAACAAGTGTCTTTTACACGAAATAATTGGCCATCATAAAGCACGATCTATGCCTCTAAGATATAATTATATTTAAGGCAAGACTATCTAACGGTCTGTACCGTGTACTGATTTGGTTAAAAATAAAAGATGTTTATAATAATATAGACGTTATATATTTTATTAAACAATTAGTACCGACCCTGAGTTAGGATTTAAGACCTCTATATTAAACGCACCTTATTTTCTTTCCGTAGCGACCACTATAGCCGCTCCGCCAACGGGGCAGTTATACAAATATAATGAACCAAGATATGCATGCACAAAGCAGGTATACAAACTACAAAACTAAGTTGTTTGCCTATAATCAACGATGGTTAGAAGTACATAATCGAATATAGATACCTACACAGTAGTCCATTGAAATGTTACAATTTAAGACCGAATATTGCATTTTTTAGAGGGCGCAATTTTACTTTTGAGACATATGTGGGTGGTCCATAGAAGCTTAACCTCAAGTTTGTGGGGTCGCCACACTTGTCCTCAGGCCGCCATCTTGGAAAAGGGGGTGAAAACACTTATTTCGCGATATCTTGGAAACTATGCGTCTTACAAAAATTCTACAGCATATAATTTGCAAATTATTTTGCCTACAAATATGATTATATAACTTTTTGCCCTAAATTAAAAATTTAAGAAGTTATAACCAAAAAGAGTGAGAAAATTTTCATATATTTTTTTTTGCTCTATAACTTTCTTTTTCTCATTTTATTACTCTAGCATCATGTCTGTCCTAGATTATAATAATACTAAAGAACTATATAATTGTCTTGACTACTTGGATTTTAAAAACTTAGTACCTTATAATATTCACAATTTAACATGTCTCCATATTAACATTAGGTCGTTGATTAAAAACTTTTCCAAACTGGAACTGATTGTCGCTGTATATGGTACCTCAATTGATGTACTTGTCGTCACTGAAGCAAACATATCTGAGAATATTCAAAGTCTATTTAACCTCAAAAACTATACAATGCACACTAAGTTACGAAAAACTCGCAAGGGCGGTGGAATAATAGTATATGTCAAAAATAAACACAAATTTTCACTGAACAAAACCACCACGTTAAACTACGAATGTATTATTGGTAAAATTATGACAACTTCTTATACGGTAACTTTGTGTGCAGTGTACAGACCTCCTAAAGGTAAAAAGCAGTTGTTTATACTGGAAATCGACAACATGCTTAAGAAATTTTCTAACACTGATTTTATACTTCTCGGAGACACAAATATCAACTTACGTTGCGATAACAGCAGCAAAATATCATACATGAATGTAATGAGCGGACACGGTCTTTCATGCGGTATCTATGATTATACGAGGATAGAAATGTTAAAAAATAAAGTCACAAAAACTTGTATAGATCACATATTTTTCAGATCCCGCATGAGAGATGCGTACACCGCTGCACTCGGCACAGTACTGGCTGACCACAGAATGACTGCAATCTCGTTAACATGTAACTCGAATCTACAGAGTGCTCCTATTTATGTGAACAGACTCAATAATGATAAATTAAATAATCTATTACAACAAGTTAAATGGGAATCAACTCAAAGCATGAACTGTCCAAACGAAATTTACAGCTTTCTAAATAAGGAAATAAACAGCTGCTATAATGAATGTAGGTATCAGAAAAAAGTGCGCAATACACAGCGAGATATGCATGAATGGGTCGACAAAAACGTGTTAAATTTATGTAAAACAAGAGATTCATTATTCTCACAATGGATTAGAGATACAAGTAACAAAGAACTCAGAGCTAGATATAATAAAGTAAGAAATAAAACCAACAAAATAGTACATAAAAATAGAAATAGATATTATAAATTAGAAATAAATAAAAATAGAAATGATTTAAAAAAATTTTGGCAAATAATAAATAATATGACAGGCAAGATCAACAGCTCAATTGATACTATTATTACTAAAGCTTTTGAATCGGAAGGAAGTAACAAAAATATCGCCGATAAATTTGCCTACAAATTTAAAGATAATGTTAAATGTATTATACCAACCTGTTCATCTAAACTCTTGAATGAAAATGACTACATAAAACCACTCGACAAATCTATTTACTTTCCAAAAGCAACTGATAAGGATATACTCAAAATTATTAAAAATATCAATCCCCACAAGGCTCCTGGAATCTATGGAATTCGAGCTATTGACATCGTACGACTATCTAATAGAATCGTGAATTCTATCACGCGTCTTATTAATACGAGTATCGTAACTGGCATCTATCCTGAAGAACTAAAAGCTGGAGTTGTGAGGCCAATTCATAAAGGTGGAAGCACAAAAGACTATGGGAAATATCGTCCCATAACTATACTTTCCGTATTGGACAAAATAATTGAGAAATATGTTTGTGGTGTCATACAAAGCTTTTACAGAGTCAACAAGGTATTATCATCTCAACAATATGGTTTTCAACCGAATAAAAGCACCACTCTCTTGTTATCTCGTTTTACCGACGAAATTAATGCTTATCTCAATGAAAAAAAACATGTTGTTTTAGTCTTTATAGATTATAGCAAGGCATTTGATACTCTCAGTCATGACCTGCTTATAGATAGATTAAATAATAGTGGCGTACGAGGTAAATTACTGGAATGGTGCCAAAATTACCTAATAAACCGCAGCTACCAAGTGAAAGTAGGTGATTCACTCAGTGACAGTATTTATGTTACTGAGGGGACAGCTCAAGGCTCAGTTTTAGGACCTTTGCACTACTTAACATACGTAAATAGCCTTAATAATATAATTAAGTATTGCTCTGTCTATCAGTTTGCCGATGATACGTGCTTGGTGGCTGCAAATAAAAGTACAGAAATTGCCCAAAATTACATCCAGGCCGACTTTACAGCCATATGTAAGTGGTCTCATGACGCAGGTTTGGTGCTTAATGCTGATAAAACCAAGCTTATACATGTGCGCTCCAGTCACAATATCTGCACGGAGGGTATCAATGTGGTTGCTCATAGTCACGAATGTTTACATAGTCCCAACTACCGATGTGGAATTAATTGCACTAACATCAATCAGGTGACTGAACATATATATCTTGGAGTGGCGATAGACAATCGATTTAACTGGGCTAAGCATATTGATAGAGTTTGCGCTAGACTACGTGCAGTTCTAGCTAAATTTTATTTAATTAAAAATAGAGTACCATTCAACGTCTTGTTGACAATGTACAAAGCTTTAGTCGAAAGCATTATATCCTATGGATTGAGTAGCTATGGTCGTACCTATAAAACGTACCTTGATCAAATTTATGATGTCCAATACAGACTATTGAAGCTAATAGTTCCAAAAAAAATAAAACAAACATATGCAGATAACCCGTCTGGTCTTTTCAAGTACTGTGGTATTATTCCCGTGTATAAAAAGGTTGAATATACCTTACTAATTGAACAATTCTTTCGAACTGAAATTCAGACCTTAAAAGTTCAGAACAAATTTACTAGGAGTGTATCCAATAAAATATTGACTAAACCTACCTTTTGTAACGTTTATGGTAAAAGAGCATCTCAATACATAATACCGGATTTAATAAACAAACTTCCTATGGAGGTTAGAAATAAATTAACTGAAAAAAATATTAAAACTATATTGAAAAAATATTTTCTTGGCTAATGCATAAACTGGAGCATCCTTTATCAATATGCTTGATAAAGGATGCTCCAGTTTATGCATTAGTTTATTATCACACTTAAACAATACGTCGAATACTGTACCGCTTGTGTCAACATTTTTGTATGTGTGCACCGTTGTCGGCTGTTGCTGTGCTATGAGTATTACTCAGCCAGCTCACCTGACCGGTTTTAAACCTTATCGCTAAAGCTGAAGTGGGTTCGTGTGCGCGGTAAACATAGATGTGATTTTGCAGACATTCTTGTTTATAGCATCGTTTTATTTAAGTTATTTATAGTTTTCAGTAATTTTATTATTTTTGTTTAATGTATAATTAACCTCGAGAACTGATGTTTGTCTAGATAAACCTAACATTGGTTTTTAAGACAACAATAACCATTATTTGTAAACTTCTTTTGATTGATAAATAAATAAATAAATAAATAAACAAAAAAGATACCTCAGACCAATCTTGTAGATTATCGATTGAGGAATTTTTTTATGATTTTTTAATTTATTTCATTTAAAACACTTACAGCGCTACAAAGTTGACCAGGTTCATCAATGCTCATGGGAATCGGGTCAAAATGAAATGTTTAAATTATTTTTTTCATATCCTTAAAAAAAAAAAAATTCGTACAACTTCACTTATTCATACCTAACTGTTTTTCTTACCATAGAACTTACCAAATATAACTTACCGAAGGATAAGCAGGTAGAAAAGGTCTGAGTTACCGTTTGGGGATAAAGGAACATCTGCCTGCTACGACTATTATTATTATACGCAGGCTTAGTTGTTTCTTCTACCTCAGTTTATTTTTTTAGTTGTGCTACATTTTTTGTTACGTGTAAACGTGTTGAAAATTGTGGATATTATTTTCAGTTTAATCAATTAAACTGCGGGTTTCGGAAAAAAATCCTCAAAACATCATCTACAATATTGTTCTGAGGTAATTTTTTTGTAAAATGTATAAAGAAAGTTATGGAGTAAAAAAATATATTTTTGCTTATAACTTCTTTAATATTTAATTTAGGGCACAAAGTTATATACGTACCATATTTATAGACAAAACAATTTGCTACAAATTATGTCCTAACGAATATTTTGTAAAACGCATAGTTTCTGAGATATCGCAAAATACGTGTTTTCACCCCTTTTTCCAAGATGGCGGCCGGGGGACAAGGGTGGCGACCCCACAAACTTGAGGTTAAGCTTCTTCTATACATGTCTCAAAAATAAAATTGCGTGCTCTAAAAAATGCAAAGCTCATGTAACTTTTCAATGGACTATAGTTATAGATAGGTGTGCTAATGTTAGTCAATGAGAGGTTTATTATTAGGTTCATTTAAGTCTACTTTGCATGTAAACTGTAAAGATGCGAAATGAATTTACAAAGTTACATAACATTCCACATTATTTATCAAAAACAAATAACACTTCAAAAAGGATCAAAATGTTTTATTCCATGCGACATCGTCTTTGACCGCTCGATCCTTGCTAACGGTGTGCTCGTGTGCGCCGCGCTACGATAAATGCCTAAATTTGAACGATAGCGCAAGGCGTAAAGACTCTTAATAGATTGCTAATACATTTTCAAACGCAGATTGGTGGGTTGCTGAAACCTTCAAAAACTGACTGTTTGTCAACACTGTTACCAAGTTAATTAACATTAACTAGCTAATAAATTGCGACATGTCCATGTGATATTATTAATCAAATTCATATTATTGAGAACAACTAATTATTAAGTTATGTATAAGTGTTACATAATATTTTGATATATGACTGTGTGTGTGTTTAATCTGTAAACTCCATAGAAATGGTAAACATTCTACATTTACATAATATTAACTTTTTCATAAATTACACTGCCATCAGGGTGGAACTAAATTAACAGTAACAATTTTGTAAATTGCATAAGGATCGCATTGAAATATTTGATTGTTGAAAGGCTATTTGTTTTTCAATAATTATAATATGCACTGATCAATACACTATACAATAATATATAACTTGATCCATCCTCCGCTCTTGTATTTATTCGCTTACAAATTATTTATTATAACCGTCATCTCGATATTCGAAACGTTCGAAACGTAGCTCGTCGTGTGTGGCCCGTAAATGTAAACAAGAAGCGTGTGCGATATCATTATTAATGCATAGTTATACGTAACCATAACAATAGTTAAAAATTACCGACACGGCGGTGGAAGTGACAATTACAATTTGAATCACCGCGACATGTAAATTTGTAGCACATCAGAGATCAGCGTTGAAATGGTCAATCGGCGTTAGTAAGCAGCGGCTAAATTGTACAAGTGAAATTAATAGGTATGCCATATATAACAGGCAACTGTTTAATTTTCACATTAATTAAAAACCAACGGACAATATTTTTTTTTTCCATAATTACACTGAAAAACAGGCAATTGTTTGATTTTCACATGAATTTAACACCGACCGACAAAAAATTTGATTTCTTTAAATTTTTTTTTTCTGAATTTCACTCAAAACAAGGCCATTGTTTGATTTTCACATGAATTTAACACCGACTATTTTTTTTTCTGAATTTCACTCAAAAACAAGGCAATTGTTTGATTTTCACATGAATTTAACACCGACCGACAAAAAGTTTGATTTCTTTCAATATTTTTTTTTCTGAATTTCACTCAAAAACAAGGCAATCGTTTGATTTTTTTTTTTTCTTAATTTCACTCAAAAACAAGGAAATTGTTTGATTTTCACATGAATTTTACACCGACCGACAAAAAGTTTGATTTCTTTCAATATTTTTTTTTCTGAATTTCACTCAAAAACAAGGCAATTGTTTGATTTTTTTTTTCTCTTAATTTCACTCAAAACCAAGGCAATTGTTTGATTTTCACATGAATTTAACACCGACCGACAAAAAGTTTGATTTCTTTCATTTTTTTTTTTCTAAATTTCACTCAATAACCAGGCAATTGTTTGATTTTTTTTTCTCTTAATTTCACTCAAAAACAAGGCAATTGTTTGATTTTCACATGAATTTAACACCGACCGACAAAAAGTTTGATTTCTTTCAATAGTATTTTTTTCTGAATTTCACTCAAAAACAAGGCAATTGTTTGATTTTTTTTTCTCTTAATTTCACTCAAAAACAAGGCAATTGTTTGATTTTCACATGAATTTAACACCGACCGACAAAAAGTTTGATTTCTTTCAATGTTTTTTTTTTCTGAACTTCACTCAAAAACAAGGCAATTGTTTGATTTTTTTTTTCTCTTAATTTCACTCAAAAACAAGGCAATTGTTTGATTTTCACATGAATTTAACACCGACCGACAAAAAGTTTGATTTCTTTCAATATTTTTTTTTTATCGATTTCACTCAAAAACAAGGCAATTAAGGATATTGGCTAGTCTAAATTATAACAAGTTGGCAATGATCACTAACCCTCTTAGGCAATTATTTATATTCTGCTCCGTTGACATTTCAGGTTTGGATACATACTGGATGTATGATGCTGCCGCTCAAAAGCTGTTATGTTTGCCCGCCCGCCGCTGATTGCTTTCGTCTATTTTAACATGGTAAGTGTCAAAAGCAAATTTTATATATAGTATAATATATTCATAGTCTTCTTTGGCCAAACAAAAATCCATTTACCAGTGGAACAATCGATTTTATTTGTTCCATAATAGAAATAGGTGACCACCGTGTCTGTCTGTCTTTCTGACCTTTGAAGGGCAGCCATGTTTGGAACTGTAATGTGTAGCCGAAGTGAAATTTTCACAAAAGTCTCACCAAGTGTCTGAAACGAAAATTAGCGATAAATTACCTACGTTAATAGATTGCTAATACATTTTCAAACGCAGATTGGTGGGTTGCTGAAACCTTCAAAAACTGACTGTTTGTCAACACTGTTACCAAGTTAATTAACATTAACTAGCTAATAAATTGCCACATGTCCATGTGATATTATTAATCAAATTCATATTATTGAGAACAACTAATTATTAAGTTATGTATAAGTGTTACATAATATTTTGATATATGACTGTGTGTGTGTTTAATCTGTAAACTCCATAGAAATGGTAAACATTCTACATTTACATAATATTAACTTTTTCATAAATTACACTGCCATCAGGGTGGAACTAAATTAACAGTTACAATTTTGTAAATTGCATAAGGATCGCATTGAAATATTTGATTGTTGAAAGGCTATTTGTTTTTCAATAATTATAATATGCACTGATCAATACACTATACAATAATATATAACTTGATCCATCCTCCGCTCTTGTATTTATTCGCTTACAAATTATTTATTATAACCGTCATCTCGATATTCGAAACGTTCGAAACGTAGCTCGTCGTGTGTGGCCCGTAAATGTAAACAAAAAGCGTGTGCGATATCATTTTTAATGCATAGTTATACGTAACCATAACAATAGTTAAAAATTACCTACACGGCGGTGGAAGTGACAATTACAATTTGAATCACCGCGACATGTAAATTTGTAGCACATCAGAGATCAGCGTTGAAATGGTCAATCGGCGTTAGTAAGCAGCGGCTTAATTGTACAAGTGAAATTAATAGGTATGCCATATATAACAGGCAACTGTTTAATTTTCACATTAATTAAAAACCAACGGACAATATATTTTTTCTTCCATAATTACACTGAAAAACAGGCAATTGTTTGATTTTCACATGAATTTAACGCCGACCGACAAAAAATTTGATTTCTTACAATTTTTTTTTCTGAATTTCACTCAAAAACAAGGCAATTGTTTGATATTTTTTTTCTCTTAATTTCACTCAAAAACAAGGCAATTGTTTGATTTTCACATGAATATAACACCGACCGACAAAAAGTTTGATTTCTTTCATTTTATTTTTTCCAAATTTCACTCAATAACCAGGCAATTGTTTGATTTTTTTTTTCTCTTAATTTCACTCAAAAACAAGGCAATTGTTTGATTTTCACATGAATTTATTACCGACCGACAAAAAGTTTGATTTCTTTCAATATTATTTTTTTCTGAATTTCACTCAAAAACAAGGCAAGTGTTTGATTTTTTTTTTCTCTTAATTTCACTCAAAAACAAGGCAATTGTTTGATTTTCACATGAATTTAACACCGACCGACAAAAAGTTTGATTTCTTTCATTTTTTTTTTTCTAAATTTCACTTAATAACCAGGCAATTGTTTGATTTTTTTTTTCTCTTAATTTCACTCAAAAACAAGGCAATTGTTTGATTTTCACATGAATTTAACACCGACCGACAAAAAGTTTGATTTCTTTCATTTGTTTTTTTCCGAATTTCACTCAAAAACAAGGAATTTAAGGATATTGGCTATAGTCTAAATTATAACAAGTTGGCAATGATCACTAACCCTCTCAGGCAATTATTTATATTCTGCTCCGTTGACATTTCAGGTTTGGATACATACTGGATGTATGATGCTGCCGCTCAAAAGCTGTTATGTTTGTCCGCCCGCCGCTGATTGCTTTCGTCTATTTTAACATGGTAAGTGTCAAAAGCAAATTTTATATATAGTATAATATATTCATAGTCTTCTTTGGCCAAACAAAAATCCATTTACCAGTGGAACAATCGATTTTATTTGTTCCATAATAGAAATAGGTGACCACCGTGTGTGTCTGTCTTTCTGACCTTTGAAGGGCAGCCATGTTTGGAACTGTAATGTGTAGCCGAAGTGAAATTTTCACAAAAGTCTCACCAAGTGTCTGAAACGAAAATTAGCGATAAATTACCTACGTTAATAGATTGCTAATACATTTTCAAACGCAGATTGGTGGGTTGCTGAAACCTTCAAAAACTGACTGTTTGTCAACACTGTTACCAAGTTAATTAACATTAACTAGCTAATAAATTGCCACATGTCCATGTGATATTATTAATCAAATTCATATTATTGAGAACAACTAATTATTAAGTTATGTATAAGTGTTACATAATATTTTGATATATGACTGTGTGTGTGTTTAATCTGTAAACTCCATAGAAATGGTAAACATTCTACATTTACATAATATTAACTTTTTCATAAATTACACTGCCATCAGGGTGGAACTAAATTAACAGTTACAATTTTGTAAATTGCATAAGGATCGCATTGAAATATTTGATTGTTGAAAGGCTATTTGTTTTTCAATAATTATAATATGCACTGATCAATACACTATACAATAATATATAACTTGATCCATCCTCCGCTCTTGTATTTATTCGCTTACAAATTATTTATTATAACCGTCATCTCGATATTCGAAACGTTCGAAACGTAGCTCGTCGTGTGTGGCCCGTAAATGTAAACAAGAAGCGTGTGCGATATCATTATTAATGCATAGTTATACGTAACCATAACAATAGTTAAAAATTACCTACACGGCGGTGGAAGTGACAATTACAATTTGAATCACCGCGACATGTAAATTTGTAGCACATCAGAGATCAGCGTTGAAATGGTCAATCGGCGTTAGTAAGCAGCGGCTAAATTGTACAAGTGAAATTAATAGGTATGCCATATATAACAGGCAACTGTTTAATTTTCACATTAATTAAAAACCAACGGACAAAATATTTTTTTTTTCCATAATTACACTGAAAAACAGGCAATTGTTTGATTTTCACATGAATTTAACACCGACCGACAAAAAATTTCATTTCTTTCAATTTTTTTTTTTCTGAATTTCACTCAAAAACAAGGCAATTGTTTGATTTTTTTTTTCTCTTAATTTCACTCAAAAACAAGAAAATTGTTTGATTTTCACATGAATTTAACACCGACCGACAAAAAGTTTGATTTCTTTCATTTTTTTTTTCTAAATTTCACTCAATAACCAGGCAATTGTTTGATTTTTTTTTCTCTTAATTTCACTCAAAAACAAGGCAATTGTTTGATTTTCACATGAATTTAACACCGACCGACAAAAAGTTTGATTTCTATAAATTTTTTTTTTTCTGAATTTCAATCAAAAACAAGGCAATTGTTTGATTTTTTTTTCTCTTAATTTCACTCAAAAACAAGGCAATTGTTTGATTTTCACATCAATTTAACACCGACCGACAAAAAGTTTGATTTCTTTCAATTTTTTTTTTCTAAATGTCACTCAATAACCAGGCAATTGTTGGTTTTTTTTTTCTCTTAATTTCACTCAAAAACAAGGCAATTGTTTGATTTTCACATGAATTTAACACCTACCGACAAAAAGTTTGATTTCTTTCATTTTTTTTTTTTCTAAATTTCACTCAAAAACAAGGCAATTGTTTGATTTTCACATGAATTTAACACCGACCGACAAAAAGTTTGATTTCTTTCAATATTTTTTTTTTCTGAATTTCACTCAAAAACAAGGCAATTGTTTGATTTTATTTTTCTCTTAATTTCACTCAAAAACAAGGCAATTGTTTGATTTTCACATGAAGTTAACACCGACCGACAAAAAGTTTGATTTCTTTCATTTTTTTTTTTCTAAATTTCACTCAATAACCAGGCAATTGTTTGTTTTTTTTTCTCTTAATTTCACTCAAAAACAAGGCAATTGTTTGATTTTCACATGAATTTAACACCGACCGACAAGAAGTTTGATTTCTTTCAATTTTTTTTTTCTGAATTTCACTCAAAAACAAGGCAATTGTTTGATTTTTTTTTCTCTTAATTTCACTCAAAAACAAGGCAATTGTTTGATTTTCACATGAATTTAACACCGACCGACAAAATGTTTGATTTCTTTCAATTTTTTTTTTCTGAATTTCATTCAAAAACAAGGCAATTGTTTGATTTTTTTTTTCTCTTAAAATCACTCAAAAACAAGGCAATTGTTTGATTTTCACATGAATTTAACACCGACCGACAAAAAGTTTGATTTCTTTCAATTTTTTTTTTCTGAATTTCACTCAAAAACAAGGCAATTGTTTGATTTTTTTCTTCTCTTGATTTCACTCAAAAAAAAGGCAATTGTTTGATTTTCACATCAATTTAACACCGACCGACAAAAAGTTTGATTTCTTTCAATTTTTTTTTTTCTAAATGTCACTCAATAACCAGGCAATTGTTTGATTTTTTTTTTCTCTTAATTTCACTCAAAAACAAGGCAATTGTTTGATTTTCACATGAATTTAACACCTACCGACAAAAAGTTTGATTTATTTCAATTTTTTTTTTCTGAATTTCACTCAAAAACAAGGCAATTGTTTGATATTCTTTTTTCTCTTAATTTCACTCAAAAACAAGGCAATTGTTTGATTTTCACATGAATTTAACACCGACCGACAAAAAGTTTGATTTCTTTCAATATTTTTTTTTTCTGAATTTCACTCAAAAACAAGGCAATTGTTTGATTTTATTTTTCTCTTAATTTCACTCAAAAACAAGGCAATTGTTTGATTTTCACATGAAGTTAACACCGACCGACAAAAAGTTTGATTTCTTTCAATTTTTTTTTCTGAATTTCACTCAAAAACAAGGCAATTATTTGATTTTTTTTTTCTCTTAATTTCACTCAAAAACAAGGCAATTGTTTGATTTATTTCAATTTTTTTTTTCTGAATTTCATTCAAAAACAAGGCAATTGTTTGATTTTTTTTTTCTCTTAAAATCACTAAAAAACAAGGCAATTGTTTGATTTTCACATGAATTTAACACCGACCGACAAAAAGTTTGATTTCTTTCAATTTTTTTTTTTCTGAATTTCACTCAAAAACAAGGCAATTAAGGATATTGGCTATAGTCTAAATTATAACAAGTTGGCAATGATCACTAACCCTCTCAGGCAATTATTTATATTCTGCTCCGTTGACATTTCAGGTTTGGATACATACTGGATGTATGATGCTGCCGCTCAAAAGCTGTTATGTTTGCCCGCCTGCCGCTGATTGCTTTCGTCTATTTTAACATGGTAAGTGTCAAAAGCAAATTTTATATATAGTATAATATATTCATAGTCTTCTTTGGCCAAACAAAAATCCATTTACCAGTGGAACAATCGATTTTATTTGTTCCATAATAGAAATAGGTGACCACCGTGTCTGTCTGTCTTTCTGACCTTTGAAGGGCAGCCATGTTTGGAACTGTAATGTGTAGCCGAAGTGAAATTTTCACAAAAGTCTCACCAAGTGTCTGAAACGAAAATTAGCGATAAATTACCTACGTTAATAGATTGCTAATACATTTTCAAACGCAGATTGGTGGGTTGCTGAAACCTTCAAAAACTGACTGTTTGTCAACACTGTTACCAAGTTAATTAACATTAACTAGCTAATAAATTGCGACATGTCCATGTGATATTATTAATCAAATTCATATTATTGAGAACAACTAATTATCAAGTTATGTATAAGTGTTACATAATATTTTGATATATGACTGTATGTGTGTTTAATTTGTAAACTCCATAGAAATGGTAAACATTCTACATTTACATAATATTAACTTTTTCATAAATTACACTGCCATCAGGGTGGAACTAAATTAACAGTTACAATTTTGTAAATTGCATAAGGATCGCATTGAAATATTTGATTGTTGAAAGGCTATTTGTTTTTCAATAATTATAATATGCACTGATCAATACACTATACAATAATATATAACTTGATCCATCCTCCGCTCTTGTATTTATTCGCTTACAAATTATTTATTATAACCGTCATCTCGATATTCGAAACGTTCGAAACGTAGCTCGTCGTGTGTGGCCCGTAAATGTAAACAAGAAGCGTTTGCGATATCATTTTTAATGCATAGTTATACGTAACCATAACAATAGTTAAAAATTACCTACACGGCGGTGGAAGTGACAATTACAATTTGAATCACCGCGACATGTGAATTTGTAGCACATCAGAGATCAGCGTTGAAATGGTCAATCGGCGTTAGTAAGCAGCGGCTAAATTGTACAAGTGAAATTAATAGGTATGCCATATATAACAGGCAACTGTTTATTTTTTTCTCTTAATTTCACTCAAAAACAAGACAATTGTTTGATTTTCACATGAATTTAACACCGACCGACAAAAAGTTTGATTTCTTTCATATTTTTTTTTCTAAATTTCACTCAATAACCAGGCAATTGTTTGATTTTTTTTTCTCTTAATTTCACTCAAAAACAAGGCAATTGTTTGATTTTCACATGAATTTAACACCGACCGACAAAAAGTTTGATTTCTTTAAATTTTTTTTTTCTGAATTTCACTCAAAAACAAGGCAATTGTTTGATATTTTTTTCCTCTTAATTTCACTCAAAAACAAGGCAATTGTTTGATTTTCACAAGAATTTAACACCGACCGACAAAAAGTTTGATTTCTTTCAATTTTTTTTTTCTGAATTTCACTCAAAAACAAGGCAATTGTTTGATTTTTTTTTCTCTTAATTTCACTCAAAAACAAGGCAATTGTTTGATTTTCACATGAATTTAACACCGACCGACAAAAAGTTTGATATCTTTAAATTTTTTTTTGCTGAATTTCACTCAATAACCAGGCAATTGTTTGATTTTTTTTTTCTCTTAATTTCACTCAAAAACGAGGCAATTGTTTGATTTTCACATGAATTTAACACCGACCGACAAAAAGTTTGATTTCTTTCATTTTTTTTTTCTGAATTTCACTTAATAACCAGGCAATTGTTTGATTTTTTTTCTCTTAATTTAACTCTAAAACAAGGCAATTGTTTGATTTTCACATGAATTTAACACCGACCGACAAAACGTATGATTTATTTCAATTTTTTTTTTCTGAATTTCACTCAAAAACAAGGCAATTGTTTGATATTCTTTTTTCTCTTAATTTCACTAAAAAACAAGGCAATTGTTTGATTTTCACATGAATTTAACACCGACCGACAAAAAGTTTGATTTCTTTCAATATTTTTTTTTCTGAATTTCACTCAAAAACAAGGCAATTGTTTGATTTTTTTTTCTCTTAATTTCACTCAAAAACAAGGCAATTGTTTGATTTTCACATGAAGTTAACACCGACCGACAAAAAGTTTGATTTATTTCATTTTTTTTTTCTAAATTTCACTCAATAACCAGGCAATTGTTTGTTTTTTTTTCTCTTAATTTCACTCAAAAACAAGGCAATTGTTTTATTTTCACATGAATTTAACACCGACCGACAAAAAGTTTGATTTCTCTCAATTTTTTTTATCTGAATTTCACTCGAAAACAAGGCAATTGTTTGTTTTTTTTTTTCTCTTAATTTCACTCAAAAACAAGGCAATTGTTTGATTTTCACATGAATTTAACACCGACCGACAAAAAGTGTGATTTATTTAAATATTTTTTTTCTGAATTTCATTCAAAAACAAGGCAATTGTTTGATTTTCACATGAATTTAATACCGACCGACAAAAAGTTTGATTTCTTTCAATTTTTTTTTTCTGAATTTCACTCAAAAACAAGGTAATTAAGGATATTGGCTATAGTCTAAATTATAACAAGTTGGCAATGATCACTAACCCTCTCAGGCAATTATTTATATTCTGCTCCGTTGACATTTCAGGTTTGGATACATACTGGATGTATGATGCTGCCGCTCAAAAGCTGTTATGTTTGCCCGCCCGCCGCTGATTGCTTTCGTCTATTTTAACATGGTAAGTGTCAAAAGCAAATTTTATATATAGTATAATATATTCATAGTCTTCTTTGGCCAAACAAAAATCCATTTACCAGTGGAACAATCGATTTTATTTGTTCCATAATAGAAATAGGTGACCACCGTGTCTGTCTGTCTTTCTGACCTTTGAAGGGCAGCCATGTTTGGAACTGTAATGTGTAGCCGAAGTGAAATTTTCACAAAAGTCTCACCAAGTGTCTGAAACGAAAATTAGCGATAAATTATTTCACTCGAAAACAAGGCAATTGTTTGTTTTTTTTTTCTCTTAATTTCACTCAAAAAAAAGGCAATTGTTTGATTTTCACATCAATTTAACACCGACCGACAAAAAGTTTGATTTCTTTCAATTTTTTTTTTTCTAAATGTCACTCAATAACCAGGCAATTGTTTGATTTTTTTTTTTCTCTTAATTTCACTCAAAAACAAGGCAATTGTTTGATTTTCACATGAATTTAACACCTACCGACAAAAAGTTTGATTTCTTTCATTTTTTTTTTTCTAAATTTCACTCAATAACCAGGCAATTGTTTGATTTTTTTTTCTCTTAATTTCACTCTAAAACAAGGCAATTGTTTGATTTTCACATGAATTTAACACCGACCGACAAAAAGTTTGATTTATTTCAATTTTTTTTTTCTGAATTTCACTCAAAAACAAGGCAATTGTTTGATATTCTTTTTTCTCTTAATTTCACTCAAAAACAAGGCAATTGTTTGATTTTCACATGAATTTAACACCGACCGACAAAAAGTTTGATTTCTTTCAATATTTTTTTTTCTGAATTTCACTCAAAAACAAGGCAATTGTTTGATTTTATTTTTCTCTTAATTTCACTCAAAAACAAGGCAATTGTTTGATTTTCACATGAAGTTAACACCGACCGACAAAAAGTTTGATTTATTTCAATTTTTTTTTCTGAATTTCACTCAAAAACAAGGCAATTATTTGATTTTTTTTTTCTCTTAATTTCACTCAAAAACAAGGCAATTGTTTGATTTATTTCAATTTTTTTTTTCTGAATTTCATTCAAAAACAAGGCAATTGTTTGATTTTTTTTTTCTCTTAAAATCACTAAAAAACAAGGCAATGGTTTGATTTTCACATGAATTTAACACCGACCGACAAAAAGTTTGATTTCTTTCAATTTTTTTTTTTCTGAATTTCACTCAAAAACAAGGCAATTAAGGATATTGGCTATAGTCTAAATTATAACAAGTTGGCAATGATCACTAACCCTCTCAGGCAATTATTTATATTCTGCTCCGTTGACATTTCAGGTTTGGATACATACTGGATGTATGATGCTGCCGCTCAAAAGCTGTTATGTTTGCCCGCCTGCCGCTGATTGCTTTCGTCTATTTTAACATGGTAAGTGTCAAAAGCAAATTTTATATATAGTATAATATATTCATAGTCTTCTTTGGCCAAACAAAAATCCATTTACCAGTGGAACAATCGATTTTATTTGTTCCATAATAGAAATAGGTGACCACCGTGTCTGTCTGTCTTTCTGACCTTTGAAGGGCAGCCATGTTTGGAACTGTAATGTGTAGCCGAAGTGAAATTTTCACAAAAGTCTCACCAAGTGTCTGAAACGAAAATTAGCGATAAATTACCTACGTTAATAGATTGCTAATACATTTTCAAACGCAGATTGGTGGGTTGCTGAAACCTTCAAAAACTGACTGTTTGTCAACACTGTTACCAAGTTAATTAACATTAACTAGCTAATAAATTGCGACATGTCCATGTGATATTATTAATCAAATTCATATTATTGAGAACAACTAATTATCAAGTTATGTATAAGTGTTACATAATATTTTGATATATGACTGTATGTGTGTTTAATTTGTAAACTCCATAGAAATGGTAAACATTCTACATTTACATAATATTAACTTTTTCATAAATTACACTGCCATCAGGGTGGAACTAAATTAACAGTTACAATTTTGTAAATTGCAT
Source organism: Plagodis dolabraria (assembly GCA_963854805.1). Taxonomy (NCBI): domain Eukaryota; kingdom Metazoa; phylum Arthropoda; class Insecta; order Lepidoptera; family Geometridae; genus Plagodis; species Plagodis dolabraria. The sequence continues at coordinate 478,913 of OY978452.1, read as the reverse complement.
AAGGATCGCATTGAAATATTTGATTGTTGAAAGGCTATTTGTTTTTCAATAATTATAATATGCACTGATCAATACACTATACAATAATATATAACTTGATCCATCCTCCGCTCTTGTATTTATTCGCTTACAAATTATTTATTATAACCGTCATCTCGATATTCGAAACGTTCGAAACGTAGCTCGTCGTGTGTGGCCCGTAAATGTAAACAAGAAGCGTTTGCGATATCATTTTTAAGCATAGTTATACGTAACCATAACAATAGTTAAAAATTACCTACACGGCGGTGGAAGTGACAATTACAATTTGAATCACCGCGACATGTGAATTTGTAGCACATCAGAGATCAGCGTTGAAATGGTCAATCGGCGTTAGTAAGCAGCGGCTAAATTGTACAAGTGAAATTAATAGGTATGCCATATATAACAGGCAACTGTTTATTTTTTTCTCTTAATTTCACTCAAAAACAAGACAATTGTTTGATTTTCACATGAATTTAACACCGACCGACAAAAAGTTTGATTTCTTTCATATTTTTTTTTCTTAATTTCACTCAATAACCAGGCAATTGTTTGATTTTTTTTTCTCTTAATTTCACTCAAAAACAAGGCAATTGTTTGATTTTCACATGAATTTAACACCGACCGACAAAAAGTTTGATTTCTTTAATTTTTTTTTTTTCTGAATTTCACTTAATAACCAGGCAATTGTTTGATTTTTTTTTCTCTTAATTTAACTCTAAAACAAGGCAATTGTTTGATTTTCACATGAATTTAACACCGACCGACAAAAAGTATGATTTATTTCAATTTTTTTTTTTCTGAATTTCACTCAAAAACAAGGCAATTGTTTGATTTTCACATGAATTTAACACCGACCGACAAAAAGTTTGATATCTTTCAATATTTTTTTTTTCTGAATTTCACTCAAAAACAAGGCAATTGTTTGATATTTTTTTCTCTTAATTTCACTCAAAAACAAGGCAATTGTTTGATTTTCACATGAAGTTAACACCGACCGACAAAAAGTTTGATTTCTTTCATTTTTTTTTTTCTAAATTTCACTCAATAACCAGGCAATTGTTTGTTTTTTTTTCTCTTAATTTCACTCAAAAACAAGGCAATTGTTTTATTTTCACATGAATTTAACACCGACCGACAAAAAGTTTGATTTCTCTCAATTTTTTTTATCTGAATTTCACTCAAAAACAAGGCAATTGTTTGTTTTTTTTTTCTCTTTATTTCACTCAAAAACAAGGCAATTGTTTGATTTTCACATGAATTTAACACCGACCGACAAAAAGTGTGATTTATTTAAATATTTTTTTTTCTGAATTTCATTCAAAAACAAGGCAATTGTTTGATTTTCACATGAATTTAATACCGACCGACAAAAAGTTTGATTTCTTTCAATTTTTTTTTTCTGAATTTCACTCAAAAACAAGGTAATTAAGGATATTGGCTATAGTCTAAATTATAACAAGTTGGCAATGATCACTAACCCTCTCAGGCAATTATTTATATTCTGCTCCGTTGACATTTCAGGTTTGGATACATACTGGATGTATGATGCTGCCGCTCAAAAGCTGTTATGTTTGCCCGCCCGCCGCTGATTGCTTTCGTCTATTTTAACATGGTAAGTGTCAAAAGCAAATTTTATATATAGTATAATATATTCATAGTCTTCTTTGGCCAAACAAAAATCCATTTACCAGTGGAACAATCGATTTTATTTGTTCCATAATAGAAATAGGTGACCACCGTGTCTGTCTGTCTTTCTGACCTTTGAAGGGCAGCCATGTTTGGAACTGTAATGTGTAGCCGAAGTGAAATTTTTACATAAGTCTCACCAAGTGTCTGAAACGAAAATTAGCGATAAATTACCTACGTTAATAGATTGCTTATACATTTTCAAACGCAGATTGGTGGGTTGCTGAAACCTTCAAAAATTGACTGTTTGTCAACACTGTTACCAAGTTAATTAACATTAACTAGCTAATAAATTGCCACATGTCCATGTGATATTATTAATCAAATTCATATTATTGAGAACAACTAATTATTAAGTTATGTATAAGTGTTACATAAAATTTTGATATATGACTGTGTGTGTGTTTAATCTGTAAACTCCATAGAAATGGTAAACATTCTACATTTACATAATATTAACTTTTTCATAAATTACACTGCCATCAGGGTGGAACTAAATTAACAGTTACAATTTTGTAAATTGCATAAGGATCGCATTGAAATATTTGATTGTTGAAAGGCTATTTGTTTTTCAATAATTATAATATGCACTGATCAATACACTATACAATAATATATAACTTGATCCATCCTCCGCTCTTGTATTTATTCGCTTACAAATTATTTATTATAACCGTCATCTCGATATTCGAAACGTACGAAACGTAGCTCGTCGTGTGTGGCCCGTAAATGTAAACAAGAAGCGTGTGCGATATCATTATTAATGCATAGTTATACGTAACCATAACAATAGTTAAAAATTACCTACACGGCGGTGGAAGTGACAATTACAATTTGAATCACCGCGACATGTAAATTTGTAGCACATCAGAGATCAGCGTTGAAATGGTCAATCGGCGTTAGTAAGCAGCGGCTAAATTGTACAAGTGAAATTAATAGGTATGCCATATATAACAGGCAACTGTTTAATTTTCACATTAATTAAAAACCAACGGACAAAATATTTTTTTTTTCCATAATTACACTGAAAAACAGGCAATTGTTTGATTTTCACATGAATTTAACGCCGACCGACAAAAAATTTGATTTCTTTCAATTTTTTTTTTTCTGAATTTCACTCAAAAACAAGGCAATTGTTTGATTTTTTTTCTCTTAATTTCACTCAAAAACAAGACAATTGTTTGATTTTCACATGAATTTAACACCGACCGACAAAAAGTTTGATTTCTTTCATTTTTTTTTTCTAAATTTCACTCAATAACCAGGCAATTGTTTGATTTTTTTTTCTCTTAATTTCACTCAAAAACAAGGCAATTGTTTGATTTTCACATGAATTTAACACCGACCGACAAAAAGTTTGATTTCTATCAATTTTTTTTTTTCTGAATTTCACTCAAAAACAAGGCAATTGTTTGATTTTTTTTTCTCTGAATTTCACTCAAAAACAAGGCAATTGTTTGATTTTCACATCAATTTAACACCGACCGACAAAAAGTTTGATTTCTTTCAATTTTTTTTTTCTAAATGTCACTCAATAACCAGGCATTTGTTTGATTTTTTTTTCTCTTAATTTCACTCAAAAACAAGGCAATTGTTTGATTTTCACATGAATTTAACACCGACCGACAAAAAGTTTGATTTCTATCAATTTTTTTTTTTCTGAATTTCACTCAAAAACAAGGCAATTGTTTGATTTTTTTTTCTCTGAATTTCACTCAAAAACAAGGCAATTGTTTGATTTTCACATCAATTTAACACCGACCGACAAAAAGTTTGATTTCTTTCAATTTTTTTTTTCTAAATGTCACTCAATAACCAGGCATTTGTTTGATTTTTTTTTCTCTTAATTTCACTCAAAAACAAGGCAATTGTTTGATTTTCACATGAATTTAACACCGACCGACAAAAAGTTTGATATCTTTCAATTTTTTTTTGCTGAATTTCACTCAATAACCAGGCAATTGTTTGATTTTTTTTTCTCTTAATTTCACTCAAAAACAAGGCAATTGTTTGATTTTCACATGAATTTAACACCGACCGACAAAAAGTTTGATTTCTTTCATTTTTTTTTTTTCTGAATTTCACTTAATAACCAGGCAATTGTTTGATTTTTTTTTCTCTTAATTTAACTCTAAAACAAGGCAATTGTTTGATTTTCACATGAATTTAACACCGACCGACAAAAAGTATGATTTATTTCAATTTTTTTTTTTCTGAATTTCACTCAAAAACAAGGCAATTGTTTGATATTCTTTTTTCTCTTAATTTCACTCAAAAACAAGGCAATTGTTTGATTTTCACATGAATTTAACACCGACCGACAAAAAGTTTGATATCTTTCAATATTTTTTTTTTCTGAATTTCACTCAAAAACAAGGCAATTGTTTGATTTTTTTTTCTCTTAATTTCACTCAAAAACAAGGCAATTGTTTGATTTTCACATGAAGTTAACACCGACCGACAAAAAGTTTGATTTCTTTCATTTTTTTTTTCTAAATTTCACTCAATAACCAGGCAATTGTTTGTTTTTTTTTCTCTTAATTTCACTCAAAAACAAGGCAATTGTTTTATTTTCACATGAATTTAACACCGACCGACAAAAAGTTTGATTTCTCTCAATTTTTTTTATCTGAATTTCACTCAAAAACAAGGCAATTGTTTGTTTTTTTTTTCTCTTTATTTCACTCAAAAACAAGGCAATTGTTTGATTTTCACATGAATTTAACACCGACCGACAAAAAGTGTGATTTATTTAAATATTTTTTTTTCTGAATTTCATTCAAAAACAAGGCAATTGTTTGATTTTCACATGAATTTAATACCGACCGACAAAAAGTTTGATTTCTTTCAATTTTTTTTTTCTGAATTTCACTCAAAAACAAGGTAATTAAGGATATTGGCTATAGTCTAAATTATAACAAGTTGGCAATGATCACTAACCCTCTCAGGCAATTATTTATATTCTGCTCCGTTGACATTTCAGGTTTGGATACATACTGGATGTATGATGCTGCCGCTCAAAAGCTGTTATGTTTGCCCGCCCGCCGCTGATTGCTTTCGTCTATTTTAACATGGTAAGTGTCAAAAGCAAATTTTATATATAGTATAATATATTCATAGTCTTCTTTGGCCAAACAAAAATCCATTTACCAGTGGAACAATCGATTTTATTTGTTCCATAATAGAAATAGGTGACCACCGTGTCTGTCTGTCTTTCTGACCTTTGAAGGGCAGCCATGTTTGGAACTGTAATGTGTAGCCGAAGTGAAATTTTCACAAAAGTCTCACCAAGTGTCTGAAACGAAAATTAGCGATAAATTACCTACGTTATTAGATTGCTAATACATTTTCAAACGCAGATTGGTGGGTTGCTGAAACCTTCAAAAACTGACTGTTTGTCAACACTGTTACCAAGTTAATTAACATTAACTAGCTAATAAATTGCCACATGTCCATGTGATATTATTAATCAAATTCATATTATTGAGAACAACTAATTATTAAGTTATGTATAAGTGTTACATAATATTTTGATATATGACTGTGTGTGTGTTTAATCTGTAAACTCCATAGAAATGGTAAACATTCTACATTTACATAATATTAACTTTTTCATAAATTACACTGCCATCAGGGTGGAACTAAATTAACAGTTACAATTTTGTAAATTGCATAAGGATCGCATTGAAATATTTGATTGTTGAAAGGCTATTTGTTTTTCAATAATTATAATATGCACTGATCAATACACTATACAATAATATATAACTTGATCCATCCTCCGCTCTTGTATTTATTCGCTTACAAATTATTTATTATAACCGTCATCTCGATATTCGAAACGTACGAAACGTAGCTCGTCGTGTGTGGCCCGTAAATGTAAACAAGAAGCGTGTGCGATATCATTATTAATGCATAGTTATACGTAACCATAACAATAGTTAAAAATTACCTACACGGCGGTGGAAGTGACAATTACAATTTGAATCACCGCGACATGTAAATTTGTAGCACATCAGAGATCAGCGTTGAAATGGTCAATCGGCGTTGGTAAGCAGCGGCTAAATTGAACAAGTGAAATTAATAGGTATGCCATATATAACAGGCAACTGTTTAATTTTCACATTAATTAAAAACCAACGGACAAAATATTTTTTTTTTTCCATAATTACACTGAAAAACAGGCAATTGTTTGATTTTCACATGAATTTAACACCGACCGACAAAAAATTTGATTTCTTTCAATTTTTTTTTTTCTGAATTTCACTCAAAAACAAGGCAATTGTTTGATTTTTTTTTCTCTTAATTTCACTCAAAAACAAGACAATGGTTTGATTTTCACATGAATTTAACACCGACCGACAAAAAGTTTGATTTCTTTCATTTTTTTTTTCTAAATTTCACTCAATAACCAGGCAATTGTTTGATTTTTTTTTCTCTTAATTTCACTCAAAAACAAGGCAATTGTTTGATTTTCACATGAATTTAACACCGACCGACAAAAAGTTTGATTTCTATCAATTTTTTTTTTCTGAATTTCACTCAAAAACAAGGCAATTGTTTGATTTTTTTTTCTCTGAATTTCACTCAAAAACAAGGCAATTGTTTGATTTTCACATCAATTTAACACCGACCGACAAAAAGTTTGATTTCTTTCAATTTTTTTTTTCTAAATGTCACTCAATAACCAGGCATTTGTTTGATTTTTTTTTCTCTTAATTTCACTCAAAAACAAGGCAATTGTTTGATTTTCACATGAATTTAACACCTACCGACAAAAAGTTTGATTTCTTTCATTTTTTTTTTCTAAATTTCACTCAAAAACAAGGCAATTGTTTGATTTTCACATGAATTTAACACCGACCGACAAAAAGTTTGATTTCTTTCAATATTTTTTTTTTCTGAATTTCACTCAAAAACAAGGCAATTGTTTGATTTTATTTTTCTCTTAATTTCACTCAAAAACAAGGCAATTGTTTGATTTTCACATGAAGTTAACACCGACCGACAAAAAGTTTGATTTCTTTCATTTTTTTTTTTCTCAATTTCACTCAATAACCAGGCAATTGTTTGTTTTTTTTTCTCTTAATTTCACTCAAAAACAAGGCAATTGTTTGATTTTCACATGAATTTAACACCGACCGACAAAAAGTTTGATTTCTTTCAATTCTTTTTTTCTGAATTTCACTCAAAAACAAGGCAATTGTTTGATTTTTTTTTCTCTTAATTTCACTCAAAAACAAGGCAATTGTTTGATTTTCACATGAATTTAACACCGACCGACAAAATGTTTGATTTCTTTCAATTTTTTTTTTCTGAATTTCATTCAAAAACAAGGCAATTGTTTGATTTTTTTTTTCTCTTAAAATCACTCAAAAACAAGGCAATTGTTTGATTTTCACATGAATTTAACACCGACCGAAAAAAGTTTGATTTCTTTTAATTTTTTTTTTTCTGTATTTCACTCAAAAACAAGGCAATTCAAATTCAAATTCAAATTCAAATTCATTTATTTCAGGTAAATTAACCCATAAGTTCATTCAACATGCAGCACAATAAATAAATAATTAAATAGTAATCAATGTCATCAGTATAAATGTCATAATCAAAATAATAATAAAATAAAATGAAATAATAATAAAATACAGTATAAATGTCACAATATAAAAATAATATAATAGTCTTGTCCCTACAGATAGATCAGTTTAATACCTTCGCTTCGGCATTGCTACAGCAACATGTCGGTTGCAGCAATGCCGAAGGAAAGGGCAATCGAGCCTGGCCGCAATCATCGCCAGGACGGTGTTGGAGCTGGCCCGCACGCGACGTACCAATGAAATCGCCCGTTTGCGCATAGTCGCATGAAAACAATCCGTTCGCGCCTCCGCAAACATTCCTGAGGCACTGCAGTACCGGGGCAAACCCAACACCGCCCTGAACGCATTATTATATTGGACGCGGAGGGCACCGTAGCTTTTTTCAGTGTAATTAGCCCACAGGCTGCACGTGTAGAGCGATGTACAGTAGGCTCTAAAAAGAGTTACCTTGACCTCATTTGAGCATCGTGCAAACCTGCGGGCTATCATATTCGCTCTTACGGACAGGGCCCTCCGCTCCCGGTCAATATCTGCGTGGTCCTTGAGTTCACTCGTCACTATGTGTCCCAAGTATTTAAATTGTTCGACTCTTTCAAGGGGAACACCATTCAAAAGAACTGGCGGAACGTTCTGAGGGCATCTCGCCTTTTTGGTCTCAAAGACCATGTATTGGCTCTTAGTGACATTGTATATTAACCCATGGCCACTTGCGTACTCCTCACAGGTCCGTACCAGCTTTCTTATGCCACAGACCGAAGCGCTAAGCAGCACCATGTCGTCCGCGTAGCTTAAGTTGTTAACGCATGTTCCATCTATATGACAACCAACGTGTTGACTGCTTAGCGCGACGATGAGGTCGTTTATGTACAGGTTAAACAGCGTTGGGGAAGACAATCCACCCTGCCGGACACCACACTCAAGCCTATATGGTTCCGACATTGTCCCCGCCCATCGGACACTGTTTGACTGGTGTGCATACCAATATTGGAACATGCTGACGATATCCTGGGGCAAATCAGTGCTCCTCAGCTTGTTCCAAAGAAGGTCGTACGACACCAAGTCAAACGCCTTAGACAAATCGAGGAAGCATGCATAAATGGGAGTCTTACGTTCAGTATAGTATTTGACGGTGTGCTTAAGGCACAGTATGGCACTTTCAGTCGACAGCCTAGGACGAAACCCGAACTGATTATCGTGCAATAATATGTGCTTATTCAACTGTGCGTTAAGCAGACCGTCAAAAACTTTAGCCGTTACCGTAGCGAGAGATATGGGCCTGTAGTTACTTTTGTCAGTGAGATCACTAGTTTTATTTTTAACAACAGGCACCACCACGGTTTTCATAATATCGTGTGGTAAGTATGAATGGCTAACGCATAACGAGTAAAACATAGCCAATACCCTAGAGATGTGCGGTCCAGCATACTGCAGGTGCTCAATGCTGAGTCCGTCGTGGCCCGGGGACTTTCCTCGCGACATATGCCGAATAACTTCGCCTACATCTTTCGCGAGGAAAGTCGTTTCGACTGTGGTGCTGCTCATGTCAGCATTGAGCGCCTCACATACAGGTCCTAGCAGAGACTTAACAGAAAAATGTTTTTTGAACAACTTAGCAATCTCGCTTGGGTCGCTGATGCCATCAACGCTCGCAGGAAGGCCAGGTCCCACTTTGCACTTACTGGTACCCTTCCAAAAGCTGCGAAAGTCACCTTTAGCATGTTTTGCAGTAAGAGCGTCCATTTTTATCTGGTCCTGATTATTCTGGCACCATTTTAACCGAGATTTGAACACTCTTCTGCTCTCACACATTTGTGTATACACTGGGCCGGTTTTGGGCCGCCCACAAAATACCCATTCTTTAAACCTGTCCCTGGCCTTCCTGTGAGCGTCACTCACATGCCGGTTCCACCCAGTTATACGCAAACCATCCCTTCCCCTACTGATGCTCCCCCTACCGACAACGGCTGCGTCTCGAAGGGCAGACACAATGTCAGAATAAAGCCTATCAAGAATACGCCTGTGGGCTGGGTCAGTACAATAAGTGTCAGCACAGTTCATACATTCCGAAGGAAAATCAATTACTTTTAAGTTTTTACAACACTCTTTTGTATACACATTGATTTGTTCCTCATTTCGTTCACCCCATACAAAACCTTCATTTACATTCATTATATTTGGAGATATTTTAGATGGTAGTACATTTAATTTACATTCTACTATAAGAGGGTAATGATCTGACCACAAAATATCGTATTCGACAAAAATGTCAACAACAGTCTGCTTAGCCGAGTGAGTGACAATACAGTGATCTAACCAGCTGCCAGTCCCATAAACATCACTTATAAAAGTAAAGGTGTCTGAATCTCGCCCTAGCACGTCAACGTCAATGCACGACCAATTCTGTTCAATACACAGGTTCATCAGTTCACTGTAAAATAACCCACCCGGCGCAGCATTATAATCACCGAGCAAAAATACAGATTCTATACCATACTCGTCAATAATAGCACTCACTGTACTCAGGCAGTCTGTAAACTCAGGTAAGTTTGACGAACAGTTGGTTGGTAAGTACACGCTCATTATAATAACTGCACTATCACTTGTTGATATTTTAATACCACATATGCGAGGATTATTACACTTTAGCTCGGACACTTGTTGGAAAGCCGCGTAACGGTATAGTAAAGTTTATTATTTTAGTCAATTGTTTGATTTTTTTCTTCTCTTGATTTCACTCAAAAACAAGGCAATTGTTTGATTTTTACATCAATTTAACACCGACCGACAAAAAGTTTGATTTCTTTAAATTTTTTTTTTTTCTAAATGTCACTCAATAACCAGGCAATTGTTTGATTTTTTTTTTCTCTTAATTTCACTCAAAAACAAGGCAATTGTTTGATTTTCACATGAATTTAACACCTACCGACAAAAAGTTTGATTTCTTTCATTTTTTTTTTTCTAAATTTCACTCAATAACCAGGCAATTGTTTGATTTTTTTTTCTCTTAATTTCACTCTAAAACAAGGCAATTGTTTGATTTTCACATGAATTTAACACCGACCAACTGTTTGATTTTTTTTTTTTCTTAAAATCACTAAAAAACAAGGCAATTGTTTGATTTTCACATGAATTTAACACCGACCGACAAAAAGTTTGATTTCTTTCAATTTTTTTTTTCTGAATTTCACTCAAAAACAAGGCAATTAAGGATATTGGCTATAGTCTAAATTATAACAAGTTGGCAATGATCACTAACCCTCTCAGGCAATTATTTATATTCTGCTCCGTTGACATTTCAGGTTTGGATACATACTGGATGTATGATGCTGCCGCTCAAAAGCTGTTATGTTTGCCCGCCTGCCGCTGATTGCTTTCGTCTATTTTAACATGGTAAGTGTCAAAAGCAAATTTTATATATAGTATAATATATTCATAGTCTTCTTTGGCCAAACAAAAATCCATTTACCAGTGGAACAATCGATTTTATTTGTTCCATAATAGAAATAGGTGACCACCGTGTCTGTCTGTCTTTCTGACCTTTGAAGGGCAGCCATGTTTGGAACTGTAATGTGTAGCCGAAGTGAAATTTTCACAAAAGTCTCACCAAGTGTCTGAAACGAAAATTAGCGATAAATTACCTACGTTAATAGATTGCTTTCTTTCAATTTTTTTTTTCTGAATTTCACTCAAAAACAAGGCAATTGTTTGATATTTTTTTCCTCTTAATTTCACTCAAAAACAAGGCAATTGTTTGATTTTCACATGAATTTAACACCGACCGACAAAAAGTTTGATTTCTTTCAATTTTTTTTTTCTGAATTTCACTCAAAAACAAGGCAATTGTTTGATTTTTTTTTTCTCTTAATTTCACACAAAAACAAGGCAATTGTTTTATTTTCACATGAATTTAACACCGACCGACCAAAAGTTTGATTTCTTTCAATATTTTTTTTTTCTGAATTTCACTCAAAAACAAGGCAATTGTTTGATTTTTTTTTCTCTTAATTTCACTCAAAAACAAGGCAATTGTTTGATTTTCACATGAATTTAACACCGACCGACAAAAAGTTTGATATCTTTCAATTTTTTTTTGCTGAATTTCACTCAATAACCAGGCAATTGTTTGATTTTTTTTTTTCTCTTAATTTCACTCAAAAACAAGGCAATTGTTTGATTTTCACATGAATTTAACACCTACCGACAAAAAGTTTGATTTCTTTCATTTTTTTTTTTCTAAATTTCACTCAATAACCAGGCAATTGTTTGATTTTTTTTTCTCTTAATTTCACTCTAAAACAAGGCAATTGTTTGATTTTCACATGAATTTAACACAAACCGACAAAAAGTTTGATTTATTTCAATTTTTTTTTTTCTGAATTTCACTCAAAAACAAGGCAATTGTTTGATATTCTTTTTTCTCTTAATTTCACTCAAAAACAAGGCAATTGTTTGATTTTCACATGAATTTAACACCGACCGACAAAAAGTTTGATTTCTTTCAATATTTTTTTTTTCTGAATTTCACTCAAAAACAAGGCAATTGTTTGATTTTATTTTTCTCTTAATTTCACTCAAAAACAAGGCAATTGTTTGATTTTCACATGAATTTAACACCGACCGACAAAAAGTTTGATTTCTTTCATTATTTTTTTTCTAAATTTCACTCAATAACCAGGCAATTGTTTGTTTTTATTTCTCTTAATTTCACTCAAAAACAAGGCAATTGTTTGATTTTCACATGAATTTAACACCGACCGACAAAAAGTTTGATTTCTTTCAATTTTTTTTTCTGAATTTCACTCAAAAACAAGGCAATTGTTTGATTTTTTTTTTCTCTTAATTTCACTCAAAAACAAGGCAATTGTTTGATTTTCACATGAATTTAACACCGACCGACAAAAAGTTTGATTTATTTCAATTTTTTTTTTCTGAATTTCATTCAAAAACAAGGCAATTGTTTGATTTTTTTTTTCTCTTAAAATCACTAAAAAACAAGGCAATTGTTTGATTTTCACATGAATTTAACACCGACCGACAAAAAGTTTGATTTCTTTCAATTTTTTTTTTCTGAATTTCACTCAAAAACAAGGCAATTAAGGATATTGGCTATAGTCTAAATTATAACAAGTTGGCAATGATCACTAACCCTCTCAGGCAATTATTTATATTCTGCTCCGTTGACATTTCAGGTTTGGATACATACTGGATGTATGATGCTGCCGCTCAAAAGCTGTTATGTTTGCCCGCCTGCCGCTGATTGCTTTCGTCTATTTTAACATGGTAAGTGTCAAAAGCAAATTTTATATATAGTATAATATATTCATAGTCTTCTTTGGCCAAACAAAAATCCATTTACCAGTGGAACAATCGATTTTATTTGTTCCATAATAGAAATAGGTGACCACCGTGTCTGTCTGTCTTTCTGACCTTTGAAGGGCAGCCATGTTTGGAACTGTAATGTGTAGCCGAAGTGAAATTTTCACAAAAGTCTCACCAAGTGTCTGAAACGAAAATTAGCGATAAATTACCTACGTTAATAGATTGCTAATACATTTTCAAACGCAGATTGGTGGGTTGCTGAAACCTTCAAAAACTGACTGTTTGTCAACACTGTTACCAAGTTAATTAACATTAACTAGCTAATAAATTGCGACATGTCCATGTGATATTATTAATCAAATACATATTATTGAGAACAACTAATTATCAAGTTATGTATAAGTGTTACATAATATTTTGATATATGACTGTATGTGTGTTTAATTTGTAAACTCCATAGAAATGGTAAACATTCTACATTTACATAATATTAACTTTTTCATAAATTACACTGCCATCAGGGTGGAACTAAATTAACAGTTACAATTTTGTAAATTGCATAAGGATCGCATTGAAATATTTGATTGTTGAAAGGCTATTTGTTTTTCAATAATTATAATATGCACTGATCAATACACTATACAATAATATATAACTTGATCCATCCTCCGCTCTTGTATTTATTCGCTTACAAATTATTTATTATAACCGTCATCTCGATATTCGAAACGTTCGAAACGTAGCTCGTCGTGTGTGGCCCGTAAATGTAAACAAGAAGCGTGTGCGATATCATTTTTAATGCATAGTTATACGTAACCATAACAATAGTTAAAAATTACCTACACGGCGGTGGAAGTGACAATTACAATTTGAATCACCGCGACATGTGAATTTGTAGCACATCAGAGATCAGCGTTGAAATGGTCAATCGGCGTTAGTAATCAGCGGCTAAATTGTACAAGTGAAATTAATAGGTATGCCATATATAACAGGCAACTGTTTATTTTTTTCTCTTAATTTCACTCAAAAACAAGACAATTGTTTGATTTTCACATGAATTTAACACCGACCGACAAAAAGTTTGATTTCTTTCATATTTTTTTTTCTAAATTTCACTCAATAACCAGGCAATTGTTTGATTTTTTTTTCTCTTAATTTCACTCAAAAACAAGGCAATTGTTTGATTTTCACATGAATTTAACACCGACCGACAAAAAGTTTGATTTCTTTCAATTTTTTTTTTCTGAATTTCACTCAAAAACAAGGCAATTGTTTGATATTTTTTTCCTCTTAATTTCACTCAAAAACAAGGCAATTGTTTGATTTTCACATGAATTTAACACCGACCGATAAAAAGTTTGATTTCTTTCAATTTTTTTTTTCTGAATTTCACTCAAAAACAAGGCAATTGTTTGATTTTTTTTTTCTCTTAATTTCACACAAAAACAAGGCAATTGTTTTATTTTCACATGAATTTAACACCGACCGACCAAAAGTTTGATTTCTTTCAATATTTTTTTTTTCTGAATTTCACTCAAAAACAAGGCAATTGTTTGATTTTTTTTTCTCTTAATTTCACTCAAAAACAAGGCAATTGTTTGATTTTCACATGAATTTAACACCGACCGACAAAAAGTTTGATATCTTTCAATTTTTTTTTGCTGAATTTCACTCAATAACCAGGCAATTGTTTGATTTTTTTTTTCTCTTAATTTCACTCAAAAACAAGGCAATTGTTTGATTTTCACATGAATTTAACACCGACCGACAAAAAGTTTGATTTCTTTCATATTTTTTTTCTGAATTTCACTTAATAACCAGGCAATTGTTTGATTTTTTTTCTCTTAATTTAACTCTAAAACAAGGCAATTGTTTGATTTTCACGTGAATTTAACACCGACCGACAAAAAGTATGATTTATTTCAATTTTTTTTTTCTGAATTTCACTCAAAAACAAGGCAATTGTTTGATATTCTTTTTTTCTCTTAATTTAACTCTAAAACAAGGCAATTGTTTGATTTTCACATGAATTTAACACCGACCGACAAAAAGTTTGATTTCTTTCAATATTTTTTTTTTCTGAATTTCACTCAAAAACAAGGCAATTGTTTGATTTTTTTTCTCTTAATTTCACTCAAAAACAAGGCAATTGTTTGATTTTCACATGAAGTTAACACCGACCGACAAAAAGTTTGATTTCTTTCATTTTTTTTTTTCTAAATTTCACTCAATAACCAGGCAATTGTTTGTTTTTTTTTCTCTTAATTTCACTCAAAAACAAGGCAATTGTTTGATTTTCACATGAATTTAACACCGACCGACAAAAAGTGTGATATCTTTAAATATTTTTTTTTCTGAATTTCATTCAAAAACAAGGCAATTGTTTGATTTTCACATGAATTTAATACCGACCGACAAAAAGTTTGATTTCTTTCAATTTTTTTTTTCTGAATTTCACTCAAAAACAAGGTAATTAAGGATATTGGCTATAGTCTAAATTATAACAAGTTGGCAATGATCACTAACCTTCTCAGGCAATTATTTATATTCTGCTCCGTTGACATTTCAGGTTTGGATACATACTGGATGTATGATGCTGCCGCTCAAAAGCTGTTATGTTTGCCCGCCCGCCGCTGATTGCTTTCGTCTATTTTAACATGGTAAGTGTCAAAAGCAAATTTTATATATAGTATAATATATTCATAGTCTTCTTTGGCCAAACAAAAATCCATTTACCAGTGGAACAATCGATTTTATTTGTTCCATAATAGAAATAGGTGACCACCGTGTCTGTCTGTCTTTCTGACCTTTGAAGGGCAGCCATGTTTGGAACTGTAATGTGTAGCCGAAGTGAAATTTTCACAAAAGTCTCACCAAGTGTCTGAAACGAAAATTAGCGATAAATTACCTACGTTAATAGATTGCTAATACATTTTCAAACGCAGATTGGTGGGTTGCTGAAACCTTCAAAAACTGACTGTTTGTCAACACTGTTACCAAGTTAATTAACATTAACTAGCTAATAAATTGCCACATGTCCATGTGATATTATTAATCAAATTCATATTATTGAGAACAACTAATTATTAAGTTATGTATAAGTGTTACATAATATTTTGATATATGACTGTGTGTGTGTTTAATCTGTAAACTCCATAGAAATGGTAAACATTCTACATTTACATAATATTAACTTTTTCATAAATTACACTGCCATCAGGGTGGAACTAAATTAACAGTTACAATTTTGTAAATTGCATAAGGATCGCATTGAAATATTTGATTGTTGAAAGGCTATTTGTTTTTCAATAATTATAATATGCACTGATCAATACACTATACAATAATATATAACTTGATCCATCCTCCGCTCTTGTAATTATTCGCTTACAAATTATTTATTATAACCGTCATCTCGATATTCGAAACGTTCGAAACGTAGCTCGTCGTGTGTGGCCCGTAAATGTAAACAAGAAGCGTGTGCGATATCATTATTAATGCATAGTTATACGTAACCATAACAATAGTTAAAAATTACCTACACGGCGGTGGAAGTGACAATTACAATTTGAATCACCGCGACATGTAAATTTGTAGCACATCAGAGATCAGCGTTGAAATGGTCAATCGGCGTTAGTAAGCAGCGGCTAAATTGTACAAGTGAAATTAATAGGTATGCCATATATAACAGGCAACTGTTTAATTTTCACATTAATTAAAAACCAACGGACAAAATATTTTTTTTTTCCATAATTACACTGAAAAACAGGCAATTGTTTGATTTTCACATGAATTTAACACCGACCGACAAAAAATTTGATTTCTTTCAATTTTTTTTTTTCTGAATTTCACTCAAAAACAAGGCAATTGTTTGATTTTTTTTTCTCTTAATTTCACTCAAAAACAAGACAATTGTTTGATTTTCACATGAATTTAACACCGACCGACAAAAAGTTTGATTTCTTTCATTTTTTTTTTCTAAATTTCACTCAATAACCAGGCAATTGTTTGATTTTTTTTTCTCTTAATTTCACTCAAAAACAAGGCAATTGTTTGATTTTCACATGAATTTAACACCGACCGACAAAAAGTTTGATTTCTATCAATTTTTTTTTTTCTGAATTTCACTCAAAAACAAGGCAATTGTTTGATTTTTTTTTCTCTGAATTTCACTCAAAAATAAGGCAATTGTTTGATTTTCACATCAATTTAACACCGACCGACAAAAAGTTTGATTTCTTTCAATTTTTTTTTTCTAAATGTCACTCAATAACCAGGCATTTGTTTGATTTTTTTTTCTCTTAATTTCACACAAAAACAAGGCAATTGTTTTATTTTCACATGAATTTAACACCGACCGACCAAAAGTTTGATTTCTTTCAATATTTTTTTTTTCTGAATTTCACTCAAAAACAAGGCAATTGTTTGATTTTTTTTCTCTTAATTTCACTCAAAAACAAGGCAATTGTTTGATTTTCACATGAATTTAACACCGACCGACAAAAAGTTTGATATCTTTCAATTTTTTTTTGCTGAATTTCACTCAATAACCAGGCAATTGTTTGATTTTTTTTTCTCTTAATTTCACTCATAAACAAGGCAATTGTTTGATTTTCACATGAATTTAACACCGACCGACAAAAAGTTTGATTTCTTTCATTTTTTTTTTTCTGAATTTCACTTAATAACCAGGCAATTGTTTGATTTTTTTTTCTCTTAATTTAACTCTAAAACAAGGCAATTGTTTGATTTTCACATGAATTTAACACCGACCGACAAAAAGTATGATTTATTTCAATTTTTTTTTTTCTGAATTTCACTCAAAAACAAGGCAATTGTTTGATATTCTTTTTTCTCTTAATTTCACTCAAAAACAAGGCAATTGTTTGATTTTCACATGAATTTAATACCGACCGACAAAAAGTTTGATATCTTTCAATATTTTTTTATTCTGAATTTCACTCAAAAACAAGGCAATTGTTTGATTTTTTTTTCTCTTAATTTCACTCAAAAACAAGGCAATTGTTTGATTTTCACATGAAGTTAACACCGACCGACAAAAAGTTTGATTTCTTTCATTTTTTTTTTCTAAATTTCACTCAATAACCAGGCAATTGTTTGTTTTTTTTTCTCTTAATTTCACTCAAAAACAAGGCAATTGTTTTATTTTCACATGAATTTAACACCGACCGACAAAAAGTTTGATTTCTCTCAATTTTTTTTATCTGAATTTCACTCAAAAACAAGGCAATTGTTTGTTTTTTTTTTCTCTTTATTTCACTCAAAAACAAGGCAATTGTTTGATTTTCACATGAATTTAACACCGACCGACAAAAAGTGTGATTTATTTAAATATTTTTTTTTCTGAATTTCATTCAAAAACAAGGCAATTGTTTGATTTTCACATGAATTTAATACCGACCGACAAAAAGTTTGATTTCTTTCAATTTTTTTTTTCTGAATTTCACTCAAAAACAAGGTAATTAAGGATATTGGCTATAGTCTAAATTATAACAAGTTGGCAATGATCACTAACCCTCTCAGGCAATTATTTATATTCTGCTCCGTTGACATTTCAGGTTTGGATACATACTGGATGTATGATGCTGCCGCTCAAAAGCTGTTATGTTTGCCCGCCCGCCGCTGATTGCTTTCGTCTATTTTAACATGGTAAGTGTCAAAAGCAAATTTTATATATAGTATAATATATTCATAGTCTTCTTTGGCCAAACAAAAATCCATTTACCAGTGGAACAATCGATTTTATTTGTTCCATAATAGAAATAGGTGACCACCGTGTCTGTCTGTCTTTCTGACCTTTGAAGGGCAGCCATGTTTGGAACTGTAATGTGTAGCCGAAGTGAAATTTTCACAAAAGTCTCACCAAGTGTCTGAAACGAAAATTAGCGATAAATTACCTACGTTATTAGATTGCTAATACATTTTCAAACGCAGATTGGTGGGTTGCTGAAACCTTCAAAAACTGACTGTTTGTCAACACTGTTACCAAGTTAATTAACATTAACTAGCTAATAAATTGCCACATGTCCATGTGATATTATTAATCAAATTCATATTATTGAGAACAACTAATTATTAAGTTATGTATAAGTGTTACATAATATTTTGATATATGACTGTGTGTGTGTTTAATCTGTAAACTCCATAGAAATGGTAAACATTCTACATTTACATAATATTAACTTTTTCATAAATTACACTGCCATCAGGGTGGAACTAAATTAACAGTTACAATTTTGTAAATTGCATAAGGATCGCATTGAAATATTTGATTGTTGAAAGGCTATTTGTTTTTCAATAATTATAATATGCACTGATCAATACACTATACAATAATATATAACTTGATCCATCCTCCGCTCTTGTATTTATTCGCTTACAAATTATTTATTATAACCGTCATCTCGATATTCGAAACGTACGAAACGTTGCTCGTCGTGTGTGGCCCGTAAATGTAAACAAGAAGCGTGTGCGATATCATTATTAATGCATAGTTATACGTAACCATAACAATAGTTAAAAATTACCTACACGGCGGTGGAAGTGACAATTACAATTTGAATCACCGCGACATGTAAATTTGTAGCACATCAGAGATCAGCGTTGAAATGGTCAATCGGCGTTAGTAAGCAGCGGCTAAATTGAACAAGTGAAATTAATAGGTATGCCATATATAACAGGCAACTGTTTAATTTTCACATTAATTAAAAACCAACGGACAAAATATTTTTTTTTTTCCATAATTACACTGAAAAACAGGCAATTGTTTGATTTTCACATGAATTTAACACCGACCGACAAAAAATTTGATTTCTTTCAATTTTTTTTTTTGCTGAATTTCACTCAAAAACAAGGCAATTGTTTGATTTTTTTTCTCTTAATTTCACTCAAAAACAAGACAATTGTTTGATTTTCACATGAATTTAACACCGACCGACAAAAAGTTTGATTTCTATCAATTTTTTTTTTCTGAATTTCACTCAAAAACAAGGCAATTGTTTGATTTTTTTTTCTCTGAATTTCACTCAAAAACAAGGCAATTGTTTGATTTTCACATCAATTTAACACCGACCGACAAAAAGTTTGATTTCTTTCAATTTTTTTTTTCTAAATGTCACTCAATAACCAGGCATTTGTTTGATTTTTTTTTCTCTTAATTTCACTCAAAAACAAGGCAATTGTTTGATTTTCACATGAATTTAACACCTACCGACAAAAAGTTTGATTTCTTTCATTTTTTTTTTCTAAAGTTCACTCAAAAACAAGGCAATTGTTTGATTTTCACATGAATTTAACACCGACCGACAAAAAGTTTGATTTCTTTCAATATTTTTTTTTTCTGAATTTCACTCAAAAACAAGGCAATTGTTTGATTTTATTTTTCTCTTAATTTCACTCAAAAACAAGGCAATTGTTTGATTTTCACATGAAGTTAACACCGACCGACAAAAAGTTTGATTTCTTTCATTTTTTTTTTCTCAATTTCACTCAATAACCAGGCAATTGTTTGTTTTTTTTTCTCTTAATTTCACTCAAAAACAAGGCAATTGTTTGATTTTCACATGAATTTAACACCGACCGACAAAAAGTTTGATTTCTTTCAATTCTTTTTTTCTGAATTTCACTCAAAAACAAGGCAATTGTTTGATTTTTTTTTCTCTTAATTTCACTCAAAAACAAGGCAATTGTTTGATTTTCACATGAATTTAACACCGACCGACAAAATGTTTGATTTCTTTCAATTTTTTTTTTCTGAATTTCATTCAAAAACAAGGCAATTGTTTGATTTTTTTTTTTCTTAAAATCACTAAAAAACAAGGCAATTGTTTGATTTTCACATGAATTTAACACCGACCGACAAAAAGTTTGATTTCTTTCAATTTTTTTTTTCTGAATTTCACTCAAAAACAAGGCAATTAAGGATATTGGCTATAGTCTAAATTATAACAAGTTGGCAATGATCACTAACCCTCTCAGGCAATTATTTATATTCTGCTCCGTTGACATTTCAGGTTTGGATACATACTGGATGTATGATGCTGCCGCTCAAAAGCTGTTATGTTTGCCCGCCTGCCGCTGATTGCTTTCGTCTATTTTAACATGGTAAGTGTCAAAAGCAAATTTTATATATAGTATAATATATTCATAGTCTTCTTTGGCCAAACAAAAATCCATTTACCAGTGGAACAATCGATTTTATTTGTTCCATAATAGAAATAGGTGACCACCGTGTCTGTCTGTCTTTCTGACCTTTGAAGGGCAGCCATGTTTGGAACTGTAATGTGTAGCCGAAGTGAAATTTTCACAAAAGTCTCACCAAGTGTCTGAAACGAAAATTAGCGATAAATTACCTACGTTAATAGATTGCTTTCTTTCAATTTTTTTTTTCTGAATTTCACTCAAAAACAAGGCAATTGTTTGATATTTTTTTCCTCTTAATTTCACTCAAAAACAAGGCAATTGTTTGATTTTCACATGAATTTAACACCGACCGACAAAAAGTTTGATTTCTTTCAATTTTTTTTTTCTGAATTTCACTCAAAAACAAGGCAATTGTTTGATTTTTTTTTTCTCTTAATTTCACACAAAAACAAGGCAATTGTTTTATTTTCACATGAATTTAACACCGACCGACCAAAAGTTTGATTTCTTTCAATATTTTTTTTTTCTGAATTTCACTCAAAAACAAGGCAATTGTTTGATTTTTTTTTCTCTTAATTTCACTCAAAAACAAGGCAATTGTTTGATTTTCACATGAATTTAACACCGACCGACAAAAAGTTTGATATCTTTCAATTTTTTTTTGCTGAATTTCACTCAATAACCAGGCAATTGTTTGATTTTTTTTTTTCTCTTAATTTCACTCAAAAACAAGGCAATTGTTTGATTTTCACATGAATTTAACACCTACCGACAAAAAGTTTGATTTCTTTCATTTTTTTTTTTCTAAATTTCACTCAATAACCAGGCAATTGTTTGATTTTTTTTTCTCTTAATTTCACTCTAAAACAAGGCAATTGTTTGATTTTCACATGAATTTAACACAAACCGACAAAAAGTTTGATTTATTTCAATTTTTTTTTTTCTGAATTTCACTCAAAAACAAGGCAATTGTTTGATATTCTTTTTTCTCTTAATTTCACTCAAAAACAAGGCAATTGTTTGATTTTCACATGAATTTAACACCGACCGACAAAAAGTTTGATTTCTTTCAATATTTTTTTTTTCTGAATTTCACTCAAAAACAAGGCAATTGTTTGATTTTATTTTTCTCTTAATTTCACTCAAAAACAAGGCAATTGTTTGATTTTCACATGAATTTAACACCGACCGACAAAAAGTTTGATTTCTTTCATTATTTTTTTTCTAAATTTCACTCAATAACCAGGCAATTGTTTGTTTTTATTTCTCTTAATTTCACTCAAAAACAAGGCAATTGTTTGATTTTCACATGAATTTAACACCGACCGACAAAAAGTTTGATTTCTTTCAATTTTTTTTTCTGAATTTCACTCAAAAACAAGGCAATTGTTTGATTTTTTTTTTCTCTTAATTTCACTCAAAAACAAGGCAATTGTTTGATTTTCACATGAATTTAACACCGACCGACAAAAAGTTTGATTTATTTCAATTTTTTTTTTCTGAATTTCATTCAAAAACAAGGCAATTGTTTGATTTTTTTTTTCTCTTAAAATCACTAAAAAACAAGGCAATTGTTTGATTTTCACATGAATTTAACACCGACCGACAAAAAGTTTGATTTCTTTCAATTTTTTTTTTCTGAATTTCACTCAAAAACAAGGCAATTAAGGATATTGGCTATAGTCTAAATTATAACAAGTTGGCAATGATCACTAACCCTCTCAGGCAATTATTTATATTCTGCTCCGTTGACATTTCAGGTTTGGATACATACTGGATGTATGATGCTGCCGCTCAAAAGCTGTTATGTTTGCCCGCCTGCCGCTGATTGCTTTCGTCTATTTTAACATGGTAAGTGTCAAAAGCAAATTTTATATATAGTATAATATATTCATAGTCTTCTTTGGCCAAACAAAAATCCATTTACCAGTGGAACAATCGATTTTATTTGTTCCATAATAGAAATAGGTGACCACCGTGTCTGTCTGTCTTTCTGACCTTTGAAGGGCAGCCATGTTTGGAACTGTAATGTGTAGCCGAAGTGAAATTTTCACAAAAGTCTCACCAAGTGTCTGAAACGAAAATTAGCGATAAATTACCTACGTTAATAGATTGCTAATACATTTTCAAACGCAGATTGGTGGGTTGCTGAAACCTTCAAAAACTGACTGTTTGTCAACACTGTTACCAAGTTAATTAACATTAACTAGCTAATAAATTGCGACATGTCCATGTGATATTATTAATCAAATACATATTATTGAGAACAACTAATTATCAAGTTATGTATAAGTGTTACATAATATTTTGATATATGACTGTATGTGTGTTTAATTTGTAAACTCCATAGAAATGGTAAACATTCTACATTTACATAATATTAACTTTTTCATAAATTACACTGCCATCAGGGTGGAACTAAATTAACAGTTACAATTTTGTAAATTGCATAAGGATCGCATTGAAATATTTGATTGTTGAAAGGCTATTTGTTTTTCAATAATTATAATATGCACTGATCAATACACTATACAATAATATATAACTTGATCCATCCTCCGCTCTTGTATTTATTCGCTTACAAATTATTTATTATAACCGTCATCTCGATATTCGAAACGTTCGAAACGTAGCTCGTCGTGTGTGGCCCGTAAATGTAAACAAGAAGCGTGTGCGATATCATTTTTAATGCATAGTTATACGTAACCATAACAATAGTTAAAAATTACCTACACGGCGGTGGAAGTGACAATTACAATTTGAATCACCGCGACATGTGAATTTGTAGCACATCAGAGATCAGCGTTGAAATGGTCAATCGGCGTTAGTAAGCAGCGGCTAAATTGTACAAGTGAAATTAATAGGTATGCCATATATAACAGGCAACTGTTTATTTTTTTCTCTTAATTTCACTCAAAAACAAGACAATTGTTTGATTTTCACATGAATTTAACACCGACCGACAAAAAGTTTGATTTCTTTCATATTTTTTTTTCTAAATTTCACTCAATAACCAGGCAATTGTTTGATTTTTTTTTCTCTTAATTTCACTCAAAAACAAGGCAATTGTTTGATTTTCACATGAATTTAACACCGACCGACAAAAAGTTTGATTTCTTTCAATTTTTTTTTTCTGAATTTCACTCAAAAACAAGGCAATTGTTTGATATTTTTTTCCTCTTAATTTCACTCAAAAACAAGGCAATTGTTTGATTTTCACATGAATTTAACACCGACCGATAAAAAGTTTGATTTCTTTAAATTTTTTTTTTCTGAATTTCACTCAAAAACAAGGCAATTGTTTGATTTTTTTTTTCTCTTAATTTCACACAAAAACAAGGCAATTGTTTTATTTTCACATGAATTTAACACCGACCGACCAAAAGTTTGATTTCTTTCAATATTTTTTTTTTCTGAATTTCACTCAAAAACAAGGCAATTGTTTGATTTTTTTTTCTCTTAATTTCACTCAAAAACAAGGCAATTGTTTGATTTTCACATGAATTTAACACCGACCGACAAAAAGTTTGATATCTTTCAATTTTTTTTTGCTGAATTTCACTCAATAACCAGGCAATTGTTTGATTTTTTTTTTCTCTTAATTTCACTCAAAAACAAGGCAATTGTTTGATTTTCACATGAATTTAACACCGACCGACAAAAAGTTTGATTTCTTTCATATTTTTTTTCTGAATTTCACTTAATAACCAGGCAATTGTTTGATTTTTTTTCTCTTAATTTAACTCTAAAACAAGGCAATTGTTTGATTTTCACATGAATTTAACACCGACCGACAAAAAGTATGATTTATTTCAATTTTTTTTTTTCTGAATTTCACTCAAAAACAAGGCAATTGTTTGATATTCTTTTTTTCTCTTAATTTAACTCTAAAACAAGGCAATTGTTTGATTTTCACATGAATTTAACACCGACCGACAAAAAGTTTGATTTCTTTCAATATTTTTTTTTTCTGAATTTCACTCAAAAACAAGGCAATTGTTTGATTTTTTTTTCTCTTAATTTCACTCAAAAACAAGGCAATTGTTTGATTTTCACATGAAGTTAACACCGACCGACAAAAAGTTTGATTTCTTTCATTTTTTTTTTTCTAAATTTCACTCAATAACCAGGCAATTGTTTGTTTTTTTTTCTCTTAATTTCACTCAAAAACAAGGCAATTGTTTGATTTTCACATGAATTTAACACCGACCGACAAAAAGTGTGATATCTTTAAATATTTTTTTTTCTGAATTTCATTCAAAAACAAGGCAATTGTTTGATTTTCACATGAATTTAATACCGACCGACAAAAAGTTTGATTTCTTTCAATTTTTTTTTTCTGAATTTCACTCAAAAACAAGGTAATTAAGGATATTGGCTATAGTCTAAATTATAACAAGTTGGCAATGATCACTAACCTTCTCAGGCAATTATTTATATTCTGCTCCGTTGACATTTCAGGTTTGGATACATACTGGATGTATGATGCTGCCGCTCAAAAGCTGTTATGTTTGCCCGCCCGCCGCTGATTGCTTTCGTCTATTTTAACATGGTAAGTGTCAAGTGTAAAAGCAAATTTTATATATAGTATAATATATTCATAGTCTTCTTTGGCCAAACAAAAATCCATTTACCAGTGGAACAATCGATTTTATTTGTTCCATAATAGAAATAGGTGACCACCGTGTCTGTCTGTCTTTCTGACCTTTGAAGGGCAGCCATGTTTGGAACTGTAATGTGTAGCCGAAGTGAAATTTTCACAAAAGTCTCACCAAGTGTCTGAAACGAAAATTAGCGATAAATTACCTACGTTAATAGATTGCTAATACATTTTCAAACGCAGATTGGTGGGTTGCTGAAACCTTCAAAAACTGACTGTTTGTCAACACTGTTACCAAGTTAATTAACATTAACTAGCTAATAAATTGCCACATGTCCATGTGATATTATTAATCAAATTCATATTATTGAGAACAACTAATTATTAAGTTATGTATAAGTGTTACATAATATTTTGATATATGACTGTGTGTGTGTTTAATCTGTAAACTCCATAGAAATGGTAAACATTCTACATTTACATAATATTAACTTTTTCATAAATTACACTGCCATCAGGGTGGAACTAAATTAACAGTTACAATTTTGTAAATTGCATAAGGATCGCATTGAAATATTTGATTGTTGAAAGGCTATTTGTTTTTCAATAATTATAATATGCACTGATCAATACACTATACAATAATATATAACTTGATCCATCCTCCGCTCTTGTAATTATTCGCTTACAAATTATTTATTATAACCGTCATCTCGATATTCGAAACGTTCGAAACGTAGCTCGTCGTGTGTGGCCCGTAAATGTAAACAAGAAGCGTGTGCGATATCATTATTAATGCATAGTTATACGTAACCATAACAATAGTTAAAAATTACCTACACGGCGGTGGAAGTGACAATTACAATTTGAATCACCGCGACATGTAAATTTGTAGCACATCGGAGATCAGCGTTGAAATGGTCAATCGGCGTTAGGAAGCAGCGGCTAAATTGTACAAGTGAAATTAATAGGTATGCCATATATAACAGGCAACTGTTTAATTTTCACATTAATTAAAAACCAACGAACAAAATATTTTTTTTTCCATATTTACACTGAAAAACAGGCAATTGTTTGATTTTCACATGAATTTAACACCGACCGACAAAAAATTTGATTTCTTTCAATTTTTTTTTTCTGAATTTCACTCAAAAACAAGGCATTTGTTTGATTTTTTTCTTTTTCTTAATTTCACTCAAAAACAAGGCAATTGTTTGATTTTCATATGAATTTAACACCGACCGACCAAAAGTTTGATTTCTTTCAATATTTTTTTTTTCTGAATTTCACTCAAAAACAAGGCAATTGTTTGATTTTCACATGAATTTAACACCGACCGACAAAAAGTTTGATTTCTTTCAATTGTTTTTTTTCTAAATTTCACTCAATAACCAGGCAATTGTTTGATTTTTTTTTCTCTTAATTTCACTCAAAAACAAGGCATTTGTTTGATTTTTTTTTTTTCTTAATTTCACTCAAAAACAAGGCAATTGTTTGATTTTCACATGAATTTAACACCGACCGACCAAAAGTTTGATTTCTTTCAATATTTTTTTTTCTGAATTTCATTCAAAAACAAGGCAATTGTTTGATTTTCACATGAATTTAATACCGACCGACAAAAAGTTTGATTTCTTTCAATTTTTTTTTCTGAATTTCACTCAAAAACAAGGTAATTAAGGATATTGGCTATAGTCTAAATTATAACAAGTTGGCAATGATCACTAACCCTCTCAGGCAATTATTTATATTCTGCTCCGTTGACATTTCAGGTTTGGATACATACTGGATGTATGATGCTGCCGCTCAAAAGCTGTTATGTTTGCCCGCCCGCCGCTGATTGCTTTCGTCTATTTTAACATGGTAAGTGTCAAAAGCAAATTTTATATATAGTATAATATATTCATAGTCTTCTTTGGCCAAACAAAAATCCATTTACCAGTGGAACAATCGATTTTATTTGTTCCATAATAGAAATAGGTGACCACCGTGTCTGTCTGTCTTTCTGACCTTTGAAGGGCAGCCATGTTTGGAACTGTAATGTGTAGCCGAAGTGAAATTTTCACAAAAGTCTCACCAAGTGTCTGAAACGAAAATTAGCGATAAATTACCTACGTTAATAGATTGCTAATACATTTTCAAACGCAGATTGGTGGGTTGCTGAAACCTTCAAAAACTGACTGTTTGTCAACACTGTTACCAAGTTAATTAACATTAACTAGCTAATAAATTGCCACATGTCCATGTGATATTATTAATCAAATTCATATTATTGAGAACAACTAATTATTAAGTTATGTATAAGTGTTACATAATATTTTGATATATGACTGTGTGTGTGTTTAATCTGTAAACTCCATAGAAATGGTAAACATTCTACATTTACATAATATTAACTTTTTCATAAATTACACTGCCATCAGGGTGGAACTAAATTAACAGTTACAATTTTGTAAATTGCATAAGGATCGCATTGAAATATTTGATTGTTGAAAGGCTATTTGTTTTTCAATAATTATAATATGCACTGATCAATACACTATACAATAATATATAACTTGATCCATCCTCCGCTCTTGTATTTATTCGCTTACAAATTATTTATTATAACCGTCATCTCGATATTCGAAACGTACGAAACGTAGCTCGTCGTGTGTGGCCCGTAAATGTAAACAAGAAGCGTGTGCGATATCATTATTAATGCATAGTTATACGTAACCATAACAATAGTTAAAAATTACCTACACGGCGGTGGAAGTGACAATTACAATTTGAATCACCGCGACATGTAAATTTGTAGCACATCAGAGATCAGCGTTGAAATGGTCAATCGGCGTTAGTAAGCAGCGGCTAAATTGTACAAGTGAAATTAATAGGTATGCCATATATAACAGGCAACTGTTTAATTTTCACATTAATTAAAAACCAACGGACAAAATATTTTTTTTTTCCATAATTACACTGAAAAACAGGCAATTGTTTGATTTTCACATGAATTTAACACCGACCGACAAAAAATTTGATTTCTTTCAATTTTTTTTTTTCTGAATTTCACTCAAAAACAAGGCAATTGTTTGATTTTTTTTTCTCTTAATTTCACTCAAAAACAAGACAATTGTTTGATTTTCACATGAATTTAACACCGACCGACAAAAAGTTTGATTTCTTTCATTTTTTTTTTCTAAATTTCACTCAATAACCAGGCAATTGTTTGATTTTTTTTTCTCTTAATTTCACTCAAAAACAAGGCAATTGTTTGATTTTCACATGAATTTAACACCGACCGACAAAAAGTTTGATTTCTATCAATTTTTTTTTTTCTGAATTTCACTCAAAAACAAGGCAATTGTTTGATTTTTTTTTCTCTGAATTTCACTCAAAAACAAGGCAATTGTTTGATTTTCACATCAATTTAACACCGACCGACAAAAAGTTTGATTTCTTTCAATTTTTTTTTTCTAAATGTCACTCAATAACCAGGCATTTGTTTGATTTTTTTTTCTCTTAATTTCACACAAAAACAAGGCAATTGTTTTATTTTCACATGAATTTAACACCGACCGACCAAAAGTTTGATTTCTTTCAATATTTTTTTTTTCTGAATTTCACTCAAAAACAAGGCAATTGTTTGATTTTTTTTTCTCTTAATTTCACTCAAAAACAAGGCAATTGTTTGATTTTCACATGAATTTAACACCGACCGACAAAAAGTTTGATATCTTTCAATTTTTTTTTGCTGAATTTCACTCAATAACCAGGCAATTGTTTGATTTTTTTTTCTCTTAATTTCACTCAAAAACAAGGCAATTGTTTGATTTTCACATGAATTTAACACCGACCGACAAAAAGTTTGATTTCTTTCATTTTTTTTTTTTCTGAATTTCACTTAATAACCAGGCAATTGTTTGATTTTTTTTTCTCTTAATTTAACTCTAAAACAAGGCAATTGTTTGATTTTCACATGAATTTAACACCGACCGACAAAAAGTATGATTTATTTCAATTTTTTTTTTTCTGAATTTCACTCAAAAACAAGGCAATTGTTTGATATTCTTTTTTCTCTTAATTTCACTCAAAAACAAGGCAATTGTTTGATTTTCACATGAATTTAACACCGACCGACAAAAAGTTTGATATCTTTCAATATTTTTTTTTTCTGAATTTCACTCAAAAACAAGGCAATTGTTTGATTTTTTTTTCTCTTAATTTCACTCAAAAACAAGGCAATTGTTTGATTTTCACATGAAGTTAACACCGACCGACAAAAAGTTTGATTTCTTTCATTTTTTTTTTCTAAATTTCACTCAATAACCAGGCAATTGTTTGTTTTTTTTTCTCTTAATTTCACTCAAAAACAAGGCAATTGTTTTATTTTCACATGAATTTAACACCGACCGACAAAAAGTTTGATTTCTCTCAATTTTTTTTATCTGAATTTCACTCAAAAACAAGGCAATTGTTTGTTTTTTTTTTCTCTTTATTTCACTCAAAAACAAGGCAATTGTTTGATTTTCACATGAATTTAACACCGACCGACAAAAAGTGTGATTTATTTAAATATTTTTTTTTCTGAATTTCATTCAAAAACAAGGCAATTGTTTGATTTTCACATGAATTTAATACCGACCGACAAAAAGTTTGATTTCTTTCAATTTTTTTTTTCTCAATTTCACTCAAAAACAAGGTAATTAAGGATATTGGCTATAGTCTAAATTATAACAAGTTGGCAATGATCACTAACCCTCTCAGGCAATTATTTATATTCTGCTCCGTTGACATTTCAGGTTTGGATACATACTGGATGTATGATGCTGCCGCTCAAAAGCTGTTATGTTTGCCCGCCCGCCGCTGATTGCTTTCGTCTATTTTAACATGGTAAGTGTCAAAAGCAAATTTTATATATAGTATAATATATTCATAGTCTTCTTTGGCCAAACAAAAATCCATTTACCAGTGGAACAATCGATTTTATTTGTTCCATAATAGAAATAGGTGACCACCGTGTCTGTCTGTCTTTCTGACCTTTGAAGGGCAGCCATGTTTGGAACTGTAATGTGTAGCCGAAGTGAAATTTTCACAAAAGTCTCACCAAGTGTCTGAAACGAAAATTAGCGATAAATTACCTACGTTATTAGATTGCTAATACATTTTCAAACGCAGATTGGTGGGTTGCTGAAACCTTCAAAAACTGACTGTTTGTCAACACTGTTACCAAGTTAATTAACATTAACTAGCTAATAAATTGCCACATGTCCATGTGATATTATTAATCAAATTCATATTATTGAGAACAACTAATTATTAAGTTATGTATAAGTGTTACATAATATTTTGATATATGACTGTGTGTGTGTTTAATCTGTAAACTCCATAGAAATGGTAAACATTCTACATTTACATAATATTAACTTTTTCATAAATTACACTGCCATCAGGGTGGAACTAAATTAACAGTTACAATTTTGTAAATTGCATAAGGATCGCATTGAAATATTTGATTGTTGAAAGGCTATTTGTTTTTCAATAATTATAATATGCACTGATCAATACACTATACAATAATATATAACTTGATCCATCCTCCGCTCTTGTATTTATTCGCTTACAAATTATTTATTATAACCGTCATCTCGATATTCGAAACGTACGAAACGTAGCTCGTCGTGTGTGGCCCGTAAATGTAAACAAGAAGCGTGTGCGATATCATTATTAATGCATAGTTATACGTAACCATAACAATAGTTAAAAATTACCTACACGGCGGTGGAAGTGACAATTACAATTTGAATCACCGCGACATGTAAATTTGTAGCACATCAGAGATCAGCGTTGAAATGGTCAATCGGCGTTGGTAAGCAGCGGCTAAATTGAACAAGTGAAATTAATAGGTATGCCATATATAACAGGCAACTGTTTAATTTTCACATTAATTAAAAACCAACGGACAAAATATTTTTTTTTTTCCATAATTACACTGAAAAACAGGCAATTGTTTGATTTTCACATGAATTTAACACCGACCGACAAAAAATTTGATTTCTTTCAATTTTTTTTTTTCTGAATTTCACTCAAAAACAAGGCAATTGTTTGATTTTTTTTTCTCTTAATTTCACTCAAAAACAAGACAATTGTTTGATTTTCACATGAATTTAACACCGACCGACAAAAAGTTTGATTTCTTTCATTTTTTTTTTCTAAATTTCACTCAATAACCAGGCAATTGTTTGATTTTTTTTTCTCTTAATTTCACTCAAAAACAAGGCAATTGTTTGATTTTCACATGAATTTAACACCGACCGACAAAAAGTTTGATTTCTATCAATTTTTTTTTTCTGAATTTCACTCAAAAACAAGGCAATTGTTTGATTTTTTTTTCTCTGAATTTCACTCAAAAACAAGGCAATTGTTTGATTTTCACATCAATTTAACACCGACCGACAAAAAGTTTGATTTCTTTCAATTTTTTTTTTCTAAATGTCACTCAATAACCAGGCATTTGTTTGATTTTTTTTTCTCTTAATTTCACTCAAAAACAAGGCAATTGTTTGATTTTCACATGAATTTAACACCTACCGACAAAAAGTTTGATTTCTTTCATTTTTTTTTTCTAAATTTCACTCAAAAACAAGGCAATTGTTTGATTTTCACATGAATTTAACACCGACCGACAAAAAGTTTGATTTCTTTCAATATTTTTTTTTTCTGAATTTCACTCAAAAACAAGGCAATTGTTTGATTTTATTTTTCTCTTAATTTCACTCAAAAACAAGGCAATTGTTTGATTTTCACATGAAGTTCACACCGACCGACAAAAAGTTTGATTTCTTTCATTTTTTTTTTTCTCAATTTCACTCAATAACCAGGCAATTGTTTGTTTTTTTTTCTCTTAATTTCACTCAAAAACAAGGCAATTGTTTGATTTTCACATGAATTTAACACCGACCGACAAAAAGTTTGATTTCTTTCAATTCTTTTTTTCTGAATTTCACTCAAAAACAAGGCAATTGTTTGATTTTTTTTTCTCTTAATTTCACTCAAAAACAAGGCAATTGTTTGATTTTCACATGAATTTAACACCGACCGACAAAATGTTTGATTTCTTTCAATTTTTTTTTTCTGAATTTCATTCAAAAACAAGGCAATTGTTTGATTTTTTTTTTCTCTTAAAATCACTCAAAAACAAGGCAATTGTTTGATTTTCACATGAATTTAACACCGACCGAAAAAAGTTTGATTTCTTTTAATTTTTTTTTTTCTGAATTTCACTCAAAAACAAGGCAATTGTTTGATTTTTTTCTTCTCTTGATTTCACTCAAAAACAAGGCAATTGTTTGATTTTCACATCAATTTAACACCGACCGACAAAAAGTTTGATTTCTTTAAATTTTTTTTTTTTCTAAATGTCACTCAATAACCAGGCAATTGTTTGATTTTTTTTTTTCTCTTAATTTCACTCAAAAACAAGGCAATTGTTTGATTTTCACATGAATTTAACACCTACCGACAAAAAGTTTGATTTCTTTCATTTTTTTTTTTCTAAATTTCACTCAATAACCAGGCAATTGTTTGATTTTTTTTTCTCTTAATTTCACTCTAAAACAAGGCAATTGTTTGATTTTCACATGAATTTAACACCGACCAACTGTTTGATTTTTTTTTTTTCTTAAAATCACTAAAAAACAAGGCAATTGTTTGATTTTCACATGAATTTAACACCGACCGACAAAAAGTTTGATTTCTTTCAATTTTTTTTTTCTGAATTTCACTCAAAAACAAGGCAATTAAGGATATTGGCTATAGTCTAAATTATAACAAGTTGGCAATGATCACTAACCCTCTCAGGCAATTATTTATATTCTGCTCCGTTGACATTTCAGGTTTGGATACATACTGGATGTATGATGCTGCCGCTCAAAAGCTGTTATGTTTGCCCGCCTGCCGCTGATTGCTTTCGTCTATTTTAACATGGTAAGTGTCAAAAGCAAATTTTATATATAGTATAATATATTCATAGTCTTCTTTGGCCAAACAAAAATCCATTTACCAGTGGAACAATCGATTTTATTTGTTCCATAATAGAAATAGGTGACCACCGTGTCTGTCTGTCTTTCTGACCTTTGAAGGGCAGCCATGTTTGGAACTGTAATGTGTAGCCGAAGTGAAATTTTCACAAAAGTCTCACCAAGTGTCTGAAACGAAAATTAGCGATAAATTACCTACGTTAATAGATTGCTAATACATTTTCAAACGCAGATTGGTGGGTTGCTGAAACCTTCAAAAACTGACTCTTTGTCAACACTGTTACCAAGTTAATTAACATTAACTAGCTAATAAATTGCGACATGTCCATGTGATATTATTAATCAAATACATATTATTGAGAACAACTAATTATCAAGTTATGTATAAGTGTTACATAATATTTTGATATATGACTGTATGTGTGTTTAATTTGTAAACTCCATAGAAATGGTAAACATTCTACATTTACATAATATTAACTTTTTCATAAATTACACTGCCATCAGGGTGGAACTAAATTAACAGTTACAATTTTGTAAATTGCATAAGGATCGCATTGAAATATTTGATTGTTGAAAGGCTATTTGTTTTTCAATAATTATAATATGCACTGATCAATACACTATACAATAATATATAACTTGATCCATCCTCCGCTCTTGTATTTATTCGCTTACAAATTATTTATTATAACCGTCATCTCGATATTCGAAACGTTCGAAACGTAGCTCGTCGTGTGTGGCCCGTAAATGTAAACAAGAAGCGTGTGCGATATCATTTTTAATGCATAGTTATACGTAACCATAACAATAGTTAAAAATTACCTACACGGCGGTGGAAGTGACAATTACAATTTGAATCACCGCGACATGTGAATTTGTAGCACATCAGAGATCAGCGTTGAAATGGTCAATCGGCGTTAGTAATCAGCGGCTAAATTGTACAAGTGAAATTAATAGGTATGCCATATATAACAGGCAACTGTTTATTTTTTTCTCTTAATTTCACTCAAAAACAAGACAATTGTTTGATTTTCACATGAATTTAACACCGACCGACAAAAAGTTTGATTTCTTTCATATTTTTTTTTCTAAATTTCACTCAATAACCAGGCAATTGTTTGATTTTTTTTTCTCTTAATTTCACTCAAAAACAAGGCAATTGTTTGATTTTCACATGAATTTAACACCGACCGACAAAAAGTTTGATTTCTTTCAATTTTTTTTTTCTGAATTTCACTCAAAAACAAGGCAATTGTTTGATATTTTTTTCCTCTTAATTTCACTCAAAAACAAGGCAATTGTTTGATTTTCACATGAATTTAACACCGACCGATAAAAAGTTTGATTTCTTTAAATTTTTTTTTTCTGAATTTCACTCAAAAACAAGGCAATTGTTTGATTTTTTTTTTCTCTTAATTTCACACAAAAACAAGGCAATTGTTTTATTTTCACATGAATTTAACACCGACCGACCAAAAGTTTGATTTCTTTCAATATTTTTTTTTTCTGAATTTCACTCAAAAACAAGGCAATTGTTTGATTTTTTTTTCTCTTAATTTCACTCAAAAACAAGGCAATTGTTTGATTTTCACATGAATTTAACACCGACCGACAAAAAGTTTGATATCTTTCAATTTTTTTTTGCTGAATTTCACTCAATAACCAGGCAATTGTTTGATTTTTTTTTTCTCTTAATTTCACTCAAAAACAAGGCAATTGTTTGATTTTCACATGAATTTAACACCGACCGACAAAAAGTTTGATTTCTTTCATATTTTTTTTCTGAATTTCACTTAATAACCAGGCAATTGTTTGATTTTTTTTCTCTTAATTTAACTCTAAAACAAGGCAATTGTTTGATTTTCACATGAATTTAACACCGACCGACAAAAAGTATGATTTATTTCAATTTTTTTTTTCTGAATTTCACTCAAAAACAAGGCAATTGTTTGATATTCTTTTTTTCTCTTAATTTAACTCTAAAACAAGGCAATTGTTTGATTTTCACATGAATTTAACACCGACCGACAAAAAGTTTGATTTCTTTCAATATTTTTTTTTTCTGAATTTCACTCAAAAACAAGGCAATTGTTTGATTTTTTTTTCTCTTAATTTCACTCAAAAACAAGGCAATTGTTTGATTTTCACATGAAGTTAACACCGACCGACAAAAAGTTTGATATCTTTCAATTTTTTTTTGCTGAATTTCACTCAATAACCAGGCAATTGTTTGATTTTTTTTTTCTCTTAATTTCACTCAAAAACAAGGCAATTGTTTGATTTTCACATGAATTTAACACCGACCGACAAAAAGTGTGATATCATTAAATATTTTTTTTTCTGAATTTCATTCAAAAACAAGGCAATTGTTTGATTTTCACATGAATTTAATACCGACCGACAAAAAGTTTGATTTCTTTCAATTTTTTTTTTCTGAATTTCACTCAAAAACAAGGTAATTAAGGATATTGGCTATAGTCTAAATTATAACAAGTTGGCAATGATCACTAACCTTCTCAGGCAATTATTTATATTCTGCTCCGTTGACATTTCAGGTTTGGATACATACTGGATGTATGATGCTGCCGCTCAAAAGCTGTTATGTTTGCCCGCCCGCCGCTGATTGCTTTCGTCTATTTTAACATGGTAAGTGTCAAAAGCAAATTTTATATATAGTATAATATATTCATAGTCTTCTTTGGCCAAACAAAAATCCATTTACCAGTGGAACAATCGATTTTATTTGTTCCATAATAGAAATAGGTGACCACCGTGTCTGTCTGTCTTTCTGACCTTTGAAGGGCAGCCATGTTTGGAACTGTAATGTGTAGCCGAAGTGAAATTTTCACAAAAGTCTCACCAAGTGTCTGAAACGAAAATTAGCGATAAATTACCTACGTTAATAGATTGCTAATACATTTTCAAACGCAGATTGGTGGGTTGCTGAAACCTTCAAAAACTGACTGTTTGTCAACACTGTTACCAAGTTAATTAACATTAACTAGCTAATAAATTGCCACATGTCCATGTGATATTATTAATCAAATTCATATTATTGAGAACAACTAATTATTAAGTTATGTATAAGTGTTACATAATATTTTGATATATGACTGTGTGTGTGTTTAATCTGTAAACTCCATAGAAATGGTAAACATTCTACATTTACATAATATTAACTTTTTCATAAATTACACTGCCATCAGGGTGGAACTAAATTAACAGTTACAATTTTGTAAATTGCATAAGGATCGCATTGAAATATTTGATTGTTGAAAGGCTATTTGTTTTTCAATAATTATAATATGCACTGATCAATACACTATACAATAATATATAACT
Organism: Plagodis dolabraria; assembly: GCA_963854805.1. Classification (NCBI taxonomy): domain Eukaryota; kingdom Metazoa; phylum Arthropoda; class Insecta; order Lepidoptera; family Geometridae; genus Plagodis; species Plagodis dolabraria. The sequence continues at coordinate 442,158 of OY978452.1, read as the reverse complement.
TGATCCATCCTCCGCTCTTGTAATTATTCGCTTACAAATTATTTATTATAACCGTCATCTCGATATTCGAAACGTTCGAAACGTAGCTCGTCGTGTGTGGCCCGTAAATGTAAACAAGAAGCGTGTGCGATATCATTATTAATGCATAGTTATACGTAACCATAACAATAGTTAAAAATTACCTACACGGCGGTGGAAGTGACAATTACAATTTGAATCACCGCGACATGTAAATTTGTAGCACATCAGAGATCAGCGTTGAAATGGTCAATCGGCGTTAGTAAGCAGCGGCTAAATTGTACAAGTGAAATTAATAGGTATGCCATATATAACAGGCAACTGTTTAATTTTCACATTAATTAAAAACCAACGGACAAAATATTTTTTTTTTCCATAATTACACTGAAAAACAGGCAATTGTTTGATTTTCACATGAATTTAACACCGACCGACAAAAAATTTGATTTCTTTCAATTTTTTTTTTTCTGAATTTCACTCAAAAACAAGGCAATTGTTTGATTTTTTTTTCTCTTAATTTCACTCAAAAACAAGACAATTGTTTGATTTTCACATGAATTTAACACCGACCGACAAAAAGTTTGATTTCTTTCATTTTTTTTTTCTAAATTTCACTCAATAACCAGGCAATTGTTTGATTTTTTTTTCTCTTAATTTCACTCAAAAACAAGGCAATTGTTTGATTTTCACATGAATTTAACACCGACCGACAAAAAGTTTGATTTCTATCAATTTTTTTTTTTCTGAATTTCACTCAAAAACAAGGCAATTGTTTGATTTTTTTTTCTCTGAATTTCACTCAAAAATAAGGCAATTGTTTGATTTTCACATCAATTTAACACCGACCGACAAAAAGTTTGATTTCTTTCAATTTTTTTTTTCTAAATGTCACTCAATAACCAGGCATTTGTTTGATTTTTTTTTCTCTTAATTTCACACAAAAACAAGGCAATTGTTTTATTTTCACATGAATTTAACACCGACCGACCAAAAGTTTGATTTCTTTCAATATTTTTTTTTTCTGAATTTCACTCAAAAACAAGGCAATTGTTTGATTTTTTTTCTCTTAATTTCACTCAAAAACAAGGCAATTGTTTGATTTTCACATGAATTTAACACCGACCGACAAAAAGTTTGATATCTTTCAATTTTTTTTTGCTGAATTTCACTCAATAACCAGGCAATTGTTTGATTTTTTTTTCTCTTAATTTCACTCAAAAACAAGGCAATTGTTTGATTTTCACATGAATTTAACACCGACCGACAAAAAGTTTGATTTCTTTCATTTTTTTTTTTTCTGAATTTCACTTAATAACCAGGCAATTGTTTGATTTTTTTTCTCTTAATTTAACTCTAAAACAAGGCAATTGTTTGATTTTCACATGAATTTAACACCGACCGACAAAAAGTATGATTTATTTCAATTTTTTTTTTTCTGAATTTCACTCAAAAACAAGGCAATTGTTTGATATTCTTTTTTCTCTTAATTTCACTCAAAAACAAGGCAATTGTTTGATTTTCACATGAATTTAATACCGACCGACAAAAAGTTTGATATCTTTCAATATTTTTTTTTTCTGAATTTCACTCAAAAACAAGGCAATTGTTTGATTTTTTTTTCTCTTAATTTCACTCAAAAACAAGGCAATTGTTTGATTTTCACATGAATTTAACACCTACCGACAAAAAGTTTGATTTCTCTCAATTTTTTTTATCTGAATTTCACTCAAAAACAAGGCAATTGTTTGTTTTTTTTTTCTCTTTATTTCACTCAAAAACAAGGCAATTGTTTGATTTTCACATGAATTTAACACCGACCGACAAAAAGTGTGATTTATTTAAATTTTTTTTTTCTGAATTTCATTCAAAAACAAGGCAATTGTTTGATTTTCACATGAATTTAATACCGACCGACAAAAAGTTTGATTTCTTTCAATTTTTTTTTCTGAATTTCACTCAAAAACAAGGTAATTAAGGATATTGGCTATAGTCTAAATTATAACAAGTTGGCAATGATCACTAACCCTCTCAGGCAATTATTTATATTCTGCTCCGTTGACATTTCAGGTTTGGATACATACTGGATGTATGATGCTGCCGCTCAAAAGCTGTTATGTTTGCCAGCCCGCCGCTGATTGCTTTCGTCTATTTTAACATGGTAAGTGTCAAAAGCAAATTTTATATATAGTATAATATATTCATAGTCTTCTTTGGCCAAACAAAAATCCATTTACCAGTGGAACAATCGATTTTATTTGTTCCATAATAGAAATAGGTGACCACCGTGTCTGTCTGTCTTTCTGACCTTTGAAGGGCAGCCATGTTTGGAACTGTAATGTGTAGCCGAAGTGAAATTTTCACAAAAGTCTCACCAAGTGTCTGAAACGAAAATTAGCGATAAATTACCTACGTTAATAGATTGCTAATACATTTTCAAACGCAGATTGGTGGGTTGCTGAAACCTTCAAAAACTGACTGTTTGTCAACACTGTTACCAAGTTAATTAACATTAACTAGCTAATAAATTGCCACATGTCCATGTGATATTATTAATCAAATTCATATTATTGAGAACAACTAATTATTAAGTTATGTATAAGTGTTACATAATATTTTGATATATGACTGTGTGTGTGTTTAATCTGTAAACTCCATAGAAATGGTAAACATTCTACATTTACATAATATTAACTTTTTCATAAATTACACTGCCATCAGGGTGGAACTAAATTAACAGTTACAATTTTGTAAATTGCATAAGGATCGCATTGAAATATTTGATTGTTGAAAGGCTATTTGTTTTTCAATAATTATAATATGCACTGATCAATACACTATACAATAATATATAACTTGATCCATCCTCCGCTCTTGTATTTATTCGCTTACAAATTATTTATTATAACCGTCATCTCGATATTCGAAACGTACGAAACGTTGCTCGTCGTGTGTGGCCCGTAAATGTAAACAAGAAGCGTGTGCGATATCATTATTAATGCATAGTTATACGTAACCATAACAATAGTTAAAAATTACCTACACGGCGGTGGAAGTGACAATTACAATTTGAATCACCGCGACATGTAAATTTGTAGCACATCAGAGATCAGCGTTGAAATGGTCAATCGGCGTTAGTAAGCAGCGGCTAAATTGAACAAGTGAAATTAATAGGTATGCCATATATAACAGGCAACTGTTTAATTTTCACATTAATTAAAAACCAACGGACAAAATATTTTTTTTTTTCCATAATTACACTGAAAAACAGGCAATTGTTTGATTTTCACATGAATTTAACACCGACCGACAAAAAATTTGATTTCTTTCAATTTTTTTTTTTGCTGAATTTCACTCAAAAACAAGGCAATTGTTTGATTTTTTTTTCTCTTAATTTCACTCAAAAACAAGACAATTGTTTGATTTTCACATGAATTTAACACCGACCGACAAAAAGTTTGATTTCTATCAATTTTTTTTTTCTGAATTTCACTCAAAAACAAGGCAATTGTTTGATTTTTTTTTCTCTGAATTTCACTCAAAAACAAGGCAATTGTTTGATTTTCACATCAATTTAACACCGACCGACAAAAAGTTTGATTTCTTTCAATTTTTTTTTTCTAAATGTCACTCAATAACCAGGCATTTGTTTGATTTTTTTTTCTCTTAATTTCACTCAAAAACAAGGCAATTGTTTGATTTTCACATGAATTTAACACCTACCGACAAAAAGTTTGATTTCTTTCATTTTTTTTTTCTAAAGTTCACTCAAAAACAAGGCAATTGTTTGATTTTCACATGAATTTAACACCGACCGACAAAAAGTTTGATTTCTTTCAATATTTTTTTTTTCTGAATTTCACTCAAAAACAAGGCAATTGTTTGATTTTATTTTTCTCTTAATTTCACTCAAAAACAAGGCAATTGTTTGATTTTCACATGAAGTTAACACCGGCCGACAAAAAGTTTGATTTCTTTCATTTTTTTTTTCTCAATTTCACTCAATAACCAGGCAATTGTTTGTTTTTTTTTCTCTTAATTTCACTCAAAAACAAGGCAATTGTTTGATTTTCACATGAATTTAACACCGACCGACAAAAAGTTTGATTTCTTTCAATTCTTTTTTTCTGAATTTCACTCAAAAACAAGGCAATTGTTTGATTTTTTTTTCTCTTAATTTCACTCAAAAACAAGGCAATTGTTTGATTTTCACATGAATTTAACACCGACCGACAAAATGTTTGATTTCTTTCAATTTTTTTTTTCTGAATTTCATTCAAAAACAAGGCAATTGTTTGATTTTTTTTTTCTCTTAAAATCACTCAAAAACAAGGCAATTGTTTGATTTTCACATGAATTTAACACCGACCGAAAAAAGTTTGATTTCTTTTAATTTTTTTTTTCTGAATTTCACTCAAAAACAAGGCAATTGTTTGATTTTTTTCTTCTCTTGATTTCACTCAAAAACAAGGCAATTGTTTGATTTTCACATCAATTTAACACCGACCGACAAAAAGTTTGATTTCTTTAAATTTTTTTTTTTTCTAAATGTCACTCAATAACCAGGCAATTGTTTGATTTTTTTTTTCTCTTAATTTCACTCAAAAACAAGGCAATTGTTTGATTTTCACATGAATTTAACACCTACCGACAAAAAGTTTGATTTGTTTCATTTTTTTTTTTCTAAATTTCACTCAATAACCAGGCAATTGTTTGATTTTTTTTTCTCTTAATTTCACTCTAAAACAAGGCAATTGTTTGATTTTCACATGAATTTAACACCGACCAACTGTTTGATTTTTTTTTTTTCTTAAAATCACTAAAAAACAAGGCAATTGTTTGATTTTCACATGAATTTAACACCGACCGACAAAAAGTTTGATTTCTTTCAATTTTTTTTTTCTGAATTTCACTCAAAAACAAGGCAATTAAGGATATTGGCTATAGTCTAAATTATAACAAGTTGGCAATGATCACTAACCCTCTCAGGCAATTATTTATATTCTGCTCCGTTGACATTTCAGGTTTGGATACATACTGGATGTATGATGCTGCCGCTCAAAAGCTGTTATGTTTGCCCGCCTGCCGCTGATTGCTTTCGTCTATTTTAACATGGTAAGTGTCAAAAGCAAATTTTATATATAGTATAATATATTCATAGTCTTCTTTGGCCAAACAAAAATCCATTTACCAGTGGAACAATCGATTTTATTTGTTCCATAATAGAAATAGGTGACCACCGTGTCTGTCTGTCTTTCTGACCTTTGAAGGACAGCCATGTTTGGAACTGTAATGTGTAGCCGAAGTGAAATTTTCACAAAAGTCTCACCAAGTGTCTGAAATAAAATTAGCGATAAATTACCTACGTTAATAGATTGCTTTCTTTCAATTTTTTTTTTCTGAATTTCACTCAAAAACAAGGCAATTGTTTGATATTTTTTTCCTCTTAATTTCACTCAAAAACAAGGCAATTGTTTGATTTTCACATGAATTTAACACCGACCGACAAAAAGTTTGATTTCTTTCAATTTTTTTTTTCTGAATTTCACTCAAAAACAAGGCAATTGTTTGATTTTTTTTTTCTCTTAATTTCACACAAAAACAAGGCAATTGTTTTATTTTCACATGAATTTAACACCGACCGACCAAAAGTTTGATTTCTTTCAATATTTTTTTTTTCTGAATTTCACTCAAAAACAAGGCAATTGTTTGATTTTTTTTTCTCTTAATTTCACTCAAAAACAAGGCAATTGTTTGATTTTCACATGAATTTAACACCGACCGACAAAAAGTTTGATATCTTTCAATTTTTTTTTGCTGAATTTCACTCAATAACCAGGCAATTGTTTGATTTTTTTTTTTCTCTTAATTTCACTCAAAAACAAGGCAATTGTTTGATTTTCACATGAATTTAACACCTACCGACAAAAAGTTTGATTTCTTTCATTTTTTTTTTTCTAAATTTCACTCAATAACCAGGCAATTGTTTGATTTTTTTTTCTCTTAATTTCACTCTAAAACAAGGCAATTGTTTGATTTTCACATGAATTTAACACAAACCGACAAAAAGTTTGATTTATTTCAATTTTTTTTTTCTGAATTTCACTCAAAAACAAGGCAATTGTTTGATATTCTTTTTTCTCTTAATTTCACTCAAAAACAAGGCAATTGTTTGATTTTCACATGAATTTAACACCGACCGACAAAAAGTTTGATTTCTTTCAATATTTTTTTTTTCTGAATTTCACTCAAAAACAAGGCAATTGTTTGATTTTATTTTTCTCTTAATTTCACTCAAAAACAAGGCAATTGTTTGATTTTCACATGAATTTAACACCGACCGACAAAAAGTTTGATTTCTTTCATTATTTTTTTTCTAAATTTCACTCAATAACCAGGCAATTGTTTGTTTTTATTTCTCTTAATTTCACTCAAAAACCAGGCAATTGTTTGATTTTCACATGAATTTAACACCGACCGACAAAAAGTTTGATTTCTTTCAATTTTTTTTTCTGAATTTCACTCAAAAACAAGGCAATTGTTTGATTTTTTTTTTCTCTTAATTTCACTCAAAAACAAGGCAATTGTTTGATTTTCACATGAATTTAACACCGACCGACAAAAAGTTTGATTTATTTCAATTTTTTTTTTCTGAATTTCATTCAAAAACAAGGCAATTGTTTGATTTTTTTTTTCTCTTAAAATCACTAAAAAACAAGGCAATTGTTTGATTTTCACATGAATTTAACACCGACCGACAAAAAGTTTGATTTCTTTCAATTTTTTTTTTCTGAATTTCACTCAAAAACAAGGCAATTAAGGATATTGGCTATAGTCTAAATTATAACAAGTTGGCAATGATCACTAACCCTCTCAGGCAATTATTTATATTCTGCTCCGTTGACATTTCAGGTTTGGATACATACTGGATGTATGATGCTGCCGCTCAAAAGCTGTTATGTTTGCCCGCCTGCCGCTGATTGCTTTCGTCTATTTTAACATGGTAAGTGTCAAAAGCAAATTTTATATATAGTATAATATATTCATAGTCTTCTTTGGCCAAACAAAAATCCATTTACCAGTGGAACAATCGATTTTATTTGTTCCATAATAGAAATAGGTGACCACCGTGTCTGTCTGTCTTTCTGACCTTTGAAGGGCAGCCATGTTTGGAACTGTAATGTGTAGCCGAAGTGAAATTTTCACAAAAGTCTCACCAAGTGTCTGAAACGAAAATTAGCGATAAATTACCTACGTTAATAGATTGCTAATACATTTTCAAACGCAGATTGGTGGGTTGCTGAAACCTTCAAAAACTGACTGTTTGTCAACACTGTTACCAAGTTAATTAACATTAACTAGCTAATAAATTGCGACATGTCCATGTGATATTATTAATCAAATACATATTATTGAGAACAACTAATTATCAAGTTATGTATAAGTGTTACATAATATTTTGATATATGACTGTATGTGTGTTTAATTTGTAAACTCCATAGAAATGGTAAACATTCTACATTTACATAATATTAACTTTTTCATAAATTACACTGCCATCAGGGTGGAACTAAATTAACAGTTACAATTTTGTAAATTGCATAAGGATCGCATTGAAATATTTGATTGTTGAAAGGCTATTTGTTTTTCAATAATTATAATATGCACTGATCAATACACTATACAATAATATATAACTTGATCCATCCTCCGCTCTTGTATTTATTCGCTTACAAATTATTTATTATAACCGTCATCTCGATATTCGAAACGTTCGAAACGTAGCTCGTCGTGTGTGGCCCGTAAATGTAAACAAGAAGCGTGTGCGATATCATTTTTAATGCATAGTTATACGTAACCATAACAATAGTTAAAAATTACCTACACGGCGGTGGAAGTGACAATTACAATTTGAATCACCGCGACATGTGAATTTGTAGCACATCAGAGATCAGCGTTGAAATGGTCAATCGGCGTTAGTAAGCAGCGGCTAAATTGTACAAGTGAAATTAATAGGTATGCCATATATAACAGGCAACTGTTTATTTTTTTCTCTTAATTTCACTCAAAAACAAGACAATTGTTTGATTTTCACATGAATTTAACACCGACCGACAAAAAGTTTGATTTCTTTCATATTTTTTTTTCTAAATTTCACTCAATAACCAGGCAATTGTTTGATTTTTTTTTCTCTTAATTTCACTCAAAAACAAGGCAATTGTTTGATTTTCACATGAATTTAACACCGACCGACAAAAAGTTTGATTTCTTTCAATTTTTTTTTTCTGAATTTCACTTAAAAACAAGGCAATTGTTTGATATTTTTTTCCTCTTAATTTCACTCAAAAACAAGGCAATTGTTTGATTTTCACATGAATTTAACACCGACCGATAAAAAGTTTGATTTCTTTAAATTTTTTTTTTCTGAATTTCACTCAAAAACAAGGCAATTGTTTGATTTTTTTTTTCTCTTAATTTCACACAAAAACAAGGCAATTGTTTTATTTTCACATGAATTTAACACCGACCGACCAAAAGTTTGATTTCTTTCAATATTTTTTTTTTCTGAATTTCACTCAAAAACAAGGCAATTGTTTGATTTTTTTTTCTCTTAATTTCACTCAAAAACAAGGCAATTGTTTGATTTTCACATGAATTTAACACCGACCGACAAAAAGTTTGATATCTTTCAATTTTTTTTTGCTGAATTTCACTCAATAACCAGGCAATTGTTTGATTTTTTTTTTCTCTTAATTTCACTCAAAAACAAGGCAATTGTTTGATTTTCACATGAATTTAACACCGACCGACAAAAAGTTTGATTTCTTTCATATTTTTTTTCTGAATTTCACTTAATAACCAGGCAATTGTTTGATTTTTTTTCTCTTAATTTAACTCTAAAACAAGGCAATTGTTTGATTTTCACATGAATTTAACACCGACCGACAAAAAGTATGATTTATTTCAATTTTTTTTTTTCTGAATTTCACTCAAAAACAAGGCAATTGTTTGATATTCTTTTTTTCTCTTAATTTAACTCTAAAACAAGGCAATTGTTTGATTTTCACATGAATTTAACACCGACCGACAAAAAGTTTGATTTCTTTCAATATTTTTTTTTTCTGAATTTCACTCAAAAACAAGGCAATTGTTTGATTTTTTTTTCTCTTAATTTCACTCAAAAACAAGGCAATTGTTTGATTTTCACATGAAGTTAACACCGACCGACAAAAAGTTTGATTTCTTTCATTTTTTTTTTCTAAATTTCACTCAATAACCAGGCAATTGTTTGTTTTTTTTTCTCTTAATTTCACTCAAAAACAAGGCAATTGTTTGATTTTCACATGAATTTAACACCGACCGACAAAAAGTGTGATATCTTTAAATATTTTTTTTTCTGAATTTCATTCAAAAACAAGGCAATTGTTTGATTTTCACATGAATTTAATACCGACCGACAAAAAGTTTGATTTCTTTCAATTTTTTTTTTCTGAATTTCACTCAAAAACAAGGTAATTAAGGATATTGGCTATAGTCTAAATTATAACAAGTTGGCAATGATCACTAACCTTCTCAGGCAATTATTTATATTCTGCTCCGTTGACATTTCAGGTTTGGATACATACTGGATGTATGATGCTGCCGCTCAAAAGCTGTTACGTTTGCCCGCCCGCCGCTGATTGCTTTCGTCTATTTTAACATGGTAAGTGTCAAGTGTAAAAGCAAATTTTATATATAGTATAATATATTCATAGTCTTCTTTGGCCAAACAAAAATCCATTTACCAGTGGAACAATCGATTTTATTTGTTCCATAATAGAAATAGGTGACCACCGTGTCTGTCTGTCTTTCTGACCTTTGAAGGGCAGCCATGTTTGGAACTGTAATGTGTAGCCGAAGTGAAATTTTCACAAAAGTCTCACCAAGTGTCTGAAACGAAAATTAGCGATAAATTACCTACGTTAATAGATTGCTAATACATTTTCAAACGCAGATTGGTGGGTTGCTGAAACCTTCAAAAACTGACTGTTTGTCAACACTGTTACCAAGTTAATTAACATTAACTAGCTAATAAATTGCCACATGTCCATGTGATATTATTAATCAAATTCATATTATTGAGAACAACTAATTATTAAGTTATGTATAAGTGTTACATAATATTTTGATATATGACTGTGTGTGTGTTTAATCTGTAAACTCCATAGAAATGGTAAACATTCTACATTTACATAATATTAACTTTTTCATAAATTACACTGCCATCAGGGTGGAACTAAATTAACAGTTACAATTTTGTAAATTGCATAAGGATCGCATTGAAATATTTGATTGTTGAAAGGCTATTTGTTTTTCAATAATTATAATATGCACTGATCAATACACTATACAATAATATATAACTTGATCCATCCTCCGCTCTTGTAATTATTCGCTTACAAATTATTTATTATAACCGTCATCTCGATATTCGAAACGTTCGAAACGTAGCTCGTCGTGTGTGGCCCGTAAATGTAAACAAGAAGCGTGTGCGATATCATTATTAATGCATAGTTATACGTAACCATAACAATAGTTAAAAATTACCTACACGGCGGTGGAAGTGACAATTACAATTTGAATCACCGCGACATGTAAATTTGTAGCACATCGGAGATCAGCGTTGAAATGGTCAATCGGCGTTAGGAAGCAGCGGCTAAATTGTACAAGTGAAATTAATAGGTATGCCATATATAACAGGCAACTGTTTAATTTTCACATTAATTAAAAACCAACGAACAAAATATTTTTTTTTCCATATTTACACTGAAAAACAGGCAATTGTTTGATTTTCACATGAATTTAACACCGACCGACAAAAAATTTGATTTCTTTCAATTTTTTTTTTCTGAATTTCACTCAAAAACAAGGCATTTGTTTGATTTTTTTCTTTTTCTTAATTTCACTCAAAAACAAGGCAATTGTTTGATTTTCATATGAATTTAACACCGACCGACCAAAAGTTTGATTTCTTTCAATATTTTTTTTTTCTGAATTTCACTCAAAAACAAGCCAATTGTTTGATTTTCACATGAATTTAACACCGACCGACAAAAAGTTTGATTTCTTTCAATTGTTTTTTTTCTAAATTTCACTCAATAACCAGGCAATTGTTTGATTTTTTTTTTCTCTTAATTTCACTCAAAAACAAGGCATTTGTTTGATTTTTTTTTTTTCTTAATTTCACTCAAAAACAAGGCAATTGTTTGATTTTCACATGAATTTAACACCGACCGACCAAAAGTTTGATTTCTTTCAATATTTTTTTTTCTGAATTTCATTCAAAAACAAGGCAATTGTTTGATTTTCACATGAATTTAATACCGACCGACAAAAAGTTTGATTTCTTTCAATTTTTTTTTCTGAATTTCACTCAAAAACAAGGTAATTAAGGATATTGGCTATAGTCTAAATTATAACAAGTTGGCAATGATCACTAACCCTCTCAGGCAATTATTTATATTCTGCTCCGTTGACATTTCAGGTTTGGATACATACTGGATGTATGATGCTGCCGCTCAAAAGCTGTTATGTTTGCCCGCCCGCCGCTGATTGCTTTCGTCTATTTTAACATGGTAAGTGTCAAAAGCAAATTTTATATATAGTATAATATATTCATAGTCTTCTTTGGCCAAACAAAAATCCATTTACCAGTGGAACAATCGATTTTATTTGTTCCATAATAGAAATAGGTGACCACCGTGTCTGTCTGTCTTTCTGACCTTTGAAGGGCAGCCATGTTTGGAACTGTAATGTGTAGCCGAAGTGAAATTTTCACAAAAGTCTCACCAAGTGTCTGAAACGAAAATTAGCGATAAATTACCTACGTTAATAGATTGCTAATACATTTTCAAACGCAGATTGGTGGGTTGCTGAAACCTTCAAAAACTGACTGTTTGTCAACACTGTTACCAAGTTAATTAACATTAACTAGCTAATAAATTGCCACATGTCCATGTGATATTATTAATCAAATTCATATTATTGAGAACAACTAATTATTAAGTTATGTATAAGTGTTACATAATATTTTGATATATGACTGTGTGTGTGTTTAATCTGTAAACTCCATAGAAATGGTAAACATTCTACATTTACATAATATTAACTTTTTCATAAATTACACTGCCATCAGGGTGGAACTAAATTAACAGTTACAATTTTGTAAATTGCATAAGGATCGCATTGAAATATTTGATTGTTGAAAGGCTATTTGTTTTTCAATAATTATAATATGCACTGATCAATACACTATACAATAATATATAACTTGATCCATCCTCCGCTCTTGTATTTATTCGCTTACAAATTATTTATTATAACCGTCATCTCGATATTCGAAACGTACGAAACGTAGCTCGTCGTGTGTGGCCCGTAAATGTAAACAAGAAGCGTGTGCGATATCATTATTAATGCATAGTTATACGTAACCATAACAATAGTTAAAAATTACCTACACGGCGGTGGAAGTGACAATTACAATTTGAATCACCGCGACATGTAAATTTGTAGCACATCAGAGATCAGCGTTGAAATGGTCAATCGGCGTTAGTAAGCAGCGGCTAAATTGTACAAGTGAAATTAATACGTATGCCATATATAACAGGCAACTGTTTAATTTTCACATTAATTAAAAACCAACGGACAAAATATTTTTTTTTTCCATAATTACACTGAAAAACAGGCAATTGTTTGATTTTCACATGAATTTAACACCGACCGACAAAAAATTTGATTTCTTTCAATTTTTTTTTGTCTGAATTTCACTCAAAAACAAGGCAATTGTTTGATTTTTTTTTCTCTTAATTTCACTCAAAAACAAGACAATTGTTTGATTTTCACATGAATTTAACACCGACCGACAAAAAGTTTGATTTCTTTCATTTTTTTTTTCTAAATTTCACTCAATAACCAGGCAATTGTTTGATTTTTTTTTCTCTTAATTTCACTCAAAAACAAGGCAATTGTTTGATTTTCACATGAATTTAACACCTACCGACAAAAAGTTTGATTTCTTTCATTTTTTTTTTCTAAATTTCACTCAAAAACAAGGCAATTGTTTGATTTTCACATGAATTTAACACCGACCGACAAAAAGTTTGATTTCTTTCAATATTTTTTTTTTCTGAATTTCACTCAATAACCAGGCAATTGTTTGTTTTTTTTTCTCTTAATTTCACTCAAAAACAAGGCAATTGTTTGATTTTCACATGAATTTAACACCGACCGACAAAAAGTTTGATTTCTTTCAATTCTTTTTTTCTCAATTTCACTCAATAACAAGGCAATTAAGGATATTGGCTATAGTCTAAATTGTACAAGTGAAATTAATACGTATGCCATATATAACAGGCAACTGTTTAATTTTCACATTAATTAAAAACCAACGGACAAAATATTTTTTTTTTCCATAATTACACTGAAAAACAGGCAATTGTTTGATTTTCACATGAATCTAATTTCACTCAAAAACAAGACAATTGTTTGATTTTCACATGAATTTAACACCGACCGACAAAAAATTTGATTTCTTTCAATTTTTTTTTGTCTGAATTTCACTCAAAAACAAGGCAATTGTTTGATTTTTTTTTCTCTTAATTTCACTCAAAAACAAGACAATTGTTTGATTTTCACATGAATTTAACACCGACCGACAAAAAGTTTGATTTCTTTCATTTTTTTTTTCTAAATTTCACTCAATAACCAGGCAATTGTTTGATTTTTTTTTCTCTTAATTTCACTCAAAAACAAGGCAATTGTTTGATTTTCACATGAATTTAACACCTACCGACAAAAAGTTTGATTTCTTTCATTTTTTTTTTCTAAATTTCACTCAAAAACAAGGCAATTGTTTGATTTTCACATGAATTTAACACCTACCGACAAAAAGTTTGATTTCTTTCATTTTTTTTTTTCTCAATTTCACTCAATAACCAGGCAATTGTTTGTTTTTTTTTCTCTTAATTTCACTCAAAAACAAGGCAATTGTTTGATTTTCACATGAATTTAACACCGACCGACAAAAAGTTTGATTTCTTTCAATTCTTTTTTTCTCAATTTCACTCAATAACCAGGCAATTGTTTGATTTTTTTTTTCTCTTAAAATCACTCAAAAACAAGGCAATTGTTTGATTTTCACATGAATTTAACACCGACCGAAAAAAGTTTGATTTCTTTTAATTTTTTTTTTTCTGAATTTCACTCAAAAACAAGGCAATTGTTTGATTTTTTTCTTCTCTTGATTTCACTCAAAAACAAGGCAATTGTTTGATTTTCACATCAATTTAACACCGACCGACAAAAAGTTTGATTTCTTTAAATTTTTTTTTTTTCTAAATGTCACTCAATAACCAGGCAATTGTTTGATTTTTTTTTTCTCTTAATTTCACTCAAAAACAAGGCAATTGTTTGATTTTCACATGAATTTAACACCTACCGACAAAAAGTTTGATTTCTTTCATTTTTTTTTTCTAAATTTCAGTCAATAACCAGGCAATTGTTTGATTTTTTTTTCTCTTAATTTCACTCTAAAACAAGGCAATTGTTTGATTTTCACATGAATTTAACACCGACCGACAACAAGTTTGATTTATTTCAATTTTTTTTTTCTGAATTTCATTCAAAAACAAGGCAATTGTTTGATTTTTTTTTTCTCTTAAAATCACTAAAAATCAAGGCAATTGTTTGATTTTCACATGAATTTAACACCGACCGACAAAAAGTTTGATTTCTTTCAATTTTTTTTTTCTGAATTTCACTCAAAAACAAGGCAATTAAGGATATTGGCTATAGTCTAAATTATAACAAGTTGGCAATGATCACTAACCCTCTCAGGCAATTATTTATATTCTGCTCCGTTTGATTTCTTTCATTTTTTTTTTTCTAAATTTCACTCAATAACCAGGCAATTGTTTGATTTTTTTTTCTCTTAATTTCACTCTAAAACTAGGCAATTGTTTGATTTTCACATGAATTTAACACCGACCAACTGTTTGATTTTTTTTTTTTCTTAAAATCACTAAAAAACAAGGCAATTGTTTGATTTTCACATGAATTTAACACCGACCGACAAAAAGTTTGATTTCTTTCAATTTTTTTTTTCTGAATTTCACTCAAAAACAAGGCAATTAAGGATATTGGCTATAGTCTAAATTATAACAAGTTGGCAATGATCACTAACCCTCTCAGGCAATTATTTATATTCTGCTCCGTTGACATTTCAGGTTTGGATACATACTGGATGTATGATGCTGCCGCTCAAAAGCTGTTATGTTTGCCCGCCTGCCGCTGATTGCTTTCGTCTATTTTAACATGGTAAGTGTCAAAAGCAAATTTTATATATAGTATAACATATTCATAGTCTTCTTTGGCCAAACAAAAATCCATTTACCAGTGGAACAATCGATTTTATTTGTTCCATAATAGAAATAGGTGACCACCGTGTCTGTCTGTCTTTCTGACCTTTGAAGGGCAGCCATGTTTGGAACTGTAATGTGTAGCCGAAGTGAAATTTTCACAAAAGTCTCACCAAGTGTCTGAAACGAAAATTAGCGATAAATTACCTACGTTAATAGATTGCTTTCTTTCAATTTTTTTTTTCTGAATTTCACTCAAAAACAAGGCAATTGTTTGATATTTTTTTCCTCTTAATTTCACTCAAAAACAAGGCAATTGTTTGATTTTCACATGAATTTAACACCGACCGACAAAAAGTTTGATTTCTTTCAATTTTTTTTTTCTGAATTTCACTCAAAAACAAGGCAATTGTTTGATTTTTTTTTTCTCTTAATTTCACACAAAAACAAGGCAATTGTTTTATTTTCACATGAATTTAACACCGACCGACCAAAAGTTTGATTTCTTTCAATATTTTTTTTTTCTGAATTTCACTCAAAAACAAGGCAATTGTTTGATTTTTTTGTCTCTTAATTTCACTCAAAAACAAGGCAATTGTTTGATTTTCACATGAATTTAACACCGACCGACAAAAAGTTTGATATCTTTCAATTTTTTTTTGCTGAATTTCACTCAATAACCAGGCAATTGTTTGATTTTTTTTTTTCTCTTAATTTCACTCAAAAACAAGGCAATTGTTTGATTTTCACATGAATTTAACACCTACCGACAAAAAGTTTGATTTCTTTCATTTTTTTTTTTCTAAATTTCACTCAATAACCAGGCAATTGTTTGATTTTTTTTTCTCTTAATTTCACTCTAAAACAAGGCAATTGTTTGATTTTCACATGAATTTAACACAAACCGACAAAAAGTTTGATTTATTTCAATTTTTTTTTTTCTGAATTTCACTCAAAAACAAGGCAATTGTTTGATATTCTTTTTTCTCTTAATTTCACTCAAAAACAAGGCAATTGTTTGATTTTCACATGAATTTAACACCGACCGACAAAAAGTTTGATTTCTTTCAATATTTTTTTTTTCTGAATTTCACTCAAAAACAAGGCAATTGTTTGATTTTATTTTTCTCTTAATTTCACTCAAAAACAAGGCAATTGTTTGATTTTCACATGAATTTAACACCGACCGACAAAAAGTTTGATTTCTTTCATTATTTTTTTTCTAAATTTCACTCAATAACCAGGCAATTGTTTGTTTTTATTTCTCTTAATTTCACTCAAAAACAAGGCAATTGTTTGATTTTCACATGAATTTAACACCGACCGACAAAAAGTTTGATTTCTTTCAATTTTTTTTTCTGAATTTCACTCAAAAACAAGGCAATTGTTTGATTTTTTTTTTCTCTTAATTTCACTCAAAAACAAGGCAATTGTTTGATTTTCACATGAATTTAACACCGACCGACAAAAAGTTTGATTTATTTCAATTTTTTTTTTCTGAATTTCATTCAAAAACAAGGCAATTGTTTGATTTTTTTTTTCTCTTAAAATCACTAAAAAACAAGGCAATTGTTTGATTTTCACATGAATTTAACACCGACCGACAAAAAGTTTGATTTCTTTCAATTTTTTTTTTCTGAATTTCACTCAAAAACAAGGCAATTAAGGATATTGGCTATAGTCTAAATTATAACAAGTTGGCAATGATCACTAACCCTCTCAGGCAATTATTTATATTCTGCTCCGTTGACATTTCAGGTTTGGATACATACTGGATGTATGATGCTGCCGCTCAAAAGCTGTTATGTTTGCCCGCCTGCCGCTGATTGCTTTCGTCTATTTTAACATGGTAAGTGTCAAAAGCAAATTTTATATATAGTATAATATATTCATAGTCTTCTTTGGCCAAACAAAAATCCATTTACCAGTGGAACAATCGATTTTATTTGTTCCATAATAGAAATAGGTGACCACCGTGTCTGTCTGTCTTTCTGACCTTTGAAGGGCAGCCATGTTTGGAACTGTAATGTGTAGCCGAAGTGAAATTTTCACAAAAGTCTCACCAAGTGTCTGAAACGAAAATTAGCGATAAATTACCTACGTTAATAGATTGCTAATACATTTTCAAACGCAGATTGGTGGGTTGCTGAAACCTTCAAAAACTGACTGTTTGTCAACACTGTTACCAAGTTAATTAACATTAACTAGCTAATAAATTGCGACATGTCCATGTGATATTATTAATCAAATACATATTATTGAGAACAACTAATTATCAAGTTATGTATAAGTGTTACATAATATTTTGATATATGACTGTATGTGTGTTTAATTTGTAAACTCCATAGAAATGGTAAACATTCTACATTAACATAATATTAACTTTTTCATAAATTACACTGCCATCAGGGTGTACTAAATTAACAGTTACAATTTTGTAAATTGCATAAGGATCGCATTGAAATATTTGATTGTTGAAAGGCTATTTGTTTTTCAATAATTATAATATGCACTGATCAATACACTATACAATAATATATAACTTGATCCATCCTCCGCTCTTGTATTTATTCGCTTACAAATTATTTATTATAACCGTCATCTCGATATTCGAAACGTTCGAAACGTAGCTCGTCGTGTGTGGCCCGTAAATGTAAACAAGAAGCGTGTGCGATATCATTTTTAATGCATAGTTATACGTAACCATAACAATAGTTAAAAATTACCTACACGGCGGTGGAAGTGACAATTACAATTTGAATCACCGCGACATGTGAATTTGTAGCACATCAGAGATCAGCGTTGAAATGGTCAATCGGCGTTAGTAAGCAGCGGCTAAATTGTACAAGTGAAATTAATAGGTATGCCATATATAACAGGCAACTGTTTATTTTTTTCTCTTAATTTCACTCAAAAACAAGACAATTGTTTGATTTTCACATGAATTTAACACCGACCGACAAAAAATTTGATTTCTTTCAATTTTTTTTTGTCTGAATTTCACTCAAAAACAAGGCAATTGTTTGATTTTTTTTTCTCTTAATTTCACTCAAAAACAAGACAATTGTTTGATTTTCACATGAATTTAACACCGACCGACAAAAAGTTTGATTTCTTTCATTTTTTTTTTCTAAATTTCACTCAATAACCAGGCAATTGTTTGATTTTTTTTTCTCTTAATTTCACTCAAAAACAAGGCAATTGTTTGATTTTCACATGAATTTAACACCTACCGACAAAAAGTTTGATTTCTTTCATTTTTTTTTTCTAAATTTCACTCAAAAACAAGGCAATTGTTTGATTTTCACATGAATTTAACACCGACCGACAAAAAGTTTGATTTCTTTCAATATTTTTTTTTTCTGAATTTCACTCAATAACCAGGCAATTGTTTGTTTTTTTTTCTCTTAATTTCACTCAAAAACAAGGCAATTGTTTGATTTTCACATGAATTTAACACCGACCGACAAAAAATTTGATTTCTTTCAATTTTTTTTTGTCTGAATTTCACTCAAAAACAAGGCAATTGTTTGATTTTTTTTTCTCTTAATTTCACTCAAAAACAAGACAATTGTTTGATTTTCACATGAATTTAACACCGACCGACAAAAAGTTTGATTTCTTTCATTTTTTTTTTCTAAATTTCACTCAATAACCAGGCAATTGTTTGATTTTTTTTTCTCTTAATTTCACTCAAAAACAAGGCAATTGTTTGATTTTCACATGAATTTAACACCTACCGACAAAAAGTTTGATTTCTTTCATTTTTTTTTTCTAAATTTCACTCAAAAACAAGGCAATTGTTTGATTTTCACATGAATTTAACACCTACCGACAAAAAGTTTGATTTCTTTCATTTTTTTTTTTCTCAATTTCACTCAATAACCAGGCAATTGTTGTTTTTTTTTCTCTTAATTTCACTCAAAAACAAGGCAATTGTTTGATTTTCACATGAATTTAACACCGACCGACAAAAAGTTTGATTTCTTTCAATTCTTTTTTTCTCAATTTCACTCAATAACCAGGCAATTGTTTGATTTTTTTTTTCTCTTAAAATCACTCAAAAACAAGGCAATTGTTTGATTTTCACATGAATTTAACACCGACCGAAAAAAGTTTGATTTCTTTTAATTTTTTTTTTTCTGAATTTCACTCAAAAACAAGGCAATTGTTTGATTTTTTTCTTCTCTTGATTTCACTCAAAAACAAGGCAATTGTTTGATTTTCACATCAATTTAACACCGACCGACAAAAAGTTTGATTTCTTAAAATTTTTTTTTTTTCTAAATGTCACTCAATAACCAGGCAATTGTTTGATTTTTTTTTTCTCTTAATTTCACTCAAAAACAAGGCAATTGTTTGATTTTCACATGAATTTAACACCTACCGACAAAAAGTTTGATTTCTTTCATTTTTTTTTTCTAAATTTCAGTCAATAACCAGGCAATTGTTTGATTTTTTTTTCTCTTAATTTCACTCTAAAACAAGGCAATTGTTTGATTTTCACATGAATTTAACACCGACCGACAAAAAGTTTGATTTATTTCAATTTTTTTTTTCTGAATTTCATTCAAAAACAAGGCAATTGTTTGATTTTTTTTTTCTCTTAAAATCACTAAAAATCAAGGCAATTGTTTGATTTTCACATGAATTTAACACCGACCGACAAAAAGTTTGATTTCTTTCAATTTTTTTTTTCTGAATTTCACTCAAAAACAAGGCAATTAAGGATATTGGCTATAGTCTAAATTATAACAAGTTGGCAATGATCACTAACCCTCTCAGGCAATTATTTATATTCTGCTCCGTTTGATTTCTTTCATTTTTTTTTTTCTAAATTTCACTCAATAACCAGGCAATTGTTTGATTTTTTTTTCTCTTAATTTCACTCTAAAACAAGGCAATTGTTTGATTTTCACATGAATTTAACACCGACCAACTGTTTGATTTTTTTTTTTTCTTAAAATCACTAAAAAACAAGGCAATTGTTTGATTTTCACATGAATTTAACACCGACCGACAAAAAGTTTGATTTCTTTCAATTTTTTTTTTCTGAATTTCACTCAAAAACAAGGCAATTAAGGATATTGGCTATAGTCTAAATTATAACAAGTTGGCAATGATCACTAACCCTCTCAGGCAATTATTTATATTCTGCTCCGTTGACATTTCAGGTTTGGATACATACTGGATGTATGATGCTGCCGCTCAAAAGCTGTTATGTTTGCCCGCCTGCCGCTGATTGCTTTCGTCTATTTTAACATGGTAAGTGTCAAAAGCAAATTTTATATATAGTATAACATATTCATAGTCTTCTTTGGCCAAACAAAAATCCATTTACCAGTGGAACAATCGATTTTATTTGTTCCATAATAGAAATAGGTGACCACCGTGTCTGTCTGTCTTTCTGACCTTTGAAGGGCAGCCATGTTTGGAACTGTAATGTGTAGCCGAAGTGAAATTTTCACAAAAGTCTCACCAAGTGTCTGAAACGAAAATTAGCGATAAATTACCTACGTTAATAGATTGCTTTCTTTCAATTTTTTTTTTCTGAATTTCACTCAAAAACAAGGCAATTGTTTGATATTTTTTTCCTCTTAATTTCACTCAAAAACAAGGCAATTGTTTGATTTTCACATGAATTTAACACCGACCGACAAAAAGTTTGATTTCTTTCAATTTTTTTTTTCTGAATTTCACTCAAAAACAAGGCAATTGTTTGATTTTTTTTTTCTCTTAATTTCACACAAAAACAAGGCAATTGTTTTATTTTCACATGAATTTAACACCGACCGACCAAAAGTTTGATTTCTTTCAATATTTTTTTTTTCTGAATTTCACTCAAAAACAAGGCAATTGTTTGATTTTTTTGTCTCATAATTTCACTCAAAAACAAGGCAATTGTTTGATTTTCACATGAATTTAACACCGACCGACAAAAAGTTTGATATCTTTCAATTTTTTTTTGCTGAATTTCACTCAATAACCAGGCAATTGTTTGATTTTTTTTTTTCTCTTAATTTCACTCAAAAACAAGGCAATTGTTTGATTTTCACATGAATTTAACACCTACCGACAAAAAGTTTGATTTCTTTCATTTTTTTTTTTCTAAATTTCACTCAATAACCAGGCAATTGTTTGATTTTTTTTTCTCTTAATTTCACTCTAAAACAAGGCAATTGTTTGATTTTCACATGAATTTAACACAAACCGACAAAAAGTTTGATTTATTTCAATTTTTTTTTTCTGAATTTCACTCAAAAACAAGGCAATTGTTTGATATTCTTTTTTCTCTTAATTTCACTCAAAAACAAGGCAATTGTTTGATTTTCACATGAATTTAACACCGACCGACAAAAAGTTTGATTTCTTTCAATATTTTTTTTTTCTGAATTTCACTCAAAAACAAGGCAATTGTTTGATTTTATTTTTCTCTTAATTTCACTCAAAAACAAGGCAATTGTTTGATTTTCACATGAATTTAACACCGACCGACAAAAAGTTTGATTTCTTTCATTATTTTTTTTCTAAATTTCACTCAATAACCAGGCAATTGTTTGTTTTTATTTCTCTTAATTTCACTCAAAAACAAGGCAATTGTTTGATTTTCACATGAATTTAACACCGACCGACAAAAAGTTTGATTTCTTTCAATTTTTTTTTCTGAATTTCACTCAAAAACAAGGCAATTGTTTGATTTTTTTTTTCTCTTAATTTCACTCAAAAACAAGGCAATTGTTTGATTTTCACATGAATTTAACACCGACCGACAAAAAGTTTGATTTATTTCAATTTTTTTTTTCTGAATTTCATTCAAAAACAAGGCAATTGTTTGATTTTTTTTTTCTCTTAAAATCACTAAAAAACAAGGCAATTGTTTGATTTTCACATGAATTTAACACCGACCGACAAAAAGTTTGATTTCTTTCAATTTTTTTTTTCTGAATTTCACTCAAAAACAAGGCAATTAAGGATATTGGCTATAGTCTAAATTATAACAAGTTGGCAATGATCACTAACCCTCTCAGGCAATTATTTATATTCTGCTCCGTTGACATTTCAGGTTTGGATACATACTGGATGTATGATGCTGCCGCTCAAAAGCTGTTATGTTTGCCCGCCTGCCGCTGATTGCTTTCGTCTATTTTAACATGGTAAGTGTCAAAAGCAAATTTTATATATAGTATAATATATTCATAGTCTTCTTTGGCCAAACAAAAATCCATTTACCAGTGGAACAATCGATTTTATTTGTTCCATAATAGAAATAGGTGACCACCGTGTCTGTCTGTCTTTCTGACCTTTGAAGGGCAGCCATGTTTGGAACTGTAATGTGTAGCCGAAGTGAAATTTTCACAAAAGTCTCACCAAGTGTCTGAAACGAAAATTAGCGATAAATTACCTACGTTAATAGATTGCTAATACATTTTCAAACGCAGATTGGTGGGTTGCTGAAACCTTCAAAAACTGACTGTTTGTCAACACTGTTACCAAGTTAATTAACATTAACTAGCTAATAAATTGCGACATGTCCATGTGATATTATTAATCAAATACATATTATTGAGAACAACTAATTATCAAGTTATGTATAAGTGTTACATAATATTTTGATATATGACTGTATGTGTGTTTAATTTGTAAACTCCATAGAAATGGTAAACATTCTACATTTACATAATATTAACTTTTTCATAAATTACACTGCCATCAGGGTGTACTAAATTAACAGTTACAATTTTGTAAATTGCATAAGGATCGCATTGAAATATTTGATTGTTGAAAGGCTATTTGTTTTTCAATAATTATAATATGCACTGATCAATACACTATACAATAATATATAACTTGATCCATCCTCCGCTCTTGTATTTATTCGCTTACAAATTATTTATTATAACCGTCATCTCGATATTCGAAACGTTCGAAACGTAGCTCGTCGTGTGTGGCCCGTAAATGTAAACAAGAAGCGTGTGCGATATCATTTTTAATGCATAGTTATACGTAACCATAACAATAGTTAAAAATTACCTACACGGCGGTGGAAGTGACAATTACAATTTGAATCACCGCGACATGTGAATTTGTAGCACATCAGAGATCAGCGTTGAAATGGTCAATCGGCGTTAGTAAGCAGCGGTTAAATTGTACAAGTGAAATTAATAGGTATGCCATATATAACAGGCAACTGTTTATTTTTTTCTCTTAATTTCACTCAAAAACAAGACAATTGTTTGATTTTCACATGAATTTAACACCGACCGACAAAAAGTTTGATTTCTTTCATATTTTTTTTTCTAAATTTCACTCAATAACCAGGCAATTGTTTGATTTTTTTTTCTCTTAATTTCACTCAAAAACAAGGCAATTGTTTGATTTTCACATGAATTTAACACCGACCGACAAAAAGTTTGATTTCTTTCAATTTTTTTTTCCTGAATTTCACTCAAAAACAAGGCAATTGTTTGATATTTTTTTCCTCTTAATTTCACTCAAAAACAAGGCAATTGTTTGATTTTCACATGAATTTAGCACCGACCGATAAAAAGTTTGATTTCTTTAAATTTTTTTTTTCTGAATTTCACTCAGAAACAAGGCAATTGTTTGATTTTCACATGAATTTAACACCGACCGACAAAAAGTTTGATTTCTTTCAATATTTTTTTTTTCTGAATTTCACTCAAAAACAAGGCAATTGTTTGATTTTCACATGAAGTTAACACCGACCGACAAAAAGTTTGATTTCTTTCATTTTTTTTTTTCTAAATTTCACTCAATAACCAGGCAATTGTTTGTTTTTTTTTCTCTTAATTTCACTCAAAAACAAGGCAATTGTTTGATTTTCACATGAATTTAACACCGACCGACAAAAAGTGTGATATCTTTAAATATTTTTTTTTCTGAATTTCATTCAAAAACAAGGCAATTGTTTGATTTTCACATGAATTTAATACCGACCGACAAAAAGTTTGATTTCTTTCAATTTTTTTTTTCTGAATTTCACTCAAAAACAAGGTAATTAAGGATATTGGCTATAGTCTAAATTATAACAAGTTGGCAATGATCACTAACCTTCTCAGGCAATTATTTATATTCTGCTCCGTTGACATTTCAGGTTTGGATACATACTGGATGTATGATGCTGCCGCTCAAAAGCTGTTATGTTTGCCCGCCCGCCGCTGATTGCTTTCGTCTATTTTAACATGGTAAGTGTCAAGTGTAAAAGCAAATTTTATATATAGTATAATATATTCATAGTCTTCTTTGGCCAAACAAAAATCCATTTACCAGTGGAACAATCGATTTTATTTGTTCCATAATAGAAATAGGTGACCACCGTGTCTGTCTGTCTTTCTGACCTTTGAAGGGCAGCCATGTTTGGAACTGTAATGTGTAGCCGAAGTGAAATTTTCACAAAAGTCTCACCAAGTGTCTGAAACGAAAATTAGCGATAAATTACCTACGTTAATAGATTGCTAATACATTTTCAAACGCAGATTGGTGGGTTGCTGAAACCTTCAAAAACTGACTGTTTGTCAACACTGTTACCAAGTTAATTAACATTAACTAGCTAATAAATTGCCACATGTCCATGTGATATTATTAATCAAATTCATATTATTGAGAACAACTAATTATTAAGTTATGTATAAGTGTTACATAATATTTTGATATATGACTGTGTGTGTGTTTAATCTGTAAACTCCATAGAAATGGTAAACATTCTACATTTACATAATATTAACTTTTTCATAAATTACACTGCCATCAGGGTGGAACTAAATTAACAGTTACAATTTTGTAAATTGCATAAGGATCGCATTGAAATATTTGATTGTTGAAAGGCTATTTGTTTTTCAATAATTATAATATGCACTGATCAATACACTATACAATAATATATAACTTGATCCATCCTCCGCTCTTGTAATTATTCGCTTACAAATTATTTATTATAACCGTCATCTCGATATTCGAAACGTTCGAAACGTAGCTCGTCGTGTGTGGCCCGTAAATGTAAACAAGAAGCGTGTGCGATATCATTATTAATGCATAGTTATACGTAACCATAACAATAGTTAAAAATTACCTACACGGCGGTGGAAGTGACAATTACAATTTGAATCACCGCGACATGTAAATTTGTAGCACATCAGAGATCAGCGTTGAAATGGTCAATCGGCGTTAGTAAGCAGCGGCTAAATTGTACAAGTGAAATTAATAGGTATGCCATATATAACAGGCAACTGTTTAGTTTTCACATTAATTAAAAACCAACGGACAAAATATTTTTTTTTTCCATAATTACACTGAAAAACAGGCAATTGTTTGATTTTCACATGAATTTAACACCGACCGACAAAAAATTTGATTTCTTTCAATTTTTTTTTTTCTGAATTTCACTCAAAAACAAGGCAATTGTTTGATTTTTTTTTCTCTTAATTTCACTCAAAAACAAGACAATTTTTTGATTTTCACATGAATTTAACACCGACCGACAAAAAGTTTGATTTCTTTCATTTTTTTTTTCTAAATTTCACTCAATAACCAGGCAATAGTTTGATTTATTTTTCTCTTAATTTCACTCAAAAACAAGGCAATTGTTTGATTTTCACATGAATTTAACACCGACCGACAAAAAGTTTGATTTCTATCAATTTTTTTTTTTCTGAATTTCACTCAAAAACAAGGCAATTGTTTGATTTTTTTTTATCTGAATTTCACTCAAAAACAATCCAATTGTTTGATTTTCACATCAATTTAACACCGACCGACAAAAAGTTTGAATTCTTTCAATTTTTTTTTTTCTAAATGTCACTCAATAACCAGGCATTTGTTTGATTTTTTTTTCTCTTAATTTCACTCAAAAACAAGGCAATTGTTTGATTTTCACATGAATTTAACACCTACCGACAAAAAGTTTGATTTCTTTCATTTTTTTTTTCTAAATTTCACTCAAAAACAAGGCAATTGTTTGATTTTCACATGAATTTAACACCGACCGACAAAAAGTTTGATTTCTTTCAATATTTTTTTTTTCTGAATTTCACTCAAAAACAAGGCAATTGTTTGATTTTATTTTTCTCTTAATTTCACTCAAAAACAAGGCAATTGTTTGATTTTCACATGAAGTTAACACCGACCGACAAAAAGTTTGATTTCTTTCATTTTTTTTTTTCTAAATTTCACTCAATAACCAGGCAATTGTTTGTTTTTTTTTCTCTTAATTTCACTCAAAAACAAGGCAATTGTTTGATTTTCACATGAATTTAACACCGACCGACCAAAAGTTTGATTTCTTTCAATATTTTTTTTTTTCTGAATTTCACTCAAAAACAAGGCAATTGTTTGATTTTTTTTTCTCTTAATTTCACTCAAAAACAAGGCAATTGTTTGATTTTCACATGAATTTAACACCGACCGACAAAATGTTTGATTTCTTTCAATTTTTTTTTTCTGAATTTCATTCAAAAACAAGGCAATTGTTTGATTTTTTTTTTCTCTTAAAATCACTCAAAAACAAGGCAATTGTTTGATTTTCACATGAATTTAACACCGACCGAAAAAAGTTTGATTTCTTTTAATTTTTTTTTTTCTGAATTTCACTCAAAAACAAGGCAATTGTTTGATTTTTTTCTTCTCTTGATTTCACTCAAAAACAAGGCAATTGTTTGATTTTCACATCAATTTAACACCGACCGACAAAAAGTTTGATTTCTTTCAATTTTTTTTTTTTCTAAATGTCACTCAATAACCAGGCAATTGTTTGATTTTTTTTTTTCTCTTAATTTCACTCAAAAACAAGGCAATTGTTTGATTTTCACATGAATTTAACACCTCCCGACCAAAAGTTTGATTTCTTTCAATATTTTTTTTTTTCTGAATTTCACTCAAAAACAAGGCAATTGTTTGATTTTTTTTTCTCTTAATTTCACTCAAAAACAAGGCAATTGTTTGATTTTCACATGAATTTAACACCGACCGACAAAATGTTTGATTTCTTTCAATTTTTTTTTTCTGAATTTCATTCAAAAACAAGGCAATTGTTTGATTTTTTTTTTCTCTTAAAATCACTCAAAAACAAGGCAATTGTTTGATTTTCACATGAATTTAACACCGACCGAAAAAAGTTTGATTTCTTTTAATTTTTTTTTTTCTGAATTTCACTCAAAAACAAGGCAATTGTTTGATTTTTTTCTTCTCTTGATTTCACTCAAAAACAAGGCAATTGTTTGATTTTCACATCAATTTAACACCGACCGACAAAAAGTTTGATTTCTTTCAATTTTTTTTTTTTCTAAATGTCACTCAATAACCAGGCAATTGTTTGATTTTTTTTTTTCTCTTAATTTCACTCAAAAACAAGGCAATTGTTTGATTTTCACATGAATTTAACACCTACCGACAAAAAGTTTGATTTCTTTCATTTTTTTTTTTCTAAATTTCACTCAATAACCAGGCAATTGTTTGATTTGTTTTTCTCTTAATTTCACTCTAAAACAAGGCAATTGTTTGATTTTCACATGAATTTAACACCGACCGACAAAAAGTTTGATTTATTTCAATTTTTTTTTTCTGAATTTCATTCAAAAACAAGGCAATTGTTTGATATTTTTTTTTTCTTAAAATCACTAAAAAACAAGGCAATTGTTTGATTTTCACATGAATTTAACACCGACCGACAAAAAGTTTGATTTATTTCAATTTTTTTTTTCTGAATTTCACTCAAAAACAAGGCAATTGTTTGATTTTTTTTTCTCTTAATTTTACTCAAAAACAAGGCAATTGTTTGATTTTCACATGAATTTAACACCGACCGACAAAATGTTTGATTTCTTTCAATTTTTTTTTTCTGAATTTCATTCAAAAACAAGGCAATTGTTTGATTTTTTTTTTCTCTTAAAATCACTCAAAAACAAGGCAATTGTTTGATTTTCACATGAATTTAACACCGACCGAAAAAAGTTTGATTTCTTTTAATTTTTTTTTTCTGAATTTCACTCAAAAACAAGGCAATTGTTTGATTTTTTTCTTCTCTTGATTTCACTCAAAAACAAGGCAATTGTTTGATTTTCACATCAATTTAACACCGACCGACAAAAAGTTTGATTTCTTTCAATTTTTTTTTTTTCTAAATGTCACTCAATAACCAGGCAATTGTTTGATTTTTTTTTTTCTCTTAATTTCACTCAAAAACAAGGCAATTGTTTGATTTTCACATGAATTTAACACCTACCGACAAAAAGTTTGATTTCTTTCATTTTTTTTTTTCTAAATTTCACTCAATAACCAGGCAATTGTTTGATTTGTTTTTCTCTTAATTTCACTCTAAAACAAGGCAATTGTTTGATTTTCACATGAATTTAACACCGACCGACAAAAAGTTTGATTTATTTCAATTTTTTTTTTCTGAATTTCATTCAAAAACAAGGCAATTGTTTGATTTTTTTTTTTTCTTAAAATCACTAAAAAACAAGGCAATTGTTTGATTTTCACATGAATTTAACACCGACCGACAAAAAGTTTGATTTCTTTCAATTTTTTTTTTCTGAATTTCACTCAAAAACAAGGCAATTAAGGATATTGGCTATAGTCTAAATTATAACAAGTTGGCAATGATCACTAACCCTCTCAGGCAATTATTTATATTCTGCTCCGTTGACATTTCAGGTTTGGATACATACTGGATGTATGATGCTGCCGCTCAAAAGCTGTTATGTTTGCCCGCCTGCCGCTGATTGCTTTCGTCTATTTTAACATGGTAAGTGTCAAAAGCAATTTTTATATATAGTATAATATATTCATAGTCTTCTTTGGCCAAACAAAAATCCATTTACCAGTGGAACAATCGATTTTATTTGTTCCATAATAGAAATAGGTGACCACCGTGTCTGTCTGTCTTTCTGACCTTTGAAGGGCAGCCATGTTTGGAACTGTAATGTGTAGCCGAAGTGAAATTTTCACAAAAGTCTCACCAAGTGTCTGAAACGAAAATTAGCGATAAATTACCTACGTTAATAGATTGCTTTCTTTCAATTTTTTTTTTCTGAATTTCACTCAAAAACAAGGCAATTGTTTGATATTTTTTTCCTCTTAATTTCACTCAAAAACAAGGCAATTCTTTGATTTTCACATGAATTTAACACCGACCGACAAAAAGTTTGATTTCTTTCAATTTTTTTTTTCTGAATTTCACTCAAAAACAAGGCAATTGTTTGATTTTTTTTTTCTCTTAATTTATCACAAAAACAAGGCAATTGTTTTATTTTCACATGAATTTAACACCGACCGACCAAAAGTTTGATTTCTTTCAATATTTTTTTTTTCTGAATTTCACTCAAAAACAAGGCAATTGTTTGATTTTTTTTTCTCTTAATTTCACTCAAAAACAATTCAATTGTTTGATTTTCACATGAATTTAACACCGACCGACAAAAAGTTTGATTTCTTTCAATTTTTTTTTTCTGAATTTCACTCAAAAACAAGGCAATTGTTTGATTTTTTTTTCTCTTAATTTCACACAAAAACAAGGCAATTGTTTTATTTTCACATGAATTTAACACCGACTGACCAAAAGTTTGATTTCTTTCAATATTTTTTTTTTCTGAATTTCACTCAAAAACAAGGCAATTGTTTGATTTTTTTTTCTCTTAATTTCACTCAAAAACAAGGCAATTGTTTGATTTTCACATGAATTTAACACCGACCGACAAAAAGTTTGATATCTTTCAATTTTTTTTTGCTGAATTTCACTCAATAACCAGGCAATTGTTTGATTTTTTTTTTCTCTTAATTTCACTCAAAAACAAGGCAATTGTTTGATTTTCACATGAATTTAACACCTACCGACAAAAAGTTTGATTTCTTTCATTTTTTATTTTCTAAATTTCACTCAATAACCAGGCAATTGTTTGATTTTTTTTTCTCTTAATTTCACTCTAAAACAAGGCAATTGTTTGATTTTCACATGAATTTAACACAAACCGACAAAAAGTTTGATTTATTTCAATTTTTTTTTTCTGAATTTCACTCAAAAACAAGGCAATTGTTTGATATTCTTTTTTCTCTTAATTTCACTCAAAAACAAGGCAATTGTTTGATTTTCACATGAATTTAACACCGACCGACAAAAAGTTTGATTTCTTTCAATATTTTTTTTTTCTGAATTTCACTCAAAAACAAGGCAATTGTTTGATTTTATTTTTCTCTTAATTTCACTCAAAAACAAGGCAATTGTTTGATTTTCACATGAATTTAACACCGACCGACAAAAAGTTTGATTTCTTTCATTATTTTTTTTCTAAATTTCACTCAATAACCAGGCAATTGTTTGTTTTTATTTCTCTTAATTTCACTCAAAAACAAGGCAATTGTTTGATTTTCACATGAATTTAACACCGACCGACAAAAAGATTGATTTCTTTCAATTTTTTTTTCTGAATTTCACTCAAAAACAAGGCAATTGTTTGATTTTTTTTTTCTCTTAATTTCACTCAAAAACAAGGCAATTGTTTGATTTTCACATGAATTTAACACCGACCGACAAAAAGTTTGATTTATTTCAATTTTTTTTTTCTGAATTTCATTCAAAAACAAGGCAATTGTTTGATTTTTTTTTTCTCTTAAAATCACTAAAAAACAAGGCAATTGTTTGATTTTCACATGAATTTAACACCGACCGACAAAAAGTTTGATTTCTTTCAATTTTTTTTTTCTGAATTTCACTCAAAAACAAGGCAATTAAGGATATTGGCTATAGTCTAAATTATAACAAGTTGGCAATGATCACTAACCCTCTCAGGCAATTATTTATATTCTGCTCCGTTGACATTTCAGGTTTGGATACATACTGGATGTATGATGCTGCCGCTCAAAAGCTGTTATGTTTGCCCGCCTGCCGCTGATTGCTTTCGTCTATTTTAACATGGTAAGTGTCAAAAGCAAATTTTATATATAGTATAATATATTCATAGTCTTCTTTGGCCAAACAAAAATCCATTTACCAGTGGAACAATCGATTTTATTTGTTCCATAATAGAAATAGGTGACCACCGTGTCTGTCTGTCTTTCTGACCTTTGAAGGGCAGCCATGTTTGGAACTGTAATGTGTAGCCGAAGTGAAATTTTCACAAAAGTCTCACCAAGTGTCTGAAACGAAAATTAGCGATAAATTACCTACGTTAATAGATTGCTAATACATTTTCAAACGCAGATTGGTGGGTTGCTGAAACCTTCAAAAACTGACTGTTTGTCAACACTGTTACCAAGTTAATTAACATTAACTAGCTAATAAATTGCGACATGTCCATGTGATATTATTAATCAAATACATAATATTATTGAGAACAACTAATTATCAAGTTATGTATAAGTGTTACATAATATTTTGATATATGACTGTATGTGTGTTTAATTTGTAAACTCCATAGAAATGGTAAACATTCTACATTTACATAATATTAACTTTTTCATAAATTACACTGCCATCAGGGTGGAACTAAATTAACAGTTACAATTTTGTAAATTGCATAAGGATCGCATTGAAATATTTGATTGTTGAAAGGCTATTTGTTTTTCAATAATTATAATATGCACTGATCAATACACTATACAATAATATATAACTTGATCCATCCTCCGCTCTTGTATTTATTCGCTTACAAATTATTTATTATAACCGTCATCTCGATATTCGAAACGTTCGAAACGTAGCTCGTCGTGTGTGGCCCGTAAATGTAAACAAGAAGCGTGTGCGATATCATTTTTAATGCATAGTTATACGTAACCATAACAATAGTTAAAAATTACCTACACGGCGGTGGAAGTGACAATTACAATTTGAATCACCGCGACATGTGAATTTGTAGCACATCAGAGATCAGCGTTGAAATGGTCAATCGGCGTTAGTAAGCAGCGGCTAAATTGTACAAGTGAAATTAATAGGTATGCCATATATAACAGGCAACTGTTTATTTTTTTCTCTTAATTTCACTCAAAAACAAGACAATTGTTTGATTTTCACATGAATTTAACACCGACCGACAAAAAGTTTGATTTCTTTCATATTTTTTTTTCTAAATTTCACTCAATAACCAGGCAATTGTTTGATTTTTTGTTCTCTTAATTTCACTCAAAAACAAGGCAATTGTTTGATTTTCACATGAATTTAACACCGACCGACAAAAAGTTTGATTTCTTTCAATTTTTTTTTTCTGAATTTCACTCAAAAACAAGGCAATTGTTTGATATTTTTTTCCTCTTAATTTCACTCAAAAACAAGGCAATTGTTTGATTTTCACATGAATTTAACACCGACCGATAAAAAGTTTGATTTCTTTAAATTTTTTTTTTCTGAATTTCACTCAAAAACAAGGCAATTGTTTGATTTTTTTTTTCTCTTAATTTCACACAAAAACAAGGCAATTGTTTTATTTTCACATGAATTTAACACCGACCGACCAAAAGTTTGATTTCTTTCAATATTTTTTTTTTCTGAATTTCACTCAAAAACAAGGCAATTGTTTGATTTTTTTTTCTCTTAATTTCACTCAAAAACAAGGCAATTGTTTGATTTTCACATGAATTTAACACCGACCGACAAAAAGTTTGATATCTTTTAATTTTTTTTTGCTGAATTTCACTCAATAACCAGGCAATTGTTTGATTTTTTTTTTCTCTTAATTTCACTCAAAAACAAGGTAATTGTTTGATTTTCACATGAATTTAACACCGACCGAAAAAAGTTTGATTTCTTTTAATTTTTTTTTTCTGAATTTCACTTAATAACCAGGCAATTGTTTGATTTTTTTTCTCTTAATTTAACTCTAAAACAAGGCAATTGTTTGATTTTCACATGAATTTAACACCGACCGACAAAAAGTATGATTTATTTCAATTTTTTTTTTCTGAATTTCACTCAAAAACAAGGCAATTGTTTGATATTCTTTTTTTCTCTTAATTTAACTCTAAAACAAGGCAATTGTTTGATTTTCACATGAATTTAACACCGACCGACAAAAAGTTTGATTTCTTT
Source organism: Plagodis dolabraria (assembly GCA_963854805.1). Taxonomy (NCBI): domain Eukaryota; kingdom Metazoa; phylum Arthropoda; class Insecta; order Lepidoptera; family Geometridae; genus Plagodis; species Plagodis dolabraria. The sequence goes on along the minus strand of OY978452.1, from coordinate 408,714 downwards.
CAATATTTTTTTTTTCTGAATTTCACTCAAAAACAAGGCAATTGTTTGATTTTTTTTTCTCTTAATTTCACTCAAAAACAAGGCAATTGTTTGATTTTCACATGAAGTTAACACCGACCGACAAAAAGTTTGATTTCTTTCATTTTTTTTTTTCTAAATTTCACTCAATAACCAGGCAATTGTTTGTTTTTTTTTCTCTTAATTTCACTCAAAAACAAGGCAATTGTTTGATTTTCACATGAATTTAACACCGACCGACAAAAAGTGTGATATCTTTAAATATTTTTTTTTCTGAATTTCATTCAAAAACAAGGCAATTGTTTGATTTTCACATGAATTTAATACCGACCGACAAAAAGTTTGATTTCTTTCAATTTTTTTTTTCTGAATTTCACTCAAAAACAAGGTAATTAAGGATATTGGCTATAGTCTAAATTATAACAAGTTGGCAATGATCACTAACCTTCTCAGGCAATTATTTATATTCTGCTCCGTTGACATTTCAGGTTTGGATACATACTGGATGTATGATGCTGCCGCTCAAAAGCTGTTATGTTTGCCCGCCCGCCGCTGATTGCTTTCGTCTATTTTAACATGGTAAGTGTCAAAAGCAAATTTTATATATAGTATAATATATTCATAGTCTTCTTTGGCCAAACAAAAATCCATTTACCAGTGGAACAATCGATTTTATTTGTTCCATAATAGAAATAGGTGACCACCGTGTCTGTCTGTCTTTCTGACCTTTGAAGGGCAGCCATGTTTGGAACTGTAATGTGTAGCCGAAGTGAAATTTTCACAAAAGTCTCACCAAGTGTCTGAAACGAAAATTAGCGATAAATTACCTACGTTAATAGATTGCTAATACATTTTCAAACGCAGATTGGTGGGTTGCTGAAACCTTCAAAAACTGACTGTTTGTCAACACTGTTACCAAGTTAATTAACATTAACTAGCTAATAAATTGCCACATGTCCATGTGATATTATTAATCAAATTCATATTATTGAGAACAACTAATTATTAAGTTATGTATAAGTGTTACATAATATTTTGATATATGACTGTGTGTGTGTTTAATCTGTAAACTCCATAGAAATGGTAAACATTCTACATTTACATAATATTAACTTTTTCATAAATTACACTGCCATCAGGGTGGAACTAAATTAACAGTTACAATTTTGTAAATTGCATAAGGATCGCATTGAAATATTTGATTGTTGAAAGGCTATTTGTTTTTCAATAATTATAATATGCACTGATCAATACACTATACAATAATATATAACTTGATCCATCCTCCGCTCTTGTAATTATTCGCTTACAAATTATTTATTATAACCGTCATCTCGATATTCGAAACGTACGAAACGTAGCTCGTCGTGTGTGGCCCGTAAATGTAAACAAGAAGCGTGTGCGATATCATTATTAATGCATAGTTATACGTAACCATAACAATAGTTAAAAATTACCTACACGGCGGTGGAAGTGACAATTACAATTTGAATCACCGCGACATGTGAATTTGTAGCACATCAGAGATCAGCGTTGAAATGGTCAATCGGCGTTAGTAAGCAGCGGCTAAATTGTACAAGTGAAATTAATAGGTATGCCATATATAACAGGCAACTGTTTATTTTTTTCTCTTAATTTCACTCAAAAACAAGACAATTGTTTGATTTTCACATGAATTTAACACCGACCGACAAAAAGTTTGATTTCTTTCATATTTTTTTTTCTAAATTTCACTCAATAACCAGGCAATTGTTTGATTTTTTTTTCTCTTAATTTCACTCAAAAACAAGGCAATTGTTTGATTTTCACATGAATTTAACACCGACCGACAAAAAGTTTGATTTCTTTCAATTTTTTTTTTCTGAATTTCACTCAAAAACAAGGCAATTGTTTGATATTTTTTTCCTCTTAATTTCACTCAAAAACAAGGCAATTGTTTGATTTTCACATGAATTTAACACCGACCGATAAAAAGTTTGATTTCTTTAAATTTTTTTTTTCTGAATTTCACTCAAAAACAAGGCAATTGTTTGATTTTTTTTTTCTCTTAATTTCACACAAAAACAAGGCAATTGTTTTATTTTCACATGAATTTAACACCGACCGACCAAAAGTTTGATTTCTTTCAATATTTTTTTTTTCTGAATTTCACTCAAAAACAAGGCAATTGTTTGATTTTTTTTTCTCTTAATTTCACTCAAAAACAAGGCAATTGTTTGATTTTCACATGAATTTAACACCGACCGACAAAAAGTTTGATATCTTTTAATTTTTTTTTGCTGAATTTCACTCAATAACCAGGCAATTGTTTGATTTTTTTTTTCTCTTAATTTCACTCAAAAACAAGGCAATTGTTTGATTTTCACATGAATTTAACACCGACCGACAAAAAGTTTGATTTCTTTCATATTTTTTTTCTGAATTTCACTTAATAACCAGGCAATTGTTTGATTTTTTTTCTCTTAATTTAACTCTAAAACAAGGCAATTGTTTGATTTTCACATGAATTTAACACCGACCGACAAAAAGTATGATTTATTTCAATTTTTTTTTTCTGAATTTCACTCAAAAACAAGGCAATTGTTTGATATTCTTTTTTTCTCTTAATTTAACTCTAAAACAAGGCAATTGTTTGATTTTCACATGAATTTAACACCGACCGACAAAAAGTTTGATTTCTTTCAATATTTTTTTTTTCTGAATTTCACTCAAAAACAAGGCAATTGTTTGATTTTTTTTTCTCTTAATTTCACTCAAAAACAAGGCAATTGTTTGATTTTCACATGAAGTTAACACCGACCGACAAAAAGTTTGATTTCTTTCATTTTTTTTTTTCTAAATTTTACTCAATAACCAGGCAATTGTTTGTTTTTTTTTCTCTTAATTTCACTCAAAAACAAGGCAATTGTTTGATTTTCACATGAATTTAACACCGACCGACAAAAAGTGTGATATCTTTAAATATTTTTTTTTCTGAATTTCATTCAAAAACAAGGCAATTGTTTGATTTTCACATGAATTTAATACCGACCGACAAAAAGTTTGATTTCTTTCAATTTTTTTTTTCTGAATTTCACTCAAAAACAAGGTAATTAAGGATATTGGCTATAGTCTAAATTATAACAAGTTGGCAATGATCACTAACCTTCTCAGGCAATTATTTATATTCTGCTCCGTTGACATTTCAGGTTTGGATACATACTGGATGTATGATGCTGCCGCTCAAAAGCTGTTATGTTTGCCCGCCCGCCGCTGATTGCTTTCGTCTATTTTAACATGGTAAGTGTCAAGTGTAAAAGCAAATTTTATATATAGTATAATATATTCATAGTCTTCTTTGGCCAAACAAAAATCCATTTACCAGTGGAACAATCGATTTTATTTGTTCCATAATAGAAATAGGTGACCACCGTGTCTGTCTGTCTTTCTGACCTTTGAAGGGCAGCCATGTTTGGAACTGTAATGTGTAGCCGAAGTGAAATTTTCACAAAAGTCTCACCAAGTGTCTGAAACGAAAATTAGCGATAAATTACCTACGTTAATAGATTGCTAATACATTTTCAAACGCAGATTGGTGGGTTGCTGAAACCTTCAAAAACTGACTGTTTGTCAACACTGTTACCAAGTTAATTAACATTAACTAGCTAATAAATTGCCACATGTCCATGTGATATTATTAATCAAATTCATATTATTGAGAACAACTAATTATTAAGTTATGTATAAGTGTTACATAATATTTTGATATATGACTGTGTGTGTGTTTAATCTGTAAACTCCATAGAAATGGTAAACATTCTACATTTACATAATATTAACTTTTTCATAAATTACACTGCCATCAGGGTGGAACTAAATTAACAGTTACAATTTTGTAAATTGCATAAGGATCGCATTGAAATATTTGATTGTTGAAAGGCTATTTGTTTTTCAATAATTATAATATGCACTGATCAATACACTATACAATAATATATAACTTGATCCATCCTCCGCTCTTGTAATTATTCGCTTACAAATTATTTATTATAACCGTCATCTCGATATTCGAAACGTTCGAAACGTAGCTCGTCGTGTGTGGCCCGTAAATGTAAACAAGAAGCGTGTGCGATATCATTATTAATGCATAGTTATACGTAACCATAACAATAGTTAAAAATTACCTACACGGCGGTGGAAGTGACAATTACAATTTGAATCACCGCGACATGTAAATTTGTAGCACATCGGAGATCAGCGTTGAAATGGTCAATCGGCGTTAGGAAGCAGCGGCTAAATTGTACAAGTGAAATTAATAGGTATGCCATATATAACAGGCAACTGTTTAATTTTCACATTAATTAAAAACCAACGAACAAAATATTTTTTTTTCCATATTTACACTGAAAAACAGGCAATTGTTTGATTTTCACATGAATTTAACACCGACCGACAAAAAATTTGATTTCTTTCAATTTTTTTTTTCTGAATTTCACTCAAAAACAAGGCATTTGTTTGATTTTTTTCTTTTTCTTAATTTCACTCAAAAACAAGGCAATTGTTTGATTTTCATATGAATTTAACACCGATCGACCAAAAGTTTGATTTCTTTCAATATTTTTTTTTTCTGAATTTCACTCAAAAACAAGGCAATTGTTTGATTTTCACATGAATTTAACACCGACCGACAAAAAGTTTGATTTCTTTCAATTGTTTTTTTTCTAAATTTCACTCAATAACCAGGCAATTGTTTGATTTTTTTTTTCTCTTAATTTCACTCAAAAACAAGGCATTTGTTTGATTTTTTTTTTTTCTTAATTTCACTCAAAAACAAGGCAATTGTTTGATTTTCACATGAATTTAACACCGACCGACCAAAAGTTTGATTTCTTTCAATATTTTTTTTTCTGAATTTCATTCAAAAACAAGGCAATTGTTTGATTTTCACATGAATTTAATACCGACCGACAAAAAGTTTGATTTCTTTCAATTTTTTTTTCTGAATTTCACTCAAAAACAAGGTAATTAAGGATATTGGCTATAGTCTAAATTATAACAAGTTGGCAATGATCACTAACCCTCTCAGGCAATTATTTATATTCTGCTCCGTTGACATTTCAGGTTTGGATACATACTGGATGTATGATGCTGCCGCTCAAAAGCTGTTATGTTTGCCCGCCCGCCGCTGATTGCTTTCGTCTATTTTAACATGGTAAGTGTCAAAAGCAAATTTTATATATAGTATAATATATTCATAGTCTTCTTTGGCCAAACAAAAATCCATTTACCAGTGGAACAATCGATTTTATTTGTTCCATAATAGAAATAGGTGACCACCGTGTCTGTCTGTCTTTCTGACCTTTGAAGGGCAGCCATGTTTGGAACTGTAATGTGTAGCCGAAGTGAAATTTTCACAAAAGTCTCACCAAGTGTCTGAAACGAAAATTAGCGATAAATTACCTACGTTAATAGATTGCTAATACATTTTCAAACGCAGATTGGTGGGTTGCTGAAACCTTCAAAAACTGACTGTTTGTCAACACTGTTACCAAGTTAATTAACATTAACTAGCTAATAAATTGCCACATGTCCATGTGATATTATTAATCAAATTCATATTATTGAGAACAACTAATTATTAAGTTATGTATAAGTGTTACATAATATTTTGATATATGACTGTGTGTGTGTTTAATCTGTTCCATAGAAATGGTAAACATTCTACATTTACATAATATTAACTTTTTCATAAATTACACTGCCATCAGGGTGGAACTAAATTAACAGTTACAATTTTGTAAATTGCATAAGGATCGCATTGAAATATTTGATTGTTGAAAGGCTATTTGTTTTTCAATAATTATAATATGCACTGATCAATACACTATACAATAATATATAACTTGATCCATCCTCCGCTCTTGTATTTATTCGCTTACAAATTATTTATTATAGCCGTCATCTCGATATTCGAAACGTACGAAACGTAGCTCGTCGTGTGTGGCCCGTAAATGTAAACAAGAAGCGTGTGCGATATCATTATTCATGCATAGTTATACGTAACCATAACAATAGTTAAAAATTACCTACACGGCGGTGGAAGTGACAATTACAATTTGAATCACCGCGACATGTAAATTTGTAGCACATCAGAGATCAGCGTTGAAATGGTCAATCGGCGTTAGTAAGCAGCGGCTAAATTGTACAAGTGAAATTAATAGGTATGCCATATATAACAGGCAACTGTTTAATTTTCACATTAATTAAAAACCAACGGACAAAATATTTTTTTTTTCCATAATTACACTGAAAAACAGGCAATTGTTTGATTTTCACATGAATTTAACACCGACCGACAAAAAATTTGATTTCTTTCATTTTTTTTTTTCTAAATTTCACTCAATAACCAGGCAATTGTTTGTTTTTTTTTCTCTTAATTTCACTCAAAAACAAGGCAATTGTTTGATTTTCACATGAATTTAACACCGACCGACAAAAAGTTTGATTTCTTTCATTTTTTTTTTCTAAATTTCACTCAAAAACAAGGCAATTGTTTGATTTTTTTTTATCTGAATTTCACTCAAAAACAAGGCAATTGTTTGATTTTCACATTAATTTAACACCGACCGACAAAAAGTTTGATTTCTTTCAATTTTTGTTTTCTAAATGTCACTCAATAACCAGGCATTTGTTTGATTTTTTTTTCTCTTAATTTCACTCAAAAACAAGGCAATTGTTTGATTTTCACATGAATTTAACACCTACCGACAAAAAGTTTGATTTCTTTCATTTTTTTTTTCTAAATTTCACTCAAAAACAAGGCAATTGTTTGATTTTCACATGAATTTAACACCGACCGACAAAAAGTTTGATTTTTTCAATATTTTTTTTTTCTGAATTTCACTCAAAAACAAGGCAGTTGTTTGATTTTATTTTTCTCTTAATTTCACTCAAAAACAAGGCAATTGTTTGATTTTCACATGAAGTTAACACCGACCGACAAAAAGTTTGATTTCTTTCATTTTTTTTTTTCTAAATTTCACTCAATAACCAGGCAATTGTTTGTTTTTTTTTCTCTTAATTTCACTCAAAAACAAGGCAATTGTTTGATTTTCACATGAATTTAACACCGACCGACAAAAAGTTTGATTTATTTCAATTTTTTTTTTCTGAATTTCACTCAAAAACAAGGCAATTGTTTGATTTTTTTTTCTCTTAATTTCACTCAAAAACAAGGCAATTGTTTGATTTTCACATGAATTTAACACCGACCGACAAAATGTTTGATTTCTTTCAATTTTTTTTTTCTGAATTTCATTCAAAAACAAGGCAATTGTTTGATTTTTTTTTTCTCTTAAAATCACTCAAAAACAAGGCAATTGTTTGATTTTCACATGAATTTAACACCGACCGAAAAAAGTTTGATTTCTTTTAATTTTTTTTTTCTGAATTTCACTCAAAAACAAGGCAATTGTTTGATTTTTTTCTTCTCTTGATTTCACTCAAAAACAAGGCAATTGTTTGATTTTCACATCAATTTAACACCGACCGACAAAAAGTTTGATTTCTTTAAATTTTTTTTTTTTCTAAATGTCACTCAATAACCAGGCAATTGTTTGATTTTTTTTTTTCTCTTAATTTCACTCAAAAACAAGGCAATTGTTTGATTTTCACATGAATTTAACACCTACCGACAAAAAGTTTGATTTCTTTCATTTTTTTTTTTCTAAATTTCACTCAATAACCAGGCAATTGTTTGATTTGTTTTTCTCTTAATTTCACTCTAAAACAAGGCAATTGTTTGATTTTCACATGAATTTAACACCGACCGACAAAAAGTTTGATTTATTTCAATTTTTTTTTTCTGAATTTCATTCAAAAACAAGGCAATTGTTTGATTTTTTTTTCTTCTTAAAATCACTAAAAAACAAGGCAATTGTTTGATTTTCACATGAATTTAACACCGACCGACAAAAAGTTTGATTTATTTCAATTTTTTTTTTCTGAATTTCACTCAAAAACAAGGCAATTGTTTGATTTTTTTTTCTCTTAATTTCACTCAAAAACAAAGCAATTGTTTGATTTTCACATGAATTTAACACCGACCGACAAAATGTTTGATTTCTTTCAATTTTTTTTTTCTGAATTTCATTCAAAAACAAGGCAATTGTTTGATTTTTTTTTTTTCTCTTAAAATCACTCAAAAACAAGGCAATTGTTTGATTTTCACATGAATTTAACACCGACCGAAAAAAGGTTGATTTCTTTTAATTTTTTTTTTTCTGAATTTCACTCAAAAACAAGGCAATTGTTTGATTTTTTTCTTCTCTTGATTTCACTCAAAAACAAGGCAATTGTTTGATTTTCACATCAATTTAACACCGACCGACAAAAAGTTTGATTTCTTTCAATTTTTTTTTTTTCTAAATGTCACTCAATAACCAGGCAATTGTTTGATTTTTTTTTTCTCTTAATTTCACTCAAAAACAAGGCAATTGTTTGATTTTCACATGAATTTAACACCTACCGACATTTTTTTTTTTTCTAAATTTCACTCAATAACCAGGCAATTGTTTGATTTGTTTTTCTCTTAATTTCACTCTAAAACAAGGCAATTGTTTGATTTTCACATGAATTTAACACCGACCGACAAAAAGTTTGATTTATTTCAATTTTTTTTTTCTGAATTTCATTCAAAAACAAGGCAATTGTTTGATTTTTTTTTTTTCTTAAAATCACTAAAAAACAAGGCAATTGTTTGATTTTCACATGAATTTAACACCGACCGACAAAAAGTTTGATTTCTTTCAATTTTTTTTTTCTGAATTTCACTCAAAAACAAGGCAATTAAGGATATTGGCTATAGTCTAAATTATAACAAGTTGGCAATGATCACTAACCCTCTCAGGCAATTATTTATATTCTGCTCCGTTGACATTTCAGGTTTGGATACATACTGGATGTATGATGCTGCCGCTCAAAAGCTGTTATGTTTGCCCGCCTGCCGCTGATTGCTTTCGTCTATTTTAACATGGTAAGTGTCAAAAGCAAATTTTATATATAGTATAATATATTCATAGTCTTCTTTGGCCAAACAAAAATCCATTTACCAGTGGAACAATCGATTTTATTTGTTCCATAATAGAAATAGGTGACCACCGTGTCTGTCTGTCTTTCTGACCTTTGAAGGGCAGCCATGTTTGGAACTGTAATGTGTAGCCGAAGTGAAATTTTCACAAAAGTCTCACCAAGTGTCTGAAACGAAAATTAGCGATAAATTACCTACGTTAATAGATTGCTTTCTTTCAATTTTTTTTTTCTGAATTTCACTCAAAAACAAGGCAATTGTTTGATATTTTTTTCCTCTTAATTTCACTCAAAAACAAGGCAATTCTTTGATTTTCACATGAATTTAACACCGACCGACAAAAAGTTTGATTTCTTTCAATTTTTTTTTTCTGAATTTCACTCAAAAACAAGGCAATTGTTTGATTTTTTTTTTCTCTTAATTTCACACAAAAACAATGCAATTGTTTTATTTTCACATGAATTTAACACCGACCGACCAAAAGTTTGATTTCTTTCAATATTTTTTTTTTCTGAATTTCACTCAAAAACAAGGCAATTGTTTGATTTTTTTTTCTCTTAATTTCACTCAAAAACAAGGCAATTGTTTGATTTTCACATGAATTTAACACCGACCGACAAAAAGTTTGATTTCTTTCAATTTTTTTTTTCTGAATTTCACTCAAAAACAAGGCAATTGTTTGATTTTTTTTTCTCTTAATTTCACACAAAAACAAGGCAATTGTTTTATTTTCACATGAATTTAACACCGACCGACCAAAAGTTTGATTTCTTTCAATATTTTTTTTTTCTGAATTTCACTCAAAAACAAGGCAATTGTTTGATTTTTTTTTTCTCTTAATTTCACTCAAAAACAAGGCAATTGTTTGATTTTCACATGAATTTAACACCGACCGACAAAAAGTTTGATATCTTTCAATTTTTTTTTGCTGAATTTCACTCAATAACCAGGCAATTGTTTGATTTTTTTTTTTCTCTTAATTTCACTCAAAAACAAGGCAATTGTTTGATTTTCACATGAATTTAACACCTACCGACAAAAAGTTTGATTTCTTTCATTTTTTATTTTCTAAATTTCACTCAATAACCAGGCAATTGTTTGATTTTTTTTTCTCTTAATTTCACTCTAAAACAAGGCAATTGTTTGATTTTCACATGAATTTAACACAAACCGACAAAAAGTTTGATTTATTTCAATTTTTTTTTTCTGAATTTCACTCAAAAACAAGGCAATTGTTTGATATTCTTTTTTCTCTTAATTTCACTCAAAAACAAGGCAATTGTTTGATTTTCACATGAATTTAACACCGACCGACAAAAAGTTTGATTTCTTTCAATATTTTTTTTTTCTGAATTTCACTCAAAAACAAGGCAATTGTTTGATTTTATTTTTCTCTTAATTTCACTCAAAAACAAGGCAATTGTTTGATTTTCACATGAATTTAACACCGACCGACAAAAAGTTTGATTTCTTTCATTATTTTTTTTCTAAATTTCACTCAATAACCAGGCAATTGTTTGTTTTAATTTCTCTTAATTTCACTCAAAAACAAGGCAATTGTTTGATTTTCACATGAATTTAACACCGACCGACAAAAAGATTGATTTCTTTCAATTTTTTTTTCTGAATTTCACTCAAAAACAAGGCAATTGTTTGATTTTTTTTTTCTCTTAATTTCACTCAAAAACAAGGCAATTAAGGATATTGGCTATAGTCTAAATTATAACAAGTTGGCAATGATCACTAACCCTCTCAGGCAATTATTTATATTCTGCTCCGTTGACATTTCAGGTTTGGATACATACTGGATGTATGATGCTGCCGCTCAAAAGCTGTTATGTTTGCCCGCCTGCCGCTGATTGCTTTCGTCTATTTTAACATGGTAAGTGTCAAAAGCAAATTTTATATATAGTATAATATATTCATAGTCTTCTTTGGCCAAACAAAAATCCATTTACCAGTGGAACAATCGATTTTATTTGTTCCATAATAGAAATAGGTGACCACCGTGTCTGTCTGTCTTTCTGACCTTTGAAGGGCAGCCATGTTTGGAACTGTAATGTGTAGCCGAAGTGTAATTTTCACAAAAGTCTCACCAAGTGTCTGAAACGAAAATTAGCGATAAATTACCTACGTTAATAGATTGCTAATACATTTTCAAACGCAGATTGGTGGGTTGCTGAAACCTTCAAAAACTGACTGTTTGTCAACACTGTTACCAAGTTAATTAACATTAACTAGCTAATAAATTGCGACATGTCCATGTGATATTATTAATCAAATTCATATTATTGAGAACAACTAATTATCAAGTTATGTATAAGTGTTACATAATATTTTGATATATGACTGTATGTGTGTTTAATTTGTAAACTCCATAGAAATGGTAAACATTCTACATTTACATAATATTAACTTTTTCATAAATTACACTGCCATCAGGGTGGAACTAAATTAACAGTTACAATTTTGTAAATTGCATAAGGATCGCATTGAAATATTTGATTGTTGAAAGGCTATTTGTTTTTCAATAATTATAATATGCACTGATCAATACACTATACAATAATATATAACTTGATCCATCCTCCGCTCTTGTATTTATTCGCTTACAAATTATTTATTATAACCGTCATCTCGATATTCGAAACGTTCGAAACGTAGCTCGTCGTGTGTGGCCCGTAAATGTAAACAAGAAGCGTGTGCGATATCATTTTTAATGCATAGTTATACGTAACCATAACAATAGTTAAAAATTACCTACACGGCGGTGGAAGTGACAATTACAATTTGAATCACCGCGACATGTGAATTTGTAGCACATCAGAGATCAGCGTTGAAATGGTCAATCGGCGTTAGTAAGCAGCGGCTAAATTGTACAAGTGAAATTAATAGGTATGCCATATATAACAGGCAACTGTTTATTTTTTTCTCTTAATTTCACTCAAAAACAAGACAATTGTTTGATTTTCACATGAATTTAACACCGACCGACAAAAAGTTTGATTTCTTTCATATTTGTTTTTCTAAATTTCACTCAATAACCAGGCAATTGTTTGATTTTTTTTTCTCTTAATTTCACTCAAAAACAAGGCAATTGTTTGATTTTCACATGAATTTAACACCGACCGACAAAAAGTTTGATTTCTTTCAAATTTTTTTTTCTGAATTTCACTCAAAAACAAAGCAATTGTTTGATATTTTTTTCCTCTTAATTTCACTCAAAAACAAGGCAATTGTTTGATTTTCACATGAATTTAACACCGACCGACAAAAAGTTTGATTTCTTTCAATTTTTTTTTTCTGAATTTCACTCAAAAACAAGGCAATAGTTTGATTTTTTTTTTCTCTTAATTTCACACAAAAACAAGGCAATTGTTTTATTTTCACATGAATTTAACACCGACCGACCAAAAGTTTGATTTCTTTCAATATTTTTTTTTTCTGAATTTCACTCAAAAACAAGGCAATTGTTTGATTTTTTTTTCTCTTAATTTCACTCAAAAACAAGGCAATTGTTTGATTTTCACATGAATTTAACACCGACCGACAAAAAGTTTGATATCTTTCAATTTTTTTTTGCTGAATATCACTCAATAACCAGGCAATTGTTTGATTTTTTTTTCTCTTAATTTCACTCAAAAACAAGGCAATTGTTTGATTTTCACATGAATTTAACACCGACCGACAAAAAGTTTGATTTCTTTCATATTTTTTTTCTGAATTTCACTTAATAACCAGGCAATTGTTTGATTTTTTTTCTCTTAATTTAACTCTAAAACAAGGCAATTGTTTGATTTTCACATGAATTTAACACCGACCGACAAAAAGTATGATTTATTTCAATTTTTTTTTTTCTGAATTTCACTCAAAAACAAGGCAATTGTTTGATATTCTTTTTTCTCTTAATTTAACTCTAAAACAAGGCAATTGTTTGATTTTCACATGAATTTAACACCGACCGACAAAAAGTTTGATTTCTTTCAATATTTTTTTTTCTGAATTTCACTCAAAAACAAGGCAATTGTTTGATTTTTTTTTCTCTTAATTTCACTCAAAAACAAGGCAATTGTTTGATTTTCACATGAAGTTAACACCGACCGACAAAAAGTTTGATATCTTTCATTTTTTTTTTCTAAATTTCACTCAATAACCAGGCAATTGTTTGTTTTTTTTCTCTTAATTTCACTCAAAAACAAGGCAATTGTTTTATTTTCACATGAATTTAACACCGACCGACAAAAAGTTTGATTTCTCTCAATTTTTTTATCTGAATTTCACTCAAAAACAAGGCAATTGTTTGTTTTTTTTTTTCTCTTAATTTCACTCAAAAACAAGGCAATTGTTTGATTTTCACATGAATTTAACACCGACCGACAAAAAGTGTGATTTCTTTAAATATTTTTTTTTCTGAATTTCATTCAAAAACAAGGCAATTGTTTGATTTTCACATGAATTTAATACCGACCGACAAAAGTTTGATTTCTTTCAATTTTTTTTTTCTGAATTTCACTCAAAAACAAGGTAATTAAGGATATTGGCTATAGTCTAAATTATAACAAGTTGGCAATGATCACTAACCCTCTCAGGCAATTATTTATATTCTGCTCCGTTGACATTTCAGGTTTGGATACATACTGGATGTATGATGCTGCCGCTCAAAAGCTGTTATGTTTGCCCGCCCGCCGCTGATTGCTTTCGTCTATTTTAACATGGTAAGTGTCAAAAGCAAATTTTATATATAGTATAATATATTCATAGTCTTCTTTGGCCAAACAAAAATCCATTTACCAGTGGAACAATCGATTTTATTTGTTCCATAATAGAAATAGGTGACCACCGTGTCTGTCTGTCTTTCTGACCTTTGAAGGGCAGCCATGTTTGGAACTGTAATGTGTAGCCGAAGTGAAATTTTCACAAAAGTCTCACCAAGTGTCTGAAACGAAAATTGGCGATAAATTACCTACGTTAATAGATTGCTAATACATTTTCAAACGCAGATTGGTGGGTTGCTGAAACCTTCAAAAACTGACTGTTTGTCAACACTGTTACCAAGTTAATTAACATTAACTAGCTAATAAATTGCCACATGTCCATGTGATATTATTAATCAAATTCATATTATTGAGAACAACTAATTATTAAGTTATGTATAAGTGTTACATAATATTTTGATATATGACTGTGTGTGTGTTTAATCTGTAAACTCCATAGAAATGGTAAACATTCTACATTTACATAATATTAACTTTTTCATAAATTACACTGCCATCAGGGTGGAACTAAATTAACAGTTACAATTTTGTAAATTGCATAAGGATCGCATTGAAATATTTGATTGTTGAAAGGCTATTTGTTTTTCAATAATTATAATATGCACTGATCAATACACTATACAATAATATATAACTTGATCCATCCTCCGCTCTTGTAATTATTCGCTTACAAATTATTTATTATAACCGTCATCTCGATATTCGAAACGTTCGAAACGTAGCTCGTCGTGTGTGGCCCATAAATGTAAACAAGAAGCGTGTGCGATATCATTATTAATGCATAGTTATACGTAACCATAACAATAGTTAAAAATTACCTACACGGCGGTGGAAGTGACAATTACAATTTGAATCACCGCGACATGTAAATTTGTAGCACATCGGAGATCAGCGTTGAAATGGTCAATCGGCGTTAGGAAGCAGCGGCTAAATTGTACAAGTGAAATTAATAGGTATGCCATATATAACAGGCAACTGTTTAATTTTCACATTAATTAAAAACCAACGAACAAAATATTTTTTTTTCCATATTTACACTGAAAAACAGGCAATTGTTTGATTTTCACATGAATTTAACACCGACCGACAAAAAATTTGATTTCTTTCAATTTTTTTTTTCTGAATTTCACTCAAAAACAAGGCATTTGTTTGATTTTTTTTTTCTTAATTTCACTCAATAACAAGGCAATTGTTTGATTTTCACATGAATTTAACACCGACCGACCAAAAGTTTGATTTCTTTCAATATTTTTTTTTTCTGAATTTCACTCAAAAACAAGGCAATTGTTTGATTTTCACATGAATTTAACACCGACCGACAAAAAGTTTGATTTCTTTCAATTGTTTTTTTTCTAAATTTCACTCAGTAACCAGGCAATTGTTTGATTTTTTTTTTCTCTTAATTTCACTCAAAAACAAGGCATTTGTTTGATTTTTTTTTTTTCTTAATTTCACTCAAAAACAAGGCAATTGTTTGATTTTCACATGAATTTAACACCGACCGACCAAAAGTTTGATTTCTTTCAATATTTTTTTTTCTGAATTTCATTCAAAAACAATGCAATTGTTTGATTTTCACATGAATTTAATACCGACCGACAAAAAGTTTGATTTCTTTCAATTTTTTTTTTCTGAATTTCACTCAAAAACAAGGTAATTAAGGATATTGGCTATAGTCTAAATTATAACAAGTTGGCAATGATCACTAACCCTCTCAGGCAATTATTTATATTCTGCTCCGTTGACATTTCAGGTTTGGATACATACTGGATGTATGATGCTGCCGCTCAAAAGCTGTTATGTTTGCCCGCCCGCCGCTGATTGCTTTCGTCTATTTTAACATGGTAAGTGTCAAAAGCAAATTTTATATATAGTATAATATATTCATAGTCTTCTTTGGCCAAACAAAAATCCATTTACCAGTGGAACAATCGATTTTATTTGTTCCATAATAGAAATAGGTGACCACCGTGTCTGTCTGTCTTTCTGACCTTTGAAGGGCAGCCATGTTTGGAACTGTAATGTGTAGCCGAAGTGAAATTTTCACAAAAGTCTCACCAAGTGTCTGAAACGAAAATTAGCGATAAATTACCTACGTTAATAGATTGCTAATACATTTTCAAACGCAGATTGGTGGGTTGCTGAAACCTTCAAAAACTGACTGTTTGTCAACACTGTTACCAAGTTAATTAACATTAACTAGCTAATAAATTGCCACATGTCCATGTGATATTATTAATCAAATTCATATTATTGAGAACAACTAATTATTAAGTTATGTATAAGTGTTACATAATATTTTGATATATGACTGTGTGTGTGTTTAATCTGTAAACTCCATAGAAATGGTAAACATTCTACATTTACATAATATTAACTTTTTCATAAATTACACTGCCATCAGGGTGGAACTAAATTAACAGTTACAATTTTGTAAATTGCATAAGGATCGCATTGAAATATTTGATTGTTGAAAGGCTATTTGTTTTTCAATAATTATAATATGCACTGATCAATACACTATACAATAATATATAACTTGATCCATCCTCCGCTCTTGTATTTATTTGCTTACAAATTATTTATTATAACCGTCATCTCGATATTCGAAACGTTCGAAACGTAGCTCGTCGTGTGTGGCCCGTAAATGTAAACAAGAAGCGTGTGCGATATCATTTTTAATGCATAGTTATACGTAACCATAACAATAGTTAAAAATTACCTACACGGCGGTGGAAGTGACAATTACAATTTGAATCACCGCGACATGTGAATTTGTAGCACATCAGAGATCAGCGTTGAAATGGTCAATCGGCGTTAGTAAGCAGCGGCTAAATTGTACAAGTGAAATTAATAGGTATGCCATATATAACAGGCAACTGTTTATTTTTTTCTCTTAATTTCACTCAAAAACAAGACAATTGTTTGATTTTCACATGAATTTAACACCGACCGACAAAAAGTTTGATTTCTTTCATATTTTTTTTTTCTAAATTTCACTCAATAACCAGGCAATTGTTTGATTTTTTTTCTCTTAATTTCACTCAAAAACAAGGCAATTGTTTGATTTTCACATGAATTTAACACCGACCGACAAAAAGTTTGATTTCTTTCAATTTTTTTTTTCTGAATTTCACTCAAAAACAAGGCAATTGTTTGATATTTTTTTCCTCTTAATTTCACTCAAAAACAAGGCAATTGTTTGATTTTCACATGAATTTAACACCGACCGACAAAAAGTTTGATTTCTTTCAATTTTTTTTTTCTGAATTTCACTCAAAAACCAGGCAATTGTTTGATTTTTTTTTTCTCTTAATTTCACACAAAAACAAGGCAATTGTTTTATTTTCACATGAATTTAACACCGACCGACCAAAAGTTTGATTTCTTTCAATATTTTTTTTTTCTGAATTTCACTCAAAAACAAGGCAATTGTTTGATTTTTTTTTCTCTTAATTTCACTCAAAAACAAGGCAATTGTTTGATTTTCACATGAATTTAACACCGACCGACAAAAAGTTTGATATCTTTCAATTTTTTTTTGCTGAATTTCACTCAATAACCAGGCAATTGTTTGATTTTTTTTTCTCATAATTTCACTCAAAAACAAGGCAATTGTTTGATTTTCACATGAATTTAACACCGACCGACAAAAAGTTTGATTTCTTTCATTTTTTTTTTCTGAATTTCACTTAATAACCAGGCAATTGTTTGATTTTTTTTTCTCTTAATTTAACTCTAAAACAAGGCAATTGTTTGATTTTCACATGAATTTAACACCGACCGACAAAAAGTATGATTTATTTCAATTTTTTTTTTTCTGAATTTCACTCGAAAACAAGGCAATTGTTTGATATTCTTTTTTCTCTTAATTTCACTCAAAAACAAGGCAATTGTTTGATTTTCACATGAATTTAACACCGACCGACAAAAAGTTTGATATCTTTCAATATTTTTTTTTTCTGAATTTCACTCAAAAACAAGGCAATTGTTTGATTTTTTTTTCTCTTAATTTCACTCAAAAACAAGGCAATTGTTTGATTTTCACATGAAGTTAACACCGACCGACAAAAAGTTTGATTTCTTTCATTTTTTTTTTTCTAAATTTCACTCAATAACCAGGCAATTGTTTGTTTTTTTTTCTCTTAATTTCACTCAAAAACAAGGCAATTGTTTTATTTTCACATGAATTTAACACCGACCGACAAAAAGTTTGATTTCTCTCAAATTTTTTTATCTGAATTTCACTCAAAAACAAGGCAATTGTTTGTTTTTTTTTTCTCTTAATTTCACTCAAAAACAAGGCAATTGTTTGATTTTCACATGAATTTAACACCGACCGACAAAAAGTGTGATTTCTTTAAATATTTTTTTTTCTGAATTTCATTCAAAAACAAGGCAATTGTTTGATTTTCACATGAATTTAATACCGACCGACAAAAAGTTTGATTTCTTTCAATTTTTTTTTTCTGAATTTCACTCAAAAACAAGGTAATTAAGGATATTGGCTATAGTCTAAATTATAACAAGTTGGCAATGATCACTAACCCTCTCAGGCAATTATTTATATTCTGCTCCGTTGACATTTCAGGTTTGGATACATACTGGATGTATGATGCTGCCGCTCAAAAGCTGTTATGTTTGCCCGCCCGCCGCTGATTGCTTTCGTCTATTTTAACATGGTAAGTGTCAAAAGCAAATTTTATATATAGTATAATATATTCATAGTCTTCTTTGGCCAAACAAAAATCCATTTACCAGTGGAACAATCGATTTTATTTGTTCCATAATAGAAATAGGTGACCACCGTGTCTGTCTGTCTTTCTGACCTTTGAAGGGCAGCCATGTTTGGAACTGTAATGTGTAGCCGAAGTGAAATTTTCACAAAAGTCTCACCAAGTGTCTGAAACGAAAATTAGCGATAAATTACCTACGTTAATAGATTGCTAATACATTTTCAAACGCAGATTGGTGGGTTGCTGAAACCTTCAAAAACTGACTGTTTGTCAACACTGTTACCAAGTTAATTAACATTAACTAGCTAATAAATTGCCACATGTCCATGTGATATTATTAATCAAATTCATATTATTGAGAACAACTAATTATTAAGTTATGTATAAGTGTTACATAATATTTTGATATATGACTGTGTGTGTGTTTAATCTGTAAACTCCATAGAAATGGTAAACATTCTACATTTACATAATATTAACTTTTTCATAAATTACACTGCCATCAGGGTGGAACTAAATTAACAGTTATAATTTTGTAAATTGCATAAGGATCGCATTGAAATATTTGATTGTTGAAAGGCTATTTGTTTTTCAATAATTATAATATGCACTGATCAATACACTATACAATAATATATAACTTGATCCATCCTCCGCTCTTGTAATTATTCGCTTACAAATTATTTATTATAACCGTCATCTCGATATTCGAAACGTTCGAAACGTAGCTCGTCGTGTGTGGCCCGTAAATGTAAACAAGAAGCGTGTGCGATATCATTATTAATGCATAGTTATACGTAACCATAACAATAGTTAAAAAAATTACCTACACGGCGGTGGAAGTGACAATTACAATTTGAATCACCGCGACATGTAAATTTGAAGCACATCGGAGATCAGCGTTGAAATGGTCAATCGGCGTTAGGAAGCAGCGGCTAAATTGTACAAGTGAAATTAATTGGTATGCCATATATAACAGGCAACTGTTTAATTTTCACATTAATTAAAAACCAACGAACAAAATATTTTTTTTTTCCATATTTACACTGAAAAACAGGCAATTGTTTGATTTTCACATGAATTTAACACCGACCGAAAAAAAATTTGATTTCTTTCATTTTTTTTTTTTCTGAATTTCACTCAAAAACAAGGCATTTGTTTGATTTTTTTTTTTTTTATATTCACTCAAAAACAAGGCAATTGTTTGATTTTCACATGAATTTAACACCGACCGACCAAAAGTTTGATTTCTTTCAATTGTTTTTTTTCTAAATTTCACTCAATAACCAGGCAATTGTTTGATTTTTTTTTCTCTTAATTTCACTCAAAAACAAGGCATTTGTTTGATTTTTTTTTTTCTTAATTTCACTCAAAAACAAGGCAATTGTTTGATTTTCACATGAATTTAACACCGACCGACCAAAAGTTTGATTTCTTTCAATATTTTTTTTTCTGAATTTCATTCAAAAACAAGGCAATTGTTTGATTTTCACATGAATTGAACACCGACCGACAAAAAGTTTGATTTCTTTCAATTGTTTTTTTTCTAAATTTCACTCAATAACCAGGCAATTGTTTGATTTTTTTTTTCTCTTAATTTCACTCAAAAACAAGGCAATTGTTTGTTTTTTTTTTTCTCTTAATTTCACTCAAAAACAAGGCAATTGTTTGATTTTCACATGAATTTAACACCGACCGACAAAAAGTGTGATTTCTTTAAATATTTTTTTTTCTGAATTTCATTCAAAAACAAGGCAATTGTTTGATTTTCACATGAATTTAATACCGACCGACAAAAAGTTTGATTTCTTTCAATTTTTTTTTTATGAATTTCACTCAAAAACAAGGTAATTAAGGATATTGGCTATAGTCTAAATTATAACAAGTTGGCAATGATCACTAACCCTCTCAGGCAATTATTTATATTCTGCTCCGTTGACATTTCAGGTTTGGATACATACTGGATGTATGATGCTGCCGCTCAAAAGCTGTTATGTTTGCCTGCCCGCCGCTGATTGCTTTCGTCTATTTTAACATGGTAAGTGTCAAAAGCAAATTTTATATATAGTATAATATATTCATAGTCTTCTTTGGCCAAACAAAAATCCATTTACCAGTGGAACAATCGATTTTATTTGTTCCATAATAGAAATAGGTGACCACCGTGTCTGTCTGTCTTTCTGACCTTTGAAGGGCAGCCATGTTTGGAACTGTAATGTGTAGCCGAAGTGAAATTTTCACAAAAGTCTCACCAAGTATCTGAAACGAAAATTAGCGATAAATTACCTACGTTAATAGATTGCTAATACATTTTCAAACGCAGATTGGTGGGTTGCTGAAACCTTCAAAAACTGACTGTTTGTCAACACTGTTATCAAGTTAATTAACATTAACTAGCTAATAAATTGCCACATGTCCATGTGATATTATTAATCAAATTCATATTATTGAGAACAACTAATTATTAAGTTATGTATAAGTGTTACATAATATTTTGATATATGACTGTGTGTGTGTTTAATCTGTAAACTCCATAGAAATGGTAAACATTCTACATTTACATAATATTAACTTTTTCATAAATTACACTGCCATCAGGGTGGAACTAAATTAACAGTTATAATTTTGTAAATTGCATAAGGATCGCATTGAAATATTTGATTGTTGAAAGGCTATTTGTTTTTCAATAATTATAATATGCACTGATCAATACACTATACAATAATATATAACTTGATCCATCCTCCGCTCTTGTAATTATTCGCTTACAAATTATTTATTATAACCGTCATCTCGATATTCGAAACGTTCGAAACGTAGCTCGTCGTGTGTGGCCCGTAAATGTAAACAAGAAGCGTGTGCGATATCATTATTAATGCATAGTTATACGTAACCATAACAATAGTTAAAAAAATTACCTACACGGCGGTGGAAGTGACAATTACAATTTGAATCACCGCGACATGTAAATTTGAAGCACATCGGAGATCAGCGTTGAAATGGTCAATCGGCGTTAGGAAGCAGCGGCTAAATTGTACAAGTGAAATTAATTGGTATGCCATATATAACAGGCAACTGTTTAATTTTCACATTAATTAAAAACCAACGAACAAAATATTTTTTTTTTCCATATTTACACTGAAAAACAGGCAATTGTTTGATTTTCACATGAATTTAACACCGACCGAAAAAAAATTTGATTTCTTTCAATTTTTTTTTTTCTGAATTTCACTAAAAAACAAGGCATTTGTTTGATTTTTTTTTTTTTATATTCACTCAAAAACAAGGCAATTGTTTGACTTTCACATGAATTTAACACCGACCGACCAAAAGTTTGATTTCTTTCAATTGTTTTTTTTCTAAATTTCACTCAATAACCAGGCAATTGTTTGATTTTTTTTTTCTCTTAATTTCACTCAAAAACAAGGCATTTGTTTGATTTTTTTTTTCTTAATTTCACTCAAAAACAAGGCAATTGTTTGATTTTCACATGAATTTAACACCGACCGACCAAAAGTTTGATTTCTTTCAATATTTTTTTTTCTGAATTTCATTCAAAAACAAGGCAATTGTTTGATTTTCACATGAATTTAACACCGACCGACAAAAAGTTTGATTTCTTTCAATTGTTTTTTTTCTAAATTTCACTCAATAACCAGGCAATTGTTTGATTTTTTTTTTCTCTTAATTTCACTCAAAAACAAGGCATTTGTTTGATTTTTTTTTTTTCTTAATTTCACTCAAAAACAAGGCAATTGTTTGATTTTCACATGAATTTAACACCGACCGACCAAAAGTTTGATTTATTTCAATATTTTTTTTTCTGAATTTCATTCAAAAACAAGGCAATTGTTTGATTTTCACATGAATTTAATACCGACCGACAAAAAGTTTGATTTCTTTCAATTTTTTTTTTCTGAATTTCACTCAAAAACAAGGTAATTAAGGATATTGGCTATAGTCTAAATTATAACAAGTTGGCAATGATCACTAACCCTCTCAGGCAATTATTTATATTCTGCTCCGTTGACATTTCAGGTTTGGATACATACTGGATGTATGATGCTGCCGCTCAAAAGCTGTTATGTTTGCCCGCCCGCCGCTGATTGCTTTCGTCTATTTTAACATGGTAAGTGTCAAAAGCAAATTTTATATATAGTATAATATATTCATAGTCTTCTTTGGCCAAACAAAAATCCATTTACCAGTGGAACAATCGATTTTATTTGTTCCATAATAGAAATAGGTGACCACCGTGTCTGTCTGTCTTTCTGACCTTTGAAGGGCAGCCATGTTTGGAACTGTAATGTGTAGCCGAAGTGAAATTTTCACAAAAGTCTCACCAAGTGTCTGAAACGAAAATTAGATATATACCTACGTTAATAGATAGCGATAAATTACCTACGTTAATAGATTGCTAATACATTTTCAAACGCAGATTGGTGGGTTGCTGAAACCTTCAAAAACTGACTGTTTGTCAACACTGTTACCAAGTTAATTAACATTAACTAGCTAATAAATTGCCACATGTCCATGTGATATTATTAATCAAATTCATATTATTGAGAACAACTAATTATTAAGTTATGTATAAGTGTTACATAATATTTTGATATATGACTGTGTGTGTGTTTAATCTGTAAACTCCATAGAAATGGTAAACATTCTACATTTACATAATATTAACTTTTTCATAAATTACACTGCCATCAGGGTGGAACTAAATTAACAGTTACAATTTTGTAAATTGCATAAGGATCGCATTGAAATATTTGATTGTTGAAAGGCTATTTGTTTTTCAATAATTATAATATGCACTGATCAATACACTATACAATAATATATAACTTGATCCATCCTCCGCTCTTGTATTTATTCGCTTACAAATTATTTATTATAACCGTCATCTCGATATTCGAAACGTTCGAAACGTAGCTCGTCGTGTGTGGCCCGTAAATGTAAACAAGAAGCGTGTGCGATATCATTTTTAATGCATAGTTATACGTAACCATAACAATAGTTAAAAATTACCTACACGGCGGTGGAAGTGACAATTACAATTTGAATCACCGCGACATGTGAATTTGTAGCACATCAGAGATCAGCGTTGAAATGGTCAATCGGCGTTAGTAAGCAGCGGCTAAATTGTACAAGTGAAATTAATAGGTATGCCATATATAACAGGCAACTGTTTATTTTTTTCTCTTAATTTCACTCAAAAACAAGACAATTGTTTGATTTTCACATGAATTTAACACCGACCGACAAAAAGTTTGATTTCTTTCATATTTTTTTTTCTAAATTTCACTCAATAACCAGGCAATTGTTTGATTTTTTTTTCTCTTAATTTCACTCAAAAACAAGGCAATTGTTTGATTTTCACATGAATTTAACACCGACCGACAAAAAGTTTGATTTCTTTCAAATTTTTTTTTCTGAATTTCACTCAAAAACAAAGCAATTGTTTGATATTTTTTTCCTCTTAATTTCACTCAAAAACAAGGCAATTGTTTGATTTTCACATGAATTTAACACCGACCGACAAAAAGTTTGATTTCTTTCAATTTTTTTTTTCTGAATTTCACTCAAAAACAATGCAATTGTTTGATTTTTTTTTTCTCTTAATTTCACACAAAAACAAGGCAATTGTTTTATTTTCACATGAATTTAACACCGACCGACCAAAAGTTTGATTTCTTTCAATATTTTTTTTTTCTGAATTTCACTCAAAAACAAGGCAATTGTTTGATTTTTTTTTCTCTTAATTTCACTCAAAAACAAGGCAATTGTTTGATTTTCACATGAATTTAACACCGACCGACAAAAAGTTTGATATCTTTCAATTTTTTTTTGCTGAATTTCACTCAATAACCAGGCAATTGTTTGATTTTTTTTTTCTCTTAATTTCACTAAAAAACAAGGCAATTGTTTGATTTTCACATGAATTTAACACCGACCGACAAAAAGTTTGATTTCTTTCATTTTTTTTTTCTGAATTTCACTTAATAACCAGGCAATTGTTTGATTTTTTTTTCTCTTAATATAACTCTAAAACAAGGCAATTGTTTGATTTTCACATGAATTTAACACCGACCGACAAAAAGTATGATTTATTTCAATTTTTTTTTTCTGAATTTCACTCAAAAACAAGGCAATTGTTTGATATTCTTTTTTCTCTTAATTTCACTCAAAAACAAGGCAATTGTTTGATTTTCACATGAATTTAACACCGACCGACAAAAAGTTTGATATCTTTCAATATTTTTTTTTTCTGAATTTCACTCAAAAACAAGGCAATTGTTTGATTTTTTTTTCTCTTAATTTCACTCAAAAACAAGGCAATTGTTTGATTTTCACATGAAGTTAACACCGACCGACAAAAAGTTTGATTTCTTTCATTTTTTTTTTTCTAAATTTCACTCAATAACCAGGCAATTGTTTGTTTTTTTTTCTCTTAATTTCACTCAAAAACAAGGCAATTGTTTTATTTTCACATGAATTTAACACCGACCGACAAAAAATTTGATTTCTCTCAATTTTTTTTATCTGAATTTCACTCAAAAACAAGGCAATTGTTTGTTTTTTTTTTTCTCTTAATTTCACTCACAAACAAGGCAATTGTTTGATTTTCACATGAATTTAACACCGACCGACAAAAAGTGTGATTTCTTTAAATATTTTTTTTATGAATTTCACTCAAAAACAAGGTAATTAAGGATATTGGCTATAGTCTAAATTATAACAAGTTGGCAATGATCACTAACCCTCTCAGGCAATTATTTATATTCTGCTCCGTTGACATTTCAGGTTTGGATACATACTGGATGTATGATGCTGCCGCTCAAAAGCTGTTATGTTTGCCTGCCCGCCGCTGATTGCTTTCGTCTATTTTAACATGGTAAGTGTCAAAAGCAAATTTTATATATAGTATAATATATTCATAGTCTTCTTTGGCCAAACAAAAATCCATTTACCAGTGGAACAATCGATTTTATTTGTTCCATAATAGAAATAGGTGACCACCGTGTCTGTCTGTCTTTCTGACCTTTGAAGGGCAGCCATGTTTGGAACTGTAATGTGTAGCCGAAGTGAAATTTTCACAAAAGTCTCACCAAGTATCTGAAACGAAAATTAGCGATAAATTACCTACGTTAATAGATTGCTAATACATTTTCAAACGCAGATTGGTGGGTTGCTGAAACCTTCAAAAACTGACTGTTTGTCAACACTGTTATCAAGTTAATTAACATTAACTAGCTAATAAATTGCCACATGTCCATGTGATATTATTAATCAAATTCATATTATTGAGAACAACTAATTATTAAGTTATGTATAAGTGTTACATAATATTTTGATATATGACTGTGTGTGTGTTTAATCTGTAAACTCCATAGAAATGGTAAACATTCTACATTTACATAATATTAACTTTTTCATAAATTACACTGCCATCAGGGTGGAACTAAATTAACAGTTACAATTTTGTAAATTGCATAAGGATCGCATTGAAATATTTGATTGTTGAAAGGCTATTTGTTTTTCAATAATTATAATATGCACTGATCAATACACTATACAATAATATATAACTTGATCCATCCTCCGCTCTTGTATTTATTCGCTTACAAATTATTTATTATAACCGTCATCTCGATATTCGAAACGTACGAAACGTAGCTCGTCGTGTGTGGCCCGTAAATGTAAACAAGAAGCGTGTGCGATATCATTATTAATGCATAGTTATACGTAACCATAACAATAGTTAAAAATTACCTACACGGCGGTGGAAGTGACAATTAAAATTTGAATCACCGCGACATGTAAATTTGTAGCACATCAGAGATCAGCGTTGAAATGGTCAATCGGCGTTAGTAAGCAGCGGCTAAATTGTACAAGTGAAATTAATAGGTATGCCATATATAACAGGCAACTGTTTAATTTTCACATTAATTAAAAACCAACGGACAAAATATTTTTAATAACCAGGCAATTGTTTGTTTTTTTTTCTCTTAATTTCACTCAAAAACAAGACAATTGTTTGATTTTCACATGAATTTAACACCGACCGACAAAAAGTTTGATTTCTTTCATTTTTTTTTTCTAAATTTCACTCAATAACCAGGCAATTGTTTGATTTTTTTTTCTCTTAATTTCACTCAAAAACAAGGCAATTGTTTGATTTTCACATGATTTTAACACCGACCGACAAAAATATGATTTCTATCAATTTTTTTTTTTCTGAATTTCACTCAAAAACAAGGCAATTGTTTGATTTTTTTTTCTCTTAATTTCACTCAAAAACAAGGCAATTGTTTGATTTTCACATCAATTTAACACCGACCGACAAAAAGTTTGATTTCTTTCAATTTTTTTTTTCTAAATGTCACTCAATAACCAGGCATTTGTTTGATTTTTTTTTTCTCTTAATTTCACTCAAAAACAAGGCAATTGTTTGATTTTCACATGAATTTAACACCTACCGACAAAAAGTTTGATTTCTTTCATTTTTTTTTTCTAAATTTCACTCAAAAACAAGGCAATTGTTTGATTTTCACATGAATTTAACACCGACCGACAAAAAGTTTGATTTCTTTCAATATTTTTTTTTTCTGAATTTCACTCAAAAACAAGGCAATTGTTTGATTTTATTTTTCTCTTAATTTCACTCAAAAACAAGGCAATTGTTTGATTTTCACATGAAGTTAACACCGACCGACAAAAAGTTTGATTTCTTTCATTTTTTTTTTTCTAAATTTCACTCAATAACCAGGCAATTGTTTGTTTTTTTTTCTCTTAATTTCACTCAAAAACAAGGCAATTGTTTGATTTTCACATGAATTTAACACCGACCGACAAAAAGTTTGATTTCTTTCAATTTTTTTTTTCTGAATTTCACTCAAAAACAAGGCAATTGTTTGATTTTTTTTTCTCTTAATTTCACTCAAAAACAAGGCAATTGTTTGATTTTCACATGAATTTAACACCGACCGACAAAATGTTTGATTTCTTTCAATTTTTTTTTTCTGAATTTCATTCAAAAACAAGGCAATTGTTTGATTTTTTTTTTCTCTTAAAATCACTCAAAAACAAGGCAATTGTTTGATTTTCACATGAATTTAACACCGACCGACAAAAAGTTTGATTTCTTTCAATTTTTTTTTTCTGAATTTCACTCAAAAACAAGGCAATTGTTTGATTTTTTTCTTCTCTTGATTTCACTCAAAAACAAGGCAATTGTTTGATTTTCACATCAATTTAACACCGACCGACAAAAAGTTTGATTTCTTTCAATTTTTTTTTTTTCTAAATGTCACTCAATAACCAGGCAATTGTTTGATTTTTTTTTTTCTCTTAATTTCACTCAAAAACAAGGCAATTGTTTGATTTTCACATGAATTTAACACCTACCGACAAAAAGTTTGATTTCTTTCATTTTTTTTTTCTAAATTTCAGTCAATAACCAGGCAATTGTTTGATTTTTTTTTCTCTTAATTTCACTCTAAAACAAGGCAATTGTTTGATTTTCACATGAATTTAACACCGACCGACAAAAAGTTTGATTTATTTCAATTTTTTTTTTCTGAATTTCATTCAAAAACAAGGCAATTGTTTGATTTTTTTTTTCTCTTAAAATCACTAAAAAACAAGGCAATTGTTTGATTTTCACATGAAGTTAACACCGACCGACAAAAAGTTTGATATCTTTCATTTTTTTTTTTCTAAATTTCACTCAATAACCAGGCAATTGTTTGTTTTTTTTTCTCTTAATTTCACTCAAAAACAAGGCAATTGTTTTATTTTCACATGAATTTAACACCGACCGACAAAAAGTTTGATTTCTCTCAATTTTTTTTATCTGAATTTCACTCAAAAACAAGGCAATTGTTTGTTTTTTTTTTTCTCTTAATTTCACTCAAAAACAAGGCAATTGTTTGATTTTCACATGAATTTAACACCGACCGACAAAAAGTGTGATTTCTTTAAATATTTTTTTTTCTGAATTTCATTCAAAAACAAGGCAATTGTTTGATTTTCACATGAATTTAATACCGACCGACAAAAAGTTTGATTTCTTTCAATTTTTTTTTTATGAATTTCACTCAAAAACAAGGTAATTAAGGATATTGGCTATAGTCTAAATTATAACAAGTTGGCAATGATCACTAACCCTCTCAGGCAATTATTTATATTCTGCTCCGTTGACATTTCAGGTTTGGATACATACTGGATGTATGATGCTGCCGCTCAAAAGCTGTTATGTTTGCCTGCCCGCCGCTGATTGCTTTCGTCTATTTTAACATGGTAAGTGTCAAAAGCAAATTTTATATATAGTATAATATATTCATAGTCTTCTTTGGCCAAACAAAAATCCATTTACCAGTGGAACAATCGATTTTATTTGTTCCATAATAGAAATAGGTGACCACCGTGTCTGTCTGTCTTTCTGACCTTTGAAGGGCAGCCATGTTTGGAACTGTAATGTGTAGCCGAAGTGAAATTTTCACAAAAGTCTCACCAAGTATCTGAAACGAAAATTAGCGATAAATTACCTACGTTAATAGATTGCTAATACATTTTCAAACGCAGATTGGTGGGTTGCTGAAACCTTCAAAAACTGACTGTTTGTCAACACTGTTATCAAGTTAATTAACATTAACTAGCTAATAAATTGCCACATGTCCATGTGATATTATTAATCAAATTCATATTATTGAGAACAACTAATTATTAAGTTATGTATAAGTGTTACATAATATTTTGATATATGACTGTGTGTGTGTTTAATCTGTAAACTCCATAGAAATGGTAAACATTCTACATTTACATAATATTAACTTTTTCATAAATTACACTGCCATCAGGGTGGAACTAAATTAACAGTTAAAATTTTGTAAATTGCATAAGGATCGCATTGAAATATTTGATTGTTGAAAGGCTATTTGTTTTTCAATAATTATAATATGCACTGATCAATACACTATACAATAATATATAACTTGATCCATCCTCCGCTCTTGTATTTATTCGCTTACAAATTATTTATTATAACCGTCATCTCGATATTCGAAACGTACGAAACGTAGCTCGTCGTGTGTGGCCCGTAAATGTAAACAAGAAGCGTGTGCGATATCATTATTAATGCATAGTTATACGTAACCATAACAATAGTTAAAAATTACCTACACGGCGGTGGAAGTGACAATTACAATTTGAATCACCGCGACATGTAAATTTGTAGCACATCAGAGATCAGCGTTGAAATGGTCAATCGGCGTTAGTAAGCAGCGGCTAAATTGTACAAGTGAAATTAATAGGTATGCCATATATAACAGGCAACTGTTTAATTTTCACATTAATTAAAAACCAACGGACAAAATATTTTTAATAACCAGGCAATTGTTTGTTTTTTTTTCTCTTAATTTCACTCAAAAACAAGACAATTGTTTGATTTTCACATGAATTTAACACCGACCGACAAAAAGTTTGATTTCTTTCAATTTTTTTTTTCTAAATGTCACTCAAAAACAAGGCAATTGTTTGATTTTTTTTTCTCTTAATTTCACTCAAAAACAAGGCAATTGTTTGATTTTCACATGAATTTAACACCGACCGACAAAATGTTTGATTTCTTTCAATTTTTTTTTTCTGAATTTCATTCAAAAACAAGGCAATTGTTTGATTTTTTTTTTCTCTTAAAATCACTCAAAAACAAGGCAATTGTTTGATTTTCACATGAATTTAACACCGACCGACAAAAAGTTTGATTTCTTTCAATTTTTTTTTTCTGAATTTCACTCAAAAACAAGGCAATTGTTTGATTTTTTTCTTCTCTTGATTTCACTCAAAAACAAGGCAATTGTTTGATTTTCACATCAATTTAACACCGACCGACAAAAAGTTTGATTTCTTTCAATTTTTTTTTTTTCTAAATGTCACTCAATAACCAGGCAATTGTTTGATTTTTTTTTTTCTCTTAATTTCACTCAAAAACAAGGCAATTGTTTGATTTTCACATGAATTTAACACCTACCGACAAAAAGTTTGATTTCTTTCATTTTTTTTTTCTAAATTTCAGTCAATAACCAGGCAATTGTTTGATTTTTTTTTCTCTTAATTTCACTCTAAAACAAGGCAATTGTTTGATTTTCACATGAATTTAACACCGACCGACAAAAAGTTTGATTTATTTCAATTTTTTTTTTCTGAATTTCATTCAAAAACAAGGCAATTGTTTGATTTTTTTTTTCTCTTAAAATCACTAAAAAACAAGGCAATTGTTTGATTTTCACATGAATTTAACACCGACCGACAAAAAGTTTGATTTCTTTCAATTTTTTTTTTCTGAATTTCACTCAAAAACAAGGCAATTAAGGATATTGGCTATAGTCTAAATTATAACAAGTTGGCAATGATCACTAACCCTCTCAGGCAATTATTTATATTCTGCTCCGTTGACATTTCAGGTTTGGATACATACTGGATGTATGATGCTGCCGCTCAAAAGCTGTTATGTTTGCCCGCCTGCCGCTGATTGCTTTCGTCTATTTTAACATGGTAAGTGTCAAAAGCAAATTTTATATATAGTATAATATATTCATAGTCTTCTTTGGCCAAACAAAAATCCATTTACCAGTGGAACAATCGATTTTATTTGTTCCATAATAGAAATAGGTGACCACCGTGTCTGTCTGTCTTTCTGACCTTTGAAGGGCAGCCATGTTTGGAACTGTAATGTGTAGCCGAAGTGAAATTTTCACAAAAGTCTCACCAAGTGTCTGAAACGAAAATTAGCGATAAATTACCTACGTTAATAGATTGCTAATACATTTTCAAACGCAGATTGGTGGGTTGGTGAAACCTTCAAAAACTGACTGTTTGTCAACACTGTTACCAAGTTAATTAACATTAACTAGCTAATAAATTGCGACATGTCCATGTGATATTATTAATCAAATTCATATTATTGAGAACAACTAATTATCAAGTTATGTATAAGTGTTACATAATATTTTGATATATGACTGTATGTGTGTTTAATTTGTAAACTCCATAGAAATGGTAAACATTCTACATTTACATAATATTAACTTTTTCATAAATTACACTGCCATCAGGGTGGAACTAAATTAACAGTTACAATTTTGTAAATTGCATAAGGATCGCATTGAAATATTTGATTGTTGAAAGGCTATTTGTTTTTCAATAATAATAATATGCACTGATCAATACACTTTACAATAATATATAACTTGATCCATCCTCCGCTCTTGTAATTATTCGCTTACAAATTATTTATTATAACCGTCATCTCGATATTCGAAACGTTCGAAACGTAGCTCGTCGTGTGTCGCCCATAAATGTAAACAAGAAGCGTGTGCGATGTCATTTTTAATGCATAGTTATACGTAACCATAACAATAGTTAAAAATTACCTACACGGCGGTGGAAGTGACAATTACAATTTGAATCACCGCGACATGTGAATTTGTAGCACATCAGAGATCAGCGTTGAAATGGTCAATCGGCGTTAGTAAGCAGCGGCTAAATTGTACAAGTGAAATTAATAGGTATGCCATATATAACAGGCAACTGTTTATTTTTTTCTCTTAATTTCACTCAAAAACAAGACAATTGTTTGATTTTCACATGAAGTTTGATTTCTTTCAAAATTTTTTTTTTCTGAATTTCACTCAAAAACAAGGCAATTGTTTGATTTTTTTTTCTCTTAATTTCACTCAAAAACAAGGCAATTGTTTGATTTTCACATGAATTTAACACCGACCGACAAAAAGTTTGATATCTTTCATTTTTTTTTTGCTGAATTTCACTCAATAACCAGGCAATTGTTTGATTTTTTTTTTCTCTTAATTTCACTCAAAAACAAGGCAATTGTTTGATTTTCACATGAATTTAACACCGACCGACAAAAAGTTTGATTTCTTTCATTTTTTTTTTCTGAATTTCACTTAATAACCAGGCAATTGTTTGATTTTTTTTTCTCTTAATTTAACTCAAAAACAAGGCAATTGTTTGATTTTTTTTTCTCTTAATTTCACTCAAAAACAAGGCAATTGTTTGATTTTCACATGAAGTTAACACCGACCGACAAAAAGTTTGATTTCTTTCAATATTTTTTTTTTTCTAAATTTCACTCAATAACCAGGCAATTGTTTGTTTTTTTTTCTCTTAATTTCACTCAAAAACAAGGCAATTGTTTGATTTCCACCTGAAGTTAACACCGACCGACAAAAAGTTTGATTTCCTTCATTTTTTTTTTCTAAATTTCACTCAATAACCAGGCTATTGTTTGTTTTTTTTTCTCTTAATTTCACTCAAAAACAAGGCAATTGTTTTATTTTCACATGAATTTAACACCGACCGACAAAAAGTTTGATTTCTCTCAATTTTTTTTATCTGAATTTCACTCAAAAACAAGGCAATTGTTTGTTTTTTTTTTTCTCTTAATTTCACTCAAAAACAAGGCAATTGTTTGATTTTCACATGAATTTAACACCGACCGACAAAAAGTGTGATTTCTTTAAATATTTTTTTTTCTGAATTTCATTCAAAAACAAGGCAATTGTTTGATTTTATTTTTCTCTTAATTTCACTCAAAAACAAGGCAATTGTTTGATTTTCACATGAAGTTAACACCGACCGACAAAAAGTTTGATTTCTTTTTTTTTTTTTTTCTGAATTTCACTCAAAAACAAGGCAATTGTTTGATTTTTTTTTTCTCTTAAAATCACTCAAAAACAAGGCAATTGTTTGATTTTCACATGAATTTAACACCGACCGACAAAAAGTTTGATTTCTTTCAATTTTTTTTTTCTGAATTTCACTCAAAAACAAGGCAATTGTTTGATTTTTTTCTTCTCTTGATTTCACTCAAAAACAAGGCAATTGTTTGATTTTCACATGAATTTAACACCGACCGACAAAAAGTTTGATTTCTTTCAATTTTTTTTTTTTCTAAATGTCACTCAATAACCAGGCAATTGTTTGATTTTTTTTTTTCTCTTAATTTCACTCAAAAACAAGGCAATTGTTTGATTTTCACATGAATTTAACACCTACCGACAAAAAGTTTGATTTCTTTCATTTTTTTTTTCTAAATTTCAGTCAATAACCAGGCAATTGTTTGATTTTTTTTTCTCTTAATTTCACTCTAAAACAAGGCAATTGTTTGATTTTCACATGAATTTAACACCGACCGACAAAAAGTTTGATTTATTTCAATTTTTTTTTTCTGAATTTCATTCAAAAACAAGGCAATTGTTTGATTTTTTTTTTCTCTTAAAATCACTAAAAAACAAGGCAATTGTTTGATTTTCACATGAAGTTAACACCGACCGACAAAAAGTTTGATTTCTTTCATTTTTTTTTTTCTAAATTTCACTCAATAACCAGGCAATTGTTTGTTTTTTTTTCTCTTAATTTCACTCAAAAACAAGGCAATTGTTTTATTTTCACATGAATTTAACACCGACCGACAAAAAGTTTGATTTCTCTCAATTTTTTTTATCTGAATTTCACTCAAAAACAAGGCAATTGTTTGTTTTTTTTTTTCTCTTAATTTCACTCAAAAACAAGGCAATTGTTTGATTTTCACATGAATTTAACACCGACCGACAAAAAGTGTGATTTCTTTAAATATTTTTTTTTCTGAATTTCATTCAAAAACAAGGCAATTGTTTGATTTTCACATGAATTTAATACCGACCGACAAAAAGTTTGATTTCTTTCAATTTTTTTTTTATGAATTTCACTCAAAAACAAGGTAATTAAGGATATTGGTTATAGTCTAAATTATAACAAGTTGGCAATGATCACTAACCCTCTCAGGCAATTATTTATATTCTGCTCCGTTGACATTTCAGGTTTGGATACATACTGGATGTATGATGCTGCCGCTCAAAAGCTGTTATGTTTGCCTGCCCGCCGCTGATTGCTTTCGTCTATTTTAACATGGTAAGTGTCAAAAGCAAATTTTATATATAGTATAATATATTCATAGTCTTCTTTGGCCAAACAAAAATCCATTTACCAGTGGAACAATCGATTTTATTTGTTCCATAATAGAAATAGGTGACCACCGTGTCTGTCTGTCTTTCTGACCTTTGAAGGGCAGCCATGTTTGGAACTGTAATGTGTAGCCGAAGTGAAATTTTCACAAAAGTCTCACCAAGTATCTGAAACGAAAATTAGCGATAAATTACCTACGTTAATAGATTGCTAATACATTTTCAAACGCAGATTGGTGGGTTGCTGAAACCTTCAAAAACTGACTGTTTGTCAACACTGTTATCAAGTTAATTAACATTAACTAGCTAATAAATTGCCACATGTCCATGTGATATTATTAATCAAATTCATATTATTGAGAACAACTAATTATTAAGTTATGTATAAGTGTTACATAATATTTTGATATATGACTGTGTGTGTGTTTAATCTGTAAACTCCATAGAAATGGTAAACATTCTACATTTACATAATATTAACTTTTTCATAAATTACACTGCCATCAGGGTGGAACTAAATTAACAGTTACAATTTTGTAAATTGCATAAGGATCGCATTGAAATATTTGATTGTTGAAAGGCTATTTGTTTTTCAATAATTATAATATGCACTGATCAATACACTATACAATAATATATAACTTGATCCATCCTCCGCTCTTGTATTTATTCGCTTACAAATTATTTATTATAACCGTCATCTCGATATTCGAAACGTACGAAACGTAGCTCGTCGTGTGTGGCCCGTAAATGTAAACAAGAAGCGTGTGCGATATCATTATTAATGCATAGTTATACGTAACCATAACAATAGTTAAAAATTACCTACACGGCGGTGGAAGTGACAATTACAATTTGAATCACCGCGACATGTAAATTTGTAGCACATCAGAGATCAGCGTTGAAATGGTCAATCGGCGTTAGTAAGCAGCGGCTAAATTGTACAAGTGAAATTAATAGGTATGCCATATATAACAGGCAACTGTTTATTTTTTTCTCTTAATTTCACTCAAAAACAAGACAATTGTTTGATTTTCACATGAAGTTTGATTTCTTTCAAAATTTTTTTTTTCTGAATTTCACTCAAAAACAAGGCAATTGTTTGATTTTTTTTTCTCTTAATTTCACTCAAAAACAAGGCAATTGTTTGATTTTCACATGAATTTAACACCGACCGACAAAAAGTTTGATATCTTTCATTTTTTTTTTGCTGAATTTCACTCAATAACCAGGCAATTGTTTGATTTTTTTTTTCTCTTAATTTCACTCAAAAACAAGGCAATTGTTTGATTTTCACATGAATTTAACACCGACCGACAAAAAGTTTGATTTCTTTCATTTTTTTTTTCTGAATTTCACTTAATAACCAGGCAATTGTTTGATTTTTTTTTCTCTTAATTTAACTCAAAAACAAGGCAAT
Organism: Plagodis dolabraria; assembly: GCA_963854805.1. Taxonomy (NCBI): domain Eukaryota; kingdom Metazoa; phylum Arthropoda; class Insecta; order Lepidoptera; family Geometridae; genus Plagodis; species Plagodis dolabraria. The sequence goes on along the minus strand of OY978452.1, from coordinate 372,670 downwards.
TGTTTGATTTTTTTTTCTCTTAATTTCACTCAAAAACAAGGCAATTGTTTGATTTTCACATGAAGTTAACACCGACCGACAAAAAGTTTGATTTCTTTCAATATTTTTTTTTTTCTAAATTTCACTCAATAACCAGGCAATTGTTTGTTTTTTTTTCTCTTAATTTCACTCAAAAACAAGGCAATTGTTTGATTTCCACCTGAAGTTAACACCGACCGACAAAAAGTTTGATTTCCTTCATTTTTTTTTTCTAAATTTCACTCAATAACCAGGCAATTGTTTGTTTTTTTTTCTCTTAATTTCACTCAAAAACAAGGCAATTGTTTGATTTTCACATGAATTTAACACCGACCGACAAAAAGTTTGATTTCTCTCAATTTTTTTTATCTGAATTTCACTCAAAAACAAGGCAATTGTTTGTTTTTTTTTTCTCTTAATTTCACTCAAAAACAAGGCAATTGTTTGATTTTCACATGAATTTAACACCGACCGACAAAAAGTGTGATTTCTTTAAATATTTTTTTTTCTGAATTTCATTCAAAAACAAGGCAATTGTTTGATTTTATTTTTCTCTTAATTTCACTCAAAAACAAGGCAATTGTTTGATTTTCACATGAAGTTAACACCGACCGACAAAAAGTTTGATTTCTTTTTTTTTTTTTTTCTGAATTTCACTCAAAAACAAGGCAATTGTTTGATTTTTTTTTTCTCTTAAAATCACTCAAAAACAAGGCAATTGTTTGATTTTCACATGAATTTAACACCGACCGACAAAAAGTTTGATTTCTTTCAATTTTTTTTTTCTGAATTTCACTCAAAAACAAGGCAATTGTTTGATTTTTTTCTTCTCTTGATTTCACTCAAAAACAAGGCAATTGTTTGATTTTCACATGAATTTAACACCGACCGACAAAAAGTTTGATTTCTTTCAATTTTTTTTTTTTCTAAATGTCACTCAATAACCAGGCAATTGTTTGATTTTTTTTTTTCTCTTAATTTCACTCAAAAACAAGGCAATTGTTTGATTTTCACATGAATTTAACACCTACCGACAAAAAGTTTGATTTCTTTCATTTTTTTTTTCTAAATTTCAGTCAATAACCAGGCAATTGTTTGATTTTTTTTTCTCTTAATTTCACTCTAAAACAAGGCAATTGTTTGATTTTCACATGAATTTAACACCGACCGACAAAAAGTTTGATTTATTTCAATTTTTTTTTTCTGAATTTCATTCAAAAACAAGGCAATTGTTTGATTTTTTTTTTCTCTTAAAATCACTAAAAAACAAGGCAATTGTTTGATTTTCACATGAAGTTAACACCGACCGACAAAAAGTTTGATTTCTTTCATTTTTTTTTTTCTAAATTTCACTCAATAACCAGGCAATTGTTTGTTTTTTTTTCTCTTAATTTCACTCAAAAACAAGGCAATTGTTTTATTTTCACATGAATTTAACACCGACCGACAAAAAGTTTGATTTCTCTCAATTTTTTTTATCTGAATTTCACTCAAAAACAAGGCAATTGTTTGTTTTTTTTTTTCTCTTAATTTCACTCAAAAACAAGGCAATTGTTTGATTTTCACATGAATTTAACACCGACCGACAAAAAGTGTGATTTCTTTAAATATTTTTTTTTCTGAATTTCATTCAAAAACAAGGCAATTGTTTGATTTTCACATGAATTTAATACCGACCGACAAAAAGTTTGATTTCTTTCAATTTTTTTTTTATGAATTTCACTCAAAAACAAGGTAATTAAGGATATTGGCTATAGTCTAAATTATAACAAGTTGGCAATGATCACTAACCCTCTCAGGCAATTATTTATATTCTGCTCCGTTGACATTTCAGGTTTGGATACATACTGGATGTATGATGCTGCCGCTCAAAAGCTGTTATGTTTGCCTGCCCGCCGCTGATTGCTTTCGTCTATTTTAACATGGTAAGTGTCAAAAGCAAATTTTATATATAGTATAATATATTCATAGTCTTCTTTGGCCAAACAAAAATCCATTTACCAGTGGAACAATCGATTTTATTTGTTCCATAATAGAAATAGGTGACCACCGTGTCTGTCTGTCTTTCTGACCTTTGAAGGGCAGCCATGTTTGGAACTGTAATGTGTAGCCGAAGTGAAATTTTCACAAAAGTCTCACCAAGTATCTGAAACGAAAATTAGCGATAAATTACCTACGTTAATAGATTGCTAATACATTTTCAAACGCAGATTGGTGGGTTGCTGAAACCTTCAAAAACTGACTGTTTGTCAACACTGTTATCAAGTTAATTAACATTAACTAGCTAATAAATTGCCACATGTCCATGTGATATTATTAATCAAATTCATATTATTGAGAACAACTAATTATTAAGTTATGTATAAGTGTTACATAATATTTTGATATATGACTGTGTGTGTGTTTAATCTGTAAACTCCATAGAAATGGTAAACATTCTACATTTACATAATATTAACTTTTTCATAAATTACACTGCCATCAGGGTGGAACTAAATTAACAGTTACAATTTTGTAAATTGCATAAGGATCGCATTGAAATATTTGATTGTTGAAAGGCTATTTGTTTTTCAATAATTATAATATGCACTGATCAATACACTATACAATAATATATAACTTGATCCATCCTCCGCTCTTGTATTTATTCGCTTACAAATTATATATTATAACCGTCATCTCGATATTCGAAACGTACGAAACGTAGCTCGTCGTGTGTGGCCCGTAAATGTAAACAAGAAGCGTGTGCGATATCATTATTAATGCATAGTTATACGTAACCATAACAATAGTTAAAAATTACCTACACGGCGGTGGAAGTGACAATTACAATTTGAATCACCGCGACATGTAAATTTGTAGCACATCAGAGATCAGCGTTGAAATGGTCAATCGGCGTTAGTAAGCAGCGGCTAAATTGTACAAGTGAAATTAATAGGTATGCCATATATAACAGGCAACTGTTTAATTTTCACATTAATTAAAAACCAACGGACAAAATATTTTTAATAACCAGGCAATTGTTTGTTTTTTTTTCTCTTAATTTCACTCAAAAACAAGACAATTGTTTGATTTTCACATGAATTTAACACCGACCGACAAAAAGTTTGATTTCTTTCATTTTTTTTTTCTAAATTTCACTCAATAACCAGGCAATTGTTTGATTTTTTTTTCTCTTAATTTCACTCAAAAACAAGGCAATTGTTTGATTTTCACATGATTTTAACACCGACCGACAAAAATATGATTTCTATCAATTTTTTTTTTTCTGAATTTCACTCAAAAACAAGGCAATTGTTTGATTTTTTTTTCTCTTTATTTCACTCAAAAACAAGGCAATTGTTTGATTTTCACATCAATTTAACACCGACCGACAAAAAGTTTGATTTCTTTCAATTTTTTTTTTCTAAATGTCACTCAATAACCAGGCATTTGTTTGATTTTTTTTTTCTCTTAATTTCACTCAAAAACAAGGCAATTGTTTGATTTTCACATGAATTTAACACCTACCGACAAAAAGTTTGATTTCTTTCATTTTTTTTTTCTAAATTTCACTCAAAAACAAGGCAATTGTTTGATTTTCACATGAATTTAACACCGACCGACAAAAAGTTTGATTTCTTTCAATATTTTTTTTTTCTGAATTTCACTCAAAAACAAGGCAATTGTTTGATTTTATTTTTCTCTTAATTTCACTCAAAAACAAGGCAATTGTTTGATTTTCACATGAAGTTAACACCGACCGACAAAAAGTTTGATTTCTTTCATTTTTTTTTTTCTAAATTTCACTCAATAACCAGGCAATTGTTTGTTTTTTTTTCTCTTAATTTCACTCAAAAACAAGGCAATTGTTTGATTTTCACATGAATTTAACACCGACCGACAAAAAGTTTGATTTCTTTCAATTTTTTTTTTCTGAATTTCACTCAAAAACAAGGCAATTGTTTGATTTTTTTTTCTCTTAATTTCACTCAAAAACAAGGCAATTGTTTGATTTTCACATGAATTTAACACCGACCGACAAAATGTTTGATTTCTTTCAATTTTTTTTTTCTGAATTTCATTCAAAAACAAGGCAATTGTTTGATTTTTTTTTTCTCTTAAAATCACTCAAAAACAAGGCAATTGTTTGATTTTCACATGAATTTAACACCGACCGACAAAAAGTTTGATTTCTTTCAATTTTTTTTTTCTGAATTTCACTCAAAAACAAGGCAATTGTTTGATTTTTTTCTTCTCTTGATTTCACTCAAAAACAAGGCAATTGTTTGATTTTCACATCAATTTAACACCGACCGACAAAAAGTTTGATTTCTTTCAATTTTTTTTTTTTCTAAATGTCACTCAATAACCAGGCAATTGTTTGATTTTTTTTTTTCTCTTAATTTCACTCAAAAACAAGGCAATTGTTTGATTTTCACATGAATTTAACACCTACCGACAAAAAGTTTGATTTCTTTCATTTTTTTTTTCTAAATTTCAGTCAATAACCAGGCAATTGTTTGATTTTTTTTTCTCTTAATTTCACTCTAAAACAAGGCAATTGTTTGATTTTCACATGAATTTAACACCGACCGACAAAAAGTTTGATTTATTTCAATTTTTTTTTTCTGAATTTCATTCAAAAACAAGGCAATTGTTTGATTTTTTTTTTCTCTTAAAATCACTAAAAAACAAGGCAATTGTTTGATTTTCACATGAATTTAACACCGACCGACAAAAAGTTTGATTTCTTTCAATTTTTTTTTTATGAATTTCACTCAAAAACAAGGTAATTAAGGATATTGGCTATAGTCTAAATTATAACAAGTTGGCAATGATCACTAACCCTCTCAGGCAATTATTTATATTCTGCTCCGTTGACATTTCAGGTTTGGATACATACTGGATGTATGATGCTGCCGCTCAAAAGCTGTTATGTTTGCCTGCCCGCCGCTGATTGCTTTCGTCTATTTTAACATGGTAAGTGTCAAAAGCAAATTTTATATATAGTATAATACACCACTATATTGAAACTACCAAAAAAAAAAAAACTGGTCTATCTGCTGCTGGTACTAAAAACATACAGACAGAAAAAAACATGAGTTACGTAAAAAAAAAAATATCCTACATATAAATAAATTTTTGGTCAAACCTCTTCATTGATTAACACACCCAAGCATTTAATTCTCGCCGTTTCCTTTACTTCATTAAGAAATACTACATGCACGCAGTTTATGCATAAAACTTAACACCCCTACATAGAAATGTGTCATTCATAACAATAACATTCGGCAAACTCGCGTCCAAGCTCGTTAGTACATACTATTATTCATTCTGTGCGCTCGGGCATTCTCGGGAGAGCTGGCCACCGGACCAATCCCGCACCCTCCGCCCTGCCACCGCGCGGCCTTTGTTTCTTCCGAAAGCGCACGAACGAAAGCCGAAAGGCGAAACGTAATTAACGAAGGTCAGCTCAGTTACATCGCTCGTGTCGCACGCGTCACATGCGCATAAACTTGATTAGCGAAGTGATTAGTTTCTCTTCAAACACGCCGTGATTTTATAACCGTCGTGATGGCTTATCAATTTTCATCTCGCGAATATACTCTTATGTTACGTGTTTACTTTCTTTCTGGAGAAAACACAAGCGAAGCTTTGAGGATGTACCGGGAACTGTACCCTAACTCTCGTCAACCAAACCACGCTACAATGTCAAGTGTCTACCAACGTTTGCTGGACCATGGATCTGTTTACACTCCGTCACACGCACAAGGGCGAGGGAGATCTGGGCTCTCACAAAACGTATACGACGATGTCCTGAGCTACTTCGAGGAAGACCCTCGGAGAAGTACCAACGATGCCGCTCGCCATTTTGGAATTAGCCAGTACTGCGCGTGGAGAATAGTGCGTTCAGCAGGCATGCATCCGTATCATTACCGGAAAACGCAGGAACTAACCACAATAGACCGAAGTCCAAGAATAGCGTTTTGCAACTGGATTCTGAGCAATCGGGATGCCAATGTATTATTTACGGATGAGTGTTTATTCACAAGGATTGGCCTGTTTAATCAGCACAATGAACATTGGTGGTCGATTCGGAATCCAAAACTGACGCGGGAACATTCGTTCCAACACCGGTTTAGTGTAAATGTGTGGGCGGGAATTCTTAACGACAGACTCATCGGCCCGTATTTCATTGAAGGTCGTCTTACAGGAGAAAGTTATTTGAACCTTCTTCAGACCATGGTATCTTCTATGTTAGACGACGTACCACTAGCATACCTGCAAGGATTGTGGTTTCAACAGGACGGTGCTCCACCACACTATCACCGAGCGGTTCGAGAATACCTAAGTGACCAGTTCGGAAGCCGTTGGATTGGTCGTGGTGGACCAGTAGCGTGGCCACCACGCTCGCCAGATTTAACGCCTATGGACTTCTTTCTATGGAGTGAAATAAAACGTCGTGTTTATGTCAGTGAACCTGACACAGTGGAAGTGTTAAAACAGCGAATTATTGACGCTTTTGATGAAGTGAAAAGTTTAAACGTATTAATGTCATTACGAAACAATCTTTTAAAACGTGCGCGAGTGTGTATTGACAATGAAGGTGGACACTTTGAACAGTTGTTGAAATATTTGTAAGCATCGATGTAATACCTAGGTATTACATCGATGCTTATACGTTAATTTGTAAAGTGAGTATTGTTTCGTGGGATCCACGCGCTCTCTCAGACCCATTTGTTTACAACACAAAAGGGTCAAAATATTACTATTAAATACACTTAATATCGGAGCGTAGATCATGTACATAACATTACTTTTTATTTCACTTCAATACATGCACTATTTCCGAAGTTATAACGACGTGAAGTTGAAGCTCTTTTTTGAATTTCTGAGATTACGCGGGCTCATGCTATGACGTCACAACCACCCGTTCGGTCCGCGACCTCGAGTCCGCGACACGGCGTGTGCGCTCGGTCAGAGCGCAACACAGCGCAGCGGCGGCGTGAGAACGAGAGCGCGACTGTTGAATGACTATGGTTGTGACGTAATCAGCTAGTGAGTGCCCGCCCGCGTTTTTTAAAACCTTCGGCTGGAAATACGCACTTTGATCGTTAATATCTCAGCCATTTTTTAAGATATGAAAATAGTAAAAACACCGTTTTCTCGTAATTTTTTGTAGATTTATTTGGCATGTAAAGTAAAAAACGTTTGTCAGACCCTAGACCTCGACCGCCTTAAGCTCATCGCTCGCGTCGGTTTACCGGTAGTGTCCTATTTTGTATGTTTTCTTTAGTTAGGGCTCCTCATTAAAGTTTGTTGTCTGGGCTCGACTGCGCGCGGATTCCTATCGTTATTACAGCGCGCGTGATCACAACAGTGCTCAGGCGCGCTGTAATAATGATTGTTGTGAATTATTACTAACTTTTTAAATACGCCATAATTACTTTATTTAGTTTTAACTCAGAATTACAAACTTACCTATCGTTCTTTATATCAATAATAATTCAATATCTACATAAACTACCTAACCAATAAAGTAATTTTGTCGGTCCTAAGCCCGCCAAAGTATGAAGGAAAAGTTAGTATTTATCAATTATAAGGTTTCAATGTCAAATATTTTCTTTTATTTACCTACAAATACCTACGCCCCTACAAACATTATTCTGAAACTCGTACGTCTCTATCGAACCGAACGCTCGGGTGCGGGATGTTAGAAAGAGTAAGAGAGATATTTTTTCACTATCGCGCATCATGTGTTTTCATTAATAAATTGTACATAGGCACATAGTATTTTTGTTTACGTGGTGTCCATACTTTTAGGTGGAATTTTCGAAAACTTTAACAATTCATAATTATTTCACTGTGAAGTAATCTCAAATTTTGACTACATATCTACATTGTATTAACACTTCTGTACCACCCATTTTTTTTTTTTTGGTAGTTTCAATATAGTGGTGTATATTCATAGTCTTCTTTGGCCAAACAAAAATCCATTTACCAGTGGAACAATCGATTTTATTTGTTCCATAATAGAAATAGGTGACCACCGTGTCTGTCTGTCTTTCTGACCTTTGAAGGGCAGCCATGTTTGGAACTGTAATGTGTAGCCGAAGTGAAATTTTCACAAAAGTCTCACCAAGTATCTGAAACGAAAATTAGCGATAAATTACCTACGTTAATAGATTGCTAATACATTTTCAAACGCAGATTGGTGGGTTGCTGAAACCTTCAAAAACTGACTGTTTGTCAACACTGTTATCAAGTTAATTAACATTAACTAGCTAATAAATTGCCACATGTCCATGTGATATTATTAATCAAATTCATATTATTGAGAACAACTAATTATTAAGTTATGTATAAGTGTTACATAATATTTTGATATATGACTGTGTGTGTGTTTAATCTGTAAACTCCATAGAAATGGTAAACATTCTACATTTACATAATATTAACTTTTTCATAAATTACACTGCCATCAGGGTGGAACTAAATTAACAGTTACAATTTTGTAAATTGCATAAGGATCGCATTGAAATATTTGATTGTTGAAAGGCTATTTGTTTTTCAATAATTATAATATGCACTGATCAATACACTATACAATAATATATAACTTGATCCATCCTCCGCTCTTGTATTTATTCGCTTACAAATTATTTATTATAACCGTCATCTCGATATTCGAAACGTACGAAACGTAGCTCGTCGTGTGTGGCCCGTAAATGTAAACAAGAAGCGTGTGCGATATCATTATTAATGCATAGTTATACGTAACCATAACAATAGTTAAAAATTACCTACACGGCGGTGGAAGTGACAATTACAATTTGAATCACCGCGACATGTAAATTTGTAGCACATCAGAGATCAGCGTTGAAATGGTCAATCGGCGTTAGTAAGCAGCGGCTAAATTGTACAAGTGAAATTAATAGGTATGCCATATATAACAGGCAACTGTTTAATTTTCACATTAATTAAAAACCAACGGACAAAATATTTTTAATAACCAGGCAATTGTTTGTTTTTTTTTCTCTTAATTTCACTCAAAAACAAGACAATTGTTTGATTTTCACATGAATTTAACACCGACCGACAAAAAGTTTGATTTCTTTCATTTTTTTTTTCTAAATTTCACTCAATAACCAGGCAATTGTTTGATTTTTTTTTCTCTTAATTTCACTCAAAAACAAGGCAATTGTTTGATTTTCACATGATTTTAACACCGACCGACAAAAATATGATTTCTATCAATTTTTTTTTTTCTGAATTTCACTCAAAAACAAGGCAATTGTTTGATTTTTTTTTCTCTTTATTTCACTCAAAAACAAGGCAATTGTTTGATTTTCACATCAATTTAACACCGACCGACAAAAAGTTTGATTTCTTTCAATTTTTTTTTTCTAAATGTCACTCAATAACCAGGCATTTGTTTGATTTTTTTTTTCTCTTAATTTCACTCAAAAACAAGGCAATTGTTTGATTTTCACATGAATTTAACACCTACCGACAAAAAGTTTGATTTCTTTCATTTTTTTTTTCTAAATTTCACTCAAAAACAAGGCAATTGTTTGATTTTCACATGAATTTAACACCGACCGACAAAAAGTTTGATTTCTTTCAATATTTTTTTTTTCTGAATTTCACTCAAAAACAAGGCAATTGTTTGATTTTATTTTTCTCTTAATTTCACTCAAAAACAAGGCAATTGTTTGATTTTCACATGAAGTTAACACCGACCGACAAAAAGTTTGATTTCTTTCATTTTTTTTTTTCTAAATTTCACTCAATAACCAGGCAATTGTTTGTTTTTTTTTCTCTTAATTTCACTCAAAAACAAGGCAATTGTTTGATTTTCACATGAATTTAACACCGACCGACAAAAAGTTTGATTTCTTTCAATTTTTTTTTTCTGAATTTCACTCAAAAACAAGGCAATTGTTTGATTTTTTTTTCTCTTAATTTCACTCAAAAACAAGGCAATTGTTTGATTTTCACATGAATTTAACACCGACCGACAAAATGTTTGATTTCTTTCAATTTTTTTTTTCTGAATTTCATTCAAAAACAAGGCAATTGTTTGATTTTTTTTTTCTCTTAAAATCACTCAAAAACAAGGCAATTGTTTGATTTTCACATGAATTTAACACCGACCGACAAAAAGTTTGATTTCTTTCAATTTTTTTTTTCTGAATTTCACTCAAAAACAAGGCAATTGTTTGATTTTTTTCTTCTCTTGATTTCACTCAAAAACAAGGCAATTGTTTGATTTTCACATCAATTTAACACCGACCGACAAAAAGTTTGATTTCTTTCAATTTTTTTTTTTTCTAAATGTCACTCAATAACCAGGCAATTGTTTGATTTTTTTTTTTCTCTTAATTTCACTCAAAAACAAGGCAATTGTTTGATTTTCACATGAATTTAACACCTACCGACAAAAAGTTTGATTTCTTTCATTTTTTTTTTCTAAATTTCAGTCAATAACCAGGCAATTGTTTGATTTTTTTTTCTCTTAATTTCACTCTAAAACAAGGCAATTGTTTGATTTTCACATGAATTTAACACCGACCGACAAAAAGTTTGATTTATTTCAATTTTTTTTTTCTGAATTTCATTCAAAAACAAGGCAATTGTTTGATTTTTTTTTTCTCTTAAAATCACTAAAAAACAAGGCAATTGTTTGATTTTCACATGAATTTAACACCGACCGACAAAAAGTTTGATTTCTTTCAATTTTTTTTTTCTGAATTTCACTCAAAAACAAGGCAATTAAGGATATTGGCTATAGTCTAAATTATAACAAGTTGGCAATGATCACTAACCCTCTCAGGCAATTATTTATATTCTGCTCCGTTGACATTTCAGGTTTGGATACATACTGGATGTATGATGCTGCCGCTCAAAAGCTGTTATGTTTGCCCGCCTGCCGCTGATTGCTTTCGTCTATTTTAACATGGTAAGTGTCAAAAGCAAATTTTATATATAGTATAATATATTCATAGTCTTCTTTGGCCAAACAAAAATCCATTTACCAGTGGAACAATCGATTTTATTTGTTCCATAATAGAAATAGGTGACCACCGTGTCTGTCTGTCTTTCTGACCTTTGAAGGGCAGCCATGTTTGGAACTGTAATGTGTAGCCGAAGTGAAATTTTCACAAAAGTCTCACCAAGTGTCTGAAACGAAAATTAGCGATAAATTACCTACGTTAATAGATTGCTAATACATTTTCAAACGCAGATTGGTGGGTTGGTGAAACCTTCAAAAACTGACTGTTTGTCAACACTGTTACCAAGTTAATTAACATTAACTAGCTAATAAATTGCGACATGTCCATGTGATATTATTAATCAAATTCATATTATTGAGAACAACTAATTATCAAGTTATGTATAAGTGTTACATAATATTTTGATATATGACTGTATGTGTGTTTAATTTGTAAACTCCATAGAAATGGTAAACATTCTACATTTACATAATATTAACTTTTTCATAAATTACACTGCCATCAGGGTGGAACTAAATTAACAGTTACAATTTTGTAAATTGCATAAGGATCGCATTGAAATATTTGATTGTTGAAAGGCTATTTGTTTTTCAATAATTATAATATGCACTGATCAATACACTATACAATAATATATAACTTGATCCATCCTCCGCTCTTGTAATTATTCGCTTACAAATTATTTATTATAACCGTCATCTCGATATTCGAAACGTTCGAAACGTAGCTCGTCGTGTGTCGCCCATAAATGTAAACAAGAAGCGTGTGCGATGTCATTTTTAATGCATAGTTATACGTAACCATAACAATAGTTAAAAATTACCTACACGGCGGTGGAAGTGACAATTACAATTTGAATCACCGCGACATGTGAATTTGTAGCACATCAGAGATCAGCGTTGAAATGGTCAATCGGCGTTAGTAAGCAGCGGCTAAATTGTACAAGTGAAATTAATAGGTATGCCATATATAACAGGCAACTGTTTATTTTTTTCTCTTAATTTCACTCAAAAACAAGACAATTGTTTGATTTTCACATGAAGTTTGATTTCTTTCAAAATTTTTTTTTTCTGAATTTCACTCAAAAACAAGGCAATTGTTTGATTTTTTTTCTCTTAATTTCACTCAAAAACAAGGCAATTGTTTGATTTTCACATGAATTTAACACCGACCGACAAAAAGTTTGATATCTTTCATTTTTTTTTTGCTGAATTTCACTCAATAACCAGGCAATTGTTTGATTTTTTTTTTCTCTTAATTTCACTCAAAAACAAGGCAATTGTTTGATTTTCACATGAATTTAACACCGACCGACAAAAAGTTTGATTTCTTTCATTTTTTTTTTCTGAATTTCACTTAATAACCAGGCAATTGTTTGATATTTTTTTCCTCTTAATTTCACTCAAAAACAAGGCAATTGTTTGATTTTCACATGAATTTAACACCGACCGACAAAAAGTTTGATTTCTTTCAATTTTTTTTTCTCTTAATTTCACTCAAAAACAAGGCAATTGTTTGATTTTCACATGAATTTAACACCGACCGACAAAAAGTTTGATTACTTTCAAATTTTTTTTTCTGAATTTCACTCAAAAACAAAGCAATTGTTTGATATTTTTTTCCTCTTAATTTCACTCAAAAACAAGGCAATTGTTTGATTTTCACATGAATTTAACACCGACCGACAAAAAGTTTGATTTCTTTAAATTTTTTTTTTCTGAATTTCACTCAAAAACAAGGCAATTGTTTGATTTTTTTTTTCTCTTAATTTCACACAAAAACAAGGCAATTGTTTGATTTTCACATGAATTTAACACCGACCGACAAAAAGTTTGATTTCTTTCAAATTTTTTTTTCTGAATTTCACTCAAAAACAAAGCAATTGTTTGATATTTTTTTCCTCTTAATTTCACTCAAAAACAAGGCAATTGTTTGATTTTCACATGAATTTAACACCAACCGACAAAAAGTTTGATTTCTTTCATATTTTTTTTTCTAAATTTCACTCAATAACCAGGCAATTGTTTGATTATTTTTTCTCTTAATTTCACTCAAAAACAAGGCAATTGTTTGATTTTCACATGAATTTAACACCGACCGACAAAAAGTTTGATTTCTTTCAAATTTTTTTTTCTGAATTTCACTCAAAAACAAAGCAATTGTTTGATATTTTTTTCCTCTTAATTTCACTCAAAAACAAGGCAATTGTTTGATTTTCACATGAATTTAACACCGACCGACAAAAAGTTTGATTTCTTTAAATTTTTTTTTTCTGAATTTCACTCAAAAACAAGGCAATTGTTTGATTTTTTTTTTCTCTTAATTTCACACAAACACAAGGCAATTGTTTTATTTTCACATGAATTTAACACCGACCGACCAAAAGTTTGATTTCTTTCAATATTTTTTTTTTCTGAATTTCACTCAAAAACAAGGCAATTGTTTGATTTTTTTTTCTCTTAATTTCACTCAAAAACAAGGCAATTGTTTGATTTTCACATGAATTTAACACCGACCGACAAAAAGTTTGATATCTTTCAATTTTTTTTTGCTGAATTTCACTCAATAACCAGGCAATTGTTTGATTTTTTTTTTTCTCTTAATTTCACTCAAAAACAAGGCAATTGTTTGATTTTCACATGAATTTAACACCTACCGACAAAAAGTTTGATTTCTTTCATTTTTTTTTTCTAAATTTCACTCAATAACCAGGCAATTGTTTGATTTTTTTTTCTCTTAATTTCACTCTAAAACAAGGCAATTGTTTGATTTTCACATGAATTTAACACAAACCGACAAAAAGTTTGATTTATTTCAATTTTTTTTTTCTGAATTTCACTCAAAAACAAGGCAATTGTTTGATTTTCACATGAATTTAACACCGACCGACAAAAAGTTTGATTTCTTTCAATATTTTTTTTTTCTGAATTTCACTCATAAACAAGGCAATTGTTTGATTTTATTTTTCTCTTAATTTCACTCAAAAACAAGGCAATTGTTTGATTTTCACATGAATTTAACACCGACCGACAAAAAGTTTGATTTCTTTCATTATTTTTTTTCTAAATTTCACTCAATAACCAGGCAATTGTTTGTTTTTATTTCTCTTAATTTCACTCAAAAACAAGGCAATTGTTTGATTTTCACATGAATTTAACACCGACCGACAAAAAGTTTTGATTTCTTTCAATTTTTTTTTTCTGAATTTCACTCAAAAACAAGGCAATTGTTTGATTTTTTTTTTCTCTTAATTTCACTCAAAAACAAGGCAATTGTTTGATTTTCATATGAATTTAACACCGACCGACAAAAAGTTTGATTTATTTCAATTTTTTTTTTCTGAATTTCATTCAAAAACAAGGCAATTGTTTGATTTTTTTTTTCTCTTAAAATCACTAAAAAACAAGGCAATTGTTTGATTTTCACATGAATTTAACACCGACCGACAAAAAGTTTGATTTCTTTCAATTTTTTTTTTCTGAATTTCACTCAAAAACAAGGCAATTAAGGATATTGGCTATAGTCTAAATTATAACAAGTTGGCAATGATCACTAACCCTCTCAGGCAATTATTTATATTCTGCTCCGTTGACATTTCAGGTTTGGATACATACTGGATGTATGATGCTGCCGCTCAAAAGCTGTTATGTTTGCCCGCCTGCCGCTGATTGCTTTCGTCTATTTTAACATGGTAAGTGTCAAAAGCAAATTTTATATATAGTATAATATATTCATAGTCTTCTTTGGCCAAACAAAAATCCATTTACCAGTGGAACAATCGATTTTATTTGTTCCATAATAGAAATAGGTGACCACCGTGTCTGTCTGTCTTTCTGACCTTTGAAGGGCAGCCATGTTTGGAACTGTAATGTGTAGCCGAAGTGAAATTTTCACAAAAGTCTCACCAAGTGTCTGAAACGAAAATTAGCGATAAATTACCTACGTTAATAGATTGCTAATACATTTTCAAACGCAGATTGGTGGGTTGCTGAAACCTTCAAAAACTGACTGTTTGTCAACACTGTTACCAAGTTAATTAACATTAACTAGCTAATAAATTGCGACATGTCCATGTGATATTATTAATCAAATTCATATTATTGAGAACAACTAATTATCAAGTTATGTATAAGTGTTACATAATATTTTGATATATGACTGTATGTGTGTTTAATTTGTAAACTCCATAGAAATGGTAAACATTCTACATTTACATAATATTAACTTTTTCATAAATTACACTGCTGTCAGGGTGGAACTAAATTAACAGTTACAATTTTGTAAATTGCATAAGGATCGCATTGAAATATTTGATTGTTGAAAGGCTATTTGTTTTTCAATAATTATAATATGCACTGATCAATACACTATACAATAATATATAACTTGATCCATCCTCCGCTCTTGTATTTATTCGCTTACAAATTATTTATTATAACCGTCATCTCGATATTCGAAACGTTCGAAACGTAGCTCGTCGTGGGTGGCCCGTAAATGTAAACAAGAAGCGTGTGCGATATCATTTTTAATGCATAGTTATACGTAACCATAACAATAGTTAAAAATTACCTACACGGCGGTGGAAGTGACAATTACAATTTGAATCACCGCGACATGTGAATTTGTAGCACATCAGAGATCAGCGTTGAAATGGTCAATCGGCGTTAGTAAGCAGCGGCTAAATTGTACAAGTGAAATTAATAGGTATGCCATATATAACAGGCAACTGTTTATTTTTTTCTCTTAATTTCACTCAAAAACAAGACAATTGTTTGATTTTCACATGAATTTAACACCGACCGACAAAAAGTTTGATTTCTTTCATATTTTTTTTTCTAAATTTCACTCAATAACCAGGCAATTGTTTGATTTTTTTTTCTCTTAATTTCACTCAAAAACAAGGCAATTGTTTGATTTTCACATTAATTTAACACCGACCGACAAAAAGTTTGATTTCTTTCAATTTTTTTTTTCTGAATTTCACTCAAAAACAAGGCAATTGTTTGATATTTTTTTCTCTTAATTTCACTCAAAAACAAGGCAATTGTTTGATTTTCACATGAATTTAACACCGACCGATAAAAAATTTGATTTCTTTAAATTTTTTTTTTCTGAATTTCACTCAAAAACAAGGCAATTGTTTGATTTTTTTTTTCTCTTAATTTCACACAAAAACAAGGCAATTGTTTTATTTTCACATGAATTTAACACCGACCGACAAAAAGTTTGATTTCTTTCAATTATTTTTTTCTGAATTTCACTCAAAAACAAGGCAATTGTTTGATTTTTTTTTCTCTTAATTTCACTCAAAAACAAGGCAATTGTTTGATTTTCACATGAATTTAACACCGACCGACAAAAAGTGTGATTTCTTTAAATATTTTTTTTTCTGAATTTCATTCAAAAACAAGGCAATTGTTTGATTTTCACATGAATTTAATACCGACCGACAAAAAGTTTGATTTCTTTCAATTTTTTTTTTTCTGTATTTCACTCAAAAACAAGGTAATTAAGGATATTGGCTATAGTCTAAATTATAACAAGTTGGCAATGATCACTAACCCTCTCAGGCAATTATTTATATTCTGCTCCGTTGACATTTCAGGTTTGGATACATACTGGATGTATGATGCTGCCGCTCAAAAGCTGTTATGTTTGCCCGCCCGCCGCTGATTGCTTTCGTCTATTTTAACATGGTAAGTGTCAAAAGCAAATTTTATATATAGTATAATATATTCATAGTCTTCTTTGGCCAAACAAAAATCCATTTACCAGTGGAACAATCGATTTTATTTGTTCCATAATAGAAATAGGTGACCACCGTGTCTGTCTGTCTTTCTGACCTTTGAAGGGCAGCCATGTTTGGAACTGTAATGTGTAGCCGAAGTGAAATTTTCACAAAAGTCTCACCAAGTGTCTGAAACGAAAATTAGCGATAAATTACCTACGTTAATAGATTGCTAATACATTTTCAAACGCAGATTGGTGGGTTGCTGAAACCTTCAAAAACTGACTGTTTGTCAACACTGTTACCAAGTTAATTAACATTAACTAGCTAATAAATTGCCACATGTCCATGTGATATTATTAATCAAATTCATATTATTGAGAACAACTAATTATTAAGTTATGTATAAGTGTTACATAATATTTTGATATATGACTGTGTGTGTGTTTAATCTGTAAACTCCATAGAAATGGTAAACATTCTACATTTACATAATATTAACTTTTTCATAAATTACACTGCCATCAGGGTGGAACTAAATTAACAGTTATAATTTTGTAAATTGCATAAGGATCGCATTGAAATATTTGATTGTTGAAAGGCTATTTGTTTTTCAATAATTATAATATGCACTGATCAATACACTATACAATAATATATAACTTGATCCATCCTCCGCTCTTGTAATTATTCGCTTACAAATTATTTATTATAACCGTCATCTCGATATTCGAAACGTTCGAAACGTAGCTCGTCGTGTGTGGCCCGTAAATGTAAACAAGAAGCGTGTGCGATATCATTATTAATGCATAGTTATACGTAACCATAACAATAGTTAAAAATTACCTACACGGCGGTGGAAGTGACAATTACAATTTGAATCACCGCGACATGTAAATTTGAAGCACATCGGAGATCAGCGTTGAAATGGTCAATCGGCGTTAGTAAGCAGCGGCTAAATTGTACAAGTGAAATTAATAGGTATGCCATATATAACAGGCAACTGTTTATTTTTTTCTCTTAATTTCACTCAAAAACAAGACAATTGTTTGATTTTCACATGAATTTAACACCGACCGACAAAAAGTTTGATTTCTTTCATATTTTTTTTTCTAAATTTCACTCAATAACCAGGCAATTGTTTGATTTTTTTTTCTTTTAATTTCACTCAAAAACAAGGCAATTGTTTGATTTTCACATGAATTTAACACCGACCGACAAAAAGTTTGATTTCTTTCAAATTTTTTTTTCTGAATTTCACTCAAAAACAAAGCAATTGTTTGATATTTTTTTCCTCTTAATTTCACTCAAAAACAAGGCAATTGTTTGATTTTCACATGAATTTAACACCGACCGACAAAAAGTTTGATTTCTTTAAATTTTTTTTTTCTGAATTTCACTCAAAAACAAGGCAATTGTTTGATTTTTTTTTTCTCTTAATTTCACACAAAAACAAGGCAATTGTTTTATTATCACATGAATTTAACACCGACCGACCAAAAGTTTGATTTCTTTCAATATTTTTTTTTTCTGAATTTCACTCAAAAACAAGGCAATTGTTTGATTTTTTTTTCTCTTAATTTCACTCAAAAACAAGGCAATTGTTTGATTTTCACATGAATTTAACACCGACCGACAAAAAGTTTGATATCTTTCAATTTTTTTTTGCTGAATTTCACTCAATAACCAGGCAATTGTTTGATTTTTTTTTTCTCTTAATTTCACTCAAAAACAAGGCAATTGTTTGATTTTCACATGAATTTAACACCGACCGACAAAAAGTTTGATTTCTTTCATTTTTTTTTTCTGAATTTCACTTAATAACCAGGCAATTGTTTGATTTTTTTTTCTCTTAATATAACTCAAAAACAAGGCAATTGTTTGATTTTCACATGAATTTAACACCGACCGACAAAAAGTTTGATTTCTTTCATTTTTTTTTTCTGAATTTCACTTAATAACCAGGCAATTGTTTGATTTTCACATGAATTTAACACCGACCGACAAAAAGTATGATTTATTTCAATTTTTTTTTTCTGAATTTCACTCAAAAACAAGGCAATTGTTTGATATTCTTTTTTCTCTTAATTTCACTCAAAAACAAGGCAATTGTTTGATTTTCACATGAATTTAACACCGACCGACAAAAAGTTTGATTTCTTTCATATTTTTTTTTCTAAATTTCACTCAATAACCAGGCAATTGTTTGATTTTTTTTTCTCTTAATTTCATTCAAAAACAAGGCAATTGTTTGATTTTCACATGAATTTAACACCGACCGACAAAAAGTTTGATTTCTTTCAAATTTTTTTTTCTGAATTTCACTCAAAAACAAAGCAATTGTTTGATATTTTTTTCCTCTTAATTTCACTCAAAAACAAGGCAATTGTTTGATTTTCACATGAATTTAACACCGACCGACAAAAAGTTTGATTTCTTTAATTTTTTTTTTTCTGAATTTCACTCAAAAACAAGGCAATTGTTTGATTTTTTTTTTCTCTTAATTTCACACAAAAACAAGGCAATTGTTTGATTTTCACATGAATTTAACACCGACCGACAAAAAGTTTGATTTCTTTCAAATTTTTTTTTCTGAATTTCATTCAAAAACAAAGCAATTGTTTGATATTTTTTTCCTCTTAATTTCACTCAAAAACAAGGCAATTGTTTGATTTTCACATGAATTTAACACCGACCGACAAAAAGTTTGATTTCTTTCATATTTTTTTTTCTAAATTTCACTCAATAACCAGGCAATTGTTTGATTTTTTTTTCTCTTAATTTCACTCAAAAACAAGGCAATTGTTTGATTTTCACATGAATTTAACACCGACCGACAAAAAGTTTGATTTCTTTCAAATTTTTTTTCTGAATTTCACTCAAAAACAAAGCAATTGTTTGATTTTCACATGAATTTAACACCGACCGACAAAAAGTTTGATTTCTTTAAATTTTTTTTTCTGAATTTCACTCAAAAACAAGGCAATTGTTTGATTTTTTTTTTCTCTTAATTTCACACAAAAACAAGGCAATTGTTTTATTTTCACATGAATTTAACACCGACCGACCAAAAGTTTGATTTCTTTCAATATTTTTTTTTTCTGAATTTCACTCAAAAACAAGGCAATTGTTTGATTTTTTTTTCTCTTAATTTCACTCAAAAACAAGGCAATTGTTTGATTTTCACATGAATTTAACACCGACCGACAAAAAGTTTGATATCTTTCAATTTTTTTTTGCTGAATTTCACTCAATAACCAGGCAATTGTTTGATTTTTTTTTTCTCTTAATTTCACTCAAAAACAAGGCAATTGTTTGATTTTCACATGAAGTTAACACCGACCGACAAAAAGTTTGATTTCTTTCATTTTTTTTTTTCTAAATTTCACTCAATAACCAGGCAATTGTTTGTTTTTTTTTCTCTTAATTTCACTCAAAAACAAGGCAATTGTTTTATTTTCACATGAATTTAACACCGACCGACAAAAAGTTTGATTTCTCTCAATTTTTTTTATCTGAATTTCACTCAAAAACAAGGCAATTGTTTGTTTTTTTTTTCTCTTAATTTCACTCAAAAACAAGGCAATTGTTTGATTTTCACATGAATTTAACACCGACCGACAAAAAGTGTGATTTCTTTAAATATTTTTTTTTCTGAATTTCATTCAAAAACAAGGCAATTGTTTGATTTTCACATGAATTTAATACCGACCGACAAAAAGTTTGATTTCTTTCAATTTTTTTTTTATGAATTTCACTCAAAAACAAGGTAATTAAGGATATTGGCTATAGTCTAAATTATAACAAGTTGGCAATGATCACTAACCCTCTCAGGCAATTATTTATATTCTGCTCCGTTGACATTTCAGGTTTGGATACATACTGGATGTATGATGCTGCCGCTCAAAAGCTGTTATGTTTGCCTGCCCGCCGCTGATTGCTTTCGTCTATTTTAACATGGTAAGTGTCAAAAGCAAATTTTATATATAGTATAATATATTCATAGTCTTCTTTGGCCAAACAAAAATCCATTTACCAGTGGAACAATCGATTTTATTTGTTCCATAATAGAAATAGGTGACCACCGTGTCTGTCTGTCTTTCTGACCTTTGAAGGGCAGCCATGTTTGGAACTGTAATGTGTAGCCGAAGTGAAATTTTCACAAAAGTCTCACCAAGTATCTGAAACGAAAATTAGCGATAAATTACCTACGTTAATAGATTGCTAATACATTTTCAAACGCAGATTGGTGGGTTGCTGAAACCTTCAAAAACTGACTGTTTGTCAACACTGTTACCAAGTTAATTAACATTAACTAGCTAATAAATTGCCACATGTCCATGTGATATTATTAATCAAATTCATATTATTGAGAACAACTAATTATTAAGTTATGTATAAGTGTTACATAATATTTTGATATATGACTGTGTGTGTGTTTAATCTGTAAACTCCATAGAAATGGTAAACATTCTACATTTACATAATATTAACTTTTTCATAAATTACACTGCCATCAGGGTGGAACTAAATTAACAGTTATAATTTTGTAAATTGCATAAGGATCGCATTGAAATATTTGATTGTTGAAAGGCTATTTGTTTTTCAATAATTATAATATGCACTGATCAATACACTATACAATAATATATAACTTGATCCATCCTCCGCTCTTGTAATTATTCGCTTACAAATTATTTATTATAACCGTCATCTCGATATTCGAAACGTTCGAAACGTAGCTCGTCGTGTGTGGCCCGTAAATGTAAACAAGAAGCGTGTGCGATATCATTATTAATGCATAGTTATACGTAACCATAACAATAGTTAAAAATTACCTACACGGCGGTGGAAGTGACAATTACAATTTGAATCACCGCGACATGTAAATTTGAAGCACATCGGAGATCAGCGTTGAAATGGTCAATCGGCGTTAGTAAGCAGCGGCTAAATTGTACAAGTGAAATTAATAGGTATGCCATATATAACAGGCAACTGTTTATTTTTTTCTCTTAATTTCACTCAAAAACAAGACAATTGTTTGATTTTCACATGAATTTAACACCGACCGACAAAAAGTTTGATTTCTTTCATATTTTTTTTTCTAAATTTCACTCAATAACCAGGCAATTGTTTGATTTTTTTTTCTTTTAATTTCACTCAAAAACAAGGCAATTGTTTGATTTTCACATGAATTTAACACCGACCGACAAAAAGTTTGATTTCTTTCAAATTTTTTTTTCTGAATTTCACTCAAAAACAAAGCAATTGTTTGATATTTTTTTCCTCTTAATTTCACTCAAAAACAAGGCAATTGTTTGATTTTCACATGAATTTAACACCGACCGACAAAAAGTTTGATTTCTTTAAATTTTTTTTTTCTGAATTTCACTCAAAAACAAGGCAATTGTTTGATTTTTTTTTTCTCTTAATTTCACACAAAAACAAGGCAATTGTTTTATTATCACATGAATTTAACACCGACCGACCAAAAGTTTGATTTCTTTCAATATTTTTTTTTTCTGAATTTCACTCAAAAACAAGGCAATTGTTTGATTTTTTTTTCTCTTAATTTCACTCAAAAACAAGGCAATTGTTTGATTTTCACATGAATTTAACACCGACCGACAAAAAGTTTGATATCTTTCAATTTTTTTTTGCTGAATTTCACTCAATAACCAGGCAATTGTTTGATTTTTTTTTTCTCTTAATTTCACTCAAAAACAAGGCAATTGTTTGATTTTCACATGAATTTAACACCGACCGACAAAAAGTTTGATTTCTTTCATTTTTTTTTTCTGAATTTCACTTAATAACCAGGCAATTGTTTGATTTTTTTTTCTCTTAATATAACTCAAAAACAAGGCAATTGTTTGATTTTCACATGAATTTAACACCGACCGACAAAAAGTTTGATTTCTTTCATTTTTTTTTTCTGAATTTCACTTAATAACCAGGCAATTGTTTGATTTTCACATGAATTTAACACCGACCGACAAAAAGTATGATTTATTTCAATTTTTTTTTTCTGAATTTCACTCAAAAACAAGGCAATTGTTTGATATTCTTTTTTCTCTTAATTTCACTCAAAAACAAGGCAATTGTTTGATTTTCACATGAATTTAACACCGACCGACAAAAAGTTTGATTTCTTTCATATTTTTTTTTCTAAATTTCACTCAATAACCAGGCAATTGTTTGATTTTTTTTTCTCTTAATTTCATTCAAAAACAAGGCAATTGTTTGATTTTCACATGAATTTAACACCGACCGACAAAAAGTTTGATTTCTTTCAAATTTTTTTTTCTGAATTTCACTCAAAAACAAAGCAATTGTTTGATATTTTTTTCCTCTTAATTTCACTCAAAAACAAGGCAATTGTTTGATTTTCACATGAATTTAACACCGACCGACAAAAAGTTTGATTTCTTTAATTTTTTTTTTTCTGAATTTCACTCAAAAACAAGGCAAATGTTTGATTTTTTTTTTCTCTTAATTTCACACAAAAACAAGGCAATTGTTTGATTTTCACATGAATTTAACACCGACCGACAAAAAGTTTGATTTCTTTCAAATTTTTTTTTCTGAATTTCATTCAAAAACAAAGCAATTGTTTGATATTTTTTTCCTCTTAATTTCACTCAAAAACAAGGCAATTGTTTGATTTTCACATGAATTTAACACCGACCGACAAAAAGTTTGATTTCTTTCATATTTTTTTTTCTAAATTTCACTCAATAACCAGGCAATTGTTTGATTTTTTTTTCTCTTAATTTCACTCAAAAACAAGGCAATTGTTTGATTTTCACATGAATTTAACACCGACCGACAAAAAGTTTGATTTCTTTCAAATTTTTTTTCTGAATTTCACTCAAAAACAAAGCAATTGTTTGATTTTTACATGAATTTAACACCGACCGACAAAAAGTTTGATTTCTTTAAATTTTTTTTTTCTGAATTTCACTCAAAAACAAGGCAATTGTTTGATTTTTTTTTTCTCTTAATTTCACACAAAAACAAGGCAATTGTTTTATTTTCACATGAATTTAACACCGACCGACCAAAAGTTTGATTTCTTTCAATATTTTTTTTTTCTGAATTTCACTCAAAAACAAGGCAATTGTTTGATTTTTTTTTCTCTTAATTTCACTCAAAAACAAGGCAATTGTTTGATTTTCACATGAATTTAACACCGACCGACAAAAAGTTTGATATCTTTCAATTTTTTTTTGCTGAATTTCACTCAATAACCAGGCAATTGTTTGATTTTTTTTTTCTCTTAATTTCACTCAAAAACAAGGCAATTGTTTGATTTTCACATGAAGTTAACACCGACCGACAAAAAGTTTGATTTCTTTCATTTTTTTTTTTCTAAATTTCACTCAATAACCAGGCAATTGTTTGTTTTTTTTTCTCTTAATTTCACTCAAAAACAAGGCAATTGTTTTATTTTCACATGAATTTAACACCGACCGACAAAAAGTTTGATTTCTCTCAATTTTTTTTATCTGAATTTCACTCAAAAACAAGGCAATTGTTTGTTTTTTTTTTCTCTTAATTTCACTCAAAAACAAGGCAATTGTTTGATTTTCACATGAATTTAACACCGACCGACAAAAAGTGTGATTTCTTTAAATATTTTTTTTTCTGAATTTCATTCAAAAACAAGGCAATTGTTTGATTTTCACATGAATTTAATACCGACCGACAAAAAGTTTGATTTCTTTCAATTTTTTTTTTATGAATTTCACTCAAAAACAAGGTAATTAAGGATATTGGCTATAGTCTAAATTATAACAAGTTGGCAATGATCACTAACCCTCTCAGGCAATTATTTATATTCTGCTCCGTTGACATTTCAGGTTTGGATACATACTGGATGTATGATGCTGCCGCTCAAAAGCTGTTATGTTTGCCTGCCCGCCGCTGATTGCTTTCGTCTATTTTAACATGGTAAGTGTCAAAAGCAAATTTTATATATAGTATAATATATTCATAGTCTTCTTTGGCCAAACAAAAATCCATTTACCAGTGGAACAATCGATTTTATTTGTTCCATAATAGAAATAGGTGACCACCGTGTCTGTCTGTCTTTCTGACCTTTGAAGGGCAGCCATGTTTGGAACTGTAATGTGTAGCCGAAGTGAAATTTTCACAAAAGTCTCACCAAGTATCTGAAACGAAAATTAGCGATAAATTACCTACGTTAATAGATTGCTAATACATTTTCAAACGCAGATTGGTGGGTTGCTGAAACCTTCAAAAACTGACTGTTTGTCAACACTGTTACCAAGTTAATTAACATTAACTAGCTAATAAATTGCCACATGTCCATGTGATATTATTAATCAAATTCATATTATTGAGAACAACTAATTATTAAGTTATGTATAAGTGTTACATAATATTTTGATATATGACTGTGTGTGTGTTTAATCTGTAAACTCCATAGAAATGGTAAACATTCTACATTTACATAATATTAACTTTTTCATAAATTACACTGCCATCAGGGTGGAACTAAATTAACAGTTACAATTTTGTAAATTGCATAAGGATCGCATTGAAATATTTGATTGTTGAAAGGCTATTTGTTTTTCAATAATTATAATATGCACTGATCAATACACTATACAATAATATATAACTTGATCCATCCTCCGCTCTTGTATTTATTCGCTTACAAATTATTTATTATAACCGTCATCTCGATATTCGAAACGTACGAAACGTAGCTCGTCGTGTGTGGCCCGTAAATGTAAACAAGAAGCGTGTGCGATATCATTATTAATGCATAGTTATACGTAACCATAACAATAGTAAAAAATTACCTACACGGCGGTGGAAGTGACAATTACAATTTGAATCACCGCGACATGTAAATTTGTAGCACATCAGAGATCAGCGTTGAAATGGTCAATCGGCGTTAGTAAGCAGCGGCTAAATTGTACAAGTGAAATTAATAGGTATGCCATATATAACAGGCAACTGTTTAATTTTCACATTAATTAAAAACCAACGGACAAAATATTTTTTTTTTCCATAATTACACTGAAAAACAGGCAATTGTTTGATTTTCACATGAATTTAACACCGACCGACAAAAAATTTGATTTCTTTCAATTTTTTTTTTTCTGAATTTCACTCAAAAACAAGGCAATTGTTTGATTTTTTTTTCTCTTAATTTCACTCAAAAACAAGACAATTGTTTGATTTTCACATGAATTTAACACCGACCGACAAAAAGTTTGATTTCTTTCATTTTTTTTTTCTAAATTTCACTCAATAACCAGGCAATTGTTTGATTTTTTTTTCTCTTAATTTCACTCAAAAACAAGGCAATTGTTTGATTTTCACATGAATTTAACACCGACCGACAAAAATATGATTTCTATCAATTTTTTTTTTTCTGAATTTCACTCAAAAACAAGGCAATTGTTTGATTTTTTTTTCTCTTAATTTCACTCAAAAACAAGGCAACTGTTTGATTTTCACATCAATTTAACACCGACCGACAAAAAGTTTGATTTCTTTCAATTTTTTTTTTCTAAATGTCACTCAATAACCAGGCATTTGTTTGATTTTTTTTTTCTCTTAATTTCACTCAAAAACAAGGCAATTGTTTGATTTTCACATGAATTTAACACCTACCGACAAAAAGTTTGATTTCTTTCATTTTTTTTTTCTAAATTTCACTCAAAAACAAGGCAATTGTTTGATTTTCACATGAATTTAACACCGACCGACAAAAAGTTTGATTTCTTTCATTTTTTTTTCTAAATTTCACTCAATAACCAGGCAATTGTTTGTTTTTTTTTCTCTTAATTTCACTCAAAAACAAGGCAATTGTTTGATTTTCACATGAATTTAACACCTACCGACAAAAAGTTTGATTTCTTTCATTTTTTTTTTCTAAATTTCAGTCAATAACCAGGCAATTGTTTGATTTTTTTTTCTCTTAATTTCACTCTAAAACAAGGCAATTGTTTGATTTTCACATGAATTTAACACCGACCGACAAAAAGTTTGATTTATTTCAATTTTTTTTTTCTGAATTTCATTCAAAAACAAGGCAACTGTTTATTTTTTTCTCTTAATTTCACTCAAAAACAAGACAATTGTTTGATTTTCACATGAAGTTTGATTTCTTTCAATATTTTTTTTTTCTGAATTTCACTCAAAAACAAGGCAATTGTTTGATTTTTTTTTCTCTTAATTTCACTCAAAAACAAGGCAATTGTTTGATTTTCACATGAATTTAACACCGACCGACAAAAAGTTTGATATCTTTCATTTTTTTTTTTGCTGAATTTCACTCAATAACCAGGCAATTGTTTGATTTTTTTTTTCTCTTAATTTCACTCAAAAACAAGGCAATTGTTTGATTTTCACATGAATTTAACACCGACCGACAAAAAGTTTGATTTCTTTCATTTTTTTTTTCTGAATTTCACTTAATAACCAGGCAATTGTTTGATTTTTTTTCTCTTAATTTAACTCTAAAACAAGGCAATTGTTTGATTTTCACATGAATTTAACACCGACCGACAAAAAGTATGATTTATTTCAATTTTTTTTTTTCTGAATTTCACTCAAAAACAAGGCAATTGTTTGATATTCTTTTTTCTCTTAATTTCACTCAAAAACAAGGCAATTGTTTGATTTTCACATGAATTTAACACCGACCGACAAAAAGTTTGATTTCTTTCAATATTTTTTTTTTCTGAATTTCACTCAAAAACAAGGCAATTGTTTGATTTTTTTTTCTCTTAATTTCACTCAAAAACAAGGCAATTGTTTGATTTTCACATGAAGTTAACACCGACCGACAAAAAGTTTGATTTCTTTCAATATTTTTTTTTTTTCTTAATTTCACTCAATAACCAGGCAATTGTTTGTTTTTTTTTCTCTTAATTTCACTCAAAAACAAGGCAATTGTTTGATTTTCACATGAAGTTAACACCGACCGACAAAAAGTTTGATTTCCTTCATTTTTTTTTTTCTAAATTTCACTCAATAACCAGGCAATTGTTTGTTTTTTTTTCTCTTAATTTCACTCAAAAACAAGGCAATTGTTTTATTTTCACATGAATTTAACACCGACCGACAAAAAGTTTGATTTCTCTCAATTTTTTTTATCTGAATTTCACTCAAAAACAAGGCAATTGTTTGTTTTTTTTTTTCTCTTAATTTCACTCAAAAACAAGGCAATTGTTTGATTTTCACATGAATTTAACACCGACCGACAAAAAGTGTGATTTCTTTAAATATTTTTTTTTCTGAATTTCATTCAAAAACAAGGCAATTGTTTGATTTTATTTTTCTCTTAATTTCACTCAAAAACAAGGCAATTGTTTGATTTTCACATGAAGTTAACACCGACCGACAAAAAGTTTGATTTCTTTCAATTTTTTTTTTCTGAATTTCACTCAAAAACAAGGCAATTGTTTGATTTTTTTTTCTCTTAATTTCACTCAAAAACAAGGCAATTGTTTGATTTTCACATGAATTTAACACCGACCGACAAAATGTTTGATTTCTTTCAATTTTTTTTTTCTGAATTTCATTCAAAAACAAGGCAATTGTTTGATTTTTTTTTTCTCTTAAAATCACTCAAAAACAAGGCAATTGTTTGATTTTCACATGAATTTAACACCGACCGACAAAAAGTTTGATTTCTTTCAATTTTTTTTTTCTGAATTTCACTCAAAAACAAGGCAATTGTTTGATTTTTTTCTTCTCTTGATTTCACTCAAAAACAAGGCAATTGTTTGATTTTCACATCAATTTAACACCGACCGACAAAAAGTTTGATTTCTTTCAATTTTTTTTTCTGAATTTCACTCAAAAACAAGGCAATTGTTTGATTTTTTTTTTCTCTTAATTTCACTCAAAAACAAGGCAATTGTTTGATTTTCACATGAATTTAACACCGACCGACAAAATGTTTGATTTCTTTCAATTTTTTTTTTCTGAATTTCATTCAAAAACAAGGCAATTGTTTGATTTTTTTTTTCTCTTAAAATCACTCAAAAACAAGGCAATTGTTTGATTTTCACATGAATTTAACACCGACCGAAAAAAGTTTGATTTCTTTTAATTTTTTTTTTTCTGAATTTCACTCAAAAACAAGGCAATTGTTTGATTTTTTTCTTCTCTTGATTTCACTCAAAAACAAGGCAATTGTTTGATTTTCACATCAATTTAACACCGACCGACAAAAAGTTTGATTTCTTTCAATTTTTTTTTTCTAAATGTCACTCAATAACCAGGCAATTGTTTGATTTTTTTTTTCTCTTAATTTCACTCAAAAACAAGGCAATTGTTTGATTTTCACATGAATTTAACACCTACCGACAAAAAGTTTGATTTCTTTCATTTTTTTTTTTCTAAATTTCACTCAATAACCAGGCAATTGTTTGATTTTTTTTTCTCTTAATTTCACTCTAAAACAAGGCAATTGTTTGATTTTCACATGAATTTAACACCGACCGACAAAAAGTTTGATTTATTTCAATTTTTTTTTTCTGAATTTCATTCAAAAACAAGGCAATTGTTTGATTTTTTTTTTTTCTTAAAATCACTAAAAAACAAGGCAATTGTTTGATTTTCACATGAATTTAACACCGACCGACAAAAAGTTTGATTTCTTTCAATTTTTTTTTTCTGAATTTCACTCAAAAACAAGGCAATTAAGGATATTGGCTATAGTCTAAATTATAACAAGTTGGCAATGATCACTAACCCTCTCAGGCAATTATTTATATTCTGCTCCGTTGACATTTCAGGTTTGGATACATACTGGATGTATGATGCTGCCGCTCAAAAGCTGTTATGTTTGCCCGCCTGCCGCTGATTGCTTTCGTCTATTTTAACATGGTAAGTGTCAAAAGCAAATTTTATATATAGTATAATATATTCATAGTCTTCTTTGGCCAAACAAAAATCCATTTACCAGTGGAACAATCGATTTTATTTGTTCCATAATAGAAATAGGTGACCACCGTGTCTGTCTGTCTTTCTGACCTTTGAAGGGCAGCCATGTTTGGAACTGTAATGTGTAGCCGAAGTGAAATTTTCACAAAAGTCTCACCAAGTGTCTGAAACGAAAATTAGCGATAAATTACCTACGTTAATAGATTGCTTTCTTTCAATTTTTTTTTTCTGAATTTCACTCAAAAACAAGGCAATTGTTTGATATTTTTTTCCTCTTAATTTCACTCAAAAACAAGGCAATTGTTTGATTTTCACATGAATTTAACACCGACCGACAAAAAGTTTGATTTCTTTCAATTTTTTTTTTCTGAATTTCACTCAAAAACAAGGCAATTGTTTGATTTTTTTTTCTCTTAATTTCACACAAAAACAAGGCAATTGTTTTATTTTCACATGAATTTAACACCGACCGACCAAAAGTTTGATTTCTTTCAATATTTTTTTTTTCTGAATTTCACTCAAAAAAAAGGCAATTGTTTGATTTTTTTTTCTCTTAATTTCACTCAAAAACAAGGCAATTGTTTGATTTTCACATGAATTTAACACCGACCGACAAAAAGTTTGATATCTTTCAATTTTTTTTTGCTGAATTTCACTCAATAACCAGGCAATTGTTTGATTTTTTTTTTTCTCTTAATTTCACTCAAAAACAAGGCAATTGTTTGATTTTCACATGAATTTAACACCGACCGACAAAAAGTTTGATTTCTTTCATTATTTTTTTTCTAAATTTCACTCAATAACCAGGCAATTGTTTGTTTTTATTTCTCTTAATTTCACTCAAAAACAAGGCAATTGTTTGATTTTCACATGAATTTAACACCGACCGACAAAAAGTTTGATTTCTTTCAATTTTTTTTTCTGAATTTCACTCAAAAACAAGGCAATTGTTTGATTTTTTTTTTCTCTTAATTTCACTCAAAAACAAGGCAATTGTTTGATTTTCACATGAATTTAACACCGACCGACAAAAAAATTGATTTATTTCAATTTTTTTTTTCTGAATTTCACTCAAAAACAAGGCAATTAAGGATATTGGCTATAGTCTAAATTATAACAAGTTGGCAATGATCACTAACCCTCTCAGGCAATTATTTATATTCTGCTCCGTTGACATTTCAGGTTTGGATACATACTGGATGTATGATGCTGCCGCTCAAAAGCTGTTATGTTTGCCCGCCTGCCGCTGATTGCTTTCGTCTATTTTAACATGGTAAGTGTCAAAAGCAAATTTTATATATAGTATAATATATTCATAGTCTTCTTTGGCCAAACAAAAATCCATTTACCAGTGGAACAATCGATTTTATTTGTTCCATAATAGAAATAGGTGACCACCGTGTCTGTCTGTCTTTCTGACCTTTGAAGGGCAGCCATGTTTGGAACTGTAATGTGTAGCCGAAGTGAAATTTTCACAAAAGTCTCACCAAGTGTCTGAAACGAAAATTAGCGATAAATTACCTACGTTAATAGATTGCTTTCTTTCAATTTTTTTTTTCTGAATTTCACTCAAAAACAAGGCAATTGTTTGATATTTTTTTCCTCTTAATTTCACTCAAAAACAAGGCAATTGTTTGATTTTCACATCAATTTAACACCGACCGAAAAAAAATTTTGATTTCTTTCAATTTTTTTTTTTCTAAATGTCACTCAATAACCAGGCAATTGTTTGATTTTTTTTTTCTCTTAATTTCACTCAAAAACAAGGCAATTGTTTGATTTTCACATGAATTTAACACCTACCG
The DNA here is from genome assembly GCA_963854805.1 of Plagodis dolabraria. Classification (NCBI taxonomy): domain Eukaryota; kingdom Metazoa; phylum Arthropoda; class Insecta; order Lepidoptera; family Geometridae; genus Plagodis; species Plagodis dolabraria. The sequence continues at coordinate 341,183 of OY978452.1, read as the reverse complement.
ACAAAAAGTTTGATTTCTTTCATTTTTTTTTTTCTAAATTTCACTCAATAACCAGGCAATTGTTTGATTTTTTTTTCTCTTAATTTCACTCTAAAACAAGGCAATTGTTTGATTTTCACATGAATTTAACACCGACCGACAAAAAGTTTGATTTATTTCAATTTTTTTTTTCTGAATTTCATTCAAAAACAAGGCAATTGTTTGATTTTTTTTTTTTCTTAAAATCACTAAAAACAAGGCAATTGTTTGATTTTCACATGAATTTAACACCGACCGACAAAAAGTTTGATTTCTTTCAATTTTTTTTCTCTTAATTTCACTCAAAAACAAGGCAATTGTTTTATTTTCACATGAATTTAACACCGACCGACAAAAAGTTTGATTTCTCTCAATTTTTTTTATCTGAATTTCACTCAAAAACAAGGCAATTGTTTGTTTTTTTTTTTCTCTTAATTTCACTCAAAAACAAGGCAATTGTTTGATTTTCACATGAATTTAACACCGACCGACAAAAAGTGTGATTTCTTTAAATATTTTTTTTTCTGAATTTCATTCAAAAACAAGGCAATTGTTTGATTTTCACATGAATTTAACACCGACCGACAAAATGTTTGATTTCTTTCAATTTTTTTTTTCTGAATTTCATTCAAAAACAAGGCAATTGTTTGATTTTTTTTTTCTCTTAAAATCACTCAAAAACAAGGCAATTGTTTGATTTTCACATGAATTTAACACCGACCGACAAAAAGTTTGATTTCTTTCAATTTTTTTTTTCTGAATTTCATTCAAAAACAAGGCAATTGTTTGATTTTTTTTTTCTCTTAAAATCACTCAAAAACAAGGCAATTGTTTGATTTTCACATGAATTTAACACCGACCGACAAAAAGTTTGATTTCTTTCAATTTTTTTTTTCTGAATTTCACTCAAAAACAAGGCAATTGTTTGATTTTTTTCTTCTCTTGATTTCACTCAAAAACAAGGCAATTGTTTGATTTTCACATCAATTTAACACCGACCGACAAAAAGTTTGATTTCTTTCAATTTTTTTTTTCTAAATGTCACTCAATAACCAGGCAATTGTTTGATTTTTTTTTCTCTTAATTTCACTCAAAAACAAGGCAATTGTTTGATTTTCACATGAATTTAACACCTACCGACAAAAAGTTTGATTTCTTTCATTTTTTTTTTCTAAATTTCAGTCAATAACCAGGCAATTGTTTGATTTTTTTTTCTCTTAATTTCACTCTAAAACAAGGCAATTGTTTGATTTTCACATGAATTTAACACCGACCGACAAAAAGTTTGATTTATTTCAATTTTTTTTTTCTGAATTTCATTCAAAAACAAGGCAATTGTTTGATTTTTTTTTTCTCTTAAAATCACTAAAAAACAAGGCAATTGTTTGATTTTCACATGAATTTAACACCGACCGACAAAAAGTTTGATTTCTTTCAATTTTTTTTTTCTGAATTTCACTCAAAAACAAGGCAATTAAGGATATTGGCTATAGTCTAAATTATAACAAGTTGGCAATGATCACTAACCCTCTCAGGCAATTATTTATATTCTGCTCCGTTGACATTTCAGGTTTGGATACATACTGGATGTATGATGCTGCCGCTCAAAAGCTGTTATGTTTGCCCGCCTGCCGCTGATTGCTTTCGTCTATTTTAACATGGTAAGTGTCAAAAGCAAATTTTATATATAGTATAATATATTCATAGTCTTCTTTGGCCAAACAAAAATCCATTTACCAGTGGAACAATCGATTTTATTTGTTCCATAATAGAAATAGGTGACCACCGTGTCTGTCTGTCTTTCTGACCTTTGAAGGGCAGCCATGTTTGGAACTGTAATGTGTAGCCGAAGTGAAATTTTCACAAAAGTCTCACCAAGTGTCTGAAACGAAAATTAGCGATAAATTACCTACGTTAATAGATTGCTAATACATTTTCAAACGCAGATTGGTGGGTTGGTGAAACCTTCAAAAACTGACTGTTTGTCAACACTGTTACCAAGTTAATTAACATTAACTAGCTAATAAATTGCGACATGTCCATGTGATATTATTAATCAAATTCATATTATTGAGAACAACTAATTTTCAAGTTATGTATAAGTGTTACATAATATTTTGATATATGACTGTATGTGTGTTTAATTTGTAAACTCCATAGAAATGGTAAACATTCTACATTTACATAATATTAACTTTTTCATAAATTACACTGCCATCAGGGTGGAACTAAATTAACAGTTACAATTTTGTAAATTGCATAAGGATCGCATTGAAATATTTGATTGTTGAAAGGCTATTTGTTTTTCAATAATTATAATATGCACTGATCAATACACTATACAATAATATATAACTTGATCCATCCTCCGCTCTTGTATTTATTCGCTTACAAATTATTTATTATAACCGTCATCTCGATATTCGAAACGTTCGAAACGTAGCTCGTCGTGTGTCGCCCATAAATGTAAACAAGAAGCGTGTGCGATATCATTTTTAATGCATAGTTATACGTAACCATAACAATAGTTAAAAATTACCTACACGGCGGTGGAAGTGACAATTACAATTTGAATCACCGCGACATGTGAATTTGTAGCACATCAGAGATCAGCGTTGAAATGGTCAATCGGCGTTAGTAAGCAGCGGCTAAATTGTACAAGTGAAATTAATAGGTATGCCATATATAACAGGCAACTGTTTATTTTTTTCTCTTAATTTCACTCAAAAACAAGACAATTGTTTGATTTTCACATGAAGTTTGATTTCTTTCAATATTTTTTTTTTCTGAATTTCACTCAAAAACAAGGCAATTGTTTGATTTTTTTTTCTCTTAATTTCACTCAAAAACAAGGCAATTGTTTGATTTTCACATGAATTTAACACCGACCGACAAAAAGTTTGATATCTTTCATTTTTTTTTTGCTGAATTTCACTCAATAACCAGGCAATTGTTTGATTTTTTTTCTCTTAATTTAACTCTAAAACAAGGCAATTGTTTGATTTTCACATGAATTTAACACCGACCGACAAAAAGTATGATTTCTTTCATTTTTTTTTTCTGAATTTCACTCAAAAACAAGGCAATTGTTTGATATTCTTTTTTCTCTTAATTTCACTCAAAAACAAGGCAATTGTTTGATTTTCACATGAATTTAACACCGACCGACAAAAAGTTTGATTTCTTTCAATATTTTTTTTTTCTGAATTTCACTCAAAAACAAGGCAATTGTTTGATTTTTTTTTCTCTTAATTTCACTCAAAAACAAGGCAATTGTTTGATTTTCACATGAAGTTAACACCGACCGACAAAAAGTTTGATTTCTTTCAATATTTTTTTTTTTCTTAATTTCACTCAATAACCAGGCAATTGTTTGTTTTTTTTTCTCTTAATTTCACTCAAAAACAAGGCAATTGTTTGATTTTCACATGAAGTTAACACCGACCGACAAAAAGTTTGATTTCCTTCATTTTTTTTTTTCTAAATTTCACTCAATAACCAGGCAATTGTTTGTTTTTTTTTCTCTTAATTTCACTCAAAAACAAGGCAATTGTTTTATTTTCACATGAATTTAACACCGACCGACAAAAAGTTTGATTTCTCTCAATTTTTTTTATCTGAATTTCACTCAAAAACAAGGCAATTGTTTGTTTTTTTTTTTCTCTTAATTTCACTCAAAAACAAGGCAATTGTTTGATTTTCACATGAATTTAACACCGACCGACAAAAAGTGTGATTTCTTTAAATATTTTTTTTTCTGAATTTCATTCAAAAATAAGGCAATTGTTTGATTTTATTTTTCTCTTAATTTCACTCAAAAACAAGGCAATTGTTTGATTTTCACATGAAGTTAACACCGACCGACAAAAAGTTTGATTTCTTTCAATTTTTTTTTTCTGAATTTCACTCAAAAACAAGGCAATTGTTTGATTTTTTTTTTCTCTTAAAATCACTCAAAAACAAGGCAATTGTTTGATTTTCACATGAATTTAACACCGACCGAAAAGAGTTTGATTTCTTTTAATTTTTTTTTTTCTGAATTTCACTCAAAAACAAGGCAATTGTTTGATTTTTTTCTTCTCTTGATTTCACTCAAAAACAAGGCAATTGTTTGATTTTCACATCAATTTAACACCGACCGACAAAAAGTTTGATTTCTTTCAATTTTTTTTTTTCTAAATGTCACTCAATAACCAGGCAATTGTTTGATTTTTTTTTTCTCTTAATTTCACTCAAAAACAAGGCAATTGTTTGATTTTCACATGAATTTAACACCTACCGACAAAAAGTTTGATTTCATTCATTTTTTTTTTTCTAAATTTCACTCAATAACCAGGCAATTGTTTGATTTTTTTTTCTCTTAATTTCACTCTAAAACAAGGCAATTGTTTGATTTTCACATGAATTTAACACCGACCGACAAAAAGTTTGATTTATTTCAATTTTTTTTTTCTGAATTTCATTCAAAAACAAGGCAATTGTTTGATTTTTTTTTTTCTTAAAATCACTAAAAAACAAGGCAATTGTTTGATTTTCACATGAATTTAACACCGACCGACAAAAAGTTTGATTTCTTTCAATTTTTTTTTTCTGAATTTCACTCAAAAACAAGGCAATTAAGGATATTGGCTATAGTCTAAATTATAACAAGTTGGCAATGATCACTAACCCTCTCAGGCAATTATTTATATTCTGCTCCGTTGACATTTCAGGTTTGGATACATACTGGATGTATGATGCTGCCGCTCAAAAGCTGTTATGTTTGCCCGCCTGCCGCTGATTGCTTTCGTCTATTTTAACATGGTAAGTGTCAAAAGCAAATTTTATATATAGTATAATATATTCATAGTCTTCTTTGGCCAAACAAAAATCCATTTACCAGTGGAACAATCGATTTTATTTGTTCCATAATAGAAATAGGTGACCACCGTGTCTGTCTGTCTTTCTGACCTTTGAAGGGCAGCCATGTTTGGAACTGTAATGTGTAGCCGAAGTGAAATTTTCACAAAAGTCTCACCAAGTGTCTGAAACGAAAATTAGCGATAAATTACCTACGTTAATAGATTGCTTTCTTTCAATTTTTTTTTTCTGAATTTCACTCAAAAACAAGGCAATTGTTTGATATTTTTTTCCTCTTAATTTCACTCAAAAACAAGGCAATTGTTTGATTTTCACATGAATTTAACACCAACCGACAAAAAGTTTGATTTCTTTCAATTTTTTTTTTCTGAATTTCACTCAAAAACAAGGCAATTGTTTGATTTTTTTTTTCTCTTAATTTCACACAAAAACAAGGCAATTGTTTTATTTTCACATGAATTTAACACCGACCGACCAAAAGTTTGATTTCTTTCAATATTTTTTTTTTCTGAATTTCACTCAAAAAAAAGGCAATTGTTTGATTTTTTTTTCTCTTAATTTCACTCAAAAACAAGGCAATTGTTTGATTTTCACATGAATTTAACACCGACCGACAAAAAGTTTGATATCTTTCAATTTTTTTTTGCTGAATTTCACTCAATAACCAGGCAATTGTTTGATTTTTTTTTTCTCTTAATTTCACTCAAAAACAAGGCAATTGTTTGATTTTCACATGAATTTAACACCTACCGACAAAAAGTTTGATTTCTTTCATTTTTTTTTTCTAAATTTCACTCAATAACCAGGCAATTGTTTGATTTTTTTTTCTCTTAATTTCACTCTAAAACAAGGCAATTGTTTGATTTTCACATGAATTTAACACAAACCGACAAAAAGTTTGATTTATTTCAATTTTTTTTTTCTGAATTTCACTCAAAAACAAGGCAATTGTTTGATATTCTTTTTTCTCTTAATTTCACTCAAAAACAAGGCAATTGTTTGATTTTCACATGAATTTAACACCGACCGACAAAAAGTTTGATTTCTTTCAATATTTTTTTTTTCTGAATTTCACTCAAAAACAAGGCAATTGTTTGATTTTATTTTTCTCTTAATTTCACTCAAAAACAAGGCAATTGTTTGATTTTCACATGAATTTAACACCGACCGACAAAAAGTTTGATTTCTTTCATTATTTTTTTTCTAAATTTCACTCAATAACCAGGCAATTGTTTGTTTTTATTTCTCTTTATTTCACTCAAAAACAAGGCAATTGTTTGATTTTCACATCAATTTAACACCGACCGACAAAAAGTTTGATTTCTTTCAATTTTTTTTTCTGAATTTCACTCAAAAACAAGGCAATTGTTTGATTTTTTTTTCTCTTAATTTCACTCAAAAACAAGGCAATTGTTTGATTTTCACATGAATTTAACACCGACCGACAAAAAAATTGATTTATTTCAATTTTTTTTTTCTGAATTTCATTCAAAAACAAGGCAATTGTTTGATTTTTTTTTGTCTCTTAAAATCACTAAAAAACAAGGCAATTGTTTGATTTTCACATGAATTTAACACCGATCGACAAAAAGTTTGATTTCTTTCAATTATTTTTTTCTGAATTTCACTCAAAAACAAGGCAATTAAGGATATTGGCTATAGTCTAAATTATAACAAGTTGGCAATGATCACTAACCCTCTCAGGCAATTATTTATATTCTGCTCCGTTGACATTTCAGGTTTGGATACATACTGGATGTATGATGCTGCCGCTCAAAAGCTGTTATGTTTGCCCGCCTGCCGCTGATTGCTTTCATCTATTTTAACATGGTAAGTGTCAAAAGCAAATTTTATATATAGTATAATATATTCATAGTCTTCTTTGGCCAAACAAAAATCCATTTACCAGTGGAACAATCGATTTTATTTGTTCCATAATAGAAATAGGTGACCACCGTGTCTGTCTGTCTTTCTGACCTTTGAAGGGCAGCCATGTTTGGAACTGTAATGTGTAGCCGAAGTGAAATTTTCACAAAAGTCTCACCAAGTGTCTGAAACGAAAATTAGCGATAAATTACCTACGTTAATAGATTGCTAATACATTTTCAAACGCAGATTGGTGGGTTGCTGAAACCTTCAAAAACTGACTGTTTGTCAACACTGTTACCAAGTTAATTAACATTAACTAGCTAATAAATTGCGACATGTCCATGTGATATTATTAATCAAATTCATATTATTGAGAACAACTAATTATCAAGTTATGTATAAGTGTTACATAATATTTTGATATATGACTGTATGTGTGTTTAATTTGTAAACTCCATAGAAATGGTAAACATTCTACATTTACATAATATTAACTTTTTCATACATTACACTGCCATCAGGGTGGAACTAAATTAACAGTTACAATTTTGTAAATTGCATAAGGATCGCATTGAAATATTTGATTGTTGAAAGGCTATTTGTTTTTCAATAATTATAATATGCACTGATCAATACACTATACAATAATATATAACTTGATCCATCCTCCGCTCTTGTATTTATTCGCTTACAAATTATTTATTATAACCGTCATCTCGATATTCGAAACGTTCGAAACGTAGCTCGTCGTGTGTGGCCCGTAAATGTAAACAAGAAGCGTGTGCGATATCATTTTTAATGCATAGTTATACGTAACCATAACAATAGTTAAAAATTACCTACACGGCGGTGGAAGTGACAATTACAATTTGAATCACCGCGACATGTGAATTTGTAGCACATCAGAGATCAGCGTTGAAATGGTCAATCGGCGTTAGTAAGCAGCGGCTAAATTGTACAAGTGAAATTAATAGGTATGCCATATATAACAGGCAACTGTTTATTTTTTTCTCTTAATTTCACTCAAAAACAAGACAATTGTTTGATTTTCACATGAATTTAACACCGACCGACAAAAAGTTTGATTTCTTTCAATTTTTTTTTCTGAATTTCACTCAAAAACAAGGCAATTGTTTGATATTTTTTTCCTCTTAATTTCACTCAAAAACAAGGCAATTGTTTGATTTTCACATGAATTTAACACCGACCGATAAAAAATTTGATTTCTTTAAATTTTTTTTTTCTGAATTTCACTCAAAAACAAGGCAATTGTTTGATTTTTTTTTTCTCTTAATTTCACACAAAAACAAGGCAATTGTTTTATTTTCACATGAATTTAACACCGACCGACAAAAAGTTTGATTTCTTTCAATTTTTTTTTTCTGAATTTCACTCAAAAACAAGGCAATTGTTTGATTTTTTTTTCTCTTAATTTCACTCAAAAACAAGGCAATTGTTTGATTTTCACATGAATTTAACACCGACCGACAAAAAGTTTGATATCTTTAAATTTTTTTTGCTGAATTTCACTCAATAACCAGGCAATTGTTTGATTTTTTTTTTCTCTTAATTTCACTCAAAAACAAGGCAATTGTTTGATTTTCACATGAATTTAACACCGACCGACAAAAAGTTTGATTTCTTTCATTTTTTTTTCTGAATTTCACTTAATAACCAGGCAATTGTTTGATTTTTTTTCTCATAATTTAACTCTAAAACAAGGCAATTGTTTGATTTTCACATGAATTTAACACCGACCGACAAAAAGTATGATTTATTTCAATTTTTTTTTTCTGAATTTCACTCAAAAACAAGGCAATTGTTTGATATTCTTTTTTCTCTTAATTTAACTCTAAAACAAGGCAATTGTTTGATTTTCACATGAATTTAACACCGACCGACAAAAAGTTTGATTTCTTTCAATATTTTTTTTTTCTGAATTTCACTCAAAAACAAGGCAATTGTTTGATTTTTTTTTCTCTTAATTTCACTCAAAAACAAGGCAATTGTTTGATTTTCACATGAAGTTAACACCGACCGACAAAAAGTTTGATATCTTTCATTTTTTTTTTTCTAAATTTCACTCAATAACCAGGCAATTGTTTGTTTTTTTTTCTCTTAATTTCACTCAAAAACAAGGCAATTGTTTTATTTTCACATGAATTTAACACCGACCGACAAAAAGTTTGATTTCTCTCAATTTTTTTTATCTGAATTTCACTCAAAAACAAGGCAATTGTTTGTTTTTTTTTTTCTCTTAATTTCACTCAAAAACAAGGCAATTGTTTGATTTTCACATGAATTTAACACCGACCGACAAAAAGTGTGATTTCTTTAAATATTTTTTTTTCTGAATTTCATTCAAAAACAAGGCAATTGTTTGATTTTCACATGAATTTAATACCGACCGACAAAAAGTTTGATTTCTTTCAATTTTTTTTTTCTGAATTTCACTCAAAAACAAGGTAATTAAGGATATTGGCTATAGTCTAAATTATAACAAGTTGGCAATGATCACTAACCCTCTCAGGCAATTATTTATATTCTGCTCCGTTGACATTTCAGGTTTGGATACATACTGGATGTATGATGCTGCCGCTCAAAAGCTGTTATGTTTGCCCGCCCGCCGCTGATTGCTTTCGTCTATTTTAACATGGTAAGTGTCAAAAGCAAATTTTATATATAGTATAATATATTCATAGTCTTCTTTGGCCAAACAAAAATCCATTTACCAGTGGAACAATCGATTTTATTTGTTACATAATAGAAATAGGTGACCACCGTGTCTGTCTGTCTTTCTGACCTTTGAAGGGCAGCCATGTTTGGAACTGTAATGTGTAGCCGAAGTGAAATTTTCACAAAAGTCTCACCAAGTGTCTGAAACGAAAATTAGCGATAAATTACCTACGTTAATAGATTGCTAATACATTTTCAAACGCAGATTGGTGGGTTGCTGAAACCTTCAAAAACTGACTGTTTGTCAACACTGTTACCAAGTTAATTAACATTAACTAGCTAATAAATTGCCACATGTCCATGTGATATTATTAATCAAATTCATATTATTGAGAACAACTAATTATTAAGTTATGTATAAGTGTTACATAATATTTTGATATATGACTGTGTGTGTGTTTAATCTGTAAACTCCATAGAAATGGTAAACATTCTACATTTACATAATATTAACTTTTTCATAAATTACACTGCCATCAGGGTGGAACTAAATTAACAGTTACAATTTTGTAAATTGCATAAGGATCGCATTGAAATATTTGATTGTTGAAAGGCTATTTGTTTTTCAATAATTATAATATGCACTGATCAATACACTATACAATAACATATAACTTGATCCATCCTCCGCTCTTGTAATTATTCGCTTACAAATTATTTATTATAACCGTCATCTCGATATTCGAAACGTTCGAAACGTAGCTCGTCGTGTGTGGCCCGTAAATGTAAACAAGAAGCGTGTGCGATATCATTATTAATGCATAGTTATACGTAACCATAACAATAGTTAAAAATTACCTACACGGCGGTGGAAGTGACAATTACAATTTGAATCACCGCGACATGTAAATTTGTAGCACATCGGAGATCAGCGTTGAAATGGTCAATCGGCGTTAGGAAGCAGCGCCTAAATTGTACAAGTGAAATTAATAGGTATGCCATATATAACAGGCAACTGTTTAATTTTCACATTAATTAAAAACCAACGAACAAAATATTTTTTTTTCCATATTTACACTGAAAAACAGGCAATTGTTTGATTTTCACATGAATTTAACACCGACCGACAAAAAATTTGATTTCTTTCAATTTTTTTTTCTGAATTTCACTCAAAAACAAGGCATTTGTTTGATTTTTTTTTTTTTTTTCTTAATTTCACTCAAAAACAAGGCAATTGTTTGATTTTCACATGAATTTAACACCGACCGACCAAAAGTTTGATTTCTTTCAATATTTTTTTTTTCTGAATTTCACTCAAAAACAAGGCATTGTTTGATTTTCACATGAATTTAACACCGACCGACAAAAAGTTTGATTTCTTTCAATTGTTTTTTTTCTAAATTTCACTCAATAACCAGGCAATTGTTTGATTTTTTTTTCTCTTAATTTCACTCAAAAACAAGGCATTTGTTTGATTTTTTTTTTTCTTAATTTCACTCAAAAACAAGGCAATTGTTTGATTTTCACATGAATTTAACACCGACCGACCAAAAGTTTGATTTCTTTCAATATTTTTTTTTTCTGAATTTCACTCAAAAACAAGGCAATTGTTTGATTTTCACATGAATTTAACACCGACCGACAAAAACTTTGATTTCTTTCAATTGTTTTTTTTCTAAATTTCACTCAATAACCAGGCAATTGTTTGATTTTTTTTTCTCTTAATTTCACTCAAAAACAAGGCATTTGTTTGATTTTTTTTTTTCTTAATTTCACTCAAAAACAAGGCAATTGTTTGATTTTCACATGAATTTAACACCGACCGACCAAAAGTTTGATTTCTTTCAATATTTTTTTTTCTGAATTTCATTCAAAAACAAGGCAATTGTTTGATTTTCACATGAATTTAATACCGACCGACAAAAAGTTTGATTTCTTTCAATTTTTTTTTTCTGAATTTCACTCAAAAACAAGGTAATTAAGGATATTGGCTATAGTCTAAATTATAACAAGTTGGCAATGATCACTAACCCTCTCAGGCAATTATTTATATTCTGCTCCGTTGACATTTCAGGTTTGGATACATACTGGATGTATGATGCTGCCGCTCAAAAGCTGTTATGTTTGCCCGCCCGCCGCTGATTGCTTTCGTCTATTTTAACATGGTAAGTGTCAAAAGCAAATTTTATATATAGTATAATATATTCATAGTCTTCTTTGGCCAAACAAAAATCCATTTACCAGTGGAACAATCGATTTTATTTGTTCCATAATAGAAATAGGTGACCACCGTGTCTGTCTGTCTTTCTGACCTTTGAAGGGCAGCCATGTTTGGAACTGTAATGTGTAGCCGAAGTGAAATTTTCACAAAAGTCTCACCAAGTGTCTGAAACGAAAATTAGCGATAAATTACCTACGTTAATAGATTGCTAATACATTTTCAAACGCAGATTGGTGGGTTGCTGAAACCTTCAAAAACTGACTGTTTGTCAACACTGTTACCAAGTTAATTAACATTAACTAGCTAATAAATTGCCACATGTCCATGTGATATTATTAATCAAATTCATATTATTGAGAACAACTAATTATTAAGTTATGTATAAGTGTTACATAATATTTTGATATATGACTGTGTGTGTGTTTAATCTGTAAACTCCATAGAAATGGTAAACATTCTACATTTACATAATATTAACTTTTTCATAAATTACACTGCCATCAGGGTGGAACTAAATTAACAGTTACAATTTTGTAAATTGCATAAGGATCGCATTGAAATATTTGATTGTTGAAAGGCTATTTGTTTTTCAATAATTATAATATGCACTGATCAATACACTATACAATAATATATAACTTGATCCATCCTCCGCTCTTGTATTTATTCGCTTACAAATTATTTATTATAACCGTCATCTCGATATTCGAAACGTTCGAAACGTAGCTCGTCGTGTGTGGCCCGTAAATGTAAACAAGAAGCGTGTGCGATATCATTTTTAATGCATAGTTATACGTAACCATAACAATAGTTAAAAATTACCTACACGGCGGTGGAAGTGACAATTACAATTTGAATCACCGCGACATGTGAATTTGTAGCACATCAGAGATCAGCGTTGAAATGGTCAATCGGCGTTAGTAAGCAGCGGCTAAATTGTACAAGTGAAATTAATAGGTATGCCATATATAACAGGCAACTGTATATTTTTTTCTCTTAATTTCACTCAAAAACAAGACAATTGTTTGATTTTCACATGAATTTAACACCGACCGACAAAAAGTTTGATTTCTTTCATATTTTTTTTTCTAAATTTCACTCAATAACCAGGCAATAGTTTGATTTTTTTTTCTCTTAATTTCACTCAAAAACAAGGCAATTGTTTGATTTTCACATTAATTTAACACCGACCGACAAAAAGTTTGATTTCTTTCAATTTTTTTTTTCTGAATTTCACTCAAAAACAAGGCAATTGTTTGATATTTTTTTCCTCATAATTTCACTCAAAAACAAGGCAATTGTTTGATTTTCACATGAATTTAACACCGACCGACAAAAAGTTTGATTTCTTTCAATTTTTTTTTTCTGAATTTCACTCAAAAACAAGGCAATTAAGGATATTGGCTATAGTCTAAATTATAACAAGTTGGCAATGATCACTAACCCTCTCAGGCAATTATTTATATTCTGCTCCGTTGACATTTCAGGTTTGGATACATACTGGATGTATGATGCTGCCGCTCAAAAGCTGTTATGTTTGCCCGCCCGCCGCTGATTGCTTTCGTCTATTTTAACATGGTAAGTGTCAAAAGCAAATTTTATATATAGTATAATATATTCATAGTCTTCTTTGGCCAAACAAAAATCCATTTACCAGTGGAACAATCGATTTTATTTGTTCCATAATAGAAATAGGTGACCACCGTGTCTGTCTGTCTTTCTGACCTTTGAAGGGCAGCCATGTTTGGAACTGTAATGTGTAGCCGTAGTGAAATTTTCACAAAAGTCTCACCAAGTGTCTGAAACGAAAATTAGCGATAAATTACCTACGTTAATAGATTGCTAATACATTTTCAAACGCAGATTGGTGGGTTGCTGAAACCTTCAAAAACTGACTGTTTGTCAACACTGTTACCAAGTTAATTAACATTAACTAGCTAATAAATTGCCACATGTCCATGTGATATTATTAATCAAATTCATATTATTGAGAACAACTAATTATTAAGTTATGTATAAGTGTTACATAATATTTTGATATATGACTGTGTGTGTGTTTAATCTGTAAACTCCATAGAAATGGTAAACATTCTACATTTACATAATATTAACTTTTTCATAAATTACACTGCCATCAGGGTGGAACTAAATTAACAGTTACAATTTTGTAAATTGCATAAGGATCGCATTGAAATATTTGATTGTTGAAAGGCTATTTGTTTTTCAATAATTATAATATGCACTGATCAATACACTATACAATAATATATAACTTGATCCATCCTCCGCTCTTGTATTTATTCGCTTACAAATTATTTATTATAACCGTCATCTCGATATTCGAAACGTTCGAAACGTAGCTCGTCGTGTGTGGCCCGTAAATGTAAACAAGAAGCGTGTGCGATATCATTTTTAATGCATAGTTATACGTAACCATAACAATAGTTAAAAATTACCTACACGGCGGTGGAAGTGACAATTACAATTTGAATCACCGCGACATGTGAATTTGTAGCACATCAGAGATCAGCGTTGAAATGGTCAATCGGCGTTAGTAAGCAGCGGCTAAATTGTACAAGTGAAATTAATAGGTATGCCATATATAACAGGCAACTGTATATTTTTTTCTCTTAATTTCACTCAAAAACAAGACAATTGTTTGATTTTCACATGAATTTAACACCGACCGACAAAAAGTTTGATTTCTTTCATATTTTTTTTTCTAAATTTCACTCAATAACCAGGCAATAGTTTGATTTTTTTTCTCTTAATTTCACTCAAAAACAAGGCAATTGTTTGATTTTCACATTAATTTAACACCGACCGACAAAAAGTTTGATTTCTTTCAATTTTTTTTTCTGAATTTCACTCAAAAACAAGGCAATTGTTTGATATTTTTTACCTCATAATTTCACTCAAAAACAAGGCAATTGTTTGATTTTCACATGAATTTAACACCGACCGACAAAAAGTTTGATTTCTTTCAATTTTTTTTTTCTGAATTTCACTCGAAAACAATGCAATTGTTTGATTTTTTTTTTCTCTTAATTTCACACAAAAACAAGGCAATTGTTTTATTTTCACATGAATTTAACACCGACCGACCAAAAGTTTGATTTCTTTCAATATTTTTTTTTTCTGAATTTCACTCAAAAACAAGGCAATTGTTTGATTTTTTTTTCTCTTAATTTCACTCAAAAACAAGGCAATTGTTTGATTTTCACATGAATTTAACACCGACCGACAAAAAGTTTGATTTCTTTCATTTTTTTTTCTGAATTTCACTTAATAACCAGGCAATTGTTTGATTTTTTTTCTCTTAATTTAACTCTAAAACAAGGCAATTGTTTGATTTTCACATGAATTTAACACCGACCGACAAAAAGTATGATTTATTTCAATTTTTTTTTTTCTGAATTTCACTCAAAAACAAGGCAATTGTTTGATATTCTTTTTTCTCTTAATTTAACTCTAAAACAAGGCAATTGTTTGATTTTCACATGAATTTAACACCGACCGACAAAAAGTTTGATTTCTTTCAATATTTTTTTTTTCTGAATTTCACTCAAAAACAAGGCAATTGTTTGATTTTTTTTTCTCTTAAATTCACTCAAAAACAAGGCAATTGTTTGATTTTCACATGAAGTTAACACCGACCGACAAAAAGTTTGATATCTTTCATTTTTTTTTTTCTAAATTTCACTCAATAACCAGGCAATTGTTTGTTTTTTTTTCTCTTAATTTCACTCAAAAACAAGGCAATTGTTTTATTTTCACATGAATTTAACACCGACCGACAAAAAGTTTGATTTCTCTCAATTTTTTTTATCTGAATTTCACTCAAAAACAAGGCAATTGTTTGTTTTTTTTTTTCTCTTAATTTCACTCAAAAACAAGGCAATTGTTTGATTTTCACATGAATTTAACACCGACCGACAAAAAGTGTGATTTCTTTAAATATTTTTTTTTCTGAATTTCATTCAAAAACAAGGCAATTGTTTGATTTTCACATGAATTTAATACCGACCGACAAAAAGTTTGATTTCTTTCAATTTTTTTTTTCTAAATTTCACTCAAAAACAAGGTAATTAAGGATATTGGCTATAGTCTAAATTATAACAAGTTGGCAATGATCACTAACCCTCTCAGGCAATTATTTATATTCTGCTCCGTTGACATTTCAGGTTTGGATACATACTGGATGTATGATGCTGCCGCTCAAAAGCTGTTATGTTTGCCCGCCCGCCGCTGATTGCTTTCGTCTATTTTAACATGGTAAGTGTCAAAAGCAAATTTTATATATAGTATAATATATTCATAGTCTTCTTTGGCCAAACAAAAATCCATTTACCAGTGGAACAATCGATTTTATTTGTTACATAATAGAAATAGGTGACCACCGTGTCTGTCTGTCTTTCTGACCTTTGAAGGGCAGCCATGTTTGGAACTGTAATGTGTAGCCGAAGTGAAATTTTCACAAAAGTCTCACCAAGTGTCTGAAACGAAAATTAGCGATAAATTACCTACGTTAATAGATTGCTAATACATTTTCAAACGCAGATTGGTGGGTTGCTGAAACCTTCAAAAACTGACTGTTTGTCAACACTGTTACCAAGTTAATTAACATTAACTAGCTAATAAATTGCCACATGTCCATGTGATATTATTAATCAAATTCATATTATTGAGAACAACTAATTATTAAGTTATGTATAAGTGTTACATAATATTTTGATATATGACTGTGTGTGTGTTTAATCTGTAAACTCCATAGAAATGGTAAACATTCTACATTTACATAATATTAACTTTTTCATAAATTACACTGCCATCAGGGTGGAACTAAATTAACAGTTACAATTTTGTAAATTGCATAAGGATCGCATTGAAATATTTGATTGTTGAAAGGCTATTTGTTTTTCAATAATTATAATATGCACTGATCAATACACTATACAATAATATATAACTTGATCCATCCTCCGCTCTTGTAATTATTCGCTTACAAATTATTTATTATAACCGTCATCTCGATATTCGAAACGTTCGAAACGTAGCTCGTCGTGTGTGGCCCGTAAATGTAAACAAGAAGCGTGTGCGATATCATTATTAATGCATAGTTATACGTAACCATAACAATAGTTAAAAATTACCTGCACGGCGGTGGAAGTGACAATTACAATTTGAATCACCGCGACATGTAAATTTGTAGCACATCGGAGATCAGCGTTGAAATGGTCAATCGGCGTTAGGAAGCAGCGCCTAAATTGTACAAGTGAAATTAATAGGTATGCCATATATAACAGGCAACTGTTTAATTTTCACATTAATTAAAAACCAACGAACAAAATATTTTTTTTTCCATATTTACACTGAAAAACAGGCAATTGTTTGATTTTCACATGAATTTAACACCGACCGACAAAAAATTTGATTTCTTTCAATTTTTTTTTTTCTGAATTTCACTCAAAAACAAGGCATTTGTTTGATTTTTTTTTTTTTTTTCTTAATTTCACTCAAAAACAAGGCAATTGTTTGATTTTCACATGAATTTAACACCGAACGACCAAAAGTTTGATTTCTTTCAATATTTTTTTTTTCTGAATTTCACTCAAAAACAAGGCAATTGTTTGATTTTCACATGAATTTAACACCGACCGACAAAAAGTTTGATTTCTTTCAATTGTTTTTTTTCTAAATTTCACTCAATAACCAGGCAATTGTTTGATTTTTTTTTCTCTTAATTTCACTCAAAAACAAGGCATTTGTTTGATTTTTTTTTTTCTTAATTTCACTCAAAAACAAGGCAGTTGTTTGATTTTCACATGAATTTAACACCGACCGACCAAAAGTTTGATTTCTTTCAATATTTTTTTTTTCTGAATTTCACTCAAAAACAAGGCAATTGTTTGATTTTCACATGAATTTAACACCGACCGACAAAAACTTTGATTTCTTTCAATTGTTTTTTTTCTAAATTTCACTCAATAACCAGGCAATTGTTTGATTTTTTTTTCTCTTAATTTCACTCAAAAACAAGGCATTTGTTTGATTTTTTTTTTCTTAATTTCACTCAAAAACAAGGCAATTGTTTGATTTTCACATGAATTTAACACCGACCGACCAAAAGTTTGATTTCTTTCAATATTTTTTTTTCTGAATATCATTCAAAAACAAGGCAATTGTTTGATTTTCACATGAATTTAATACCGACCGACAAAAAGTTTGATATCTTTCAATTTTTTTTTTCTGAATTTCACTCAAAAACAAGGTAATTAAGGATATTGGCTATAGTCTAAATTATAACAAGTTGGCAATGATCACTAACCCTCTCAGGCAATTATTTATATTCTGCTCCGTTGACATTTCAGGTTTGGATACATACTGGATGTATGATGCTGCCGCTCAAAAGCTGTTATGTTTGCCCGCCCGCCGCTGATTGCTTTCGTCTATTTTAACATGGTAAGTGTCAAAAGCAAATTTTATATATAGTATAATATATTCATAGTCTTCTTTGGCCAAACAAAAATCCATTTACCAGTGGAACAATCGATTTTATTTGTTCCATAATAGAAATAGGTGACCATCGTGTCTGTCTGTCTTTCTGACCTTTGAAGGGCAGCCATGTTTGGAACTGTAATGTGTAGCCGAAGTGAAATTTTCACAAAAGTCTCACCAAGTGTCTGAAACGAAAATTAGCGATAAATTACCTACGTTAATAGATTGCTAATACATTTTCAAACGCAGATTGGTGGGTTGCTGAAACCTTCAAAAACTGACTGTTTGTCAACACTGTTACCAAGTTAATTAACATTAACTAGCTAATAAATTGCCACATGTCCATGTGATATTATTAATCAAATTCATATTATTGAGAACAACTAATTATTAAGTTATGTATAAGTGTTACATAATATTTTGATATATGACTGTGTGTGTGTTTAATCTGTAAACTCCATAGAAATGGTAAACATTCTACATTTACATAATATTAACTTTTTCATAAATTACACTGCCATCAGGGTGGAACTAAATTAACAGTTACAATTTTGTAAATTGCATAAGGATCGCATTGAAATATTTGATTGTTGAAAGGCTATTTGTTTTTCAATAATTATAATATGCACTGATCAATACACTATACAATAATATATAACTTGATCCATCCTCCGCTCTTGTATTTATTCGCTTACAAATTATTTATTATAACCGTCATCTCGATATTCGAAACGTTCGAAACGTAGCTCGTCGTGTGTGGCCCGTAAATGTAAACAAGAAGCGTGTGCGATATCATTTTTAATGCATAGTTATACGTAACCATAACAATAGTTAAAAATTACCTACACGGCGGTGGAAGTGACAATTACAATTTGAATCACCGCGACATGTGAATTTGTAGCACATCAGAGATCAGCGTTGAAATGGTCAATCGGCGTTAGTAAGCAGCGGCTAAATTGTACAAGTGAAATTAATAGGTATGCCATATATAACAGGCAACTGTATATTTTTTTCTCTTAATTTCACTCAAAAACAAGACAATTGTTTGATTTTCACATGAATTTAACACCGACCGACAAAAAGTTTGATTTCTTTCATATTTTTTTTTCTAAATTTCACTCAATAACCAGGCAATAGTTTGATTTTTTTTTCTCTTAATTTCACTCAAAAACAAGGCAATTGTTTGATTTTCACATTAATTTAACACCGACCGACAAAAAGTTTGATTTCTTTCAATTTTTTTTTCTGAATTTCACTCAAAAACAAGGCAATTGTTTGATATTTTTTTCCTCATAATTTCACTCAAAAACAAGGCAATTGTTTGATTTTCACATGAATTTAACACCGACCGACAAAAAGTTTGATTTCTTTCAATTTTTTTTTTCTGAATTTCACTCAAAAACAATGCAATTGTTTGATTTTTTTTTCTCTTAATTTCACACAAAAACAAGGCAATTGTTTTATTTTCACATGAATTTAACACCGACCGACCAAAAGTTTGATTTCTTTCAATATTTTTTTTTTCTGAATTTCACTCAAAAACAAGGCAATTGTTTGATTTTTTTTTCTCTTAATTTCACTCAAAAACAAGGCAATTGTTTGATTTTCACATGAATTTAACACCGACCGACAAAAAGTTTGATATCTTTCAATTTTTTTTTGCTGAATTTCACTCAATAACCAGGCAATTGTTTGATTTTTTTTTTCTCTTAATTTCACTCAAAAACAAGGCAATTGTTTGATTTTCACATGAATTTAACACCGACCGACAAAAAGTTTGATTTCTTTCATTTTTTTTTTCTGAATTTCACTTAATAACCAGGCAATTGTTTGATTTTTTTTTCTCTTAATTTAACTCTAAAACAAGGCAATTGTTTGATTTTCACATGAATTTAACACCGACCGACAAAAAGTATGATTTATTTCAATTTTTTTTTTCTGAATTTCACTCGAAAACAAGGCAATTGTTTGATATTCTTTTTTCTCTTAATTTCACTCAAAAACAAGGCAATTGTTTGATTTTCACATGAATTTAACACCGACCGACAAAAAGTTTGATATCTTTCAATATTTTTTTTTTCTGAATTTCACTCAAAAACAAGGCAATTGTTTGATTTTTTTTTCTCTTAATTTCACTCAAAAACAAGGCAATTGTTTGATTTTCACATGAAGTTAACACCGACCGACAAAAAGTTTGATTTCTTTCATTTTTTTTTTTCTAAATTTCACTCAATAACCAGGCAATTGTTTGTTTTTTTTTTCTCTTAATTTCACTCAAAAACAAGGCAATTGTTTTATTTTCACATGAATTTAACACCGACCGACAAAAAGTTTGATTTCTCTCAATTTTTTTTATCTGAATTTCACTCAAAAACAAGGCAATTGTTTGATTTTCACATGAATTTAACACCGACCGACAAAAAGTGTGATTTCTTTAAATATTTTTTTTTCTGAATTTCATTCAAAAACAAGGCAATTGTTTGATTTTCACATGAATTTAATACCGACCGACAAAAAGTTTGATTTCTTTCAATTTTTTTTTTCTGAATTTCACTCAAAAACAAGGTAATTAAGGATATTGGCTATAGTCTAAATTATAACAAGTTGGCAATGATCACTAACCCTCTCAGGCAATTATTTATATTCTGCTCCGTTGACATTTCAGGTTTGGATACATACTGGATGTATGATGCTGCCGCTCAAAAGCTGTTATGTTTGCCCGCCGGCCGCTGATTGCTTTCGTCTATTTTAACATGGTAAGTGTCAAAAGCAAATTTTATATATAGTATAATATATTCATAGTCTTCTTTGGCCAAACAAAAATCCATTTACCAGTGGAACAATCGATTTTATTTGTTCCATAATAGAAATAGGTGACCACCGTGTCTGTCTGTCTTTCTGACCTTTGAAGGGCAGCCATGTTTGGAACTGTAATGTGTAGCCGAAGTGAAATTTTCACAAAAGTCTCACCAAGTGTCTGAAACGAAAATTAGCGATAAATTACCTACGTTAATAGATTGCTAATACATTTTCAAACGCAGATTGGTGGGTTGCTGAAACCTTCAAAAACTGACTGTTTGTCAACACTGTTACCAAGTTAATTAACATTAACTAGCTAATAAATTGCCACATGTCCATGTGATATTATTAATCAAATTCATATTATTGAGAACAACTAATTATTAAGTTATGTATAAGTGTTACATAATATTTTGATATATGACTGTGTGTGTGTTTAATCTGTAAACTCCATAGAAATGGTAAACATTCTACATTTACATAATATTAACTTTTTCATAAATTACACTGCCATCAGGGTGGAACTAAATTAACAGTTACAATTTTGTAAATTGCATAAGGATCGCATTGAAATATTTGATTGTTGAAAGGCTATTTGTTTTTCAATAATTATAATATGCACTGATCAATACACTATACAATAATATATAACTTGATCCATCCTCCGCTCTTGTAATTATTCGCTTACAAATTATTTATTATAACCGTCATCTC
This sequence comes from Plagodis dolabraria, assembly GCA_963854805.1. Taxonomy (NCBI): domain Eukaryota; kingdom Metazoa; phylum Arthropoda; class Insecta; order Lepidoptera; family Geometridae; genus Plagodis; species Plagodis dolabraria. The sequence continues at coordinate 319,528 of OY978452.1, read as the reverse complement.
GATATTCGAAACGTTCGAAACGTAGCTCGTCGTGTGTGGCCCGTAAATGTAAACAAGAAGCGTGTGCGATATCATTATTAATGTATAGTTATACGTAACCATAACAATAGTTAAAAATTACCTACACGGCGGTGGAAGTGACAATTACAATTTGAATCACCGCGACATGTAAATTTGAAGCACATCGGAGATCAGCGTTGAAATGGTCAATCGGCGTTAGGAAGCAGCGGCTAAATTGTACAAGTGAAATTAATAGGTATGCCATATATAACAGGCAACTGTTTAATTTTCACATTAATTAAAAACCAACGAACAAAATATTTTTTTTTTCCATATTTACACTGAAAAACAGGCAATTGTTTGATTTTCACATGAATTTAACACCGACCGACAAAAAATTTGATTTCTTTCAATTTTTTTTTTCTGAATTTCACTCAAAAACAAGGCATTTGTTTGATTTTTTTTTTTTCTTAATTTCACTCAAAAACAAGGCAATTGTTTGATTTTCACATGAATTTAACACCGACCGACCAAAAGTTTGATTTCTTTCAATTGTTTTTTTTCTAAATTTCACTCAATAACCAGGCAATTGTTTGATTTTTTTTTTCTCTTAATTTCACTCAAAAACAAGGCATTTGTTTGATTTTTTTTTTTTCTTAATTTCACTCAAAAACAAGGCAATTGTTTGATTTTCACATGAATTTAACACCGACCGACCAAAAGTTTGATTTCTTTCAATAATTTTTTTTCTGAATTTCATTCAAAAACAAGGCAATTGTTTGATTTTCACATGAATTTAACACCGACCGACAAAAAGTTTGATTTCTTTCAATTGTTTTTTTTCTAAATTTCACTCAATAACCAGGCAATTGTTTGATTTTTTTTTTCTCTTAATTTCACTCAAAAACAAGGCATTTGTTTGATTTTTTTTTTTCTTAATTTCACTCAAAAACAAGGCAATTGTTTGATTTTCACATGAATTTAACACCGACCGACCAAAAGTTTGATTTCTTTAAATATTTTTTTTTCTGAATTTCATTCAAAAACAAGGCAATTGTTTGATTTTCACATGAATTTAATACCGACCGACAAAAAGTTTGATTTCTTTCAATTTTTTTTTTCTGAATTTCACTCAAAAACAAGGTAATTAAGGATATTGGCTATAGTCTAAATTATAACAAGTTGGCAATGATCACTAACCCTCTCAGGCAATTATTTATATTCTGCTCCGTTGACATTTCAGGTTTGGATACATACTGGATGTATGATGCTGCCGCTCAAAAGCTGTTATGTTTGCCCGCCCGCCGCTGATTGCTTTCGTCTATTTTAACATGGTAAGTGTCAAAAGCAAATTTTATATATAGTATAATATATTCATAGTCTTCTTTGGCCAAACAAAAATCCATTTACCAGTGGAACAATCGATTTTATTTGTTCCATAATAGAAATAGGTGACCACCGTGTCTGTCTGTCTTTCTGACCTTTGAAGGGCAGCCATGTTTGGAACTGTAATGTGTAGCCGAAGTGAAATTTTCACAAAAGTCTCACCAAGTGTCTGAAACGAAAATTAGCGATAAATTACCTACGTTAATAGATTGCTAATACATTTTCAAACGCAGATTGGTGGGTTGCTGAAACCTTCAAAAACTGACTGTTTGTCAACACTGTTACCAAGTTAATTAACATTAACTAGCTAATAAATTGCCACATGTCCATGTGATATTATTAATCAAATTCATATTATTGAGAACAACTAATTATTAAGTTATGTATAAGTGTTACATAATATTTTGATATGTGACTGTGTGTGTGTTTAATCTGTTAACTCCATAGAAATGGTAAACATTCTACATTTACATAATATTAACTTTTTCATAAATTACACTGCCATCAGGGTGGAACTAAATTAACAGTTACAATTTTGTAAATTGCATAAGGATCGCATTGAAATATTTGATTGTTGAAAGGCTATTTGTTTTTCAATAATTATAATATGCACTGATCAATACACTATACAATAATATATAACTTGATCCATCCTCCGCTCTTGTATTTATTCGCTTACAAATTATTTATTATAACCGTCATCTCGATATTCGAAACGTTCGAAACGTAGCTCGTCGTGTGTGGCCCGTAAATGTAAACAAGAAGCGTGTGCGATATCATTTTTAATGCATAGTTATACGTAACCATAACAATAGTTAAAAATTACCTACACGGCGGTGGAAGTGACAATTACAATTTGAATCACCGCGACATGTGAATTTGTAGCACATCAGAGATCAGCGTTGAAATGGTCAATCGGCGTTAGTAAGCAGCGGCTAAATTGTACAAGTGAAATTAATAGGTATGCCATATATAACAGGCAACTGTTTATTTTTTTCTCTTAATTTCACTCAAAAACAAGACAATTGTTTGATTTTCACATGAATTTAACACCGACCGACAAAAAGTTTGATTTCTTTCATATTTTTTTTTCTAAATTTCACTCAATAACCAGGCAATTGTTTGATTTTTTTTTCTCTTAATTTCACTCAAAAACAAGGCAATTGTTTGATTTTCACATGAATATAACACCGACCGACAAAAAGTTTGATTTCTTTCAATTTTTTTTTTTCTGAATTTCACTCAAAAACAAGGCAATTGTTTGATATTTTTTTCCTCTTAATTTCACTCAAAAACAAGGCAATTGTTTGATTTTCACATGAATTTAACACCGACCGACAAAAAGTTTGATTTCTTTCAATTTTTTTTTTCTGAATTTCACTCAAAAACAAGGCAATTGTTTGATTTTTTTTTTCTCTTAATTTCACACAAAAACAAGGCAATTGTTTTATTTTCACATGAATTTAACACCGACCGACCAAAAGTTTGATTTCTTTCAATATTTTTTTTTCTGAATTTCACTCAAAAACAAGGCAATTGTTTGATTTTTTTTTCTCTTAATTTCACTCAAAAACAAGGCAATTGTTTGATTTTCACATGAATTTAACACCGACCGACAAAAAGTTTGATATCTTTCAATTTTTTTTTGCTGAATTTCACTCAATAACCAGGCAATTGTTTGATTTTTTTTTTCTCTTAATTTCACTCAAAAACAAGGCAATTGTTTGATTTTCACATGAATTTAACACCGACCGACAAAAAGTTTGATTACTTTCATTTTTTTTTTCTGAATTTCACTTAATAACCAGGCAATTGTTTGATTTTTTTTTCTCTTTATTTAACTCTAAAACAAGGCAATTGTTTGATTTTCACATGAATTTAACACCGACCGACAAAAAGTATGATTTATTTCAATTTTTTTTTTCTGAATTTCACTCAAAAACAAGGCAATTGTTTGATATTCTTTTTTCTCTTAATTTCACTCAAAAACAAGGCAATTGTTTGATTTTCACATGAATTTAACACCGACCGACAAAAAGTTTGATATCTTTCAATATTTTTTTTTTCTGAATTTCACTCAAAAACAAGGCAATTGTTTGATTTTTTTTTCTCTTAATTTCACTCAAAAACAAGGCAATTGTTTGATTTTCACATGAAGTTAACACCGACCGACAAAAAGTTTGATTTCTTTCATTTTTTTTTTTCTAAATTTCACTCAATAACCAGGCAATTGTTTGTTTTTTTTTCTCTTAATTTCACTCAAAAACAAGGCAATTGTTTTATTTTCACATGAATTTAACACCGACCGACAAAAAGTTTGATTTCTCTCAATTTTTTTTATCTGAATTTCACTCAAAAACAAGGCAATTGTTTGATTTATTTTTTCTCTTAATTTCACTCAAAAACAAGGCAATTGTTTGATTTTCACATGAATTTAACACCGACCGACAAAAAGTGTGATTTCTTTAAATATTTTTTTTTCTGAATTTCATTCAAAAACAAGGCAATTGTTTGATTTTCACATGAATTTAATACCGACCGACAAAAAGTTTGATTTCTTTCAATTTTTTTTTTATGAATTTCACTCAAAAACAAGGTAATTAAGGATATTGGCTATAGTCTAAATTATAACAAGTTGGCAATGATCACTAACCCTCTCAGGCAATTATTTATATTCTGCTCCGTTGACATTTCAGGTTTGGATACATACTGGATGTATGATGCTGCCGCTCAAAAGCTGTTATGTTTGCCTGCCCGCCGCTGATTGCTTTCGTCTATTTTAACATGGTAAGTGTCAAAAGCAAATTTTATATATAGTATAATATATTCATAGTCTTCTTTGGCCAAACAAAAATCCATTTACCAGTGGAACAATCGATTTGTTCCATAATAGAAATAGGTGACCACCGTGTCTGTCTGTCTTTCTGACCTTTGAAGGGCAGCCATGTTTGGAACTGTAATGTGTAGCCGAAGTGAAATTTTCACAAAAGTCTCACCAAGTGTCTGAAACGAAAATTAGCGATAAATTACCTACGTTAATAGATTGCTAATACATTTTCAAACGCAGATTGGTGGGTTGCTGAAACCTTCAAAAACTGACTGTTTGTCAACACTGTTACCAAGTTAATTAACATTAACTAGCTAATAAATTGCCACATGTCCATGTGATATTATTAATCAAATTCATATTATTGAGAACAACTAATTATTAAGTTATGTATAAGTGTTACATAATATTTTGATATATGACTGTGTGTGTGTTTAATTTGTAAACTCCATAGAAATGGTAAACATTCTACATTTACATAATATTAACTTTTTCATAAATTACACTGCCATCAGGGTGGAACTAAATTAACAGTTACAATTTTGTAAATTGCATAAGGATCGCATTGAAATATTTGATTGTTGAAAGGCTATTTGTTTTTCAATAATTATAATATGCACTGATCAATACACTATACAATAATATATAACTTGATCCATCCTCCGCTCTTGTATTTATTCGCTTACAAATTATTTATAACCGTCATCTCGATATTCGAAACGTACGAAACGTAGCTCGTCGTGTGTGGCCCGTAAATGTTAACAAGAAGCGTGTGCGATATCATTATTAATGCATAGTTATACGTAACCATAACAATAGTTAAAAATTACCTACACGGCGGTGGAAGTGACAATTACAATTTGAATCACCGCGACATGTAAATTTGTAGCACATCAGAGATCAGCGTTGAAATGGTCAATCGGCGTTAGTAAGCAGCGGCTAAATTGTACAAGTGAAATTCATAGGTATGCCATATATAACAGGCAACTGTTTAATTTTCACATTAATTAAAAACCAACGGACAAAATATTTTTTTTTTCCATAATTACACTGAAAAACAGGCAATTGTTTGATTTTCACATGAATTTAACACCGACCGACAAAAAATTTGATTTCTTTCAATTTTTTTTTTCTGAATTACACTCAAAAACAAGGCAATTGTTTGATTTTTTTTTCTCTTAATTTCACTCAAAAACAAGACAATTGTTTGATTTTCACATGAATTTAACACCGACCGACAAAAAGTTTGATTTCTTTCATTTTTTTTTTCTAAATTTCACTCAATAACCAGGCAATTGTTTGATATTTTTTTCTCTTAATTTCACTCAAAAACAAGGCAATTGTTTGATTTTCACATGAATTTAACACCGACCGACAAAAAATTTGATTTCTTTCAATTTTTTTTTTCTGAATTTCACTCAAAAACAAGGCAATTGTTTGATTTTTTTTTCTCTTAATTTCACTCAAAAACAAGGCAATTGTTTGATTTTCACATCAATTTAACACCGACCGACAAAAAGTTTGATTTCTTTCAATTTTTTTTTTCTAAATGTCACTCAATAACCAGGCATTTGTTTGATTTTTTTTTTCTCTTAATTTCACTCAAAAACAAGGCAATTGTTTGATTTTCACATGAATTTAACACCTACCGACAAAAAGTTTGATTTTCAAACATTTTGTCGGTTCTAATACATTTTCAAACGCAGATTGGTGGGTTGGTGAAACCTTCAAAAACTGACTGTTTGTCAACACTGTTACCAAGTTAATTAACATTAACTAGCTAATAAATTGCCACATGTCCATGTGATATTATTAATCAAATTCATATTATTGAGAACAACTAATTATCAAGTTATGTATAAGTGTTACATAATATTTTGATATATGACTGTATGTGTGTTTAATTTGTAAACTCCATAGAAATGGTAAACATTCTACATTTACATAATATTAACTTTTTCATAAATTACACTGCCATCAGGGTGGAACTAAATTAACAGTTACAATTTTGTAAATTGCATAAGGATCGCATTGAAATATTTGATTGTTGAAAGGCTATTTGTTTTTCAATAATTATAATATGCACTGATCAATACACTATACAATAATATATAACTTGATCCATCCTCCGCTCTTGTATTTATTCGCTTACAAATTATTTATTATAACCGTCATCTCGATATTCGAAACGTTCGAAACGTAGCTCGTCGTGTGTCGCCCGTAAATGTAAACAAGAAGCGTGTGCGATATCATTTTTAATGCATAGTTATACGTAACCATAACAATAGTTAAAAATTACCTACACGGCGGTGGAAGTGACAATTACAATTTGAATCACCGCGACATGTGAATTTGTAGCACATCAGAGATCAGCGTTGAAATGGTCAATCGGCGTTAGTAAGCAGCGGCTAAATTGTACAAGTGAAATTAATAGGTATGCCATATATAACAGGCAACTGTTTATTTTTTTCTCTTAATTTCACTCAAAAACAAGACAATTGTTTGATTTTCACATGAATTTAACACCGACCGACAAAAAGTTTGATTTCTTTCATATTTTTTTTTCTAAATTTCACTCAATAACCAGGCAATTGTTTGATTTTTTTTTCTCTTAATTTCACTCAAAAACAAGGCAATTGTTTGATTTTCACATGAATTTAACACCGACCGACCAAAAGTTTGATTTCTTTCAATTTTTTTTTTCTGAATTTCACTCAAAAACAAGGCAATTGTTTGATATTTTTTTCCTCTTAATTTCACTCAAAAACAAGGCAATTGTTTGATTTTCACATGAATTTAACACCGACCGACAAAAAGTTTGATTTCTTTCAATTTTTTTTTTCTGAATTTCACTCAAAAACAAGGCAATTGTTTGATTTTTTTTTCTCTTAATTTCACACAAAAACAAGGCAATTGTTTTATTTTCACATGAATTTAACACTGACCGACCAAAAGTTTGATTTCTTTCAATATTTTTTTTTTCTGAATTTCACTCAAAAACAAGGCAATTGTTTGATTTTTTTTTCTCTTAATTTCACTCAAAAACAAGGCAATTGTTTGATTTTCACATGAATTTAACACCGACCGACAAAAAGTTTGATATCTTTCAATTTTTTTTTGCTGAATTTCACTCAATAACCAGGCAATTGTTTGATTTTTTTTTTCTCTTAATTTCACTCAAAAACAAGGCAATTGTTTGATTTTCACATGAATTTAACACCGACCGACAAAAAGTTTGATTTCTTTCATTTTTTTTTTCTGAATTTCACTTAATAACCAGGCAATTGTTTGATTTTTTTTCTCTTAATTTAACTCTAAAACAAGGCAATTGTTTGATTTTCACATGAATTTAACACCGACCGACAAAAAGTATGATTTATTTCAATTTTTTTTTTTCTGAATTTCACTCAAAAACAAGGCAATTGTTTGATTTTCACATGAATTTAACACCGACCGACAAAAAGTTTGATTTCTTTCAATATTTTTTTGTTCTGAATTTCACTCAAAAACAAGGCAATTGTTTGATTTTTTTTTCTCTTAATTGCACTCAAAAACAAGGCAATTGTTTGATTTTCACATGAAGTTAACACCGACCGACAAAAAGTTTGATTTCTTTCAATATTTTTTTTTTTAAATTTCACTCAATAACCAGGCAATTGTTTGTTTTTTTTTCTCTTAATTTCACTCAAAAACAAGGCAATTGTTTGATTTTCACATGAAGTTAACACCGACCGACAAAAAGTTTGATTTCCTTCATTTTTTTTTTTCTAAATTTCACTCAATAACCAGGCAATTGTTTGTTTTTTTTTCTCTTAATTTCACTCAAAAACAAGCTATTGTTTTATTTTCACATGAATTTAACACCGACCGACAAAAAGTTTGATTTCTCTCAATTTTTTTTATCTGAATTTCACTCAAAAACAAGGCAATTGTTTGTTTTTTTTTTTCTCTTAATTTCACTCAAAAACAAGGCAATTGTTTGATTTTCACATGAATTTAACACCGACCGACAAAAAGTGTGATTTCTTTAAATATTTTTTTTTCTGAATTTCATTCAAAAACAAGGCAATTGTTTGATTTTATTTTTCTCTTAATTTCACTCAAAAACAAGGCAATTGTTTGATTTTCACATGAAGTTAACACCGACCGACAAAAAGTTTGATTTCTTTCAATTTTTTTTCTCTTAATTTCACTCAAAAACAAGGCAATTGTTTGATTTTCACATGAATTTAACACCGACCGACAAAATGTTTGATTTCTTTCAATTTTTTTTTTCTGAATTTCATTCAAAAACAAGGCAATTGTTTGATTTTTTTTTTCTCTTAAAATCACTCAAAAACAAGGCAATTGTTTGATTTTCACATGAATTTAACACCGACCGACAAAATGTTTGATTTCTTTCAATTTTTTTTTTCTGAATTTCATTCAAAAACAAGGCAATTGTTTGATTTTTTTTTCTCTTAAAATCACTCAAAAACAAGGCAATTGTTTGATTTTCACATGAATTTAACACCGACCGACAAAAAGTTTGATTTCTTTCAATTTTTTTTTTTCTGAATTTCACTCAAAAACAAGGCAATTGTTTGATTTTTTTCTTCTCTTGATTTCACTCAAAAACAAGGCAATTGTTTGATTTTCACATCAATTTAACACCGACCGACAAAAAGTTTGATTTCTTTCAATTTTTTTTTTTTCTAAATGTCACTCAATAACCAGGCAATTGTTTGATTTTTTTTTTTCTCTTAATTTCACTCAAAAACAAGGCAATTGTTTGATTTTCACATGAATTTAACACCTACCGACAAAAAGTTTGATTTCTTTCATTTTTTTTTTTCTAAATTTCACTCAATAACCAGGCAATTGTTTGATTTTTTTTTCTCTTAATTTCACTCTAAAACAAGGCAATTGTTTGATTTTCACATGAATTTAACACCGACCGACAAAAAGTTTGATTTATTTCAATTTTTTTTTTCTGAATTTCATTCAAAAACAAGGCAATTGTTTGATTTTTTTTTTCTCTTAAAATCACTAAAAAACAAGGCAATTGTTTGATTTTCACATGAATTTAACACCGACCGACAAAAAGTTTGATTTCTTTCAATTTTTTTTTTTCTGAATTTCACTCAAAAACAAGGCAATTAAGGATATTGGCTATAGTCTAAATTATAACAAGTTGGCAATGATCACTAACCCTATCAGGCAATTATTTATATTCTGCTCCGTTGACATTTCAGGTTTGGATACATACTGGATGTATGATGCTGCCGCTCAAAAGCTGTTATGTTTGCCCGCCTGCCGCTGATTGCTTTCGTCTATTTTAACATGGTAAGTGTCAAAAGCAAATTTTATATATAGTATAATATATTCATAGTCTTCTTTGGCCAAACAAAAATCCATTTACCAGTGGAACAATCGATTTTATTTGTTCCATAATAGAAATAGGTGACCACCGTGTCTGTCTGTCTTTCTGACCTTTGAAGGGCAGCCATGTTTGGAACTGTAATGTGTAGCCGAAGTGAAATTTTCACAAAAGTCTCACCAAGTGTCTGAAACGAAAATTAGCGATAAATTACCTACGTTAATAGATTGCTAATACATTTTCAAACGCAGATTGGTGGGTTGGTGAAACCTTCAAAAACTGACTGTTTGTCAACACTGTTACCAAGTTAATTAACATTAACTAGCTAATAAATTGCGACATGTCCATGTGATATTATTAATCAAATTCATATTATTGAGAACAACTAATTATCAAGTTATGTATAAGTGTTACATAATATTTTGATATATGACTGTATGTGTGTTTAATTTGTAAACTCCATAGAAATGGTAAACATTCTACATTTACATAATATTAACTTTTTCATAAATTACACTGCCATCAGGGTGGAACTAAATTAACAGTTACAATTTTGTAAATTGCATAAGGATCGCATTGAAATATTTGATTGTTGAAAGGCTATTTGTTTTTCAATAATTATAATATGCACTGATCAATACACTATACAATAATATATAACTTGATCCATCCTCCGCTCTTGTATTTATTCGCTTACAAATTATTTATTATAACCGTCATCTCGATATTCGAAACGTTCGAAACGTAGCTCGTCGTGTGTCGCCCGTAAATGTAAACAAGAAGCGTGTGCGATATCATTTTTAATGCATAGTTATACGTAACCATAACAATAGTTAAAAATTACCTACACGGCGGTGGAAGTGACAATTACAATTTGAATCACCGCGACATGTGAATTTGTAGCACATCAGAGATCAGCGTTGAAATGGTCAATCGGCGTTAGTAAGCAGCGGCTAAATTGTACAAGTGAAATTAATAGGTATGCCATATATAACAGGCAACTGTTTATTTTTTTCTCTTAATTTCACTCAAAAACAAGACAATTGTTTGATTTTCACATGAATTTAACACCGACCGACAAAAAGTTTGATTTCTTTCATATTTTTTTTCTAAATTTCACTCAATAACCAGGCAATTGTTTGATTTTTTTTTCTCTTAATTTCACTCAAAAACAAGGCAATTGTTTGATTTTCACATGAATTTAACACCGACCGACCAAAAGTTTGATTTCTTTCAATTTTTTTTTTCTGAATTTCACTCAAAAACAAGGCAATTGTTTGATATTTTTTTCCTCTTAATTTCACTCAAAAACAAGGCAATTGTTTGATTTTCACATGAATTTAACACCGACCGACAAAAAGTTTGATTTCTTTCAATTTTTTTTTTCTGAATTTCACTCAAAAACAAGGCAATTGTTTGATTTTTTTTTCTCTTAATTTCACACAAAAACAAGGCAATTGTTTTATTTTCACATGAATTTAACACTGACCGACCAAAAGTTTGATTTCTTTCAATATTTTTTTTTTCTGAATTTCACTCAAAAACAAGGCAATTGTTTGATTTTTTTTTCTCTTAATTTCACTCAAAAACAAGGCAATTGTTTGATTTTCACATGAATTTAACACCGACCGACAAAAAGTTTGATATCTTTCAATTTTTTTTTGCTGAATTTCACTCAATAACCAGGCAATTGTTTGATTTTTTTTTTCTCTTAATTTCACTCAAAAACAAGGCAATTGTTTGATTTTCACATGAATTTAACACCGACCGACAAAAAGTTTGATTTCTTTCATTTTTTTTTTCTGAATTTCACTTAATAACCAGGCAATTGTTTGATTTTTTTTTCTCTTAATTTAACTCTAAAACAAGGCAATTGTTTGATTTTCACATGAATTTAACACCGACCGACAAAAAGTATGATTTATTTCAATTTTTGTTTTTCTGAATTTCACTCAAAAACAAGGCAATTGTTTGATTTTCACATGAATTTAACACCGACCGACAAAAAGTTTGATTTCTTTCAATATTTTTTTGTTCTGAATTTCACTCAAAAACAAGGCAATTGTTTGATTTTTTTTTCTCTTAATTGCACTCAAAAACAAGGTAATTGTTTGATTTTCACATGAAGTTAACACCGACCGACAAAAAGTTTGATTTCTTTCAATATTTTTTTTTTTAAATTTCACTCAATAACCAGGCAATTGTTTGTTTTTTTTTCTCTTAATTTCACTCAAAAACAAGGCAATTGTTTGATTTTCACATGAAGTTAACACCGACCGACAAAAAGTTTGATTTCCTTCATTTTTTTTTTTCTAAATTTCACTCAATAACCAGGCAATTGTTTGTTTTTTTTTCTCTTAATTTCACTCAAAAACAAGCTATTGTTTTATTTTCACATGAATTTAACACCGACCGACAAAAAGTTTGATTTCTCTCAATTTTTTTTATCTGAATTTCACTCAAAAACAAGGCAATTGTTTGTTTTTTTTTTTCTCTTAATTTCACTCAAAAACAAGGCAATTGTTTGATTTTCACATGAATTTAACACCGACCGACAAAAAGTGTGATTTCTTTAAATATTTTTTTTTCTGAATTTCATTCAAAAACAAGGCAATTGTTTGATTTTATTTTTCTCTTAATTTCACTCAAAAACAAGGCAATTGTTTGATTTTCACATGAAGTTAACACCGACCGACAAAAAGTTTGATTTCTTTCAATTTTTTTTCTCTTAATTTCACTCAAAAACAAGGCAATTGTTTGATTTTCACATGAATTTAACACCGACCGACAAAATGTTTGATTTCTTTCAATTTTTTTTTTCTGAATTTCATTCAAAAACAAGGCAATTGTTTGATTTTTTTTTTCTCTTAAAATCACTCAAAAACAAGGCAATTGTTTGATTTTCACATGAATTTAACACCGACCGACAAAATGTTTGATTTCTTTCAATTTTTTTTTTCTGAATTTCATTCAAAAACAAGGCAATTGTTTGATTTTTTTTTTTCTCTTAAAATCACTCAAAAACAAGGCAATTGTTTGATTTTCACATGAATTTAACACCGACCGACAAAAAGTTTGATTTCTTTCAATTTTTTTTTTTCTGAATTTCACTCAAAAACAAGGCAATTGTTTGATTTTTTTCTTCTCTTGATTTCACTCAAAAACAAGGTAATTGTTTGATTTTCACATGAAGTTAACACCGACCGACAAAAAGTTTGATTTCTTTCAATATTTTTTTTTTTAAATTTCACTCAATAACCAGGCAATTGTTTGTTTTTTTTTCTCTTAATTTCACTCAAAAACAAGGCAATTGTTTGATTTTCACATGAAGTTAACACCGACCGACAAAAAGTTTGATTTCCTTTATTTTTTTTTTCTAAATTTCACTCAATAACCAGGCAATTGTTTGTTTTTTTTTCTCTTAATTTCACTCAAAAACAAGCTATTGTTTTATTTTCACATGAATTTAACACCGACCGACAAAAAGTTTGATTTCTCTCAATTTTTTTTATCTGAATTTCACTCAAAAACAAGGCAATTGTTTGTTTTTTTTTTTCTCTTAATTTCACTCAAAAACAAGGCAATTGTTTGATTTTCACATGAATTTAACACCGACCGACAAAAAGTGTGATTTCTTTAAATATTTTTTTTTCTGAATTTCATTCAAAAACAAGGCAATTGTTTGATTTTATTTTTCTCTTAATTTCACTCAAAAACAAGGCAATTGTTTGATTTTCACATGAAGTTAACACCGACCGACAAAAAGTTTGATTTCTTTCAATTTTTTTTCTCTTAATTTCACTCAAAAACAAGGCAATTGTTTGATTTTCACATGAATTTAACACCGACCGACAAAATGTTTGATTTCTTTCAATTTTTTTTTTCTGAATTTCATTCAAAAACAAGGCAATTGTTTGATTTTTTTTTTCTCTTAAAATCACTCAAAAACAAGGCAATTGTTTGATTTTCACATGAATTTAACACCGACCGACAAAATGTTTGATTTCTTTCAATTTTTTTTTTCTGAATTTCATTCAAAAACAAGGCAATTGTTTGATTTTTTTTTTTCTCTTAAAATCACTCAAAAACAAGGCAATTGTTTGATTTTCACATGAATTTAACACCGACCGACAAAAAGTTTGATTTCTTTCAATTTTTTTTTTTCTGAATTTCACTCAAAAACAAGGCAATTGTTTGATTTTTTTCTTCTCTTGATTTCACTCAAAAACAAGGCAATTGTTTGATTTTCACATCAATTTAACACCGACCGACAAAAAGTTTGATTTCTTTCAATTTTTTTTTTTCTAAATGTCACTCAATAACCAGGCAATTGTTTGATTTTTTTTTTTCTCTTAATTTCACTCAAAAACAAGGCAATTGTTTGATTTTCACATGAATTTAACACCTACCGACAAAAAGTTTGATTTCTTTCATTTTTTTTTTTCTAAATTTCACTCAATAACCAGGCAATTGTTTGATTTTTTTTTCTCTTAATTTCACTCTAAAACAAGGCAATTGTTTGATTTTCACATGAATTTAACACCGACCGACAAAAAGTTTGATTTATTTCAATTTTTTTTTTCTGAATTTCATTCAAAAACAAGGCAATTGTTTGATTTTTTTTTCTCTTAATTTCACTCTAAAACAAGGCAATTGTTTGATTTTCACATGAATTTAACACCGACCGACAAAAAGTTTGATTTCTTTCAATTTTTTTTTTCTGAATTTCACTCAAAAACAAGGCAATTGTTTGATATTTTTTTCCTCATAATTTCACTCAAAAACAAGGCAATTGTTTGATTTTCACATGAATTTAACACCGACCGACAAAAAGTTTGATTTCTTTCAATTTTTTTTTTCTGAATTTCACTCAAAAACAAGGCAATTAAGGATATTGGCTATAGTCTAAATTATAACAAGTTGGCAATGATCACTAACCCTCTCAGGCAATTATTTATATTCTGCTCCGTTGACATTTCAGGTTTGGATACATACTGGATGTATGATGCTGCCGCTCAAAAGCTGTTATGTTTGCCCGCCCGCCGCTGATTGCTTTCGTCTATTTTAACATGGTAAGTGTCAAAAGCAAATTTTATATATAGTATAATATATTCATAGTCTTCTTTGGCCAAACAAAAATCCATTTACCAGTGGAACAATCGATTTTATTTGTTCCATAATAGAAATAGGTGACCACCGTGTCTGTCTGTCTTTCTGACCTTTGAAGGGCAGCCATGTTTGGAACTGTAATGTGTAGCCGTAGTGAAATTTTCACAAAAGTCTCACCAAGTGTCTGAAACGAAAATTAGCGATAAATTACCTACGTTAATAGATTGCTAATACATTTTCAAACGCAGATTGGTGGGTTGCTGAAACCTTCAAAAACTGACTGTTTGTCAACACTGTTACCAAGTTAATTAACATTAACTAGCTAATAAATTGCCACATGTCCATGTGATATTATTAATCAAATTCATATTATTGAGAACAACTAATTATTAAGTTATGTATAAGTGTTACATAATATTTTGATATATGACTGTGTGTGTGTTTAATCTGTAAACTCCATAGAAATGGTAAACATTCTACATTTACATAATATTAACTTTTTCATAAATTACACTGCCATCAGGGTGGAACTAAATTAACAGTTACAATTTTGTAAATTGCATAAGGATCGCATTGAAATATTTGATTGTTGAAAGGCTATTTGTTTTTCAATAATTATAATATGCACTGATCAATACACTATACAATAATATATAACTTGATCCATCCTCCGCTCTTGTATTTATTCGCTTACAAATTATTTATTATAACCGTCATCTCGATATTCGAAACGTTCGAAACGTAGCTCGTCGTGTGTGGCCCGTAAATGTAAACAAGAAGCGTGTGCGATATCATTTTTAATGCATAGTTATACGTAACCATAACAATAGTTAAAAATTACCTACACGGCGGTGGAAGTGACAATTACAATTTGAATCACCGCGACATGTGAATTTGTAGCACATCAGAGATCAGCGTTGAAATGGTCAATCGGCGTTAGTAAGCAGCGGCTAAATTGTACAAGTGAAATTAATAGGTATGCCATATATAACAGGCAACTGTATATTTTTTTCTCTTAATTTCACTCAAAAACAAGACAATTGTTTGATTTTCACATGAATTTAACACCGACCGACAAAAAGTTTGATTTCTTTCATATTTTTTTTTCTAAATTTCACTCAATAACCAGGCAATAGTTTGATTTTTTTTCTCTTAATTTCACTCAAAAACAAGGCAATTGTTTGATTTTCACATTAATTTAACACCGACCGACAAAAAGTTTGATTTCTTTCAATTTTTTTTTCTGAATTTCACTCAAAAACAAGGCAATTGTTTGATATTTTTTTCCTCATAATTTCACTCAAAAACAAGGCAATTGTTTGATTTTCACATGAATTTAACACCGACCGACAAAAAGTTTGATTTCTTTCAATTTTTTTTTTCTGAATTTCACTCGAAAACAATGCAATTGTTTGATTTTTTTTTTCTCTTAATTTCACACAAAAACAAGGCAATTGTTTTATTTTCACATGAATTTAACACCGACCGACCAAAAGTTTGATTTCTTTCAATATTTTTTTTTTCTGAATTTCACTCAAAAACAAGGCAATTGTTTGATTTTTTTTTCTCTTAATTTCACTCAAAAACAAGGCAATTGTTTGATTTTCACATGAATTTAACACCGACCGACAAAAAGTTTGATTTCTTTCATTTTTTTTTCTGAATTTCACTTAATAACCAGGCAATTGTTTGATTTTTTTTCTCTTAATTTAACTCTAAAACAAGGCAATTGTTTGATTTTCACATGAATTTAACACCGACCGACAAAAAGTATGATTTATTTCAATTTTTTTTTTTCTGAATTTCACTCAAAAACAAGGCAATTGTTTGATATTCTTTTTTCTCTTAATTTAACTCTAAAACAAGGCAATTGTTTGATTTTCACATGAATTTAACACCGACCGACAAAAAGTTTGATTTCTTTCAATATTTTTTTTTTCTGAATTTCACTCAAAAACAAGGCAATTGTTTGATTTTTTTTTCTCTTAAATTCACTCAAAAACAAGGCAATTGTTTGATTTTCACATGAAGTTAACACCGACCGACAAAAAGTTTGATATCTTTCATTTTTTTTTTTCTAAATTTCACTCAATAACCAGGCAATTGTTTGTTTTTTTTTCTCTTAATTTCACTCAAAAACAAGGCAATTGTTTTATTTTCACATGAATTTAACACCGACCGACAAAAAGTTTGATTTCTCTCAATTTTTTTTATCTGAATTTCACTCAAAAACAAGGCAATTGTTTGTTTTTTTTTTTCTCTTAATTTCACTCAAAAACAAGGCAATTGTTTGATTTTCACATGAATTTAACACCGACCGACAAAAAGTGTGATTTCTTTAAATATTTTTTTTTCTGAATTTCATTCAAAAACAAGGCAATTGTTTGATTTTCACATGAATTTAATACCGACCGACAAAAAGTTTGATTTCTTTCAATTTTTTTTTTCTGAATTTCACTCAAAAACAAGGTAATTAAGGATATTGGCTATAGTCTAAATTATAACAAGTTGGCAATGATCACTAACCCTCTCAGGCAATTATTTATATTCTGCTCCGTTGACATTTCAGGTTTGGATACATACTGGATGTATGATGCTGCCGCTCAAAAGCTGTTATGTTTGCCCGCCCGCCGCTGATTGCTTTCGTCTATTTTAACATGGTAAGTGTCAAAAGCAAATTTTATATATAGTATAATATATTCATAGTCTTCTTTGGCCAAACAAAAATCCATTTACCAGTGGAACAATCGATTTTATTTGTTACATAATAGAAATAGGTGACCACCGTGTCTGTCTGTCTTTCTGACCTTTGAAGGGCAGCCATGTTTGGAACTGTAATGTGTAGCCGAAGTGAAATTTTCACAAAAGTCTCACCAAGTGTCTGAAACGAAAATTAGCGATAAATTACCTACGTTAATAGATTGCTAATACATTTTCAAACGCAGATTGGTGGGTTGCTGAAACCTTCAAAAACTGACTGTTTGTCAACACTGTTACCAAGTTAATTAACATTAACTAGCTAATAAATTGCCACATGTCCATGTGATATTATTAATCAAATTCATATTATTGAGAACAACTAATTATTAAGTTATGTATAAGTGTTACATAATATTTTGATATATGACTGTGTGTGTGTTTAATCTGTAAACTCCATAGAAATGGTAAACATTCTACATTTACATAATATTAACTTTTTCATAAATTACACTGCCATCAGGGTGGAACTAAATTAACAGTTACAATTTTGTAAATTGCATAAGGATCGCATTGAAATATTTGATTGTTGAAAGGCTATTTGTTTTTCAATAATTATAATATGCACTGATCAATACACTATACAATAATATATAACTTGATCCATCCTCCGCTCTTGTAATTATTCGCTTACAAATTATTTATTATAACCGTCATCTCGATATTCGAAACGTTCGAAACGTAGCTCGTCGTGTGTGGCCCGTAAATGTAAACAAGAAGCGTGTGCGATATCATTATTAATGCATAGTTATACGTAACCATAACAATTGTTAAAAATTACCTGCACGGCGGTGGAAGTGACAATTACAATTTGAATCACCGCGACATGTAAATTTGTAGCACATCGGAGATCAGCGTTGAAATGGTCAATCGGCGTTAGGAAGCAGCGCCTAAATTGTACAAGTGAAATTAATAAGTATGCCATATATAACAGGCAACTGTTTAATTTTCACATTAATTAAAAACCAACGAACAAAATATTTTTTTTTCCATATTTACACTGAAAAACAGGCAATTGTTTGATTTTCACATGAATTTAACACCGACCGACAAAAAATTTGATTTCTTTCAATTTTTTTTTTTCTGAATTTCACTCAAAAACAAGGCATTTGTTTGATTTTTTTTTTTTTTTTCTTAATTTCACTCAAAAACAAGGCAATTGTTTGATTTTCACATGAATTTAACACCGAACGACCAAAAGTTTGATTTCTTTCAATATTTTTTTTTTCTGAATTTCACTCAAAAACAAGGCAATTGTTTGATTTTCACATGAATTTAACACCGACCGACAAAAAGTTTGATTTCTTTCAATTGTTTTTTTTCTAAATTTCACTCAATAACCAGGCAATTGTTTGATTTTTTTTTCTCTTAATTTCACTCAAAAACAAGGCATTTGTTTGATTTTTTTTTTTCTTAATTTCACTCAAAAACAAGGCAATTGTTTGATTTTCACATGAATTTAACACCGACCGACCAAAAGTTTGATTTCTTTCAATATTTTTTTTTTCTGAATTTCACTCAAAAACAAGGCAATTGTTTGATTTTCACATGAATTTAACACCGACCGACAAAAACTTTGATTTCTTTCAATTGTTTTTTTTCTAAATTTCACTCAATAACCAGGCAATTGTTTGATTTTTTTTTCTCTTAATTTCACTCAAAAACAAGGCATTTGTTTGATTTTTTTTTTCTTAATTTCACTCAAAAACAAGGCAATTGTTTGATTTTCACATGAATTTAACACCGACCGACCAAAAGTTTGATTTCTTTCAATATTTTTTTTTCTGAATATCATTCAAAAACAAGGCAATTGTTTGATTTTCACATGAATTTAATACCGACCGACAAAAAGTTTGATATCTTTCAATTTTTTTTTTCTGAATTTCACTCAAAAACAAGGTAATTAAGGATATTGGCTATAGTCTAAATTATAACAAGTTGGCAATGATCACTAACCCTCTCAGGCAATTATTTATATTCTGCTCCGTTGACATTTCAGGTTTGGATACATACTGGATGTATGATGCTGCCGCTCAAAAGCTGTTATGTTTGCCCGCCCGCCGCTGATTGCTTTCGTCTATTTTAACATGGTAAGTGTCAAAAGCAAATTTTATATATAGTATAATATATTCATAGTCTTCTTTGGCCAAACAAAAATCCATTTACCAGTGGAACAATCGATTTTATTTGTTCCATAATAGAAATAGGTGACCATCGTGTCTGTCTGTCTTTCTGACCTTTGAAGGGCAGCCATGTTTGGAACTGTAATGTGTAGCCGAAGTGAAATTTTCACAAAAGTCTCACCAAGTGTCTGAAACGAAAATTAGCGATAAATTACCTACGTTAATAGATTGCTAATACATTTTCAAACGCAGATTGGTGGGTTGCTGAAACCTTCAAAAACTGACTGTTTGTCAACACTGTTACCAAGTTAATTAACATTAACTAGCTAATAAATTGCCACATGTCCATGTGATATTATTAATCAAATTCATATTATTGAGAACAACTAATTATTAAGTTATGTATAAGTGTTACATAATATTTTGATATATGACTGTGTGTGTGTTTAATCTGTAAACTCCATAGAAATGGTAAACATTCTACATTTACATAATATTAACTTTTTCATAAATTACACTGCCATCAGGGTGGAACTAAATTAACAGTTACAATTTTGTAAATTGCATAAGGATCGCATTGAAATATTTGATTGTTGAAAGGCTATTTGTTTTTCAATAATTATAATATGCACTGATCAATACACTATACAATAATATATAACTTGATCCATCCTCCGCTCTTGTATTTATTCGCTTACAAATTATTTATTATAACCGTCATCTCGATATTCGAAACGTTCGAAACGTAGCTCGTCGTGTGTGGCCCGTAAATGTAAACAAGAAGCGTGTGCGATATCATTTTTAATGCATAGTTATACGTAACCATAACAATAGTTAAAAATTACCTACACGGCGGTGGAAGTGACAATTACAATTTGAATCACCGCGACATGTGAATTTGTAGCACATCAGAGATCAGCGTTGAAATGGTCAATCGGCGTTAGTAAGCAGCGGCTAAATTGTACAAGTGAAATTAATAGGTATGCCATATATAACAGGCAACTGTATATTTTTTTCTCTTAATTTCACTCAAAAACAAGACAATTGTTTGATTTTCACATGAATTTAACACCGACCGACAAAAAGTTTGATTTCTTTCATATTTTTTTTTCTAAATTTCACTCAATAACCAGGCAATAGTTTGATTTTTTTTTCTCTTAATTTCACTCAAAAACAAGGCAATTGTTTGATTTTCACATTAATTTAACACCGACCGACAAAAAGTTTGATTTCTTTCAATTTTTTTTTCTGAATTTCACTCAAAAACAAGGCAATTGTTTGATATTTTTTTCCTCATAATTTCACTCAAAAACAAGGCAATTGTTTGATTTTCACATGAATTTAACACCGACCGACAAAAAGTTTGATTTCTCTCAATTTTTTTTATCTGAATTTCACTCAAAAACAAGGCAATTGTTTGATTTTCACATGAATTTAACACCGACCGACAAAAAGTGTGATTTCTTTAAATATTTTTTTTTCTGAATTTCATTCAAAAACAAGGCAATTGTTTGATTTTCAAATGAATTTAATACCGACCGACAAAAAGTTTGATTTCTTTCAATTTTTTTTTTCTGAATTTCACTCAAAAACAAGGTAATTAAGGATATTGGCTATAGTCTAAATTATAACAAGTTGGCAATGATCACTAACCCTCTCAGGCAATTATTTATATTCTGCTCCGTTGACATTTCAGGTTTGGATACATACTGGATGTATGATGCTGCCGCTCAAAAGCTGTTATGTTTGCCCGCCGGCCGCTGATTGCTTTCGTCTATTTTAACATGGTAAGTGT
Organism: Plagodis dolabraria; assembly: GCA_963854805.1. Taxonomy (NCBI): domain Eukaryota; kingdom Metazoa; phylum Arthropoda; class Insecta; order Lepidoptera; family Geometridae; genus Plagodis; species Plagodis dolabraria. The sequence continues at coordinate 298,172 of OY978452.1, read as the reverse complement.
CAAAAGCAAATTTTATATATAGTATAATATATTCATAGTCTTCTTTGGCCAAACAAAAATCCATTTACCAGTGGAACAATCGATTTTATTTGTTCCATAATAGAAATAGGTGACCACCGTGTCTGTCTGTCTTTCTGACCTTTGAAGGGCAGCCATGTTTGGAACTGTAATGTGTAGCCGAAGTGAAATTTTCACAAAAGTCTCACCAAGTGTCTGAAACGAAAATTAGCGATAAATTACCTACGTTAATAGATTGCTAATACATTTTCAAACGCAGATTGGTGGGTTGCTGAAACCTTCAAAAACTGACTGTTTGTCAACACTGTTACCAAGTTAATTAACATTAACTAGCTAATAAATTGCCACATGTCCATGTGATATTATTAATCAAATTCATATTATTGAGAACAACTAATTATTAAGTTATGTATAAGTGTTACATAATATTTTGATATATGACTGTGTGTGTGTTTAATCTGTAAACTCCATAGAAATGGTAAACATTCTACATTTACATAATATTAACTTTTTCATAAATTACACTGCCATCAGGGTGGAACTAAATTAACAGTTACAATTTTGTAAATTGCATAAGGATCGCATTGAAATATTTGATTGTTGAAAGGCTATTTGTTTTTCAATAATTATAATATGCACTGATCAATACACTATACAATAATATATAACTTGATCCATCCTCCGCTCTTGTAATTATTCGCTTACAAATTATTTATTATAACCGTCATCTCGATATTCGAAACGTTCGAAACGTAGCTCGTCGTGTGTGGCCCGTAAATGTAAACAAGAAGCGTGTGCGATATCATTATTAATGCATAGTTATACGTAACCATAACAATAGTTAAAAATTACCTACACGGCGGTGGAAGTGACAATTACAATTTGAATCACCGCGACATGTAAATTTGAAGCACATCGGAGATCAGCGTTGAAATGGTCAATCGGCGTTAGGAAGCAGCGGCTAAATTGTACAAGTGAAATTCATAGGTATGCCATATATAACAGGCAACTGTTTAATTTTCACATTAATTAAAAACCAACGAACAAAATATTTTTTTTTTCCATATTTACACTGAAAAACAGGCAATTGTTTGATTTTCACATGAATTTAACACCGACCGACAAAAAATTTGATTTCTTTCAATTTTTTTTTTCTGAATTTCACTCAAAAACAAGGCATTTGTTTGATTTTTTTTTTTTCTTAATTTCACTCAAAAACAAGGCAATTGTTTGATTTTCACATGAATTTAACACCGACCGACCAAAAGTTTGATTTCTTTCAATTGTTTTTTTTCTAAATTTCACTCAATAACCAGGCAATTGTTTGATTTTTTTTTTCTCTTAATTTCACTCAAAAACAAGGCATTTGTTTGATTTTTTTTTTTTCTTAATTTCACTCAAAAACAAGGCAATTGTTTGATTTTCACATGAATTTAACACCGACCGACCAAAAGTTTGATTTCTTTCAATAATTTTTTTTCTGAATTTCATTCAAAAACAAGGCAATTGTTTGATTTTCACATGAATTTAACACCGACCGACAAAAAGTTTGATTTCTTTCAATTGTTTTTTTTCTAAATTTCACTCAATAACCAGGCAATTGTTTGATTTTTTTTTTCTCTTAATTTCACTCAAAAACAAGGCATTTGTTTGATTTTTTTTTTTTCTTAATTTCACTCAAAAACAAGGCAATTGTTTGATTTTCACATGAATTTAACACCGACCGACCAAAAGTTTGATTTCTTTAAATATTTTTTTTTCTGAATTTCATTCAAAAACAAGGCAATTGTTTGATTTTCACATGAATTTAATACCGACCGACAAAAAGTTTGATTTCTTTCAATTTTTTTTTTCTGAATTTCACTCAAAAACAAGGTAATTAAGGATATTGGCTATAGTCTAAATTATAACAAGTTGGCAATGATCACTAACCCTCTCAGGCAATTATTTATATTCTGCTCCGTTGACATTTCAGGTTTGGATACATACTGGATGTATGATGCTGCCGCTCAAAAGCTGTTATGTTTGCCCGCCCGCCGCTGATTGCTTTCGTCTATTTTAACATGGTAAGTGTCAAAAGCAAATTTTATATATAGTATAATATATTCATAGTCTTCTTTGGCCAAACAAAAATCCATTTACCAGTGGAACAATCGATTTTATTTGTTCCATAATAGAAATAGGTGACCACCGTGTCTGTCTGTCTTTCTGACCTTTGAAGGGCAGCCATGTTTGGAACTGTAATGTGTAGCCGAAGTGAAATTTTCACAAAAGTCTCACCAAGTGTCTGAAACGAAAATTAGCGATAAATTACCTACGTTAATAGATTGCTAATACATTTTCAAACGCAGATTGGTGGGTTGCTGAAACCTTCAAAAACTGACTGTTTGTCAACACTGTTACCAAGTTAATTAACATTAACTAGCTAATAAATTGCCACATGTCCATGTGATATTATTAATCAAATTCATATTATTGAGAACAACTAATTATTAAGTTATGTATAAGTGTTACATAATATTTTGATATGTGACTGTGTGTGTGTTTAATCTGTAAACTCCATAGAAATGGTAAACATTCTACATTTACATAATATTAACTTTTTCATAAATTACACTGCCATCAGGGTGGAACTAAATTAACAGTTACAATTTTGTAAATTGCATAAGGATCGCATTGAAATATTTGATTGTTGAAAGGCTATTTGTTTTTCAATAATTATAATATGCACTGATCAATACACTATACAATAATATATAACTTGATCCATCCTCCGCTCTTGTATTTATTCGCTTACAAATTATTTATTATAACCGTCATCTCGATATTCGAAACGTTCGAAACGTAGCTCGTCGTGTGTGGCCCGTAAATGTAAACAAGAAGCGTGTGCGATATCATTTTTAATGCATAGTTATACGTAACCATAACAATAGTTAAAAATTACCTACACGGCGGTGGAAGTGACAATTACAATTTGAATCACCGCGACATGTGAATTTGTAGCACATCAGAGATCAGCGTTGAAATGGTCAATCGGCGTTAGTAAGCAGCGGCTAAATTGTACAAGTGAAATTAATAGGTATGCCATATATAACAGGCAACTGTTTATTTTTTTCTCTTAATTTCACTCAAAAACAAGACAATTGTTTGATTTTCACATGAATTTAACACCGACCGACAAAAAGTTTGATTTCTTTCATATTTTTTTTTCTAAATTTCACTCAATAACCAGGCAATTGTTTGATTTTTTTTTCTCTTAATTTCACTCAAAAACAAGGCAATTGTTTGATTTTCACATGAATATAACACCGACCGACAAAAAGTTTGATTTCTTTCAATTTTTTTTTTTCTGAATTTCACTCAAAAACAAGGCAATTGTTTGATATTTTTTTCCTCTTAATTTCACTCAAAAACAAGGCAATTGTTTGATTTTCACATGAATTTAACACCGACCGACAAAAAGTTTGATTTCTTTCAATTTTTTTTTCTGAATTTCACTCAAAAACAAGGCAATTGTTTGATTTTTTTTTTCTCTTAATTTCACACAAAAACAAGGCAATTGTTTTATTTTCACATGAATTTAACACCGACCGACCAAAAGTTTGATTTCTTTCAATATTTTTTTTTCTGAATTTCACTCAAAAACAAGGCAATTGTTTGATTTTTTTTTCTCTTAATTTCACTCAAAAACAAGGCAATTGTTTGATTTTCACATGAATTTAACACCGACCGACAAAAAGTTTGATATCTTTCAATTTTTTTTTGCTGAATTTCACTCAATAACCAGGCAATTGTTTGATTTTTTTTTTCTCTTAATTTCACTCAAAAACAAGGCAATTGTTTGATTTTCACATGAATTTAACACCGACCGACAAAAAGTTTGATTACTTTCATTTTTTTTTTCTGAATTTCACTTAATAACCAGGCAATTGTTTGATTTTTTTTTCTCTTTATTTAACTCTAAAACAAGGCAATTGTTTGATTTTCACATGAATTTAACACCGACCGACAAAAAGTATGATTTATTTCAATTTTTTTTTTTCTGAATTTCACTCAAAAACAAGGCAATTGTTTGATATTCTTTTTTCTCTTAATTTCACTCAAAAACAAGGCAATTGTTTGATTTTCACATGAATTTAACACCGACCGACAAAAAGTTTGATATCTTTCAATATTTTTTTTTTCTGAATTTCACTCAAAAACAAGGCAATTGTTTGATTTTTTTTTCTCTTAATTTCACTCAAAAACAAGGCAATTGTTTGATTTTCACATGAAGTTAACACCGACCGACAAAAAGTTTGATTTCTTTCATTTTTTTTTTTCTAAATTTCACTCAATAACCAGGCAATTGTTTGTTTTTTTTTCTCTTAATTTCACTCAAAAACAAGGCAATTGTTTTATTTTCACATGAATTTAACACCGACCGACAAAAAGTTTGATTTCTCTCAATTTTTTTTATCTGAATTTCACTCAAAAACAAGGCAATTGTTTGATTTATTTTTTCTCTTAATTTCACTCAAAAACAAGGCAATTGTTTGATTTTCACATGAATTTAACACCGACCGACAAAAAGTGTGATTTCTTTAAATATTTTTTTTTCTGAATTTCATTCAAAAACAAGGCAATTGTTTGATTTTCACATGAATTTAATACCGACCGACAAAAAGTTTGATTTCTTTCAATTTTTTTTTTATGAATTTCACTCAAAAACAAGGTAATTAAGGATATTGGCTATAGTCTAAATTATAACAAGTTGGCAATGATCACTAACCCTCTCAGGCAATTATTTATATTCTGCTCCGTTGACATTTCAGGTTTGGATACATACTGGATGTATGATGCTGCCGCTCAAAAGCTGTTATGTTTGCCTGCCCGCCGCTGATTGCTTTCGTCTATTTTAACATGGTAAGTGTCAAAAGCAAATTTTATATATAGTATAATATATTCATAGTCTTCTTTGGCCAAACAAAAATCCATTTACCAGTGGAACAATCGATTTGTTCCATAATAGAAATAGGTGACCACCGTGTCTGTCTGTCTTTCTGACCTTTGAAGGGCAGCCATGTTTGGAACTGTAATGTGTAGCCGAAGTGAAATTTTCACAAAAGTCTCACCAAGTGTCTGAAACGAAAATTAGCGATAAATTACCTACGTTAATAGATTGCTAATACATTTTCAAACGCAGATTGGTGGGTTGCTGAAACCTTCAAAAACTGACTGTTTGTCAACACTGTTACCAAGTTAATTAACATTAACTAGCTAATAAATTGCCACATGTCCATGTGATATTATTAATCAAATTCATATTATTGAGAACAACTAATTATTAAGTTATGTATAAGTGTTACATAATATTTTGATATATGACTGTGTGTGTGTTTAATTTGTAAACTCCATAGAAATGGTAAACATTCTACATTTACATAATATTAACTTTTTCATAAATTACACTGCCATCAGGGTGGAACTAAATTAACAGTTACAATTTTGTAAATTGCATAAGGATCGCATTGAAATATTTGATTGTTGAAAGGCTATTTGTTTTTCAATAATTATAATATGCACTGATCAATACACTATACAATAATATATAACTTGATCCATCCTCCGCTCTTGTATTTATTCGCTTACAAATTATTTATAACCGTCATCTCGATATTCGAAACGTACGAAACGTAGCTCGTCGTGTGTGGCCCGTAAATGTTAACAAGAAGCGTGTGCGATATCATTATTAATGCATAGTTATACGTAACCATAACAATAGTTAAAAATTACCTACACGGCGGTGGAAGTGACAATTACAATTTGAATCACCGCGACATGTAAATTTGTAGCACATCAGAGATCAGCGTTGAAATGGTCAATCGGCGTTAGTAAGCAGCGGCTAAATTGTACAAGTGAAATTCATAGGTATGCCATATATAACAGGCAACTGTTTAATTTTCACATTAATTAAAAACCAACGGACAAAATATTTTTTTTTTCCATAATTACACTGAAAAACAGGCAATTGTTTGATTTTCACATGAATTTAACACCGACCGACAAAAAATTTGATTTCTTTCAATTTTTTTTTTCTGAATTACACTCAATAACAAGGCAATTGTTTGATTTTTTTTTCTCTTAATTTCACTCAAAAACAAGACAATTGTTTGATTTTCACATGAATTTAACACCGACCGACAAAAAGTTTGATTTCTTTCATTTTTTTTTTCTAAATTTCACTCAATAACCAGGCAATTGTTTGATATTTTTTTCTCTTAATTTCACTCAAAAACAAGGCAATTGTTTGATTTTCACATGAATTTAACACCGACCGACAAAAAATTTGATTTCTTTCAATTTTTTTTTTCTGAATTTCACTCAAAAACAAGGCAATTGTTTGATTTTTTTTTCTCTTAATTTCACTCAAAAACAAGGCAATTGTTTGATTTTCACATCAATTTAACACCGACCGACAAAAAGTTTGATTTCTTTCAATTTTTTTTTTCTAAATGTCACTCAATAACCAGGCATTTGTTTGATTTTTTTTTTCTCTTAATTTCACTCAAAAACAAGGCAATTGTTTGATTTTCACATGAATTTAACACCTACCGACAAAAAGTTTGATTTTCAAACATTTTGTCGGTTCTAATACATTTTCAAACGCAGATTGGTGGGTTGGTGAAACCTTCAAAAACTGACTGTTTGTCAACACTGTTACCAAGTTAATTAACATTAACTAGCTAATAAATTGCCACATGTCCATGTGATATTATTAATCAAATTCATATTATTGAGAACAACTAATTATCAAGTTATGTATAAGTGTTACATAATATTTTGATATATGACTGTATGTGTGTTTAATTTGTAAACTCCATAGAAATGGTAAACATTCTACATTTACATAATATTAACTTTTTCATAAATTACACTGCCATCAGGGTGGAACTAAATTAACAGTTACAATTTTGTAAATTGCATAAGGATCGCATTGAAATATTTGATTGTTGAAAGGCTATTTGTTTTTCAATAATTATAATATGCACTGATCAATACACTATACAATAATATATAACTTGATCCATCCTCCGCTCTTGTATTTATTCGCTTACAAATTATTTATTATAACCGTCATCTCGATATTCGAAACGTTCGAAACGTAGCTCGTCGTGTGTGGCCCGTAAATGTAAACAAGAAACGTGTGCGATATCATTTTTAATGCATAGTTATACGTAACCATAACAATAGTTAAAAATTACCTACACGGCGGTGGAAGTGACAATTACAATTTGAATCACCGCGACATGTGAATTTGTAGCACATCAGAGATCAGCGTTGAAATGGTCAATCGGCGTTAGTAAGCAGCGGCTAAATTGTACAAGTGAAATTAATAGGTATGCCATATATAACAGGCAACTGTTTATTTTTTTCTCTTAATTTCACTCAAAAACAAGACAATTGTTTGATTTTCACATGAATTTAACACCGACCGACAAAAAGTTTGATTTCTTTCATATTTTTTTTTCTAAATTTCACTCAATAACCAGGCAATTGTTTGATTTTTTTTTCTCTTAATTTCACTCAAAAACAAGGCAATTGTTTGATTTTCACATGAATTTAACACCGACCGACCAAAAGTTTGATTTCTTTCAATTTTTTTTTTCTGAATTTCACTCAAAAACAAGGCAATTGTTTGATATTTTTTTCCTCTTAATTTCACTCAAAAACAAGGCAATTGTTTGATTTTCACATGAATTTAACACCGACCGACAAAAAGTTTGATTTCTTTCAATTTTTTTTTTCTGAATTTCACTCAAAAACAAGGCAATTGTTTGATTTTTTTTTCTCTTAATTTCACACAAAAACAAGGCAATTGTTTTATTTTCACATGAATTTAACACTGACCGACCAAAAGTTTGATTTCTTTCAATATTTTTTTTTTCTGAATTTCACTCAAAAACAAGGCAATTGTTTGATTTTTTTTTCTCTTAATTTCACTCAAAAACAAGGCAATTGTTTGATTTTCACATGAATTTAACACCGACCGACAAAAAGTTTGATATCTTTCAATTTTTTTTTGCTGAATTTCACTCAATAACCAGGCAATTGTTTGATTTTTTTTTTCTCTTAATTTCACTCAAAAACAAGGCAATTGTTTGATTTTCACATGAATTTAACACCGACCGACAAAAAGTTTGATTTCTTTCATTTTTTTTTTCTGAATTTCACTTAATAACCAGGCAATTGTTTGATTTTTTTTTCTCTTAATTTAACTCTAAAACAAGGCAATTGTTTGATTTTCACATGAATTTAACACCGACCGACAAAAAGTATGATTTATTTCAATTTTTTTTTTTCTGAATTTCACTCAAAAACAAGGCAATTGTTTGATTTTCACATGAATTTAACACCGACCGACAAAAAGTTTGATTTCTTTCAATATTTTTTTGTTCTGAATTTCACTCAAAAACAAGGCAATTGTTTGATTTTTTTTTCTCTTAATTGCACTCAAAAACAAGGCAATTGTTTGATTTTCACATGAAGTTAACACCGACCGACAAAAAGTTTGATTTCTTTCAATATTTTTTTTTTTAAATTTCACTCAATAACCAGGCAATTGTTTGTTTTTTTTTCTCTTAATTTCACTCAAAAACAAGGCAATTGTTTGATTTTCACATGAAGTTAACACCGACCGACAAAAAGTTTGATTTCCTTCATTTTTTTTTTTCTAAATTTCACTCAATAACCAGGCAATTGTTTGTTTTTTTTTCTCTTAATTTCACTCAAAAACAAGCTATTGTTTTATTTTCACATGAATTTAACACCGACCGACAAAAAGTTTGATTTCTCTCAATTTTTTTTATCTGAATTTCACTCAAAAACAAGGCAATTGTTTGTTTTTTTTTTTCTCTTAATTTCACTCAAAAACAAGGCAATTGTTTGATTTTCACATGAATTTAACACCGACCGACAAAAAGTGTGATTTCTTTAAATATTTTTTTTTCTGAATTTCATTCAAAAACAAGGCAATTGTTTGATTTTATTTTTCTCATAATTTCACTCAAAAACAAGGCAATTGTTTGATTTTCACATGAAGTTAACACCGACCGACAAAAAGTTTGATTTCTTTCAATTTTTTTTCTCTTAATTTCACTCAAAAACAAGGCAATTGTTTGATTTTCACATGAATTTAACACCGACCGACAAAATGTTTGATTTCTTTCAATTTTTTTTTTCTGAATTTCATTCAAAAACAAGGCAATTGTTTGATTTTTTTTTTCTCTTAAAATCACTCAAAAACAAGGCAATTGTTTGATTTTCACATGAATTTAACACCGACCGACAAAATGTTTGATTTCTTTCAATTTTTTTTTTCTGAATTTCATTCAAAAACAAGGCAATTGTTTGATTTTTTTTTTCTCTTAAAATCACTCAAAAACAAGGCAATTGTTTGATTTTCACATGAATTTAACACCGACCGACAAAAAGTTTGATTTCTTTCAATTTTTTTTTTTCTGAATTTCACTCAAAAACAAGGCAATTGTTTGATTTTTTTCTTCTCTTGATTTCACTCAAAAACAAGGCAATTGTTTGATTTTCACATCAATTTAACACCGACCGACAAAAAGTTTGATTTCTTTCAATTTTTTTTTTTTCTAAATGTCACTCAATAACCAGGCAATTGTTTGATTTTTTTTTTTCTCTTAATTTCACTCAAAAACAAGGCAATTGTTTGATTTTCACATGAATTTAACACCTACCGACAAAAAGTTTGATTTCTTTCATTTTTTTTTTTCTAAATTTCACTCAATAACCAGGCAATTGTTTGATTTTTTTTTCTCTTAATTTCACTCTAAAACAAGGCAATTGTTTGATTTTCACATGAATTTAACACCGACCGACAAAAAGTTTGATTTATTTCAATTTTTTTTTTCTGAATTTCATTCAAAAACAAGGCAATTGTTTGATTTTTTTTTTCTCTTAAAATCACTAAAAAACAAGGCAATTGTTTGATTTTCACATGAATTTAACACCGACCGACAAAAAGTTTGATTTCTTTCAATTTTTTTTTTTCTGAATTTCACTCAAAAACAAGGCAATTAAGGATATTGGCTATAGTCTAAATTATAACAAGTTGGCAATGATCACTAACCCTATCAGGCAATTATTTATATTCTGCTCCGTTGACATTTCAGGTTTGGATACATACTGGATGTATGATGCTGCCGCTCAAAAGCTGTTATGTTTGCCCGCCTGCCGCTGATTGCTTTCGTCTATTTTAACATGGTAAGTGTCAAAAGCAAATTTTATATATAGTATAATATATTCATAGTCTTCTTTGGCCAAACAAAAATTCATTTACCAGTGGAACAATCGATTTTATTTGTTCCATAATAGAAATAGGTGACCACCGTGTCTGTCTGTCTTTCTGACCTTTGAAGGGCAGCCATGTTTGGAACTGTAATGTGTAGCCGAAGTGAAATTTTCACAAAAGTCTCACCAAGTGTCTGAAACGAAAATTAGCGATAAATTACCTACGTTAATAGATTGCTAATACATTTTCAAACGCAGATTGGTGGGTTGGTGAAACCTTCAAAAACTGACTGTTTGTCAACACTGTTACCAAGTTAATTAACATTAACTAGCTAATAAATTGCGACATGTCCATGTGATATTATTAATCAAATTCATATTATTGAGAACAACTAATTATCAAGTTATGTATAAGTGTTACATAATATTTTGATATATGACTGTATGTGTGTTTAATTTGTAAACTCCATAGAAATGGTAAACATTCTACATTTACATAATATTAACTTTTTCATAAATTACACTGCCATCAGGGTGGAACTAAATTAACAGTTACAATTTTGTAAATTGCATAAGGATCGCATTGAAATATTTGATTGTTGAAAGGCTATTTGTTTTTCAATAATTATAATATGCACTGATCAATACACTATACAATAATATATAACTTGATCCATCCTCCGCTCTTGTATTTATTCGCTTACAAATTATTTATTATAACCGTCATCTCGATATTCGAAACGTTCGAAACGTAGCTCGTCGTGTGTCGCCCGTAAATGTAAACAAGAAGCGTGTGCGATATCATTTTTAATGCATAGTTATACGTAACCATAACAATAGTTAAAAATTACCTACACGGCGGTGGAAGTGACAATTACAATTTGAATCACCGCGACATGTGAATTTGTAGCACATCAGAGATCAGCGTTGAAATGGTCAATCGGCGTTAGTAAGCAGCGGCTAAATTGTACAAGTGAAATTAATAGGTATGCCATATATAACAGGCAACTGTTTATTTTTTTCTCTTAATTTCACTCAAAAACAAGACAATTGTTTGATTTTCACATGAATTTAACACCGACCGACAAAAAGTTTGATTTCTTTCATATTTTTTTTTCTAAATTTCACTCAATAACCAGGCAATTGTTTGATTTTTTTTTCTCTTAATTTCACTCAAAAACAAGGCAATTGTTTGATTTTCACATGAATTTAACACCGAACGACAAAAAGTTTGATTTCTTTCATTTTTTTTTTCTGAATTTCACTTAATAACCAGGCAATTGTTTGATTTTTTTTTCTCTTAATTTAACTCTAAAACAAGGCAATTGTTTGATTTTCACATGAATTTAACACCGACCGACAAAAAGTAGGATTTATTTCAATTTTTTTTTTTCTGAATTTCACTCAAAAACAAGGCAATTGTTTGATATTCTTTTTTCTCTTAATTTCACTCAAAAACAAGGCAATTGTTTGATTTTCACATGAATTTAACACCGACCGACAAAAAGTTTGATTTCTTTCAATATTTTTTTTTTCTGAATTTCACTCAAAAACAAGGCAATTGTTTGATTTTTTTTTCTCTTAATTTCACTCAAAAACAAGGCAATTGTTTGATTTTCACATGAAGTTAACACCGACCGACAAAAAGTTTGATTTCTTTCAATATTTTTTTTTTTCTAAATTTCACTCAATAACCAGGCAATTGTTTGTTTTTTTTTCTCTTACTTTCACTCAAAAACAAGGCAATTGTTTGATTTTCACATGAATTTAACACCGACCGACAAAAAGTTTGATTTCCTTCATTTTTTTTTTTCTAAATTTCACTCAATAACCAGGCAATTGTTTGTTTTTTTTTCTCTTAATTTCACTCAAAAACAAGGCAATTGTTTTATTTTCACATGAATTTAACACCGACCGACAAAAAGTTTGATTTCTCTCAATTTTTTTTATCTGAATTTCACTCAAAAACAAGGCAATTGTTTGTTTTTTTTTTCTCTTAATTTCACTCAAAAACAAGGCAATTGTTTGATTTTCACATGAATTTAACACCGACCGACAAAAAGTGTGATTTCTTTAAATATATTTTTTTTTCTGAATTTCATTCAAAAACAAGGCAATTGTTTGATTTTATTTTTCTCTTAATTTCACTCAAAAACAAGGCAATTGTTTGATTTTCACATGAAGTTAACACCGACCGACAAAAAGTTTGATTTCTTTCAATTTTTTTTTTTCTGAATTTCACTCAAAAACAAGGCAATTGTTTGATTTTTTTTTCTCTTAATTTCACTCAAAAACAAGGCAATTGTTTGATTTTCACATGAATTTAACACCGACCGACAAAATGTTTGATTTCTTTCAATTTTTTTTTTCTGAATTTCATTCAAAAACAAGGCAATTGTTTGATTTTTTTTTCTCTTAAAATCACTCAAAAACAAGGCAATTGTTTGATTTTCACATGAATTTAACACCGACCGACAAAATGTTTGATTTCTTTCAATTTTTTTTTTCTGAATTTCACTCAAAAACAAGGCAATTGTTTGATTTTTTTCTTCTCTTGATTTCACTCAAAAACAAGGCAATTGTTTGATTTTCACATCAATTTAACACCGACCGACAAAAAGTTTGATTTCTTTCAATTTTTTTTTTTCTAAATGTCACTCAATAACCAGGCAATTGTTTGATTTTTTTTTTTCTCTTAATTTCACTCAAAAACAAGGCAATTGTTTGATTTTCACATGAATTTAACACCTACCGACAAAAAGTTTGATTTCTTTCATTTTTTTTTTTCTAAATTTCACTCAATAACCAGGCAATTGTTTGATTTTTTTTTCTCTTAATTTCACTCTGAAACAAGGCAATTGTTTGATTTTCACATGAATTTAACACCGACCGACAAAAAGTTTGATTTATTTCAATTTTTTTTTTCTGAATTTCATTCAAAAACAAGGCAATTGTTTGATTTTTTTTTTTTCTTAAAATCACTAAAAAACAAGGCAATTGTTTGATTTTCACATGAATTTAACACCGACCGACAAAAAGTTTGATTTCTTTCAATTTTTTTTTTCTGAATTTCACTCAAAAACAAGGCAATTAAGGATATTGGCTATAGTCTAAATTATAACAAGTTGGCAATGATCACTAACCCTCTCAGGCAATTATTTATATTCTGCTCCGTTGACATTTCAGGTTTGGATACATACTGGATGTATGATGCTGCCGCTCAAAAGCTGTTATGTTTGCCCGCCTGCCGCTGATTGCTTTCGTCTATTTTAACATGGTAAGTGTCAAAAGCAAATTTTATATATAGTATAATATATTCATAGTCTTCTTTGGCCAAACAAAAATCCATTTACCAGTGGAACAATCGATTTTATTTGTTCCATAATAGAAATAGGTGACCACCGTGTCTGTCTGTCTTTCTGACCTTTGAAGGGCAGCCATGTTTGGAACTGTAATGTGTAGCCGAAGTGAAATTTTCACAAAAGTCTCACCAAGTGTCTGAAACGAAAATTAGCGATAAATTACCTACGTTAATAGATTGCTTTCTTTCAATTTTTTTTTTCTGAATTTCACTCAAAAACAAGGCAATTGTTTGATATTTTTTTCCTCTTAATTTCACTCAAAAACAAGGCAATTGTTTGATTTTCACATGAATTTAACACCGACCGACAAAAAGTTTGATTTCTTTCAATTTTTTTTTCTGAATTTCACTCAAAAACAAGGCAATTGTTTGATTTTTTTTTTCTCTTTATTTCACACAAAAACAAGGCAATTGTTTTATTTTCACATGAATTTAACACCGACCGACCAATAGTTTGATTTCTTTCAATATTTTTTTTTTTGAATTTCACTCAAAAACAAAGAAATTGTTTGAGTTTTTTTTCTCTTAATTTTACTCAAAAACAAGGCAATTGTTTGATTTTCACATGAATTTAACACCGACCGACAAAAAGTTTGATATCTTTCAATTTTTTTTTTTTGAATTTCACTCAATAACCAGGCAATTGTTTGATTTTTTTTCTCTTAATTTCACTCTTAAACAAGGCAATTGTTTGATTTTCACATGAATTTAACACAAACCGACAAAAAGTTTGATTTATTTCAATTTTTTTTTTCTGAATTTCACTCAAAAACAAGGCAATTGTTTGATATTCTTTTTTCTCTTAATTTCACTCAAAAACAAGGCAATTGTTTGATTTTCACATGAATTTAACACCGACCGACAAAAACTTTGATTTCTTTCAATATTTTTTTTTTCTGAATTTCACTCAATAACCAGGCAATTGTTTGTTTTTATTTCTCTTAATTTCACTCAAAAACAAGGCAATTGTTTGATTTTCACATGAATTTAACACCGACCGACAAAAAGTTTGATTTCTTTCAATTTTTTTTTTCTGAATTTCACTCAAAAACAAGGCAATTAAGGATATTGGCTATAGTCTAAATTATAACAAGTTGGCAATGATCACTAACCCTCTCAGGCAATTATTTATATTCTGCTCCGTTGACATTTCAGGTTTGGATACATACTGGATGTATGATGCTGCCGCTCAAAAGCTGTTATGTTTGCCCGCCTGCCGCTGATTGCTTTCGTCTATTTTAACATGGTAAGTGTCAAAAGCAAATTTTATATATAGTATAATATATTCATAGTCTTCTTTGGCCAAACAAAAATCCATTTACCAGTGGAACAATCGATTTTATTTGTTCCATAATAGAAATAGGTGACCACCGTGTCTGTCTGTCTTTCTGACCTTTGAAGGGCAGCCATGTTTGGAACTGTAATGTGTAGCCGAAGTGAAATTTTCACAAAAGTCTCACCAAGTGTCTGAAACGAAAATTAGCGATAAATTACCTACGTTAATAGATTGCTAATACATTTTCAAACGCAGATTGGTGGGTTGCTGAAACCTTCAAAAACTGACTGTTTGTCAACACTGTTACCAAGTTAATTAACATTAACTAGCTAATAAATTGCGACATGTCCATGTGATATTATTAATCAAATTCATATTATTGAGAACAACTAATTATCAAGTTATGTATAAGTGTTACATAATATTTTGATATATGACTGTATGTGTGTTTAATTTGTAAACTCCATAGAAATGGTAAACATTCTACATTTACATAATATTAACTTTTTCATAAATTACACTGCCATCAGGGTGGAACTAAATTAACAGTTACAATTTTGTAAATTGCATAAGGATCGCATTGAAATATTTGATTGTTGAAAGGCTATTTGTTTTTCAATAATTATAATATGCACTGATCAATACACTATACAATAATATATAACTTGATCCATCCTCCGCTCTTGTATTTATTCGCTTACAAATTATTTATTATAACCGTCATCTCGATATTCGAAACGTTCGAAACGTAGCTCGTCGTGTGTGGCCCGTAAATGTAAACAAGAAGCGTGTGCGATATCATTTTTAATGCATAGTTATACGTAACCATAACAATAGTTAAAAATTACCTACACGGCGGTGGAAGTGACAATTACAATTTGAATCACCGCGACATGTGAATTTGTAGCACATCAGAGATCAGCGTTGAAATGGTCAATCGGCGTTAGTAAGCAGCGGCTAAATTGTACAAGTGAAATTAATAGGTATGCCATATATAACAGGCAACTGTTTATTTTTTTCTCTTAATTTCACTCAAAAACAAGACAATTGTTTGATTTTCACATGAATTTAACACCGACCGACAAAAAGTTTGATTTCTTTCATATTTTTTTTTCTAAATTTCACTCAATAACCAGGCAATTGTTTGATTTTTTTTTCTCTTAATTTCACTCAAAAACAAGGCAATTGTTTGATTTTCACATGAATTTAACACCGACCGACAAAAAGTTTGATTTCTTTCAAATTTTTTTTTCTGAATTTCACTCAAAAACAAAGCAATTGTTTGATATTTTTTTCCTCTTAATTTCACTCAAAAACAAGGCAATTGTTTGATTTTCACATGAATTTAACACCGACCGACAAAAAGTTTGATTTCTTCCAATTTTTTTTTTCTGAATTTCACTCAAAAACAAGGCAATTGTTTGATTTTTTTTTTTCTCTTAATTTCACACAAAAACAAGGCAATTGTTTTATTTTCACATGAATTTAACACCGACCGACAAAAAGTTTGATATCTTTCATTTTTTTTTTGCTGAATTTCACTCAATAACCAGGCAATTGTTTGATTTTTTTTTTCTCTTAATTTCACTCAAAAATAAGGCAATTGTTTGATTTTCACATGAATTTAACACCGACCGACAAAAAGTTTGATTTCTTTCATTTTTTTTTTCTGAATTTCACTTAATAACCAGGCAATTGTTTGATTTTTTTTTCTCTTAATTTAACTCTAAAACAAGGCAATTGTTTGATTTTCACATGAATTTAACACCGACCGACAAAAAGTATGATTTATTTCAATTTTTTTATTTCTGAATTTCACTCAAAAACAAGGCAATTGTTTGATATTCTTTTTTCTCTTAATTTCACTCAAAAACAAGGCAATTGTTTGATTTTCACATGAATTTAACACCGACCGACAAAAAGTTTGATATCTTTCATTTTTTTTTGCTGAATTTCACTCAATAACCAGGCAATTGTTTGATTTTTTTTTTCTCTTAATTTCACTCAAAAACAAGGCAATTGTTTGATTTTCACATGAATTTAACACCGACCGACAAAAAGTTTGATTTCTTTCATTTTTTTTTTCTGAATTTCACTTAATAACCAGGCAATTGTTTGATTTTTTTTTCTCTTAATTTAACTCTAAAACAAGGCAATTGTTTGATTTTCACATGAATTTAACACCGACCGACAAAAAGTATGATTTATTTCAATTTTTTTTTTCTGAATTTCACTCAAAAACAAGGCAATTGTTTGATATTCTTTTTTCTCTTAATTTCACTCAAAAACAAGGCAATTGTTTGATTTTCACATGAATTTAACACCGACCGACAAAAAGTTTGATTTCTTTCAATATTTTTTTTTTCTGAATTTCACTCAAAAACAAGGCAATTGTTTGATTTTTTTTTCTCTTAATTTCACTCAAAAACAAGGCAATTGTTTGATTTTCACATGAAGTTAACACCGACCGACAAAAAGTTTGATTTCTTTCAATATTTTTTTTTTTCTAAATTTCACTCAATAACCAGGCAATTGTTTGTTTTTTTTTCTCTTAATTTCACTCTAAAACAAGGCAATTGTTTGATTTTCACATGAATTTAACACCGACCGACAAAAAGTTTGATTTCTCTCAATTTTTTTTATCTGAATTTCACTCAAAAACAAGGCAATTGTTTGTTTTTTTTTTTTTCTCTTAATTTCACTCAAAATCAAGGCAATTGTTTGATTTTCACATGAATTTAACACCGACCGACAAAAAGTGTGATTTCTTTAAATATTTTTTTTTCTGAATTTCATTCAAAAACAAGGCAATTGTTTGATTTTATTTTTCTCTTAATTTCACTCAAAAACAAGGCAATTGTTTGATTTTCACATGAAGTTAACACCGACCGACAAAAAGTTTGATTTCTTTCAATTTTTTTTTTCTGAATTTCACTCAAAAACAAGGCAATTAAGGATATTGGCTATAGTCTAAATTATAACAAGTTGGCAATGATCACTAACCCTCTCAGGCAATTATTTATATTCTGCTCCGTTGACATTTCAGGTTTGGATACATACTGGATGTATGATGCTGCCGCTCAAAAGCTGTTATGTTTGCCCGCCTGCCGCTGATTGCTTTCGTCTATTTTAACATGGTAAGTGTCAAAAGCAAATTTTATATATAGTATAATATATTCATAGTCTTCTTTGGCCAAACAAAAATCCATTTACCAGTGGAACAATCGATTTTATTTGTTCCATAATAGAAATAGGTGACCACCGTGTCTGTCTGTCTTTCTGACCTTTGAAGGGCAGCCATGTTTGGAACTGTAATGTGTAGCCGAAGTGAAATTTTCACAAAAGTCTCACCAAGTGTCTGAAACGAAAATTAGCGATAAATTACCTACGTTAATAGATTGCTAATACATTTTCAAACGCAGATTGGTGGGTTGCTGAAACCTTCAAAAACTGACTGTTTGTCAACACTGTTACCAAGTTAATTAACATTAACTAGCTAATAAATTGCCACATGTCCATGTGATATTATTAATCAAATTCATATTATTGAGAACAACTAATTATTAAGTTATGTATAAGTGTTACATAATATTTTGATATATGAATGTGTGTGTGTTTAATCTGTAAACTCCATAGAAATGGTAAACATTCTACATTTACATAATATTAACTTTTTCATAAATTACACTGCCATCAGGGTGGAACTAAATTAACAGTTACAATTTTGTAAATTGCATAAGGATCGCATTGAAATATTTGATTGTTGAAAGGCTATTTGTTTTTCAATAATTATAATATGCACTGATCAATACACTATACAATAATATATAACTTGATCCATCCTCCGCTCTTGTATTTATTCGCTTACAAATTATTTATTATAACCGTCATCTCGATATTCGAAACGTTCGAAACGTAGCTCGTCGTGTTTGGCCCGTACATGTAAACAAGAAGCGTGTGCGATATCATTTTTAATGCATAGTTATACGTAACCATAACAATAGTTAAAAATTACCTACACGGCGGTGGAAGTGACAATTACAATTTGAATCACCGCGACATGTGAATTTGTAGCACATCAGAGATCAGCGTTGAAATGGTCAATCGGCGTTAGTAAGCAGCGGCTAAATTGTACAAGTGAAATTAATAGGTATGCCATATATAACAGGCAACTGTTTATTTTTTTCTCTTAATTTCACTCAAAAACAAGACAATTGTTTGATTTTCACATGAATTTAACACCGACCGACAAAAAGTTTGATTTCTTTCATATTTTTTTTTCTAAATTTCACTCAATAACCAGGCAATTGTTTGATTTTTTTTTCTCTTAATTTCACTCAAAAACAAGGCAATTGTTTGATTTTCACATGAATTTAACACCGACCGACAAAAAGTTTGATTTCTTTCAAATTTTTTTTTCTGAATTTCACTCAAAAACAAAGCAATTGTTTGATATTTTTTTCCTCTTAATTTCACTCAAAAACAAGGCAATTGTTTGATTTTCACATGAATTTAACACCGACCGACAAAAAGTTTGATTTCTTTCAATTTTTTTTTTCTGAATTTCACTCAAAAACAAGGCAATTGTTTGATTTTTTTTTTCTCTTAATTTCACACAAAAACAAGGCAATTGTTTTATTTTCACATGAATTTAACACCGACCGACCAAAAGTTTGATTTCTTTCAATATTTTTTTTTTCTGAATTTCACTCAAAAACAAGGCAATTGTTTGATTTTTTTTTCTCTTAATTTCACTCAAAAACAAGGCAATTGTTTGATTTTCACATGAATTTAACACCGACCGACAAAAAGTTTGATATCTTTCAATTTTTTTTTGCTGAATTTCACTCAATAACCAGGCAATTGTTTGATTTTTTTTTTCTCTTAATTTCACTCAAAAACAAGGCAATTGTTTGATTTTCACATGAATTTAACACCGACCGACAAAAAGTTTGATTTCTTTCATTTTTTTTTTCTGAATTTCACTTAATAACCAGGCAATTGTTTGATTTTTTTTTCTCTTAATATAACTCTAAAACAAGGCAATTGTTTGATTTTCACATGAATTTAACACCGACCGACAAAAAGTATGATTTATTTCAATTTTTTTTTTCTGAATTTCACTCAAAAACAAGGCAATTGTTTGATATTCTTTTTTCTCTTAATTTCACTCAAAAACAAGGCAATTGTTTGATTTTCACATGAATTTAACACCGACCGACAAAAAGTTTGATATCTTTCAATATTTTTTTTTTCTGAATTTCACTCAAAAACAAGGCAATTGTTTGATTTTTTTTTCTCTTAATTTCACTCAAAAACAAGGCAATTGTTTGATTTTCACATGAAGTTAACACCGACCGACAAAAAGTTTGATTTCTTTCATTTTTTTTTTTCTAAATTTCACTCAATAACCAGGCAATTGTTTGTTTTTTTTTCTCTTAATTTCACTCAAAAACAAGGCAATTGTTTTATTTTCACATGAATTTAACACCGACCGACAAAAAGTTTGATTTCTCTCAATTTTTTTATCTGAATTTCACTCAAAAACAAGGCAATTGTTTGTTTTTTTTTTTCTCTTAATTTCACTCAAAAACAAGGCAATTGTTTGATTTTCACATGAATTTAACACCGACCGACAAAAAGTGTGATTTCTTTAAATATTTTTTTTTCTGAATTTCATTCAAAAACAAGGCAATTGTTTGATTTTCACATGAATTTAATACCGACCGACAAAAAGTTTGATTTCTTTCAATTTTTTTTTTATGAATTTCACTCAAAAACAAGGTAATTAAGGATATTGGCTATAGTCTAAATTATAACAAGTTGGCAATGATCACTAACCCTCTCAGGCAATTATTTATATTCTGCTCCGTTGACATTTCAGGTTTGGATACATACTGGATGTATGATGCTGCCGCTCAAAAGCTGTTATGTTTGCCTGCCCGCCGCTGATTGCTTTCGTCTATTTTAACATGGTAAGTGTCAAAAGCAAATTTTATATATAGTATAATATATTCATAGTCTTCTTTGGCCAAACAAAAATCCATTTACCAGTGGAACAATCGATTTTATTTGTTCCATAATAGAAATAGGTGACCACCGTGTCTGTCTGTCTTTCTGACCTTTGAAGGGCAGCCATGTTTGGAACTGTAATGTGTAGCCGAAGTGAAATTTTCACAAAAGTCTCACCAAGTATCTGAAACGAAAATTAGCGATAAATTACCTACGTTAATAGATTGCTAATACATTTTCAAACGCAGATTGGTGGGTTGCTGAAACCTTCAAAAACTGACTGTTTGTCAACACTGTTACCAAGTTAATTAACATTAACTAGCTAATAAATTGCCACATGTCCATGTGATATTATTAATCAAATTCATATTATTGAGAACAACTAATTATTAAGTTATGTATAAGTGTTACATAATATTTTGATATATGACTGTATGTGTGTTTTATTTGTAAACTCCATAGAAATGGTAAACATTCTACATTTACATAATATTAACTTTTTCATAAATTACACTGCCATCAGGGTGGAACTAAATTAACAGTTACAATTTTGTAAATTGCATAAGGATCGCATTGAAATATTTGATTGTTGAAAGGCTATTTGTTTTTCAATAATTATAATATGCACTGATCAATACACTATACAATAATATATAACTTGATCCATCCTCCGCTCTTGTATTTATTCGCTTACAAATTATTTATTATAACCGTCATCTCGATATTCGAAACGTTCGAAACGTAGCTCGTCGTGTGTCGCCCATAAATGTAAACAAGAAGCGTGTGCGATATCATTTTTAATGCATAGTTATACGTAACCATAACAATAGTTAAAAATTACCTACACGGCGGTGGAAGTGACAATTACAATTCGAATCACCGCGACATGTGAATTTGTAGCACATCAGAGATCAGCGTTGAAATGGTCAATCGGCGTTAGTAAGCAGCGGCTAAATTGTACAAGTGAAATTCATAGGTATGCCATATATAACAGGCAACTGTTTAATTTTCACATTAATTAAAAACCAACGGACAAAATATTTTTTTTTTCCATAATTACACTGAAAAACAGGCAATTGTTTGATTTTCACATGAATTTAACACCGACCGACAAAAAATTTGATTTCTTTCAATTTTTTTTTTCTGAATTACACTCAAAAACAAGGCAATTGTTTGATTTTTTTTTCTCTTAATTTCACTCAAAAACAAGACAATTGTTTGATTTTCACATGAATTTAACACCGACCGACAAAAAGTTTGATTTCTTTCATTTTTTTTTTCTAAATTTCACTCAATAACCAGGCAATTGTTTGATATTTTTTTCTCTTAATTTCACTCAAAAACAAGGCAATTGTTTGATTTTCACATGAATTTAACACCGACCGACAAAAAATTTGATTTCTTTCAATTTTTTTTTTCTGAATTTCACTCAAAAACAAGGCAATTGTTTGATTTTTTTTTCTCTTAATTTCACTCAAAAACAAGGCAATTGTTTGATTTTCACATCAATTTAACACCGACCGACAAAAAGTTTGATTTCTTTCAATTTTTTTTTTCTAAATGTCACTCAATAACCAGGCATTTGTTTGATTTTTTTTTTCTCTTAATTTCACTCAAAAACAAGGCAATTGTTTGATTTTCACATGAATTTAACACCTACCGACAAAAAGTTTGATTTTCAAACATTTTGTCGGTTCTAATACATTTTCAAACGCAGATTGGTGGGTTGGTGAAACCTTCAAAAACTGACTGTTTGTCAACACTGTTACCAAGTTAATTAACATTAACTAGCTAATAAATTGCGACATGTCCATGTGATATTATTAATCAAATTCATATTATTGAGAACAACTAATTATCAAGTTATGTATAAGTGTTACATAATATTTTGATATATGACTGTATGTGTGTTTAATTTGTAAACTCCATAGAAATGGTAAACATTCTACATTTACATAATATTAACTTTTTCATAAATTACACTGCCATCAGGGTGGAACTAAATTAACAGTTACAATTTTGTAAATTGCATAAGGATCGCATTGAAATATTTGATTGTTGAAAGGCTATTTTTTTCAATAATTATAATATGCACTGATCAATACACTATACAATAATATATAACTTGATCCATCCTCCGCTCTTGTATTTATTCGCTTACAAATTATTTATTATAACCGTCATCTCGATATTCGAAACGTTCGAAACGTAGCTCGTCGTGTGTCGCCCGTAAATGTAAACAAGAAGCGTGTGCGATATCATTTTTAATGCATAGTTATACGTAACCATAACAATAGTTAAAAATTACCTACACGGCGGTGGAAGTGACAATTACAATTTGAATCACCGCGACATGTGAATTTGTAGCACATCAGAGATCAGCGTTGAAATGGTCAATCGGCGTTAGTAAGCAGCGGCTAAATTGTACAAGTGAAATTAATAGGTATGCCATATATAACAGGCAACTGTTTATTTTTTTCTCTTAATTTCACTCAAAAACAAGACAATTGTTTGATTTTCACATGAATTTAACACCGACCGACAAAAAGTTTGATTTCTTTCATATTTTTTTTTCTAAATTTCACTCACTGCACCAGGCAATTGTTTGATTTTTTTTTCTCTTAATTTCACTCAAAAACAAGGCAATTGTTTGATTTTCACATGAATTTAACACCGACCGACCAAAAGTTTGATTTCTTTCAATTTTTTTTTTCTGAATTTCACTCAAAAACAAGGCAATTGTTTGATATTTTTTTCCTCTTAATTTCACTCAAAAACAAGGCAATTGTTTGATTTTCACATGAATTTAACACCGACCGACAAAAAGTTTGATTTCTTTCAATTTTTTTTTTCTGAATTTCACTCAAAAACAAGGCAATTGTTTGATTTTTTTTTCTCTTAATTTCACACAAAAACAAGGCAATTGTTTTATTTTCACATGAATTTAACACTGACCGACCAAAAGTTTGATTTCTTTCAATATTTTTTTTTTCTGAATTTCACTCAAAAACAAGGCAATTGTTTGATTTTTTTTTCTCTTAATTTCACTCAAAAACAAGGCAATTGTTTGATTTTCACATGAATTTAACACCGACCGACAAAAAGTTTGATATCTTTCAATTTTTTTTTGCTGAATTTCACTCAATAACCAGGCAATTGTTTGATTTTTTTTTTCTCTTAATTTCACTCAAAAACAAGGCAATTGTTTGATTTTCACATGAATTTAACACCGACCGACAAAAAGTTTGATTTCTTTCATTTTTTTTTTCTGAATTTCACTTAATAACCAGGCAATTGTTTGATTTTTTTTTCTCTTAATTTAACTCTAAAACAAGGCAATTGTTTGATTTTCACATGAATTTAACACCGACCGACAAAAAGTATGATTTATTTCAATTTTTTTTTTTCTGAATTTCACTCAAAAACAAGGCAATTGTTTGATTTTCACATGAATTTAACACCGACCGACAAAAAGTTTGATTTCTTTCAATATTTTTTTGTTCTGAATTTCACTCAAAAACAAGGCAATTGTTTGATTTTTTTTTCTCTTAATTTCACTCAAAAACAAGGCAATTGTTTGATTTTCACATGAAGTTAACACCGACCGACAAAAAGTTTGATTTCTTTCAATATTTTTTTTTTTAAATTTCACTCAATAACCAGGCAATTGTTTGTTTTTTTTTCTCTTAATTTCACTCAAAAACAAGGCAATTGTTTGATTTTCACATGAAGTTAACACCGACCGACAAAAAGTTTGATTTCCTTCATTTTTTTTTTTCTAAATTTCACTCAATAACCAGGCAATTGTTTGTTTTTTTTTCTCTTAATTTCACTCAAAAACAAGCTATTGTTTTATTTTCACATGAATTTAACACCGACCGACAAAAAGTTTGATTTCTCTCAATTTTTTTTATCTGAATTTCACTCAAAAACAAGGCAATTGTTTGTTTTTTTTTTTCTCTTAATTTCACTCAAAAACAAGGCAATTGTTTGATTTTCACATGAATTTAACACCGACCGACAAAAAGTGTGATTTCTTTAAATATTTTTTTTTCTGAATTTCATTCAAAAACAAGGCAATTGTTTGATTTTATTTTTCTCTTAATTTCACTCAAAAACAAGGCAATTGTTTGATTTTCACATGAAGTTAACACCGACCGACAAAAAGTTTGATTTCTTTCAATTTTTTTTCTCTTAATTTCACTCAAAAACAAGGCAATTGTTTGATTTTCACATGAATTTAACACCGACCGACAAAATGTTTGATTTCTTTCAATTTTTTTTTTCTGAATTTCATTCAAAAACAAGGCAATTGTTTGATTTTTTTTTTCTCTTAAAATCACTCAAAAACAAGGCAATTGTTTGATTTTCACATGAATTTAACACCGACCGACAAAATGTTTGATTTCTTTCAATTTTTTTTTTCTGAATTTCATTCAAAAACAAGGCAATTGTTTGATTTTTTTTTTCTCTTAAAATCACTCAAAAACAAGGCAATTGTTTGATTTTCACATGAATTTAACACCGACCGACAAAAAGTTTGATTTCTTTCAATTTTTTTTTTTCTGAATTTCACTCAAAAACAAGGCAATTGTTTGATTTTTTTCTTCTCTTGATTTCACTCAAAAACAAGGCAATTGTTTGATTTTCACATCAATTTAACACCGACCGACAAAAAGTTTGATTTCTTTCAATTTTTTTTTTTTCTAAATGTCACTCAATAACCAGGCAATTGTTTGATTTTTTTTTTTCTCTTAATTTCACTCAAAAACAAGGCAATTGTTTGATTTTCACATGAATTTAACACCTACCGACAAAAAGTTTGATTTCTTTCATTTTTTTTTTTCTAAATTTCACTCAATAACCAGGCAATTGTTTGATTTTTTTTTTCTCTTAATTTCACTCTAAAACAAGGCAATTGTTTGATTTTCACATGAATTTAACACCGACCGACAAAAAGTTTGATTTATTTCAATATTTTTTTTCTGAATTTCATTCAAAAACAAGGCAATTGTTTGATTTTTTTTTTCTCTTAAAATCACTAAAAAACAAGGCAATTGTTTGATTTTCACATGAATTTAACACCGACCGACAAAAAGTTTGATTTCTTTCAATTTTTTTTTTTCTGAATTTCACTCAAAAACAAGGCAATTAAGGATATTGGCTATAGTCTAAATTATAACAAGTTGGCAATGATCACTAACCCTATCAGGCAATTATTTATATTCTGCTCCGTTGACATTTCAGGTTTGGATACATACTGGATGTATGATGCTGCCGCTCAAAAGCTGTTATGTTTGCCCGCCTGCCGCTGATTGCTTTCGTCTATTTTAACATGGTAAGTGTCAAAAGCAAATTTTATATATAGTATAATATATTCATAGTCTTCTTTGGCCAAACAAAAATCCATTTACCAGTGGAACAATCGATTTTATTTGTTCCATAATAGAAATAGGTGACCACCGTGTCTGTCTGTCTTTCTGACCTTTGAAGGGCAGCCATGTTTGGAACTGTAATGTGTAGCCGAAGTGAAATTTTCACAAAAGTCTCACCAAGTGTCTGAAACGAAAATTAGCGATAAATTACCTACGTTAATAGATTGCTAATACATTTTCAAACGCAGATTGGTGGGTTGCTGAAACCTTCAAAAACTGACTGTTTGTCAACACTGTTACCAAGTTAATTAACATTAACTAGCTAATAAATTGCGACATGTCCATGTGATATTATTAATCAAATTCATATTATTGAGAACAACTAATTATCAAGTTATGTATAAGTGTTACATAATATTTTGATATATGACTGTATGTGTGTTTAATTTGTAAACTCCATAGAAATGGTAAACATTCTACATTTACATAATATTAACTTTTTCATAAATTACACTGCCATCAGGGTGGAACTAAATTAACAGTTACAATTTTGTAAATTGCATAAGGATCGCATTGAAATATTTGATTGTTGAAAGGCTATTTGTTTTTCAATAATTATAATATGCACTGATCAATACACTATACAATAATATATAACTTGATCCATCCTCCGCTCTTGTATTTATTCGCTTACAAATTATTTATTATAACCGTCATCTCGATATTCGAAACGTTCGAAACGTAGCTCGTCGTGTGTGGCCCGTAAATGTAAACAAGAAGCGTGTGCGATACCATTTTTAATGCATAGTTATACGTAACCATAACAATAGTTAAAAATTACCTACACGGCGGTGGAAGTGACAATTACAATTTGAATCACCGCGACATGTGAATTTGTAGCACATCAGAGATCAGCGTTGAAATGGTCAATCGGCGTTAGTAAGCAGCGGCTAAATTGTACAAGTGAAATTAATAGGTATGCCATATATAACAGGCAACTGTTTATTTTTTTCTCTTAATTTCACTCAAAAACAAGACAATTGTTTGATTTTCACATGAATTTAACACCGACCGACAAAAAGTTTGATTTCTTTCATATTTTTTTTTCTAAATTTCACTCAATAACCAGGCAATTGTTTGATTTTTTTTTCTCTTAATTTCACTCAAAAACAAGGCAATTGTTTGATTTTCACATGAATTTAACACCGACCGACAAAAAGTTTGATTTCTTTCAAATTTTTTTTTCTGAATTTCACTCAATAACAAAGCAATTGTTTGATATTTTTTTCCTCTTAATTTCACTCAAAAACAAGGCAATTGTTTGATTTTCACATGAATTTAACACCGACCGACAAAAAGTTTGATTTCTTCCAATTTTTTTTTTCTGAATTTCACTCAAAAACAAGGCAATTGTTTGATTTTTTTTTTTCTCTTAATTTCACACAAAAACAAGGCAATTGTTTTATTTTCACATGAATTTAACACCGACCGACAAAAAGTTTGATATCTTTCATTTCTTTTTTGCTGAATTTCACTCAATAACCAGGCAATTGTTTGATTTTTTTTTTCTCTTAATTTCACTCAAAAACAAGGCAATTGTTTGATTTTCACATGAATTTAACACCGACCGACAAAAAGTTTGATTTCTTTCATTTTTTTTTTCTGAATTTCACTTAATAACCAGGCAATTGTTTGATTTTTTTTTCTCTTAATTTAACTCTAAAACAAGGCAATTGTTTGATTTTCACATGAATTTAACACCGACCGACAAAAAGTATGATTTATTTCAATTTTTTTATTTCTGAATTTCACTCAAAAACAAGGCAATTGTTTGATATTCTTTTTTCTCTTAATTTCACTCAAAAACAAGGCAATTGTTTGATTTTCACATGAATTTAACACCGACCGACAAAAAGTTTGATATCTTTCATTTTTTTTTTGCTGAATTTCACTCAATAACCAGGCAATTGTTTGATTTTTTTTTTCTCTTAATTTCACTCAAAAACAAGGCAATTGTTTGATTTTCACATGAATTTAACACCGACCGACAAAAAGTTTGATTTCTTTCATTTTTTTTTTCTGAATTTCACTTAATAACCAGGCAATTGTTTGATTTTTTTTTCTCTTAATTTAACTCTAAAACAAGGCAATTGTTTGATTTTCACATGAATTTAACACCGACCGACAAAAAGTATGATTTATTTCAATTTTTTTTTTTCTGAATTTCACTCAAAAACAAGGCAATTGTTTGATATTCTTTTTTCTCTTAATTTCACTCAAAAACAAGGCAATTGTTTGATTTTCACATGAATTTAACACCGACCGACAAAAAGTTTGATTTCTTTCAATATTTTTTTTTTCTGAATTTCACTCAAAAACAAGGCAATTGTTTGATTTTTTTTTCTCTTAATTTCACTCAAAAACAAGGCAATTGTTTGATTTTCACATGAAGTTAACACCGACCGACAAAAAGTTTGATTTCTTTCAATATTTTTTTTTTTCTAAATTTCACTCAATAACCAGGCAATTGTTTGTTTTTTTTTCTCTTAATTTCACTCTAAAACAAGGCAATTGTTTGATTTTCACATGAATTTAACACCGACCGACAAAAAGTTTGATTTCTCTCAATTTTTTTTATCTGAATTTCACTCAAAAACAAGGCAATTGTTTGTTTTTTTTTTTTTCTCTTAATTTCACTCAAAATCAAGGCAATTGTTTGATTTTCACATGAATTTAACACCGACCGACAAAAAGTGTGATTTCTTTAAATATTTTTTTTTCTGAATTTCATTCAAAAACAAGGCAATTGTTTGATTTTATTTTTCTCTTAATTTCACTCAAAAACAAGGCAATTGTTTGATTTTCACATGAAGTTAACACCGACCGACAAAAAGTTTGATTTCTTTCAATTTTTTTTTTCTGAATTTCACTCAAAAACAAGGCAATTAAGGATATTGGCTATAGTCTAAATTATAACAAGTTGGCAATGATCACTAACCCTCTCAGGCAATTATTTATATTCTGCTCCGTTGACATTTCAGGTTTGGATACATACTGGATGTATGATGCTGCCGCTCAAAAGCTGTTATGTTTGCCCGCCTGCCGCTGATTGCTTTCGTCTATTTTAACATGGTAAGTGTCAAAAGCAAATTTTATATATAGTATAATATATTCATAGTCTTCTTTGGCCAAACAAAAATCCATTTACCAGTGGAACAATCGATTTTATTTGTTCCATAATAGAAATAGGTGACCACCGTGTCTGTCTGTCTTTCTGACCTTTGAAGGGCAGCCATGTTTGGAACTGTAATGTGTAGCCGAAGTGAAATTTTCACAAAAGTCTCACCAAGTGTCTGAAACGAAAATTAGCGATAAATTACCTACGTTAATAGATTGCTAATACATTTTCAAACGCAGATTGGTGGGTTGCTGAAACCTTCAAAAACTGACTGTTTGTCAACACTGTTACCAAGTTAAGTAACATTAACTAGCTAATAAATTGCCACATGTCCATGTGATATTATTAATCAAATTCATATTATTGAGAACAACTAATTATTAAGTTATGTATAAGTGTTACATAATATTTTGATATATGACTGTGTGTGTGTTTAATCTGTAAACTCCATAGAAATGGTAAACATTCTACATTTACATAATATTAACTTTTTCATAAATTACACTGCCATCAGGGTGGAACTAAATTAACAGTTACAATTTTGTAAATTGCATAAGGATCGCATTGAAATATTTGATTGTTGAAAGGCTATTTGTTTTTCAATAATTATAATATGCACTGATCAATACACTATACAATAATATATAACTTGATCCATCCTCCGCTCTTGTATTTATTCGCTTACAAATTATTTATTATAACCGTCATCTCGATATTCGAAACGTTCGAAACGTAGCTCGTCGTGTGTGGCCCGTAAATGTAAACAAGAAGCGTGTGCGATATCATTTTTAATGCATAGTTATACGTAACCATAACAATAGTTAAAAATTACCTACACGGCGGTGGAAGTGACAATTACAATTTGAATCACCGCGACATGTGAATTTGTAGCACATCAGAGATCAGCGTTGAAATGGTCAATCGGCGTTAGTAAGCAGCGGCTAAATTGTACAAGTGAAATTAATAGGTATGCCATATATAACAGGCAACTGTTTATTTTTTTCTCTTAATTTCACTCAAAAACAAGACAATTGTTTGATTTTCACATGAATTTAACACCGACCGACAAAAAGTTTGATTTCTTTCATATTTTTTTTTCTAAATTTCACTCAATAACCAGGCAATTGTTTGATTTTTTTTTCTCTTAATTTCACTCAAAAACAAGGCAATTGTTTGATTTTCACATGAATTTAACACCGACCGACAAAAAGTTTGATTTCTTTCAAATTTTTTTTTCTGAATTTCACTCAAAAACAAAGCAATTGTTTGATATTTTTTTCCTCTTAATTTCACTCAAAAACAAGGCAATTGTTTGATTTTCACATGAATTTAACACCGACCGACAAAAAGTTTGATTTCTTTCAATTTTTTTTTTCTGAATTTCACTCAAAAACAAGGCAATTGTTTGATTTTTTTTTTCTCTTAATTTCACACAAAAACAAGGCAATTGTTTTATTTTCACATGAATTTAACACCGACCGACCAAAAGTTTGATTTCTTTCAATATTTTTTTTTTCTGAATTTCACTCAAAAACAAGGCAATTGTTTGATTTTTTTTTCTCTTAATTTCACTCAAAAACAAGGCAATTGTTTGATTTTCACATGAATTTAACACCGACCGACAAAAAGTTTGATATCTTTCAATTTTTTTTTGCTGAATTTCACTCAATAACCAGGCAATTGTTTGATTTTTTTTTTCTCTTAATTTCACTCAAAAACAAGGCAATTGTTTGATTTTCACATGAATTTAACACCGACCGACAAAAAGTTTGATTTCTTTCATTTTTTTTTTCTGAATTTCACTTAATAACCAGGCAATTGTTTGATTTTTTTTTCTCTTAATATAACTCTAAAACAAGGCAATTGTTTGATTTTCACATGAATTTAACACCGACCGACAAAAAGTATGATTTATTTCAATTTTTTTTTTCTGAATTTCACTCAAAAACAAGGCAATTGTTTGATATTCTTTTTTCTCTTAATTTCACTCAAAAACAAGGCAATTGTTTGATTTTCACATGAATTTAACACCGACCGACAAAAAGTTTGATATCTTTCAATATTTTTTTTTTCTGAATTTCACTCAAAAACAAGGCAATTGTTTGATTTTTTTTTCTCTTAATTTCACTCAAAAACAAGGCAATTGTTTGATTTTCACATGAAGTTAACACCGACCGACAAAAAGTTTGATTTCTTTCATTTTTTTTTTTCTAAATTTCACTCAATAACCAGGCAATTGTTTGTTTTTTTTTCTCTTAATTTCACTCAAAAACAAGGCAATTGTTTTATTTTCACATGAATTTAACACCGACCGACAAAAAGTTTGATTTCTCTCAATTTTTTTTATCTGAATTTCACTCAAAAACAAGGCAATTGTTTGTTTTTTTTTTTCTCTTAATTTCACTCAAAAACAAGGCAATTGTTTGATTTTCACATGAATTTAACACCGACCGACAAAAAGTGTGATTTCTTTAAATATTTTTTTTTCTGAATTTCATTCAAAAACAAGGCAATTGTTTGATTTTCACATGAATTTAATACCGACCGACAAAAAGTTTGATTTCTTTCAATTTTTTTTTTATGAATTTCACTCAAAAACAAGGTAATTAAGGATATTGGCTATAGTCTAAATTATAACAAGTTGGCAATGATCACTAACCCTCTCAGGCAATTATTTATATTCTGCTCCGTTGACATTTCAGGTTTGGATACATACTGGATGTATGATGCTGCCGCTCAAAAGCTGTTATGTTTGCCTGCCCGCCGCTGATTGCTTTCGTCTATTTTAACATGGTAAGTGTCAAAAGCAAATTTTATCTATAGTATAATATATTCATAGTCTTCTTTGGCCAAACAAAAATCCATTTACCAGTGGAACAATCGATTTTATTTGTTCCATAATAGAAATAGGTGACCACCGTGTCTGTCTGTCTTTCTGACCTTTGAAGGGCAGCCATGTTTGGAACTGTAATGTGTAGCCGAAGTGAAATTTTCACAAAAGTCTCACCAAGTATCTGAAACGAAAATTAGCGATAAATTACCTACGTTAATAGATTGCTAATACATTTTCAAACGCAGATTGGTGGGTTGCTGAAACCTTCAAAAACTGACTGTTTGTCAACACTGTTACCAAGTTAATTAACATTAACTAGCTAATAAATTGCCACATGTCCATGTGATATTATTAATCAAATTCATATTATTGAGAACAACTAATTATTAAGTTATGTATAAGTGTTACATAATATTTTGATATATGACTGTGTGTGTGTTTAATCTGTAAACTCCATAGAAATGGTAAACATTCTACATTTACATAATATTAACTTTTTCATAAATTACACTGCCATCAGGGTGGAACTAAATTAACAGTTACAATTTTGTAAATTGCATAAGGATCGCATTGAAATATTTGATTGTTGAAAGGCTATTTGTTTTTCAATAATTATAATATGCACTGATCAATACACTATACAATAATATATAACTTGATCCATCCTCCGCTCTTGTATTTATTCGCTTACAAATTATTTATTATAACCGTCATCTCGATATTCGAAACGTACGAAACGTAGCTCGTCGTGTGTGGCCCGTAAATGTAAACAAGAAGCGTGTGCGATATCATTATTAATGCATAGTTATACGTAACCATAACAATAGTTAAAAATTACCTACACGGCGGTGGAAGTGACAATTACAATTTGAATCACCGCGACATGTAAATTTGTAGCACATCAGAGATCAGCGTTGAAATGGTCAATCGGCGTTAGTAAGCAGCGGCTAAATTGTACAAGTGAAATTAATAGGTATGCCATATATAACAGGCAACTGTTTAATTTTCACATTAATTAAAAACCAACGGACAAAATATTTTTTTTTTCCATAATTACACTGAAAAACAGGCAATTGTTTGATTTTCACATGAATTTAACACCGACCGACAAAAAATTTGATTTCTTTCAATTTTTTTTTTTCTGAATTTCACTCAAAAACAAGGCAATTGTTTGATTTTTTTTTCTCTTAATTTCACTCAAAAACAAGACAATTGTTTGATTTTCACATGAATTTAACACCGACCGACAAAAAGTTTGATTGCTTTCATTTTTTTTTTCAAAATTTCACTCAATAACCAGGCAATTTTTTGATTTTTTTTTCTCTTAATTTCACTCAAAAACAAGGCAATTGTTTGATTTTCACATGAATTTAACACCGACCGACAAAAATATGATTTCTATCAATTTTTTTTTTTCTGAATTTCACTCAAAAACAAGGCAATTGTTCGATTTTTTTTTCTCTTAATTTCACTCAAAAACAAGGCAATTGTTTGATTTTCACATCAATTTAACACCGACCGACAAAAAGTTTGATTTCTTTCAATTTTTTTTTTCTAAATGTCACTCAATAACCAGGCATTTGTTTGATTTTTTTTTTCTCTTAATTTCACTCAAAAACAAGGCAATTGTTTGATTTTCACATGAATTTAACACCTACCGACAAAAAGTTTGATTTCTTTCATTTTTTTTTTCTAAATTTCACTCAAAAACAAGGCAATTGTTTGATTTTCACATGAATTTAACACCGACCGACAAAAAGTTTGATTTCTTTCAATATTTTTTTTTTCTGAATTTCACTCAAAAACAAGGCAATTGTTTGATTTTATTTTTCTCTTAATTTCACTCAAAAACAAGGCAATTGTTTGATTTTCACATGAAGTTAACACCGACCGACAAAAAGTTTGATTTCTTTCATTTTTTTTTTTCTAAATTTCACTCAATAACCAGGCAATTGTTTGTTTTTTTTTTCTCTTAATTTCACTCAAAAACAAGGCAATTGTTTGATTTTCACATGAATTTAACACCGACCGACAAAAAGTTTGATTTCTTTCAATTTTTTTTTTCTGAATTTCACTCAAAAACAAGGCAATTGTTTGATTTTTTTTTCTCTTAATTTCACTCAAAAACAAGGCAATTGTTTGATTTTCACATGAATTTAACACCGACCGACAAAATGTTTGATTTCTTTCAATTTTTTTATTCTGAATTTCATTCAAAAACAAGGCAATTGTTTGATTTTTTTCTTCTCTTGATTTCACTCAAAAACAAGGCAATTGTTTGATTTTCACATCAATTTAACACCGACCGACAAAAAGTTTGATTTCTTTCAATTTTTTTTTTTCTAAATGTCACTCAATAACCAGGCAATTGTTTGATTTTTTTTTTTCTCTTAATTTCACTCAAAAACAAGGCAATTGTTTGATTTTCACATGAATTTAACACCGACCGACAAAAAGTTTGATTTCTTTCAATTTTTTTTTTCTGAATTTCACTTAAAAACAAGGCAATTGTTTGATTTTTTTCTTCTCTTGATTTCACTCAAAAACAAGGCAATTGTTTGATTTTCACATCAATTTAACACCGACCGACAAAAAGTTTGATTTCTTTCAATTTTTTTTTTTCTAAATGTCACTCAATAACCAGGCAATTGTTTGATTTTTTTTTTTCTCTTAATTTCACTCAAAAACAAGGCAATTGTTTGATTTTCACATGAATTTAACACCTACCGACAAAAAGTTTGATTTCTTTCATTTTTTTTTTCTAAATTTCAGTCAATAACCTGGCAATTGTTTGATTTTTTTTTTCTCTTAATTTCACTCTAAAACAAGGCAATTGTTTGATTTTCACATGAATTTAACACCGGCCGACAAAAAGTTTGATTTATTTCAATTTTTTTTTTCTGAATTTCATTCAAAAACAAGGCAATTGTTTGATTTTTTTTTTCTCTTAAAATCACTAAAAAACAAGGCAATTGTTTGATTTTCACATGAATTTAACACCGACCGACAAAAAGTTTGATTTCTTTCAATTTTTTTTTTCTGAATTTCACTCAAAAACAAGGCAATTAAGGATATTGGCTATAGTCTAAATTATAACAAGTTGGCAATGATCACTAACCCTCTCAGGCAATTATTTATATTCTGCTCCGTTGACATTTCAGGTTTGGATACATACTGGATGTATGATGCTGCCGCTCAAAAGCTGTTATGTTTGCCCGCCTGCCGCTGATTGCTTTCGTCTATTTTAACATGGTAAGTGTCAAAAGCAAATTTTATATATAGTATAATATATTCATAGTCTTCTTTGGCCAAACAAAAATCCATTTACCAGTGGAACAATCGATTTTATTTGTTCCATAATAGAAATAGGTGACCACCGTGTCTGTCTGTCTTTCTGACCTTTGAAGGGCAGCCATGTTTGGAACTGTAATGTGTAGCCGAAGTGAAATTTTCACAAAAGTCTCACCAAGTGTCTGAAACGAAAATTAGCGATAAATTACCTACGTTAATAGATTGCTAATACATTTTCAAACGCAGATTGGTGGGTTGGTGAAACCTTCAAAAACTGACTGTTTGTCAACACTGTTTGTATGCGCTAGTTCTGATAATACCGTAAAAATAAACAATTCCGGAAGACACACGGAAATGGACAGGAAGTTATAAGAAAGGTACTCACGCTGAAGCTGTGGAGTCGATCCTTCGGAGATAGTCCTGAGACGGGCCCGTCTAATCACTCTTAAAACTGCACTAGGGATTATTAAATCACACGAAACAATTTTGTATAATTTCTTTAGGTTAATTGCCGCAGATGTCCATTCAGGGCATTTGCAAGGTCACGACTGGTTGCAGTACTTTGCAACACTTATTTGTTCTGTGCGTGACAAGGACGGGGAGCGGAATGCTTGTTAGGAAGGAAAGGGATGGAATGATTATGCATGTCTTCCTTCATATTTCTAACATATACGATTTCGGCGTTAACATCCCCCCCGGCTTGACAGGCCGAAGAGCCTTCAAATAGGCATACAAATTTTAAGGTCACTCTAATGTACCTAATTAAACTGAATAGTCATAGCTATATACTATCACACAACTAAACTAACAATTAAGATTCAAATATTAGCATTTCTCACGATATAATCTACCTTTCTAATTATATACTAAATTCTAATAACTAAAATAGAGCAGGTGTGGACTGTATTATTATTATTTTATTGTGAAGGTAGAGGATAAACCTTTACTACAGGTCTTCGGTAGAGACCACTTTTCGTACGGACATCCAAAACTCTTACAACGCCGTCTTTGCCTGGATACGTGCGCTCAATCACTCCAATAGGCCAATTTAAAGGAGCACTGTTTTCAGATTCCAGCAGAACAACAGTCCCAGTTTGGATAGAAGTAGTAGACTTCGTCCATTTATTACGCACTTGAAGAGTGTTAAGGTATTCGACCTTCCATCTTTTCCAAAATGACTGGACAAGATGATCGACCACACGTTTCCTATGCAAGAGATTGGTATTAACATCCGATAAGTCTTCCGCGGGAAGCGATTTAAGGGGCGTCAGCACAAGAAAATGCTGGAGTTAACGCAAGTGGCTCGGCAGGGTCACTACTGAGCACGGAAAGAGGACGCGAATTTAATAAGGCCTCTATTTGAGTAAGCACTGTCGACATCTCCTCATAAGTGAGCAACTGAGTCCCAACAACTTTGACCAAAGAAGTTTTGATCTGGCGGATATTGCTTTCCCATATACCCCCATGGTGTGGTGCCGATGGAGGGTTAAATTTGAAAGTTATGCGATTCTCGCGTAGTTCATTAGCAAACTTGTCGCGGTACTCTTCTGAATCAAGTAATTGATACATTTTATTTAAATGAGATTTAGCACCTATGAAATTAGTACCACGATCTGAGTACAAAACACTAACCGGTCCGCGCCTAGATAAAAAACGCTTGAAGGCGTTCAAGAATGCCTCGGTACTTAGATCAGAAGACAGTTCCACGTGTAGGGCTTTCGTGACTAGGCAAATAAATAAACAGATGTACGCTTTAGTACTACGCACGCCTCGCCCGTGACGTGGGATAACAGATACCGGACCAGCGTAGTCAATTCCACAGTGGCAAAACGACTTAGCTTCCGTAACTCGGCATGCAGGTAGGCTCGCCATCATAGGAAACTGATTTACAGGTCGCGTCTTGAAACACACATTGCATTTTTGCACCCGACTTCGAACTATGTTACGAGCGGCCATGATCCAATATTTTTGTCTTAAGAGAGACATTAGTAGTTGCGGTCCAGTGTGCAAATTTTTGCGATGGTAATGGTCAATAATGAGGTCTACGATATGATCGCGACGTGGCAGTATAATTGGATGGCGACTGTCATATACCAGCTGGGAATTTGTTAAACGACCGCCAACACGTAAAACTTGAGTTTCTTTGTCATAAAACGCGTTGAGCTTTAGAAAGGCAGGTGGTAAAATCTTTCCGGCCTTAGCCTTGGCAACTTCATCGGCAAAATAAACGCTTTGAAGATTCCTGATGATTATTAGTTCCGCATATTCAAGATGAGAAATATCAAATTTCGATGGCAATTTTTTGACAAATCTTAGAACATAGATTACTATTCGAAGTAATCTATTCCATGAAGAAACTCGATTGGCAAGTGCATAAATAGGTGGCAGTGACTGCGGAGACAATTCTGTTGTCGCCATAACGTTCACTTTAGCTTCAGGAATTTCACCTGCAATGCTAATGTCAGAGCAAAGTGGCCATTTGGATCGAGGTTCATATGCGAACGATGGACCATTAAACCACGTGGGATGCGCAAGTAACTGCGCAGGAGTCAAACCTCTACTTAAGCTGTCTCCTGAATTATTAGCTTTTCCGGCAATGTGGAAGAAGCGACTAGGGTCAATCTTCTCTTGAATCTGAGATACTCTATTTCCGACGAACGTCTGCCAACGTGATGGTGTTGAACGAATCCAAGCGAGAGCTACCTTGCTATCGGTAAACGCATAAATGGAACATGCTGGTAATGAATAGGTGTCGATTACCACTCGCATCAGCTTGGCAAGAATAAGGTTCGCGCAGAGTTCTAGTCGAGCGATGGTAACAACTGATTTAGAGGGCGCTACCCTTGATTTGGCACAGACTAGGTTCATAACGGTTTTGTCAATTTTTGGAAAGTATATGTGCATATAAACCACTCCACCGTATGCAACTTCAGAGCCATCAGCTAACCCCAAGATAGAAATGACGCAATCGTCGGTAACTCCGACGTGACGCGGTAGTTTTATATTTTGCAATAAGGGCAATTCCGCTTCAAACTTTTGCCATAGATCTACAATATGTTGCGGAGGGGTATCATCCCAATCAATATGCTGATTCCAAAGAGATTTGACAATTAATTTGGCCAGAAGTGTAACTGGCGCCACCAATCCTAACAGGTCCCATAGACGGGCAATAACGGAAAGAATGTTGCGCTTGGTACATTGGCACGGTTGAGAACTGACACTAAATGTAAATACATCATCGGCAGGTACCCAATGCAATCCCAATATTTTTAATTGGTCAGCTGGACTAAATTCTACGGCTGCAGAAACCCGGTTCTCAGGCGGAATACTTGCCATCACTTCGGGTGAATTACTTGAGAATTTTACGAGCTCAAATCACCAGCAGCAAATAATTTAATTAGCTGATCAGATAATTCAATGCCATCTTCGGCTGATAAGCAGCTCGTGGCAAGGTCATCCATATATATGTCCTTCTTAGCAACGCGTGCAGCTGTCGGAAAGCGGTCGCCTTCATCGCTAGCTAGCTGGCGAACGGTTCGTACTGCTAGGAAGGGGCTACAGCTTAAACCAAATGGAACCCGAGTCATTTCGAAGACTTGAATTTCGTCACTAGGATCGAAACGGTACAATAGCCTTTGAAAACGCCAGTCATCTTTGTTCATTAAAACGCGTAAATACATTTGTCGTATATCGGCACTTAATGCAATAGGCAGCAATCTAAACTGCAATAATATTTTAAATAAATCATTTTGTAAATTAGGTCCGGTATGTAAAATTTCATTTAAAGAAAT
Source organism: Plagodis dolabraria (assembly GCA_963854805.1). NCBI lineage: Eukaryota > Metazoa > Arthropoda > Insecta > Lepidoptera > Geometridae > Plagodis > Plagodis dolabraria. The sequence continues at coordinate 258,738 of OY978452.1, read as the reverse complement.
ACCATTGGTCGTTGAGCTACTTCCGTCCAAAACGACACGTAAACGAGACGACTTCTTATTATTACGTACGACTCCATGATGAGGTATTACATAATGTGGTTTATTAAAACTCGCGGCACTATTATCAATACGTTTTAAATAACCCTTTTCTAAATATTCCATGAATACATTGTCATATTCTTTCTTAATAGATGGATCAGATAACAATTTACGTTCGAGAGATAAGAATCTACGCTCCGCGCGGCATAATGAGTCACCTAAGCAAGAAGCATTTTCTCTAAAAGGCAATGACACGATATACCGCCCTTTATGATCGCGACGTGTGGTGTCTATGTAGTGTTTCTCACATTCCTGTTCCTCAGGTGATAACGAATTAATCATAGTTGGAACTTCTTCTAACTCGAAAAATCGACTCACATCGTTGGTAAGTGACTCGCTTACAGTGCAATATGTACGAACTATATTGCAAGAAGGATTAATCACTGGAGCTTGACCTACTACAATATAACCTAACACGGTTTCTATAGCTACCGGTTCACCGGGAGCACGCGATATTGTGTGTGGGCGCAGAATGCGCGCGAATAGATCCGAGCCTAAAATCATATCAATGGAAGCGGGCGAAGCGAAACGACTGTCCGCTAACGGGATGTTTTGTAAATAATCAAGTTTTCCGATATCGATCGGTGAGACTGGTAATGCGTCAGTAATTTTACTGACTACCAATGGCTCAACAGTAAACTTAACCTCATCATCATGCCGTGATCTCAGAGTCAAGCACGTGACTCCTTCAATCGGGTTCGTGACGTCACCTATTCCCGATACGTATTTATTTGAGTTTGTATGCAACGGTAAATTCAAGCGCTTTACGCATTCTCGTGTAATTAAATCCTTCTGGGAGGCGCTGTCGATTATAACCCTTACTAATGACACATTACCATAATCGTCAATTACGTGACACTGCGCAGTGCCTAATAAAACAGACGTCGCAGGTTTAATGTCAGATGCACTTGTAGTATCGTCGCTAAGGCCGACAGAACACAACGAGACCGCTCTGTTGACACTGCATTGTTCAAACCCAGTTGCGGGCGCGCTGTCGGCTGATGCCGCGGAAACTGTATTTTTACTGATAACAGGGGTAACATTCTGATTTAAAGCAGCAGTACCCGTACGCGGCAACGAATTCCTATTGAATGAGGACTCGTTATTGTTAAAATGTAGTAAACTATTGTGCTTACGTTTGCACGATTGACACGTGCTTGTGGAGTTGCAATTAAGCAGCGTATGTTTATCACTGAAACAATTATTGCATAGCTTATTTCGTTTAATAAGATCAAATCGCCCATGAGGAGACATTGCCAGGAATGCAGGACATTGAACCAACTTAGTGTGATCCGTTTTTCCACAAGAAACACATTTAACGTGATCCTGAACGCTCACAAAGGCTTTGACGTTAACATTATTATTATTAGAGCGTGACCCCGATCTCGCCGATGACTGAATGGTGTTGGATTTTGTATTTCTATACAACTGATTAGACGACTTCGTATTATTTGAAATATTACAAGAACGCTGCAAGACGTGAGCATAGTTGCGCATAAAATCAACAAACTCGAAACAAGTGGGTAGCTTATTAATTCCATTGTCACTTAAAGACATTTCGAAAGCATTAACTGATTCCATGTTAATTTTCTTGCAGCCAATATGTATAAATAATAAATCTTCTAAACTACTTATTTGCAATTGATGCAAAGCAGATATAATCGAAGAGAATTTATCAATAAAATCTTCTAAACTAGTGGGTGAATTTGAGTCAACCACAGGAAGGTTAAACAATTTATCTAAATACGAAGCGGCTAATAATCGTTTATCGTTGTATTTGTTTAACAACGTATTCCAAACGACCGTGTAATTTTGTGCAGAAGGCAATATTCCAGAACATACGTTAAGTGCTTTACCCCGTAAACAGCTTATCAAATATTGTATTTTCTCGCCATCAGTTAACTCAGGATTTTCATGAATAACCGTACGAAAAGTCTCATAGAAAATTGACCAGCCGTCTAGATCCCCAGAAAAAGTACCCAGCTCTAATTTAGGTATCCGAATATTATTTCTAGGCTTTAAATTACTGTTTGAACAATCCTTCTGATCTCTTATTTTGTTTAACTCAGCTACCTTGAATTTAATTTTTGTATAAAGTTGTTCAAAAGCAAGTAATGACTTATATGATGGTTCCCTTTTTTCAATCAAAGTAGCTTCGTAAACACAGCGTTCTTCTAAAGCATCCGTGTAACTTTTATGTATAGAATCAATCGTATAACTACTCGATAAGAATGCCTCCACATCAGTGTCGTTATTACAATCAAGAGATAACATCTGATCATAAATAGATTGTAGCAATTCGAAGTACACAGATATTTTATTTTGAATTCTTAACAATTCCCTATCCGATAGACTATGTGTTTCTTTGGCGTCCTTCTGTGCCTTAGCCATAGTGACTAATTTTAAGAATGCCTAATATACCTATAAATAACTTATAAGAAGCTAATCAGGAAGACAACTTGCACATCAGGTTAATATTACGTAGTTAATTCGTAACTTGCAAAGTTAACAACCAACATGGCGCTGGCGCATCGCGCCTTTATTAGAAGCACATGGTCGAATGCATAATTATTTTACGTGTATATTGATATTCGGTGAGGAGGACCAAAAAATATGTATGCGCTAGTTCTGATAATACCGTAAAAATAAACAATTCCGGAAGACACACGGAAATGGACAGGAAGTTATAAGAAAGGTACTCACGCTGAAGCTGTGGAGTCGATCCTTCGGAGATAGTCCTGAGACGGGCCCGTCTAATCACTCTTAAAACTGCACTAGGGATTATTAAATCACACGAAACAATTTTGTATAATTTCTTTAGGTTAATTGCCGCAGATGTCCATTCAGGGCATTTGCAAGGTCACGACTGGTTGCAGTACTTTGCAACACTTATTTGTTCTGTGCGTGACAAGGACGGGGAGCGGAATGCTTGTTAGGAAGGAAAGGGATGGAATGATTATGCATGTCTTCCTTCATATTTCTAACATATACGATTTCGGCGTTAACACTGTTACCAAGTTAATTAACATTAACTAGCTAATAAATTGCGACATGTCCATGTGATATTATTAATCAAATTCATATTATTGAGAACAACTAATTATCAAGTTATGTATAAGTGTTACATAATATTTTGATATATGACTGTATGTGTGTTTTATTTGTAAACTCCATAGAAATGGTAAACATTCTACATTTACATAATATTAACTTTTTCATAAATTACACTGCCATCAGGGTGGAACTAAATTAACAGTTACAATTTTGTAAATTGCATAAGGATCGCATTGAAATATTTGATTGTTGAAAGGCTATTTGTTTTTCAATAATTATAATATGCACTGATCAATACACTATACAATAATATATAACTTGATCCATCCTCCGCTCTTGTATTTATTCGCTTACAAATTATTTATTATAACCGTCATCTCGATATTCGAAACGTTCGAAACGTAGCTCGTCGTGTGTCGCCCATAAATGTAAACAAGAAGCGTGTGCGATATCATTTTTAATGCATAGTTATACGTAACCATAACAATAGTTAAAAATTACCTACACGGCGGTGGAAGTGACAATTACAATTCGAATCACCGCGACATGTGAATTTGTAGCACATCAGAGATCAGCGTTGAAATGGTCAATCGGCGTTAGTAAGCAGCGGCTAAATTGTACAAGTGAAATTAATAGGTATGCCATATATAACAGGCAACTGTTTATTTTTTTCTCTTAATTTCACTCAAAAACAAGACAATTGTTTGATTTTCACATGAAGTTTGATTTCTTTCAATATTTTTTTTTTCTGAATTTCACTCAAAAACAAGGCAATTGTTTGATTTTTTTTTCTCTTAATTTCACTCAAAAACAAGGCAATTGTTTGATTTTCACATGAATTTAACACCGACCGACAAAAAGTTTGATATCTTTCATTTTTTTTTTGCTGAATTTCACTCAATAACCAGGCAATTGTTTGATTTTTTTTTTCTCTTAATTTCACTCAAAAACAAGGCAATTGTTTGATTTTCACATGAATTTAACACCGACCGACAAAAAGTATGATTTATTTCAATTTTTTTTTTCTGAATTTCACTCAAAAACAAGGCAATTGTTTGATTTTCACATGAATTTAACACCGACCGACAAAAAGTTTGATTTCATTCAATATTTTTTTTTTCTGAATTTCACTCAAAAACAAGGCAATTGTTTGATTTTTTTTTCTCTTAATTTCACTCAAAAACAAGGCAATTGTTTGATTTTCACATGAATTTAACACCGACCGACAAAAAGTTTGATTTCTTTAAATATTTTTTTTTTTCTTAATTTCACTCAATAACCAGGCAATTGTTTGTTTTTTTTTCTCTTAATTTCACTCAAAAACAAGGCAATTGTTTGATTTTATTTTTCTCTTAATTTCACTCAAAAACAAGGCAATTGTTTGATTTTCACATGAAGTTAACACCGACCGACAAAAAGTTTGATTTCTTTCAATTTTTTTTTTCTGAATTTCACTCAAAAACAAGGCAATTAAGGATATTGGCTATAGTCTAAATTATAACAAGTTGGCAATGATCACTAACCCTCTCAGGCAATTATTTATATTCTGCTCCGTTGACATTTCAGGTTTGGATACATACTGGATGTATGATGCTGCCGCTCAAAAGCTGTTATGTTTGCCCGCCTGCCGCTGATTGCTTTCGTCTATTTTAACATGGTAAGTGTCAAAAGCAAATTTTATATATAGTATAATATATTCATAGTCTTCTTTGGCCAAACAAAAATCCATTTACCAGTGGAACAATCGATTTTATTTGTTCCATAATAGAAATAGGTGACCACCGTGTCTGTCTGTCTTTCTGACCTTTGAAGGGCAGCCATGTTTGGAACTGTAATGTGTAGCCGAAGTGAAATTTTCACAAAAGTCTCACCAAGTGTCTGAAACGAAAATTAGCGATAAATTACCTACGTTAATAGATTGCTAATACATTTTCAAACGCAGATTGGTGGGTTGCTGAAACCTTCAAAAACTGACTGTTTGTCAACACTGTTACCAAGTTAATTAACATTAACTAGCTAATAAATTGCCACATGTCCATGTGATATTATTAATCAAATTCATATTATTGAGAACAACTAATTATTAAGTTATGTATAAGTGTTACATAATATTTTGATATATGAATGTGTGTGTGTTTAATCTGTAAACTCCATAGAAATGGTAAACATTCTACATTTACATAATATTAACTTTTTCATAAATTACACTGCCATCAGGGTGGAACTAAATTAACAGTTACAATTTTGTAAATTGCATAAGGATCGCATTGAAATATTTGATTGTTGAAAGGCTATTTGTTTTTCAATAATTATAATATGCACTGATCAATACACTATACAATAATATATAACTTGATCCATCCTCCGCTCTTGTATTTATTCGCTTACAAATTATTTATTATAACCGTCATCTCGATATTCGAAACGTTCGAAACGTAGCTCGTCGTGTGTGGCCCGTAAATGTAAACAAGAAGCGTGTGCGATATCATTTTTAATGCATAGTTATACGTAACCATAACAATAGTTAAAAATTACCTACACGGCGGTGGAAGTGACAATTACAATTTGAATCACCGCGACATGTGAATTTGTAGCACATCAGAGATCAGCGTTGAAATGGTCAATCGGCGTTAGTAAGCAGCGGCTAAATTGTACAAGTGAAATTAATAGGTATGCCATATATAACAGGCAACTGTTTATTTTTTTCTCTTAATTTCACTCAAAAACAAGACAATTGTTTGATTTTCACATGAATTTAACACCGACCGACAAAAAGTTTGATTTCTTTCATATTTTTTTTTCTAAATTTCACTCAATAACCAGGCAATTGTTTGATTTTTTTTTCTCTTAATTTCACTCAAAAACAAGGCAATTGTTTGATTTTCACATGAATTTAACACCGACCGACAAAAAGTTTGATTTCTTTCAAATTTTTTTTTCTGAATTTCACTCAAAAACAAAGCAATTGTTTGATATTTTTTTCCTCTTAATTTCACTCAAAAACAAGGCAATTGTTTGATTTTCACATGAATTTAACACCGACCGACAAAAAGTTTGATTTCTTTCAATTTTTTTTTTCTGAATTTCACTCAAAAACAATGCAATTGTTTGATTTTTTTTTCTCTTAATTTCACACAAAAACAAGGCAATTGTTTTATTTTCACATGAATTTAACACCGACCGACCAAAAGTTTGATTTCTTTCAATATTTTTTTTTTCTGAATTTCACTCAAAAACAAGGCAATTGTTTGATTTTTTTTTCTCTTAATTTCACTCAAAAACAAGGCAATTGTTTGATTTTCACATGAATTTAACACCGACCGACAAAAAGTTTGATATCTTTCAATTTTTTTTTGCTGAATTTCACTCAATAACCAGGCAATTGTTTGATTTTTTTTTTCTCTTAATTTCACTCAAAAACAAGGCAATTGTTTGATTTTCACATGAATTTAACACCGACCGACAAAAAGTTTGATTTCTTTCATTTTTTTTTTCTGAATTTCACTTAATAACCAGGCAATTGTTTGATTTTTTTTTCTCTTAATATAACTCTAAAACAAGGCAATTGTTTGATTTTCACATGAATTTAACACCGACCGACAAAAAGTATGATTTATTTCAATTTTTTTTTTCTGAATTTCACTCAAAAACAAGGCAATTGTTTGATATTCTTTTTTCTCTTAATTTCACTCAAAAACAAGGCAATTGTTTGATTTTCACATGAATTTAACACCGACCGACAAAAAGTTTGATATCTTTCAATATTTTTTTTTTCTGAATTTCACTCAAAAACAAGGCAATTGTTTGATTTTTTTTTCTCTTAATTTCACTCAAAAACAAGGCAATTGTTTGATTTTCACATGAAGTTAACACCGACCGACAAAAAGTTTGATTTCTTTCATTTTTTTTTTTCTAAATTTCACTCAATAACCAGGCAATTGTTTGTTTTTTTTTCTCTTAATTTCACTCAAAAACAAGGCAATTGTTTTATTTTCACATGAATTTAACACCGACCGACAAAAAGTTTGATTTCTCTCAATTTTTTTTATCTGAATTTCACTCAAAAACAAGGCAATTGTTTGTTTTTTTTTTTCTCTTAATTTCACTCAAAAACAAGGCAATTGTTTGATTTTCACATGAATTTAACACCGACCGACAAAAAGTGTGATTTCTTTAAATATTTTTTTTTCTGAATTTCATTCAAAAACAAGGCAATTGTTTGATTTTCACATGAATTTAATACCGACCGACAAAAAGTTTGATTTCTTTCAATTTTTTTTTTATGAATTTCACTCAAAAACAAGGTAATTAAGGATATTGGCTATAGTCTAAATTATAACAAGTTGGCAATGATCACTAACCCTCTCAGGCAATTATTTATATTCTGCTCCGTTGACATTTCAGGTTTGGATACATACTGGATGTATGATGCTGCCGCTCAAAAGCTGTTATGTTTGCCTGCCCGCCGCTGATTGCTTTCGTCTATTTTAACATGGTAAGTGTCAAAAGCAAATTTTATATATAGTATAATATATTCATAGTCTTCTTTGGCCAAACAAAAATCCATTTACCAGTGGAACAATCGATTTTATTTGTTCCATAATAGAAATAGGTGACCACCGTGTCTGTCTGTCTTTCTGACCTTTGAAGGGCAGCCATGTTTGGAACTGTAATGTGTAGCCGAAGTGAAATTTTCACAAAAGTCTCACCAAGTATCTGAAACGAAAATTAGCGATAAATTACCTACGTTAATAGATTGCTAATACATTTTCAAACGCAGATTGGTGGGTTGCTGAAACCTTCAAAAACTGACTGTTTGTCAACACTGTTACCAAGTTAATTAACATTAACTAGCTAATAAATTGCCACATGTCCATGTGATATTATTAATCAAATTCATATTATTGAGAACAACTAATTATTAAGTTATGTATAAGTGTTACATAATATTTTGATATATGACTGTGTGTGTGTTTAATCTGTAAACTCCATAGAAATGGTAAACATTCTACATTTACATAATATTAACTTTTTCATAAATTACACTGCCATCAGGGTGGAACTAAATTAACAGTTACAATTTTGTAAATTGCATAAGGATCGCATTGAAATATTTGATTGTTGAAAGGCTATTTGTTTTTCAATAATTATAATATGCACTGATCAATACACTATACAATAATATATAACTTGATCCATCCTCCGCTCTTGTATTTATTCGCTTACAAATTATTTATTATAACCGTCATCTCGATATTCGAAACGTACGAAACGTAGCTCGTCGTGTGTGGCCCGTAAATGTAAACAAGAAGCGTGTGCGATATCATTATTAATGCATAGTTATACGTAACCATAACAATAGTTAAAAATTACCTACACGGCGGTGGAAGTGACAATTACAATTTGAATCACCGCGACATGTAAATTTGTAGCACATCAGAGATCAGCGTTGAAATGGTCAATCGGCGTTAGTAAGCAGCGGCTAAATTGTACAAGTGAAATTAATAGGTATGCCATATATAACAGGCAACTGTTTAATTTTCACATTAATTAAAAACCAACGGACAAAATATTTTTTTTTTCCATAATTACACTGAAAAACAGGCAATTGTTTGATTTTCACATGAATTTAACACCGACCGACAAAAAATTTGATTTCTTTCAATTTTTTTTTTTCTGAATTTCACTCAAAAACAAGGCAATTGTTTGATTTTTTTTTCTCTTAATTTCACTCAAAAACAAGACAATTGTTTGATTTTCACATGAATTTAACACCGACCGACAAAAAGTTTGATTGCTTTCATTTTTTTTTTCAAAATTTCACTCAATAACCAGGCAATTTTTTGATTTTTTTTTCTCTTAATTTCACTCAAAAACAAGGCAATTGTTTGATTTTCACATGAATTTAACACCGACCGACAAAAATATGATTTCTATCAATTTTTTTTTTTCTGAATTTCACTCAAAAACAAGGCATTTGTTCGATTTTTTTTTCTCTTAATTTCACTCAAAAACAAGGCAATTGTTTGATTTTCACATCAATTTAACACCGACCGACAAAAAGTTTGATTTCTTTCAATTTTTTTTTTTCTAAATGTCACTCAATAACCAGGCATTTGTTTGATTTTTTTTTTCTCTTAATTTCACTCAAAAACAAGGCAATTGTTTGATTTTCACATGAATTTAACACCTACCGACAAAAAGTTTGATTTCTTTCATTTTTTTATTCTAAATTTCACTCAAAAACAAGGCAATTGTTTGATTTTCACATGAATTTAACACCGACCGACAAAAAGTTTGATTTCTTTCAATATTTTTTTTTTCTGAATTTCACTCAAAAACAAGGCAATTGTTTGATTTTATTTTTCTCTTAATTTCACTCAAAAACAAGGCAATTGTTTGATTTTCACATGAAGTTAACACCGACCGACAAAAAGTTTGATTTCTTTCATTTTTTTTTTTCTAAATTTCACTCAATAACCAGGCAATTGTTTGTTTTTTTTTTCTCTTAATTTCACTCAAAAACAAGGCAATTGTTTGATTTTCACATGAACTTAACACCGACCGACAAAAAGTTTGATTTCTTTCAATTTTTTTTTTCTGAATTTCACTCAAAAACAAGGCAATTGTTTGATTTTTTTTTCTCTTAATTTCACTCAAAAACAAGGCAATTGTTTGATTTTCACATGAATTTAACACCGACCGACAAAATGTTTGATTTCTTTCAATTTTTTTATTCTGAATTTCATTCAAAAACAAGGCAATTGTTTGATTTTTTTTTTCTCTTAAAATCACTCAAAAACAAGGCAATTGTTTGATTTTCACATGAATTTAACACCGACCGACAAAAAGTTTGATTTCTTTCAATTTTTTTTTTCTGAATTTCACTTAAAAACAAGGCAATTGTTTGATTTTTTTCTTCTCTTGATTTCACTCAAAAACAAGGCAATTGTTTGATTTTCACATCAATTTAACACCGACCGACAAAAAGTTTGATTTCTTTCAATTTTTTTTTTTTCTAAATGTCACTCAATAACCAGGCAATTGTTTGATTTTTTTTTTTCTCTTAATTTCACTCAAAAACAAGGCAATTGTTTGATTTTCACATGAATTTAACACCTACCGACAAAAAGTTTGATTTCTTTCATTTTTTTTTTCTAAATTTCAGTCAATAACCAGGCAATTGTTTGATTTTTTTTTCTCTTAATTTCACTCTAAAACAAGGCAATTGTTTGATTTTCACATGAATTTAACACCGACCGACAAAAAGTTTGATTTATTTCAATTTTTTTTTTCTGAATTTCATTCAAAAACAAGGCAATTGTTTGATTTTTTTTTTCTCTTAAAATCACTAAAAAACAAGGCAATTGTTTGATTTTCACATGAATTTAACACCGACCGACAAAAAGTTTGATTTCTTTCAATTTTTTTTTTCTGAATTTCACTCAAAAACAAGGCAATTAAGGATATTGGCTATAGTCTAAATTATAACAAGTTGGCAATGATCACTAACCCTCTCAGGCAATTATTTATATTCTGCTCCGTTGACATTTCAGGTTTGGATACATACTGGATGTATGATGCTGCCGCTCAAAAGCTGTTATGTTTGCCCGCCTGCCGCTGATTGCTTTCGTCTATTTTAACATGGTAAGTGTCAAAAGCAAATTTTATATATAGTATAATATATTCATAGTCTTCTTTGGCCAAACAAAAATCCATTTACCAGTGGAACAATCGATTTTATTTGTTCCATAATAGAAATAGGTGACCACCGTGTCTGTCTATCTTTCTGACCTTTGAAGGGCAGCCATGTTTGGAACTGTAATGTGTAGCCGAAGTGAAATTTTCACAAAAGTCTCACCAAGTGTCTGAAACGAAAATTAGCGATAAATTACCTACGTTAATAGATTGCTAATACATTTTCAAACGCAGATTGGTGGGTTGGTGAAACCTTCAAAAACTGACTGTTTGTCAACACTGTTTGTATGCGCTAGTTCTGATAATACCGTAAAAATAAACAATTCCGGAAGACACACGGAAATGGACAGGAAGTTATAAGAAAGGTACTCACGCTGAAGCTGTGGAGTCGATCCTTCGGAGATAGTCCTGAGACGGGCCCGTCTAATCACTCTTAAAACTGCACTAGGGATTATTAAATCACACGAAACAATTTTGTATAATTTCTTTAGGTTAATTGCCGCAGATGTCCATTCAGGGCATTTGCAAGGTCACGACTGGTTGCAGTACTTTGCAACACTTATTTGTTCTGTGCGTGACAAGGACGGGGAGCGGAATGCTTGTTAGGAAGGAAAGGGATGGAATGATTATGCATGTCTTCCTTCATATTTCTAACATATACGATTTCGGCGTTAACATCCCCCCCGGCTTGACAGGCCGAAGAGCCTTCAAATAGGCATACAAATTTTAAGGTCACTCTAATGTACCTAATTAAACTGAATAGTCATAGCTATATACTATCACACAACTAAACTAACAATTAAGATTCAAATATTAGCATTTCTCACGATATAATCTACCTTTCTAATTATATACTAAATTCTAATAACTAAAATAGAGCAGGTGTGGACTGTATTATTATTATTTTATTGTGAAGGTAGAGGATAAACCTTTACTACAGGTCTTCGGTAGAGACCACTTTTCGTACGGACATCCAAAACTCTTACAACGCCGTCTTTGCCTGGATACGTGCGCTCAATCACTCCAATAGGCCAATTTAAAGGAGCACTGTTTTCAGATTCCAGCAGAACAACAGTCCCAGTTTGGATAGAAGTAGTAGACTTCGTCCATTTATTACGCACTTGAAGAGTGTTAAGGTATTCGACCTTCCATCTTTTCCAAAATGACTGGACAAGATGATCGACCACACGTTTCCTATGCAAGAGATTGGTATTAACATCCGATAAGTCTTCCGCGGGAAGCGATTTAAGGGGCGTCAGCACAAGAAAATGCTGGAGTTAACGCAAGTGGCTCGGCAGGGTCACTACTGAGCACGGAAAGAGGACGCGAATTTAATAAGGCCTCTATTTGAGTAAGCACTGTCGACATCTCCTCATAAGTGAGCAACTGAGTCCCAACAACTTTGACCAAAGAAGTTTTGATCTGGCGGATATTGCTTTCCCATATACCCCCATGGTGTGGTGCCGATGGAGGGTTAAATTTGAAAGTTATGCGATTCTCGCGTAGTTCATTAGCAAACTTGTCGCGGTACTCTTCTGAATCAAGTAATTGATACATTTTATTTAAATGAGATTTAGCACCTATGAAATTAGTACCACGATCTGAGTACAAAACACTAACCGGTCCGCGCCTAGATAAAAAACGCTTGAAGGCGTTCAAGAATGCCTCGGTACTTAGATCAGAAGACAGTTCCACGTGTAGGGCTTTCGTGACTAGGCAAATAAATAAACAGATGTACGCTTTAGTACTACGCACGCCTCGCCCGTGACGTGGGATAACAGATACCGGACCAGCGTAGTCAATTCCACAGTGGCAAAACGACTTAGCTTCCGTAACTCGGCATGCAGGTAGGCTCGCCACCATAGGAAACTGATTTACAGGTCGCGTCTTGAAACACACATTGCATTTTTGCACCCGACTTCGAACTATGTTACGAGCGGCCATGATCCAATATTTTTGTCTTAAGAGAGACATTAGTAGTTGCGGTCCAGTGTGCAAATTTTTGCGATGGTAATGGTCAATAATGAGGTCTACGATATGATCGCGACGTGGCAGTATAATTGGATGGCGACTGTCATATACCAGCTGGGAATTTGTTAAACGACCGCCAACACGTAAAACTTGAGTTTCTTTGTCATAAAACGCGTTGAGCTTTAGAAAGGCAGGTGGTAAAATCTTTCCGGCCTTAGCCTTGGCAACTTCATCGGCAAAATAAACGCTTTGAAGATTCCTGATGATTATTAGTTCCGCATATTCAAGATGAGAAATATCAAATTTCGATGGCAATTTTTTGACAAATCTTAGAACATAGATTACTATTCGAAGTAATCTATTCCATGAAGAAACTCGATTGGCAAGTGCATAAATAGGTGGCAGTGACTGCGGAGACAATTCTGTTGTCGCCATAACGTTCACTTTAGCTTCAGGAATTTCACCTGCAATGCTAATGTCAGAGCAAAGTGGCCATTTGGATCGAGGTTCATATGCGAACGATGGACCATTAAACCACGTGGGATGCGCAAGTAACTGCGCAGGAGTCAAACCTCTACTTAAGCTGTCTCCTGAATTATTAGCTTTTCCGGCAATGTGGAAGAAGCGACTAGGGTCAATCTTCTCTTGAATCTGAGATACTCTATTTCCGACGAACGTCTGCCAACGTGATGGTGTTGAACGAATCCAAGCGAGAGCTACCTTGCTATCGGTAAACGCATAAATGGAACATGCTGGTAATGAATAGGTGTCGATTACCACTCGCATCAGCTTGGCAAGAATAAGGTTCGCGCAGAGTTCTAGTCGAGCGATGGTAACAACTGATTTAGAGGGTGCTACCCTTGATTTGGCACAGACTAGGTTCATAACGGTTTTGTCAATTTTTGGAAAGTATATGTGCATATAAACCACTCCACCGTATGCAACTTCAGAGCCATCAGCTAACCCCAAGATAGAAATGACGCAATCGTCGGTAACTCCGACGTGACGCGGTAGTTTTATATTTTGCAATAAGGGCAATTCCGCTTCAAACTTTTGCCATAGATCTACAATATGTTGCGGAGGGGTATCATCCCAATCAATATGCTGATTCCAAAGAGATTTGACAATTAATTTGGCCAGAAGTGTAACTGGCGCCACCAATCCTAACAGGTCCCATAGACGGGCAATAACGGAAAGAATGTTGCGCTTGGTACATTGGCACGGTTGAGAACTGACACTAAATGTAAATACATCATCGGCAGGTACCCAATGCAATCCCAATATTTTTAATTGGTCAGCTGGACTAAATTCTACGGCTGCAGAAACCCGGTTCTCAGGCGGAATATTTGCCATCACTTCGGGTGAATTACTTGAGAATTTTACGAGCTCAAATCACCAGCAGCAAATAATTTAATTAGCTGATCAGATAATTCAATGCCATCTTCGGCTGATAAGCAGCTCGTGGCAAGGTCATCCATATATATGTCCTTCTTAGCAACGCGTGCAGCTGTCGGAAAGCGGTCGCCTTCATCGCTAGCTAGCTGGCGAACGGTTCGTACTGCTAGGAAGGGGCTACAGCTTAAACCAAATGGAACCCGAGTCATTTCGAAGACTTGAATTTCGTCACTAGGATCGAAACGGTACAATAGCCTTTGAAAACGCCAGTCATCTTTGTTCATTAAAACGCGTAAATACATTTGTCGTATATCGGCACTTAATGCAATAGGCAGCAATCTAAACTGCAATAATATTTTAAATAAATCATTTTGTAAATTAGGTCCGGTATGTAAAATTTCATTTAAAGAAATACCATTGGTCGTTGAGCTACTTCCGTCCAAAACGACACGTAAACGAGACGACTTCTTATTATTACGTACGACTCCATGATGAGGTATTACATAATGTGGTTTATTAAAACTCGCGGCACTATTATCAATACGTTTTAAATAACCCTTTTCTAAATATTCCATGAATACATTGTCATATTCTTTCTTAATAGATGGATCAGATAACAATTTACGTTCGAGAGATAAGAATCTACGCTCCGCGCGGCATAATGAGTCACCTAAGCAAGAAGCATTTTCTCTAAAAGGCAATGACACGATATACCGCCCTTTATGATCGCGACGTGTGGTGTCTATGTAGTGTTTCTCACATTCCTGTTCCTCAGGTGATAACGAATTAATCATAGTTGGAACTTCTTCTAACTCGAAAAATCGACTCACATCGTTGGTAAGTGACTCGCTTACAGTGCAATATGTACGAACTATATTGCAAGAAGGATTAATCACTGGAGCTTGACCTACTACAATATAACCTAACACGGTTTCTATAGCTACCGGTTCACCGGGAGCACGCGATATTGTGTGTGGGCGCAGAATGCGCGCGAATAGATCCGAGCCTAAAATCATATCAATGGAAGCGGGCGAAGCGAAACGACTGTCCGCTAACGGGATGTTTTGTAAATAATCAAGTTTTCCGATATCGATCGGTGAGACTGGTAATGCGTCAGTAATTTTACTGACTACCAATGGCTCAACAGTAAACTTAACCTCATCATCATGCCGTGATCTCAGAGTCAAGCACGTGACTCCTTCAATCGGGTTCGTGACGTCACCTATTCCCGATACGTATTTATTTGAGTTTGTATGCAACGGTAAATTCAAGCGCTTTACGCATTCTCGTGTAATTAAATCCTTCTGGGAGGCGCTGTCGATTATAACCCTTACTAATGACACATTACCATAATCGTCAGTTACGTGACACTGCGCAGTGCCTAATAAAACAGACGTCGCAGGTTTAATGTCAGATGCACTTGTAGTATCGTCGCTAAGGCCGACAGAACACAACGAGACCGCTCTGTTGACACTGCATTGTTCAAACCCAGTTGCGGGCGCGCTGTCGGCTGATGCCGCGGAAACTGTATTTTTACTGATAACAGGGGTAACATTCTGATTTAAAGCAGCAGTACCCGTACGCGGCAACGAATTCCTATTGAATGAGGACTCGTTATTGTTAAAATGTAGTAAACTATTGTGCTTACGTTTGCACGATTGACACGTGCTTGTGGAGTTGCAATTAAGCAGCGTATGTTTATCACTGAAACAATTATTGCATAGCTTATTTCGTTTAATAAGATCAAATCGCCCATGAGGAGACATTGCCAGGAATGCAGGACATTGAACCAACTTAGTGTGATCCGTTTTTCCACAAGAAACACATTTAACGTGATCCTGAACGCTCACAAAGGCTTTGACGTTAACATTATTATTATTAGAGCGTGACCCCGATCTCGCCGATGACTGAATGGTGTTGGATTTTGTATTTCTATACAACTGATTAGACGACTTCGTATTATTTGAAATATTACAAGAACGCTGCAAGACGTGAGCATAGTTGCGCATAAAATCAACAAACTCGAAACAAGTGGGTAGCTTATTAATTCCATTGTCACTTAAAGACATTTCGAAAGCATTAACTGATTCCATGTTAATTTTCTTGCAGCCAATATGTATAAATAATAAATCTTCTAAACTACTTATTTGCAATTGATGCAAAGCAGATATAATCGAAGAGAATTTATCAATAAAATCTTCTAAACTAGTGGGTGAATTTGAGTCAACCACAGGAAGGTTAAACAATTTATCTAAATACGAAGCGGCTAATAATCGTTTATCGTTGTATTTGTTTAACAACGTATTCCAAACGACCGTGTAATTTTGTGCAGAAGGCAATATTCCAGAACATACGTTAAGTGCTTTACCCCGTAAACAGCTTATCAAATATTGTATTTTCTCGCCATCAGTTAACTCAGGATTTTCATGAATAACCGTACGAAAAGTCTCATAGAAAATTGACCAGCCGTCTAGATCCCCAGAAAAAGTACCCAGCTCTAATTTAGGTATCCGAATATTATTTCTAGGCTTTAAATTACTGTTTGAACAATCCTTCTGATCTCTTATTTTGTTTAACTCAGCTACCTTGAATTTAATTTTTGTATAAAGTTGTTCAAAAGCAAGTAATGACTTATATGATGGTTCCCTTTTTTCAATCAAAGTAGCTTCGTAAACACAGCGTTCTTCTAAAGCATCCGTGTAACTTTTATGTATAGAATCAATCGTATAACTACTCGATAAGAATGCCTCCACATCAGTGTCGTTATTACAATCAAGAGATAACATCTGATCATAAATAGATTGTAGCAATTCGAAGTACACAGATATTTTATTTTGAATTCTTAACAATTCCCTATCCGATAGACTATGTGTTTCTTTGGCGTCCTTCTGTGCCTTAGCCATAGTGACTAATTTTAAGAATGCCTAATATACCTATAAATAACTTATAAGAAGCTAATCAGGAAGACAACTTGCACATCAGGTTAATATTACGTAGTTAATTCGTAACTTGCAAAGTTAACAACCAACATGGCGCTGGCGCATCGCGCCTTTATTAGAAGCACATGGTCGAATGCATAATTATTTTACGTGTATATTGATATTCGGTGAGGAGGACCAAAAAATATGTATGCGCTAGTTCTGATAATACCGTAAAAATAAACAATTCCGGAAGACACACGGAAATGGACAGGAAGTTATAAGAAAGGTACTCACGCTGAAGCTGTGGAGTCGATCCTTCGGAGATAGTCCTGAGACGGGCCCGTCTAATCACTCTTAAAACTGCACTAGGGATTATTAAATCACACGAAACAATTTTGTATAATTTCTTTAGGTTAATTGCCGCAGATGTCCATTCAGGGCATTTGCAAGGTCACGACTGGTTGCAGTACTTTGCAACACTTATTTGTTCTGTGCGTGACAAGGACGGGGAGCGGAATGCTTGTTAGGAAGGAAAGGGATGGAATGATTATGCATGTCTTCCTTCATATTTCTAACATATACGATTTCGGCGTTAACACTGTTACCAAGTTAATTAACATTAACTAGCTAATAAATTGCGACATGTCCATGTGATATTATTAATCAAATTCATATTATTGAGAACAACTAATTATCAAGTTATGTATAAGTGTTACATAATATTTTGATATATGACTGTATGTGTGTTTTATTTGTAAACTCCATAGAAATGGTAAACATTCTACATTTACATAATATTAACTTTTTCATAAATTACACTGCCATCAGGGTGGAACTAAATTAACAGTTACAATTTTGTAAATTGCATAAGGATCGCATTGAAATATTTGATTGTTGAAAGGCTATTTGTTTTTCAATAATTATAATATGCACTGATCAATACACTATACAATAATATATAACTTGATCCATCCTCCGCTCTTGTATTTATTCGCTTACAAATTATTTATTATAACCGTCATCTCGATATTCGAAACGTTCGAAACGTAGCTCGTCGTGTGTCGCCCATAAATGTAAACAAGAAGCGTGTGCGATATCATTTTTAATGCATAGTTATACGTAACCATAACAATAGTTAAAAATTACCTACACGGCGGTGGAAGTGACAATTACAATTCGAATCACCGCGACATGTGAATTTGTAGCACATCAGAGATCAGCGTTGAAATGGTCAATCGGCGTTAGTAAGCAGCGGCTAAATTGTACAAGTGAAATTAATAGGTATGCCATATATAACAGGCAACTGTTTATTTTTTTCTCTTAATTTCACTCAAAAACAAGACAATTGTTTGATTTTCACATGAAGTTTGATTTCTTTCAATATTTTTTTTTTCTGAATTTCACTCAAAAACAAGGCAATTGTTTGATTTTTTTTTCTCTTAATTTCACTCAAAAACAAGGCAATTGTTTGATTTTCACATGAATTTAACGCCGACCGACAAAAAGTTTGATATCATTCATTTTTTTTTTGCTGAATTTCACTCAATAACCAGGCAATTGTTTGATTTTTTTTTTTCTCTTAATTTCACTCAAAAACAAGGCAATTGTTTGATTTTCACATGAATTTAAGACCGACCGACAAAAAGTATGATTTATTTCAATTTTTTTTTTCTGAATTTCACTCAAAAACAAGGCAATTGTTTGATTTTCACATGAATTTAACACCGACCGACAAAAAGTTTGATTTCATTCAATATTTTTTTTTTCTGAATTTCACTCAAAAACAAGGCAATTGTTTGATTTTTTTTTCTCTTAATTTCACTCAAAAACAAGGCAATTGTTTGATTTTCACATGAATTTAACACCGACCGACAAAAAGTTTGATTTCTTTAAATATTTTTTTTTTTTCTTAATTTCACTCAAAAACAAGGCAATTGTTTGATTTTATTTTTCTCTTAATTTCACTCAAAAACAAGGCAATTGTTTGATTTTCACATGAAGTTAACACCGACCGACAAAAAGTTTGATTTCTTTCAATTTTTTTTTTCTGAATTTCACTCAAAAACAAGGCAATTAAGGATATTGGCTATAGTCTAAATTATAACAAGTTGGCAATGATCACTAACCCTCTCAGGCAATTATTTATATTCTGCTCCGTTGACATTTCAGGTTTGGATACATACTGGATGTATGATGCTGCCGCTCAAAAGCTGTTATGTTTGCCCGCCTGCCGCTGATTGCTTTCGTCTATTTTAACATGGTAAGTGTCAAAAGCAAATTTTATATATAGTATAATATATTCATAGTCTTCTTTGGCCAAACAAAAATCCATTTACCAGTGGAACAATCGATTTTATTTGTTCCATAATAGAAATAGGTGACCACCGTGTCTGTCTGTCTTTCTGACCTTTGAAGGGCAGCCATGTTTGGAACTGTAATGTGTAGCCGAAGTGAAATTTTCACAAAAGTCTCACCAAGTGTCTGAAACGAAAATTAGCGATAAATTACCTACGTTAATAGATTGCTAATACATTTTCAAACGCAGATTGGTGGGTTGCTGAAACCTTCAAAAACTGACTGTTTGTCAACACTGTTACCAAGTTAATTAACATTAACTAGCTAATAAATTGCCACATGTCCATGTGATATTATTAATCAAATTCATATTATTGAGAACAACTAATTATTAAGTTATGTATAAGTGTTACATAATATTTTGATATATGAATGTGTGTGTGTTTAATCTGTAAACTCCATAGAAATGGTAAACATTCTACATTTACATAATATTAACTTTTTCATAAATTACACTGCCATCAGGGTGGAACTAAATTAACAGTTACAATTTTGTAAATTGCATAAGGATCGCATTGAAATATTTGATTGTTGAAAGGCTATTTGTTTTTCAATAATTATAATATGCACTGATCAATACACTATACAATAATATATAACTTGATCCATCCTCCGCTCTTGTATTTATTCGCTTACAAATTATTTATTATAACCGTCATCTCGATATTCGAAACGTTCGAAACGTAGCTCGTCGTGTGTGGCCCGTAAATGTAAACAAGAAGCGTGTGCGATATCATTTTTAATGCATAGTTATACGTAACCATAACAATAGTTAAAAATTACCTACACGGCGGTGGAAGTGACAATTACAATTTGAATCACCGCGACATGTGAATTTGTAGCACATCAGAGATCAGCGTTGAAATGGTCAATCGGCGTTAGTAAGCAGCGGCTAAATTGTACAAGTGAAATTAATAGGTATGCCATATATAACAGGCAACTGTTTATTTTTTTCTCTTAATTTCACTCAAAAACAAGACAATTGTTTGATTTTCACATGAATTTAACACCGACCGACAAAAAGTTTGATTTCTTTCATATTTTTTTTTCTAAATTTCACTCAATAACCAGGCAATTGTTTGATTTTTTTTTCTCTTAATTTCACTCAAAAACAAGGCAATTGTTTGATTTTCACATGAATTTAACACCGACCGACAAAAAGTTTGATTTCTTTCAAATTTTTTTTTCTGAATTTCACTCAAAAACAAAGCAATTGTTTGATATTTTTTTCCTCTTAATTTCACTCAAAAACAAGGCAATTGTTTGATTTTCACATGAATTTAACACCGACCGACAAAAAGTTTGATTTCTTTCAATTTTTTTTTTCTGAATTTCACTCAAAAACAATGCAATTGTTTGATTTTTTTTTCTCTTAATTTCACTCAAAAACAAGACAATTGTTTGATTTTCACATGAATTTAACACCGACCGACAAAAAGTTTGATTGCTTTCATTTTTTCTGAATTTCACTCAAAAACAAGGCAATTGTTCGATTTTTTTTTCTCTTAATTTCACTCAAAAACAAGGCAATTGTTTGATTTTCACATCAATTTAACACCGACCGACAAAAAGTTTGATTTCTTTCAATTTTTTTTTTCTAAATGTCACTCAATAACCAGGCATTTGTTTGATTTTTTTTTCTCTTAATTTCACTCAAAAACAAGGCAATTGTTTGATTTACACATGAATTTAACACCTACCGACAAAAAGTTTGATTTCTTTCATTTTTTTTTTCTAAATTTCACTCAAAAACAAGGCAATTGTTTGATTTTCACATGAATTTAACACCGACCGACAAAAAGTTTGATTTCTTTCAATATTTTTTTTTTCTGAATTTCACTCAAAAACAAGGCAATTGTTTGATTTTATTTTTCTCTTAATTTCACTCAAAAACAAGGCAATTGTTTGATTTTCACATGAAGTTAACACCGACCGACAAAAAGTTTGATTTCTTTCATTTTTTTTTTTCTAAATTTCACTCAATAACCAGGCAATTGTTTGTTTTTTTTTTCTCTTAATTTCACTCAAAAACAAGGCAATTGTTTGATTTTCACATGAATTTAACACCGACCGACAAAAAGTTTGATTTCTTTCAATTTTTTTTTTCTGAATTTCACTCAAAAACAAGGCAATTGTTTGATTTTTTTTTCTCTTAATTTCACTCAAAAACAAGGCAATTGTTTGATTTTCACATGAATTTAACACCGACCGACAAAATGTTTGATTTCTTTCAATTTTTTTATTCTGAATTTCATTCAAAAACAAGGCAATTGTTTGATTTTTTTTTTCTCTTAAAATCACTCAAAAACAAGGCAATTGTTTGATTTTCACATGAATTTAACACCGACCGACAAAAAGTTTGATTTCTTTCAATTTTTTTTTTCTGAATTTCACTTAAAAACAAGGCAATTGTTTGATTTTTTTCTTCTCTTGATTTCACTCAAAAACAAGGCAATTGTTTGATTTTCACATCAATTTAACACCGACCGACAAAAAGTTTGATTTCTTTCAATTTTTTTTTTTCTAAATGTCACTCAATAACCAGGCAATTGTTTGATTTTTTTTTTTCTCTTAATTTCACTCAAAAACAAGGCAATTGTTTGATTTTCACATGAATTTAACACCTACCGACAAAAAGTTTGATTTCTTTCATTTTTTTTTTCTAAATTTCAGTCAATAACCAGGCAATTGTTTGATTTTTTTTTCTCTTAATTTCACTCTAAAACAAGGCAATTGTTTGATTTTCACATGAATTTAACACCGACCGACAAAAAGTTTGATTTATTTCAATTTTTTTTTCTGAATTTCATTCAAAAACAAGGCAATTGTTTGATTTTTTTTTTCTCTTAAAATCACTAAAAAACAAGGCAATTGTTTGATTTTCACATGAATTTAACACCGACCGACAAAAAGTTTGATTTCTTTCAATTTTTTTTTTCTGAATTTCACTCAAAAACAAGGCAATTAAGGATATTGGCTATAGTCTAAATTATAACAAGTTGGCAATGATCACTAACCCTCTCAGGCAATTATTTATATTCTGCTCCGTTGACATTTCAGGTTTGGATACATACTGGATGTATGATGCTGCCGCTCAAAAGCTGTTATGTTTACCCGCCTGCCGCTGATTGCTTTCGTCTATTTTAACATGGTAAGTGTCAAAAGCAAATTTTATATATAGTATAATATATTCATAGTCTTCTTTGGCCAAACAAAAATCCATTTACCAGTGGAACAATCGATTTTATTTGTTCCATAATAGAAATAGGTGACCACCGTGTCTGTCTGTCTTTCTGACCTTTGAAGGGCAGCCATGTTTGGAACTGTAATGTGTAGCCGAAGTGAAATTTTCACAAAAGTCTCACCAAGTGTCTGAAACGAAAATTAGCGATAAATTACCTACGTTAATAGATTGCTAATACATTTTCAAACGCAGATTGGTGGGTTGGTGAAACCTTCAAAAACTGACTGTTTGTCAACACTGTTACCAAGTTAATTAACATTAACTAGCTAATAAATTGCGACATGTCCATGTGATATTATTAATCAAATTCATATTATTGAGAACAACTAATTATCAAGTTATGTATAAGTGTTACATAATATTTTGATATATGACTGTATGTGTGTTTTATTTGTAAACTCCATAGAAATGGTAAACATTCTACATTTACATAATATTAACTTTTTCATAAATTAAACTGCCATCAGGGTGGAACTAAATTAACAGTTACAATTTTGTAAATTGCATAAGGATCGCATTAAAATATTTGATTGTTGAAAGGCTATTTGTTTTTCAATAATTATAATATGCACTGATCAATACACTATACAATAATATATAACTTGATCCATCCTCCGCTCTTGTATTTATTCGCTTAAAAATTATTTATTATAACCGTCATCTCTATATTCGAAACGTTCGAAACGTAGCTCGTCGTGTGTCGCCCATAAATGTAAACAAGAAGCGTGTGCGATATCATTTTTAATGCATAGTTATACGTAACCATAACAATAGTTAAAAATTACCTACACGGCGGTGGAAGTGACAATTACAATTCGAATCACCGCGACATGTGAATTTGTAGCACATCAGAGATCAGCGTTGAAATGGTCAATCGGCGTTAGTAAGCAGCGGCTAAATTGTACAAGTGAAATTAATAGGTATGCCATATATAACAGGCAACTGTTTATTTTTTTCTCTTAATTTCACTCAAAAACAAGACAATTGTTTGATTTTCACATGAAGTTTGATTTCTTTCAATATTTTTTTTTTCTGAATTTCACTCAAAAACAAGGCAATTGTTTGATTTTTTTTTCTCTTAATTTCACTCAAAAACAAGGCAATTGTTTGATTTTCACATGAATTTAACACCGACCGACAAAAAGTTTGATATCTTTCATTTTTTTTTTGCTGAATTTCACTCAATAACCAGGCAATTGTTTGATTTTTTTTTTCTCTTAATTTCACTCAAAAACAAGGCAATTGTTTGATTTTCACATGAATTTAACACCGACCGACAAAAAGTATGATTTATTTCAATTTTTTTTTTTCTGAATTTCACTCAAAAACAAGGCAATTGTTTGATTTTCACATGAATTTAACACCGACCGACAAAAAGTTTGATTTCATTCAATATTTTTTTTTTCTGAATTTCACTCAAAAACAAGGCAATTGTTTGATTTTTTTTTTCTCTTAATTTCACTCAAAAACAAGGCAATTGTTTGATTTTCACATGAAGTTAACACCGACCGACAAAAAGTTTGATTTCTTTCAATATTTTTTTTTTTTCTTAATTTCACTCAATAACCAGGCAATTGTTTGTTTTTTTTTCTCTTAATTTCACTCAAAAACAAGGCAATTGTTTGATTTTCACATGAAGTTAACACCGACCGACAAAAAGTTTGATTTCCTTCATTTTTTTTTTCTAAATTTCACTCAATAACCAGGCAATTGTTTGTTTTTTTTTCTCTTAATTTCACTCAAAAACAAGGCAATTGTTTTATTTTCACATGAATTTAACACCGACCGACAAAAAGTTTGATTTCTCTCAATTTTTTTTATCTGAATTTCACTCAAAAACAAGGCAATTGTTTGTTTTTTTTTTTCTCTTAATTTCACTCAAAAACAAGGCAATTGTTTGATTTTCACATGAATTTAACAGCGACCGACAAAAAGTGTGATTTCTTTAAATATTTTTTTTTCTGAATTTCATTCAAAAACAAGGCAATTGTTTGATTTTATTTTTCTCTTAATTTCACTCAAAAACAAGGCAATTGTTTGATTTTCACATGAAGTTAACACCGACCGACAAAAAGTTTGATTTCTTTCAATTTTTATTTTCTGAATTTCACTCAAAAACAAGGCAATTGTTTGATTTTTTTTTCTCTTAATTTCACTCAAAAACAAGGCAATTGTTTGATTTTCACATGAATTTAACACCGACCGACAAAATGTTTGATTTCTTTCAATTTTTTTTTTCTGAATTTCATTCAAAAACAAGGCAATTGTTTGATTTTTTTTTTCTCTTAAAATCACTCAAAAACAAGGCAATTGTTTGATTTTCACATGAATTTAACACCGACCGACAAAAAGTTTGATTTCTTTCAATTTTTTTTTTCTAAATTTCACTCAAAAACAAGGCAATTGTTTGATTTTTTTCTTCTCTTGATTTCACTCAAAAACAAGGCAATTGTTTGATTTTCACATCAATTTAACACCGACCGACAAAAAGTTTGATTTCTTTCAATTTTTTTTTTCTGAATTTCACTCAAAAACAATGCAATTGTTTGATTTTTTTTTCTCTTAATTTCACTCAAAAACAAGGCAATTGTTTGATTTTCACATGAATTTAACACCGACCGACAAAATGTTTGATTTCTTTCAATTTTTTTTTTCTGAATTTCATTCAAAAACAAGGCAATTGTTTGATTTTTTTTTTCTCTTAAAATCACTCAAAAACAAGGCAATTGTTTGATTTTCACATGAATTTAACACCGACCGAAAAAAGTTTGATTTCTTTTAATTTTTTTTTTTCTGAATTTCACTCAAAAACAAGGCAATTGTTTGATTTTTTTCTTCTCTTGATTTCACTCAAAAACAAGGCAATTGTTTGATTTTCACATCAATTTAACACCGACCGACAAAAAGTTTGATTTCTTTCAATTTTTTTTTTTTCTAAATGTCACTCAATAACCAGGCAATTGTTTTATTTTTTTTTTCTCTTAATTTCACTCAAAAACAAGGCAATTGTTTGATTTTCACATGAATTTAACACCTACCGACAAAAAGTTTGATTTCTTTCATTTTTTTTTTCTAAATTTCACTCAATAACCAGGCAATTGTTTGATTTTTTTTTCTCTTAATTTCACTCTAAAACAAGGCAATTGTTTGATTTTCACATGAATTTAACACCGACCGACAAAAAGTTTGATTTATTTAAATTTTTTTTTTCTGAATTTCATTCAAAAACAAGGCAATTGTTTGATTTTTTTTTTCTTTTAAAATCACTAAAAAACAAGGCAATTGTTTGATTTTCACATGAATTTAACACCGACCGACAAAAAGTTTGATTTCTTTCAATTTTTTTTTTCTGAATTTCACTCAAAAACAAGGCAATTAAGGATATTGGCTATAGTCTAAATTATAACAAGTTGGCAATGATCACTAACCCTCTCAGGCAATTATTTATATTCTGCTCCGTTGACATTTCAGGTTTGGATACATACTGGATGTATGATGCTGCCGCTCAAAAGCTGTTATGTTTGCCCGCCTGCCGCTGATTGCTTTCGTCTATTTTAACATGGTAAGTGTCAAAAGCAAATTTTATATATAGTATAATATATTCATAGTCTTCTTTGGCCAAACAAAAATCCATTTACCAGTGGAACAATCGATTTTATTTGTTCCATAATAGAAATAGGTGACCACCGTGTCTGTCTGTCTTTCTGACCTTTGAAGGGCAGCCATGTTTGGAACTGTAATGTGTAGCCGAAGTGAAATTTTCACAAAAGTCTCACCAAGTGTCTGAAACGAAAATTAGCGATAAATTACCTACGTTAATAGATTGCTTTCTTTCAATTTTTTTTTTCTGAATTTCACTCAAAAACAAGGCAATTGTTTGATATTTTTTTCCTCTTAATTTCACTCAAAAACAAGGCAATTGTTTGATTTTCACATCAATTTAACACCGACCGACAAAAAGTTTGATTTCTTTCAATTTTTTTTTTTTCTAAATGTCACTCAATAACCAGGCAATTGTTTGATTTTTTTTTTCTCTTAATTTCACTCAAAAACAAGGCAATTGTTTGATTTTCACATGAATTTAACACCTACCGACAAAAAGTTTGATTTCTTTCATTTTTTTTTTTCTAAATTTCACTCAATAACCAGGCAATTGTTTGATTTTTTTTTCTCTTAATTTCACTCTAAAACAAGGCAATTGTTTGATTTTCACATGAATTTAACACCGACCGACAAAAAGTTTGATTTATTTCAATTTTTTTTTTCTGAATTTCATTCAAAAACAAGGCAATTGTTTGATTTTTTATTTTTCTTAAAATCACTAAAAAACAAGGCAATTGTTTGATTTTCACATGAATTTAACACCGACCGACAAAAAGTTTGATTTCTTTCAATTTTTTTTTTCTGAATTTCACTCAAAAACAAGGCAATTAAGGATATTGGCTATAGTCTAAATTATAACAAGTTGGCAATGATCACTAACCCTCTCAGGCAATTATTTATATTCTGCTCCGTTGACATTTCAGGTTTGGATACATACTGGATGTATGATGCTGCCGCTCAAAAGCTGTTATGTTTGCCCGCCTGCCGCTGATTGCTTTCGTCTATTTTAACATGGTAAGTGTCAAAAGCAAATTTTATATATAGTATAATATATTCATAGTCTTCTTTGGCCAAACAAAAATCCATTTACCAGTGGAACAATCGATTTTATTTGTTCCATAATAGAAATAGGTGACCACCGTGTCTGTCTGTCTTTCTGACCTTTGAAGGGCAGCCATGTTTGGAACTGTAATGTGTAGCCGAAGTGAAATTTTCACAAAAGTCTCACCAAGTGTCTGAAACGAAAATTAGCGATAAATTACCTACGTTAATAGATTGCTTTCTTTCAATTTTTTTTTTCTGAATTTCACTCAAAAACAAGGCAATTGTTTGATATTTTTTTCCTCTTTATTTCACTCAAAAACAAGGCAATTGTTTGATTTTCACATGAATTTAACACCGACCGACAAAAAGTTTGATTTCTTTCAATTTTTTTTTTCTGAATTTCACTCAAAAACAAGGCAATTGTTTGATTTTTTTTTCTCTTAATTTCACACAAAAACAAGGCAATTGTTTTATTTTCACATGAATTTAACACCGACCGACCAAAAGTTTGATTTCTTGCCATATATAACAGGCAACTGTTTATTTTTTTCTCTTAATTTCACTCAAAAACAAGACAATTGTTTGATTTTCACATGAATTTAACACCGACCGACAAAAAGTTTGATTTCTTTCATATTTTTTTTTCTAAATTTCACTCAATAACCAGGCAATTGTTTGATTTTTTTTTCTCTTAATTTCACTCAAAAACAAGGCAATTGTTTGATTTTCACATGAATTTAACACCGACCGACAAAAAGTTTGATTTCTTTCAATTTTTTTTTCTGAATTTCACTCAAAAACAAGGCAATTGTTTGATATTTTTTTCCTCTTAATTTCACTCAAAAACAAGGCAATTGTTTGATTTTCACATGAATTTAACACCGACCGATAAAAAATTTGATTTCTTTAAATTTTTTTTTTCTGAATTTCACTCAAAAACAAGGCAATTGTTTGATTTTTTTTTTCTTTTAATTTCACACAAAAACAAGGCAATTGTTTTATTTTCACATGAATTTAACACCGACCGACAAAAAGTTTGATTTCTTTCAATTTTTTTTTTCTGAATTTCACTCAAAAACAAGGCAATTGTTTGATTTTTTTTTCTCTTAATTTCACTCAAAAACAAGGCAATTGTTTGATTTTCACATGAATTTAACACCGATCGACAAAAAGTTTGATATCTTTAAATTTTTTTTTGCTGAATTTCACTCAATAACCAGGCAATTGTTTGATTTTTTTTTTCTCTTAATTTCACTCAAAAACAAGGCAATTGTTTGATTTTCACATGAATTTAACACCGACCGACAAAAAGTTTGATTTCTTTCATTTTTTTTTCTGAATTTCACTTAATAACCAGGCAATTGTTTGATTTTTTTTCTCTTAATTTAACTCTAAAACAAGGCAATTGTTTGATTTTCACATGAATTTAACACCGACCGACAAAAAGTATGATTTATTTCAATTTTTTTTTTTCTGAATTTCACTCAAAAACAAGGCAATTGTTTGATATTCTTTTTTCTCTTAATTTAACTCTTAAACAAGGCAATTGTTTGATTTTCACATGAATTTAACACCGACCGACAAAAAGTTTGATTTCTATCAATATTTTTTTTTTCTGAATTTCACTCAAAAACAAGGCAATTGTTTGATTTTTTTTCTCTTAATTTCACTCAAAAACACGGCAATTGTTTGATTTTCACATGAAGTTAACACCGACCGACAAAAAGTTTGATATCTTTCATTTTTTTTTTTCTAAATTTCACTCAATAACCAGGCAATTGTTTGTTTTTTTTTCTCTTAATTTCACTCAAAAACAAGGCAATTGTTTTATTTTCACATGAATTTAACACCGACCGACAAAAAGTTTGATTTCTCTCAATTTTTTTTATCTGAATTTCACTCAAAAACAAGGCAATTGTTTGTTTTTTTTTTTCTCTTAATTTCACTCAAAAACAAGGCAATTGTTTGATTTTCACATGAATTTAACACCGACCGACAAAAAGTGTGATTTCTTTAAATATTTTTTTTTCTGAATTTCATTCAAAAACAAGGCAATTGTTTGATTTTCACATGAATTTAATACCGACCGACAAAAAGTTTGATTTCTTTCAATTTTTTTTTTCTGAATTTTACTCAAAAACAAGGTAATTAAGGATATTGGCTATAGTCTAAATTATAACAAGTTGGCAATGATCACTAACCCTCTCAGGCAATTATTTATATTCTGCTCCGTTGACATTTCAGGTTTGGATACATACTGGATGTATGATGCTGCCGCTCAAAAGCTGTTATGTTTGCCCGCCTGCCGCTGATTGCTTTCGTCTATTTTAACATGGTAAGTGTCAAAAGCAAATTTTATATATAGTATAATATATTCATAGTCTTCTTTGGCCAAACAAAAATCCATTTACCAGTGGAACAATCGATTTTATTTGTTCCATAATAGAAATAGGTGACCACCGTGTCTGTCTGTCTTTCTGACCTTTGAAGGGCAGCCATGTTTGGAACTGTAATGTGTAGCCGAAGTGAAATTTTCACAAAAGTCTCACCAAGTGTCTGAAACGAAAATTAGCGATAAATTACCTACGTTAATAGATTGCTTTCTTTCAATTTTTTTTTTCTGAATTTCACTCAAAAACAAGGCAATTGTTTGATATTTTTTTCCTCTTAATTTCACTCAAAAACAAGGCAATTGTTTGATTTTCACATGAATTTAACACCGACCGACAAAAAGTTTGATTTCTTTCAATTTTTTTTTTCTGAATTTCACTCAAAAACAAGGCAATTGTTTGATTTTTTTTTTCTCTTTATTTCACACAAAAACAAGGCAATTGTTTTATTTTCACATGAATTTAACACCGACCGACCAATAGTTTGATTTCTTTCAATATTTTTTTTTTTTGAATTTCACTCAAAAACAAAGAAATTGTTTGAGTTTTTTTTCTCTTAATTTTACTCAAAAACAAGGCAATTGTTTGATTTTCACATGAATTTAACACCGACCGACAAAAAGTTTGATATCTTTCAATTTTTTTTTTTTGAATTTCACTCAATAACCAGGCAATTGTTTGATTTTTTTTTCTCTTAATTTCACTCTAAAACAAGGCAATTGTTTGATTTTCACATGAATTTAACACAAACCGACAAAAAGTTTGATTTATTTCAATTTTTTTTTTCTGAATTTCACTCAAAAACAAGGCAATTGTTTGATATTCTTTTTTCTCTTAATTTCACTCAAAAACAAGGCAATTGTTTGATTTTCACATGAATTTAACACCGACCGACAAAAACTTTGATTTCTTTCAATATTTTTTTTTTCTGAATTTCACTCAATAACCAGGCAATTGTTTGTTTTTATTTCTCTTAATTTCACTCAAAAACAAGGCAATTGTTTGATTTTCACATGAATTTAACACCGACCGACAAAAAGTTTGATTTCTTTCAATTTTTTTTTTCTGAATTTCACTCAAAAACAAGGCAATTAAGGATATTGGCTATAGTCTAAATTATAACAAGTTGGCAATGATCACTAACCCTCTCAGGCAATTATTTATATTCTGCTCCGTTGACATTTCAGGTTTGGATACATACTGGATGTATGATGCTGCCGCTCAAAAGCTGTTATGTTTGCCCGCCTGCCGCTGATTGCTTTCGTCTATTTTAACATGGTAAGTGTCAAAAGCAAATTTTATATATAGTATAATATATTCATAGTCTTCTTTGGCCAAACAAAAATCCATTTACCAGTGGAACAATCGATTTTATTTGTTCCATAATAGAAATAGGTGACCACCGTGTCTGTCTGTCTTTCTGACCTTTGAAGGGCAGCCATGTTTGGAACTGTAATGTGTAGCCGAAGTGAAATTTTCACAAAAGTCTCACCAAGTGTCTGAAACGAAAATTAGCGATAAATTACCTACGTTAATAGATTGCTAATACATTTTCAAATGCAGATTGGTGGGTTGCTGAAACCTTCAAAAACTGACTGTTTGTCAACACTGTTACCAAGTTAATTAACATTAACTAGCTAATAAATTGCGACATGTCCATGTGATATTATTAATCAAATTCATATTATTGAGAACAACTAATTATCAAGTTATGTATAAGTGTTACATAATATTTTGATATATGACTGTATGTGTGTTTAATTTGTAAACTCCATAGAAATGGTAAACATTCTACATTTACATAATATTAACTTTTTCATAAATTACACTGCCATCAGGGTGGAACTAAATTAACAGTTACAATTTTGTAAATTGCATAAGGATCGCATTGAAATATTTGATTGTTGAAAGGCTATTTGTTTTTCAATAATTATAATATGCACTGATCAATACACTATACAATAATATATAACTTGATCCATCCTCCGCTCTTGTATTTATTCGCTTACAAATTATTTATTATAACCGTCATCTCGATATTCGAAACGTTCGAAACGTAGCTCGTCGTGTGTGGCCCGTAAATGTAAACAAGAAGCGTGTGCGATATCATTTTTAATGCATAGTTATACGTAACCATAACAATAGTTAAAAATTACCTACACGGCGGTGGAAGTGACAATTACAATTTGAATCACCGCGACATGTGAATTTGTAGCACATCAGAGATCAGCGTTGAAATGGTCAATCGGCGTTAGTAAGCAGCGGCTAAATTGTACAAGTGAAATTAATAGGTATGCCATATATAACAGGCAACTGTTTATTTTTTTCTCTTAATTTCACTCAAAAACAAGACAATTGTTTGATTTTCACATGAATTTAACACCGACCGACAAAAAGTTTGATTTCTTTCATATTTTTTTTTCTAAATTTCACTCAATAACCAGGCAATTGTTTGATTTTTTTTTCTCTTAATTTCACTCAAAAACAAGGCAATTGTTTGATTTTCACATGAATTTAACACCGACCGACAAAAAGTTTGATTTCTTTCAATTTTTTTTTCTGAATTTCACTCAAAAACAAGGCAATTGTTTGATATTTTTTTCCTCTTAATTTCACTCAAAAACAAGGCAATTGTTTGATTTTCACATGAATTTAACACCGACCGATAAAAAATTTGATTTCTTTAAATTTTTTTTTTCTGAATTTCACTCAAAAACAAGGCAATTGTTTGATTTTTTTTTTTCTTTTAATTTCACACAAAAACAAGGCAATTGTTTTATTTTCACATGAATTTAACACCGACCGACAAAAAGTTTGATTTCTTTCAATTTTTTTTTTCTGAATTTCACTCAAAAACAAGGCAATTGTTTGATTTTTTTTTCTCTTAATTTCACTCAAAAACAAGGCAATTGTTTGATTTTCACATGAATTTAACACCGATCGACAAAAAGTTTGATATCTTTAAATTTTTTTTTGCTGAATTTCACTCAATAACCAGGCAATTGTTTGATTTTTTTTTTCTCTTAATTTCACTCAAAAACAAGGCAATTGTTTGATTTTCACATGAATTTAACACCGACCGACAAAAAGTTTGATTTCTTTCATTTTTTTTTCTGAATTTCACTTAATAACCAGGCAATTGTTTGATTTTTTTTCTCTTAATTTAACTCTAAAACAAGGCAATTGTTTGATTTTCACATGAATTTAACACCGACCGACAAAAAGTATGATTTATTTCAATTTTTTTTTTTCTGAATTTCACTCAAAAACAAGGCAATTGTTTGATATTCTTTTTTCTCTTAATTTAACTCTAAAACAAGGCAATTGTTTGATTTTCACATGAATTTAACACCGACCGACAAAAAGTTTGATTTCTATCAATATTTTTTTTTTCTGAATTTCACTCAAAAACAAGGCAATTGTTTGATTTTTTTTTCTCTTAATTTCACTCAAAAACACGGCAATTGTTTGATTTTCACATGAAGTTAACACCGACCGACAAAAAGTTTGATATCTTTCATTTTTTTTTTTCTAAATTTCACTCAATAACCAGGCAATTGTTTGTTTTTTTTTCTCTTAATTTCACTCAAAAACAAGGCAATTGTTTTATTTTCACATGAATTTAACACCGACCGACAAAAAGTTTGATTTCTCTCAATTTTTTTTATCTGAATTTCACTCAAAAACAAGGCAATTGTTTGTTTTTTTTTTTTCTCTTAATTTCACTCAAAAACAAGGCAATTGTTTGATTTTCACATGAATTTAACACCGACCGACAAAAAGTGTGATTTCTTTAAATATTTTTTTTTCTGAATTTCATTCAAAAACAAGGCAATTGTTTGATTTTCACATGAATTTAATACCGACCGACAAAAAGTTTGATTTCTTTCAATTTTTTTTTTCTGAATTTTACTCAAAAACAAGGTAATTAAGGATATTGGCTATAGTCTAAATTATAACAAGTTGGCAATGATCACTAACCCTCTCAGGCAATTATTTATATTCTGCTCCGTTGACATTTCAGGTTTGGATACATACTGGATGTATGATGCTGCCGCTCAAAAGCTGTTATGTTTGCCCGCCTGCCGCTGATTGCTTTCGTCTATTTTAACATGGTAAGTGTCAAAAGCAAATTTTATATATAGTATAATATATTCATAGTCTTCTTTGGCCAAACAAAAATCCATTTACCAGTGGAACAATCGATTTTATTTGTTCCATAATAGAAATAGGTGACCACCGTGTCTGTCTGTCTTTCTGACCTTTGAAGGGCAGCCATGTTTGGAACTGTAATGTGTAGCCGAAGTGAAATTTTCACAAAAGTCTCACCAAGTGTCTGAAACGAAAATTAGCGATAAATTACCTACGTTAATAGATTGCTAATACATTTTCAAACGCAGATTGGTGGGTTGCTGAAACCTTCAAAAACTGACTGTTTGTCAACACTGTTACCAAGTTAATTAACATTAACTAGCTAATAAATTGCGACATGTCCATGTGATATTATTAATCAAATTCATATTATTGAGAACAACTAATTATCAAGTTATGTATAAGTGTTACATAATATTTTGATATATGACTGTATGTGTGTTTAATTTGTAAACTCCATAGAAATGGTAAACATTCTACATTTACATAATATTAACTTTTTCATAAATTACACTGCCATCAGGGTGGAACTAAATTAACAGTTACAATTTTGTAAATTGCATAAGGATCGCATTGAAATATTTGATTGTTGAAAGGCTATTTGTTTTTCAATAATTATAATATGCACTGATCAATACACTATACAATAATATATAACTTGATCCATCCTCCGCTCTTGTATTTATTCGCTTACAAATTATTTATTATAACCGTCATCTCGATATTCGAAACGTTCGAAACGTAGCTCGTCGTGTGTGGCCCGTAAATGTAAACAAGAAGCGTGTGCGATATCATTTTTAATGCATAGTTATACGTAACCATAACAATAGTTAAAAATTACCTACACGGCGGTGGAAGTGACAATAACAATTTGAATCACCGCGACATGTGAATTTGTAGCACATCAGAGATCAGCGTTGAAATGGTCAATCGGCGTTAGTAAGCAGCGGCTAAATTGTACAAGTGAAATTAATAGGTATGCCATATATAACAGGCAACTGTTTATTTTTTTCTCTTAATTTCACTCAAAAACAAGACAATTGTTTGATTTTCACATGAATTTAACACCGACCGACAAAAAGTTTGATTTCTTTCAAATTTTTTTTTCTGAATTTCACTCAAAAACAAAGCAATTGTTTGATATTTTTTTCCTCTTAATTTCACTCAAAAACAAGGCAATTGTTTGATTTTCACATGAATTTAACACCGACCGACAAAAAGTTTGATTTCTTTCAATTTTTTTTTTCTGAATTTCACTCAAAAACAAGGCAATTGTTTGATTTTTTTTTTCTCTTAATTTCACACAAAAACAAGGCAATTGTTTTATTTTCACATGAATTTAACACCGACCGACCAAAAGTTTGATTTCTTTCAATATTTTTTTTTTCTGAATTTCACTCAAAAACAAGGCAATTGTTTGATTTTTTTTTCTCTTAATTTCACTCAAAAACAAGGCAATTGTTTGATTTTCACATGAATTTAACACCGACCGACAAAAAGTTTGATATCTTTCATTTTTTTTTTGCTGAATTTCACTCAATAACCAGGCAATTGTTTGATTTTTTTTTTCTCTTAATTTCACTCAAAAACAAGGCAATTGTTTGATTTTCACATGAATTTAACACCGACCGACAAAAAGTTTGATTTCTTTCATTTTTTTTTTCTGAATTTCACTTAATAACCAGGCAATTGTTTGATTTTTTTTTCTCTTAATTTAACTCTAAAACAAGGCAATTGTTTGATTTTCACATGAATTTAACACCGACCGACAAAAAGTATGATTTATTTCAATTTTTTTATTTCTGAATTTCACTCAAAAACAAGGCAATTGTTTGATATTCTTTTTTCTCTTAATTTCACTCAAAAACAAGGCAATTGTTTGATTTTCACATGAATTTAACACCGACCGACAAAAAGTTTGATATCTTTCATTTTTTTTTTGCTGAATTTCACTCAATAACCAGGCAATTGTTTGATTTTTTTTTTCTCTTAATTTCACTCAAAAACAAGGCAATTGTTTGATTTTCACATGAATTTAACACCGACCGACAAAAAGTTTGATTTCTTTCATTTTTTTTTTCTGAATTTCACTTAATAACCAGGCAATTGTTTGATTTTTTTTTCTCTTAATTTAACTCTAAAACAAGGCAATTGTTTGATTTTCACATGAATTTAACACCGACCGACAAAAAGTATGATTTATTTCAATTTTTTTTTTTCTGAATTTCACTCAATAACCAGGCAATTGTTTGATTTTTTTTTTCTCTTAATTTCACACAAAAACAAGGCAATTGTTTTATTTTCACATGAATTTAACACCGACCGACCAAAAGTTTGATTTCTTTCAATATTTTTTTTTTCTGAATTTCACTCAAAAACAAGGCAATTGTTTGATTTTTTTTTCTCTTAATTTCACTCAAAAACAAGGCAATTGTTTGATTTTCACATGAATTTAACACCGACCGACAAAAAGTTTGATATCTTTCATTTTTTTTTTGCTGAATTTCACTCAATAACCAGGCAATTGTTTGATTTTTTTTCTCTTAATTTCACTCAAAAACAAGGCAATTGTTTGATTTTCACATGAAGTTAACACCGACCGACAAAAAGTTTGATTTCCTTCATATTTTTTTTTCTAAATTTCACTCAATAACCAGGCAATTGTTTGTTTTTTTTTCTCTTAATTTCACTCAAAAACAAGGCAATTGTTTGATTTTCACATGAATTTAACACCGACCGACAAAAAGTGTGATTTCTTTAAATATTTTTTTTTCTGAATTTCATTCAAAAACAAGGCAATTGTTTGATTTTATTTTTCTCTTAATTTCACTCAAAAACAAGGCAATTGTTTGATTTTCACATGAATTTAACACCGACCGACAAAAAGTTTGATATCTTTCATTTTTTTTTTGCTGAATTTCACTCAATAACCAGGCAATTGTTTGATTTTTTTTTTCTCTTAATTTCACACAAAAACAAGGCAATTGTTTTATTTTCACATGAATTTAACACCGACCGACCAAAAGTTTGATTTCTTTCAATATTTTTTTTTTCTGAATTTCACTCAAAAACAAGGCAATTGTTTGATTTTTATTTCTCTTAATTTCACTCAAAAACAAGGCAATTGTTTGATTTTCACATGAATTTAACACCGACCGACAAAAAGTTTGATATCTTTCATTTTTTTTTTGCTGAATTTCACTCAATAACCAGGCAATTGTTTGATTTTTTTTTCTCTTAATTTCACTCAAAAACAAGGCAATTGTTTGATTTTCACATGAATTTAACACCGACCGACAAAAAGTTTGATTTCTTTCATTTTTTTTTTCTGAATTTCACTTAATAACCAGGCAATTGTTTGATTTTTTTTTCTCTTAATTTAACTCTAAAACAAGGCAATTGTTTGATTTTCACATGAATTTAACACCGACCGACAAAAAGTATGATTTATTTCAATTTTTTTATTTCTGAATTTCACTCAAAAACAAGGCAATTGTTTGATATTCTTTTTTCTCTTAATTTCACTCAAAAACAAGGCAATTGTTTGATTTTCACATGAATTTAACACCGACCGACAAAAAGTTTGATATCTTTCATTTTTTTTTTGCTGAATTTCACTCAATAACCAGGCAATTGTTTGATTTTTTTTTTCTCTTAATTTCACTCAAAAACAAGGCAATTGTTTGATTTTCACATGAATTTAACACCGACCGACAAAAAGTTTGATTTCTTTCATTTTTTTTTTCTGAATTTCACTTAATAACCAGGCAATTGTTTGATTTTTTTTTCTCTTAATTTAACTCTAAAACAAGGCAATTGTTTGATTTTCACATGAATTTAACACCGACCGACAAAAAGTATGATTTATTTCAATTTTTTTTTTTCTGAATTTCACTCAATAACCAGGCAATTGTTTGATTTTTTTTTTCTCTTAATTTCACACAAAAACAAGGCAATTGTTTTATTTTCACATGAATTTAACACCGACCGACCAAAAGTTTGATTTCTTTCAATATTTTTTTTTTCTGAATTTCACTCAAAAACAAGGCAATTGTTTGATTTTTTTTTCTCTTAATTTCACTCAAAAACAAGGCAATTGTTTGATTTTCACATGAATTTAACACCGACCGACAAAAAGTTTGATATCTTTCATTTTTTTTTTGCTGAATTTCACTCAATAACCAGGCAATTGTTTGATTTTTTTTCTCTTAATTTCACTCAAAAACAAGGCAATTGTTTGATTTTCACATGAAGTTAACACCGACCGACAAAAAGTTTGATTTCCTTCATATTTTTTTTTCTAAATTTCACTCAATAACCAGGCAATTGTTTGTTTTTTTTTCTCTTAATTTCACTCAAAAACAAGGCAATTGTTTGATTTTCACATGAATTTAACACCGACCGACAAAAAGTGTGATTTCTTTAAATATTTTTTTTTCTGAATTTCATTCAAAAACAAGGCAATTGTTTGATTTTATTTTTCTCTTAATTTCACTCAAAAACAAGGCAATTGTTTGATTTTCACATGAATTTAACACCGACCGACAAAAAGTTTGATATCTTTCATTTTTTTTTTGCTGAATTTCACTCAATAACCAGGCAATTGTTTGATTTTTTTTTTCTCTTAATTTCACACAAAAACAAGGCAATTGTTTTATTTTCACATGAATTTAACACCGACCGACCAAAAGTTTGATTTCTTTCAATATTTTTTTTTTCTGAATTTCACTCAAAAACAAGGCAATTGTTTGATTTTTATTTCTCTTAATTTCACTCAAAAACAAGGCAATTGTTTGATTTTCACATGAATTTAACACCGACCGACAAAAAGTTTGATATCTTTCATTTTTTTTTTGCTGAATTTCACTCAATAACCAGGCAATTGTTTGATTTTTTTTTCTCTTAATTTCACTCAAAAACAAGGCAATTGTTTGATTTTCACATGAATTTAACACCGACCGACAAAAAGTTTGATTTCTTTCATTTTTTTTTTCTGAATTTCACTTAATAACCAGGCAATTGTTTGATTTTTTTTTCTCTTAATTTAACTCTAAAACAAGGCAATTGTTTGATTTTCACATGAATTTAACACCGACCGACAAAAAGTATGATTTATTTCAATTTTTTTATTTCTGAATTTCACTCAAAAACAAGGCAATTGTTTGATATTCTTTTTTCTCTTAATTTCACTCAAAAAAAAGGCAATTGTTTGATTTTCACATGAATTTAACACCGACCGACAAAAAGTTTGATATCTTTCATTTTTTTTTTGCTGAATTTCACTCAATAACCAGGCAATTTTTTGATTTTTTTTTTCTCTTAATTTCACTCAAAAACAAGGCAATTGTTTGATTTTCACATGAATTTAACACCGACCGACAAAAAGTTTGATTTCTTTCATTTTTTTTTTCTGAATTTCACTTAATAACCAGGCAATTGTTTGATTTTTTTTTCTCTTAATTTAACTCTAAAACAAGGCAATTGTTTGATTTTCACATGAATTTAACACCGACCGACAAAAAGTATGATTTATTTCAATTTTTTTTTTTCTGAATTTCACTCAAAAACAAGGCAATTGTTTGATATTCTTTTTTCTCTTAATTTCACTCAAAAACAAGGCAATTGTTTGATTTTCACATGAATTTAACACCGACCGACAAAAAGTTTGATTTCTTTCAATATTTTTTTTTTCTGAATTTCACTCAAAAACAAGGCAATTGTTTGATTTTTTTTTCTCTTAATTTCACTCAAAAACAAGGCAATTGTTTGATTTTCACATGAAGTTAACACCGACCGACAAAAAGTTTGATTTCTTTCAATATTTTTTTTTTTCTAAATTTCAATCAATAACCAGGCAATTGTTTGTTTTTTTTTCTCTTAATTTCACTCAAAAACAAGGCAATTGTTTGATTTTCACATGAAGTTAACACCGACCGACAAAAAGTTTGATTTCCTTCATTTTTTTTTTTCTAAATTTCACTCAATAACCAGGCAATTGTTTGTTTTTTTTTCTCTTAATTTCACTCAAAAACAAGGCAATTGTTTTATTTTCACATGAATTTAACACCGACCGACAAAAAGTTTGATTTCTCTCAATTTTTTTTATCTGAATTTCACTCAAAAACAAGGCAATTGTTTGTTTTTTTTTTCTCTTAATTTCACTCAAAATCAAGGCAATTGTTTGATTTTCACATGAATTTAACACCGACCGACAAAAAGTGTGATTTCTTTAAATATTTTTTTTTCTGAATTTCATTCAAAAACAAGGCAATTGTTTGATTTTATTTTTCTCTTAATTTCACTCAAAAACAAGGCAATTGTTTGATTTTCACATGAAGTTAACACCGACCGACAAAAAGTTTGATTTCTTTCAATTTTTTTTTTCTGAATTTCACTCAAAAACAAGGCAATTGTTTGATTTTTTTTTCTCTTAATTTCACTCAAAAACAAGGCAATTGTTTGATTTTCACATGAATTTAACACCGACCGACAAAATGTTTGATTTCTTTCAATTTTTTTTTTCTGAATTTCATTCAAAAACAAGGCAATTGTTTGTTTTTTTTTTCATTTAATTTCACTCAAAATCAAGGCAATTGTTTGATTTTCACATGAATTTAACACCGACCGACAAAAAGTGTGATTTCTTTAAATATTTTTTTTTCTGAATTTCATTCAAAAACAAGGCAATTGTTTGATTTTATTTTTCTCTTAATTTCACTCAAAAACAAGGCAATTGTTTGATTTTCACATGAAGTTAACACCGACCGACAAAAAGTTTGATTTCTTTCAATTTTTTTTTTCTGAATTTCACTCAAAAACAAGGCAATTGTTTGATTTTTTTTTCTCTTAATTTCACTCAAAAACAAGGCAATTGTTTGATTTTCACATGAATTTAACACCGACCGACAAAATGTTTGATTTCTTTCAATTTTTTTTTTCTGAATTTCATTCAAAAACAAGGCAATTGTTTGATTTTTTTTTTCTCTTAAAATCACTCAAAAACAAGGCAATTGTTTGATTTTCACATGAATTTAACACCGACCGACAAAAAGTTTGATTTCTTTCAATTTTTTTTTTCTGAATTTCACTCAAAAACAAGGATGTTTGATTTTTTTCTTCTCTTGATTTCACTCAAAAACAAGGCAATTGTTTGATTTTCACATCAATTTAACACCGACCGACAAAAAGTTTGATTTCTTTCAATTTTTTTTTTCTGAATTTCACTCAAAAACAAGGCAATTGTTTGATTTTTTTTTCTCTTAATTTCACTCAAAAACAAGGCAATTGTTTGATTTTCACATGAATTTAACACCGACCGACAAAATGTTTGATTTCTTTCAATTTTTTTTTTCTGAATTTCATTCAAAAACAAGGCAATTGTTTGATTTTTTTTTTCTCTTAAAATCACTCAAAAACAAGGCAATTGTTTGATTTTCACATGAATTTAACACCGACCGAAAAAAGTTTGATTTCTTTTAATTTTTTTTTTTCTGAATTTCACTCAAAAACAAGGCAATTGTTTGATTTTTTTCTTCTCTTGATTTCACTCAAAAACAAGGCAATTGTTTGATTTTCACATCAATTTAACACCGACCGACAAAAAGTTTGATTTCCTTCAATTTTTTTTTTTTCTAAATGTCACTCAATAACCAGGCAATTGTTTGATTTTTTTTTTCTCTTAATTTCACTCAAAAACAAGGCAATTGTTTGATTTTCACATGAATTTAACACCTACCGACAAAAAGTTTGATTTCTTTCATTTTTTTTTTTCTAAATTTCACTCAATAACCAGGCAATTGTTTGATTTTTTTTTCTCTTAATTTCACTCTAAAACAAGGCAATTGTTTGATTTTCACATGAATTTAACACCGACCGACAAAAAGTTTGATTTATTTCAATTTTTTTTTTCTGAATTTCATTCAAAAACAAGGCAATTGTTTGATTTTTTTTTTTCTTAAAATCACTAAAAAACAAGGCAATTGTTTGATTTTCACATGAATTTAACACCGACCGACAAAAAGTTTGATTTCTTTCAATTTTTTTTTTCTGAATTTCACTCAAAAACAAGGCAATTAAGGATATTGGCTATAGTCTAAATTATAACAAGTTGGCAATGATCACTAACCCTCTCAGGCAATTATTTATATTCTGCTCCGTTGACATTTCAGGTTTGGATACATACTGGATGTATGATGCTGCCGCTCAAAAGCTGTTATGTTTGCCCGCCTGCCGCTGATTGCTTTCGTCTATTTTAACATGGTAAGTGTCAAAAGCAAATTTTATATATAGTATAATATATTCATAGTCTTCTTTGGCCAAACAAAAATCCATTTACCAGTGGAACAATCGATTTTATTTGTTCCATAATAGAAATAGGTGACTACCGTGTCTGTCTGTCTTTCTGACCTTTGAAGGGCAGCCATGTTTGGAACTGTAATGTGTAGCCGAAGTGAAATTTTCACAAAAGTCTCACCAAGTGTCTGAAACGAAAATTAGCGATAAATTACCTACGTTAATAGATTGCTAATACATTTTCAAACGCAGATTGGTGGGTTGCTGAAACCTTCAAAAACTGACTGTTTGTCAACACTGTTACCAAGTTAATTAACATTAACTAGCTAATAAATTGCCACATGTCCATGTGATATTATTAATCAAATTCATATTATTGAGAACAACTAATTATTAAGTTATGTATAAGTGTTACATAATATTTTGATATATGAGTGTGTGTGTGTTTAATCTGTAAACTCCATAGAAATGGTAAACATTCTACATTTACATAATATTAACTTTTTCATAAATTACACTGCCATCAGGGTGGAACTAAATTAACAGTTACAATTTTGTAAATTGCATAAGGATCGCATTGAAATATTTCGCACGTTTAATAATAAACCGGAATAAGTCAAAAATTAAGGATTCTCACTTTTGTTAATAAAACGAACTAACTCCGATTGAAGAATCTATCGGTAAAATCCCGCCATGCTAAACAAACCATAATGGCCGATTTTTAGATCACCCCTCTCTTTATTACAAAAGCACGCGAAAAGTCATTTCATACCATAAAGAATCATTCAGTGATGCGGCAATCGTGTTGTGTGAAATGTAGCGTTGTTTTGTGACTATAGTGGAGTAAGGTAAAATAATTCGGTTTATTTTCAAACACAGGTGAAACTATTTTACTTCATTTTTTTATAGACTGTCATGTTTTCGTTTTACTTCACTTCAGTTGAAAACGGTGTTACAATACCGCATGTACTATTTGGACTTGTTGCAGTTTATTATTAAATTATAATTGTATAGTTAAGAAAAATTGCGTATTAGTGCGTTTTAGCATTAGATTATTACTTTTATTCGAGAATTAATTAATTTTACATCACTTTATTGCCAAAGCTATCGCTACATTTATATAATACTTGTATTTATTTCGGTTTACATTTAAAATGATTCTAAAGTCTAAAAGTACTCTAGCCATTGCTGCAGTTTATTACAAAATGTCCTTTAATTTTATTTTAAATACTG
This sequence comes from Plagodis dolabraria, assembly GCA_963854805.1. Lineage (NCBI taxonomy): Eukaryota > Metazoa > Arthropoda > Insecta > Lepidoptera > Geometridae > Plagodis > Plagodis dolabraria. Next base: position 215,287 of record OY978452.1, on the reverse strand, counting down.
ATTAATAAAAGTATTAAATCACTAGTTCCATAGTTTAAATCCTGTAGAGGACACCTGAAAATAGGAACCAGCACCGCCTAAAACTTTTTGTTATAAGTGTTAATGCTTGATGTACTGAAGGATATAATGTTGAATGGACTGTTACGAATAATTCTAAGCCAGCCGAAATATAAATAACGTCGTGATTACGTACTTACGTGTGCATTACCCCTGACTGTAAATTTACAAACTAGTAACCGTACTATCACGTTTGCGTTAAGATTTTTATTATCACCTTTATTTTTTTGCATCATGATCTTTGAGTAAAATTTTAACGCAAACGAAATAGTTAAGTTTACTTTCTTTCAATCTTACACTCCTCGGGGTACAGTATCAATAATACATTTTCACGTTATATTCTCTGAATTATTTTAGTAAATAATACAGGATAGCTCACGTGAAACAGATAGCTCCGACTATAGTTTTAACCACAATAGGTGGTCTTTTCCAACGGAAGCTCCGGAAGCCGGCGTTGACGTCTCGCTTAGCAGGTTAGGTTAGGTTAGCTATGCGCCCCCCGACGGTTCCCGCCCCGTCGTGGCGGTGGGGCGTAGTAGCCGCATAAAAAAAATTTACTAAGCGAAACGTCAACGCGGGTTCCCCTTGAAAAAGACCACCGCATGTGGTTGAAACTATAGTTGGAGCAGTTTGACTGAATCACGTGAGTTATCCCGTATTATTTTCTAAATTAAGTGTTAACCACGTTAGTTTCTCTGAATTAATTGAAAGTTTTACCTTTTTATTTAATGTTGCGTATAAAGTATTTAAGAGTTTGTTTAATGAAACAAACGATCAAGTCCAACACAGCATACAAAAACACAAGATCTCCAGCTCACGATGGAAGAAATCAAGGCCGCCACGTCAAAATTACCACCATTCAGAAAGTTCAGGTTGCCAGCGTCATCATACCACCACGAAAATTAGTAAGCGGTACTTCAAAGTGGAAACAAAAGTTAGCCAAACGTTTACGTAACAAGATATCAAAATACAAACACAGATTAGGTATGTCCGAAAACCCAACCTATTATTTAGACTATTATTTTATTATTGGTAATTAACAAATTAGATTCTTTAAACTTTTTTTCAAAGCTACCTTGAACAATTTAATCCGAAAGAGATGTGTGGTGAACACAGCAAAAAATAGCAATAACTTAATAGAACGTGGAAAAAATGGTAATTATAAAAAAATAATCCCAAATTGATAAAAAGTTTATTAAAGAGCAAATAAATATATCTTTCTTCCGATCTAAAAAAAATGTATATATCATCTTTGTTTGTCCTATAAAAATTCAACTTTGGAGCAAGCACATGGGCTTAGCAAAAATATGACCAACATCGTGAGTACAAGATACTGAGAAGAGATGAATAAAAGATTGATCGAAAAAAAAATCTGATAAAAAAATACCGCCTGGTTCATGATATACCTGTATATCTAGGAAACACAAACTACCGTCACGATTTTCTTTAACCGTTACCTATATTTTTGAGTGTGATGAAATTAAATGGGTGTTAAATAACGGCAACTCTTCTTTGGCCATCGAAAACATCATCCACATAATGCCACCAGTAACATGGTTTTTCACTATCGCTCCTCATGATCTCCCTCTGAAATGTTCCATATAAATATTGGCCACAACTGGCGCTTTAGGAGAGCCTAGGTGGCTCCTTCCATTTGCATGTTATAATTAATTCGCTAAAGAACCGTTTGACACAAAACATTCACTCAGCTCTGTGTAGTCATTGGGCATATCAGCTCCGTGGAGTAGGTCAGCAATGATTTTTATAGCTTCTTTCAAGAACACATTTGTGATAAGTGATGTCACATCGAAACTTATAATTATTTCCATCGGCAGTATACGTACATCTGCTAGCAAGTTAACAAAATGTCTGGAATCCTTTACGTAGGATTACTTGTAACTGTTGCAGGACATTTGCTAAGTATAGAGACTGTTTGTATGTAGGTGCATCTATCTGACTGACAATAGGCCTCAGAGGCTAGTTGGTAGTAACTGAGTCGTTTCAAACAGATAAAAAAGGCGCTTTTGAATTTCTAAATAGCATTTTTTGGAGGAATCGGATGCGAAGCTTGATTGAAATAGGTACGTGCATTTGGAAATACTTGGAGCACATTGGTAAGGACGCACAAGAACCATTGAACATTATTTTTGATTCTGATAATGTGCAGGTCAGAATAAATATAATTTTATAATGACAATTTATATGTTTGCTGTGTATCTTTTTAAAATCCATTGGACTTAAATGTTTGTACAGACGAAAGCAACCAAAATGTGAACTGCAATGATATAAAAGTATTATTTTACTTAAAGATATCATACAACGACGACAACTTAATAGGCGAAATAAACCAAAGCAGATGAAATCAGTCATAGAAATAACCATGAAGGCAGCATATACGCAAAAACAGAAGATAAGTGCTTATAAACATAAAGACTCAGACTTAATTGCAAAGAGGCTGATTTCATCTTATGTTATGCATGTTTTTACAACTCAATTCTTAAACTTTTTTGATAAGTTTTGATTAATATTTTGAGATGTCACAACTCACGAGACTGATTACGACGAATAGGTAAAATCTACGACAAATAATTCAAAGTAGACATTTATTATAAGTTTCTAATACGACTGATTATTATAATAATATGATTAGGTTAAGAAAGCAGTTACAATGACTTTTAAAATGTATTTTACATTATCAAATTATAGGTATATTGCAAAATATTTCTATATTTTTGTTTCCATTTTAATTTTAAAGTGTAATAAAAATTATACATCTGATAAGATTATATTATTTATTAATACTGTACAGAATTATGACATATTAGTTTTCACATTTTTTGAAACTCGATAATTGATTTTTATACTAAACTGACATAAGTCGAAACAGTAGAAAATAAACTTCATTTATTCATTTGATATAAATAAAATAATTATATTGTTATGTGAGCTATATTCGCTATACATCTGGCTTTAATTTAAGACCAAGAAAGTAGAAATAACACTAAAAACACGTGAAAACCATCAAAATGTTTTCAACAAGGTAGATACTCAAAACTTTGAACGCGATTTCCCAAAAAAGTGAATTTTTGACTTATTCCGGTTTATTATTAAGCGTGCGATTTGATTGTTGAAAGGCTATTTGTTTTTCAATAATTATAATATGCACTGATCAATACACTATACAATAATATATAACTTGATCCATCCTCCGCTCTTGTATTTATTCGCTTACAAATTATTTATTATAACCGTCATCTCGATATTCGAAACGTTCGAAACGTAGCTCGTCGTGTGTGGCCCGTAAATGTAAACAAGAAGCGTGTGCGATATCATTTTTAATGCATAGTTATACGTAACCATAACAATAGTTAAAAATTACCTACACGGCGGTGGAAGTGACAATTACAATTTGAATCACCGCGACATGTGAATTTGTAGCACATCAGAGATCAGCGTTGAAATGGTCAATCGGCGTTAGTAAGCAGCGGCTAAATTGTACAAGTGAAATTAATAGGTATGCCATATATAACAGGCAACTGTTTATTTTTTTCTCTTAATTTCACTCAAAAACAAGACAATTGTTTGATTTTCACATGAATTTAACACCGACCGACAAAAAGTTTGATTTCTTTCATATTTTTTTTTCTAAATTTCACTCAATAACCAGGCAATTGTTTGATTTTTTTTTCTCTTAATTTCACTCAAAAACAAGGCAATTGATTGATTTTCACATGAATTTAACACCGACCGACAAAAAGTTTGATTTCTTTCAAATTTTTTTTTCTGAATTTCACTCTAAAACAAAGCAATTGTTTGATATTTTTTTCCTCTTAATTTCACTCAAAAACAAGGCAATTGTTTGATTTTCACATGAATTTAACACCGACCGACAAAAAATTTGATTTCTTTCAATTTTTTTTTTCTGAATTTCACTCAAAAACAAGGCATTTGTTTGATTTTTTTTTTTTCTTAATTTCACTCAAAAACAAGGCAATTGTTTGATTTTCACATGAATTTAACACCGACCGACCAAAAGTTTGATTTCTTTCAATATTTTTTTTTTCTGAATTTCACTCAAAAACAAGGCAATTGTTTGATTTTCACATGAATTTAACACCGACCGACAAAAAGTTTGATTTCTTTCAATTGTTTTTTTTCTAAATTTCACTCAATAACCAGGCAATTGTTTGATTTTTTTTTCTCTTAATTTCACTCAAAAACAAGGCATTTGTTTGATTTTTTTTTTTCTTAATTTCACTCAAAAACAAGGCAATTGTTTGATTTTCACATGAATTTAACACCGACCGACCAAAAGTTTGATTTCTTTCAATATTTTTTTTTCTGAATTTCATTCAAAAACAAGGCAATTGTTTGATTTTTTTTTTCTCTTAAAATCACTAAAAAACAAGGCAATTGTTTGATTTTCACATGAATTTAACACCGACCGACAAAAAGTTTGATTTATTTCAATTTTTTTTTTCTGAATTTCATTCAAAAACAAGGCAATTGTTTGATTTTTTTTTCTCTTAAAATCACTAAAAAACAAGGCAATTGTTTGATTTTCACATGAATTTAACACCGACCGACAAAGTTTGATTTCTTTCAATTTTTTTTTTCTGAATTTCACTCAAAAACAAGGCAATTGTTTGATTTTTTTTTTCTCTTAATTTCACACAAAAACAAGGCAATTGTTTTATTTTCACATGAATTTAACACCGACCGACCAAAAGTTTGATTTCTTTCAATATTTTTTTTTTCTGAATTTCACTCAAAAACAAGGCAATTGTTTGATTTTTTTTTTCTCTTAATTTCACTCAAAAACAAGGCAATTGTTTGATTTTCACATGAATTTAACACCGACCGACAAAAAGTTTGATATCTTTCAATTTTTTTTTGCTGAATTTCACTCAATAACCAGGCAATTGTTTGATTTTTTTTTTCTCTTAATTTCACTCAAAAACAAGGCAATTGTTTGATTTTCACATGAATTTAACACCGACCGACAAAAAGTTTGATTTCTTTCATTTTTTTTTTCTGAATTTCACTTAATAACCAGGCATTTGTTTGATTTTTTTTTCTCTTAATATAACTCTAAAACAAGGCAATTGTTTGATTTTCACATGAATTTAACACCGACCGACAAAAAGTATGATTTATTTCAATTTTTTTTTTCTGAATTTCACTCAAAAACAAGGCAATTGTTTGATATTCTTTTTTCTCTTAATTTCACTCAAAAACAAGGCAATTGTTTGATTTTCACATGAATTTAACACCGACCGACAAAAAGTTTGATATCTTTCAATATTTTTTTTTCTGAATTTCACTCAAAAACAAGGCAATTGTTTGATTTTTTTTTCTCTTAATTTCACTCAAAAACAAGGCAATTGTTTGATTTTCACATGAAGTTAACACCGACCGACAAAAAGTTTGATTTCTTTCATTTTTTTTTTTCTAAATTTCACTCAATAACCAGGCAATTGTTTGTTTTTTTTTCTCTTAATTTCACTCAAAAACAAGGCAATTGTTTTATTTTCACATGAATTTAACACCGACCGACAAAAAGTTTGATTTCTCTCAATTTTTTTTATCTGAATTTCACTCAAAAACAAGGCAATTGTTTGTTTTTTTTTTTCTCTTAATTTCACTCAAAAACAAGGCAATTGTTTGATTTTCACATGAATTTAACACCGACCGACAAAAAGTGTGATTTCTTTAAATATTTTTTTTTTCTGAATTTCATTCAAAAACAAGGCAATTGTTTGATTTTCACATGAATTTAATACCGACCGACAAAAAGTTTGATTTCTTTCAATTTTTTTTTTATGAATTTCACTCAAAAACAAGGTAATTAAGGATATTGGCTATAGTCTAAATTATAACAAGTTGGCAATGATCACTAACCCTCTCAGGCAATTATTTATATTCTGCTCCGTTGACATTTCAGGTTTGGATACATACTGGATGTATGATGCTGCCGCTCAAAAGCTGTTATGTTTGCCTGCCCGCCGCTGATTGCTTTCGTCTATTTTAACATGGTAAGTGTCAAAAGCAAATTTTATATATAGTATAATATATTCATAGTCTTCTTTGGCCAAACAAAAATCCATTTACCAGTGGAACAATCGATTTTATTTGTTCCATAATAGAAATAGGTGACCACCGTGTCTGTCTGTCTTTCTGACCTTTGAAGGGCAGCCATGTTTGGAACTGTAATGTGTAGCCGAAGTGAAATTTTCACAAAAGTCTCACCAAGTATCTGAAACGAAAATTAGCGATAAATTACCTACGTTAATAGATTGCTAATACATTTTCAAACGCAGATTGGTGGGTTGCTGAAACCTTCAAAAACTGACTGTTTGTCAACACTGTTACCAAGTTAATTAACATTAACTAGCTAATAAATTGCCACATGTCCATGTGATATTATTAATCAAATTCATATTATTGAGAACAACTAATTATTAAGTTATGTATAAGTGTTACATAATATTTTGATATATGACTGTGTGTGTGTTTAATCTGTAAACTCCATAGAAATGGTAAACATTCTACATTTACATAATATTAACTTTTTCATAAATTACACTGCCATCAGGGTGGAACTAAATTAACAGTTACAATTTTGTAAATTGCATAAGGATCGCATTGAAATATTTGATTGTTGAAAGGCTATTTGTTTTTCAATAATTATAATATGCACTGATCAATACACTATACAATAATATATAACTTGATCCATCCTCCGCTCTTGTATTTATTCGCTTACAAATTATTTATTATAACCGTCATCTCGATATTCGAAACGTACGAAACGTAGCTCGTCGTGTGTGGCCCGTAAATGTAAACAAGAAGCGTGTGCGATATCATTATTAATGCATAGTTATACGTAACCATAACAATAGTTAAAAATTACCTACACGGCGGTGGAAGTGACAATTACAATTTGAATCACCGCGACATGTAAATTTGTAGCACATCAGAGATCAGCGTTGAAATGGTCAATCGGCGTTAGTAAGCAGCGGCTAAATTGTACAAGTGAAATTAATAGGTATGCCATATATAACAGGCAACTGTTTAATTTTCACATTAATTAAAAACCAACGGACAAAATATTTTTTTTTTCCATAATTACACTGAAAAACAGGCAATTGTTTGATTTTCACATGAATTTAACACCGACCGACAAAAAATTTGATTTCTTTCAATTTTTTTTTTTCTGAATTTCACTCAAAAACAAGGCAATTGTTTGATTTTTTTTTCTCTTAATTTCACTCAAAAACAAGACAATTGTTTGATTTTCACATGAATTTAACACCGACCGACAAAAAGTTTGATTGCTTTCATTTTTTTTTTCTAAATTTCACTCAATAACCAGGCAATTGTTTGATTTTTTTTTCTCTTAATTTCACTCAAAAACAAGGCAATTGTTTGATTTTCACATGAATTTAACACCGACCGACAAAAATATGATTTCTATCAATTTTTTTTTTTCTGAATTTCACTCAAAAACAATTGTTTGATTTTTTTTTCTCTTAATTTCACTCAAAAACAAGGCAATTGTTTGATTTTCACATCAATTTAACACCGACCGACAAAAAGTTTGATTTCTTTCAATTTTTTTTTTCTAAATGTCACTCAATAACCAGGCATTTGTTTGATTTTTTTTTTCTCTTAATTTCACTCAAAAACAAGGCAATTGTTTGATTTTCACATGAATTTAACACCTACCGACAAAAAGTTTGATTTCTTTCATTTTTTTTTCTAAATTTCACTCAAAAACAAGGCAATTGTTTGATTTTCACATGAATTTAACACCGACCGACAAAAAGTTTGATTTCTTTCAATATTTTTTTTTTCTGAATTTCACTCAAAAACAAGGCAATTGTTTGATTTTATTTTTCTCTTAATTTCACTCAAAAACAAGGCAATTGTTTGATTTTCACATGAAGTTAACACCGACCGACAAAAAGTTTGATTTCTTTCATTTTTTTTTTTCTAAATTTCACTCAATAACCAGGCAATTGTTTGTTTTTTTTTTCTCTTAATTTCACTCAAAAACAAGGCAATTGTTTGATTTTCACATGAATTTAACACCGACCGACAAAAAGTTTGATTTCTTTCAATTTTTTTTTTCTGAATTTCACTCAAAAACAAGGCAATTGTTTGATTTTTTTTTCTCTTAATTTCACTCAAAAACAAGGCAATTGTTTGATTTTCACATGAATTTAACACCGACCGACAAAATGTTTGATTTCTTTCAATTTTTTTATTCTGAATTTCATTCAAAAACAAGGCAATTGTTTGATTTTTTTTTCTCTTAAAATCACTCAAAAACAAGGCAATTGTTTGATTTTCACATGAATTTAACACCGACCGACAAAAAGTTTGATTTCTTTCAATTTTTTTTTTCTGAATTTCACTCAAAAACAAGGCAATTGTTTGATTTTTTTCTTCTCTTGATTTCACTCAAAAACAAGGCAATTGTTTGATTTTCACATCAATTTAACACCGACCGACAAAAAGTTTGATTTCTTTCAATTTTTTTTTTTCTAAATGTCACTCAATAACCAGGCAATTGTTTCATTTTTTTTTTCTCTTAATTTCACTCAAAAACAAGGCAATTGTTTGATTTTCACATGAATTTAACACCTACCGACAAAAAGTTTGATTTCTTTCATTTTTTTTTTCTAAATTTCAGTCAATAACCAGGCAATTGTTTGATTTTTTTTTCTCTTAATTTCACTCTAAAACAAGGCAATTGTTTGATTTTCACATGAATTTAACACCGACCGACAAAAAGTTTGATTTATTTCAATTTTTTTTTTCTGAATTTCATTCAAAAACAAGGCAATTGTTTGATTTTTTTTTTCTCTTAAAATCACTAAAAAACAAGGCAATTGTTTGATTTTCACATGAATTTAACACCGACCGACAAAAAGTTTGATTTCTTTCAATTTTTTTTTTCTGAATTTCACTCAAAAACAAGGCAATTAAGGATATTGGCTATAGTCTAAATTATAACAAGTTGGCAATGATCACTAACCCTCTCAGGCAATTATTTATATTCTGCTCCGTTGACATTTCAGGTTTGGATACATACTGGATGTATGATGCTGCCGCTCAAAAGCTGTTATGTTTGCCCGCCTGCCGCTGATTGCTTTCGTCTATTTTAACATGGTAAGTGTCAAAAGCAAATTTTATATATAGTATAATATATTCATAGTCTTCTTTGGCCAAACAAAAATCCATTTACCAGTGGAACAATCGATTTTATTTGTTCCATAATAGAAATAGGTGACCACCGTGTCTGTCTGTCTTTCTGACCTTTGAAGGGCAGCCATGTTTGGAACTGTAATGTGTAGCCGAAGTGAAATTTTCAGAAAAGTCTCAACAAGTGTCTGAAACGAAAATTAGCGATAAATTACCTACGTTAATAGATTGCTAATACATTTTCAAACGCAGATTGGTGGGTTGCTGAAACCTTCAAAAACTGACTGTTTGTCAACACTGTTACCAAGTTAATTAACATTAACTAGCTAATAAATTGCGACATGTCCATGTGATATTATTAATCAAATTCATATTATTGAGAACAACTAATTATCAAGTTATGTATAAGTGTTACATAATATTTTGATATATGACTGTATCTGTTTTTTATTTGTAAACTCCATAGAAATGGTAAACATTCTACATTTACATAATATTAACTTTTTCATAAATTACACTGCCATCAGGGTGGAACTAAATTAACAGTTACAATTTTGTAAATTGCATAAGGATCGCATTGAAATATTTGATTGTTGAAAGGCTATTTGTTTTTCAATAATTATAATATGCACTGATCAATACACTATACAATAATATATAACTTGATCCATCCTCCGCTCTTGTATTTATTCGCTTACAAATTATTTATTATAACCGTCATCTCGATATTCGAAACGTTCGAAACGTAGCTCGTCGTGTGTCGCCCATAAATGTAAACAAGAAGCGTGTGCGATATCATTTTTAATGCATAGTTATACGTAACCATAACAATAGTTAAAAATTACCTACACGGCGGTGGAAGTGACAATTACAATTCGAATCACCGCGACATGTGAATTTGTAGCACATCAGAGATCAGCGTTGAAATGGTCAATCGGCGTTAGTAAGCAGCGGCTAAATTGTACAAGTGAAATTAATAGGTATGCCTATATAACAGGCAACTGTTTATTTTTTTCTCTTAATTTCACTCAAAAACAAGACAATTGTTTGATTTTCACATGAAGTTTGATTTCTTTCAATATTTTTTTTTTCTGAATTTCACTCAAAAACAAGGCAATTGTTTGATTTTTTTTTCTCTTAATTTCACTCAAAAACAAGGCAATTGTTTGATTTTCACATGAATTTAACACCGACCGACAAAAAGTTTGATATCTTTCATTTTTTTTTTGCTGAATTTCACTCAATAACCAGGCAATTGTTTGATTTTTTTTTTCTCTTAATTTCACTCAAAAACAAGGCAATTGTTTGATTTTCACATGAATTTAACACCGACCGACAAAAAGTTTGATTTCTTTCATTTTTTTTTTCTGAATTTCACTTAATAACCAGGCAATTGTTTGATTTTTTTTTCTCTTAATTTAACTCTAAAACAAGGCAATTGTTTGATTTTCACATGAATTTAACACCGACCGACAAAAAGTATGATTTATTTCAATTTTTTTTTTTCTGAATTTCACTCAAAAACAAGGCAATTGTTTGATATTCTTTTTTCTCTTAATTTCACTCAAAAACAAGGCAATTGTTTGATTTTCACATGAATTTAACACCGACCGACAAAAAGTTTGATTTCATTCAATATTTTTTTTTTCTGAATTTCACTCAAAAACAAGGCAATTGTTTGATTTTTTTTTCTCTTAATTTCACTCAAAAACAAGGCAATTGTTTGATTTTCACATGAAGTTAACACCGACCGACAAAAAGTTTGATTTCTTTCAATATTTTTTTTTTTCTTAATTTCACTCAATAACCAGGCAATTGTTTGTTTTTTTTTCTCTTAATTTCACTCAAAAACAAGGCAATTGTTTGATTTTCACATGAAGTTAACACCGACCGACAAAAAGTTTGATTTCCTTCATTTTTTTTTTTCTAAATTTCACTCAATAACCAGGCAATTGTTTGTTTTATTTTCACATGAATTTAACACCGACCGACAAAAAGTTCGATTTCTCTCAATTTTTTTTATCTGAATTTCACTCAAAAACAAGGCAATTGTTTGATTTTCACATCAATTTAACACCGACCGACAAAAAGTTTGATTTCTTTCAATTTTTTTTTTCTGAATTTCACTCAAAAACAATGCAATTGTTTGATTTTTTTTTCTCTTAATTTCACTCAAAAACAAGGCAATTGTTTGATTTTCACATGAATTTAACACCGACCGACAAAATGTTTGATTTCTCTCAATTTTTTTTATCTGAATTTCACTCAAAAACAAGGCAATTGTTTGTTTTTTTTTTTCTCTTAATTTCACTCAAAAACAAGGCAATTGTTTGATTTTCACATGAATTTAACACCGACCGACAAAAAGTGTGATTTCTTTAAATATTTTTTTTTTAGAATTTCATTCAAAAACAAGGCAATTGTTTGATTTTATTTTTCTCTTAATTTCACTCAAAAACAAGGCAATTGTTTGATTTTCACATGAAGTTAACACCGACCGACAAAAAGTTTGATTTCTTTCAATTTTTTTTTTCTGAATTTCACTCAAAAACAAGGCAATTGTTTGATTTTTTTTTCTCTTAATTTCACTCAAAAACAAGGCAATTGTTTGATTTTCACATGAATTTAACACCGACCGACAAAATGTTTGATTTCTTTCAATTTTTTTTTTCTGAATTTCATTCAAAAACAAGGCAATTGTTTGATTTTTTTTTTCTCTTAAAATCACTCAAAAACAAGGCAATTGTTTGATTTTCACATGAATTTAACACCGACCGACAAAAAGTTTGATTTCTCTCAATTTTTTTTATCTGAATTTCACTCAAAAACAAGGCAATTGTTTGTTTTTTTTTTTCTCTTAATTTCACTCAAAAACAAGGCAATTGTTTGATTTTCACATGAATTTAACACCGACCGACAAAAAGTGTGATTTCTTTAAATATTTTTTTTTCTGAATTTCATTCAAAAACAAGGCAATTGTTTGATTTTATTTTTCTCTTAATTTCACTCAAAAACAAGGCAATTGTTTGATTTTCACATGAATTTAACACCGACCGACAAAATGTTTGATTTCTCTCAATTTTTTTTATCTGAATTTCACTCAAAAACAAGGCAATTGTTTGATTTTTTTTTTCTCTTAAAATCACTCAAAAACAAGGCAATTGTTTGATTTTCACATGAATTTAACACCGACCGACAAAATGTTTGATTTCTTTCAATTTTTTTTTTCTGAATTTCATTCAAAAACAAGGCAATTGTTTGATTTTTTTTTTCTCTTAAAATCACTCAAAAACAAGGCAATTGTTTGATTTTCACATGAATTTAACACCGACCGACAAAAAGTTTGATTTCTTTCAATTTTTTTTTCTAAATTTCACTCAAAAACAAGGCAATTGTTTGATTTTTTTCTTCTCTTGATTTCACTCAAAAACAAGGCAATTGTTTGATTTTCACATCAATTTAACACCGACCGACAAAAAGTTTGATTTCTTTCAATTTTTTTTTTCTGAATTTCACTCAAAAACAATGCAATTGTTTGATTTTTTTTTCTCTTAATTTCACTCAAAAACAAGGCAATTGTTTGATTTTCACATGAATTTAACACCGACCGACAAAAAGTTTGATTTCTTTCATTTTTTTTTTCTGAATTTCATTCAAAAACAAGGCAATTGTTTGATTTTTTTTTTTTCTTAAAATCACTAAAAAACAAGGCAATTGTTTGATTTTCACATGAATTTAACACCGACCGACAAAAAGTTTGATTTCTTTCAATTTTTTTTTTCTGAATTTCACTCAAAACCAAGGCAATTAAGGATATTGGCTAAAGTCTAAATTATAACAAGTTGGCAATGATCACTAACCCTCTCAGGCAATTATTTATATTCTGCTCCGTTGACATTTCAGGTTTGGATACATACTGGATGTATGATGCTGCCGCTCAAAAGCTGTTATGTTTGCCCGCCTGCCGCTGATTGCTTTCGTCTATTTTAGCATGGTAAGTGTCAAAAGCAAATTTTATATATAGTATAATATATTCATAGTCTTCTTTGGCCAAACAAAAATCCATTTACCAGTGGAACAATCGATTTTATTTGTTCCATAATAGAAATAGGTGACCACCGTGTCTGTCTGTCTTTCTGACCTTTGAAGGGCAGCCATGTTTGGAACTGTAATGTGTAGCCGAAGTGAAATTTTCACAAAAGTCTCACCAAGTGTCTGAAACGAAAATTAGCGATAAATTACCTACGTTAATAGATTGCTTTCTTTCAATTTTTTTTTTCTGAATTTCACTCAAAAACAAGGCAATTGTTTGATATTTTTTTCCTCTTAATTTCACTCAAAAACAAGGCAATTGTTTGATTTTTTTTTTCTCTTAATTTCACACAAAAACAAGGCAATTGTTTTATTTTCACATGAATTTAACACCGACCGACCAAAAGTTTGATTTCTTTCAATATTTTTTTTTTCTGAATTTCACTCAAAAACAAGGCAATTGTTTGATTTTTTTTTCTCTTAATTTCACTCAAAAACAAGGCAATTGTTTGATTTTCACATGAATTTAACACCGACCGACAAAAAGTTTGATATCTTTCAATTTTTTTTTGCTGAATTTCACTCAATAACCAGGCAATTGTTTGATTTTTTTTTTTCTCTTAATTTCACTCAAAAACAAGGCAATTGTTTGATTTTCACATGAATTTAACACCTACCGACAAAAAGTTTGATTTCTTTCATTTTTTTTTTCTAAATTTCACTCAATAACCAGGCAATTGTTTGATTTTTTTTTCTCATAATTTCACTCTAAAACAAGGCAATTGTTTGATTTTCACATGAATTTAACACAAACCGACAAAAAGTTTGATTTATTTCAATTTTTTTTTTCTGAATTTCACTCAAAAACAAGGCAATTGTTTGATATTCTTTTTTCTCTTAATTTCACTCAAAAACAAGGCAATTGTTTGATTTTCACATGAATTTAACACCGACCGACAAAAAGTTGATTTCTTTCAATATTTTATTTTTTCTGAATTTCACTCAAAAACAAGGCAATTGTTTGATTTTATTTTTCTCTTAATTTTACTCAAAAACAAGGCAATTGTTTGATTTTCACATGAATTTAACACCGACCGACAAAAAGTTTGATTTCTTTCATTATTTTTTTTCTAAATTTCACTCAATAACCAGGCAATTGTTTGTTTTTATTTCTCTTAATTTCACTCAAAAACAAGGCAATTGTTTGATTTTCACATGAATTTAACACCGACCGACAAAAAGTTTGATTTCTTTCAATTTTTTTTTTCTGAATTTCATTCAAAAACAAGGCAATTGTTTGATTTTTTTTTTCTCTTAAAATCACTAAAAAACAAGGCAATTGTTTGATTTTCACATGAATTTAACACCGACCGACAAAAAGTGTGATTTCTTTCAATTTTTTTTTTCTGAATTTCACTCAAAAACAAGGCAATTAAGGATATTGGCTATAGTCTAAATTATAACAAGTTGGCAATGATCACTAACCCTCTCAGGCAATTATTTATATTCTGCTCCGTTGACATTTCAGGTTTGGATACATACTGGATGTATGATGCTGCCGCTCAAAAGCTGTTATGTTTGCCCGCCTGCCGCTGATTGCTTTCGTCTATTTTAACATGGTAAGTGTCAAAAGCAAATTTTATATATAGTATAATATATTCATAGTCTTCTTTGGCCAAACAAAAATCCATTTACCAGTGGAACAATCGATTTTATTTGTTCCATAATAGAAATAGGTGACCACCGTGTCTGTCTGTCTTTCTTGTTGGATATTATCGATTGCCATCACTAGTTAGTACCTCATCACTAGTAAATACTAGCTCTGTTATCTTTGGGATTAATAAAAAGTGTGTGAAACCAACATGGCGTTTTTCTTCCTCGTCTCCTGAAGTAATATAATATTAAAAATAAGTACAAGCCGTCCTTCGCAATTAATGGAAAGCCAATAGCACGCTTCCACTGCGCAACAACAACAAACAAGTGTTAAAATACGGATAAGAACAGCTATCAGAAAAATCACGGTACGTGTCCCGTCTGGCGGTGTCTTGCGATTCGCCGGCCGGCGTGCATATATAAAAGCAAGTGTATTGTCATCAGAGCATAATTAAACATGGAGAAATTACAAGCGTTGCCCATACTGCGGGAGGGTGACTCGTTTTCGAACTGGAAATTTCGGATGGGTCTGATATTGCAGGATAAAGAAGTGCACCACGCCATTGACAAAACGTATAACAAAAGTGGAGATAAAGATTTTGCTAAATCCGACACTAAAGCAAAGTGTCTCATCGTGCAGTGTTTAAGCGATAAATATCTAGAAATTGTCAAGAATAATAGTACTACAGCCATGGAAATGATTGACGCCTTGGAAAAGCAATTCGAACGGAAAAGTGTATCAAACAAATTGCATCTGCGCCGTAAATTAATTAACCTCAAATGTAAAACAGGCACAAAGTTGCAAGATTTTTTTATGGAGTTTGATGAAATAGTGGGCCAATTATGTGCCATTAATAGTAAAAACGAAGAGGTAGATAAAGTGTGCTACTTGCTGGCTGCAATGCCACCAGAATATGAAGCAGTGATAACATCCATTGAGACAATGTCAAGTGATAAAAGTGTCAACATAGATTTTATAAAATCGAGATTATTAGATGCTGAAATTAAATTAACAAATAAGGATCAGTATGACAGCTCAACTACAGTGCAAACTTTTAATTGTTATACCTGTGGGAAGAAGGGGCATAAATCTTATCAATGCAAAGCAAATAAAAACACAGAAAGTACAAGACATGGACAAACACATAATCACGGACAAGGACAAACATTTAATCATGGACGAGGACAATTGTATAGGAGAAGGGCATGGTCACGGAGACCACCCATGCGAGGACGAGGAACTGGAGCAAATTGTGCTACAGAGGAGACAATAGACGAGACATTATTTACAGCATTTCGAGGAAAAGAAGAGGAAAAGTATAGTGACAGTTTAAACTCAGGTAATATAAAATTTATTATTGACTCAGGAGCCACCGAACACTTGATCAAAAGCTGTTATAAAAGTAGTATGTTTGATGTACAAGAATGTAAAGAAACAAAAATTTATGTAGCTAACGGTGAGCATTTATTATGTAAAGAAAAGGGTAAGATACGTGTAACTTGGCAAAATGAGTGCATAACTATTGAATGTTTAATTGTAGAAAATATTTCGTATAATTTGTTATCAGTAAGACAATTATCAGCGAAAGGATTTGAAGTTAAATTTCATGAAAAGATTGTATCAATTTGTAGAGGTCATTTTACAGTCCAAGGTACTTTGAATGCGCGGTTATATACAATTGATTTTCAATTAGGTACATATGAATGTATGGTTAGTGAAGATTTGGACAGAAACCTTTGGCACAGGCGATTGGGTCATTTAAACCGGCACAGTTTGAAATTAATGGGGTTACCAGCTTCTGAGGAGAAATGTGACTTCTGCACGGCAGGTAAGAGCACAAGAAGAGTCTTTTCTGAAAAAGGTAGGCAATCAAAACAGATTGGAGACTTGTTACACTCGGATATTTGCGGGCCAATTGGTACTTCAAATATTAATGGAGAAAAATATTTTCAAGTAATTATTGATGACTTTTCACACTTTGTTACAGTCAAACTATTGAAGCAGAAAAATGAAGCTGAACAAAATCTAATGGATTATATTAAACAACTTAAGACACAGAAGGGATTTAAAACCAAGAAATTGAGACTGGATAATGGGGGTGAGTTCACTTCAAATTATTTCAAGGATTATTGCCGCAAGAAAGGCATTGAACTGCAATATACTACACCTCACACACCAATGCAGAATGGGACAAGTGAACGGATGAATCGTACTTTACTGGAGAGAATAAGAACTAAATTTGCTGAAACAAAATTACCAAGACATCTGTGGGGAGAAGCAGTGTGCTGCTCAGCATTTGAATTAAATAGATGTCCATGTAGAGTGCTACATTATCAGACACCAGCAAAAATATGGTATGGTATCAATAAAATTGACAATATGAAAGTATTCGGGTCAACGGCATGGAAAGTGACAATACCTAAACCTGGGAAATTAGATGTCAGAGCGAAGCCTATGGTTATGATGGGATACACAGGATCTGGATACCGTTTGTGGGATCCTGAAACTAATAAAATTGTAATATCAACAGACATCATTTTTGATGAAAGAAAAACTACCTATAATGAAAAGGAAAATAAAGGAAAAATGGAGAGAAAAATAATATATAGTGAAGATGAAGAAGAAGAATATCAACCAAGTAAAATACAAGATGAGAAAAATAAAGAGAGTATGGAAGCTTTAAGGCAAAAAGAACAAGAAGAAGAAGAAATTCAAGAAGAGGAAAGTTTGAAGAGGACAAGATCTGGAAGAGTAACTAAAAAACCTCAACAATTTGACGGATATGAATTACACACAGCATATTGTTTAATGACACAAGAAGAAGAAATACCACAAAAGTATGAAGATGCGATTAAAGATAAAGAATGGAGAAAAGCTATAAATATGGAAATAGAATCATTAAAAAAATTAGAAACATGGACAGTAATGGAAAATAAAGAGGGAATAAAAGCTATTGACACGAGATGGATATTTACTATGAAAGAAAATGGTATTAAAAAGGCAAGATTAGTAGTAAAAGGTTTTCAGATACCAGATAGATATTTCGAAAGTAATTATGCACCGGTAGCAAGAATGGCAACGGTAAGAGCATTCTTGGCACACTCCGTAGAGGAAGATGTTCCAGTATACCAGCTAGACGTACCTACAGCTTTTCTGAATGGAGTTTTGGAGTCTGACGTTTACATTAAAATACCTCAAGGAGTTGACATAAAAGGAAATAAAGTTTTGAAACTGAGAAGAAGCTTATATGGATTAAAAGAAAGCCCAAAGTGTTGGAATATTCAATTTAATAAAGTGATGATGAAGGCTGGATTAAAAAGGTCAGGTCATGATTTTTGCTTGTATTATAATGAAGATGTAAAATTACTAGTATTTGTCGATGATATTTTACTGACAGGAAAATTGGAAGAAGTAGAAAAAATAAAGAAGATATTATATGATGAGTTCAATACTAAAGATCTAGGAGAAATACAGAAATTTTTGGGAATGGAAATAGAGAAAATTGAGAATGGAATAAAAATAAATCAAAAATCACATATTGAGAAAATGTTAGAGAAATTTAGAATGACAGAATGTAGAGAAGCAAATACACCCATGGAAGCAGGATTTAATGCAGATTTAAAGGAAGATGTAATAAATGTACCTTACAAAGAGCTGATTGGATCACTATTATTTGTTTCATCAAATAGTAGACCAGATGTCACATTTGCTGTTTCATACTTGAGTCGCTTTTTAGATAAACCGACTGAAAGTCTTTGGAAAGCAGGAAAACGGATTTTACGCTACCTAAAGGGAACCAAAAATATGGGCTTAACTTATCAGAGGCAAGGAAATAATTATGAAGATTTGACAACATTTTCAGATTCAGACTGGGCATCAGACAAGGCAAACAGGAAGAGTACGAGCGGATGTGCTGTCTTCTATTGTGGTAAGTTAATATCTTGGTACTCTAAAAAGCAAGCTTGTGTCGCTTTATCCACAGCAGAAGCAGAGTACTTAGCTGGAGCTCAGGCAGTCTGTGAAATAGTTAATTTACAGGGGGTTTTGTCCAATCTTCATTCCAGACACATTAGTACAAAATTATTGATTGACAACCAAAGTACATTGCGATTGATAGAAAGCTATGAAAACAGTAAGCGATCTAAACATATCGACATTAAAGCACATTTCATTAAAGATATACTATGTAAAAAACTGTTTACACTAGAATATATACAAAGTCACAAAAACATTGCAGATATTTTTACTAAAGCATTATTATATTCTCAGCATTCATACCTAACATTTAAAATGAAAATATTGTAAAACTAAAAAAACTAGAATATTTGTAATTTGATAGAATCTTTATAATGTTAATCTGTTCAAATTTAAGTAATATGAAAGGCTACCTATTTGGACTTTGCACTAAGTATATAAACTGACTATGAAAATATTACTCTACTTTGTATTATGTAAACCCACTATATAAACATTAACTACCTATTTTGTGAAAGTGAAATTGTAAATTTAGTAAGAAAGTTTTATATAAACCAAGTCTGCTAATAAGTTTGTTAGTATAGATAATGTATTAACTATAATGATTAAGTTTATAGTTAAGATTAGTTATAGTAGAGTCAAGTAAAGTTTTATTTAAAGAGAGTCATGTCATAAGAACATTAATTTTATGTTTGTTTAGTGAGAGCCAGAGTAATTTTTTTTTGTTAACTTAGAATTTGTTCGTACAGTTATGGAGTATTTAAGTTTTGATATTTATGAGGCAATTTCAAAAGATAGTTTTAAATTAAGTTGGTATTAATGAGTAAGAGATATGAAATTGAGAAGGGGTGTTGGATATTATCGATTGCCATCACTAGTTAGTACCTCATCACTAGTAAATACTAGCTCTGTTATCTTTGGGATTAATAAAAAGTGTGTGAAACCAACATGGCGTTTTTCTTCCTCGTCTCCTGAAGTAATATAATATTAAAAATAAGTACAAGCCGTCCTTCGCAATTAATGGAAAGCCAATATTTCTGACCTTTGAAGGGCAGCCATGTTTGGAACTGTAATGTGTAGCCGAAGTGAAATTTTCACAAAAGTCTCACCAAGTGTCTGAAACGAAAATTAGCGATAAATTACCTACGTTAATAGATTGCTAATACATTTTCAAACGCAGATTGGTGGGTTGCTGAAACCTTCAAAAACTGACTGTTTGTCAACACTGTTACCAAGTTAATTAACATTAACTAGCTAATAAATTGCGACATGTCCATGTGATATTATTAATCAAATTCATATTATTGAGAACAACTAATTATCAAGTTATGTATAAGTGTTACATAATATTTTGATATATGACTGTATGTGTGTTTAATTTGTAAACTCCATAGAAATGGTAAACATTCTACATTTACATAATATTAACTTTTTCATAAATTACACTGCCATCAGGGTGGAACTAAATTAACAGTTACAATTTTGTAAATTGCATAAGGATCGCATTGAAATATTTGATTGTTGAAAGGCTATTTGTTTTTCAATAATTATAATATGCACTGATCAATACACTATACAATAATATATAACTTGATCCATCCTCCGCTCTTGTATTTATTCGCTTACAAATTATTTATTATAACCGTCATCTCGATATTCGAAACGTTCGAAACGTAGCTCGTCGTGTGTGGCCCGTAAATGTAAACAAGAAGCGTGTGCGATATCATTTTTAATGCATAGTTATACGTAACCATAACAATAGTTAAAAATTACCTACACGGCGGTGGAAGTGACAATTACAATTTGAATCACCGCGACATGTGAATTTGTAGCACATCAGAGATCAGCGTTGAAATGGTCAATCGGCGTTAGTAAGCAGCGGCTAAATTGTACAAGTGAAATTAATAGGTATGCCATATATAACAGGCAACTGTTTATTTTTTTCTCTTAATTTCACTCAAAAACAAGACAATTGTTTGATTTTCACATGAATTTAACACCGACCGACAAAAAGTTTGATTTCTTTCATATTTTTTTTTCTAAATTTCACTCAATAACCAGGCAATTGTTTGATTTTTTTTTCTCTTAATTTCACTCAAAAACAAGGCAATTGTTTGATTTTCACATGAATTTAACACCGACCGACAAAAAGTTTGATTTCTTTCAATTTTTTTTTCTGAATTTCACTCAAAAACAAGGCAATTGTTTGATATTTTTTTCCTCTTAATTTCACTCAAAAACAAGGCAATTGTTTGATTTTCACATGAATTTAACACCGACCGATAAAAAATTTGATTTCTTTAAATTTTTTTTTTCTGAATTTCACTCAAAAACAAGGCAATTGTTTGATTTTTTTTTTCTCTTAATTTCACACATAAACAAGGCAATTGTTTTATTTTCACATGAATTTAACACCGACCGACAAAAAGTTTGATTTCTTTCAATTTTTTTTTTCTGAATTTCACTCAAAAACAAGGCAATTGTTTGATTTTTTTTTCTCTTAATTTCACTCAAAAACAAGGCAATTGTTTGATTTTCACATGAATTTAACACCGACCGACAAAAAGTTTGATATCTTTAAATTTTTTTTTGCTGAATTTCACTCAATAACCAGGCAATTGTTTGATTTTTTTTTTCTCTTAATTTCACTCAAAAACAAGGCAATTGTTTGATTTTCACATGAATTTAACACCGACCGACAAAAAGTTTGATTTCTTTCATTTTTTTTTCTGAATTTCACTTAATAACCAGGCAATTGTTTGTTTTTTTTTCTCTTAATTTCACTCAAAAACAAGGCAATTGTTTGATTTTCACATGAATTTAACACCGACCGACAAACAGTTTGATTTCTTTCATTTTTTTTTTTCTAAATTTCACTCAATAACCAGGCAATTGTTTGATTTTCACATGAATTTAACACCGACCGACAAAAATTTTGATTTATTTCAATTTTTTTTTCTGAATTTCACTCAAAAACTAGGCAATTGTTTGATATTCTTTTTTCTCTTAATTTCACTCAAAAACAAGGCAATTGTTTGATTTTCACATGAATTTAACACCGACCGACAAAAAGTTTGATTTCTTTCAATATTTTTTTTTTCTGAATTTCACTCAAAAACAAGGCAATTGTTTGATTTTATTTTTCTCTTAATTTCACTCAAAAACAAGGCAATTGTTTGATTTTCACATGAAGTTAACACCGACCGACAAAAAGTTTGATTTCTTTCATTTTTTTTTTTTCTAAATTTCACTCAATAACCAGGCAATTGTTTGTTTTTTTTCTCTTTATTTCACTCAAAAACAAGGCAATTGTTTGATTTTCACATGAATTTAACACCGACCGACAAAAAGTTTGATTTCTTTCAATTTTTTTTTTCTGAATTTCACTCAAAAACAAGGCAATTGTTTGATTTTTTTTCTCTTAATTTCACTCAAAAACAAGGCAATTGTTTGATTTTCACATGAATTTAACACCGACCGACAAAAAGTTTGATTTCTTTCAATTTTTTTTTTCTGAATTTCATTCAAAAACAAGGCAATTGTTTGATTTTTTTTTTCTCTTAAAATCACTCAAAAACAAGGCAATTGTTTGATTTTCACATGAATTTAACACCGACCGACAAAAAGTTTGATTTATTTCAATTTTTTTTTTCTGAATTTCACTCAAATTCAAGGCAATTGTTTGATTTTTTTTTCTCTTAATTTCACTCAAAAACAAGGCAATTGTTTGATTTTCACATCAATTTAACACCGACCGACAAAAAGTTTGATTTCTTTCAATTTTTTTTTTTCTAAATGTCACTCAATAACCAGGCAATTGTTTGATTTTTTTTTTTTCTTAATTTCACTCAAAAACAAGGCAATTGTTTGATTTTCACATGAATTTAACACCGACCGACAAACAGTTTGATTTCTTTCATTTTTTTTTTTCTAAATTTCACTCAATAACCAGGCAATTGTTTGATTTTTTTTTCTCTTAATTTCACTCTAAAACAAGGCAATTGTTTGATTTTCACATGAATTTAACACCGACCGACAAAAAGTTTGATTTATTTCAATTTTTTTTTTCTGAATTTCACTCAAAAACAAGGCAATTGTTTGATATTCATTTTTCTCTTAATTTCACTCAAAAACAAGGCAATTGTTTGATTTTCACATGAAGTTAACACCGACCGACAAAAATTTTGATTTCTTTCATTTTTTTTTTCTAAATTTCACTCAATAACCAGGCAATTGTTTGTTTTTTTTTCACTTAATTTCACTCAAAAACAAGGCAATTGTTTGATTTTCACATGAATTTAACACCGACCGACAAAAAGTTTGATTTCTTTCAATTTATTTTTTTCTGAATTTCACTCAAAAACAAGGCAATTGTTTGATTTTTTTTTCTCTTAATTTCACTCTAAAACAAGGCAATTGTTTGATTTTCACATGAATTTAACACCGACCGACAAAAAGTTTGATTTATTTCAATTTTTTTTTTCTGAATTTCACTCAAAAACAAGGCAATTGTTTGATTTTATTTTTCTCTTAATTTCACTCAAAAACAAGGCAATTGTTTGATTTTCACATGAAGTTAACACCGACCGACAAAAAGTTTGATTTCTTTCATTTTTTTTTTTTCTAAATTTCACTCAATAACCAGGCAATTGTTTGTTTTTTTTCTCTTTATTTCACTCAAAAACAAGGCAATTGTTTGATTTTCACATGAATTTAACACCGACCGACAAAAAGTTTGATTTCTTTCATTTTTTTTTTTCTAAATTTCACTCAATAACCAGGCAATTGTTTGATTTTTTTTCTCTTAATTTCACTCAAAAACAAGGCAATTGTTTGATTTTCACATGAATTTAACACCGACCGACAAAAAGTTTGATTTCTTTCAATTTTTTTTTTCTGAATTTCATTCAAAAACAAGGCAATTGTTTGATTTTTTTTTTCTCTTAAAATCACTCAAAAACAAGGCAATTGTTTGATTTTCACATGAATTTAACACCGACCGACAAAAAGTTTGATTTATTTCAATTTTTTTTTTCTGAATTTCACTCAAATTCAAGGCAATTGTTTGATTTTTTTTTCTCTTAATTTCACTCAAAAACAAGGCAATTGTTTGATTTTCACATCAATTTAACACCGACCGACAAAAAGTTTGATTTCTTTCAATTTTTTTTTTTCTAAATGTCACTCAATAACCAGGCAATTGTTTGATTTTTTTTTTTTCTTAATTTCACTCAAAAACAAGGCAATTGTTTGATTTTCACATGAATTTAACACCGACCGACAAACAGTTTGATTTCTTTCATTTTTTTTTTTCTAAATTTCACTCAATAACCAGGCAATTGTTTGATTTTTTTTTCTCTTAATTTCACTCTAAAACAAGGCAATTGTTTGATTTTCACATGAATTTAACACCGACCGACAAAAAGTTTGATTTATTTCAATTTTTTTTTTCTGAATTTCACTCAAAAACAAGGCAATTGTTTGATATTCATTTTTCTCTTAATTTCACTCAAAAACAAGGCAATTGTTTGATTTTCACATGAAGTTAACACCGACCGACAAAAATTTTGATTTCTTTCATTTTTTTTTTCTAAATTTCACTCAATAACCAGGCAATTGTTTGTTTTTTTTTCACTTAATTTCACTCAAAAACAAGGCAATTGTTTGATTTTCACATGAATTTAACACCGACCGACAAAAAGTTTGATTTCTTTCAATTTATTTTTTTCTGAATTTCACTCAAAAACAAGGCAATTGTTTGATTTTTTTTTCTCTTAATTTCACTCTAAAACAAGGCAATTGTTTGATTTTCACATGAATTTAACACCGACCGACAAAAAGTTTGATATCTTTCAATTTTTTGTTTTTCTGAATTTCACTCAAAAACAAGGCAATTGTTTGATATTCTTTTTTCTCTTAATTTCACTCAAAAACAAGGCAATTGTTTGATTTTCACATGAATTTAACACCGACCGACAAAAAGTTTGATTTCTTTCAATATTTTTTTTTTCTGAATTTCACTCAAAAACAAGGCCATTGTTTGATTTTTTTGTCTCTTAATTTCACTCAAAAACAAGGCAATTGTTTGATTTTCACATGAATTTAACACCGACCGACAAAAAGTTTGATTTCTTTCATTTTTTTTTTTCTAAATTTCACTCAATAACCAGGCAATTGTTTGATTTTTTTTCTCTTAATTTCACTCAAAAACAAGGAAATTGTTTGATTTTCACATGAATTTAACACCGACCGACAAAAAATTTGATGTCTTTAAATTTTTTTTTTTTTCTGAATTTCACTCAAAAACAAGGCAATTGTTTGATTTTTTTTTCTCTTAATTTCACTCAAAAACAAGGCAATTGTTTGTGTTTCACATGAATTTAACACTGACCGACAAAAAGTTTGATTTCTTTCAATTTTTTTTTCTGAATTTCACACAAAAACAAGGCAATTGTTTGATTTTTTTTTCTCTTCATTTCACTCAAAAACAAGGCAATTGTTTGATTTTCACATGAATTTAACACCGACCGACAAAAAGTTTGATTTCTTTAAATTTTTTTTTTTCTGAATTTCATTCAAAAACAAGGCAATTGTTTGATTTTTTTTTTCTCTTCAAATCACTTTAAAAACAAGGCAATTGTTTGATTTTCACATGAATTTAACATCGACCGACAAAAAGTTTGATTTCTTTCAATTTTTTTTTTCTGAATTTCACTCAAAAACAAGGTAATTAAGGATATTGGCTATAGTCTAAATTATAACAAGTTGGCAATGATCACTAACCCTCTCAGGCAATTATTTATATTCTGCTCCGTTGACATTTCAGGTTTGGATACATACTGGATGTATGATGCTGCCGCTCAAAAGCTGTTATGTTTGCCCACCCGCCGCTGATTGCTTTCGTCTATTTTAACATGGTAAGTGTCAAAAGCAAATTTTATATATAGTATAATATATTCATAGTCTTCTTTGGCCAAACAAAAATCCATTTACCAGTGGAACAATCGATTTTATTTGTTCCATAATAGAAATAGGTGACCACCGTGTCTGTCTGTCTTTCTGACCTTTGAAGGGCAGCCATGTTTGGAACTGTAATGTGTAGCCGAAGTGAAATTTTCACAAAAGTCTCACCAAGTGTCTGAAACGAAAATTAGCGATAAATTACCTACGTTAATAGATTGCTAATACATTTTCAAACGCAGATTGGTGGGTTGCTGAAACCTTCAAAAACTGACTGTTTGTCAACACTGTTACCAAGTTAATTAACATTAACTAGCTAATAAATTGCCACATGTCCATGTGATATTATTATCCAATTCATATTATTGAGAACAACTAATTATTAAGTTATGTATAAGTGTTACATAATATTTTGATATATGACTGTGTGTGTGTTTAATCTGTAAACTCCATAGAAATGGTAAACATTTTACATTTACATAATATTAACTTTTTCATAAATTACACTGCCATCAGGGTGGAACTAAATTAACAGTTACAATTTTGTAAATTGCATAAGGATCGCATTGAAATATTTGATTGTTGAAAGGCTATTTGTTTTTCAATAATTATAATATGCACTGATCAATACACTATACAATAATATATAACTTGATCCATCCTCCGCTCTTGTATTTATTCGCTTACAAATTATTTATTATAACCGTCATCTCGATATTCGAAACGTTCGAAACGTAGCTCGTCGTGTGTGGCCCGTAAATGTAAACAAGAAGCGTGTGCGATATCATTATTAATGCATAGTTATACGTAACCATAACAATAGTTAAAAATTACCTACACGGCGGTGGAAGTGACAATTACAATTTGAATCACCGCGACATGTAAATTTGTAGCACATCAGAGATCAGCGTTGAAATGGTCAATCGGCGTTAGGAAGCAGCGGCTAAATTGTACAAGTGAAATTAATAGGTATGCCATATATAACAGGCAACTGTTTAATTTTCACATTAATTAAAAACCAACGGACAAAATATTTTATTTTTCCATATTTACACTGAAAAACAGGCAATTGTTTGATTTTCACATGAATTTAACACCGACCGACAAAAATTTGATTTCTTTCACTTTTTTTTTCTTAATTTCACTCAAAAACAAGGCAATTGTTTGATTTTTTTTTTCTGTTAATTTCACTCAAAAACAAGACAATTGTTTGATTTTCACATGAATTTAACACCGACCGACAAAAAGTTTGATTTCTTTCAATTTTTTTTTTCTGAATTTCACTCAAAAACAAGGCATTTGTTTGATTTTTTTTTTTCTCTTAATTTCACTCAAAAACAAGGCAATTGTTTGATTTTCACATGAATTTAACACCGACCGACCAAAAGTTTGATTTCTTTCAATATTTTTTTTTTCTAAATTTCACTCAATAACCAGGCAATTGTTTGATTTTTTTCTCTCTTAATTTCACTCTAAAACAAGGCAATTGTTTGATTTTCACATGAATTTAACACCGACCGACAAAAAGTTTGATTTCTTTCATTTTTTTTTTCTGAATTTCACTCAAAAACAAGGCAATTGTTTGATATTCTTTTTTCTCTTAATTTCACTCAAAAACAAGGCAATTGTTTGATTTTCACATGAATTTAACACCGACCGACAAAAAGTTTGATATCTTTCAATATTATTTTTTTCTGAATTTCACTCAAAAACAAGGCAATTGTTAGTTTTTTTTTCTCTTAATTTCACTCAAAAACAAGGCAATTGTTTGATTTTTTTTTCTCTTAATTTCACTCAAAAACAAGGCAATTGTTTGATTTTCACATGAATTTAACACCGACCGACAAAAAGTTTGATTTCTTTAAATTTTTTTTTTTTCTGAATTTCCATTAAAAAACAAGGCAATTAAGGATATTGGCTATAGTCTAAATTATAACAAGTTGGCAATGATCACTAACCCTCTCAGGCAATTATTTATATTCTGCTCCGTTGACATTTCAGGTTTGGATACATACTGGATGTATGATGCTGCCGCTCAAAAGCTGTTATGTTTGCCCGCCCGCCGCTGATTGCTTTCGTCTATTTTAACATGGTAAGTGTCAAAAGCAAATTTTATATATAGTAAAATATATTCATAGTCTTCTTTGGCCAAACAAAAATCCATTTACCAGTGGAACAATCGATTTTATTTGTTCCATAATAGAAATAGGTGACCACCGTGTCTGTCTGTCTTTCTGACCTTTGAAGGGCAGCCATGTTTGGAACTGTAATGTGTAGCCGAAGTGAAATTTTCACAAAAGTCTCACCAAGTGTCTGAAACGAAAATTAGCGATAAATTACCTACCTTAATAGATTGCTAATACATTTTCAAACGAAGATTGGTGGGTTGCTGAAACCTTCAAAAACTGACTGTTTGTCAACACTGTTACCAAGTTAATTAACATTAACTAGCTAATAAATTGCCACATGTCCATGTGATATTATTAATCAAATTCATATTATTGAGAACAACTAATTATTAAGTTATGTATAAGTGTTACATAATATTTTGATATATGACTGTGTGTGTGTTTAATCTGTAAACTCCATAGAAATGGTAAACATTCTACATTTACATAATATTAACTTTTTCATAAATTACACTGCCATCAGGGTGGAACTAAATTAACAGTTACAATTTTGTAAATTGCATAAGGATCGCATTGAAATATTTGATTGTTGAAAGGCTATTTGTTTTTCAATAATTATAATATGCACTGATCAATACACTATACAATAATATATAACTTGATCCATCCTCCGCTCTTGTATTTATTCGCTTACAAATTATCTATTATAACCGTCATCTCGATATTCGAAACGTTCGAAACGTAGCTCGTCGTGTGTGGCCCGTAAATGTAAACAAGAAGCGTGTGCGATATCATTATTAATGCATAGTTATACGTAACCATAACAATAGTTAAAAATTACCGACACGGCGGTGGAAGTGACAATTACAATTTGAATCACCGCGACATGTAAATTTGTAGCACATCAGAGATCAGCGTTGAAATGGTCAATCGGCGTTAGTAAGCAGCGGCTAAATTGTACAAGTGAAATTAATAGGTATGCCATATATAACAGGCAACTGTTTAATTTTCACATTAATTAAAAACCAACGGACAAAATATTTTTTTTTTCCATAATTACACTGAAAAACAGGCAATTGTTTGATTTTCACATGAATTTAACACCGACCGACAAAAAATTTGATTTCTTTCAATTTTTTTTTTTCTGAATTTCACTCAAAAACAAGGCAATTGTTTGATTTTTTTTTCTCTTAATTTCACTCAAAAACAAGACAATTGTTTGATTTTCACATGAATTTAACACCGACCGACAAAAAGTTTGATTGCTTTCATTTTTTTTTTCTAAATTTCACTCAATAACCAGGCAATTGTTTGATTTTTTTTTCTCTTAATTTCACTCAAAAACAAGGCAATTGTTTGATTTTCACATGAATTTAACACCGACCGACAAAAATATGATTTCTATCAATTTTTTTTTTTCTGAATTTCACTCAAAAACAATTGTTTGATTTTTTTTTCTCTTAATTTCACTCAAAAACAAGGCAATTGTTTGATTTTCACATCAATTTAACACCGACCGACAAAAAGTTTGATTTCTTTCAATTTTTTTTTTCTAAATGTCACTCAATAACCAGGCATTTGTTTGATTTTTTTTTTCTCTTAATTTCACTCAAAAACAAGGCAATTGTTTGATTTTCACATGAATTTAACACCTACCGACAAAAAGTTTGATTTCTTTCATTTTTTTTTCTAAATTTCACTCAAAAACAAGGCAATTGTTTGATTTTCACATGAATTTAACACCGACCGACAAAAAGTTTGATTTCTTTCAATATTTTTTTTTTCTGAATTTCACTCAAAAACAAGGCAATTGTTTGATTTTATTTTTCTCTTAATTTCACTCAAAAACAAGGCAATTGTTTGATTTTCACATGAAGTTAACACCGACCGACAAAAAGTTTGATTTCTTTCATTTTTTTTTTTCTAAATTTCACTCAATAACCAGGCAATTGTTTGTTTTTTTTTTCTCTTAATTTCACTCAAAAACAAGGCAATTGTTTGATTTTCACATGAATTTAACACCGACCGACAAAAAGTTTGATTTCTTTCAATTTTTTTTTTCTGAATTTCACTCAAAAACAAGGCAATTGTTTGATTTTTTTTTCTCTTAATTTCACTCAAAAACAAGGCAATTGTTTGATTTTCACATGAATTTAACACCGACCGACAAAATGTTTGATTTCTTTCAATTTTTTTATTCTGAATTTCATTCAAAAACAAGGCAATTGTTTGATTTTCACATGAATTTAATACCGACCGACAAAAAGTTTGATTTCTTTCAATTTTTTTTTTATGAATTTCACTCAAAAACAAGGTAATTAAGGATATTGGCTATAGTCTAAATTATAACAAGTTGGCAATGATCACTAACCCTCTCAGGCAATTATTTATATTCTGCTCCGTTGACATTTCAGGTTTGGATACATACTGGATGTATGATGCTGCCGCTCAAAAGCTGTTATGTTTGCCTGCCCGCCGCTGATTGCTTTCGTCTATTTTAACATGGTAAGTGTCAAAAGCAAATTTTATATATAGTATAATATATTCATAGTCTTCTTTGGCCAAACAAAAATCCATTTACCAGTGGAACAATCGATTTTATTTGTTCCATAATAGAAATAGGTGACCACCGTGTCTGTCTGTCTTTCTGACCTTTGAAGGGCAGCCATGTTTGGAACTGTAATGTGTAGCCGAAGTGAAATTTTCACAAAAGTCTCACCAAGTATCTGAAACGAAAATTAGCGATAAATTACCTACGTTAATAGATTGCTAATACATTTTCAAACGCAGATTGGTGGGTTGCTGAAACCTTCAAAAACTGACTGTTTGTCAACACTGTTACCAAGTTAATTAACATTAACTAGCTAATAAATTGCCACATGTCCATGTGATATTATTAATCAAATTCATATTATTGAGAACAACTAATTATTAAGTTATGTATAAGTGTTACATAATATTTTGATATATGACTGTGTGTGTGTTTAATCTGTAAACTCCATAGAAATGGTAAACATTCTACATTTACATAATATTAACTTTTTCATAAATTACACTGCCATCAGGGTGGAACTAAATTAACAGTTACAATTTTGTAAATTGCATAAGGATCGCATTGAAATATTTGATTGTTGAAAGGCTATTTGTTTTTCAATAATTATAATATGCACTGATCAATACACTATACAATAATATATAACTTGATCCATCCTCCGCTCTTGTATTTATTCGCTTACAAATTATTTATTATAACCGTCATCTCGATATTCGAAACGTACGAAACGTAGCTCGTCGTGTGTGGCCCGTAAATGTAAACAAGAAGCGTGTGCGATATCATTATTAATGCATAGTTATACGTAACCATAACAATAGTTAAAAATTACCTACACGGCGGTGGAAGTGACAATTACAATTTGAATCACCGCGACATGTAAATTTGTAGCACATCAGAGATCAGCGTTGAAATGGTCAATCGGCGTTAGTAAGCAGCGGCTAAATTGTACAAGTGAAATTAATAGGTATGCCATATATAACAGGCAACTGTTTAATTTTCACATTAATTAAAAACCAACGGACAAAATATTTTTTTTTTCCATAATTACACTGAAAAACAGGCAATTGTTTGATTTTCACATGAATTTAACACCGACCGACAAAAAATTTGATTTCTTTCAATTTTTTTTTTTCTGAATTTCACTCAAAAACAAGGCAATTGTTTGATTTTTTTTTCTCTTAATTTCACTCAAAAACAAGACAATTGTTTGATTTTCACATGAATTTAACACCGACCGACAAAAAGTTTGATTGCTTTCATTTTTTTTTTCTAAATTTCACTCAATAACCAGGCAATTGTTTGATTTTTTTTTCTCTTAATTTCACTCAAAAACAAGGCAATTGTTTGATTTTCACATGAATTTAACACCGACCGACAAAAATATGATTTCTATCAATTTTTTTTTTTCTGAATTTCACTCAAAAACAATTGTTTGATTTTTTTTTCTCTTAATTTCACTCAAAAACAAGGCAATTGTTTGATTTTCACATCAATTTAACACCGACCGACAAAAAGTTTGATTTCTTTCAATTTTTTTTTTCTAAATGTCACTCAATAACCAGGCATTTGTTTGATTTTTTTTTTCTCTTAATTTCACTCAAAAACAAGGCAATTGTTTGATTTTCACATGAATTTAACACCTACCGACAAAAAGTTTGATTTCTTTCATTTTTTTTTCTAAATTTCACTCAAAAACAAGGCAATTGTTTGATTTTCACATGAATTTAACACCGACCGACAAAAAGTTTGATTTCTTTCAATATTTTTTTTTTCTGAATTTCACTCAAAAACAAGGCAATTGTTTGATTTTATTTTTCTCTTAATTTCACTCAAAAACAAGGCAATTGTTTGATTTTCACATGAAGTTAACACCGACCGACAAAAAGTTTGATTTCTTTCATTTTTTTTTTTCTAAATTTCACTCAATAACCAGGCAATTGTTTGTTTTTTTTTTCTCTTAACTTGAGCACTCATTAAGCGGACAATATTGTCCTCGGCGCCATTTTCCGCAAACTCATTATGCGGACATATTTGTCCTGTAATGGCTACCGTGCTCCCGTACTTTCGTTTTTTTCGTATTAAAGCTTTTCCGCAGGTTTTTCGTCGTTATAATGTTTAAGACAAATTGAGTCTAATATATTTTTATGCTATAAATGTAAGAGACACTTCATGGATCGAACCATGGAACAAGTATTTTCGTGTCGAAAAGTGACTTTTTTTTTTCTTTGTTTATTTTAGTTTAGGCAGGGCTATTCATGCAAAGATTATTCAATACCCATAGAATGCACAAGATAAAAGGTAGTATTTCTGCAAAGAGTATGTCAGGGTCTAAATCATAAGCAAAGAAAAATGATGATATAATCTGTTGGTTACAGTTGTAACCAAGATGCTTCAACGGTAGCGTGTTTGGCGGGAACTAGACTTCTCAAGGGTAATTAACGCAGTTTTATATACAAAACCACATTACATGCAACAAAGAAATAAAACGTAGTTTTAAGTGTGTGTTACTTCTTATTTCAAGAAAAACGGCATAGTATATCCGAAGTAATTAAAGTTTTCCCTAAAAATCGTTTTTTTGCGTGTTTTTGGCCGTTATTTAAATGTCAATTTGTGTTGAGTAAGAGGTGTCAAGGGGTTAATTTCACTCAAAAACAAGGCAATTGTTTGATTTTCACATGAATTTAACACCGACCGACAAAAAGTTTGATTTCTTTCAATTTTTTTTTTCTGAATTTCACTCAAAAACAAGGCAATTGTTTGATTTTTTTTTCTCTTAATTTCACTCAAAAACAAGGCAATTGTTTGATTTTCACATGAATTTAACACCGACCGACAAAATGTTTGATTTCTTTCAATTTTTTTATTCTGAATTTCATTCAAAAACAAGGCAATTGTTTGATTTTTTTTTCTCTTAAAATCACTCAAAAACAAGGCAATTGTTTGATTTTCACATGAATTTAACACCGACCGACAAAAAGTTTGATTTCTTTCAATTTTTTTTTTCTGAATTTCACTCAAAAACAAGGCAATTGTTTGATTTTTTTCTTCTCTTGATTTCACTCAAAAACAAGGCAATTGTTTGATTTTCACATCAATTTAACACCGACCGACAAAAAGTTTGATTTCTTTCAATTTTTTTTTTTCTAAATGTCACTCAATAACCAGGCAATTGTTTCATTTTTTTTTTCTCTTAATTTCACTCAAAAACAAGGCAATTGTTTGATTTTCACATGAATTTAACACCTACCGACAAAAAGTTTGATTTCTTTCATTTTTTTTTTCTAAATTTCAGTCAATAACCAGGCAATTGTTTGATTTTTTTTTTCTCTTAATTTCACTCTAAAACAAGGCAATTGTTTGATTTTCACATGAATTTAACACCGACCGACAAAAAGTTTGATTTATTTCAATTTTTTTTTTCTGAATTTCATTCAAAAACAAGGCAATTGTTTGATTTTTTTTTTCTCTTAAAATCACTAAAAAACAAGGCAATTGTTTGATTTTCACATGAATTTAACACCGACCGACAAAAAGTTTGATTTCTTTCAATTTTTTTTTTCTGAATTTCACTCAAAAACAAGGCAATTAAGGATATTGGCTATAGTCTAAATTATAACAAGTTGGCAATGATCACTAACCCTCTCAGGCAATTATTTATATTCTGCTCCGTTGACATTTCAGGTTTGGATACATACTGGATGTATGATGCTGCCGCTCAAAAGCTGTTATGTTTGCCCGCCTGCCGCTGATTGCTTTCGTCTATTTTAACATGGTAAGTGTCAAAAGCAAATTTTATATATAGTATAATATATTCATAGTCTTCTTTGGCCAAACAAAAATCCATTTACCAGTGGAACAATCGATTTTATTTGTTCCATAATAGAAATAGGTGACCACCGTGTCTGTCTGTCTTTCTGACCTTTGAAGGGCAGCCATGTTTGGAACTGTAATGTGTAGCCGAAGTGAAATTTTCAGAAAAGTCTCAACAAGTGTCTGAAACGAAAATTAGCGATAAATTACCTACGTTAATAGATTGCTAATACATTTTCAAACGCAGATTGGTGGGTTGCTGAAACCTTCAAAAACTGACTGTTTGTCAACACTGTTACCAAGTTAATTAACATTAACTAGCTAATAAATTGCGACATGTCCATGTGATATTATTAATCAAATTCATATTATTGAGAACAACTAATTATCAAGTTATGTATAAGTGTTACATAATATTTTGATATATGACTGTATCTGTTTTTTATTTGTAAACTCCATAGAAATGGTAAACATTCTACATTTACATAATATTAACTTTTTCATAAATTACACTGCCATCAGGGTGGAACTAAATTAACAGTTACAATTTTGTAAATTGCATAAGGATCGCATTGAAATATTTGATTGTTGAAAGGCTATTTGTTTTTCAATAATTATAATATGCACTGATCAATACACTATACAATAATATATAACTTGATCCATCCTCCGCTCTTGTATTTATTCGCTTACAAATTATTTATTATAACCGTCATCTCGATATTCGAAACGTTCGAAACGTAGCTCGTCGTGTGTCGCCCATAAATGTAAACAAGAAGCGTGTGCGATATCATTTTTAATGCATAGTTATACGTAACCATAACAATAGTTAAAAATTACCTACACGGCGGTGGAAGTGACAATTACAATTCGAATCACCGCGACATGTGAATTTGTAGCACATCAGAGATCAGCGTTGAAATGGTCAATCGGCGTTAGTAAGCAGCGGCTAAATTGTACAAGTGAAATTAATAGGTATGCCTATATAACAGGCAACTGTTTATTTTTTTCTCTTAATTTCACTCAAAAACAAGACAATTGTTTGATTTTCACATGAAGTTTGATTTCTTTCAATATTTTTTTTTTCTGAATTTCACTCAAAAACAAGGCAATTGTTTGATTTTTTTTTCTCTTAATTTCACTCAAAAACAAGGCAATTGTTTGATTTTCACATGAATTTAACACCGACCGACAAAAAGTTTGATATCTTTCATTTTTTTTTTGCTGAATTTCACTCAATAACCAGGCAATTGTTTGATTTTTTTTTTCTCTTAATTTCACTCAAAAACAAGGCAATTGTTTGATTTTCACATGAATTTAACACCGACCGACAAAAAGTTTGATTTCTTTCATTTTTTTTTTCTGAATTTCACTTAATAACCAGGCAATTGTTTGATTTTTTTTTCTCTTAATTTAACTCTAAAACAAGGCAATTGTTTGATTTTCACATGAATTTAACACCGACCGACAAAAAGTATGATTTATTTCAATTTTTTTTTTTCTGAATTTCACTCAAAAACAAGGCAATTGTTTGATATTCTTTTTTCTCTTAATTTCACTCAAAAACAAGGCAATTGTTTGATTTTCACATGAATTTAACACCGACCGACAAAAAGTTTGATTTCATTCAATATTTTTTTTTTCTGAATTTCACTCAAAAACAAGGCAATTGTTTGATTTTTTTTTCTCTTAATTTCACTCAAAAACAAGGCAATTGTTTGATTTTCACATGAAGTTAACACCGACCGACAAAAAGTTTGATTTCTTTCAATATTTTTTTTTTTCTTAATTTCACTCAATAACCAGGCAATTGTTTGTTTTTTTTTCTCTTAATTTCACTCAAAAACAAGGCAATTGTTTGATTTTCACATGAAGTTAACACCGACCGACAAAAAGTTTGATTTCCTTCATTTTTTTTTTTCTAAATTTCACTCAATAACCAGGCAATTGTTTGTTTTATTTTCACATGAATTTAACACCGACCGACAAAAAGTTCGATTTCTCTCAATTTTTTTTATCTGAATTTCACTCAAAAACAAGGCAATTGTTTGATTTTCACATCAATTTAACACCGACCGACAAAAAGTTTGATTTCTTTCAATTTTTTTTTTCTGAATTTCACTCAAAAACAATGCAATTGTTTGATTTTTTTTTCTCTTAATTTCACTCAAAAACAAGGCAATTGTTTGATTTTCACATGAATTTAACACCGACCGACAAAATGTTTGATTTCTCTCAATTTTTTTTATCTGAATTTCACTCAAAAACAAGGCAATTGTTTGTTTTTTTTTTTCTCTTAATTTCACTCAAAAACAAGGCAATTGTTTGATTTTCACATGAATTTAACACCGACCGACAAAAAGTGTGATTTCTTTAAATATTTTTTTTTTAGAATTTCATTCAAAAACAAGGCAATTGTTTGATTTTATTTTTCTCTTAATTTCACTCAAAAACAAGGCAATTGTTTGATTTTCACATGAAGTTAACACCGACCGACAAAAAGTTTGATTTCTTTCAATTTTTTTTTTCTGAATTTCACTCAAAAACAAGGCAATTGTTTGATTTTTTTTTCTCTTAATTTCACTCAAAAACAAGGCAATTGTTTGATTTTCACATGAATTTAACACCGACCGACAAAATGTTTGATTTCTTTCAATTTTTTTTTTCTGAATTTCATTCAAAAACAAGGCAATTGTTTGATTTTTTTTTTCTCTTAAAATCACTCAAAAACAAGGCAATTGTTTGATTTTCACATGAATTTAACACCGACCGACAAAAAGTTTGATTTCTCTCAATTTTTTTTATCTGAATTTCACTCAAAAACAAGGCAATTGTTTGTTTTTTTTTTTCTCTTAATTTCACTCAAAAACAAGGCAATTGTTTGATTTTCACATGAATTTAACACCGACCGACAAAAAGTGTGATTTCTTTAAATATTTTTTTTTCTGAATTTCATTCAAAAACAAGGCAATTGTTTGATTTTATTTTTCTCTTAATTTCACTCAAAAACAAGGCAATTGTTTGATTTTCACATGAATTTAACACCGACCGACAAAATGTTTGATTTCTCTCAATTTTTTTTATCTGAATTTCACTCAAAAACAAGGCAATTGTTTGATTTTTTTTTTCTCTTAAAATCACTCAAAAACAAGGCAATTGTTTGATTTTCACATGAATTTAACACCGACCGACAAAATGTTTGATTTCTTTCAATTTTTTTTTTCTGAATTTCATTCAAAAACAAGGCAATTGTTTGATTTTTTTTTTCTCTTAAAATCACTCAAAAACAAGGCAATTGTTTGATTTTCACATGAATTTAACACCGACCGACAAAAAGTTTGATTTCTTTCAATTTTTTTTTCTAAATTTCACTCAAAAACAAGGCAATTGTTTGATTTTTTTCTTCTCTTGATTTCACTCAAAAACAAGGCAATTGTTTGATTTTCACATCAATTTAACACCGACCGACAAAAAGTTTGATTTCTTTCAATTTTTTTTTTCTGAATTTCACTCAAAAACAATGCAATTGTTTGATTTTTTTTTCTCTTAATTTCACTCAAAAACAAGGCAATTGTTTGATTTTCACATGAATTTAACACCGACCGACAAAAAGTTTGATTTCTTTCATTTTTTTTTTCTGAATTTCATTCAAAAACAAGGCAATTGTTTGATTTTTTTTTTTTCTTAAAATCACTAAAAAACAAGGCAATTGTTTGATTTTCACATGAATTTAACACCGACCGACAAAAAGTTTGATTTCTTTCAATTTTTTTTTTCTGAATTTCACTCAAAACCAAGGCAATTAAGGATATTGGCTAAAGTCTAAATTATAACAAGTTGGCAATGATCACTAACCCTCTCAGGCAATTATTTATATTCTGCTCCGTTGACATTTCAGGTTTGGATACATACTGGATGTATGATGCTGCCGCTCAAAAGCTGTTATGTTTGCCCGCCTGCCGCTGATTGCTTTCGTCTATTTTAGCATGGTAAGTGTCAAAAGCAAATTTTATATATAGTATAATATATTCATAGTCTTCTTTGGCCAAACAAAAATCCATTTACCAGTGGAACAATCGATTTTATTTGTTCCATAATAGAAATAGGTGACCACCGTGTCTGTCTGTCTTTCTGACCTTTGAAGGGCAGCCATGTTTGGAACTGTAATGTGTAGCCGAAGTGAAATTTTCACAAAAGTCTCACCAAGTGTCTGAAACGAAAATTAGCGATAAATTACCTACGTTAATAGATTGCTTTCTTTCAATTTTTTTTTTCTGAATTTCACTCAAAAACAAGGCAATTGTTTGATATTTTTTTCCTCTTAATTTCACTCAAAAACAAGGCAATTGTTTGATTTTTTTTTTCTCTTAATTTCACACAAAAACAAGGCAATTGTTTTATTTTCACATGAATTTAACACCGACCGACCAAAAGTTTGATTTCTTTCAATATTTTTTTTTTCTGAATTTCACTCAAAAACAAGGCAATTGTTTGATTTTTTTTTCTCTTAATTTCACTCAAAAACAAGGCAATTGTTTGATTTTCACATGAATTTAACACCGACCGACAAAAAGTTTGATATCTTTCAATTTTTTTTTGCTGAATTTCACTCAATAACCAGGCAATTGTTTGATTTTTTTTTTTCTCTTAATTTCACTCAAAAACAAGGCAATTGTTTGATTTTCACATGAATTTAACACCTACCGACAAAAAGTTTGATTTCTTTCATTTTTTTTTTCTAAATTTCACTCAATAACCAGGCAATTGTTTGATTTTTTTTTCTCATAATTTCACTCTAAAACAAGGCAATTGTTTGATTTTCACATGAATTTAACACAAACCGACAAAAAGTTTGATTTATTTCAATTTTTTTTTTCTGAATTTCACTCAAAAACAAGGCAATTGTTTGATATTCTTTTTTCTCTTAATTTCACTCAAAAACAAGGCAATTGTTTGATTTTCACATGAATTTAACACCGACCGACAAAAAGTTGATTTCTTTCAATATTTTATTTTTTCTGAATTTCACTCAAAAACAAGGCAATTGTTTGATTTTATTTTTCTCTTAATTTTACTCAAAAACAAGGCAATTGTTTGATTTTCACATGAATTTAACACCGACCGACAAAAAGTTTGATTTCTTTCATTATTTTTTTTCTAAATTTCACTCAATAACCAGGCAATTGTTTGTTTTTATTTCTCTTAATTTCACTCAAAAACAAGGCAATTGTTTGATTTTCACATGAATTTAACACCGACCGACAAAAAGTTTGATTTCTTTCAATTTTTTTTTTCTGAATTTCATTCAAAAACAAGGCAATTGTTTGATTTTTTTTTTCTCTTAAAATCACTAAAAAACAAGGCAATTGTTTGATTTTCACATGAATTTAACACCGACCGACAAAAAGTGTGATTTCTTTCAATTTTTTTTTTCTGAATTTCACTCAAAAACAAGGCAATTAAGGATATTGGCTATAGTCTAAATTATAACAAGTTGGCAATGATCACTAACCCTCTCAGGCAATTATTTATATTCTGCTCCGTTGACATTTCAGGTTTGGATACATACTGGATGTATGATGCTGCCGCTCAAAAGCTGTTATGTTTGCCCGCCTGCCGCTGATTGCTTTCGTCTATTTTAACATGGTAAGTGTCAAAAGCAAATTTTATATATAGTATAATATATTCATAGTCTTCTTTGGCCAAACAAAAATCCATTTACCAGTGGAACAATCGATTTTATTTGTTCCATAATAGAAATAGGTGACCACCGTGTCTGTCTGTCTTTCTTGTTGGATATTATCGATTGCCATCACTAGTTAGTACCTCATCACTAGTAAATACTAGCTCTGTTATCTTTGGGATTAATAAAAAGTGTGTGAAACCAACATGGCGTTTTTCTTCCTCGTCTCCTGAAGTAATATAATATTAAAAATAAGTACAAGCCGTCCTTCGCAATTAATGGAAAGCCAATAGCACGCTTCCACTGCGCAAC
This sequence comes from Plagodis dolabraria, assembly GCA_963854805.1. Classification (NCBI taxonomy): domain Eukaryota; kingdom Metazoa; phylum Arthropoda; class Insecta; order Lepidoptera; family Geometridae; genus Plagodis; species Plagodis dolabraria. Next base: position 174,911 of record OY978452.1, on the reverse strand, counting down.
AACAACAAACAAGTGTTAAAATACGGATAAGAACAGCTATCAGAAAAATCACGGTACGTGTCCCGTCTGGCGGTGTCTTGCGATTCGCCGGCCGGCGTGCATATATAAAAGCAAGTGTATTGTCATCAGAGCATAATTAAACATGGAGAAATTACAAGCGTTGCCCATACTGCGGGAGGGTGACTCGTTTTCGAACTGGAAATTTCGGATGGGTCTGATATTGCAGGATAAAGAAGTGCACCACGCCATTGACAAAACGTATAACAAAAGTGGAGATAAAGATTTTGCTAAATCCGACACTAAAGCAAAGTGTCTCATCGTGCAGTGTTTAAGCGATAAATATCTAGAAATTGTCAAGAATAATAGTACTACAGCCATGGAAATGATTGACGCCTTGGAAAAGCAATTCGAACGGAAAAGTGTATCAAACAAATTGCATCTGCGCCGTAAATTAATTAACCTCAAATGTAAAACAGGCACAAAGTTGCAAGATTTTTTTATGGAGTTTGATGAAATAGTGGGCCAATTATGTGCCATTAATAGTAAAAACGAAGAGGTAGATAAAGTGTGCTACTTGCTGGCTGCAATGCCACCAGAATATGAAGCAGTGATAACATCCATTGAGACAATGTCAAGTGATAAAAGTGTCAACATAGATTTTATAAAATCGAGATTATTAGATGCTGAAATTAAATTAACAAATAAGGATCAGTATGACAGCTCAACTACAGTGCAAACTTTTAATTGTTATACCTGTGGGAAGAAGGGGCATAAATCTTATCAATGCAAAGCAAATAAAAACACAGAAAGTACAAGACATGGACAAACACATAATCACGGACAAGGACAAACATTTAATCATGGACGAGGACAATTGTATAGGAGAAGGGCATGGTCACGGAGACCACCCATGCGAGGACGAGGAACTGGAGCAAATTGTGCTACAGAGGAGACAATAGACGAGACATTATTTACAGCATTTCGAGGAAAAGAAGAGGAAAAGTATAGTGACAGTTTAAACTCAGGTAATATAAAATTTATTATTGACTCAGGAGCCACCGAACACTTGATCAAAAGCTGTTATAAAAGTAGTATGTTTGATGTACAAGAATGTAAAGAAACAAAAATTTATGTAGCTAACGGTGAGCATTTATTATGTAAAGAAAAGGGTAAGATACGTGTAACTTGGCAAAATGAGTGCATAACTATTGAATGTTTAATTGTAGAAAATATTTCGTATAATTTGTTATCAGTAAGACAATTATCAGCGAAAGGATTTGAAGTTAAATTTCATGAAAAGATTGTATCAATTTGTAGAGGTCATTTTACAGTCCAAGGTACTTTGAATGCGCGGTTATATACAATTGATTTTCAATTAGGTACATATGAATGTATGGTTAGTGAAGATTTGGACAGAAACCTTTGGCACAGGCGATTGGGTCATTTAAACCGGCACAGTTTGAAATTAATGGGGTTACCAGCTTCTGAGGAGAAATGTGACTTCTGCACGGCAGGTAAGAGCACAAGAAGAGTCTTTTCTGAAAAAGGTAGGCAATCAAAACAGATTGGAGACTTGTTACACTCGGATATTTGCGGGCCAATTGGTACTTCAAATATTAATGGAGAAAAATATTTTCAAGTAATTATTGATGACTTTTCACACTTTGTTACAGTCAAACTATTGAAGCAGAAAAATGAAGCTGAACAAAATCTAATGGATTATATTAAACAACTTAAGACACAGAAGGGATTTAAAACCAAGAAATTGAGACTGGATAATGGGGGTGAGTTCACTTCAAATTATTTCAAGGATTATTGCCGCAAGAAAGGCATTGAACTGCAATATACTACACCTCACACACCAATGCAGAATGGGACAAGTGAACGGATGAATCGTACTTTACTGGAGAGAATAAGAACTAAATTTGCTGAAACAAAATTACCAAGACATCTGTGGGGAGAAGCAGTGTGCTGCTCAGCATTTGAATTAAATAGATGTCCATGTAGAGTGCTACATTATCAGACACCAGCAAAAATATGGTATGGTATCAATAAAATTGACAATATGAAAGTATTCGGGTCAACGGCATGGAAAGTGACAATACCTAAACCTGGGAAATTAGATGTCAGAGCGAAGCCTATGGTTATGATGGGATACACAGGATCTGGATACCGTTTGTGGGATCCTGAAACTAATAAAATTGTAATATCAACAGACATCATTTTTGATGAAAGAAAAACTACCTATAATGAAAAGGAAAATAAAGGAAAAATGGAGAGAAAAATAATATATAGTGAAGATGAAGAAGAAGAATATCAACCAAGTAAAATACAAGATGAGAAAAATAAAGAGAGTATGGAAGCTTTAAGGCAAAAAGAACAAGAAGAAGAAGAAATTCAAGAAGAGGAAAGTTTGAAGAGGACAAGATCTGGAAGAGTAACTAAAAAACCTCAACAATTTGACGGATATGAATTACACACAGCATATTGTTTAATGACACAAGAAGAAGAAATACCACAAAAGTATGAAGATGCGATTAAAGATAAAGAAGATATAAAGATATAAAGATATAAAAGTTTTATTGGCCCTTTAGTAATTTTTTTTTACAGGCAAGTCCAATGTACATTTGAACATATTTATACTACTTAAATATATTAAATTAAAGTCTGATTACGTCTATGTAAATAATTGATTAAAATATAATATTTTACATAATATTTTACACTTCATATATAGTTAAATACAATTTGCAGTTATGAATGAATCAGAATGGAGAAAAGCTATAAATATGGAAATAGAATCATTAAAAAAATTAGAAACATGGACAGTAATGGAAAATAAAGAGGGAATAAAAGCTATTGACACGAGATGGATATTTACTATGAAAGAAAATGGTATTAAAAAGGCAAGATTAGTAGTAAAAGGTTTTCAGATACCAGATAGATATTTCGAAAGTAATTATGCACCGGTAGCAAGAATGGCAACGGTAAGAGCATTCTTGGCACACTCCGTAGAGGAAGATGTTCCAGTATACCAGCTAGACGTACCTACAGCTTTTCTGAATGGAGTTTTGGAGTCTGACGTTTACATTAAAATACCTCAAGGAGTTGACATAAAAGGAAATAAAGTTTTGAAACTGAGAAGAAGCTTATATGGATTAAAAGAAAGCCCAAAGTGTTGGAATATTCAATTTAATAAAGTGATGATGAAGGCTGGATTAAAAAGGTCAGGTCATGATTTTTGCTTGTATTATAATGAAGATGTAAAATTACTAGTATTTGTCGATGATATTTTACTGACAGGAAAATTGGAAGAAGTAGAAAAAATAAAGAAGATATTATATGATGAGTTCAATACTAAAGATCTAGGAGAAATACAGAAATTTTTGGGAATGGAAATAGAGAAAATTGAGAATGGAATAAAAATAAATCAAAAATCACATATTGAGAAAATGTTAGAGAAATTTAGAATGACAGAATGTAGAGAAGCAAATACACCCATGGAAGCAGGATTTAATGCAGATTTAAAGGAAGATGTAATAAATGTACCTTACAAAGAGCTGATTGGATCACTATTATTTGTTTCATCAAATAGTAGACCAGATGTCACATTTGCTGTTTCATACTTGAGTCGCTTTTTAGATAAACCGACTGAAAGTCTTTGGAAAGCAGGAAAACGGATTTTACGCTACCTAAAGGGAACCAAAAATATGGGCTTAACTTATCAGAGGCAAGGAAATAATTATGAAGATTTGACAACATTTTCAGATTCAGACTGGGCATCAGACAAGGCAAACAGGAAGAGTACGAGCGGATGTGCTGTCTTCTATTGTGGTAAGTTAATATCTTGGTACTCTAAAAAGCAAGCTTGTGTCGCTTTATCCACAGCAGAAGCAGAGTACTTAGCTGGAGCTCAGGCAGTCTGTGAAATAGTTAATTTACAGGGGGTTTTGTCCAATCTTCATTCCAGACACATTAGTACAAAATTATTGATTGACAACCAAAGTACATTGCGATTGATAGAAAGCTATGAAAACAGTAAGCGATCTAAACATATCGACATTAAAGCACATTTCATTAAAGATATACTATGTAAAAAACTGTTTACACTAGAATATATACAAAGTCACAAAAACATTGCAGATATTTTTACTAAAGCATTATTATATTCTCAGCATTCATACCTAACATTTAAAATGAAAATATTGTAAAACTAAAAAAACTAGAATATTTGTAATTTGATAGAATCTTTATAATGTTAATCTGTTCAAATTTAAGTAATATGAAAGGCTACCTATTTGGACTTTGCACTAAGTATATAAACTGACTATGAAAATATTACTCTACTTTGTATTATGTAAACCCACTATATAAACATTAACTACCTATTTTGTGAAAGTGAAATTGTAAATTTAGTAAGAAAGTTTTATATAAACCAAGTCTGCTAATAAGTTTGTTAGTATAGATAATGTATTAACTATAATGATTAAGTTTATAGTTAAGATTAGTTATAGTAGAGTCAAGTAAAGTTTTATTTAAAGAGAGTCATGTCATAAGAACATTAATTTTATGTTTGTTTAGTGAGAGCCAGAGTAATTTTTTTTTGTTAACTTAGAATTTGTTCGTACAGTTATGGAGTATTTAAGTTTTGATATTTATGAGGCAATTTCAAAAGATAGTTTTAAATTAAGTTGGTATTAATGAGTAAGAGATATGAAATTGAGAAGGGGTGTTGGATATTATCGATTGCCATCACTAGTTAGTACCTCATCACTAGTAAATACTAGCTCTGTTATCTTTGGGATTAATAAAAAGTGTGTGAAACCAACATGGCGTTTTTCTTCCTCGTCTCCTGAAGTAATATAATATTAAAAATAAGTACAAGCCGTCCTTCGCAATTAATGGAAAGCCAATATTTCTGACCTTTGAAGGGCAGCCATGTTTGGAACTGTAATGTGTAGCCGAAGTGAAATTTTCACAAAAGTCTCACCAAGTGTCTGAAACGAAAATTAGCGATAAATTACCTACGTTAATAGATTGCTAATACATTTTCAAACGCAGATTGGTGGGTTGCTGAAACCTTCAAAAACTGACTGTTTGTCAACACTGTTACCAAGTTAATTAACATTAACTAGCTAATAAATTGCGACATGTCCATGTGATATTATTAATCAAATTCATATTATTGAGAACAACTAATTATCAAGTTATGTATAAGTGTTACATAATATTTTGATATATGACTGTATGTGTGTTTAATTTGTAAACTCCATAGAAATGGTAAACATTCTACATTTACATAATATTAACTTTTTCATAAATTACACTGCCATCAGGGTGGAACTAAATTAACAGTTACAATTTTGTAAATTGCATAAGGATCGCATTGAAATATTTGATTGTTGAAAGGCTATTTGTTTTTCAATAATTATAATATGCACTGATCAATACACTATACAATAATATATAACTTGATCCATCCTCCGCTCTTGTATTTATTCGCTTACAAATTATTTATTATAACCGTCATCTCGATATTCGAAACGTTCGAAACGTAGCTCGTCGTGTGTGGCCCGTAAATGTAAACAAGAAGCGTGTGCGATATCATTTTTAATGCATAGTTATACGTAACCATAACAATAGTTAAAAATTACCTACACGGCGGTGGAAGTGACAATTACAATTTGAATCACCGCGACATGTGAATTTGTAGCACATCAGAGATCAGCGTTGAAATGGTCAATCGGCGTTAGTAAGCAGCGGCTAAATTGTACAAGTGAAATTAATAGGTATGCCATATATAACAGGCAACTGTTTATTTTTTTCTCTTAATTTCACTCAAAAACAAGACAATTGTTTGATTTTCACATGAATTTAACACCGACCGACAAAAAGTTTGATTTCTTTCATATTTTTTTTTCTAAATTTCACTCAATAACCAGGCAATTGTTTGATTTTTTTTTCTCTTAATTTCACTCAAAAACAAGGCAATTGTTTGATTTTCACATGAATTTAACACCGACCGACAAAAAGTTTGATTTCTTTCAATTTTTTTTTCTGAATTTCACTCAAAAACAAGGCAATTGTTTGATATTTTTTTCCTCTTAATTTCACTCAAAAACAAGGCAATTGTTTGATTTTCACATGAATTTAACACCGACCGATAAAAAATTTGATTTCTTTAAATTTTTTTTTTCTGAATTTCACTCAAAAACAAGGCAATTGTTTGATTTTTTTTTTCTCTTAATTTCACACATAAACAAGGCAATTGTTTTATTTTCACATGAATTTAACACCGACCGACAAAAAGTTTGATTTCTTTCAATTTTTTTTTTCTGAATTTCACTCAAAAACAAGGCAATTGTTTGATTTTTTTTTCTCTTAATTTCACTCAAAAACAAGGCAATTGTTTGATTTTCACATGAATTTAACACCGACCGACAAAAAGTTTGATATCTTTAAATTTTTTTTTGCTGAATTTCACTCAATAACCAGGCAATTGTTTGATTTTTTTTTTCTCTTAATTTCACTCAAAAACAAGGCAATTGTTTGATTTTCACATGAATTTAACACCGACCGACAAAAAGTTTGATTTCTTTCATTTTTTTTTCTGAATTTCACTTAATAACCAGGCAATTGTTTGTTTTTTTTTCTCTTAATTTCACTCAAAAACAAGGCAATTGTTTGATTTTCACATGAATTTAACACCGACCGACAAACAGTTTGATTTCTTTCATTTTTTTTTTTCTAAATTTCACTCAATAACCAGGCAATTGTTTGATTTTCACATGAATTTAACACCGACCGACAAAAATTTTGATTTATTTCAATTTTTTTTTCTGAATTTCACTCAAAAACTAGGCAATTGTTTGATATTCTTTTTTCTCTTAATTTCACTCAAAAACAAGGCAATTGTTTGATTTTCACATGAATTTAACACCGACCGACAAAAAGTTTGATTTCTTTCAATATTTTTTTTTTCTGAATTTCACTCAAAAACAAGGCAATTGTTTGATTTTATTTTTCTCTTAATTTCACTCAAAAACAAGGCAATTGTTTGATTTTCACATGAAGTTAACACCGACCGACAAAAAGTTTGATTTCTTTCATTTTTTTTTTTTCTAAATTTCACTCAATAACCAGGCAATTGTTTGTTTTTTTTCTCTTTATTTCACTCAAAAACAAGGCAATTGTTTGATTTTCACATGAATTTAACACCGACCGACAAAAAGTTTGATTTCTTTCAATTTTTTTTTTCTGAATTTCACTCAAAAACAAGGCAATTGTTTGATTTTTTTTCTCTTAATTTCACTCAAAAACAAGGCAATTGTTTGATTTTCACATGAATTTAACACCGACCGACAAAAAGTTTGATTTCTTTCAATTTTTTTTTTCTGAATTTCATTCAAAAACAAGGCAATTGTTTGATTTTTTTTTTCTCTTAAAATCACTCAAAAACAAGGCAATTGTTTGATTTTCACATGAATTTAACACCGACCGACAAAAAGTTTGATTTATTTCAATTTTTTTTTTCTGAATTTCACTCAAATTCAAGGCAATTGTTTGATTTTTTTTTCTCTTAATTTCACTCAAAAACAAGGCAATTGTTTGATTTTCACATCAATTTAACACCGACCGACAAAAAGTTTGATTTCTTTCAATTTTTTTTTTTCTAAATGTCACTCAATAACCAGGCAATTGTTTGATTTTTTTTTTTTCTTAATTTCACTCAAAAACAAGGCAATTGTTTGATTTTCACATGAATTTAACACCGACCGACAAACAGTTTGATTTCTTTCATTTTTTTTTTTCTAAATTTCACTCAATAACCAGGCAATTGTTTGATTTTTTTTTCTCTTAATTTCACTCTAAAACAAGGCAATTGTTTGATTTTCACATGAATTTAACACCGACCGACAAAAAGTTTGATTTATTTCAATTTTTTTTTTCTGAATTTCACTCAAAAACAAGGCAATTGTTTGATATTCATTTTTCTCTTAATTTCACTCAAAAACAAGGCAATTGTTTGATTTTCACATGAAGTTAACACCGACCGACAAAAATTTTGATTTCTTTCATTTTTTTTTTCTAAATTTCACTCAATAACCAGGCAATTGTTTGTTTTTTTTTCACTTAATTTCACTCAAAAACAAGGCAATTGTTTGATTTTCACATGAATTTAACACCGACCGACAAAAAGTTTGATTTCTTTCAATTTATTTTTTTCTGAATTTCACTCAAAAACAAGGCAATTGTTTGATTTTTTTTTCTCTTAATTTCACTCTAAAACAAGGCAATTGTTTGATTTTCACATGAATTTAACACCGACCGACAAAAAGTTTGATTTATTTCAATTTTTTTTTTCTGAATTTCACTCAAAAACAAGGCAATTGTTTGATTTTATTTTTCTCTTAATTTCACTCAAAAACAAGGCAATTGTTTGATTTTCACATGAAGTTAACACCGACCGACAAAAAGTTTGATTTCTTTCATTTTTTTTTTTTCTAAATTTCACTCAATAACCAGGCAATTGTTTGTTTTTTTTCTCTTTATTTCACTCAAAAACAAGGCAATTGTTTGATTTTCACATGAATTTAACACCGACCGACAAAAAGTTTGATTTCTTTCATTTTTTTTTTTCTAAATTTCACTCAATAACCAGGCAATTGTTTGATTTTTTTTCTCTTAATTTCACTCAAAAACAAGGCAATTGTTTGATTTTCACATGAATTTAACACCGACCGACAAAAAGTTTGATTTCTTTCAATTTTTTTTTTCTGAATTTCATTCAAAAACAAGGCAATTGTTTGATTTTTTTTTTCTCTTAAAATCACTCAAAAACAAGGCAATTGTTTGATTTTCACATGAATTTAACACCGACCGACAAAAAGTTTGATTTATTTCAATTTTTTTTTTCTGAATTTCACTCAAATTCAAGGCAATTGTTTGATTTTTTTTTCTCTTAATTTCACTCAAAAACAAGGCAATTGTTTGATTTTCACATCAATTTAACACCGACCGACAAAAAGTTTGATTTCTTTCAATTTTTTTTTTTCTAAATGTCACTCAATAACCAGGCAATTGTTTGATTTTTTTTTTTTCTTAATTTCACTCAAAAACAAGGCAATTGTTTGATTTTCACATGAATTTAACACCGACCGACAAACAGTTTGATTTCTTTCATTTTTTTTTTTCTAAATTTCACTCAATAACCAGGCAATTGTTTGATTTTTTTTTCTCTTAATTTCACTCTAAAACAAGGCAATTGTTTGATTTTCACATGAATTTAACACCGACCGACAAAAAGTTTGATTTATTTCAATTTTTTTTTTCTGAATTTCACTCAAAAACAAGGCAATTGTTTGATATTCATTTTTCTCTTAATTTCACTCAAAAACAAGGCAATTGTTTGATTTTCACATGAAGTTAACACCGACCGACAAAAATTTTGATTTCTTTCATTTTTTTTTTCTAAATTTCACTCAATAACCAGGCAATTGTTTGTTTTTTTTTCACTTAATTTCACTCAAAAACAAGGCAATTGTTTGATTTTCACATGAATTTAACACCGACCGACAAAAAGTTTGATTTCTTTCAATTTATTTTTTTCTGAATTTCACTCAAAAACAAGGCAATTGTTTGATTTTTTTTTCTCTTAATTTCACTCTAAAACAAGGCAATTGTTTGATTTTCACATGAATTTAACACCGACCGACAAAAAGTTTGATATCTTTCAATTTTTTGTTTTTCTGAATTTCACTCAAAAACAAGGCAATTGTTTGATATTCTTTTTTCTCTTAATTTCACTCAAAAACAAGGCAATTGTTTGATTTTCACATGAATTTAACACCGACCGACAAAAAGTTTGATTTCTTTCAATATTTTTTTTTTCTGAATTTCACTCAAAAACAAGGCCATTGTTTGATTTTTTTGTCTCTTAATTTCACTCAAAAACAAGGCAATTGTTTGATTTTCACATGAATTTAACACCGACCGACAAAAAGTTTGATTTCTTTCATTTTTTTTTTTCTAAATTTCACTCAATAACCAGGCAATTGTTTGATTTTTTTTCTCTTAATTTCACTCAAAAACAAGGAAATTGTTTGATTTTCACATGAATTTAACACCGACCGACAAAAAATTTGATGTCTTTAAATTTTTTTTTTTTTCTGAATTTCACTCAAAAACAAGGCAATTGTTTGATTTTTTTTTCTCTTAATTTCACTCAAAAACAAGGCAATTGTTTGTGTTTCACATGAATTTAACACTGACCGACAAAAAGTTTGATTTCTTTCAATTTTTTTTTCTGAATTTCACACAAAAACAAGGCAATTGTTTGATTTTTTTTTCTCTTCATTTCACTCAAAAACAAGGCAATTGTTTGATTTTCACATGAATTTAACACCGACCGACAAAAAGTTTGATTTCTTTAAATTTTTTTTTTTCTGAATTTCATTCAAAAACAAGGCAATTGTTTGATTTTTTTTTTCTCTTCAAATCACTTTAAAAACAAGGCAATTGTTTGATTTTCACATGAATTTAACATCGACCGACAAAAAGTTTGATTTCTTTCAATTTTTTTTTTCTGAATTTCACTCAAAAACAAGGTAATTAAGGATATTGGCTATAGTCTAAATTATAACAAGTTGGCAATGATCACTAACCCTCTCAGGCAATTATTTATATTCTGCTCCGTTGACATTTCAGGTTTGGATACATACTGGATGTATGATGCTGCCGCTCAAAAGCTGTTATGTTTGCCCACCCGCCGCTGATTGCTTTCGTCTATTTTAACATGGTAAGTGTCAAAAGCAAATTTTATATATAGTATAATATATTCATAGTCTTCTTTGGCCAAACAAAAATCCATTTACCAGTGGAACAATCGATTTTATTTGTTCCATAATAGAAATAGGTGACCACCGTGTCTGTCTGTCTTTCTGACCTTTGAAGGGCAGCCATGTTTGGAACTGTAATGTGTAGCCGAAGTGAAATTTTCACAAAAGTCTCACCAAGTGTCTGAAACGAAAATTAGCGATAAATTACCTACGTTAATAGATTGCTAATACATTTTCAAACGCAGATTGGTGGGTTGCTGAAACCTTCAAAAACTGACTGTTTGTCAACACTGTTACCAAGTTAATTAACATTAACTAGCTAATAAATTGCCACATGTCCATGTGATATTATTATCCAATTCATATTATTGAGAACAACTAATTATTAAGTTATGTATAAGTGTTACATAATATTTTGATATATGACTGTGTGTGTGTTTAATCTGTAAACTCCATAGAAATGGTAAACATTTTACATTTACATAATATTAACTTTTTCATAAATTACACTGCCATCAGGGTGGAACTAAATTAACAGTTACAATTTTGTAAATTGCATAAGGATCGCATTGAAATATTTGATTGTTGAAAGGATATTTGTTTTTCAATAATTATAATATGCACTGATCAATACACTATACAATAATATATAACTTGATCCATCCTCCGCTCTTGTATTTATTCGCTTACAAATTATTTATTATAACCGTCATCTCGATATTCGAAACGTTCGAAACGTAGCTCGTCGTGTGTGGCCCGTAAATGTAAACAAGAAGCGTGTGCGATATCATTATTAATGCATAGTTATACGTAACCATAACAATAGTTAAAAATTACCTACACGGCGGTGGAAGTGACAATTACAATTTGAATCACCGCGACATGTAAATTTGTAGCACATCAGAGATCAGCGTTGAAATGGTCAATCGGCGTTAGGAAGCAGCGGCTAAATTGTACAAGTGAAATTAATAGGTATGCCATATATAACAGGCAACTGTTTAATTTTCACATTAATTAAAAACCAACGGACAAAATATTTTATTTTTCCATATTTACACTGAAAAACAGGCAATTGTTTGATTTTCACATGAATTTAACACCGACCGACAAAAATTTGATTTCTTTCACTTTTTTTTTCTTAATTTCACTCAAAAACAAGGCAATTGTTTGATTTTTTTTTTCTGTTAATTTCACTCAAAAACAAGACAATTGTTTGATTTTCACATGAATTTAACACCGACCGACAAAAAGTTTGATTTCTTTCAATTTTTTTTTTCTGAATTTCACTCAAAAACAAGGCATTTGTTTGATTTTTTTTTTTCTCTTAATTTCACTCAAAAACAAGGCAATTGTTTGATTTTCACATGAATTTAACACCGACCGACCAAAAGTTTGATTTCTTTCAATATTTTTTTTTTCTAAATTTCACTCAATAACCAGGCAATTGTTTGATTTTTTTCTCTCTTAATTTCACTCTAAAACAAGGCAATTGTTTGATTTTCACATGAATTTAACACCGACCGACAAAAAGTTTGATTTCTTTCATTTTTTTTTTTCTGAATTTCACTCAAAAACAAGGCAATTGTTTGATATTCTTTTTTCTCTTAATTTCACTCAAAAACAAGGCAATTGTTTGATTTTCACATGAATTTAACACCGACCGACAAAAAGTTTGATATCTTTCAATATTATTTTTTTCTGAATTTCACTCAAAAACAAGGCAATTGTTAGTTTTTTTTTCTCTTAATTTCACTCAAAAACAAGGCAATTGTTTGATTTTTTTTTCTCTTAATTTCACTCAAAAACAAGGCAATTGTTTGATTTTCACATGAATTTAACACCGACCGACAAAAAGTTTGATTTCTTTAAATTTTTTTTTTTTCTGAATTTCCATTAAAAAACAAGGCAATTAAGGATATTGGCTAAAGTCTAAATTATAACAAGTTGGCAATGATCACTAACCCTCTCAGGCAATTATTTATATTCTGCTCCGTTGACATTTCAGGTTTGGATACATACTGGATGTATGATGCTGCCGCTCAAAAGCTGTTATGTTTGCCCGCCCGCCGCTGATTGCTTTCGTCTATTTTAACATGGTAAGTGTCAAAAGCAAATTTTATATATAGTAAAATATATTCATAGTCTTCTTTGGCCAAACAAAAATCCATTTACCAGTGGAACAATCGATTTTATTTGTTCCATAATAGAAATAGGTGACCACCGTGTCTGTCTGTCTTTCTGACCTTTGAAGGGCAGCCATGTTTGGAACTGTAATGTGTAGCCGAAGTGAAATTTTCACAAAAGTCTCACCAAGTGTCTGAAACGAAAATTAGCGATAAATTACCTACCTTAATAGATTGCTAATACATTTTCAAACGAAGATTGGTGGGTTGCTGAAACCTTCAAAAACTGACTGTTTGTCAACACTGTTACCAAGTTAATTAACATTAACTAGCTAATAAATTGCCACATGTCCATGTGATATTATTAATCAAATTCATATTATTGAGAACAACTAATTATTAAGTTATGTATAAGTGTTACATAATATTTTGATATATGACTGTGTGTGTGTTTAATCTGTAAACTCCATAGAAATGGTAAACATTCTACATTTACATAATATTAACTTTTTCATAAATTACACTGCCATCAGGGTGGAACTAAATTAACAGTTACAATTTTGTAAATTGCATAAGGATCGCATTGAAATATTTGATTGTTGAAAGGCTATTTGTTTTTCAATAATTATAATATGCACTGATCAATACACTATACAATAATATATAACTTGATCCATCCTCCGCTCTTGTATTTATTCGCTTACAAATTATCTATTATAACCGTCATCTCGATATTCGAAACGTTCGAAACGTAGCTCGTCGTGTGTGGCCCGTAAATGTAAACAAGAAGCGTGTGCGATATCATTATTAATGCATAGTTATACGTAACCATAACAATAGTTAAAAATTACCGACACGGCGGTGGAAGTGACAATTACAATTTGAATCACCGCGACATGTAAATTTGTAGCACATCAGAGATCAGCGTTGAAATGGACAATCGGCGTTATTAAGCAGCGGCTTAATTGTACAAGTGAAATTAATAGGTATGCCATATATAACAGGCAACTGTTTAATTTTCACATTAATTAAAAACCAACGGACAATATATTTTTTTTTCCATAATTACACTGAAAAACAGGCAATTGTTTGATTTTCAAATGAATTTAACACCGACTAACAAAAAATTTGATTTCTTTCAATTTTTTTTTTCTGAATTTCACTCAAAAACAAGGCAATTGTTTGATATTTTTTTTCTCTTAATTTCACTCAAAAACAAGGCAATTGTTTGATTTTCACATGAATATAACACCGACCGACAAAAAGTTTGATTTCTTTCATTTTTTTTTTTCCAAATTTCACTCAATAACCAGGCAATTGTTTGATTTTTTTTTTCTCTTAATTTCACTCAAAAACAAGGCAATTGTTTGATTTTCACATGAATTTATTACCGACCGACAAAAAGTTTGATTTCTTTCAATATAATTTTTTTCTGAATTTCACTCAAAAACAAGGCAATTGTTTGATTTTTTTTTCTCTTAATTTCACTCAAAAACAAGGCAATTGTTTGATTTTCACATGAATTTAACACCGACCGACAAAAAGTTTGATTTCTTTCAATATTTTTTTTTCTGAATTTCACTCAAAAACAATTGTTTGATTTTATTTTTCTCTTAATTTCACTCAAAAACAAGGCAATTGTTTGATTTTCACATGAATTTAACACCGACCGACAAAAAGTTTGATTTCTTTCAATTTTTTTTTTCTGAATTTCACTCAAAAACAAGGCAATTGTTTGATATTTTTTTTCTCTTAATTTCACTCTAAAACAAGGCAATTGTTTGATTTTCACATGAATTTAACACCGACCGACAAAAAGTTTGATTTCTTTCAATGTTTTTTTTTCTGAATTTCACTCAAAAACAAGGCAATTGTTTGATTTTTTTTTTCTCTTAATTTCACTCAAAAACAAGGCAATTGTTTGATTTTCACATGAATTTAACACCGACCGACAAAAAGTTTGATATCTTTCAATATTTTTTTTTTATGAATTTCACTCAAAAACAAGGCAATTAAGGATATTGGCTATAGTCTAAATTATAACAAGTTGGCAATGATCACTAACCCTCTTAGGCAATTATTTATATTCTGCTCCGTTGACATTTCAGGTTTGGATACATACTGGATGTATGATGCTGCCGCTCAAAAGCTGTTATGTTTGCCCGCCCGCCGCTGATTGCTTTCGTCTATTTTAACATGGTAGTTATGGCATAACAAAAAGTTTGATTTCTTTCATTTTTTTTTTCTAAATGTCACTCAATAACCAGGCAATTGTTTGATTTTTTTTTTCTATTAATTTCACTCTAAAACAAGGCAATTGTTTGATTTTCACATGAATTTAACACCGACCGACAAAAAGTTTGATTTATTTCAATTTTTTTTTTCTGAATTTCACTCAAAAACAAGGCAATTGTTTGATATTCTTTTTTCCCTTAATTTCACTCAAAAACAAGGCAATTGTTTGATTTTCACATGAATTTAACACCGACCGACAAAAAGTTTGATTTCTTTCAATATTTTTTTTTCTGAATTTCACTCAAAAACAATTGTTTGATTTTATTTTTCTCTTAATTTCACTCAAAAACAAGGCAATTGTTTGATTTTCACATGAAGTTAACACCGACCGACAAAAAGTTTGATTTCTTTCATTTTTTTTTTTCTAAATTTCAATCAATAACCAGGCAATTGTTTGATTTTTTTTTTCTCTTAATTTCACTCAAAAACAAGGCAATTGTTTGATTTTCACATGAATTTAACACCTACCGACAAAAAGTTTGATTTCTTTCATTTTTTTTTTCTAAATTTCACTCAATAACCAGGCAATTGTTTGATTTTTTTTTTCTCTTAATTTCACTCAAAAACAAGGCAATTGTTTTATTTTCACATGAATTTAACACCGACCGACAAAAAGTTTGATTTCTCTCAATTTTTTTTATCTGAATTTCACTCAAAAACAAGGCAATTGTTTGATTTTTTTTTTCTCTTAATTTCACTCAAAAACAAGGCAATTGTTTGATTTTCACATGAATTTAACATCGACCGACAAAAAGTTTGATTTCTTTCAATTTTTTTTTTCTGAATTTCACTCAAAAACAAGGTAATTAAGGATATTGGCTATAGTCTAAATTATAACAAGTTGGCAATGATCACTAACCCTCTCAGGCAATTATTTATATTCTGCTCCGTTGACATTTCAGGTTTGGATACATACTGGATGTATGATGCTGCCGCTCAAAAGCTGTTATGTTTGCC
Organism: Plagodis dolabraria; assembly: GCA_963854805.1. Classification (NCBI taxonomy): domain Eukaryota; kingdom Metazoa; phylum Arthropoda; class Insecta; order Lepidoptera; family Geometridae; genus Plagodis; species Plagodis dolabraria. Next base: position 158,698 of record OY978452.1, on the reverse strand, counting down.
CGCCCGCCGCTGATTGCTTTCGTCTATTTTAACATGGTAAGTGTCAAAAGCAAATTTTATATATAGTATAATATATTCATAGTCTTCTTTGGCCAAACAAAAATCCATTTACCAGTGGAACAATCGATTTTATTTGTTCCATAATAGAAATAGGTGACCACCGTGTCTGTCTGTCTTTCTGACCTTTGAAGGGCAGCCATGTTTGGAACTGTAATGTGTAGCCGAAGTGAAATTTTCACAAAAGTCTCACCAAGTGTCTGAAACGAAAATTAGCGATAAATTACCTACGTTAATAGATTGCTAATACATTTTCAAACGCAGATTGGTGGGTTGCTGAAACCTTCAAAAACTGACTGTTTGTCAACACTGTTACCAAGTTAATTAACATTAACTAGCTAATAAATTGCCACATGTCCATGTGATATTATTAATCAAATTCATATTATTGAGAACAACTAATTATTAAGTTATGTATAAGTGTTACATAATATTTTGATATATGACTGTGTGTGTGTTTAATTTGTAAACTCCATAGAAATGGTAAACATTCTACATTTACATAATATTAACATTTTCATAAATTACACTGCCATCAGGGTGGAACTAAATTAACAGTTACAATTTTGTGAATTGCATAAGGATCGCATTGAAATATTTGATTGTTGAAAGGCTATTTGTTTTTCAATAATTATAATATGCACTGATCAATACACTATACAATAATATATAACTTGATCCATCCTCCGCTCTTGTATTTATTCGCTTACAAATTATTTATTATAACCGTCATCTCGATATTTTTTTTTGATTTTCACATGAATTTAACACCAACCGACAAAAAGTTTGATTTCTTTCAATTTTTTTTTTCTGAATTTCACTCAAATTCAAGGCAATTGTTTGATTTTTTTTTCTCTTAATTTCACTCAAAAACAAGGCAATTGTTTGATTTTCACATGAATTTAACACCTACCGACAAAAAGTTTGATTTCTTTCATTTTTTTTTTTCTAAATGTCACTCAATAACCAGGCAATTGTTTGATTTTTTTTTTCTCTTAATTTCACTCAAAAACAAGGCAATTGTTTGATTTTATTTTTCTCTTAATTTCACTCAAAAACAAGGCAATTGTTTGATTTTCACATGAAGTTAACACCGACCGACAAAAAGTTTGATTTCTTTCATTTTTTTTTTTCTAAATTTCAATCAATAACCAGGCAATTGTTTGTTTTTTTTTCTCTAAATTTCACTCAAAAACAAGGCAATTGTTTGATTTTCACATGAATTTAACACCGACCGACAAAAAGTTTGATTTCTTTCATTTTTTTTTTCTAAATGTCACTCAATAACCAGGCAATTGTTTGATTTTTTTTTCTCTTAATTTCACTCAAAAACAAGGCAATTGTTTGATTTTCACATGAATTTAACACCTACCGACAAAAAGTTTGATTTCTTTCATTTTTTTTTTCTAAATGTCACTCAATAACCAGGCAATTGTTTGATTTTTTTTTCTATTAATTTCACTCTAAAACAAGGCAATTGTTTGATTTTCACATGAATTTAACACCGACCGACAAAAAGTTTGATTTATTTCAATTTTTTTTTTCTGAATTTCACTCAAAAACAAGGCAATTGTTTGATATTCTTTTTTCTCTTAATTTCACTCAAAAACAAGGCAATTGTTTGATTTTCACATGAATTTAACACCGACCGACAAAAAGTTTGATTTCTTTCAATATTTTTTTTTTCTGAATTTCACTCAAAAACAAGGCAATTGTTTGATTTTATTTTTCTCTTAATTTCACTGAAAAACAAGGCAATTGTTTGATTTTCACATGAAGTTAACACCGACCGACAAAAAGTTTGATTTCTTTCATTTTTTTTTTCTAAATTTCACTCAATAACCAGGCAATTGTTTGATTTTTTTTTCTCTTAATTTCACTCAAAAACAAGGCAATTGTTTGATTTTCACATGAATTTAACACCGACCGACAAAAAGTTTGATTTATTTCAATTTTTTTTTTTCTGAATTTCACTCAAAAACAAGGCAATTGTTTGATATTCTTTTTTCTCTTAATTTCACTCAAAAACAGGGCAATTGTTTGATTTTCACATGAATTTAACACCGACCGACAAAAAGTTTGATTTCTTTCATTTTTTTTTTCTAAATTTCACTCAATAACCAGGCAATTGTTTGATTTTTTTTTCTCTTAATTTCACTCTAAAACAAGGCAATTGTTTGATTTTCACATGAATTTAACACCGACCGACAAAAAGTTTGATTTATTTCAATTTTTTTTTTTCTGAATTTCACTCAAAAACAAGGCAATTGTTTGATATTCTTTTTTCTCTTAATTTCACTCAAAAACAGGGCAATTGTTTGATTTTCACATGAATTTAACACCGACCGACAAAAAGTTTGATTTCTTTCAATATTTTTTTTTTCTGAATTTCACTCAAAAACAAGGCAATTGTTTGATTTTATTTTTCTCTTAATTTCACTCAAAAACAAGGCAATTGTTTGATTTTCACATGAATTTAACACCGACCGACAAAAAGTTTGATTTCTTTCAATATTTTTTTTTTTCTGAATTTCACTCAAAAACAAGGCAATTGTTTGAATTTCACATGAATTTAACTCCGACCGACAAAAAGTTTGATTTCTTTCAATTTTTTTTTTCTGAATTTCACTCAAAAACAAGGCAATTGTTTGATTTTTTTTTCTCTTAATTTCACTCAAAAACAAGGCAATTGTTTGATTATCACATGAATTTAACACCGACCGACAAAAAGTTTGATTTCTTTCAATTTTTTTTTTTCTGAATTTCATTCAAAAACAAGGCAATTGTTTGATTTTTTTTTTCTCTTAAAATCACTCAAAAACAAGGCAATTGTTTGATTTTCACATGATTTTAACACCGACCGACAAAAAGTTTGATTTCTTTCAATTTTTTTTTTTTCTAAATGTCACTCAATAACCAGGCAATTGTTTGATTTTTTTTTCTCTTAATTTCACTCAAAAACAAGGCAATTGTTTGATTTTCACATGAATTTAACACCTACCGACAAAAAGTTTGATTTCTTTCATTTTTTTTTTCTAAATTTCACTCAATATCCAGGCAATTGTTTGATTTTTTTTTTCTCTTAATTTCACTCAAAAACAAGGCAATTGTTTTATTTTCACATGAATTTAACACCGACCGACAAAAAGTTTGATTTCTCTCAATTTTTTTTATCTGAATTTCACTCAAAAACAAGGCAATTGTTTGATTTTTTTTTTCTCTTAATTTCACTCAAAAACAAGGCAATTGTTTGATTTTCACATGAATTTAACACCGACCGACAAAAAGTGTGATTTCTTTAAATTTTTTTTTTCTGAATTTCATTCAAAAACAAGGCAATTGTTTGATTTTCACATGAATTTAACACCGACCGACAAAAAGTTTGATTTCTTTCAAATTTTTTTTTCTGAATTTCACTCAAAAACAAGGCAATTAAGGATATTGGCTATAGTCTAAATTATAACAAGTTGGCAATGATTACTAACCCTCTCAGGCAATTATTTATATTCTGCTCCGTTGACATTTCAGGTTTGGATACATACTGGATGTATGATGCTGCCGCTCAAAAGCTGTTATGTTTGCCCGCCCGCCGCTGATTGCTTTCGTCTATTTTAACATGGTAAGTGTCAAAAGCAAATTTTATATATAGTATAATATATTCATAGTCTTCTTTGGCCAAACAAAAATCCATTTACCAGTGGAACAATCGATTTTATTTGTTCCATAATAGAAATAGGTGACCACCGTGTCTGTCTGTCTTTCTGACCTTTGAAGGGCAGCCATGTTTGGAACTGTAATGTGTAGCCGAAGTGAAATTTTCACAAAAGTCTCACCAAGTGTCTGAAACGAAAATTAGCGATAAATTACCTACGTTAATAGATTGCTAATACATTTTCAAACGCAGATTGGTGGGTTGCTGAAACCTTCAAAAACTGACTGTTTGTCAACACTGTTACCAAGTTAATTAACATTAACTAGCTAATAAATTGCCACATGTCCATGTGATATTATTAATCAAATTCATATTATTGAGAACAACTAATTATTAAGTTATGTATAAGTGTTACATAATATTTTGATATAAATTACGAAGGCCACAGCCGAAGGATCTAAAAAAAACCAAAAACTTTTGAACTAAATTTAATTAAAATAAAAGTATTACAATAAGATTCTAAAGTCAAGTGAATGTTACCGATGTTAGGTTAACAATGCTATCTATAAAATGAATTAAAATTAAGTAAACTATAGGTAAGCTGACACTGCGCTTCCTCGGGCCGGGTGGCCTACGTGACCGGTGCCATGCACGATCGAGACCGCTGACTCCGCACCTCGTGTCGCTGCTGCGATGTTGCAATGCGCGCTGTAGGTAGCCATGTGGTTCTTAGTCAGCGGTTCCCTATGCAGGTTACTATGTAACACCTTCCCCCTCAGAACGGCAACTATTTTAGAACTTTGAGAGAAAATGTTGCCGGTATTCTTGGTGGTGGTGCAGGTTTCTCAGCATCTTCGTAGAATGTTGCCTTTGTTTCAGCTTTCTGTGCTTTTCTGCGAATGATACAGTAGTGTCGAATGGTTAAGGCAGCTCCCAGTGCGATCGCACTAAATAGTATAATATAGATCGGTATCGTAGTGTGGTATAAAGTATCAGATGTAGTATGATCTAGATGTATGGTTGGTTGTAACATCAACTTATCTTGATATTGGTGAAGGTCTCGTAGGTTAATAGAGTTTAGTTTGATATGAGGTGATGGTGATACACTCGATGTTTCAGGATTGGTTGCAATTTTCATAATTTGCAGTGGTTGTCCTGCGATCCTGTCATAGCTGTTGCGGATGGTAATTTCGTCGGTGCTCAGGGAACAAGCAGTTGGAATTGTAACAAGGTAGCTTCCCTGTATGGTGTCGTAGCTCTCGTGTCCGCATGTGGTATGTATCTTTGTTCGGTGAGGGAACGAAATAGCGTAGTGTCTTTCGTCAAGTTGGTCCACAGCTTCTTTGGTTAGCGTAATTGTAGTCATCTCACAGGTTGAGTCCAAAGATTGATTGGTGATGAGATTTTGTATGCAATCTGCTTGTGCTTGAACATGATGACTCAGATTTTCTTCGCAGAGGAACCTATTGCTATACTTCGGACATTCTGTCTCTATGTACATGAATGCTTGCCTGTTACTTGCTATGAGGGGATATGGGGGTAGGATGGATAGGTTATTTTTATTAGGAACAATAGCTAATCTATATAAATCGTAATTTATAGGGGATATTATAGGGAATTTTAAAGTGATTACTATACGTCTACCAGAGAAATAATATCCTGGCCTAATTACATCATAGTACTCCCTTAGGTCTATATGTAATAAATGACCCTTAGGATAGATTAATTCTAGTTTACTTAACATTTTATTCAATATATTTATAGTTAATATGGAATGGTGGGTGCTCGATGCACGCACGAAGCTTAAAATATTCTCTAACCTTAAAAGTTCTGTCATAATATCATCTGCATTTTCGGAGATGATAATCAATAATTGAGCAAATTTAGCGTACTTAATTAGGCTTGTCTCCCGATATGCCTCACTATCTAAAAGTAATGTCAATGTAGAGTTTATTTTCTCTTGGTTCTGCACTATTTGAGTTATTATATTATTGTGGTGTGCCATCCAGTCATTGCTGATGCTAATATGATCATTAAATTCATTTATTGCTCTAAATTGGTTATTTTCCAGAACTTTGATGGCATCGTTAAACTTAATCGCGTCAGAATAGTCGAGATTACCAGTAATACTTTTAATTACGGAACCCAAGCCGTCTACAAGACCTCTTTTGCTACGGTTAGGTTCTAGGCTATTTAGGTTGTTAAGTATTTTAAGTACTTTATTGTTTAAATATTCTATTTGAAGTTCGTAAAGTGAGTATGTATTGTTCTCGAGTCTAGTTTTAAAGTCCAATATCTGAGTTTGTAAGTTAGTAATTTGATTCTCAATATTGTCAAGTTCTACGTATTGTAAAAATGTATGGTAATGAGTTATAAGGGTAGTCTCGCCTAGTTTGAAAGGTAAAAGTCCTGGTCCGTCATCCAAACTGTCAAGTGTTATCTCTTGAGCTTCCAGTATTGTCACTGCGATCAGCGTCAGGAGGGACCTGCAACAATTTTGCAGATTTAGGGACCCTCTTGAGCCGCGACTTAGCTACGGGGCCTCGTTTTTTTGAAGTGTATATATGAATCGGTAGGTCAGCTAGTACTTTGTCATGGGTGTAGCGTGGTGCGAGTTTTTGTCTAGTGGCAGAGGGATTACTAATAAAAACTGTTTGTTCTGGTTGGTACTCAATTTCAGGTTCTCGGTCTTTATTTCGGTTTTCTGTGAGGGAAGTACGGTTAGTCAGTGAAGTTTCATTTATTATGTCATACACGGTTTTCATTTGTGCACGATGAGTTTGTATGTACTGTTGTAATAAATGCTTAGTAATATCCATGTCGACGGGGTCTCTTGGGTCAAAATGTCCGTTAATAATGTCATAAGGTCGGCATTTTGTAAAACTGTGCACTGAACTGTTATATGCAATAATGGCGTATGGCATGAGGTTGATCACGGGCTCGTCTTTCTGTTGTACTTTGAGAATGCGTAGGTGCTCTAATATTGTAAGGTGGAATCGCTCGATGTTACCATTGTCGTTAGGAGCGTGTGGCAATGTTCTGTGGTGATTGATCTTATGCAGTTGAGTAAATTCTGAGAATAATTGGTTTGTGAATTCAGTTCCATTGTCAGTCACTAATGTCAAAGGGAAAGAATGATGTGTGCAAAAGTGTAGTAGGCTTTGGATTATGCTGATGGCAGTACCGTCTCGAAGATGGTATGCTTGACCATACTTCGAAAATACATCTATAAACGTTAAGAACTTCTCATTCTGGGCTGTGAATAAATCTAAGTGTACTAATTCGAAAGGTTTTGTTGCTGGTGGTACTATATTGAACTTTTGCTTAATTGGATTTCTGTCGTATTTAGCTTGGCCACATACAGTACAGTCATTGATAAATTTAGTAATGTGGTCTCTCATTCTGGGCCAAAAATAACGAGCGGAAAGAGATGAGAAGCATTCGTTTATTCCACGATGATTTGTTTTACCATCGTGGTAATTGCGAATTAGCTCCTGTTGTCTAAGATAATCTTTAACGTTTTCAATTTCCTGTTTTGCTAAGACTAAGTTCATAGCTGAGCTTCGAAACTTATTCTGGATAATAGGTATTATATCGTACATGCGTAAAGGTGGAATTATCAGAAGAGCCGTCTTAACTTTTGGGTTAACATACTCCTTAATTGCACTTACTACATCGTTACTAAGATTATTTTCAGATAATTGTACACAAGTTCTAGTGTGAGTGTCGAACGGTTTCGTAGCTGTCGGTCGTCGTTTTACGTCACCTACTACTGTCATAATAAGCTGTCTGTGAAATTTGTTCAGTGGATCGTCGGTGATAGGTATTTCAAGTATCGGGTTCTCGTGACTCGTATGCGCGGTGAGCGTAGTCGAACCGGCATTTGACGCAGCTAGTTGTTCGGAAGGATTAACTACTACAGAGCTGATCTCCTCGTTATGAATCTCGACCCTTGAAAGTGCGTCGGCGTTTGTGTTGGCTCTACCCTTTTTATATGTTACCGTGAAATCATATTCACTGAGTTTGAGCCTCCACCTTGTTAGTCGAGAACTCGGCTCCCTAAGGCTCATAATCCACTGAAGTGGTTTATGGTCTGTAAGGATCTTGAATTTTCGGCCAAAAAGATACGGCCGAAAGTACTTGGTAGCCCATACTATAGCCAATAGCTCCTTTTCTATTGTGCTATAGTTAACTTCACTATCGTTAAGGGTTCGGGAAGCATAGCACACTGGCTTGTCAGATCCTACAGGTCCTTGAGATAAAATGGCGCCAATGGCCACATTGGATGCATCAGTTGTCAATAGGAATTCTTTATTAAAGTCGGGATATTGCAAGATAGGGTCATTGGTTAAGAGGTTCTTACACTTTTCAAAACTATCTATGTATTGTGAGTCAAGAGATACTTTATTGCCTTTCTTTAAACATCGAGTGAGTGGTTTCGTGATGCGAGCGAAGTCAGGTATAAATTTTCTGTAATACCCAACTAGTCCCAAGAATTGTTTAATTTCTTTAGGTGTTTTAGGGATAGGGTAGTTCTGTATTGCAGAAATTTTGTCTGGGTTTGGCTTGATTCCGTCTCGGCTTATAACATGTCCGAGGTAAGCGGTCTCTAACTTTAAAAATTCTGATTTATTCATCTGTATTTTAAAGTTAGATTCCCGTAACTTGTCAAAGACCTTCTTGAGGTTTATCATGTGCTCTTGGAGAGACGTACTAAAGACAATTATATCATCAAGATACACTAGGCAGACAGTGTTCTGCAGGTCTTTCAGTACGTTGTCCATCACTCGTTGGAATGTAGAAGGACTATTTTTGAGCCCCATTGGCATCCGGAGGAACTCATAATGTCCATGCTCTACATTGAACGCAGTTTTGGGAATATCCTCGTAGCTCATTTCAACCTGATGGAAACCACTCGCTAGGTCAAGCGTGGTAAAGTACTGACAGTTACCTAGCTTATCCAATACGTCAGAGATGTTAGGTATAGGATATTTATCATCTATCGTTTTTTCGTTAAGTTTCCGGTAATCTATTACGATACGCCACTTCACTTTACCGGATGCATCGCCTTTCTTGGGTACGACCCATATAGGAGAGCTCCAAGCGGACTCAGAAGGTCGTATTATTCCCTGCTCTAACATAGAACTAATTTGTTGTCTAACTTCATCTCTATGAACGAACGGGTACCGATAACTTTTCGTGTACACCGGCTCTTCATCAGTTGTCCGAATCCGATGTTTTACTTTATTCGTAAATGTTAATGGCTCGCCTTCTATGAAGAAAACGTCCGCGTACTGAGCACATAAAGCCTCTAAGTTCGCGCGTTCTTCAGCGTTAAGGTGGTTCGTACGTAATCGCGACAGTACTTCGTTAACGCGTGAGCGCGGTTGTTCGGTGCGCGTACACTCATTCGTATGAATCTCGGCTAACAACGGGTGGTCTAAACAAAAAATTATATCATGAGAAGATGGGTTTGTAATCTCAAGAAAACCTCTGTTGTCTGAAACAACTGTAAGGCAGTCTCGAATAATGCAATTTGAAACTACTTGTTCGGGTACATAAGCGTCCCCGTCATGAACGTTTATAGGTAGTCGCAGTAGCTTAGATGAATTAGCTGGTATAACATCTTCATACAGATTAACGTTTTGTGAATTGTACATATGAATCGGGTTTATCGCGTTACGTGTCAGGAGAACTCGGTTTTTAAGGTCAATTTTAGCTTCCCATTTTTCTAAAAGGTCTAGTCCAATGAGTCCGTCAAAGTAATTATGAAATCGATACACGAATAATTTTATGTCATCAGGATCCTGAAATTCCACAAAACAAGGCAAAGAAACAGAATAGTTATTACGAGTAGTAGCGTGTACATTAGTTACTTCAAAAGGATCATAATTTAAAGGTACCTGTGAGAAGTAATGTTCAACTGCCTCGGGGTTGATGAAGGATTGGTTGGCTCCTGTGTCTATTAGGAATTTTAAAGGGGGGTTGGAAATTTGGATGTAGGGAAGTTGCCTTTGCGTTTGCATATTGAGCTCTATTTTGATTTTCTTGAGACTTGGCGGTTTTGAAAATCCTGATCAGAGCAGTCATTAGAAGTTGAAGGCTCAGGGTCATATGGACCTTCAGGGCTATATTGAGGCTCAGACACATTGTAGTCTGGGTAGTATTGAGACTCGTCTCGTTCATACATTGGACACTCAGGTGTAACATATTCGTGCTCTGGGTAGTGTAAGTACGGTTCACACTCTGGATAATAGTAATTGTCATAGTCAGAACACAAGTTCATATTCATTTCACGCGTCTTGAAATAATTACTGGGCGGCGGGTTTCCCGACTTCGTCCAGTCGTGTCCTCTTAGGCCAGTAGGTGTAGGTGGTAAGGTTTTAGTAATATAATGACTTACACCACTCATAGGCTTAGGGCCCGTATTTTGATTTTCGTTGCGTGGTGGCATTCTAAAGGAATTATTCTGACTGTTATAATTAGGTGGCAACGCACGGAACATCTGTTGAGTCCGTGTTGGACCTTGAGGAGGTCTATTTTGTGGGAAGTTGGGTCTCCAAGGTTGGTATGGTTGGGAATGAGGCATGGGTCGCTGGAAAGGCACATTGAAAGGCATATTAAACATAGGAGGTGCAGGAGGAACAAATGCTCGTTGTACCGGCATAGATAATGGTTGCAATTGCACTGGTTTTGGTGCAGCATTAATTTTGCGATCAGATGTTGAATCATTCCGCTGTTGAAGGTACATGACGTTGAGTTCCTCTTGCACAAATTCTAGTGCCTTTTCTACACTATCAGGACGCATGCATCGTATGCGAGAGCCTAATGGCTCCTTAAGCCCACGAACAAAAGCCTGCTTTGTAAGTTTTTTATAAAGTACGCGTTTCGCCTCAATAGTAGTGGGAATCGACTCGTGCAGACTTACATATGTCATGATAGTGCTGAATAAGTTTTGGCAATGATCATAAAATTCTTGTGGAGAGCTAGTGCCTTGTGTAGCAAGGGAAAGGTCGTTGTAGAGGGCTGTTTCATCCCTTTGGTCAGAAAAATTATTGACGAGTGCTGCTCTAATGCCCTCCCAACTTTCTGGAATTCCGTTAGAATTAATAGTGCGGGCTGCAGGCCCGGTAATTTTATTAAGTATTCCATTAAGTAAACAAAGATTCTCAAATTCTCTAGCCGGGTCTGCACTTAAATACTTCGTACATAACTGGTCACATAATCGTATAAATCGAGTCAATACATTAGGATTCCCGTCGAATTCGGGTAGTGGGCGCAACGCTTTAAAAATTGCGTCAGCGTCCATATTTTCTACAGTCTCCACTAAAGTATTTAAAGGTCTATTTCTATCAACTAAATCTCTACGTGATTGCCTACTCGGTGCAGGACTTAAAGATAATTTTCTAGGATGAAAAATTTTGATGGGTTTTTAACACTAGGAAGGACTAAATTTAGGGAATAGCAAGTACAGGAGCAATTCAAGCACTTACATATATATCATTTTCGGTTCCTCTAGTGAATCGATGTCTTGATTCTCCTCCAGCCGTGAGCCCAGGTTCTTTCAGGTATCTTGGAAGGCGCGACGCGATGACAGGTGGCACACGACGCTCAGCGATTAGGACGATTCGATGTTGGAACACGACCCTAGCTAACCTTTCCAAAATATCCTACCGACTGCGCCAATTACGAAGGCCACAGCCGAAGGATCTAAAAAAAACCAAAAACTTTTGAACTAAATTTAATTAAAATAAAAGTATTACAATAAGATTCTAAAGTCAAGTGAATGTTACCGATGTTAGGTTAACAATGCTATCTATAAAATGAATTAAAATTAAGTAAACTATAGGTAAGCTGACACTGCGCTTCCTCGGGCCGGGTGGCCTACGTGACCGGTGCCATGCACGATCGAGACCGCTGACTCCGCACCTCGTGTCGCTGCTGCGATGTTGCAATGCGCGCTGTAGGTAGCCATGTGGTTCTTAGTCAGCGGTTCCCTATGCAGGTTACTATGTAACATATATGACTGTGTGTGTGTTTAATTTGTAAACTCCATAGAAATGGTAAACATTCTACATTTACATAATATTAACTTTTTCATAAATTACACTGCCATCAGGGTGGAACTAAATTAACAGTTACAATTTTGTGAATTGCATAAGGATCGCATTGAAATATTTGATTGTTGAAAGGCTATTTGTTTTTCAATAATTATAATATGCACTGATCAATACACTATACAATAATATATAACTTGATCCATCCTCCGCTCTTGTATTTATTCGCTTACAAATTATTTATTATAACCGTCATCTCGATATTCGAAACGTTCGAAACGTAGCTCGTCGTGTGTGGCCCGTAAATGTAAACAAGAAGCGTGTGCGATATCATTATTAATGTATAGTTATACGTAACCATAACAATAGTTAAAAATTACCTACACGGCGGTGGAAGTGACAATTACAATTTGAATCACCGCGACATGTAAATTTGTAGCACATCAGAGATCAGCGTTGAAATGGTCAATCGGCGTTAGTAAGCAGCGGCTAAATTGTACAAGTGAAATTAATAGGTATGCCATATATAACAGGCAACTGTTTATTTTTTTTTCTCTTAATTTCACTCAAAAACAAGGCAATTGTTTGATTTTCACATGAATTTAACACCGACCGACAAAAAGTTTGATTTCTTTCAATATTTTTTTTTTCTGAATTTCACTCAAAAACAAGGCAATCGTTTGATTTTCACATGAAGTTAACACCGACCGACAAAAAGTTTGATTTCTTTCATTTTTTTTTTCTAAATTTCAATCAATAACCAGGCAATTGTTTGTTTTTTTTTCTCTTAATTTCACTCAAAAACAAGGCAATTGTTTGATTTTCACATGAATTTAACACCGACCGACAAAAAGTTTGATTTCTTTCAATTTTTTTTTTCTGAATTTCACTCAAAAACAAGGCAATTGATTGATTTTTTTTCTCTTAATTTCACTCAAAAACAAGGCAATTGTTTGATTTTCACATGAATTTAACACCGACCGACAAAAAGTTTGATTTCTTTCAATTTTTTTTTTCTGAATTTCATTCAAAAACAAGGCAATTCTTTGATTTTTTTTTTCTCTTAAAATCACTCAAAAACAAGGCAATTGTTTGATTTTCACATGAATTTAACACCGACCGACAAAAAGTTTGATTTCTTTCAATTTTTTTTTTTCTGAATTTCACTCAAATTCAAGGCAATTGTTTGATTTTTTTTTCTCTTAATTTCACTCAAAAACAAGGCAATTGTTTGATTTTCACATCAATTTAACACCGACCGACAAAAAGTTTGATTTCTTTCAATTTTTTTTTTTCTAAATGTCACTCAATAACCAGGCAATTGTTTGATTTTTTTTTCTCCTAATTTCACTCAAAAACAAGGCAATTGTTTGATTTTCACATGAATTTAACACCTACCGACAAAAAGTTTGATATCTTTCATTTTTTTTTTCTAAATTTCACTCAATAACCAGGCAATTGTTTGATTTTTTTTTCTCTTAATTTCACTCTAAAACAAGGCAATTGTTTGATTTTCACATGAATTTAACACCGACCGACAAAAAGTTTGATTTATTTCAATTTTTTTTTTCTGAATTTCACTCAAAAACAAGGCAATTGTTTGATATTCTTTTTTCTCTTAATTTCACTCAAAAACAGGGCAATTGTTTGATTTTCACATGAATTTAACACCGACCGACAAAAAGTTTGATTTCTTTCAATATTTTTTTTTTCTGAATTTCACTCAAAAACAAGGCAATTGTTTGATTTTATTTTTCTCTTAATTTCACTCAAAAACAAGGCAATTGTTTGATTTTCACATGAATTTAACACCGACCGACAAAAAGTTTGATTTCTTTCAATATTTTTTTTTTCTGAATTTCACTCAAAAACAAGGCAATTGTTTGATATTATTTTTCTCTTAATTTCACTCAAAAACAAGGCAATTGTTTGATTTTCACATGAAGTTAACACCGACCGACAAAAAGTTTGATTTCTTTCATTTTTTTTTTCTAAATTTCAATCAATAACCAGGCAATTGTTTGTTTTTTTTTTCTCTTAATTTCACTCAAAAACAAGGCAATTGTTTGATTTTCACATGAATTTAACACCGACCGACAAAAAGTTTGATTTCTTTCAATTTTTTTTTTCTGAATTTCACTCAAAAACAAGGCAATTGTTTGATTTTTTTTTCTCTTAATTTCACTCAAAAACAAGGCAATTGTTTGATTTTCACATGAATTTAACACCGACCGACAAAAAGTTTGATTTCTTTCAATTTTTTTTTTCTGAATTTCATTCAAAAACAAGGCAATTGTTTGATTTTTTTTTTCTCTTAAAATCACTCAAAAACAAGGCAATTGTTTGATTTTCACATGAATTTAACACCGACCGACAAAAAGTTTGATTTCTTTCAATTTTTTTTTTTCTGAATTTCACTCAAATTCAAGGCAATTGTTTGATTTTTTTTTCTCTTAATTTCACTCAAAAACAAAGCAATTGTTTGATTTTCACATCAATTTAACACGGACCGACAAAAAGTTTGATTTCTTTCAATATTTTTTTTTTCTAAATGTCACTCAATAACCAGGCAATTGTTTGATTTTTTTTTCTCTTAATTTCACTCAAAAACAAGGCAATTGTTTGATTTTCACATGAATTTAACACCTACCGACAAAAAGTTTGATTTCTTTCATTTTTTTTTTTCTAAATTTCACTCAATAACCAGGCAATTGTTTGATTTTTTTTCTCTTAATTTCACTGTAAAACAAGGCAATTGTTTGATTTTCACATGAATTTAACACCGACCGACAAAAAGTTTGATTTATTTCAATTTTTTTTTTCTGAATTTCACTCAAAAACAAGGCAATTGTTTGATATTCTTTTTTCTCTTAATTTCACTCAAAAACAGTGCAATTGTTTGATTTTCACATGAATTTAACACCGACCGACAAAAAGTTTGATTTCTTTCAATATTTTTTTTTTCTGAATTTCACTCAAAAACAAGGCAATTGTTTGATATTATTTTTCTCTTAATTTCACTCAAAAACAAGGCAATTGTTTGATTTTCACATGAAGTTAACACCGACCGACAAAAAGTTTGATTTCTTTCATTTTTTTTTTCTAAATTTCACTCAATAACCAGGCAATTGTTTGTTTTTTTTTTTCTTAATTTCACTCAAAAACAAGGCAATTGTTTGATTTTCACATGAATTTAACACCGACCGACAAAAAGTTTGATTTCTTTCAATTTTTTTTTTCTGAATTTCACTCAAAAACAAGGCAATTGTTTGATTTTTTTTTCTCTTAATTTCACTCAAAAACAAGGCAATTGTTTGATTTTCACATGAATTTAACACCGACCGACAAAAAGTTTGATTTATTTCAATTTTTTTTTTCTGAATTTCATTCAAAAACAAGGCAATTGTTTGATTTTTTTTTTCTCTTAAAATAACTCAAAAACAAGGCAATTGTTTGATTTTCACATGAATTTAACACCGACCGACAAAAAGTTTGATTTCTTTCAATTTTTTTTTTCTGAATTTCACTCAAAAACAAGGCAATTAAGGATATTGGCTATAGTCTAAATTATAACAAGTTGGCAATGATCACTAACCCTCTCAGGCAATTATTTATATTCTGCTTCGTTGACATTTCAGGTTTGGATACATACTGGATGTATGATGCTGCCGCTCAAAAGCTGTTATGTTTGCCCGCCCGCCGCTGATTGCTTTCGTCTATTTTAACATGGTAAGTGTCAAAAGCAAATTTTATATATAGTATAATATATTCATAGTCTTCTTTGGCCAAACAAAAATCCATTTACCAGTGGAACAATCGATTTTATTTGTTCCATAAAAGAAATAGGTGACCACCGTGTCTGTCTCTCTTTCTGACCTTTGAAGGGCAGCCATGTTTGGAACTGTAATGTGTAGCCGAAGTGAAATTTTCACAAAAGTCTCACCAAGTGTCTGAAACGAAAATTAGCGATAAATTACCTACGTTAATAGATTGCTAATACATTTTCAAACGCAGATTGGTGGGTTGCTGAAACCTTCAAAAACTGACTGTTTGTCAACACTGTTACCAAGTTAATTAACATTAACTAGCTAATAAATTGCGACATGTCCATGTGATATTATTAATCAAATTCATATTATTGAGAACAACTAATTATCAAGTTATGTATAATATTTTGATATATGACTGTGTGTGTGTTTAATCTGTAAACTCCATAGAAATGGTAAACATTCTACATTTACATAATATTAACTTTTTCATAAATTACACTGCCATCAGGGTGGAACTAAATTAACAGTTACAATTTTGTGAATTGCATAAGGATCGCATTGAAATATTTGATTGTTGAAAGGCTATTTGTTTTTCAATAATTATAATATGCACTGATCAATACACTATACAATAATATATAACTTGATCCATCCTCCGCTCTTGTATTTATTCGCTTACAAATTATTTATTATAACCGTCATCTCGATATTCGAAACGTTCGAAACGTAGCTCGTCGTGTGTGGCCCGTAAATGTAAACAAGAAGCGTGTGCGATATCATTATTAATGTATAGTTATACGTAACCATAACAATAGTTAAAAATTACCTACACGGCGGTGGAAGTGACAATTACAATTTGAATCACCGCGACATGTAAATTTGTAGCACATCAGAGATCAGCGTTGAAATGGTCAATCGGCGTTAGTAAGCAGCGGCTAAATTGTACAAGTGAAATTAATAGGTATGCCATATATAACAGGCAACTGTTTATTTTTTTTTCTCTTAATTTCACTCAAAAACAAGACAATTGTTTGATTTTCACATGAATTTAACACCGACCGACAAAAAGTTTGATTTCTTTCATTTTTTTTTTTCTAAATTTCACTCAATAACCAGGCAATTGTTTGATTTTTTTTTCTCTTAATTTCACTCAAAAACAAGGCAATTGTTTGATTTTCACATGAATTTAACACCGACCGACAAAAAGTTTGATTTCTTTCAATTTTTTTTTTTCTGAATTTCACTCAAAAACAAGGCAATTGTTTGATTTTTTTTTTCTCTTAATTTTACTCAAAAACAAGGCAATTGTTTGATTTTCACATGAATTTAACACCGACCGACAAAAAGTTTGATTTCTTTCAATTTTTTTTTTCTGAATTTCACTCAAAAACAAGGCAATTGTTTGATTGTTTTTTCTCTTAATTTCACACAAAAACAAGGCAATTGTTTTATTTTCACATGAATTTAACACCGACCGACCAAAAGTTTGATTTCTTTCAATATTTTTTTTTTCTGAATTTCACTCAAAAACAAGGCAATTGTTTGATTTTTTTTCTCTTAATTTCACTCAAAAACAAGGCAATTGTTTGATTTTCACATGAATTTAACACCGACCGACAAAAAGTTTGATTTCTTTAAATTTTTTTTTTCTGAATTTCATTCAGAAACAAGGCAATTGTTTGATTTTTTTTTTCTCTTAATTTCACTCAAAAACAAGGCAATTGTTTGATTTTCACATGAATTTAACACCGACCGACAAAAAGTTTGATTTCTTTCAATTTTTTTTTTTCGGAATTTCACTCAAAAACAAGGCAATTTTTTGTTTTTTTTTCTCTTAATTTAACTCTAAAACAAGGCAATTGTTTGATTTTCACATGAATTTAACACCGACCGACAAAAAGTATGATTTATTTCAATTTTTTTTTTTCTGAATTTCACTCAAATACAAGGCAATTGTTTGATATTCTTTTTTCTCTTAATTTCACTCAAAAACAAGGCAATTGTTTGATTTTCACATGAATTTAACACCGACCGACAAAAAGTTTGATTTCTTTCAATATTTTTTTTTTCTGAATTTCACTCAAAAACAAGGCAATTGTTTGATTTTTTTTTCTCTTAATTTCACTCAAAAACAAGGCAATTGTTTGATTTTCACATGAAGTTAACACCGACCGACAAAAAGTTTGATTTCTTTCATTTTTTTTTTTTCTAAATTTCACTCAATAACCAGGCAATTGTTTGTTTTTTTTTCTCTTAATTTCACTCAAAAACAAGGCAATTGTTTTATTTTCACATGAAGTTAACACCGACCGACAAAAAGTTTGATTTCTCTCAATTTTTTTTATCTGAATTTCACTCAAAAACAAGGCAATTGTTTGATTTTTTTTTTCTCTTAATTTCACTCAAAAACAAGGCAATTGTTTGATTTTCACATGAATTTAACACCGACCGACAAAAAGTTTGATTTCTTTAAATTTTTTTTTTCTGAATTTCACTCAAAAACAAGGCAATTAAGGATATTGGCTAAAGTCTAAATTATAACAAGTTGGCAATGATCACTAACCCTCTCAGGCAATTATTTATATTCTGCTCCGTTGACATTTCAGGTTTGGATACATACTGGATGTATGATGCTGCCGCTCAAAAGCTGTTATGTTTGCCCGCCCGCCGCTGATTGCTTTCGTCTATTTTAGCATGGTAAGTGTCAAAAGCAAATTTTATATATAGTATAATATATTCATAGTCTTCTTTGGCCAAACAAAAATCCATTTACCAGTGGAACAATCGATTTTATTTGTTCCATAAAAGAAATAGGTGACCACCGTGTCTGTCTGTCTTTCTGACCTTTGAAGGGCAGCCATGTTTGGAACTGTAATGTGTAGCCGAAGTGAAATTTTCACAAAAGTCTCACCAAGTGTCTGAAACGAAAATTAGCGATAAATTACCTACGTTAATAGATTGCTAATACATTTTCAAACGCAGATTGGTGGGTTGCTGAAACCTTCAAAAACTGACTGTTTGTCAACACTGTTACCAAGTTAATTAACATTAACTAGCTAATAAATTGCCACATGTCCATGTGATATTATTAATCAAATTCATATTATTGAGAACAACTAATTATTAAGTTATGTATAAGTGTTACATAATATTTTGATATATGACTGTGTGTGTGTTTAATCTGTTAACTCCATAGAAATGGTAAACATTCTACATTTACATAATATTAACTTTTTCATAAATTACACTGCCATCAGGGTGGAACTAAATTAACAGTTACAATTTTGTGAATTGCATAAGGATCGCATTGAAATATTTGATTGTTGAAAGGCTATTTGTTTTTCAATAATTATAATATGCACTGATCAATACACTATACAATAATATATAACTTGATCCATCCTCCGCTCTTGTATTTATTCGCTTACAAATTATTTATTATAACCGTCATCTCGATATTCGAAACGTTCGAAACGTAGCTCGTCGTGTGTGGCCCGTAAATGTAAACAAGAAGCGTGTGCGATATCATTATTAATGTATAGTTATACGTAACCATAACAATAGTTAAAAATTACCTACACGGCGGTGGAAGTGACAATTACAATTTGAATCACCGCGACATGTAAATTTGTAGCACATCAGAGATCAGCGTTGAAATGGTCAATCGGCGTTAGTAAGCAGCGGCTAAATTGTACAAGTGAAATTAATAGGTATGCCATATATAACAGGCAACTGTTTATTTTTTTTTCGCTTAATTTCACTCAAAAACAAGACAATTGTTTGATTTTCACATGAATTTAACACCGACCGACAAAAAGTTTGATTTCTTTCATTTTTTTTTCTGAATTTCACTCAATAACCAGGCAATTGTTTGATTTTTTTTTCTCTTAATTTCACTCAAAAACAAGGCAATTGTTTGATTTTCACATGAATTTAACACCGACCGACAAAAGTTTGATTTCTTTAAATTTTTTTTTTTCTGAATTTCACTCAAAAACAAGGCAATTGTTTGATTTTTTTTTCTCTTAATTTTACTCAAAAACAAGGCAATTGTTTGATTTTCACATGAATTAAATTAACACCGACCGACAAAACGTTTGATTTCTTTCAATTTTTTTTTTCTGAATTTCACTCAAATACAAGGCAATTGTTTGATTTTTTTTTTCTCTTAATTTCACACAAAAACAAGGCAATTGTTTTATTTTCACATGAATTTAACACCGACCGACCAAAAGTTTGATTTCTGTCAATATTTTTTTTTTCTGAATTTCACTCAAAAACAAGGCAATTGTTTGATTTTTTTTTCTCTTAATTTCACTCAAAAACAAGGCAATTGTTTGATTTTCACATGAATTTAACACAGACCGACAAAAAGTTTGATTTCTTTCATTTTTTTTTTCTGAATTTCACTCAAAAACAAGGCAATTGTTTGATTTTCACATGAATTAAATTAACACCGACCGACAAAACGTTTGATTTCTTTCAATTTTTTTTTTCTGAATTTCACTCAAATACAAGGCAATTGTTTGATTTTCACATGAATTTAACACCGACCGACAAAAAGTTTGATTTCTATAAATTTTTTTTTTTCTGAATTTCACTCAAAAACAAGGCAATTGTTTGATTTTTTTTTCTCTTAATTTTACTCAAAAACAAGGCAATTGTTTGATTTTCACATGAATTAAATTAACACCGACCGACAAAACGTTTGATTTCTTTCAATTTTTTTTTTCTGAATTTCACTCAAATACAAGGCAATTGTTTGATTTTTTTTTTCTCTTAATTTCACACAAAAACAAGGCAATTGTTTTATTTTCACATGAATTTAACACCGACCGACCAAAAGTTTGATTTCTTTCAATATTTTTTTTTTCTGAATTTCACTCAAAAACAAGGCAATTGTTTGATTTTTTTTTCTCTTAATTTTACTCAAAAACAAGGCAATTGTTTGATTTTCACATGAATTAAATTAACACCGACCGACAAAACGTTTGATTTCTTTCAATTTTTTTTTTCTGAATTTCACTCAAAAACAAGGCAATTGTTTGATTTTCACATGAATTTAACACCGACCGACAAAAAGTTTGATTTCTTTAAATTTTTTTTTTTCTGAATTTCACTCAAAAACAAGGCAATTGTTTGATTTTTTTTTCTCTTAATTTTACTCAAAAACAAGGCAATTGTTTGATTTTCACATGAATTAAATTAACACCGACCGACAAAACGTTTGATTTCTTTCAATTTTTTTTTTCTGAATTTCACTCAAATACAAGGCAATTGTTTGATTTTTTTTTTCTCTTAATTTCACACAAAAACAAGGCAATTGTTTTATTTTCACATGAATTTAACACCGACCGACCAAAAGTTTGATTTCTTTCAATATTTTTTTTTTCTGAATTTCACTCAAAAACAAGGCAATTGTTTGATTTTTTTTTCTCTTAATTTCACTCAAAAACAAGGCAATTGTTTGATTTTCACATGAATTTAACACCGACCGACAAAAAGTTTGATATCTTTCAATTTTTTTTTTCTGAATTTCACTCAATAACCAGGCAATTGTTTGATTTTTTTTTTCTCTTAATTTCACTCTAAAACAAGGCAATTGTTTGATTTTCACATGAATTTAACACCGACCGACAAAAAGTTTGATTTATTTCAATTTTTTTTTTCTGAATTTCACTCAAAAACAAGGCAATTGTTTGATATTCTTTTTTCTCTTAATTTCACTCAAAAACAGGGCAATTGTTTGATTTTCACATGAATTTAACACCGACCGACAAAAAGTTTGATTTCTTTCAATATTTTTTTTTTCTGAATTTCACTCAAAAACAATGCAATTGTTTGATTTTATTTTTCTCTTAATTTCACTCAAAAACAAGGCAATTGTTTGATTTTCACATGAATTTAACACCGACCGACAAAAAGTTTGATTTCTTTCAATATTTTTTTTTTTCGGAATTTCACTCAAAAACAAGGCAATTGTTTGATATTATTTTTCTCTTAATTTCACTCAAAAACAAGGCAATTGTTTGATTTTCACATGAAGTTAACACCGACCGACAAAAAGTTTGATTTCTTTCATTTTTTTTTTTCTAAATTTCAATCAATAACCAGGCAATTGTTTGTTTTTTTTTCTCTTAATTTCACTCAAAAACAAGGCAATTGTTTGATTTTCACATGAATTTAACACCGACCGACATAAAGTTTGATATCTTTCAATTTTTTTTTTCTGAATTTCACTCAAAAACAAGGCAATTGTTTGATTTTTTTTTCTCTGAATTTCACTCAAAAACAAGGCAATTGTTTGATTTTCACATGAATTTAACACCGACCGACAAAAAGTTTGATTTCTTTCAATTTTTTTTTTCTGAATTTCATTCAAAAACAAGGCAATTGTTTGATTTTTTTTTTCTCTTAAAATCACTCAAAAACAAGGCAATTGTTTGATTTTCACATGAATTTAAAACCGACCGACAAAAAGTTTGATTTCTTTCAATTTTTTTTTTTCTGAATTTCACTCAAATTCAAGGCAATTGTTTGATTTTTTTTTCTCTTAATTTCACTCAAAAACAAGGCAATTGTTTGATTTTCACATCAATTTAACACCGACCGACAAAAAGTTTGATTTCTTTCAATTTTTTTTTTTTCTAAATGTCACTCAATAACCAGGCAATTGTTTGTTTTTTTTTTCTCTTAATTTCACTCAAAAACAAGGCAATTGTTTGATTTTCACATGAAGTTAACACCTACCGACAAAAAGTTTGATTTCTTTCATTTTTTTTTTCTTAATTTCACTTAATAACCAGGCAATTGTTTGATTTTTTTTTTCTCTTAATTTCACTGTAAAACAAGGCAATTGTTTGATTTTCACATGAATTTAACACCGACCGACAAAAAGTTTGATATATTTCAATTTTTTTTTTCTGAATTTCACTCAAAAACAAGGCAATTGTTTGATATTCTTTTTTCTCTTAATTTCACTCAAAAACAGGGCAATTGTTTGATTTTCACATGAATTTAACACCGACCGACAAAAAGTTTGATTTCTTTCAATATTTTTTTTTCTGAATTTCACTCAAAAACAAGGCAATTGTTTGATTTTATTTTTCTCATAATTTCACTCAAAAACAAGGCAATTGTTTGATTTTCACATGAAGTTAACACCGACCGACAAAAAGTTTGATTTCTTTCATTTTTTTTTTCTAAATTTCACTCAATAACCAGGCAATTGTTTTTTTTTTTTTCTCTTAATTTCACTCAAAAACAAGGCAATTGTTTGATTTTCACATGAATTTAACACCGACCGACAAAAAGTTTGATTTCTTTCAATATTTTTTTTTCTGAATTTCACTCAAAAACAAGGCAATTGTTTGATTTTTTTTTCTCTTAATTTCACTCAAAAACAAGGCAATTGTTTGATTTTCACATGAATTTAACACCGACCGACAAAAAGTTTGATTTATTTCAATTTTTTTTTTCTGAATTTCATTCAAAAACAAGGCAATTGTTTGATTTTTTTTTTCTCTTAAAATAACTCAAAAACAAGGCAATTGTTTGATTTTCACATGAATTTAACACCGACCGACAAAAAGTTTGATTTCTTTCAATTTTTTTTTTTCTGAATTTCACTCAATAACAAGGCAATTAAGGATATTGGCTATAGTCTAAATTATAACAAGTTGGCAATGATCACTAACCCTCTCAGGCAATTATTTATATTCTGCTCCGTTGACATTTCAGGTTTGGATACATACTGGATGTATGATGCTGCCGCTCAAAAGCTGTTATGTTTGCCCGCCTGCCGCTGATTGCTTTCGTCTATTTTAACATGGTAAGTGTCAAAAGCAAATTTTATATATAGTATAATATATTCATAGTCTTCTTTGGCCAAACAAAAATCCATTTACCAGTGGAACAATCGATTTTATTTGTTCCATAAAAGAAATAGGTGACCACCGTGTCTGTCTGTCTTTCTGACCTTTGAAGGGCAGCCATGTTTGGAACTGTAATGTGTAGCCGAAGTGAAATTTTCACAAAAGTCTCACCAAGTGTCTGAAACGAAAATTAGCGATAAATTACCTACGTTAATAGATTGCTAATACATTTTCAAACGCAGATTGGTGGGTTGCTGAAACCTTCAAAAACTGACTGTTTGTCAACACTGTTACCAAGTTAATTAACATTAACTAGCTAATAAATTGCGACATGTCCATGTGATATTATTAATCAAATTCATATTATTGAGAACAACTAATTATTAAGTTATGTATAAGTGTTACATAATATTTTGATATATGACTGTGTGTGTGTTTAATCTGTTAACTCCATAGAAATGGTAAACATTCTACATTTACATAATATTAACTTTTTCATTAATTACACTGCCATCAGGGTGGAACTAAATTAACAGTTACAATTTTGTGAATTGCATAAGGATCGCATTGAAATATTTGATTGTTGAAAGGCTATTTGTTTTTCAATAATTATAATATGCACTGAACAATACACTATACAATAATATATAACTTGATCCATCCTCCGCTCTTGTATTTATTCGCTTACAAATTATTTATTATAACCGTCATCTCGATATTCGAAACGTTCGAAACGTAGCTCGTCGTGTGTGGCCCGTAAATGTAAACAAGAAGCGTGTGCGATATCATTATTAATGTATAGTTATACGTAACCATAACAATAGTTAAAAATTACCTACACGGCGGTGGAAGTGACAATTACAATTTGAATCACCGCGACATGTAAATTTGTAGCACATCAGAGATCAGCGTTGAAATGGTCAATCGGCGTTAGTAAGCAGCGGCTAAATTGTACAAGTGAAATTAATAGGTATGCCATATATAACAGGCAACTGTTTATTTTTTTTTCTCTTAATTTCACTCAAAAACAAGACAATTGTTTGATTTTCACATGAATTTAACACCGACCGACAAAAAGTTTGATTTCTTTCATTTTTTTTTTCTACATTTCACTCAATAACCAGGCAATTGTTTGATTTTCACATGAATTTAACACCGACCGACCAAAAGTTTGATTTCTTTCAATATTTTTTTTTTCTGAATTTCACTCAAAAACAAGGCAATTGTTTGATTTTTTTTTCTCTTAATTTCACTCAAAAACAAGGCAATTGTTTGATTTTCACATGAATTTAACACTGACCGACAAAAAGTTTGATTTCTTTCATTTTTTTTTTTTCTAAATTTCACTCAATAACCAGGCAATTGTTTGTTTTTTTTTCTCTTAATTTCACTCAAAAACAAGGCAATTGTTTTATTTTCACATGAATTTAACACCGACCGACAAAAAGTTTGATTTCTCTCAATTTTTTTTATCTGAATTTCACTCAAAAACAAGGCAATTGTTTGATTTTTTTTTTCTCTTAATTTCACTCAAAAACAAGGCAATTGTTTGATTTTCACATGAATTTAACACCGACCGACAAAAAGTGTGATTTCTTTAAATTTTTTTTTTCTGAATTTCATTCAAAAACAAGGCAATTGTTTGATTTTCACATGAATTTAACACCGACCGACAAAAAGTTTGATTTCTTTCAATTTTTTTTTTCTGAATTTCACTCAAAAACAAAGCAATTAAGGATATTGGCTATAGTCTAAATTATAACAAGTTGGCAATGATCACTAACCCTCTCAGGCAATTATTTATATTCTGCTCCGTTGACATTTCAGGTTTGGATACATACTGGATGTATGATGCTGCCGCTCAAAAGCTGTTATGTTTGCCCGCCCGCCGCTGATTGCTTTCGTCTATTTTAACATGGTAAGTGTCAAAAGCAAATTTTATATATAGTATAATATATTCATAGTCTTCTTTGGCCAAACAAAAATCCATTTACCAGTGGAACAATCGATTTTATTTGTTCCATAAAAGAAATAGGTGACCACCGTGTCTGTCTGTCTTTCTGACCTTTGAAGGGCAGCCATGTTTGGAACTGTAATGTGTAGCCGAAGTGAAATTTTCACAAAAGTCTCACCAAGTGTCTGAAACGAAAATTAGCGATAAATTACCTACGTTAATAGATTGCTAATACATTTTCAAACGCAGATTGGTGGGTTGCTGAAACCTTCAAAAACTGACTGTTTGTCAACACTGTTACCAAGTTAATTAACATTAACTAGCTAATAAATTGCGACATGTCCATGTGATATTATTAATCAAATTCATATTATTGAGAACAACTAATTATCAAGTTATGTATAATATTTTGATATATGACTGTGTGTGTGTTTAATCTGTTAACTCCATAGAAATGGTAAACATTCTACATTTACATAATATTAACTTTTTCATAAATTACACTGCCATCAGGGTGGAACTAAATTAACAGTTACAATTTTGTGAATTGCATAAGGATCGCATTGAAATATTTGATTGTTGAAAGGCTATTTGTTTTTCAATAATTATAATATGCACTGATCAATACACTATACAATAATATATAACTTGATCCATCCTCCGCTCTTGTATTTATTCGCTTACAAATTATTTATTATAACCGTCATCTCGATATTCGAAACGTTCGAAACGTAGCTCGTCGTGTGTGGCCCGTAAATGTAAACAAGAAGCGTGTGCGATATCATTATTAATGTATAGTTATACGTAACCATAACAATAGTTAAAAATTACCTACACGGCGGTGGAAGTGACAATTACAATTTGAATCACCGCGACATGTAAATTTGTAGCACATCAGAGATCAGCGTTGAAATGGTCAATCGGCGTTAGTAAGCAGCGGCTAAATTGTACAAGTGAAATTAATAGGTATGCCATATATAACAGGCAACTGTTTATTTTTTTTTCTCTTAATTTCACTCAAAAACAAGACAATTGTTTGATTTTCACATGAATTTAACACCGACCGACAAAAAGTTTGATTTCTTTCATTTTTTTTTTCTACATTTCACTCAATAACCAGGCAATTGTTTGATTTTCACATGAATTTAACACCGACCGACCAAAAGTTTGATTTCTTTCAATATTTTTTTTTTCTGAATTTCACTCAAAAACAAGGCAATTGTTTGATTTTTTTTTCTCTTAATTTCACTCAAAAACAAGGCAATTGTTTGATTTTCACATGAATTTAACACCGACCGACAAAAAGTTTGATTTCTTTCATTTTTTTTTTTTCTAAATTTCACTCAATAACCAGGCAATTGTTTGTTTTTTTTTCTCTTAATTTCACTCAAAAACAAGGCAATTGTTTGATTTTCACATGAATTTAACACCGACCGACAAAAAGTATGATTTATTTCAATTTTTTTTTTTCTGAATTTCACTCAAATACAAGGCAATTGTTTGATATTCTTTTTTCTCTTATTTTCACTCAAAAACAAGGCAATTGTTTGATTTTCACATGAATTTAACACCGACTGACAAAAAGTTTGATTTCTTTCAATATTTTTTTTTTCTGAATTTCACTCAAAAACAAGGCAATTGTTTGATTTTTTTTCTCTTAATTTCACTCAAAAACAAGGCAATTGTTTGATTTTCACATGAATTTAACACCGACCGACAAAAAGTTTGATTTCTTTCAATATTTTTTTTTTCTGAATTTCACTCAAAAACAAGGCAATTGTTTGATATTATTTTTCTCTTAATTTCACTCAAAAACAAGGCAATTGTTTGATTTTCACATGAAGTTAACACCGACCGACAAAAAGTTTGATTTCTTTCATTTTTTTTTTCTAAATTTCAATCAATAACCAGGCAATTGTTTGTTTTTTTTTCTCTTAATTTCACTCAAAAACAAGGCAATTGTTTGATTTTCACATGAATTTAACACCGACCGACAAAAAGTTTGATATCATTCAATTTTTTTTTTCTGAATTTCACTCAAAAACAAGGCAATTGTTTGATTTTTTTTTCTCTGAATTTCACTCAAAAACAAGGCAATTGTTTGATTTTCACATGAATTTAACACCGACCGACAAAAAGTTTGATTTCTTTCAATTTTTTTTTTCTGAATTTCATTCAAAAACAAGGCAATTGTTTGATTTTTTTTTTCTCTTAAAATCACTCAAAAACAAGGCAATTGTTTGATTTTCACATGAATTTAACACCGACCGACAAAAAGTTTGATTTCTTTCAATTTTTTTTTTTCTGAATTTCACTCAAATTCAAGGCAATTGTTTGATTTTCACATGAAGTTAACACCGACCGACAAAAAGTTTGATTTCTTTCATTTTTTTTTTCTAAATTTCACTCAATAACCAGGCAATTGTTTTTTTTTTTTCTCTTAATTTCACTCAAAAACAAGGCAATTGTTTGATTTTCACATGAATTTAACACCGACCGACAAAAAGTTTGATTTCTTTCAATATTTTTTTTTTCTGAATTTCACTCAAAAACAAGGCAATTGTTTGATTTTTTTTTCTCTTAATTTCACTCAAAAACAAGGCAATTGTTTGATTTTCACATGAATTTAACACCGACCGACAAAAAGTTTGATTTATTTCAATTTTTTTTTTCTGTATTTCATTCAAAAACAAGGCAATTGTTTGATTTTTTTTTTCTCTTAAAATAACTCAAAAACAAGGCAATTGTTTGATTTTCACATGAATTTAACACCGACCGACAAAAAGTTTGATTTCTTTCAATTTTTTTTTTTCTGAATTTCACTCAATAACAAGGCAATTAAGGATATTGGCTATAGTCTAAATTATAACAAGTTGGCAATGATCACTAACCCTCTCAGGCAATTATTTATATTCTGCTCCGTTGACATTTCAGGTTTGGATACATACTGGATGTATGATGCTGCCGCTCAAAAGCTGTTATGTTTGCCCGCCCGCCGCTGATTGCTTTCGTCTATTTTAACATGGTAAGTGTCAAAAGCAAATTTTATATATAGTATAATATATTCATAGTCTTCTTTGGCCAAACAAAAATCCATTTACCAGTGGAACAATCGATTTTATTTGTTCCATAAAAGAAATAGGTGACCACCGTGTCTGTCTGTCTTTCTGACCTTTGAAGGGCAGCCATGTTTGGAACTGTAATGTGTAGCCGAAGTGAAATTTTCACAAAAGTCTCACCAAGTGTCTGAAACGAAAATTAGCGATAAATTACCTACGTTAATAGATTGCTAATACATTTTCAAACGCAGATTGGTGGGTTGCTGAAACCTTCAAAAACTGACTGTTTGTCAACACTGTTACCAAGTTAATTAACATTAACTAGCTAATAAATTGCGACATGTCCATGTGATATTATTAATCAAATTCATATTATTGAGAACAACTAATTATCAAGTTATGTATAAGTGTTACATAATATTTTGATATATGACTGTATGTGTGTTTAATTTGTAAACTCCATAGAAATGGTAAACATTCTACATTTACATAATATTAACTTTTTCATAAATTACACTGCCATCAGGGTGGAACTAAATTAACAGTTACAATTTTGTAAATTGCATATGGATCGCATTGAAATATTTGATTGTTGAAAGGCTATTTGTTTTTCAATAATTATAATATGCACTGATCAATACACCATACAATAATATATAACTTGATCCACCCTCCGCTCTTGTATTTATTCGCTTACAAATTATTTATTATAACCGTCATCTCGATATTCGAAACGTTCGAAACGTAGCTCGTCGTGTGTGGCCCGTAAATGTTAACAAGAAGCGTGTGCGATATCATTATTAATGCATAGTTATACGTAACCATAACAATAGTTAAAAATTACCTACACGGCGGTGGAAGTGACAATTACAATTTGAATCACCGCGACATGTAAATTTGTAGCACATCAGAGATCAGCGTTGAAATGGTCAATCGGCGTTAGGAAGCAGCGGCTAAATTGTACAAGTGAAATTAATAGGTATGCCATATATAACAGGCAACTGTTTATTTTTTTTTCTCTTAATTTCACTCAAAAACAAGACTATTGTTTGATTTTCACATGAATTTAACACCGACCGACAAAAAGTTTGATTTCTTTCATTTTTTTTTTTCTAAATTTCACTCAGTAACCAGGCAATTGTTTGATTTTTTTTTCTCTTAATTTCACTCAAAAACAAGGCAATTGTTTGATTTTCACATGAATTTAACACCGACCGACAAAAAGATTGATTTCTTTCAATTTTTTTTTTCTGAATTTCACTCAAAAACAAGGCAATTGTTTGATTTTTTTTTTCTCTTAATTTTACTCAAAAACAAGGCAATTGTTTGATTTTCACATGAATTTAACACCGACCGACAAAAAGTTTGATTTCTTTCAATTTTTTTTTGCTGAATTTCACTCAATAACCAGGCAATTGTTTGATTTTTTTTTTCTCTTAATTTCACTCAAAAACAAGGCAATTGTTTGATTTTCACATGAATTTAACACCGACCGACAAAAAGTTTGATTTCTTTCAATATTTTTTTTTTCGGAATTTCACTCAAAAACAAGGCAATTTTTTGTTTTTTTTTTCTCATAATTTAACTCTAAAACAAGGCAATTGTTTGATTTTCACATGAATTTAACACCGACCGACAAAAAGTATGATTTATTTCAATTTTTTTTTTCTGAATTTCACTCAAATACAAGGCAATTGTTTGATATTCTTTTTTCTCTTATTTTCACTCAAAAACAAGGCAATTGTTTGATTTTCACATGAATTTAACACCGACTGACAAAAAGTTTGATTTCTTTCAATATTTTTTTTTTCTGAATTTCACTCAAAAACAAGGCAATTGTTTGATTTTTTTTCTCTTAATTTCACTCAAAAACAAGGCAATTGTTTGATTTTCACATGAATTTAACACCGACCGACAAAAAGTTTGATTTCTTTCAATTTTTTTTTTTCTGAATTTCACTCAAAAACAAGGCAATTGTTTGATTTTTTTTTTCTCTTAATTTTACTCAAAAACAAGGCAATTGTTTGATTTTCACATGAATTTAACACCGACCGACAAAAAGTATGATTTATTTCAATTTTTTTTTTTCTGAATTTCACTCAAATACAAGGCAATTGTTTGATATTCTTTTTTCTCTTAATTTCACTCAAAAACAAGGCAATTGTTTGATTTTCACATGAATTTAACACCGACCGACAAAAAGTTTGATTTCTTTCATTTTTTTTTTCTAAATTTCACTTAATAACCAGGCAATTGTTTGATTTTTTTTTCTCTTAATTTCACTCAAAAACAAGGCAATTGTTTGATAATGTTGTCTTAGGTTTTCGCGATTGTTGCACATAGTAATTAAACAACTTTAAACGGTTTAAATCGCGTATATTTTTCATTATTTTATCCCGTGACCACGATCACTGCAAAGTGTTTGAAACGTCGGGATAAAATAATGAAAAATATACGCGATTTAAACCGTTTAAAGTTGTTTAATTACAATTGTTTGATTTTCACATGAATTTAACACCGACCGACAAAAAGTTTGATTTCTTTCAATTTTTTTTTTCTGAATTTCACTCAAAAACAAGGCAATTGTTTGATTTTTTTTTTCTCTTAATTTTACTCAAAAACAAGGCAATTGTTTTATTTTCACATGAATTTAACACCGACCGACAAAAAGTATGATTTATTTCAATTTTTTTTTTTCTGAATTTCACTCAAATACAAGGCAATTGTTTGATATTCTTTTTTCTCTTAATTTCACTCAAAAACAAGGCAATTGTTTGATTTTCACATGAATTTAACACCGACTGACAAAAAGTTTGATTTCTTTCAATATTTTTTTTTTCTGAATTTCACTCAAAAACAAGGCAATTGTTTGAGTTTTTTTCTCTTAATTTCACTCAAAAACAAGGCAATTGTTTGATTTTCACATGAAGTTAACACCGACCGACAAAAAGTTTGATTTCTTTCATTTTTTTTTTTTCTAAATTTCGCTCAATAACCAGGCAATTGTTTGTTTTTTTTTCTCTTAATTTCACTCAAAAACAAGGCAATTGTTTTATTTTCACATGAATTTAACACCGACCTACAAAAAGTTTGATTTCTCTCAATTTTTTTTATCTGAATTTCACTCAAAAACAAGGCAATTGTTTGATTTTCTTTTCTCCTAATTTCACTCAAAAACAAGGCAATTGTTTGATTTTCACATGAATTTAACACCGACCGACAAAAAGTGTGATTTCTTTAAATTTTTTTTTTCTGAATTTCATTCAAAAACAAGGCAATTGTTTGATTTTCACATGAATTTAACACCGACCGACAAAAAGTTTGATTTCTTTCAATTTTTTTTTTCTGAATTTCACTCAAAAACAAGGCAATTAAGGATATTGGCTATAGTCTAAATTATAACAAGTTGGCAATGATTACTAACCCTCTCAGGCAATTATTTATATTCTGCTCCGTTGACATTTCAGGTTTGGATACATACTGGATGTATGATGCTGCCGCTCAAAAGCTGTTATGTTTACCCGCCCGCCGCTGATTGCTTTCGTCTATTTTAACATGGTAAGTGTCAAAAGCTTATTTAATATAAAGTATAATATATTCATAGTCTTCTTTGGAAAAACAAAAATCCATTTACCAGTGGAACAATCGATTTTATTTGTTCCATAATAGAAATAGGTGACCACCGTGTCTGTCTGTCTTTCTGACCTTTGAAGGGCAGCCATGTTTGGAACTGTAATGTGTAGCCGAAGTGAAATTTTCACAAAAGTCTCACCAAGTGTCTGAAACGAAAATTAGCGATAAATTACCTACGTTAATAGATTGCTAATACATTTTCAAACGCAGATTGGTGGGTTGCTGAAACCTTCAAACACTGACTGTTTGTCAACACTGTTACCAAGTTAATTAACATTAACTAGCTAATAAATTGCCACATGTCCATGTGATATTATTAATCAAATTCATATTATTGAGAACAACTAATTATTAAGTTATGTATAAGTGTTACATAATATTTTGATATATGACTGTGTGTGTGTTTAATCTGTAAACTCCATAGAAATGGTAAACATTCTACATTTACATAATATTAACTTTTTCATAAATTACACTGCCATCAGGGTGGAACTAAATTAACAGTTACAATTTTGTGAATTGCATAAGGATCGCATTGAAATATTTGATTGTTGAAAGGCTATTTGTTTTTCAATAATTATAATATGCACTGATCAATACACTATACAATAATATATAACTTGATCCACCCTCCGCTCTTGTATTTATTCGCTTACAAATTATTTATTATAACCGTCATCTCGATATTCGAAACGTTCGAAACGTAGCTCGTCGTGTGTGGCCCGTAAATGTAAACAAGAAGCGTGTGTGATATCATTATTAATGCATAGTTATACGTAACCATAACAATAGTTAAAAATTACCTACACGGCGGTGGAAGTGACAATTACAATTTGAATCACCGCGACATGTAAATTTGTAGCACATCAGAGATCAGCGTTGAAATGGTCAATCGGCGTTAGGAAGCAGCGGCTAAATTGTACAAGTGAAATTAATAGGTATGCCATATATAACAGGCAACTGTTTATTTTTTTTTCTCTTAATTTCACTCAAAAACAAGACAATTGTTTGATTTTCACATGAATTTAACACCGACCGACAAAAAGTTTGATTTCTTTCAATTTTTTTTTTCTGAATTTCACTCAATAACCAGGCAATTGTTTGATTTTTTTTTCTCTTAATTTCACTCAAAAACAAGGCAATTGTTTGATTTTCACATGAATTTAACACCGACCGACAAAAAGTTTGATATCTTTCAATTTTTTTTTTTCTGAATTTCACTCAAAAACAAGGCAATTGTTTGATTTTTTTTTTCTCTTAATTTTACTCAAAAACAAGGCAATTGTTTGATTTTCACATGAATTTAACACCGACCGACAAAAAGTATGATTTATTTCAATTTTTATTTCTGAATTTCACTCAAATACAAGGCAATTGTTTGATATTCTTTTTTCTCTTAATTTCACTCAAAAACAAGGCAATTGTTTGATTTTCACATGAATTTAACACCGACCGACAAAAAGTTTGATTTCTTTCAATTTTTTTTTTTCTGAATTTCACTCAAAAACAAGGCAATTGTTTGATTTTTTTTTTCTCTTAATTTTACTCAAAAACAAGGCAATTGTTTGATTTTCACATGAATTTAACACCGACCGACAAAAAGTATGATTTATTTCAATTTTTTTTTTTCTGAATTTCACTCAAATACAAGGCAATTGTTTGATATTCTTTTTTCTCTTAATTTCACTCAAAAACAAGGCAATTGTTTGATTTTCACATGAATTTAACACCGACCGACAAAAAGTTTGATTTCTTTCATTTTTTTTTTCTAAATTTCACTCAATAACCAGGCAATTGTTTGATTTTTTTTTCTCTTAATTTCACTCAAAAACAAGGCAATTGTTTGATTTTCACATGAATTTAACACCGACCGACAAAAAGTTTGATATCTTTCAATTTTTTTTTTTCTGAATTTCACTCAAAAACAAGGCAATTGTTTGATTTTTTTTTTCTCTTAATTTTACTCAAATACAAGGCAATTGTTTGATTTTCACATGAATTTAACACCGACCGACAAAAAGTATGATTTATTTCAATTTTTTTTTCTGAATTTCACTCAAATACAAGGCAATTGTTTGATATTCTTTTTTCTCTTAATTTCACTCAAAAACAAGGCAATTGTTTGATTTTCACATGAATTTAACACCGACTGACAAAAAGTTTGATTTCTTTCAATATTTTTTTTTTCTGAATTTCACTCAAAAACAAGGCAATTGTTTGATTTTTTTTCTCTTAATTTCACTCAAAAACAAGGCAATTGTTTGATTTTCACATGAAGTTAACACCGACCGACAAAAAGTTTGATTTCTTTCATTTTTTTTTTTTCTAAATTTCGCTCAATAACCAGGCAATTGTTTGTTTTTTTTTCTCTTAATTTCACTCAAAAACAAGGCAATTGTTTTATTTTCACATGAATTTAACACCGACCGACAAAAAGTTTGATTTCACTCAATTTTTTTTATCTAAATTTCACTCAAAAACAAGGCAATTGTTTGATTTTTTTTTTCTCCTAATTTCACTCAAAAACAAGGCAATTGTTTGATTTTCACATGAATTTAACACCGACCGACAAAAAATGTGATTTCTTTAAATTTTTTTTTTCTGAATTTCATTCAAAAACAAGGCAATTGTTTGATTTTCACATGAATTTAACACCGACCGACAAAAAGTTTGATTTCTTTCAATTTTTTTTTTCTGAATTTCACTCAAAAACAAGGCAATTAAGGATATTGGCTATAGTCTAAATTATAACAAGTTGGCAATGATTACTAACCCTCTCAGGCAATTATTTATATTCTGCTCCGTTGACATTTCAGGTTTGGATACATACTGGATGTATGATGCTGCCGCTCAAAAGCTGTTATGTTTGCCCGCCCGCCGCTGATTGCTTTCGTCTATTTTAACATGGTAAGTGTCAAAAGCTAATTTTATATAAAGTATAATATATTCATAGTCTTCTTTGGCCAAACAAAAATCCATTTACCAGTGGAACAATCGATTTTATTTGTTCCATAATAGAAATAGGTGACCACCGTGTCTGTCTGTCTTTCTGACCTTTGAAGGGCAGCCATGTTTGGAACTGTAATGTGTAGCCGAAGTGAAATTTTCACAAAAGTCTCACCAAGTGTCTGAAACGAAAATTAGCGATAAATTACCTACGTTAATAGATTGCTAATACATTTTCAAACGCAGATTGGTGGGTTGCTGAAACCTTCAAAAACTGACTGTTTGTCAACACTGTTACCAAGTTAATTAACATTAACTAGCTAATAAATTGCCACATGTCCATGTGATATTATTAATCAAATTCATATTATTGAGAACAACTAATTATTAAGTTATGTATAAGTGTTACATAATATTTTGATATATGACTGTGTGTGTGTTTAATCTGTAAACTCCATAGAAATGGTAAACATTCTACATTTACATAATATTAACTTTTTCATAAATTACACTGCCATCAGGGTGGAACTAAATTAACAGTTACAATTTTGTGAATTGCATAAGGATCGCATTGAAATATTTGATTGTTGAAAGGCTATTTGTTTTTCAATAATTATAATATGCACTGATCAATACACTATACAATAATA
This sequence comes from Plagodis dolabraria, assembly GCA_963854805.1. NCBI lineage: Eukaryota > Metazoa > Arthropoda > Insecta > Lepidoptera > Geometridae > Plagodis > Plagodis dolabraria. Next base: position 123,046 of record OY978452.1, on the reverse strand, counting down.
TATAACTTGATCCACCCTCCGCTCTTGTATTTATTCGCTTACAAATTATTTATTATAACCGTCATCTCGATATTCGAAACGTTCGAAACGTAGCTCGTCGTGTGTGGCCCGTAAATGTAAACAAGAAGCGTGTGTGATATCATTATTAATGCATAGTTATACGTAACCATAACAATAGTTAAAAATTACCTACACGGCGGTGGAAGTGACAATTACAATTTGAATCACCGCGACATGTAAATTTGTAGCACATCAGAGATCAGCGTTGAAATGGTCAATCGGCGTTAGGAAGCAGCGGCTAAATTGTACAAGTGAAATTAATAGGTATGCCATATATAACAGGCAACTGTTTATTTTTTTTTCTCTTAATTTCACTCAAAAACAAGACAATTGTTTGATTTTCACATGAATTTAACACCGACCGACAAAAAGTTTGATTTCTTTCAATTTTTTTTTTCTGAATTTCACTCAAAAACAAGGCAATTGTTTGATTTTTTTTTTCTCTTAATTTTACTCAAAAACAAGGCAATTGTTTGATTTTCACATGAATTTAACACCGACCGACAAAAAGTTTGATTTCTTTCAATTTTTTTTTTCTGAATTTCACTCAAAAACAAGGCAATTGTTTGATTTTTTTTTCTCTTAATTTTACTCAAAAACAAGGCAATTGTTTGATTTTCACATGAATTTAACACCGACCGACAAAAAGTTTGATTTCTTTCAATTTTTTTTTGCTGAATTTCACTCAATAACCAGGCAATTGTTTGATTTTTTTTTTCTCTTAATTTCACTCAAAAACAAGGCAATTGTTTGATTTTCACATGAATTTAACACCGACCGACAAAAAGTTTGATTTCTTTCAATATTTTTTTTTTCGGAATTTCACTCAAAAACAAGGCAATTTTTTGTTTTTTTTTTTCTCATAATTTAACTCTAAAACAAGGCAATTGTTTGATTTTCACATGAATTTAACACCGACCGACAAAAAGTATGATTTATTTCAATTTTTTTTTTTCTGAATTTCACTCAAATACAAGGCAATTGTTTGATATTCTTTTTTCTCTTAATTTCACTCAAAAACAAGGCAATTGTTTGATTTTCACATGAATTTAACACCGACCGACAAAAAGTTTGATTTCTTTCAATATTTTTTTTTTCTGAATTTCACTCAAAAACAAGGCAATTGTTTGATTTTTTTTCTCTTAATTTCACTCAAAAACAAGGCAATTGTTTGATTTTCACATGAATTTAACACCGACCGACAAAAAGTTTGATTTCTTTCAATTTTTTTTTTTCTGAATTTCACTCAAAAACAAGGCAATTGTTTGATTTTTTTTTTCTCTTAATTTTACTCAAAAACAAGGCAATTGTTTGATTTTCACATGAATTTAACACCGACCGACAAAAAGTATGATTTATTTCAATTTTTTTTTTTCTGAATTTCACTCAAATACAAGGCAATTGTTTGATATTCTTTTTTCTCTTAATTTCACTCAAAAACAAGGCAATTGTTTGATTTTCACATGAATTTAACACCGACCGACAAAAAGTTTGATTTCTTTCATTTTTTTTTTCTAAATTTCACTCAATAACCAGGCAATTGTTTGATTTTTTTTTCTCTTAATTTCACTCAAAAACAAGGCAATTGTTTGATTTTCACATGAATTTAACACCGACCGACAAAAAGTTTGATATCTTTCAATTTTTTTTTTCTGAATTTCACTCAAAAACAAGGCAATTGTTTGATTTTTTTTTTCTCTTAATTTTACTCAAAAACAAGGCAATTGTTTGATTTTCACATGAATTTAACACCGACCGACAAAAAGTATGATTTATTTCAATTTTTTTTTCTGAATTTCACTCAAATACAAGGCAATTGTTTGATATTCTTTTTTCTCTTAATTTCACTCAAAAACAAGGCAATTGTTTGATTTTCACATGAATTTAACACCGACTGACAAAAAGTTTGATTTCTTTCAATATTTTTTTTTTCTGAATTTCACTCAAAAACAAGGCAATTGTTTGATTTTTTTTCTCTTAATTTCACTCAAAAACAAGGCAATTGTTTGATTTTCACATGAAGTTAACACCGACCGACAAAAAGTTTGATTTCTTTCATTTTTTTTTTTTCTAAATTTCGCTCAATAACCAGGCAATTGTTTGTTTTTTTTTCTCTTAATTTCACTCAAAAACAAGGCAATTGTTTTATTTTCACATGAATTTAACACCGACCGACAAAAAGTTTGATTTCTCTCAATTTTTTTTATCTAAATTTCACTCAAAAACAAGGCAATTGTTTGATTTTTTTTTTCTCCTAATTTCACTCAAAAACAAGGCAATTGTTTGATTTTCACATGAATTTAACACCGACTGACAAAAAATGTGATTTCTTTAAATTTTTTTTTTCTGAATTTCATTCAAAAACAAGGCAATTGTTTGATTTTCACATGAATTTAACACCGACCGACAAAAAGTTTGATTTCTTTCAATTTTTTTTTTCTGAATTTCACTCAAAAACAAGGCAATTAAGGATATTGGCTATAGTCTAAATTATAACAAGTTGACAATGATTACTAACCCTCTCAGGCAATTATTTATATTCTGCTCCGTTGACATTTCAGGTTTGGATACATACTGGATGTATGATGCTGCCGCTCAAAAGCTGTTATGTTTGCCCGCCCGCCGCTGATTGCTTTCGTCTATTTTAACATGGTAAGTGTCAAAAGCTAATTTTATATAAAGTATAATATATTCATAGTCTTCTTTGGCCAAACAAAAATCCATTTACCAGTGGAACAATCGATTTTATTTGTTCCATAATAGAAATAGGTGACCACCGTGTCTGTCTGTCTTTCTGACCTTTGAAGGGCAGCCATGTTTGGAACTGTAATGTGTAGCCGAAGTGAAATTTTCACAAAAGTCTCACCAAGTGTCTGAAACGAAAATTAGCGATAAATTACCTACGTTAATAGATTGCTAATACATTTTCAAACGCAGATTGGTGGGTTGCTGAAACCTTCAAAAACTGACTGTTTGTCAACACTGTTACCAAGTTAATTAACATTAACTAGCTAATAAATTGCCACATGTCCATGTGATATTATTAATCAAATTCATATTATTGAGAACAACTAATTATTAAGTTATGTATAAGTGTTACATAATATTTTGATATATGACTGTGTGTGTGTTTAATCTGTAAACTCCATAGAAATGGTAAACATTCTACATTTACATAATATTAACTTTTTCATAAATTACACTGCCATCAGGGTGGAACTAAATTAACAGTTACAATTTTGTGAATTGCATAAGGATCGCATTGAAATATTTGATTGTTGAAAGGCTATTTGTTTTTCAATAATTATAATATGCACTGATCAATACACTATACAATAATATATAACTTGATCCACCCTCCGCTCTTGTATTTATTCGCTTACAAATTATTTATTATAACCGTCATCTCGATATTCGAAACGTTCGAAACGTAGCTCGTCGTGTGTGGCCCGTAAATGTAAACAAGAAGCGTGTGTGATATCATTATTAATGCATAGTTATACGTAACCATAACAATAGTTAAAAATTACCTACACGGCGGTGGAAGTGACAATTACAATTTGAATCACCGCGACATGTAAATTTGTAGCACATCAGAGATCAGCGTTGAAATGGTCAATCGGCGTTAGGAAGCAGCGGCTAAATTGTACAAGTGAAATTAATAGGTATGCCATATATAACAGGCAACTGTTTATTTTTTTTTCTCTTAATTTCACTCAAAAACAAGACAATTGTTTGATTTTCACATGAATTTAACACCGACCGACAAAAAGTTTGATTTCTTTCAATTTTTTTTTTCTGAATTTCACTCAAAAACAAGGCAATTGTTTGATTTTTTTTTTCTCTTAATTTTACTCAAAAACAAGGCAATTGTTTGATTTTCACATGAATTTAACACCGACCGACAAAAAGTTTGATTTCTTTCAATTTTTTTTTTCTGAATTTCACTCAAAAACAAGGCAATTGTTTGATTTTTTTTTCTCTTAATTTCACACAAAAACAAGGCAATTGTTTTATTTTCACATGAATTTAACACCGACCGACCAAAAGTTTGATTTCTTTCAATATTTTTTTTTTCTGAATTTCACTCAAAAACAAGGCAATTGTTTGATTTTTTTTTCTCTTAATTTCACTCAAAAACAAGGCAATTGTTTGATTTTCACATGAATTTAACACCGACCGACAAAAAGTTTGATTTCTTTCAATTTTTTTTTGCTGAATTTCACTCAATAACCAGGCAATTGTTTGATTTTTTTTTTCTCTTAATTTCACTCAAAAACAAGGCAATTGTTTGATTTTCACATGAATTTAACACCGACCGACAAAAAGTTTGATTTCTTTCAATATTTTTTTTTTCGGAATTTCACTCAAAAACAAGGCAATTTTTTGTTTTTTTTTTCTCTTAATTTAACTCTAAAACAAGGCAATTGTTTGATTTTCACATGAATTTAACACCGACCGACAAAAAGTATGATTTATTTCAAGTTTTTTTTTTCTGAATTTCACTCAAATACAAGGCAATTATTTGATATTCTTTTTTCTCTTAATTTCACTCAAAAACAAGGCAATTGTTTGATTTTCACATGAATTTAACACCGACCGACAAAAAGTTTGATTTCTTTCAATATTTTTTTTTTCTGAATTTCACTCAAAAACAAGGCAATTGTTTGATTTTTTTTCTCTTTATTTCACTCAAAAACAAGGCAATTGTTTGATTTTCACATGAAGTTAACACCGACCGACAAAAAGTTTGATTTCTTTCATTTTTTTTTTTCTAAATTTCACTCAATAACCAGGCAATTGTTTGTTTTTTTTTCTCTTAATTTCACTCAAAAACAAGGCAATTGTTTTATTTTCACATGAATTTAACACCGACCGACAAAAAATTTGATTTCTCTCAATTTTTTTTATCTGAATTTCACTCAAAAACAAGGCAATTGTTTGATTTTTTTTTTCTCTTAATTTCACTCAAAAACAAGGCAATTGTTTGATTTTCACATGAATTTAACACCGACCGACAAAAAGTGTGATTTCTTTAAATTTTTTTTTTCTGAATTTCATTCAAAAACAAGGCAATTGTTTGATTTTCACATGAATTTAACACCGACCGACAAAAAGTTTGATTTCTTTCAATTTTTTTTTTCTGAATTTCACTCAAAAACAAGGCAATTAAGGATATTGGCTATAGTCTAAATTATAACAAGTTGGCAATGATCACTAACCCTCTCAGGCAATTATTTATATTCTGCTCCGTTGACATTTCAGGTTTGGATACATACTGGATGTATGATGCTGCCGCTCAAAAGCTGTTATGTTTGCCCGCCCGCCGCTGATTGCTTTCGTCTATTTTAACATGGTAAGTGTCAAAAGCAAATTTTATATATAGTATAATATATTCATAGTCTTCTTTGGCCAAACAAAAATCCATTTACCAGTGGAACAATCGATTTTATTTGTTCCATAATAGAAATAGGGGACCACCGTGTCTGTCTGTCTGTCTGACCTTTGAAGGGCAGCCATGTTTGGAACTGTAATGTGTAGCCGAAGTGAAATTTTCACAAAAGTCTCACCAAGTGTCTGAAACGAAAATTAGCGATAAATTACCTACGTTAATAGATTGCTAATACATTTTCAAACGCAGATTGGTGGGTTGCTGAAACCTTCAAAAACTGACTGTTTGTCAACACTGTTACCAAGTTAATTAACATTAACTAGCTAATAAATTGCCACATGTCCATGTGATATTATTAATCAAATTCATATTATTGAGAACAACTAATTATTAAGTTATGTATAAGTGTTACATAATATTTTGATATATGACTGTGTGTGTGTTTAATCTGTAAACTCCATAGAAATGGTAAACATTCTACATTTACATAATATTAACTTTTTCATAAATTACACTGCCATCAGGGTGGAACTAAATTAACAGTTACAATTTTGTGAATTGCATAAGGATCGCATTGAAATATTTGATTGTTGAAAGGCTATTTGTTTTTCAATAATTATAATATGCACTGATCAATACACTATACAATAATATATAACTTGATCCATCCTCCGCTCTTGTATTTATTCGCTTACAAATTATTTATTATAACCGTCATCTCGATATTCGAAACGTTCGAAACGTAGCTCGTCGTGTGTGGCCCGTAAATGTAAACAAGAAGCGTGTGCGATATCATTATTAATGTATAGTTATACGTAACCATAACAATAGTTAAAAATTACCTACACGGCGGTGGAAGTGACAATTACAATTTGAATCACCGCGACATGTAAATTTGTAGCACATCAGAGATCAGCGTTGAAATGGTCAATCGGCGTTAGTAAGCAGCGGCTAAATTGTACAAGTGAAATTAATAGGTATGCCATATATAACAGGCAACTGTTTATTTTTTTTTCGCTTAATTTCACTCAAAAACAAGACAATTGTTTGATTTTCACATGAATTTAACACCGACCGACAAAAAGTTTGATTTCTTTCATTTTTTTTTTCTAAATTTCACTCAATAACCAGGCAATTGTTTGATTTTTTTTTCTCTTAATTTCACTCAAAAACAAGGCAATTGTTTGATTTTCACATCAATTTAACACCGACCGACAAAAAGTTTGATTTCTTTCAATTTTTTTTTCTTCTAAATGTCACTCAATAACCAGGCAATTGTTTGATTTATTTTTTCTCTTAATTTCACTCAAAAACAAGGCTATTGTTTGATTTTCACATGAATTTAACACCGACCGACATAAAGTTTGATTTCTTCAATATATTTTTTTCTGAATTTCACTCAAAAACAAGGCAATTGTTTGATTTTTTTTTCTCTTAATTTCACTCAAAAACAAGGCAATTGTTTGATTTTCACATGAATTTAACACCTACCGACAAAAAGTTTGATTTCTTTCATTTTTTTTTTCTAAATGTCACTCAATAACCAGGCTATTGTTTGATTTTTTTTTCTATTAATTTCACTCTAAAACAAGGCAATTGTTTGATTTTCACATGAATTTAACACTGACCGACAAAAAGTTTGATTTATTTCAATTTTTTTTTTCTGTATTTCACTCAAAAACAAGGCAATTGTTTGATATTCTTTTTTCTCTTAATTTCACTCTAAAACAAGGCAATTGTTTGATTTTCACATGAATTTAACACCGACCGACAAAAAGTTTGATTTCTTTCAATTTTTTTTTTTTCTGAATTTCACTCAAAAACAAGGCAATTGTTTGATTTTATTTTTCTCTTAATTTCACTCAAAAACAAGGCAATTGTTTGATTTTCACATGAAGTTAACACCGACCGACAAAAAGTTTGATTTCTTTCATTTTTTTTTTTCTAAATTTCAATCAATAACCAGGCAATTAATTGTTTTTTTTTCTCTTAATTTCACTCAAAAACAAGGCAATTGTTTGATTTTCACATGAATTTAACACCGACCGACAAAAAGTTTGATTTCTTTCAATTTTTTTTTTCTGAATTTCACTCAAAAACAAGGCAATTGTTTGATTTTTTTTTCTCTTAATTTTACTCAAAAACAAGGCAATTGTTTGATTTTCACATGAATTTAACACCGACCGACAAAAAGTTTGATTTCTTTCAATTTTTTTTTCTGAATTTCATTCAAAAACAAGGCAATTGTTTGATATTTTTTTTCTCTTAAAATCACTCAAAAACAAGGCAATTGTTTGATTTTCACATGAATTTAACACCGACCGACAAAAAGTTTGATTTCTTTCAATTTTTTTTTTCTGAATTTCACTCAAATTCAAGGCAATTGTTTGATTTTTTTTTCTCTTAATTTCACTCAAAAACAAGGCAATTGTTTCATTTTCACATCAATTTAACACCGACCGACAAAAAGTTTGATTTCTTTCAATTTTTTTTTTTTCTAAATGTCACTCAATAACCAGGCAATTGTTTGATTTTTTTTTTCTCTTAATTTCACTCAAAAACAAGGCAATTGTTTGATTTTCACATGAATTTAACACCTACCGACAAAAAGTTTGATTTCTTTCATTTTTTTTTTTCTAAATTTCACTCAATAACCAGGCAATTGTTTGATTTTTTTTTCTCTTAATTTCACTCTAAAACAAGGCAATTGTTTGATTTTCACATGAATTTAACACCGACCGACAAAAAGTTTGATTTATTTCAATTTTTTTTTTCTGAATTTCACTCAAAAACAAGGCAATTGTTTGATATTCTTTTTTCTCTTAATTTCACTCAAAAACAGGGCAATTGTTTGATTTTCACATGAATTTAACACCGACCGACAAAAAGTTTGATTTCTTTCATTTTTTTTTTCTAAATTTCACTCAATAACCAGGCAATTGTTTGATTTTTTTTTCTCTTAATTTCACTCAAAAACAAGGCAATTGTTTGATTTTCACATCAATTTAACACCGACCGACAAAAAGTTTGATTCCTTTCAATTTTTTTTTCTTCTAAATGTCACTCAATAACCAGGCAATTGTTTGATTTATTTTTTCTCTTAATTTCACTCAAAAACAAGGCTATTGTTTGATTTTCACATGAATTTAACACCGACCGACATAAAGTTTGATTTCTTCAATATATTTTTTTCTGAATTTCACTCAAAAACAAGGCAATTGTTTGATTTATTTTTTCTCTTAATTTCACTCAAAAACAAGGCAATTGTTTGATTTTCACATGAATTTAACACCTACCGACAAAAAGTTTGATTTCTTTCATTTTTTTTTTCTAAATGTCACTCAATATCCAGGCAATTGTTTGATTTTTTTTTCTATTAATTTCACTCTAAAACAAGGCAATTGTTTGATTTTCACATGAATTTAACACCGACCGACAAAAAGTTTGATTTATTTCAATTTTTTTTTTCTGAATTTCACTCAAAAACAAGGCAATTGTTTGATATTCTTTTTTCTCTTAATTTCACTCTAAAACAAGGCAATTGTTTGATTTTCACATGAATTTAACACCGACCGACAAAAAGTTTGATTTCTTTCAATATTTTTTTTTTCTGAATTTCACTCAAAAACAAGGCAATTGTTTGATTTTATTTTTCTCTTAATTTCACTCAAAAACAAGGCAATTGTTTGATTTTCACATGAATTTAACACCGACCGACAAAAAGTTTGATTTCTTTCAATATTTTTTTTTTCTGAATTTCACTCAAAAACAAGGCAATTGTTTGTTATTATTTTTCTCTTAATTTCACTCAAAAACAAGGCAATTGTTTGATTTTCACATGAAGTTAACACCGACCGACAAAAAGTTTGATTTCTTTCAATTTTTTTTTTCTGAATTTCACTCAAAAACAAGGCAATTGTTTGATTTTATTTTCTCTTAATTTTACTCAAAAACAAGGCAATTGTTTGATTTTCACATGAATTTAACACCGACCGACAAAAAGTTTGATTTCTTTCAATTTTTTTTTCTGAATTTCATTCAAAAACAAGGCAATTGTTTGATTTTTTTTTCTCTTAAAATCACTCAAAAACAAGGCAATTGTTTGATTTTCACATGAAGTTAACACCGACCGACAAAAAGTTTGATTTCTTTCAATTTTTTTTTTTCTGAATTTCACTCAAATTCAAGGCAATTGTTTGATTTTTTTTTTTTTTAATTTCACTCAAAAACAAGGCAATTGTTTCATTTTCACATCAATTTAACACCGACCGTCAAAAAGTTTGATTTCTTTCAATTTTTTTTTTTCTAAATGTCACTCAATAACCAGGCAATTGTTTGATTTTTTTTTTCTCTTAATTTCACTCAAAAACAAGGCAATTGTTTGATTTTCACATGAATTTAACACCTACCGACAAAAAGTTTGATTTCTTTCATTTTTTTTTTTCTAAATTTCACTCAATAACCAGGCAATTGTTTGATTTTTTTTTCTCTTAATTTCACTCTAAAACAAGGCAATTGTTTGATTTTCACATGAATTTAACACCGACCGACAAAAAGTTTGATTTATTTCAATTTTTTTTTTCTGAATTTCACTCAAAAACAAGGCAATTGTTTGATATTCTTTTTTCTCTTAATTTCACTCAAAAACAGGGCAATTGTTTGATTTTCACATGAATTTAACACCGACCGACAAAAAGTTTGATTTCTTTCAATATTTTTTTTTCTGAATTTCACTCAAAAACAAGGCAATTGTTTGATTTTATTTTTCTCTTAATTTCACTCAAAAACAAGGCAATTGTTTGATTTTCACATGAATTTAACACCGACCGACAAAAAGTTTGATTTCTTTCAATATTTTTTTTTTCTGAATTTCACTCAAAAACAAGGCAATTGTTTGTTATTATTTTTCTCTTAATTTCACTCAAAAACAAGGCAATTGTTTGATTTTCACATGAAGTTAACACCGACCGACAAAAAGTTTGATTTCTTTCATTTTTTTTTTCTAAATTTCAATCAATAACCAGGCAATTGTTTGTTTTTTTTTCTCTTAATTTCACTCAAAAACAAGGCAATTGTTTGATTTTCACATGAATTTAACACCAACCGACAAAAAGTTTGATTTCTTTCAATTTTTTTTTTCTGAATTTCACTCAAAAACAAGGCAATTGTTTGATTTTTTTTTCTCTTAATTTCACTCAAAAACAAGGCAATTGTTTGATTTTCACATGAATTTAACACCGACCGACAAAAAGTTTGATTTCTTTCAATTTTTTTTTTCTGAATTTCATTCAAAAACAAGGCAATTGTTTGATTTTTTTTTCCTCTTAAAATCACTCAAAAACAAGGCAATTGTTTGATTTTCACATGAATTTAACACCGACCGACAAAAAGTTTGATTTCTTTCAATTTTTTTTTTTTTCTGAATTTCACTCAAATTCAAGGCAATTGTTTGATTTTTTTTTCTCTTAATTTCACTCAAAAACAAGGCAATTGTTTGATTTTCACATCAATTTAACACCGACCGACAAAAAGTTTGATTTCTTTCAATTTTTTTTTTTTCTTAATGTCACTCAATAACCAGGCAATTGTTTGATTTTTTTTTCTCTTAATTTCACTCAAAAACAAGGCAATTGTTTGATTTTCACATGAATTTAACACCTACCTAGAGCTTCTGGTGAGGCCGAAGGCCGAACTTTCGGCCCGCGAGGCCGAAGGCCGAGCGGATGGTGCGCGAGCCCGAAGGGCGAGCGCTGGGCGAGGCCGCAGGCCGAGCCGTAGTAGTGTCTTGCGAGGCCGAAGGCCGAGCTCCGAATTGACATGCTCCTCTCATTCTTCATACTTCATTTGGAGTATTTTACCTTACATTTTCGACTGTATTTGGAGTTTTTGTGGGATTTTTGACTGAATTTGGAGTTACTGTCCTACATCAAGGTATAGCGAGCCCGAAGGGCGAGCTCCTGGTGAGGCCGAAGGCCGAACTTTCGGCTCGCGAGGCCGAAGGCCGAGCGTATGGTGGGCGAGCCCGAAGGGCGAGCACTTGGCGAGGCCGCAGGCCGAGCCGTATGAGTGTCTTGCGAGGCCGAAGGCCGAGCTCCGAATTATCATGCTCCTCTCATTCTTCATACTGTATTTGGAGTATTTTACCATAGATTACCGACTGTTTTAGAAGTTTTTGTGGGAGTTTTGACAAAATTTGGAGTAACTGTCCAAGGCCGAAGGCCGAGCTCCGACTTGAGAGTATTTACCACATCTCCGACTGGTCTCCATGGTAACTGCCTGCGATAACCAAAGCACCCACAAGTGGGGTTCCTTTACCGAAGTGACTCAGAACCTTGGTACGATTATGACCGTACCACTTTTTTATGGCAGTAGGGTGAATGTGGTTTGGTGGCTACAGTTTGGGTCTCTACTGTATTAAGAGTTTGTATTGGATTACATACTTATATTGGAGTTTTGAACATGCGTTTTTTTAAATGTATAAGGTGTTTTGATATAATTTAATACTGCATAACGATAAATGCGGGCCGCTTGCGGCCCGCACACTGCCCGAAAAACTAGTTTTGATATATGACTGTATGTGTGTTTAATTTGTAAACTCCATAGAAATGGTAAACATTCTACATTTACATAATATTAACTTTTTCATAAATTACACTGCCATCAGGGTGGAACTAAATTAACAGTTACAATTTTGTAAATTGCATATGGATCGCATTGAAATATTTGATTGTTGAAAGGCTATTTGTTTTTCAATAATTATAATATGCACTGATCAATACACACTACAATAATATATAACTTGATCCACCCTCCGCTCTTGTATTTATTCGCTTACAAATTATTTATTATAACCGTCATCTCGATATTCGAAACGTTCGAAACGTAGCTCGTCGTGTGTGGCCCGTAAATGTAAACAAGAAGCGTGTGCGATATCATTATTAATGCATAGTTATACGTAACCATAACAATAGTTAAAAATTACCTACACGGCGGTGGAAGTGACAATTACAATTTGAATCACCGCGACATGTAAATTTGTAGCACATCAGAGATCAGCGTTGAAATGGTCAATCGGCGTTAGGAAGCAGCGGCTAAATTGTACAAGTGAAATTAATAGGTATGCCATATATAACAGGCAACTGTTTATTTTTTTTTCTCTTAATTTCACTCAAAAACAAGACAATTGTTTGATTTTCACATGAATTTAACACCGACCGACAAAAAGTTTGATTTCTTTCATTTTTTTTTTTCTAAATTTTACTCAATAACCAGGCAATTGTTTGATTTTTTTTTCTCTTAATTTCACTCAAAAACAAGGCAATTGTTTGATTTTCACATGAATTTAACACCGACCGACAAAAAGTTTGATTTCTTTCAATTTTTTTTTTTCTGAATTTCACTCAAAAACAAGGCAATTGTTTGATTTTTTTTTCTCTTAATTTTACTCAAAAACAAGGCAATTGTTTGATTTTCACATGAATTTAACACCGACCGACAAAAAGTTTGATTTCTTTCAATATTTTTTTTTCTGAATTTCACTCAAAAACAAGGCAATTGTTTGATATTATTTTTCTCTTAATTTCACTCAAAAACAAGGCAATTGTTTGATTTTCACATGAAGTTAACACCGACCGACAAAAAGTTTGATTTCTTTCATTTTTTTTTTTCTAAATTTCAATCAATAACCAGGCAATTGTTTGTTTTTTTTTCTCTTAATTTCACTCAAAAACAAGGCAATTGTTTGATTTTCACATGAATTTAACACCGACCGACAAAAAGTTTGATTTCTTTCAATTTTTTTTTTCTGAATTTCACTCAAAAACAAGGCAATTGTTTGATTTTTTTTTCTCTTAATTTCACTCAAAAACAAGGCAATTGTTTGATTTTCACATGAATTTAACACCGACCGACAAAAAGTTTGATTTCTTTCAATTTTTTTTTTCTGAATTTCATTCAAAAACAAGGCAATTGTTTGATTTTTTTTTCCTCTTAAAATCACTCAAAAACAAGGCAATTGTTTGATTTTCACATGAATTTAACACCGACCGACAAAAAGTTTGATTTCTTTCAATTTTTTTTTTTTTCTGAATTTCACTCAAATTCAAGGCAATTGTTTGATTTTTTTTTCTCTTAATTTCACTCAAAAACAAGGCAATTGTTTGATTTTCACATCAATTTAACACCGACCGACAAAAAGTTTGATTTCTTTCAATTTTTTTTTTTTCTTAATGTCACTCAATAACCAGGCAATTGTTTGATTTTTTTTTCTCTTAATTTCACTCAAAAACAAGGCAATTGTTTGATTTTCACATGAATTTAACACCTACCGACAAAAAGTTTGATTTCTTTCATTTTTTTTTTTCTAAATTTCACTCTAAAACAAGGCAATTGTTTGATTTTCACATGAATTTAACACCGACCGACAAAAAGTTTGATTTATTTCAATTTTTTTTTCTGAATTTCACTCAAAAACAAGGCAATTGTTTGATATTCTTTTTTCTCTTAATTTCACTCAAAAACAGGGCAATTGTTTGATTTTCACATGAATTTAACACCGACCGACAAAAAGTTTGATTTCTTTCAATATTTTTTTTTTCTGAATTTCACTCAAAAACAAGCCAATTGTTTGATTTTGTTTTTCTCTTAATTTCACTCAAAAACAAGGCAATTGTTTGATTTTCACATGAAGTTAACACCGACCGACAAAAAGTTTGATTTCTTTCATTTTTTTTTTTCTAAATTTCACTGAATAACCAGGCAATTGTTTGTTTTTTTTCTCTTAATTTCACTCAAAAACAAGGCAATTGTTTGATTTTCACATGAATTTAACACCGACCGACAAAAAGTTTGATTTATTTCAATTTTTTTTTTCTGAATTTCATTCAAAAACAAGGCAATTGTTTGATTTTTTTTTTCTCTTAAAATAACTCAAAAACAAGGCAATTGTTTGATTTTCACATGAATTTAACACCGACCGACAAAAAGTTTGATTTCTTTCAATTTTTTTTTTCTGAATTTCACTCAAAAACAAGGCAATTAAGGATATTGGCTATAGTCTAAATTATAACAAGTTGGCAATGATCACTAACCCTCTCAGGCAATTATTTATATTCTGCTCCGTTGACATTTCAGGTTTGGATACATACTGGATGTATGATGCTGCCGCTCAAAAGCTGTTATGTTTGCCCGCCCGCCGCTGATTGCTTTCGTCTATTTTAACATGGTAAGTGTCAAAAGCAAATTTTATATATAGTATAATATATTCATAGTCTTCTTTGGCCAAACAAAAATCCATTTACCAGTGGAACAATCGATTTTATTTGTTCCATAAAAGAAATAGGTGACCACCGTGTCTGTCTGTCTTTCTGACCTTTGAAGGGCAGCCATGTTTGGAACTGTAATGTGTAGCCGAAGTGAAATTTTCACAAAAGTCTCACCAAGTGTCTGAAACGAAAATTAGCGATAAATTACCTACGTTAATAGATTGCTAATACATTTGCAAACGCAGATTGGTGGGTTGCTGAAACCTTCAAAAACTGACTGTTTGTCAACACTGTTACCAAGTTAATTAACATTAACTAGCTAATAAATTGCGACATGTCCATGTGATATTATTAATCAAATTCATATTATTGAGAACAACTAATTATCAAGTTATGTATAAGTGTTACATAATATTTTGATATATGACTGTATGTGTGTTTAATTTGTAAACTCCATAGAAATGGTAAACATTCTACATTTACATAATATTAACTTTTTCATAAATTACACTGCCATCAGGGTGGAACTAAATTAACAGTTACAATTTTGTAAATTGCATATGGATCGCATTGAAATATTTGATTGTTGAAAGGCTATTTGTTTTTCAATAATTATAATATGCACTGATCAATACACACTACAATAATATATAACTTGATCCACCCTCCGCTCTTGTATTTATTCGCTTACAAATTATTTATTATAACCGTCATCTCGATATTCGAAACGTTCGAAACGTAGCTCGTCGTGTGTGGCCCGTAAATGTAAACAAGAAGCGTGTGCGATATCATTATTAATGCATAGTTATACGTAACCATAACAATAGTTAAAAATTACCTACACGGCGGTGGAAGTGACAATTACAATTTGAATCACCGCGACATGTAAATTTGTAGCACATCAGAGATCAGCGTTGAAATGGTCAATCGGCGTTAGGAAGCAGCGGCTAAATTGTACAAGTGAAATTAATAGGTATGCCATATATAACAGGCAACTGTTTATTTTTTTTTCTCTTAATTTCACTCAAAAACAAGACAATTGTTTGATTTTCACATGAATTTAACACCGACCGACAAAAAGTTTGATTTCTTTCATTTTTTTTTTTCTAAATTTTACTCAATAACCAGGCAATTGTTTGATTTTTTTTTCTCTTAATTTCACTCAAAAACAAGGCAATTGTTTGATTTTCACATGAATTTAACACCGACCGACAAAAAGTTTGATTTCTTTCAATTTTTTTTTTCTGAATTTCACTCAAAAACAAGGCAATTGTTTGATTTTTTTTTCTCTTAATTTTACTCAAAAACAAGGCAATTGTTTGATTTTCACATGAATTTAACACCGACCGACAAAAAGTTTGATTTCTTTCAATTTTTTTTTTCTGAATTTCACTCAAAAACAAGGCAATTGTTTGATTTTTTTTTCTCTTAATTTCACACAAAAACAAGGCAATTGTTTTATTTTCACATGAATTTAACACCGACCGACCAAAAGTTTGATTTCTTTCAATATTTTTTTTTTCTGAATTTCACTCAAAAACAAGGCAATTGTTTGATTTTTTTTTCTCTTAATTTCACTCAAAAACAAGGCAATTGTTTGATTTTCACATGAATTTAACACCGACCAACAAAAAGTTTGATTTCTTTCAATTTTTTTTTGCTGAATTTCACTCAATAACCAGGCAATTGTTTGATTTTTTTTTTCTCTTAATTTCACTCAAAAACAAGGCATTTGTTTGATTTTCACATGAATTTAACACCGACCGACAAAAAGTTTGATTTCTTTCAATATTTTTTTTTTCGGAATTTCACTCAAAAACAAGGCAATTTTTTGTTTTTTTTTTCTCTTAATTTAACTCTAAAACAAGGCAATTGTTTGATTTTCACATGAATTTAACACCGACCGACAAAAAGTATGATTTATTTCAATTTTTTTTTTTCTGAATTTCACTCAAAAACAAGGCAATTGTTTGATATTCTTTTTTCTCTTAATTTCACTCAAAAACAAGGCAATTGTTTGATTTTCACATGAATTTAACACCGACCGACAAAAAGTTTGATTTCTTTCAATATTTTTTTTTTCTGAATTTCACTCAAAAACAAGGCAATTGTTTGATTTTTTTTCTCTTAATTTCACTCAAAAACAAGGCAATTGTTTGATTTTCACATGAAGTTAACACCGACCGACAAAAAGTTTGATTTCTTTCATTTTTTTTTTTCTAAATTTCACTCAATAACCAGGCAATTGTTTGTTTTTTTTTCTCTTAATTTCACTCAAAAACAAGGCAATTGTTTTATTTTCACATGAATTTAACACCGACCGACAAAAAGTTTGATTTCTCTCAATTTTTTTTATCTGAATTTCACTCAAAAACAAGGCAATTGTTTGATTTTTTTTTTCTCTTAATTTCACTTAAAAACAAGGCAATTGTTTGATTTTCACATGAATTTAACACCGACCGACAAAAAGTGTGATTTCTTTAAATTTTTTTTTTCTGAATATCATTCAAAAACAAGGCAATTGTTTGATTTTCACATGAATTTAACACCGACCGACAAAAAGTTTGATTTCTTTCAATTTTTTTTTTCTGAATTTCACTCAAAAACAAGGCAATTAAGGATATTGGCTATAGTCTAAATTATAACAAGTTGGCAATGATCACTAACCCTCTCAGGCAATTATTTATATTCTGCTCCGTTGACATTTCAGGTTTGGATACATACTGGATGTATGATGCTGCCGCTCAAAAGCTGTTATGTTTGCCCGCCCGCCGCTGATTGCTTTCGTCTATTTTAGCATGGTAAGTGTCAAAAGCAAATTTTATATATAGTATAATATATTCATAGTCTTCTTTGGCCAAACAAAAATCCATTTACCAGTGGAACAATCGATTTTATTTGTTCCATAAAAGAAATAGGTGACCACCGTGTCTGTCTGTCTTTCTGACCTTTGAAGGGCAGCCATGTTTGGAACTGTAATGTGTAGCCGAAGTGAAATTTTCACAAAAGTCTCACCAAGTGTCTGAAACGAAAATTAGCGATAAATTACCTACGTTAATAGATTGCTAATACATTTTCAAACGCAGATTGGTGGGTTGCTGAAACCTTCAAAAACTGACTGTTTGTCAACACTGTTACCAAGTTAATTAACATTAACTAGCTAATAAATTGCCACATGTCCATGTGATATTATTAATCAAATTCATATTATTGAGAACAACTAATTATTAAGTTATGTATAAGTGTTACATAATATTTTGATATATGACTGTGTGTGTGTTTAATCTGTTAACTCCATAGAAATGGTAAACATTCTACATTTACATAATATTAACTTTTTCATAAATTACACTGCCATCAGGGTGGAACTAAATTAACAGTTACAATTTTGTGAATTGCATAAGGATCGCATTGAAATATTTGATTGTTGAAAGGCTATTTGTTTTTCAATAATTATAATATGCACTGATCAATACACTATACAATAATATATAACTTGATCCATCCTCCGCTCTTGTATTTATTCGCTTACAAATTATTTATTATAACCGTCATCTCGATATTCGAAACGTTCGAAACGTAGCTCGTCGTGTGTGGCCCGTAAATGTAAACAAGAAGCGTGTGCGATATCATTATTAATGTATAGTTATATGTAACCATAACAATAGTTAAAAATTACCTACACGGCGGTGGAAGTGACAATTACAATTTGAATCACCGCGACATGTAAATTTGTAGCACATCAAAGATCAGCGTTGAAATGGTCAATCGGCGTTAGTAAGCAGCGGCTAAATTGTACAAGTGAAATTAATAGGTATGCCATATATAACAGGCAACTGTTTATTTTTTTTTCTCTTAATTTCACTCAAAAACAAGACAATTGTTTGATTTTCACATGAATTTAACACCGACCGACAAAAAGTTTGATTTCTTTCATTTTTTTTTTCTAAATTTCACTCAATAACCAGGCAATTGTTTGATTTTTTTTTCTCTTAATTTCACTCAAAAACAAGGCAATTGTTTGATTTTCACATGAATTTAACACCGACCGACAAAAAGTTTGATTTCTTTCAATTTTTTTTTTCTGAATTTCACTCAAAAACAAGGCAATTGTTTGATTTTTTTTTTATCTTAATTTTACTCAAAAACAAGGCAATTGTTTGATTTTCACATGAATTAAATTAACACCGACCGACAAAACGTTTGATTTCTTTCAATTTTTTTTTCTGAATTTCACTCAAATACAAGGCAATTGTTTGATATTTTTTTTCTTTTAATTTCACACAAAAACAAGGCAATTGTTTTATTTTCACATGAATTTAACACCGACCGACCAAAAGTTTGATATCTTTCAATATTTTTTTTTTCTGAATTTCACTCAAAAACAAGGCAATTGTTTGATTTTTTTTTCTCTTAATTTCACTCAAAAACAAGGCAATTGTTTGATTTTCACATGAATTTAACACCGACCGACAAAAAGTTTGATTTCTTTCAATTTTTTTTTGCTGAATTTCACTCAATAACCAGGCAATTGTTTGATTTTTTTTTCTCTTAATTTCACTCAAAAACAAGGCAATTGTTTGATTTTCACATGAATTTAACACCGACCGACAAAAAGTTTGATTTCTTTCATTTTTTTTTTCTGAATTTCACTTAATAACCAGGCAATTGTTTGATTTTTTTTCTCTTAATTTCACTCAAAAACAAGGCAATTGTTTTATTTTCACATGAATTTAACACCGACCGACAAAAAGTTTGATTTCTCTCAATTTTTTTTATCTGAATTTCACTCAAAAACAAGGCAATTGTTTGATTTTTTTTTTCTCTTAATTTCACTCAAAAACAAGGCAATTGTTTGATTTTCACATGAATTTAACACCGACCGACAAAAATGGTGATTTCTTTCAATTTTTTTTTGCTGAATTTTACTCAATAACCAGGCAATTGTTTGATTTTTTTTTTCTCTTAATTTCACTCAAAAACAAGGCAATTGTTTGATTTTCACATGAATTTAACACCGACCGACAAAAAGTTTGATTTCTTTCATTTTTTTTTTTCTAAATTTCACTCAATAACCAGGCAATTGTTTGTTTTTTTTTCTCCTAATTTCACTCAAAAACAAGGCAATTGTTTGATTTTCACATGAATTTAACACCGACCGACAAAAAGTTTGATTTCTTTCAATTTTTTTTTGCTGAATTTCACTCAATAACCAGGCAATTGTTTGATTTTTTTTTTCTCTTAATTTCACTCAAAAACAAGGCAATTGTTTGATTTTCACATGAATTTAACACCGACCGACAAAAATTTGATTTCTTTCATTTTTTTTTTCTGAATTTCACTTAATAACCAGGCAATTGTTTGATTTTTTTTCGCTTAATTTCACTCAAAAACAAGGCAATTGTTTTATTTTCACATGAATTTAACACCGACCGACAAAAAGTTTGATTTCTTTCAATATTTTTTTTTTCTGAATTTCACTCAAAAACAAGGCAATTGTTTGATTTTTTTTTCTCTTAATTTCACTCAAAAACAAGGCAATTGTTTGATTTTCACATGAATTTAACACCGACCGACAAAAATTTTGATTTATTTCAATTTTTTTTTGCTGAATTTCACTCAATAACCAGGCAATTGTTTGATTTTTTTTTTCTCTTAATTTCACTCAAAAACAAGGCAATTGTTCGATTTTCACATGAATTTAACACCGACCGACAAAAAGTTTGATTTCTTTCATTTTTTTTTTTCTAAATTTCACTCAATAACCAGGCAATTGTTTGTTTTTTTTGCTCTTAATTTCACTCAAAAACAAGGCAATTGTTTTATTTTCACATGAATTTAACACCGACCGACAAAAAGTTTGATTTCTCTCAATTTTTTTTATCTGAATTTCACTCAAAAACAAGGCAATTGTTTGATTTTTTTTTCTCTTAATTTCACTCAAAAACAAGGCAATTGTTTGATTTTCACATGAATTTAACACCGACCGACAAAAAGTTTGATTTCTTTCAATTTTTTTTTTTCTGAATTTCACTCAAAAACAAGGCAATTAAGGATATTGGCTATAGTCTAAATTATAACAAGTTGGCAATGATTACTAACCCTCTCAGGCAATTATTTATATTCTGCTCCGTTGACATTTCAGGTTTGGATACATACTGGATGTATGATGCTGCCGCTCAAAAGCTGTTATGTTTGCCCGCCCGCCGCTGATTGCTTTCGTCTATTTTAACATGGTAAGTGTCAAAAGCAAATTTTATATATAGTATAATATATTCATAGTCTTCTTTGGCCAAACAAAAATCCATTTACCAGTGGAACAATCGATTTTATTTGTTCCATAAAAGAAATAGGTGACCACCGTGTCTGTCTGTCTTTCTGACCTTTGAAGGGCAGCCATGTTTGGAACTGTAATGTGTAGCTGAAGTGAAATTTTCACAAAAGTCTCACCAAGTGTCTGAAACGAAAATAAGCGATAAATTACCTACGTTAATAGATTGCTAATACATTTTCAAACGCAGATTGGTGGGTTGCTGAAACCTTCAAAAACTGACTGTTTGTCAACACTGTTACCAAGTTAATTAACATTAACTAGCTAATAAATTGCGACATGTCCATGTGATATTATTAATCAAATTCATATTATTGAGAACAACTAATTATCAAGTTATGTATAAGTGTTACATAATATTTTGATATATGACTGTATGTGTGTTTAATTTGTAAACTCCATAGAAATGGTAAACATTCTACATTTACATAATATTAACTTTTTCATAAATTACACTGCCATCAGGGTGGAACTAAATTAACAGTTACAATTTTGTAAATTGCATATGGATCGCATTGAAATATTTGATTGTTGAAAGGCTATTTGTTTTTCAATAATTATAATATGCACTGATCAATACACTATACAATAATATATAACTTGATCCACCCTCCGCTCTTGTATTTATTCGCTTACAAATTATTTATTATAACCGTCATCTCGATATTCGAAACGTTCGAAACGTAGCTCGTCGTGTGTGGCCCGTAAATGTAAACAAGAAGCGTGTGCGATATCATTATTAATGCATAGTTATACGTAACCATAACAATAGTTAAAAATTACCTACACGGCGGTGGAAGTGACAATTACAATTTGAATCACCGCGACATGTAAATTTGTAGCACATCAGAGATCAGCGTTGAAATGGTCAATCGGCGTAAGGAAGCAGCGGCTAAATTGTACAAGTGAAATTAATAGGTATGCCATATATAACAGGCAACTGTTTATTTTTTTTTCTCTTAATTTCACTCAAAAACAAGACAATTGTTTGATTTTCACATGAATTTAACACCGACCGACAAAAAGTTTGATTTCTTTCATTTTTTTTTTTCTAAATTTCACTCAATAACCAGGCAATTGTTTGATTTTTTTTTCTCTTAATTTCACTCAAAAACAAGGCAATTGTTTGATTTTCACATGAATTTAACACCGACCGACAAAAAGTTTGATTTCTTTCAATTTTTTTTTTTCTGAATTTCACTCAAAAACAAGGCAATTGTTTGATTTTTTTTTTCTCTTAATTTTACTCAAAAACAAGGCAATTGTTTGATTTTCACATGAATTTAAAACCGACCGACAAAAAGTTTGATTTCTTTCAATTTTTTTTTGCTGAATTTCACTCAATAACCAGGCAATTGTTTGATTTTTTTTTTCTCTTAATTTCACTCAAAAACAAGGCAATTGTTTGATTTTCACATGAATTTAACACCGACCGACAAAAAGTTTGATTTCTTTCAATATTTTTTTTTTCGGAATTTCACTCAAAAACAAGGCAATTTTTTGTTTTTTTTTTCTCATAATTTAACTCTAAAACAAGGCAATTGTTTGATTTTCACATGAATTTAACACCGACCGACAAAAAGTATGATTTATTTCAATTTTTTTTTTTCTGAATTTCACTCAAATACAAGGCAATTGTTTGATATTCTTTTTTCTCTTAATTTCACTCAAAAACAAGGCAATTGTTTGATTTTCACATGAATTTAACACCGACCGACAAAAAGTTTGATTTCTTTCAATATTTTTTTTTTCTGAATTTCACTCAAAAACAAGGCAATTGTTTGATTTTCACATGAATTTAACACCGACCGACAAAAAGTATGATTTATTTCAATTTTTTTTTTTCTGAATTTCACTCAAATACAAGGCAATTGTTTGATATTCTTTTTTCTCTTAATTTCACTCAAAAACAAGGCAATTGTTTGATTTTCACATGAATTTAACACCGACCGACAAAAAGTTTGATTTCTTTCAATATTTTTTTTTTCTGAATTTCACTCAAAAACAAGGCAATTGTTTGATTTTTTTCTCTCTTAATTTCACTCAAAAACAAGGCAATTGTTTGTGTTTCACATGAATTTGACACCGACCGACAAAAAGTTTGATTTCTTTCAATTTTTTTTTTCTGAATTTCACTAAAAAACAAGGCAATTGTTTGATTTTTTTTCTCTTCATTTCACTCAAAAACAAGGCAATTGTTTGATTTTCACATGAATTTAACACCGACCGACAAAAAGTTTGATTTCTTTAAATTTTTTTTTTCTGAATTTCATTCAAAAACAAGGCAATTGTTTGATTTTTTTTTTCTCTTAAAATCACTCAAAAACAAGGCAATTGTTTGATTTTCACATGAATTTAACATCGACCGACAAAAAGTTTGATTTCTTTCAATTTTTTTTTTCTGAATTGCACTCAAAAACAAGGTAATTAAGGATATTGGCTATAGTCTAAATTATAACAAGTTGGCAATGATCACTAACCCTCTCAGGCAATTATTTATATTCTGCTCCGTTGACATTTCAGGTTTGGATACATACTGGATGTATGATGCTGCCGCTCAAAAGCTGTTATGTTTGCCCGCCCGCCGCTGATTGCTTTCGTCTATTTTAACATGGTAAGTGTCAAAAGCAAATTTTATATATAGTATAATATATTCATAGTCTTCTTTGGCCAAACAAAAATCCATTTACCAGTGGAACAATCGATTTTATTTGTTCCATAATAGAAATAGGTGACCACCGTGTCTGTCTGTCTTTCTGACCTTTGAAGGGCAGCCATGTTTGGAACTGTAATGTGTAGCCGAAGTGAAATTTTCACATAAGTCTCACCAAGTGTCTGAAACGAAAATTAGCGATAAATTACCTACGTTAATAGATTGCTAATACATTTTCAAACGCAGATTGGTGGGTTGCTGAAACCTTCAAAAACTGACTGTTTGTCAACACTGTTACCAAGTTAATTAACATTAACTAGCTAATAAATTGCCACATGTCCATGTGATATTATTAATCAAATTCATATTATTGAGAACAACTAATTATTAAGTTATGTATAAGTGTTACATAATATTTTGATATATGACTGTGTGTGTGTTTAATCTGTAAACTCCATAGAAATGGTAAACATTCTACATTTACATAATATTAACTTTTTCATAAATTACACTGCCATCAGGGTGGAACTAAATTAACAGTTACAATTTTGTAAATTGCATAAGGATCGCATTGAAATATTTGATTGTTGAAAGGATATTTGTTTTTCAATAATTATAATATGCACTGATCAATACACTATACAATAATATATAACTTGATCCATCCTCCGCTCTTGTATTTATTCGCTTACAAATTATTTATTATAACCGTCATCTCGATATTCGAAACGTTCGAAACGTAGCTCGTCGTGTGTGGCCCGTAAATGTAAACAAGAAGCGTGTGCGATATCATTATTAATGCATAGTTATACGTAACCATAACAATAGTTAAAAATTACCTACACGGCGGTGGAAGTGACAATTACAATTTGTATCACCGCGACATGTAAATTTGTAGCACATCAGAGATCAGCGTTGAAATGGTCAATCGGCGTTAGGAAGCAGCGGCTAAATTGTACAAGT
Source organism: Plagodis dolabraria (assembly GCA_963854805.1). Taxonomy (NCBI): domain Eukaryota; kingdom Metazoa; phylum Arthropoda; class Insecta; order Lepidoptera; family Geometridae; genus Plagodis; species Plagodis dolabraria. Next base: position 98,384 of record OY978452.1, on the reverse strand, counting down.
GAAATTAATAGGTATGCCATATATAACAGGCAACTGTTTAATTTTCACATTAATTAAAAACCAACGGACAAAATATTTTTTTTTTCCATATTTACACTGAAAAACAGGCAATTGTTTGATTTTCAAATGAATTTAACACCGACCGACAAAAAATTTGATTTCTTTCACTTTTTTTTTTCTGAATTTCACTCAAAAACAAGGCAATTGTTTGATTTTTTTTTTCTCTTAATTTCACTCAAAAACAAGACAATTGTTTGATTTTCACATGAATTTAACACCGACCGACAAAAAGTTTGATTTCTTTCAATTTTTTTTTTTCTGAATTTCACTCAAAAACAAGGCAATTGTTTGATATTCTTTTTTCTCTTAATTTCACTCAAAAACAAGGCAATTGTTTGATTCTCACATGAATTTAACACCGACCGACAAAAAGTTTGATTTCTTTCAATATTTTTTTTTTCTGAATTTCACTCAAAAACAAGGCAATTGTTTGATATTTTTTTTCTCTTAATTCCACTCAAAAACAAGGCAATTGTTTGATTTTCACATGAATTTAACACCGACCGACAAAAAGTTTGATTTCTTTCATTTTTTTTTTTTTCTAAATTTCACTTAATAACCAGGCAATTGTTTGATTTTTTTTTCTCTTAATTTCACTCAAAAACAAGGCAATTGTTTGATTTTCACATGAATTTAACACCGACCGACAAAAAGTTTGATTTCTTTCATTTTTTTTTTTCCGAATTTCACTCAAAAACAAGGAATTTAAGGATATTGGCTATAGTCTAAATTATAACAAGTTGGCAATGATCACTAACCCTCTCAGGTAATTATTTATATTCTGCTCCGTTGACATTTCAGGTTTGGATACATACTGGATGTATGATGCTGCCGCTCAATAGCTGTTATGTTTGCCCGCCCGCCGCTGATTGCTTTCGTTTATTTTAACATGGTAAGTGTCAAAAGCAAATTTTATATATAGTATAATATATTCATAGTCTTCTTTGGCCAAACAAAAATCCATTTACCAGTGGAACAATCGATTTTATTTGTTCCATAATAGAAATAGGGGACCACCGTGTCTGTCTGTCTGTCTGACCTTTGAAGGGCAGCCATGTTTGGAACTGTAATGTGAAGCTGAAGTGAAATTTTCACAAAAGTCTCACCAAGTGTCTGAAACGAAAATAAGCGATAAATTACCTACCTTAATAGATTGTCAATACATTTTCAAACGCAGATTGGTGAGTTGCTGAAACCTTCAAAAACTGACTGTTTGTCAACACTGTTATCAAGTTTATTAACATTAACTAGCTAATAAATTGCCACATGTCCATGTGATATTATTAATCAAATTCATATTATTGAGAACAACTAATTATTAAGTTATGTATAAGTGTTACATAATATTTTGATATATGACTTTGTGTGTGTTTAATCTGTAAACTCCATAGAAATGGTAAACATTCTACATTTACATAATATTAACTTTATCATAAATTACACTGCCATCAGGGTGGAACTAAATTAACAGTTACAATTTTGTAAATTGCATAAGGATCTGTGGTGGTACAGGCTAGTGTGATCGTCTAAGTTAAGAGTTATGATATATTGAGAAAGGATTACTTGATTCAGAGATACGAAATCATAGGAGAGCTTTACTTAATGTGATTGTAAATCATCACTCATGTCTTACACAAGTTTTATGTCAGTACATAGGCGGAATGTCCATAAAATAATCACTTTCATATTCCTCCTGGCTTGCTTTAAATAAGAGAGGTCAACAAGTAAATTAATTAAAATAGTTAATTAAATTAATTATATTAGTGTATGCGTTTGATTCATAAGGTATATATGGAAGAGTTATTTCTAATTAGACCATCCTTAGCAAGTGGCAGGATTCAATACAAGAATGCCTTATTTTATGTGGAAGGAAAGATCATCTCCCCAATAGAAACCAGTCCAAATAACGTCTAGGGAACCTATAAAACGCGGCTCAGCGTACACCTAAGTGTTTTCAGGGCGGAACCAACCTTTTAACCTATCATGAGCTGAGGAGCTCTATTTATTCTTATAGCGAAATAAGAGCTATTTGTATATTTTATCAGCCCTTTTAAAACCATGGATTTATGTATATCTCAAATATCACGTGATTCAACACAAAATTTGTGTTTGCCTGGCCAGGCTTATAGAAATCTATAGGTCGGTTCAGATGAGAGGACGTGTATTGTGACGTATTGTACTGCCGCTTCTAGGCACAACCATGTAATGACTTGTGAAATCTAGGTCCCATATTCTTGTTATAGGCCTTAAAATATAAGACAGTAAAAGGCACGCTCTCCTAAGATATCGTTTTGCAGTTATTCCCTATCATAGTCCAAAAGATATAATATAGATGTTTAGAGTTAATGGAATTGTATACTGTACTTATTTTAATATACTCCCTGTTGATCAGTAACTGGACTCGATCTCCCCTTGCTGTCTGCTCGCAGGACTTTGTGTTGGAGATTATATGACCTATCTATCTAGATTAGATGCTACGTTATAGCCCTAATGAAATAATTTATGTTATATTACTATCTTAAATTAGGTAAAGAATACTCTATACTCCAGCATATTCTGCTATACTAAATAATTAGACTCAAATATTATTTTACTATCCTAACTGTTATTAACTAAGTAAACTATCGTAAATTATTTATCAAAACAATTATAAATTTATCTCAAGATCTAATTAAGTGTGGATTACTATTTCAATAGCTAGAGTTCAAATATTCATTTAATTTACTTTAGATTCAATTATTCTTAATATATATTATATTCTATCTGATTGGAAAGGTTCTTAATCATAAAATAAAATAAGTTTAATATAGATCATATTATTTTTTATTATAATGATCTTAAAAGTTGTTGTGGTATTTAAGCGACACTCTTTGATTATTTAAATCATGAAAGTTACATATATATGTATCTATATAAATACACATATATATTAATCACATGACCCGCCATTCATTTCCTAGACTTTATTAAAGAGGAAAATAGAATTGCGTTAACGTAAAAACCTCTTTAGTCGTATTACACAGTGCAGTAGAATCAACAAAACATATAATATATGTTAATACACACAATTATTTACAAAATAAAACCATACCCATATGTAATTTTCAACATAACAAGTGATATCCTTGACATGAATATACTAATTGTATGTAGCAAATAAGATATATGTATTCAATAAGGTAATACGATTTAATACTATCATTAATAAATTGATTATTCAATTTAATTTAATTTTCCTTACAACAAATCCTCTGAAATTCCATAAAATATATATTGGGTGTAATTTTAAATTTATCGCTAGAATTAACTCTATAGTATGTTGAGAATAGGATTTATCAACTTTACCGAATGATTGTCTTCTAATATCACTGAATTTAAACTTAAGTTGTTAATTTATCAAATAATAATAAAACACTGAAGTTACTGCAGTTTTTAAACTGACTTCCGCGTTAAACCAGCGCTAATCTGTTAATGTTCCTCATCTCCTCTGTTCGTCTTTCCCAGCCAGTACTTTTTATCTCCCCTCTCTGTATGTAAGGAAACACCCCCATCGTCATCGATTGGTTGATCTAAAATAAAATAAAACAGCCACAGATCATTTGTTCTCTGATAGGTTAATTCCAGGATCGGTTAAGTAAACACCCTCGCAACAATATTTTTTTTATATTTCCCACGGTTTGCAGTTTTGCCAAGCTTCACAAAAAAACCCTCCAACCCAAATTTATTGTGAGTCTCTTTTCGAGTGGCCATAAAATCAAGAATAGATTTTGAATGCGTTTGTTTTTATCTTTTAATAGCTTCCCGGCGCCAGACTGTTAATTTTTTTGTGTTTTTGTGTTATTTTTAAAAATTCACTTAGGCAGCTCTACTTATTCGTCAAATAAAAAAAAACTTCGTTGTATGTGTCATATACGAGAATGCATAATTACCTATACTATATATGTGAGATACCTCCACAGATCGCATTGAAATATTTGATTGTTGAAAGGCTATTTGTTTTTCAATAATTATAATATGCACTGATCAATACACTATACAATAATATATAACTTGATCCATCCTCCGCTCTTGTATTTATTCGCTTACAAATTATTTATTATAACCGTCATCTCGATATTCGAAACGTTCGAAACGTAGCTCGTCGTGTGTGGCCCGTAAATGTAAACAAGAAGCGTGTGCGATATCATTATTAATGCATAGTTATACGTAACCATAACAATAGTTAAAAATTACCTACACGGCGGTGGAAGTGACAATTACAATTTGAATCACCGCGACATGTAAATTTGTAGCACATCAGAGATCAGCGTTGAAATGGTCAATCGGCGTTAGTAAGCAGCGGCTAAATTGTACAAGTGAAATTAATAGGTATGCCATATATAACAGGCAACTGTTTAATTTTCACATTAATTGAAAACCAACGGACAATATTTTTTTTTTCCATAATTACACTGAAAAACAGGCAATTGTTTGATTTTCACATGAATTTAACACCGACCGACATAAAGTTTGATTTCTTCAATATTTTTTTTTCTGAATTTCACTCAAAAACAAGGCAATTGTTTGATTTTTTTTTCTCTTAATTTCACTCAAAAACAAGGCAATTGTTTGATTTTCACATGAATTTAACACAGACCGACAAAAAGTTTGATTTCTTTCATTTTTTTTATTTTTCTAATTTTCACTCAATAACCAGGCAATTGTTTGATTTTTTTCTCCTAATTTCACTCAAAAACAAGGCAATTGTTTGATTTTCACATGAATTTAACACCGACCGACAAAAAGTTTGATTTCTTTCAATTTTTTTTTTTCTGAATTTCACTCAAAAACAAGGCAATTGTTTGATTTTTTTTTTCTCTTAATTTCACTCAAAAACAAGGCAATTGTTTGATTTTCACATGAATTTAACACCGACCGACAAAAAGTTTGATTTCTTTAAATTTTTTTTTTTTCTTAATTTCACTCAAAAACAAGGCAATTAAGGATATTGGCTATAGTCTAAATTATAACAAGTTGGCAATGATCACTAACCCTCTCAGGCAATTATTTATATTCTGCTCCGTTGACATTTCAGGTTTGGATACATACTGGATGTATGATGCTGCCGCTCAAAAGCTGTTATGTTTGCCCGCCCGCCGCTGATTGCTTTCGTCTATTTTAACATGGTAAGTGTCAAAAGCAAATTTTATATATAGTATAATATATTCATAGTCTTCTTTGGCCAAACAAAAATCCATTTACCAGTGGAACAATCGATTTTATTTATTCCATAATAAAAATAGGGGACCACCGTGTCTGTCTGTCTGTCTGACCTTTGAAGGGCAGCCATGTTTGGAACTGTAATGTGTAGCCGAAGTGAAATTTTCACAAAAGTCTCACCAAGTGTCTGAAACGAAAATTAGCGATAAATTACCTACGTTAATAGATTGCTAATACATTTTCAAACGCAGATTGGTGGGTTGCTGAAACCTTCAAAAACTGACTGTTTTTCAACACTGTTACCAAGTTAATTAACATTAACTAGCTAATAAATTGCCACATGTCCATGTGATATTATTAATCAAATTCATATTATTGAGAACAACTAATTATTAAGTTATGTATAAGTGTTACATAATATTTTGATATATGACTGTGGGTGTGTGTTTAATCTGTAAACTCCATAGAAATGGTAAACATTCTACATTTACAAAATATTAACTTTTTCATAAATTACACTGCCATCAGGGTGGTACTAAATTAACAGTTACAATTTTGTAAATTGCATAAGGATCGCATTGAAATATTTGATTGTTGAAAGGCTATTTGTTTTTCAATAATTATAATATGCACTGATCAATACACTATACAATAATATATAACTTGATCCATCCTCCGCTCTTGTATTTATTCGCTTACAAATTATTTATTATAACCGTCATCTCGATATTCGAAACGTTCGAAACGTAGCTCGTCGTGTGTGGCCCGTAAATGTAAACAAGAAGCGTGTGCGATATCATTATTAATGCATAGTTATACGTAACCATAACAATAGTTAAAAATTACCGACACGGCGGTGGAAGTGACAATTACAATTTGAATCACCGCGACATGTAAATTTGTAGCACATCAGAGATCAGCGTTGAAATGGACAATCGGCGTTAGTAAGCAGCGGCTAAATTGTACAAGTGAAATTAATAGGTATGCCATATATAACAGGCAACTGTTTAATTTTCACATTAATTAAAAACCAACGGACTATATTTTTTTTTCCATCATCACACTGAAAAACAGGCAATTGTTTGATTTTCACATGAATTTAACACCGACCGACAAAAAATTTGATTTCTTTCAATTTTTTTTTTTCTGAATTTCACTCAAAAACAAGGCAATTGTTTGATTTTTTTTTCTCTTAATTTCACTCAAAAACAAGGCAATTGTTTGATTTTCACATGAATTTAACACCGACCGACAAAAAGTTTGATTTCTTTCAATTTTTTTTTTTCTAAATTTCACTCAATAACCAGGCAATTGTTTGATTTTTTTTTTCTCTTAATTTCACTCAAAAACAAGGCAATTGTTTGATTTTCACATGAATTTAACACCGACCGACAAAAAGTTTGATTTCTTTAAATTTTTTTTTTTCTGAATTTCATTCAAAAACAAGGCAATTGTTTCATTTTTTTTTTCTCTTAATTTCACTCAAAAACAAGGAAATTGTTTGATTTTCACATGAATTTAACACCGACCGACAAAAAGTTTGATTTCTTTCATATTTTTTTTTCTGAATTTCACTCAATAACCAGGCAATTGTTTGATTTTTTTTTCTCTTAATTTCACTCAAAAACAAGGCAATTGTTTGATTTTCACATGAATTTTACACCGACCGACAAAAAGTTTGATTTCTTTCAATATTTTTTTTTCTGTATTTCACTCAAAAACAAGGCAATTGTTTGATTTTTTTTTTCTCTTAATTTCACTCAAAACCAAGGCAATTGTTTGATTTTCACATGAATTTAACACCGACCGACAAAAAGTTTGATTTCTTTCATTTTTTTTTTTTCTAAATTTCACTCAATAACCAGGCAATTGTTTGATTTTTTTTTCTCTTAATTTCACTCAAAAACAAGGCAATTGTTTGATTTTCACATGAATTTAACACCGACCGACAAAAAGTTTGATTTCTTTCAATGTTTTTTTTTTTCTGAATTTCACTCAAAAACAAGGCAATTGTTTGATTTTTTTTTCTCTTAATTTCACTCAAAAACAAGGCAATTGTTTGATTTTCACATGAATTTAACACCGACCGACAAAAAGTTTGATTTCTTTCAATATTTTTTTTTCTGAATTTCACTCAAAAACAAGGCAATTGTTTGATTTTTTTTTCTCTTAATTTCACTCAAAAACAAGGCAATTGTTTGATTTTCACATGAATTTAACACAGACCGACAAAAAGTTTGATTTCTTTCATTTTTTTTATTTTTCTAATTTTCACTCAATAACCAGGCAATTGTTTGATTTTTTTCTCTTAATTTCACTCAAAAACAAGGCAATTGTTTGATTTTCACATGAATTTAACACCGACCGACAAAAAGTTTGATTTCTTTCAATTTTTTTTTTTCTGAATTTCACTCAAAAACAAGGCAATTGTTTGATTTTCACATGAATTTAACACCGACCGACAAAAAGTTTGATTTCTTTAAATTTTTTTTTTTCTGAATTTCACTCAAAAACAAGGCAATTAAGGATATTGGCTATAGTCTAAATTATAACAAGTTGGCAATGATCACTAACCCTCTCAGGCAATTATTTATATTCTGCTCCGTTGACATTTCAGGTTTGGATACATACTGGATGTATGATGCTGCCGCTCAAAAGCTGTTATGTTTGCCCGCCCGCCGCTGATTGCTTTCGTCTATTTTAACATGGTAAGTGTCAAAAGCAAATTTTATATATAGTATAATATATTCATAGTCTTCTTTGGCCAAACAAAAATCCATTTACCAGTGGAACAATCGATTTTATTTATTCCATAATAAAAATAGGGGACCACCGTGTCTGTCTGTCTGTCTGACCTTTGAAGGGCAGCCATGTTTGGAACTGTAATGTGTAGCCGAAGTGAAATTTTCACAAAAGTCTCACCAAGTGTCTGAAACGAAAATTAGCGATAAATTACCTACGTTAATAGATTGCTAATACATTTTCAAACGCAGATTGGTGGGTTGCTGAAACCTTCAAAAACTGACTGTTTTTCAACACTGTTACCAAGTTAATTAACATTAACTAGCTAATAAATTGCCACATGTCCATGTGATATTATTAATCAAATTCATATTATTGAGAACAACTAATTATTATGTTATGTATAAGTGTTACATAATATTTTGATATATGACTGTGTGTGTGTGTTTAATCTGTAAACTCCATAGAAATGGTAAACATTCTACATTTACATAATATTAACTTTTTCATAAATTACACTGCCATCAGGGTGGTACTAAATTAACAGTTACAATTTTGTAAATTGCATAAGGATCGCATTGAAATATTTGATTGTTGAAAGGCTATTTGTTTTTCAATAATTATAATATGCACTGATCAATACACTATACAATAATATATAACTTGATCCATCCTCCGCTCTTGTATTTATTCGCTTTTGACACTTACCATGTTAAAATAGACGAAAGCAATCAGCGGCGGGCGGGCAAACATAACAGCTTTTGAGCGGCAGCATCATACATCCAGTATGTATCCAAACCTGAAATGTCAACGGAGCAGAATATAAATAATTGCCTGAGAGGGTTAGTGATCATTGCCAACTTGTTATAATTTAGACTATAGCCAATATCCTTAATTGCCTTGTTTTTGAGTGAAATTCAGAAAAAAAAAAAAATTTAAAGATATCAATCTTTTTGTCGGTCGGTGTTAAATTCATGTGAAAATCAAACAATTGCCTTGTTTTTGAGTGAAATGAAGAGAAAAAAAAAATCAAAAAATTGCCTTGTTTTTGAGTGAAATTCAGAAGAAAAAAACATTGAAAGAAATCAAACTTTTTGTCGGTCGGTATTAAATTCATGTGAAAATCAAACAATTGCCTTGTTTTTGAGTGAAATTAAGAGAGAAAAAAATCAAACAATTGCCTTGTTTTTGAGTGAAATTCAGAAAAAAATAATATTGAAAGATATCAAACTTTTTGTCGGTCGGTGTTAAATTCATGTGAAAATCAAACAATTGCCTTGTTTTTGAGTGAAATTAAGAGAAAAAAGAATATCAAACAATTGCCTTGTTTTTGAGTGAAATTCAGAAAAAAAAAAATGAAAGAAATCAAACTTTTTGTCGGTCGGTGTTAAATTCATGTGAAAATCAAACAATTGCCTTGTTTTTGAGTGAAATTAAGAGAAAAAAAAAATCAAACAATTGCCTTGTTTATGAGTGAAATTCAGAAAAAAAAAATATTGAAAGAAATCAAACTTTTTGTCGGTCGGTGTTAAATTCATGTGAGAATCAAACAATTGCCTTGTTGTTGAGTGAAATTAAGAGAAAAAAGAATATCAAACAATTGCCTGGTTATTGAGTGAAATTTAGAAAAAAAAAATATTGAAAGAAATCAAACTTTTGGTCGGTCGGTGTTAAATTCATGTGAAAATCAAACAATTGCCTTGTTTTTGAGTGAAATTAAGAGAAAAAAAAAATCAAACAATTGCCTGGTTATTGAGTGAAATTTGGAAAAAAAAATGAAAGAAATCAAACTTTTTGTCGGTCGGTGTTATATTCATGTGAAAATCAAACAATTGCCTTGTTTTTGAGTGAAATTAAGAGAAAAAAAAAATCAAACAATTGCCTGGTTATTGAGTGAAATTTGGAAAAAAAAATGAAAGAAATCAAACTTTTTGTCGGTCGGTGTTAAATTCATGTGAAAATCAAACAATTGCCTGTTTTTCAGTGTAATTATGGAAAAAAAAAATATTGTCCGTTGGTTTTCAATTAATGTGAAAATTAAACAGTTGCCTGTTATATATGGCATACCTATTAATTTCACTTGTACAATTTAGCCGCTGCTTACTAACGCCGATTGACCATTTCAACGCTGATCTCTGATGTGCTACAAATTTACATGTCGCGGTGATTCAAATTGTAATTGTCACTTCCACCGCCGTGTAGGTAATTTTTAACTATTGTTATGGTTACGTATAACTATGCATTAATAATGATATCGCACACGCTTCTTGTTTACATTTACGGGCCACACACGACGAGCTACGTTTCGAACGTTTCGAATATCGAGATGACGGTTATAATAAATAATTTGTAAGCGAATAGCCTTTCAACAATCAAATATTTCAATGCGATCCTTATGCAATTTACAAAATTGTAACTGTTAATTTAGTTCCACCCTGATGGCAGTGTAATTTATGAAAAAGTTAATATTATGTAAATGTAGAATGTTTACCATTTCTATGGAGTTTACAGATTAAACACACACACATCATATATCAAAATATTATGTAACACTTATACATAACTTAATAATTAGTTGTTCTCAATAATATGAATTTGATGAATTATTTCCTTCCGAAATAAACGCAACAGAACACCGTCAGGCGCCGCGTGTATTGTTATCTATATGTGTATGTATATGTATATATTGTCTCTGTATATATTTGTATTATGTGTGTATATTATGTAGTTCACAGGGCTATTTAACCCCTTATTAGTAACCAAATTGTAAATGCTCGGTACAGACCGGGGCCGTATTTAACTGTCTGTCATCTGTATTATACGTGCTAAGGCGCTTAGCACCTCTTTAAGACAGATGACAGAATAGACTTACGGTGTATAAATTGTAGTTTTAAGGCAAGGCTACAGATAATTTGTCATGTTTATGAGTAGATGAAAAACAGTTTGGCGGTGTGTGTGTTAAAATAGGGACCCCTCTAACTGGCAAACACCAGCGCCTACTACTGTCAAACGTATTGTTACATAATCGAAAATAACCGCTGTCTTTTATTTGGTAGTGACCCCTGTTCCGATAACTCACGTTATTGGAGGCGGGGACAAACTGGCTGGACTAGTTCCAAAACCCCGATGATAAGTGTATCCTTAGACTTCGGGAAAATACCTCCAAGGTATTGTCAGTCTTCTGAACTCTAAACTTCCGGAGGCTTGAGTAGAAAGATTGAAGCCTGTCCAATCCCCAAAAACTATTGCTTATGGTCACAATTAATAATTATTTTCTATAATTATTCAGTATGCCGAAATCTGTGACAATGCCTGTGAAAGTTAATAGAGACCGGAAAGGGAAATTTACCAAAGGCCCTTCTCAGGGCCATGCCGATGAGTCTGCATCGGCATCGGATGCGAGCCGCGCACCATCTGCGGCTAGCGTTTTTGTTCGGCCAGACGATTTTTCGGACTCCGACGTAGAGTCCGTCACGTTTGAGTCGGATGCCTCGACGGCGACAGCGGAAGGTCGCCAGCAGGCACAGAAGCGAGCCTACTTGAGGGCTGGGTCATGCTCGTCAGACTCCACGACGAGTAAGCCCAAAAAGAATAGGGCTAAAAAGCTTCCCACAGTCGTTGCCGACACCCACGACGTGGGGCTTGTAGATGCCCAACGCCAGCTCAACCTGGCTAAGCGGGCACAGGTCCAGATGGACCTTGAAGAGAAGGTTGCCGCGAAGGAGCAGCAGGCTCGCACCGCGCGGGCCAAGTCCGGGTACGGTGCGTCCACCGTCCTCTACTCGGACCACTCCCTTGCCGAGCTGGAGCGCATGGCGCAGGAGGACGAAGGGGAGATAGTGGAGGTCGCCTCGAAGTCCTCAAATCTCAAAGGGACGTTCCAAAAGTCCTTAAAATGCAGGGCCGCGAGTATGCGCGGAATTATTCGGGAGCTAGCTCAACGCACCGCAACCGAGGAAACGCGGCAACTGCAGGCGAAGGTCGACCGCCTGCAATTAGAGGTCAGCCAGCTACATCAAACGCTGGCTGAAGTCACGGCCCGGCCAACTCAGGCTGAGCCAAGACCAGCGGCGGAGGGCCCCTCTTCCTCCAACCTTGAGGATGTCATCCGCAAGGTTGTCCTGGAGGAAAGGGCCTTTACGAGAGCCTGCTTCGCCGGCATCGAAGACAGGCTCTTGCCGGAGAGTCGCATCCGCCCACCACTTGCGGCGGACAAGAGGCAAAATAAGCCGGGGCCGTCCTCCCAAAAGGCGGACACGAGGCCAAACAAGCCGGGGCCATCCTCCCAAACGGAGGATGCATTCCTACCCTCCTCCACTCCCTCCGTCCAACCTTGGACGGAGGTGGTTAAAAGGGGAAAGGGCAAGGCCAAGACGAAGGCGGCCGCCCCCCCTGCCATCCCCACAGCCGCCGCTCCGTTCCCGTCCCAGGCGACCAGTAAGGGAAAAGGGAAGGGGAAGAAGTCAGCCCCGAAGCCCCCCTCCGCTGCTCCGGTAGCCAAAAGGGCCCCCGCTGGTCTGGGGAAACCTAAACCCCTGGTTCCCCCTAAAACCGCAGCCGTTGTGGTGACGCTCACCGTGGAGGCTGCGGATCGAGGCGAGACTTATGAGTCCGTCCTCAAGCGGGCACGTGCTAGCGCCGACCCGACCCAACTGGGGATCGGACCAATCACGTGCCGCCGGACACAAGCCGGGTCTCGAATTTTCGAGTTCCCGGGGGCTCAGGGCGGTGCCAACGCGGACCTCTTCGCCTCCAAAATGAAGGAGGTCATCGCGGACGCGGCTAAGGTCGTCAGGCCTGTTAAGTTGGCGACCTTGGAGGTGACCAATCTGGACGATTCGGTCACCAAAGAGGAGGTGGTGGCGGCGGTCGCAGCAATGGGGGGTTGCGACGTCGCAGCGGTGCAGGGCAGGGGGGCATCCGGTCTGGCCGGGGTGGTATGGGTACCATCTGCCTCGAGTGCCCAATCACAGCGGCCAGAGCCGTCCTCGCCAAAGGACGGCTTACAGTGGGTTTCAGCTCCTGCGGAGTCCGAGCACTGGAAGATCAGCCTCTGCGCTGCTTCAGGTGCTTCGGGATCGGGCACACCCGGGCCCTTTGCCCGTCCGAGGTGGACAGGGCGGACAGCTGCTACCGCTGCGGCAAAGAGGGGCACAAGTCCGCCTCCTGCACGGCCACCACGCCACGCTGCGCAGTGTGCGCCGCCAGCGGCCGCCCGGCGGGTCATATCATGAAGGGGAGGAACTGCAATCCTCCCCCCAAGAAGGGCAAAGTGCAGGCGCCGACCCAGCCTGCCTTGGCTACCGCCGTCCCTGAAAAGGGAACTCCGGCGGCCGATGAGGGAGGTGCGATGTGCAATTGATGGATAGGGTCGAGCATCGTATCCTCCAGGCGAACACCAACCACTGCAAAACAGCCCAGGACCTGCTGATGCAGTCCATGGCTGAGTGGTTGGTGGACGTGGCGGTGGTTGCTGAGCCATACTCGATCCCTGGCCGTTGGCTGGGTGATCGGGATGGCTTGGTGGCAATGGTGTCGCGGTCTTCCACAGACTCCCCTCCCCTCTCGCTCTTAGAGAGGGGACCAGGATATGTGGCCGCCGCGTGGGGAGATATAGCTTTCGTGGGCGTTTATTTCTCCCCAAACCGCCCTCTGTCGGATTTCGAGAATTTTCTCGAAATCTTGACCGCAGTTGTCGGTAGGGCGGCGCCGCGCCAGGTCGCCGTTTTGGGCGACCTTAACGCCAAGTCGGTGGTCTGGGGTAACCCGGCCGCCACTTGTAACGTCCGGGGTCGTGCAGTGGAATACTGGGCGGCCTCGTCCGGTGTGTCCCTCCTCAACAGAGGCTCGGTCCAGACGTGTGTGCGGCAACGGGGAGGGTCAGTGGCGACGTCTCGTTCGCCACCCCCGTTCTAGCTGCCCGCGTCATGAACTGGCGGGTGGAGATGGTGGAGACTTTGTCGGACCACCGATACGTGCGGTTCGACATCTCCACCCAGGGCCCCCGGAGGACGGTCCCCTCGGGCCGTTCTCCCTTTCCACGGTGGGCTCTCACCCGCCTAGACCGGGAAGCGGCAATGGAGGCAGCATTCGTCCAGGACTGGCTCGCTCCCCCTCTCGAGGTCCTGGACGTGGACTCCGCAGCGGCCGAAATTAGGAAGTCCCTGACCGAGGTGTGCAACGCCAGCATGCCTCGGTCTCGCCGCCCACCTCCCCGTCGCGCCGTTTATTGGTGGTCGGAGGAGTTAGCGGGGCTCCAAGCAGCCTGTGTGGCGGCAAGGAGAGCCTACACGCGGAGTCGACGGCGCAGCCACCGGGATGAGGCCAGCGAGGACCTCCTTTACGCTGCGTACGTTGAGGCGAGGAGGGTCCTCAAATCGGCCATTGGCGCCGCCGATGACGCGGCGAAAGCCGAATTGCTGGAGGGTCTCGACAGGGACCCGTATGGGAGACCATTCAAGGCGGCGCGGAACAAACTGCGCCCCTCTGGTCCCCCGCTGACGGAGTCTCTCGAGCCGGCATTGCTGGATGGGGTGGTCCGGTCCCTGTTTCCGAACGGGTCCAATTTCGCCCCACCAGTGATGGATCCCCCGCAGGGGGCGGCCCCACTGGAGGAGGAGGAAGAGGAGGCTTCTCCGGTGACGGGGACGGAGTTTGAAGGGGAGATTCTCCGACTCCGCGCGAAGAGGACGGCCCCTGGGCCGGATGGCGTCCCCGCGCGGGTGGTGGCCATCGCCGCCTTCCAAATGGGCGAGAGGTTTCGGGACCTATTCAGCACGTGTTTCACGTCTGGAAGGTTCCCGAAGCCTTGGAAGGAGGGGCAGTTGTGCCTCCTCCGGAAGGAGGGACGCCCGGCGGACTCCCCCTCGGCATACCGACCCATCGTTTTGCTGGATGAGGTCGGTAAAATGTTCGAGGGGATCATCGCCAACAGGCTTAAAGGCCACCTGCGGGGGGTCGGGCCGGAACTGTCAGACGCCCAATTCGGCTTTCGAAGGGGGCGTTCGACCGTGGACGCGTTGGCCCGACTCAAGGGCCAGGTGCGGGAGGCGACGGAGGCAGGGGACGGGGTTTTGGCTGTGTCGTTTGACATAGCCAATGCCTTCAACTCCGTCCCCCATTCGACAATCTTGGAGGCACTCCGCTATCACGGAGTGCCTCGGTATCTGCGGTGTCTCCTGGCCGACTACCTGGGGGACCGAGCTGTCCTCCTTGTAGATCGCGCGGGCCAGCTCCGTCGGTATGATGTGGGGTCCGGTGTTCCACAGGGGTCTGTCCTGGGACCACTCCTGTGGAACATCGGATTCGACTGGCTCCTGCGGGGAAGTCTCCTTCGTGGCACGAGTGTCATCTGCTATGCGGATGACACTCTTCTCACCGCCCGGGGGGGAGACTTTAGAGAGGCGGCGAGTCTGGCCTCGGCCGGCGGATCCCTAGTCGCGGGAAGGATCCGCCGACTTGGATTGAGGGTGGCGTTGGAGAAGACCGAGGCCGTGTTTTTCCACGGGCCTCGGCAGCGCATTCCCCCTGACACCCACATTGTCGTGGAGGGTGTCAGGATCGAGGTGAAGGCCCAGATGAAATATCTGGGCCTAGTCCTCGACAGCAGGTGGCGCTTCGGCCCGCACTTCAGCGGGCTGTCGACGCGCCTGCTTAAGGTTGCGGGCGCCCTCTCGTGGCTCCTTCCGAATGTGGGGGGGGCAAGGGCACGATGCCGGCGCTTGTACGCCGGCATCTTGAAGAGCATGGCCCTATACGGGGCCCCAAACTGGGCGGACTCCCTCCAAAGGAGGGAGAACGCCACCTCACTCCGCAGGCCCCAAAGGGCCATTGCACTGCGGGTGGCGAGGGCCTACCGATCGGTGGGTTTCGCGGCGGCGTGCGCTCTGGCTGGCACCCCTCCTTGGGAGCTCGAGGCGGGAGTGCTCGCCAGAGTGTACGAGTGGACGGCGGGGCGCAAAGCCCACGGGGAACACCCCGCCTTGGAGGAGCGAGAGGCCGTCCGGCGTGAGGCGAGGGACGCTGTCGTCCATCATTGGATGGAGGACCTCGCCGCCGCCACTTTTGGGCGCCGTACACTCGATGCGCTTGGGCCAGTCCTGCAGGATTGGTTGGGACGGCCCCATGGCTTCCTCTCGTTCCGTCTGGTGCAGGTGTTGACCGGGCATGGGTGCTTCGGCTCATACCTGCACCGGATCGGAAGGGAGGAAGCAGCAGCGTGCCACCATTGTCCCGCGGTGGAAGACACGGCGCAGCACACATTAGAGGTGTGTGCGTCGTGGACCGAGCTGCGCCGCAGCTTGGTTAATGCTATCGGGCCGGACCTCTCTCTTCCCAGCGTGGTCAATGCCATGTTGGGGAGCGAAGAGGCCTGGGCAGCGGTCGCCTCCTTTTGTGAAGACGTGATATCACAAAAGGAGGTGGCAGAGCGCGCAAGGGAGGAAGACCCCCTTGCTGCGCCACTGCGCAGACGTCGAAGGGGCGGGAGAAGGCGATTGAACAATCACCTTCCCCCTCCCGGTGGTGAGTAGCGAGAGACAGGCGCGGGGGCGTCTTCTCTCGCATTGCACATGCTCACCACCTCCGTCGGGCGGGAATGGCCACGCATTCCTGGTCATTCCCGAGCCCCTCCCGTAGGGAGGGGCATGTAGGCCCCGCTGTAAAGCGGGCGGTCGTCGGCGGAGGACTGGACGTAAAGGCTCTGCCAGTCTCCCAGTCCTCCTCCATACAGACGATGCTGGAATGCCGCTGGGTCGTTTAGTGGGTATACCGGTCTTCTACCGGGGAGTCCCACATAACCCCCCTATCCCCCATGGGGGGGTATGCGTAACGCATTTTTCCCAGCGAGAAAAAAAAAAAAAAAAAAAAAAAGGTTAGGTTAGGTTGGGGTGCTTGGTCAGGATACCTCCTCGTGTGCTTGAATGCTGCTGGTCTCTTATGGATGCCTTTTATCCGGGGAGTACAGCAGTATTTGGGCCGGTGCACCCTGGGCAGCAGTCAATAACTTCTCTATATGGGATCTTGTTGGCTGCTGGCTAAAATCCTGACACGTAGGTGCCCTCCGCGTGTCCCTATGAAGCTAGCATAGGGCACAGTGGACGGGCAGGCGGTTCATCCGCGGAGTAGGGGTCCCTTCTCGGAAGGGACAGCGGACCCGTAGGGTCGTAGGATGGCCGGCCTGCAAGGCTGGCGGCACGACAGTTTTCCCCTGTCGTGCATCGAGGTGGAGCGACGTCGTTGCTTCTGACGGTGGGCGCGGCAGGGAGGGTCAACTCGGCCACCCTGTCGGGCAACCCTGGTGGAGCAGCTGCCTTTCCGCAGCTGCAGCGGACCTTCGGGTCGTGGGATGGCTGGTCTGCAAGGCCGGCGGCGCGGCAGGGAGGGTCAACTCGGCCACCCTGTCGGGCACACTCTTGGACGGCAGTCGCCTAACAGCGGCTGCAGCGGACCTTCGGGTCGTGGGATGGCGGGCCTTCAAGGCTCGCGGCGCGGCAGGGAGGGTCAACTCGGCCACCCTGTCGGGCATCATGCGTCTCCGAATCCTACGGTTTCGGTGCCCGCCTATGGGATGCATGGCTGGGGGGAACCCGGTCGCGAGGGCACCACAAGGGGACCTCACCCCTCAAAAAAGGAACAAATGATAATGGACAACAAAGCGATTGGTAAATTATCCCCAGGTGGGTAAATCCCACCCTTCGAGAGAAGGCTGCCCCACCGTATCTGGGGGGGGCAACAACCGCTTCGCGGGCTCCGGCCCGCGCACCAACGACTCTAGCAAGAAAATGGACACCGATTTCTCGAAGGAACCTCGAGTTGTACTGGAGCGCATGGACAGCGCCAGACCAGTCACTCTGAGAGTTGACGCCGCGTCAATGGACGTGACCAAGGAGGAGGCAGCGGGCGTCTCTTCTGCGTCTGAATCAGGCGCAGGAGTGACCCCACTGCACGAGTTGCTTCGGGTCCCGACTCCGAATTTATCGGAGTCGGAATCCGACGCAATGACATGGGAGACCGTGTCGTCGCGCGGCTCCCAAAGGAGGAGGAAGAGAAGATTCGAGGAGGACGATGGGGACCTTAGTGACCCCTTACCGTCACCAAAGGTCCCGGCCGCTCGACGCGGCAAAGGACGTGCCAGTAAAGGAAGGCCACCCACGACCGGCCAGTATGTCGGCCTGGCGAAAGCCAAGGCTGAGCTGAACCGGGCGCGGGAGGAGGAGCTGCGACTCACCGCCGAGAAGGAACTGGCGGAGGAGCTGCAGCAGAGGAGGGCGGCATCAACGGCCGCCCAGTTTCTAAAGGTGCCGGAGCCCCCGGCCACCAGTCTGAGGCTGGGTGAGTGCGATGCCGCTCACTTAGAGAAGATTTTATTGGACTCGGTGGACACTGTATTGACGGTGGCCACCAAGTCCAAAAACTTGAAGGGCACGTGCGTGAAGGCCCTGAAGGACGCTGCGATGACCATCAAAGCGTCCTTCCAGGAATCGCGGGCCCGCACGATGCCCGAGGAGATGGCGCTGCTGGTTAAGGCCAACCAGCAGCTGGCGGCGGAGCTCAAGGAGCTCCGACGTCAAATTGACGAGATGAGGTCGGCACGGGTAGTAGCGCCAGTAGCTCAGCCCCCTATGCCCCTCATTGGCGACGAAGCGATGCGGAAGGTCATGGTGCAGGTGGGCACCATGATCAACGCTCGCTTCAAAGGACTGGAGGAGCGGCTGCTGTCGGCAAAAACACTCAGACCCCCACTCGCTGTAGATCAGCGAAGGGTGTCTGAGGTGCAAACGCCGGTAGCGAATACAAGTCGTGGAGCCGCCCCGGAGAACAGCTCGGGGCAAAAGATGAAGACCGGCTCAGCGGCCAAGCCTCGGCCAAAAAGCAAGGCTGTGAAGGGCACCGCACCTGCGCCCGTCGCACTGCTGCCTGCACCTGCCCCGGCTCCCCTGACCGAGGCTTGGCACGTGGTGGCCAGACGCGGCCTGGACAAGAGGAGAGACAAGGGAGTAGCCACGTCGAAAGCGGGACCTAAGGAGAAGGGTCCTGCTCGCCCGGCGCCTATTCCGAAACCGGTCCCGCCTCCACACCCGCCCACGAAGAAGAAGTCCCCGCCCAAAACAAAGGGCGTATCCAAACTCCGCTCCCCCAGAACCGCAGCTGTGGTTATTACGCTGCAACCGGGGGCGGCGGAAAAGGAAGTGACGTACGCCAGCGTCTTGGGGGAGGCCAAGGCGAAGATCAAGCTGGGAGAGCTGGGTCTGCCGCCGTTGACGATCCGAACGGCGGCCACAGGGGCCCGGATCCTCGAGATTCCTGGTGAGAACAATACCGCGAAAGCGGATGTCCTCGCCAGGAAACTGGAGGAGATATTTGGGGGACAACCCGAGGTTAAAATCACCAGGCCGACCACAACTGCAGACTTGAGGGTCACCGGCCTGGATGACTCGGCCACTCCCGAGGAGCTGGCAAACGCGCTGGCGGACCTGGGCGAGTGTCCCGTGGCGACAGTAGCCGTCGGAACGATACGACCGGGACCAGCGGGTATGGGAACGGCGTTTGTGCGCTGCCCCGTATCCGCTGCGAAGAAGATAGCGGCCAGTGGGCGCGTTCTGGTGGGCTGGGTGGCGGCGCGAGTCGGCATCCTCGACCCCAGGCCGCGTCGCTGTTTCCGCTGCTTGTCGTTGGGCCACGTGGCGGCCCAATGCAAGGCCGAGACAGACCGCAGCGACGAGTGCTACCGCTGCGGTCAAAAGGCTCATAAAGCCAGGGACTGCTCCGCTGCCCCCCGCTGCTCACTTTGTGCGGCTGCGGGTAAGCCAGCGGACCACCTCTCCGGGGGCAAGGCATGTGCCAAGCCCCCGTCAAAGTCAGGGGCTCGGCGGAAGGCCGTCGTGACTGAGGCTGAGGCCCAGTCGCGACCGTCTTCCTCTAATAAAGGACGGGCGGAACGCATGGAGGTTGGTTAGTATGGCCATAACCTTCCTCCAGGCGAACGTGAACCACTCCGCCCGCGCTCAGGATTTACTCCTGCAGTGCATGGCGGAGCGGTGCATCAAAGTGGCGGTGGTTGCAGAGCCGTACTCGGTCCCACCCAGGAGTGACTGGGTGGGGGGCCTTGACGGCTTGGTGGCAATCACCACACAGTCGCCGACTTCATCCCCCCCTCTCGAAGGGCTAACGAGAGGCGGGGGTTTCGTGGCGGCAGGAGTGGGCCCTGTCGTCGTGATAGGTGTTTATCACTCCCGGAATAGGCCCCGGCACGAGCTAGAGGCTCTTCTCGGCGAGGTGGGAACCTTTATAGGTCAGACCCGCCCGCGCCCCGTGATCGTCATGGGGGACCTCAACGCCAAATCCTTGGCGTGGGGGTCCCCGTCGACCTGTCCGCGGGGCGTCACCGTGTTGGAGTGGGTGACCGAGATGGGCCTCTGTGTCGTAAATACCGGGAGTGAGAACACCTGTGTCCGCCAATGGGGTGGATCGATCGTCGACGTGACGTTTGCCACTCCAGGCCTCGCCTGCCAAATTCGCGACTGGCAGGTGTTGGTGGACGAGGAGACGCTCTCCGACCACCGGTATATCCGGTTTAGCGTCTCCCCGTCCTTGGCGGACACGGTGAGGGAGGGATCCGGCGAGATCGGTCCGCGATGGGCTCTGAAGCGTCTCAATGCCGAGTTGCTGCAGGAGGCGGCCCTCGTCGAGGCGTGGAACGGCACTTCTCAGGAGGGTGACCCCGTAGACTTGGATGCGTTGGCGGACAGACTGTGTGCGGCGTTGTCGCGTATCTGCGATGCAGCGATGCCGCGTGCGACAGCCCCACGGTCCAGACGCCAGGTCTACTGGTGGTCAGAGGAGATTGCCGAACTCCGAAGACGCTGCGTGAGGAGGCGCCGCCGATACCAGCGGTATCGTAGGCGAAGGCGGCAGGAGACGGAGGAGTGCGAGTCTCTGTATGCCGCCTACCGAGACGCTTCGAGGGTCCTTCGCGTGGCCATTGACGAGGCGAAGCGGCGATCCTGGCAGGAGCTGCTGGAGGGGCTGGAGCGCGATCCGTGGGGTCGCCCGTACCAATGGGCGCGGCAGAAGCTACGCCCATGGGCACCCCCCGTGACTGCCTCGCTCCAACCGGCTGTTCTCCAGAGGGTGGTGGGAGGGCTGTTCCCCGGTCCTCCGGGAGACGATTTCTCGCCACCTTTCGCCGTTCCCTCGTCGACCGATCTCGCCGAGGTGGAAGAGGAGGAGCCTGCCCCTGTCTCCGAAGGGGAGCTTGGAGCAGCTGTGCTCCGGATGAGGGCCAAGAACACGGCACCTGGGCCAGACGGCATACCGGGTCGTGTGTGGGCACTCTCTTTGGAGCACCTGGCGCCCGCTCTCAGGGCCCTGTTTGACAGGTGCCTTCGGGAGGGGAAGTTCCCCAGGAGATGGAGGAGGGGCAGACTCGTCCTCATCAGGAAGGAGGGACGTCCCGCGGACGAGCCTTCGGGTTATCGTCCGATTGTGCTGCTTGACGAGGCGGGAAAGCTGTTGGAGAGGGTGATCGCCGCCCGCCTCGTCAAGCACCTCGAGACGTCCGGACCGGACTTGGCGCCCACCCAGTTCGGGTTCCGGAGAGGTCGCTCGACGCTGGACGCCATCTCCCGCGTCCGCGATCTCTCCGAGGAGGCGTGCTCCAGCGGTGGCGTGATGTTGGCGGTGTCTTTAGACATCGCCAACGCGTTCAACACGCTGCCCTGGACCACGATACTCGGTGGTCTGGAGTACCACCGAGTGCCGTCGTACCTGCGCAGACTCGTCGAAGACTACCTCTCCTATAGAGAGGTGGTTTTCCCAACGGCGAGCGGGGTGGGTCGGAGCCCCATGGCGCGCGGCGTCCCTCAGGGGTCTGTTTTAGGGCCCCTGCTGTGGAACGTCGGCTACGATTGGGCCCTCCGTGGCCGTGGTCTTCATGGCGTCGGCGTCGTTTGTTACGCCGACGACACGCTGGTCACCGCCCGGGGTGGTACCTACAGGGAGGCGGCAATCCTTGCTACGGCCGGAGTCGCAATGGTCGTGGCCAGGATCAGGAGGCTGGGTCTGGAGGTGGCGCTCCACAAATCGGAGGCCATATGCTTCCATGGTCCCCGACGGGCGCCACCTGCAGACTCATCGATAGTGGTGGGAGGAACCTCCATCCCCGTCAGGACGACGCTGAAGTATCTCGGCGTCGTCCTTGATAGCCGATGGAGGTTCGAGGCGCACATGCGGCGACTGTCCCCCAAATTGTTGGGGGCAGCCGGCGCATTGAGTCGCCTCCTCCCCAATTTTGGGGGTGGGGAGGGCAGCTGCCGCCGCCTCTATACAGCGGTGGTCAGCTCGATGGCCCTATACGGAGCCCCCATATGGTCCGGGGGACTCGATCGGCGGGAGACTGCCCTGCTGATTGCAGCCCAACGGACCATGGCGGTGAGAGTGTGCCGGGGCTATCGGACACTTTCACACGAGGTGGCGTGCGCCCTCGCTGGCCTGCTCCCTTGGGACCTTGAGGCCGAAGTCTTGGCCTCGGTCTACCGCCGCAGAGTGCGTGCGCAGGAGCGGGACGAGCGACCGGCGCCGCGGGAGTTAGTGCATTGGCGCAACAACGCCAGGGCGTTGGCTCTCGAGAGGTGGGAGGGACGGCTCCTCGACGGGTCCACTCAGAGGGGGGATAGCAGTCGACGACTCCTCGACGCTATCCAGCCCGTTCTCCGAGAGTGGATCGATCGGAGACATGGGAGGCTCTCATTTCGGCTGACGCAGGTGCTCTCGGGACATGGCTGTTTCGGGAGTTACCTGCATCGAATCGCCCGGAGAGAAGCCTCCCTGGCATGCCATCAGTGCGGCTACCTGGAAGACACCGCCCAGCACGCGCTGGAGGCATGTCCAGGAGGAGCAGCACCGCGACAAGCTCTGGTCGCGGTCGTGGGGGGGGACCTCTCATTGCCGACCATCCTCGCCGGGATGGTCGCCGATGAGAGCTATTGGGAGGCAGTGGCCTCCTTCTGCGAGATTATTGTCTCGCAGAGGGAGGCAGCGGAGCGTGAGAGGGAGAGAGATCCTCTCTCTCTTCCGCTCCGGAGAGCGCGGACACGGCGGCGGGCTAATCGAGCCCGCACTCCGTCTCCGCTGAGAGGGCCTGGGTCGTCGGATGCGGGGGCATCCGGCACCCTTCAGAGATAGGTCCTCTCGCGATGGTGACGCCCCCTCCGTGTTCGGGGGGCGTCACACGAGGTGGAGGGGTGTTTCTATTGACACCCCTCACCGAGGAGAGCCCGCCACTTTACAGCGGGCAGCGGCGTCGACGGGGGCTGCGGTATTGAATAGCTAGCGGTCCCGTGCCCCCCGTCTTCAGTCGACGACGTTGGAACACCGTGGTGGTTTTAGACGGTATGGGTGCCCTCTGCACCGAGCCCGTCATATCCCGTTTGCCCCCCCAGCAGGCGGGAATGCGTAAATGCATTTCCCCACGAAAAAAAAAAAAAAAAAAAAAAAAAAAAAAGGTTAGGTTAGGTTAGGTTAGGTTTTTTTTTTGTTTTGATTTCCTGTCCGGGAGCAAAGTGTCCCGGCCCGCGAGCTAGCCTACAATTTCACCTCTGACAATAGTCAGAGTCCTTTTTTTACACTTTCACTCTTCCTACTTTCTTTCTGCATACTGTTTATTTCATTCATACATCATATCTTTCATACCTTCCGCTGGGGGTAGCCAGCAGCCGTACTTGTTTAGTTTTACTAGGGATAAACAAAATCGACAATATTAATTTTCTTATATACTATATATCATATTTTCGTTCTTATTTCTATTATATTTTTGTTTTATTTTTGTTTTTTATACACAAATTTTCATCAAAAGCACTTCCTATATAAGCTTAGTATATAGTAGTGCACTTTTTTATATCTCTACTTGTTTCTACTTATTACATTTTTCACGATTTCTTTACAGTATCTAATAAACCTATTTCTAGTATCCTTATTTTTTATTATATCATATATATTATCCAGCCTTACATCTATATTTATTTCGTTTTCGATGTCAAATCTATATTTACCATACATTGGACATTCTGTTATTACGTGCAGAACGGTTTCTGCTACCTCTGAGTCACAAAGACACGCCGGACTCTCCTTGCACTTGAATTTGTGCAAGTACGAGGAGAATCCCCCGTGTCCAGTCAGAATTTGTACGGTTACTGGGTCCAGCTTGACATGTTTTAAAATACGGTAGGCCTCTATAGCGTCCGGAAAAAATGCCTTGGTTGTGGAAGCCGTTTCACCACTCTGATAGCGCCGGTTCCATTCATCAAGCGACTCCAGTCGGATTTGCCGCTTGGCGAATGATACCGGACAGCTATCATAGTCTGGCCTGGCTTTGATGTGTAGCGCTGCGCTTTTCGCTAGTGAATCCGCTCTTTCATTTCCCTCCAGCCCCGCGTGTGCCTTGATCCAAAATAGACGCAATTTTTTACCAAGTTGTTCTATTTTGGTCACATTGGTTCTTGCTCTGACAGCGAGGGGATGGAGGGACGTGACGTCTACGACTGTTTCCAGAGCGGACCTAGAGTCACAGTACACATTACAACTGAGTTTTGGACTCTTTAGTGCCTTCTCGGTGGCTTCGCACAGTGCCAACATTTCTGCTTGGTAAACGGAGCAGCAATTGTCCAGTTTTAGCTTTCGGGTACTAATCTCCACAGCGCCGTCCCAAATAGACAGCGCTGCGCCAACTTTCCCTTCAATCTTGCTTCCGTCGGTAAAGATGTTAAGTCCGTCACTGTAGTGTTGTTGCAATGCTGCTGCGTCCACCAAGCATGTGAATGTAAGTTCCTGTTGGGACGCTGGATGTGGTGCATCTATGTACGGTACTGGCTTTTCCACTTCTCGATCACCTATTACTCGCTGGGTATTTCCTTTCTTTACCAAATAAAGCGAGGCTGCTTCTCGGACTCTGATGTCCAGGGGAAGCAGCCCAGCGAGTAATAGGGCCGAGTTCAGTGAAACCGTTTTATAAGCCTTTAGTATTTTCTGCGCGAAGCCCCGCTGGACCACATTTAATTCCTTCTTTATCCCTATTTTATTCGTAGCAGCAGCCCATGCGCTTGCTGCATACATAATTGTCGGCTCCACGACTGCCGTGTAAATTGTGTGAATTACTTCCGGCTGCAAACCCCATTGGACTTTTGCAGCTCTAGAGAGCTGTCGATAAAAGTTGAGCGACTTCCTGCAGACGTTCGCAACGTGGGTGTTGAAGGTCAGTCCTTCATCAACGGTGAGTCCCAGCAGTTTTATCTCCTTAGTCATGCCAATGTCCACGCCGCCCATGCTCAGGCGTGGGGGGTCGTATTTCAGTTTTCGGGTGATCACCATGGCCATGGTCTTATGTGGTGCGAATTTTAACTTATTTTTGACTCCCCACGCCCGAACATGCTCGAGTGTTTCATTGGCACGACCCTGGATCTCCTGACCGGTATCACCGTCGAAGATCAGGACGACGTCATCTGCGAACGCCTGCACGTAGTCGCCTCTGCTTTCAAGCTGTTTCAGGAGTGGGTCCAGGAGCAGATTCCACAGTATTGGTCCGCCTATCGAACCTTGTACACAGCCCTTACTTGTATCCCTGGTATATTCCTCACCGGCATATCTAAGGGTTACTTTTCGATTTTGGAGATAGCTGTCCATTACCCGTCTCAAGTTTATAGGACACTTTTCCTCAGCCAAACGGGTCCTGATGGCTGGCCATCATGCGCTATCAAATGCTCCCTCTATATCTAATGACACCATCGTAACGATTTTCTTGTTTCGAACTTTTTCGCGAATGTGTTCCATAAGAGTATAGTCTTCGGTGCTCCTCTGGGGCATGAACCCGTATTGGCGAGTACTTATCCTTGGCAGCAGATGAAACTTGAGTCGGGTAACCAGCATCTTCTCGAAGATCTTCCCTAGTACCGGGAGCAGTCCGATGGGTCTGTACGATTTCGGGGCTGTGTACGTGTCTTTACCTGGCTTTCTGAGCACGATGACTGTGGCCTCTTTCCAAGGGGTGGGGAAATGTCCCAATTTCAGGCAGTGGTTCAGCAGGTCTAGGAAGATATCGGGATCGTTCTGGATTACCTCCCCACATATGTCTGCTGTGAGACCATCTGCACCAGGAGCTTTCTTCGGGTTGAAGGAGCCCAACGCCGCTTTGAGCTCGGTAAGCGTGAATGGTGGGTCGCAAGGTTCAACTTGTTGTCCATCATTCACTTTTTCGGCTTCTTCCCTGATTCTCCGATGCTCGGCGTTGTCGGCATCAAGGAGATCTTCAGGGAAGAATGTTTCCGCCAGAGCTTTAACCGAGCTCTTAGCATCCAGCACCACTCCTTCAACCCGAAGAGGCAGATCCTCCTCTCTTTTCACAGTTCTACCTATGACTCGGTATATACCGTCCCATACCCCTTCTCTATCCTGTTTGCCACAAAACTCCTTCCAGCTCTCTATGATTGCTTTGTTTGCAGCTAATTCATACTCCACTTTCTTTTCCAGGTATTCATCAACTACCCTTTGTCGACGGACTGGAGCGGCGCAGCGTATTCTTCTCTTCATGGTCGTTACCTCTCTCTTCATCTCAGCAAGTCTCTCGGACCACCATGGCAAGGTAAGTTTTGGGGAATTTTTAATTTTTGGGATGGATTTTAGGCATGCTTTAGTTATTGCTTTGATGTATTTTATTATGTTATCTTCTAATTGTTCAATGTTATTTATATTTTGTATGTCGATGTCTGTCAGTCTATATTTCGCTCTCAATTCTTCAAATGTCTTATGAAATTTCGTCCAATTTGCTTTTTTAGTATTGAAGATTCGGGTCGTTCTTTTTATTTGTGTTCCTGAAGATTTTTGTAGACGTAATTTGAATAGTATGCCGTTATGGTCCGAACTCGTTAGGTTTTCCACTACCTCCCAGTTATCGACCAGAGCGAGTAGATCTATCGAGCAGAGAGTGACGTCGACGTGGCTGCTGAAGCGCCTCCCACCCCTGATGCAGTCGTAGGTCGGTGTACAGTCGCTGTTTAGTATTTGGAGCCCCATTTCGTCGATGAAACTTCGCAGTTCCTCGCCTCTAGGGTTTGTCCGGACACTTCCCCGGACATAGTGACGCATTTTTAAAATTACTGTTTTTTATTTTATTTACTTTTGCTGTGGTTTCGTCACTATCGTATCACATGTACATAAACTATCTTAAATTTAACTTATCTAACTTAAAACTATCCTAAAAACTACGACATGCTTTAATTTTAAATTTATTTTACATACACAACATCCCTATACATGCAAGGTTACATATCAAGTGATGCCGTGTACCTGCCAAATCTTGCGGAGACCTGCCAACCCGCTGCTTGCCTCCGCAAGTTTTGGCAAGGCCTCATTTCTTCAGGAAAGAAAAGTTGAAACTTACATGTTTAGCATGCTAGTTTTCCCCTCTTCCTCCATCTAAATATAGGTGGTAAAGCTGGGTCAACGCAACATGCACGGCATAGCAATTAACAAAATCATTTTTGTATTGTATACCTACTTAAAACGAAGTCTTATTAAACGATTAGTTCTGTAGTATCTTGAGCGCCTGCCGAGGCTTGCGGAGTTTTGCAACTAGGCTGTCTGTCTCCGCAAACTCCGGCCTGGCACTTTACAATGGTGCTCAGGCTAGGGTCTTCTACTAAACTAATTTCTACTAAATTATTTATCTACCATGCAATTATATTAATTTATAGTATTTTAACATTGGAGATAACATTGGAGATAACCCCTCTCCTCGGTTTGTTACATTGCAGGATTTAATTCCAATTCAAATACAATTCAATGAATATACGATTTACTCAAGATTTTTAGTAATTTTATGATATTAAAATTTAAATTGAATTACATTAGTACATATCCAGAGGTGCCGTGTACCCGCCAAATCTTGCAGAGTCCAGCCGACACACTGCTTGCCCCTGCAAGTCTCAGCAAGGCCCCATTTCCCGCCAAATCCTGCTGAGACCTGCCAACCCACTGCTTACCTCCGCAAGTCCTGGCGAGGCCTCGTTTCTTCAAGTGTCTACACTTGAGTAGGCTGAAACACACATCTCAGTGTTTGCCAACCAGGACTTGCGAAAACTCTCCTAGTCAGTGAGTCTTCGCAAGCTACAGCATTCGATGATTTCTATAACAATGTACCAGTGTATGTTGTGATGAGTGTCTGTGCGAGGCCTGTAGAGACTTGGAGCGAAGTTGTCTGTCTCTACAGACTCCGGACTGGCATCTTTACAATAAAGGAGCAAATTAAATTAAATTAAATTAAATTAAACTAAATTAAATTAAATCAAATTATGTCAAATTAAATCAAACCAAATTAAATTAAATTAAATCAAATCAAATCAAATTCAAATCAAATTATTGCATTAAATTAAATTAAATCAGATAAATTAGTTGATAATTGTAATTTTGGAATTATGACAAAATAATAATTGACCGGGTTTACAGTAGGTCGTTAGACAGTGGATCCATTGGCCCTTGCCACTCTACGCACTACTTCTTCCGCGTATCCTAAAAATATGGTCCGCCAGTTGTCATCATTTACCAGTTGGGGAATGTTATCTATACAAACAGTTTTACCTAGCTTAGATTCGCAGTCAAACCTGAGAATGGCGAACCTGGGGCACTCAATCAGAACATGCACGACTGTTTCCTCGGTCGTTCCGTCGCAGATGCAAGCTGCAGTCGGTGCGAGCTTAAAACGGTACAGGAAGTGTCTAAAACCACCGTGTCCCGTAAATAGTTGAGCCCTCAGATTCGTCATCCTCAGACCAGACAGAGTTTTGTGTGAGCGCCTGACATCTGGGAAGAACAACTTCGTTATGGCTCCTTTCGTCGATTCGTCCAGCCGGTTTTGGTACTGTGTAAGTGTGCAGTCCCTGATGAGGTGCTTGGCGTAGGAGAGGGGAAAGGCGTCATATGCAGGGGCCCGCCGGTTATTAAGGGCTGCGTGCTTTGCAATCTCGTCCGCGCGCTCATTTCCCGGGATTCCGGCATGTGCACGCACCCAGAACAATTATATTTTTCCACCTTCATTTTCTATTTGCTCCAGTGTTTGTCTAGCATTATGTGCGATAGGGTTAAGGGTGTTAGGGTGAGATAGGCAGTCGAGTGCTGAGCGTGAATCGCTCAGGATATTTGCGCTTCTTGTTTTTGTGGTATTGGCCAGCTCTAGCGCCTTTTTGATTGCTAACAATTCAGCTTGGAAGACTGTACAATAATTTGCCAGTCGGAAATGAGTCTTCCGTACTTCTAAGCCATTTTCCCATTGGCTGACTGCTCCACCCACTTTTCCTTGGATTTTGCTTCCATCCGTATATATTTTTGGGTAGGAGTTCGCTATTGCATCAACTTCTTCCTCCGTCTCGACTATCCGATATGGAATTCTTTTCCTATGGGCTGGGTGGGGGAGCTGAAATTTACTGATTCTGCGCTGCAGTGTTCGGTCGCTTGGAATTTGGGTCATGATACCAGTTCTCTTCACTCTATATAATTCTGCGTGTTCTGCAACTCGGAGATCCAGCGGTATTATTCTGGCTAATGTGACTGCCGATAAATGAGATATGGTCCTGTGGGCCTTTGCAATCTTTAAGCCGAACTGTCGGTTTATTCTATTCAGTTTGTATCTGGCATACGATTTTTCTGCAACAAAACCCCAGGCTCCCGCTGCATAGAGCACAGTGGGTTCTATGACGGCGAGGTAGATAGTTCGCAGTATTTCGGAGTTTAGTCCCCACTGTGCCTTAGCCGCTCTGGTTATCATTTTATGTAAGTTGCACGCTCTTAGGTACGTCTGATCCAAATGCTTGGCAAAATTAAGATTCTTATCAATGGTGAGGCCTAGGACTTTCAGGCTATCCTGGAATGGGATGTGTACTTGGTCCATGGTAAGTCTTGGTTCCTCGTAACTTAATTTCTTGGTTATTAGGACAGCCTGTGTCTTCTGCGGCGCGAACCTCATCTTATTGTGGTTTCCCCAGTTTAGTGTGACTTTTAAGGCTTCATTAATCCGGTTCTCTAAATCCATATGGTTGTGGCTTGTGGCTATTATTAATAAGTCGTCTGCGAATGCCTGCAGGTGCACGTCCATTGTCTCCGTCGACTTCAGCAGAGGGTCTAGTTGTACGTTCCATAAGAGTGGTCCGCAAGTGGAACCCTGGATACAACCTCTGCTGGTTGTCCTGGTAATTTCCTGTCCAGCGAAATTTAGCCTCACTGTCCTTTCCTCCAGGTAGCTGTATACAAGTCTTCGCATGGCCGCGTCTATTTCTTTCTCCTGTAATTGAGAATGGATGGCAGGCCACCACGTGTTGTCGAATGCTCCCTGGATATCGAGAGACAGGACGACTACAATTTTCTTATCTTTTAGACCCTGTCTCACTAGGGCTAAAGCATCGTAGAGAGCATCTTCTGAGCTGATTTGTGGGATGAAGCCGTATTGCTTTTTGCTCATTTTGTCCTCCTTGCCCAAATCCCACTGCAGCCTGTTTGTTATCAGCTTCTCTAGGATTTTTGAGAAGACGGGTATGAGCCCTATAGGACGGTATGCTCTAGGGTCCGTCAATGGTTTTCCTGGTTTAGGGATGAGTCGAACCACTGCCACCTTCCAGCTTTTTGGAAAATATCCCATGCGCAAACATCTATTAAATATGTCGAGCAGCTTGTCTTGGTTGATGGCAAAAGTTTCAGCACATATGTCGGCTGTGAGCCCGTCCCTTCCTGGGGCCTTCTTTGGGTCCATTGCCTCGAGAACCAACATTATCTCTTCCTTCGTGAAATTCTGTATTAAGTTCAGGCATTCATCTAACGTTCCTCTGTTTGTCGTCACATCTGCTCTGAGCTTTTGTTGCCCCGGAGTATCCTCGGTTGGGTTTACGGGTTGGAAAAAAGTTTCAGCAAGGATTTCCAGTGATTCTTGGGGCGTCATGATTGCTCCGTCAGTTTGGCGTCTGAGAAGTTGCTCTGGATCGTGTTTTGTGCAGCTCTTTATAATGCGATATGCTTTTTTCCAGACATCTTCCAGTCTTTGTCCTGAGCACAGTTCTTTCCATCCGGAAGTTGACGTCTCTTCGATGCTGTTTTTATATTCAGTTTTTACTGCAAGGTATTCCTCGATGACCAATTCTCGCCTATTCGGTCTGGCATTTCGGATTCTGCTCCGGTAGGTTTTGACTTTTTCTTTTAGTGCTTGCAGTTCCTTGCTCCACCATGGTTTCCCTTTTTTATTTTCGGTGGACGTTGGTGGAATGGCGCTCTGACATGCCTGGTGGATTATGTTTTCATATCTTTCTATTGTGAAGTCGATGCGTTCTGTGCTGTCAGAGTCGTCTCCGGGTCTCCAGGTGTCTGCCGGTTCATCCTCCAACAATCTTTTAAGCTCTTGCCTAAACTCACTCCACTTGGCTTTGCTGGTGTTGTAGCGGCGCGTACTGGTTTCTTGTGTTGGCTGTGTGTCTCTGTCTAACTTGACCTCGAATCTGACAGCTCTGTGATCGGACAGGATTATGAAGTTTATATCCACTCTCCAATTTTTAACTCTTGGTAATAGTCCCGTGGAGCAGGCCGTGACGTCCACGATGCTTGAGTACAGTCGCGGTCCCCTGTATTGGTGATATGTTGCAACGTTGCCTCGATTTAAAATATGGCCACCAATTTGGTTGACTGCGTCCATGAACGCCTCTCCCCGAGAATCCTCAACCTCGCAACCCCACCAAGGACTGGAGGAGTTTATGTCCCCTCCTATCAGGAACTCTTCAGTGTAGGGGTCTTCTGCTGCTTGTAACATTTTTACAAGGTACGGCTCAATGTCCTGTGTACCCTGCATGTAGACGCTTATAACACAGATTTTAAGATTACCTAGCAAAATTGTGACTGCTACAATGTTTTGGGAAACATACAAAGGGTTTATAACTATGTCCAATTTCGGGTCTATGATGACAACTGCCGCCTTGACCGGTTTATCCGGGGTATCTTTACATTGAACGACGCGGTGGCGGCTGCCCGCTGTTAGGAATCCCTTAGATCCCACATATGGTTCCTGCAATAAGAGAATAGAGGTGCCCGTTTTTTCCGCTTCGTTGAAGCATTCATCAGTCGCCGCATGGGCTCGGGCTAGATTGACTTGAACTACGCTGAAGTCCCTAATGTAGTGGGTCTGGGTGCCCTTAGCAGTAGCTGACAGTGTTCCGGGCTAATTTGTCCCACTTTATCCACTCAGGGCAGCTGGAACTGTAAGCTGGGTGAGCTTTGTCGCTAACTTTCTTGTTACCGAGGCAGTTTGTACAACTCGGGGCTCCACCCCTCACCGGGCAATCCCTGGTGTCGTGTCCAACTCCAGTGCAATACCCGCATTTGATTTCCGGGGCCCTACAATCTCGTGCCCTATGGGCGAAGCCCAAGCATCGGTAACATTGTAGAATCGGCGACTGGTCGAGCGCCGGTACTATCTGGTACCCGACTCTTAGTCTTCTGTCCCTAAGGGCCCCCCAGACCGCTGGAGTGACCTCGAGGATCACATTTTGGACCGCGCTATTTCGTCCCTTTGTCCTTCTAACCACTCGGATTTGAATGTTGTCCTTGGGAAGGGTGGACAACAAGTCGCGGTTCTGGTTTTCCACAGCTTCGATTATTCTTGTGTCGGATATATCTGGTGTGACACCTATCAATCGAAGCAGTGGAAGCTTTTGCTTCGGAGTTTTGACTGTCAGCTGCTGGCTCAGTTCCTTTATGGCCGAGCGCATTACGCCCATCTCTGAGCTGGTGTTGAGGGTGATAGCTACCTTGCCACCGCTGCACCTGCGAAGACCAGTGACCCCAACACCCATCTGGACAACGTCTATAGAGTCTTTGATCTTGTCTATGATATTTTGTCCCGTCATCCGTGGGTCAGCCGACTCTATCAATAAGGTGTGCTTAGGGGTGACGACGACCCTGGGTATCCCCGGTACAGGTCTTGGGGTCACTGTATTGTTCTCCCTAGGGGCGTTCAGCTGTTTCTGTGGTATTTGGGGCGCCTGTACTTTCTTCTCGATGACAGTGAGTCTGTCCCTGATCTCAGTCAAGGCCACCTGTGAACCTATGTCTTCCCTCATCCCTTCCCGCTGTGCTGTCAGCTCAATCGGACCAGTGAGGCGGATCTCCTCGACAGCTTCGGTTATAGACTTAAGCTGTTGCTTAAGTGGTCTAACCGCGTCAGAGAGATCCTCCTGGACATCTGTCCGGGTGATTTGGAGCTGTGTTGGTCCTGATTGGAGTTCCTCGATTTTTTCCAGCGGGCCTGTTTGGAGCCTATCAATCCTGTCTTTGAGGATATCTAGTCCCCGGGTGAGCGGGTCCAACAAATTAGGCGGGATCTCCAGACTCGGAGCATTTTGATGCGCGGAAACTGGACTGCCCGGAGGTTTGGGTTCCAACTGTCGCGTCAGTGAGTTAACGCTGCTGTGTATGTTGGAAACCTCGACTCTCAGGGAATCCATTTTGATAGAATGGGCCTTTAGGTCGCTCAGATGCTCTTTAACTGCGGCCAGATCCTGTCTTGTTATTTGGTCGGATTATGGGCAAGGCGTTGTTTGGTTTGTTATATGGTTTTTAATATCCGCAATTGCCTTCATTGGCCCGTCCAGCTCAAAGTTGAGCCAGCTCCATGTTGACTTAACAAGTTCCTGAATGCCCTGCAGGGTCTGGTCGCAGTCTCTCAATTTTGACGCATGTGTGGTCAAGATATCCGCCACCTGTTTGGAATGGGCTCTCTCCACTCTAACCAACTCCTTTGCCGCCTTTTTTCGCTCTGTTTCAGCGGCAAGTTTGTGGCGCGAGCGGGAATCAGAAAGAGAGAGTGCGATTTCGTAAAGCTCCTGCAGGCATGCAAGTGCTTCCGTCTTCGACTCTCTCTTCATGTTTCCCGCCTTTTCGAGGGCCTCTTTTCCGCTGAGCAAAAGTTCGTTGGCGCGTTTGGTGGCGAGGTCCATAGAGGCACCAACTCCCCTGCTCATTTGTGGCAACATACTCGAGCGTCCGCTACACACACTATCCACGTCCGACCATTCGTCCTCTGTCTTGCCGCCTATTTTGAGCTCGGCGAAGTGGTCCACTTCCGATGGGCGTGGTGAAACATCTGAGTACCTGTCCACTTCAGCCGAGAGTTCGTCTATCAAGTTTTCAACCGATTTTCGGCTGGCCAGGGAAGGGGTCGTGGACGTCGCTGGCAGATCTTTTTTGGCTTCTGCCAATACAGCTTGAGTGATTGCCCTTTTTCTAAGTGGCGAACGAATTATCTTAGACGCTTTGGTTCGGGGCAGATCCGGCCTTCGGTCCGAGCGCTCCCTAGTTATTGACTTTGGTGTTGTGGAATGTACAGATTTTGCTGATTTTTGGGACATTTTGCAGCCAGTTGCGAAACCCTGCCAGGCCTTTCTTACTTCCAATTGTTAGCCGCAGCTTGCAATTAATCAAATTAAGAGATTCTCGTGAAAACTCACCTGACCGTTCAGTGTATTGCCTTCCTTGCTGAGGCTTGCTGGGGCTTGCATAAGCCAGTCAGCCGTTGCAATGTCCAGCCAGAACCTTCTTACTTTCAATTAATTGCAGCAGCTTCCAATCAGGGCCAATCCGTGAATTCTCACGAAGAAACTCACTGGTCCATTCCGTGTGTTGCCTTCCTTTCTGACACTTGCAACTTGGAACTTGCAAAGGCTTGCGATAGCTGGTCAGCACCGCAGTGAATTGCCAGTGGTTGCACCAGTTTGCAGCTGGGTTGCTGAACCTTGCCAATCCTTTCTCACTTGTGATTTGCAAGAATAGGTTGCTCACTTGTACACTTGCACACATATAACTTGCAAAAAATTGCAAGAAATCACTGCACTTGCTATTCCTTGCAAGACCCTGCTGGTGTTCACTATATATGGCTCACTGCTTTGCCAACACTTTCCCAGCTAATGAAGATTTGCAACTTTTGCAATTTTTAAAACTTTGGATTTTTATAAGGCTGGAAGAGCCGTCTGTGCACGTCCGACCTCGAGCACTGCTGGATTGCGACTGGTTAGGTTAGGTTAGGTTAGGTTTTTTTTTTTTTTTTTTTTTTTTTTTTTTTTTTTCCTGTCCCGGAGCGTTCACCTCGTCCCGGCCCGCGAGCTAACTACCTCTATTTATAAGGAGGTACCATTTTAACTTTATTTAATATAAATCAATCTTATTTTACTATTACATCTTCAGTTTTCTTAAATCTAACTTATACTACTTAACTAGCATGCGTGGCCAACGTTCTTGGCCAGTCTATTTCTAGGCTGGGAAGGCGTCAGCCAGTTACATGCAGCGGAAATTGTCAGAACATTTTACTGTTCTGAGATTTCCACATAATATTCTATTTTATATATTATTACATCTATTTAATTTTTTACATGGTGGTTGTATTACTAATGAGATACTATCCTCTCGGGGATGGATATTACATTTACATATTATTTTAATTTGTGGGTTAGGGTTCAGGGTGTATCTAACATTTAATACAATCCCTTATTTAATTATTCGTATTACTCTATGTTATTTAACCTTTCTTATTAGATACATGAGTTAGCTGTATGTATTATAATTTGCAATTATACAATATAATTCAGTAAATCTTGTTATGTACACATAACGTAGCTCAGGTTTAATTATAATTCATACTTATTATCGATCTCCAATAATTATTAAATTCGGCCAATTGTTCACAATTAATTACATAATTCATTAAATATTTATTACAATTCAATTATTCGTATTACTCTATGTTATTTTAATCTTTTTATTAAATACATGAGTCAGCTGTATGTATTATAATTTATAAGTATTAAGCATATTATCAATTATCGTTATATATCCAATTAATCAGTCACTATGTTGCTATAGTTTTACAATATTATTCAATAGATCTTATAATACTTGTTATCGATCTCTAATAATTATTAATTCAATCAATCGTTCACAATAAATTTCATAATCAAATGACATTCATTACAGTTCCTATAATTATTCAGTCTGTGCATTATCTTACTCACTTGAAAATTTGCTATCATATTTTTAATTTTATTTGAACCCTGATATTACAGTGATATATAAGTCTTTAAATTTAACTAAAGTGTTGATTTTACCAGGATTGTCTACTTAACTGTAGAGCCATTTCCTTTTGCTACTTTAAGAACAATCTCCTCAGCGTAAGCTAAGAAGATGGGGCGGCAGTGGTCATCATTTAGCAGAGTGGGAATCCTATCCAGACATATTAACTGGCCCATAGTGGACTCACAATTAAATCTGAGGATGGCAAATCTAGGACACTCACACAGAATATGCGGTACAGTTTCTTCCGTGATGCCATCGCATATACAGTGTGGTGACGGGGCTAGCTTGAAACGGAAGAGATATTGCTTAAACCCTCCGTGTCCTGTGAATAGTTGTGCCCTGAGATTCGTCATCCTCAGCACACAAAGACTTTTGTAAGCCTCCCTAATACCAGGCCAGAAAATCTTTGTAATGCTACCGGTAGCAGAATTTTGATACCGTTCCTGCCATCTTCCCAGCGTATCGGCCCTGATGTGGCGCTTGACAAAAGACAGGGGAAAAGCCCGGTAGACAGGGGCCTGGCGATTATGTAAAGCTGCGTGTTTTGCTAGAACATCTGCACGTTCGTTGCCAGTTATTCCTATATGGGCTCGCACCCAGTACAGATTTATTACCCGTCCTTGGTTCGAGAGCTCATCTATTAACTTACGGGCCTCGTAGGCCAAGGGGTGTAAAGTGCCTGGGTGCACGAGACAATCTAGCGCCGAGCGTGAATCGCTCAGGATGTTTGCGCCGTTGAAGCTGCGATTGCGTTTTATCGTTGCCAAAGCCTTGACAATGGCCATAAGTTCCGCCTGGAAGACAGTGCAGTAGTTCTCCAGGCGAAACTCGGCTTTTTGTGTTTCTACTCCGTTCAGCCAGACGCTCACGGCGCCACCAACTTTCTCATTCAACTTACTACCGTCAGTGAAGACGTTGGGAAGCTCGTTTGCAATTTCTTCGACATCAGAGTCGGACTCCACCATGCCGTAAGCGAGTCTCTTCCTCAGCACTGGGTGTGGTAGTTGGAAAAAGTTTATCCTGTCTTGAAGTTGTCTGTCGTTTGGTAGATACTGAGTGATACCTTTCTTTTTGACATTATAGAGCTCAATGTGCTCTTTTATTCGTAGGTCTAAAGGTATTGTGCGGGCAAGAGCAAGAGCTGATGTGGTAGATATCGTACGATGGGCCTTTGCGATCTTTATGCCGAACTGCCTATTGATTCGATCCAGCTTGATTCTGGCGTATTTCCTGCCCACGATATCTCCCCAAGCTCCAGCAGCGTAGAGCACAGTGGGTTCTATTACTGCAAGATATATTGTCCTTACTATCTCCGAGTTCAGACCCCACTGTGCTCTGGCTGCCTTCGCGATGGTTTTGTATCTGTTGCATGCTTTTAATGCTACCGAATCCAAGTGTTTCTTAAAGTTTAGGTTGTTGTCTATTGTTAGCCCGAGAACCCTGAGGCTGTCCAGTAGGGGTATTGTGGTGGTGCCCATTACTATTGTAGGCTCAGTGTAGTTCAGCTTATTTGTTATAAGAATAGCCTGGGTCTTGTCCGCTGCAAATCTCATTTTGTGCAGATCACCCCACCTCAATGCGGCATTTAGCGCTCTTCCAGCCTTCTCTTGTAGCACTTGTGCAGAGTGGTCAGCGATAACTATGAGCAGATCGTCAGCAAATGCCTGAAGATGTACTCCCATGTCTTCAGCGTTTTTAAGGAGTGGGTCCAACTGGATATTCCACAAGAGTGGACCGCAGGTGGAGCCTTGGATGCACCCGTGGCTTGTTCCTTTATCCACGACCGCGCCGGCGTGGCCAAGTTGTATCCCACGATCTTCAAGGTAGCTGTGTAATAGGGTTCGCAGGGTGTGGTCGACGTCTTTGTTTTTGAGTTCGTTATGAATGGCCGGCCACCAGGTGTGGTCGAAGGCCCCTTGTATATCAAGGGATATCATTACCACCATTTCTTTATTAGCGATCCCCTGTTTTACGAGGGTCAAAGCATCGTGAAGAGCGTCTTCCGCGCCTAACTGTGGTGTGAAGCCGTATTGTTTAGGGCTCATCCTGCGTCCTTGACCGAGCTCCCATTGAATTCTGTTTGTTATCAGTTTCTCGAGCAGTTTCGCATGGACCGAGACAAGGCCGATCGGACGGTAGCTTCTTGGATCAGAGGGGTCTTTGCTGGTCTTTGGGATAAGTTTGACTACCGCCGTTTTCCACCTTTTAGGGAAGTATCCAGTTTTCAGACATCTATTCAGCAGTGTGAGTAGTTTATCCGGGTCGGTTAAAAATGCTTGTGCACAGATGTCGGCTGTGAGTCCATCTCCACCGGGTGCCTTCTTTGGGTCCATACTCTCAAAAACTGTTTGTACCTCCAGTCTGCTGAAGTTGGTATACTGTAAGTTGCCGGCTCTGAGCCTGTCCCGGTCATCAGACACACTGTTTCTGAGTACCCGTTGCTCAGGGGTGTCTTCTGTTGGGTCGTCCTCAGGGAAGAAGGTATGCACCAGAAGATCCGCTGATTCTTGGGAAGTAAGGATTCTGCCATCCCGCGGTGATCGGAGGAGTTGGTCGGGTATTGGTGCCGAGCAGGTTTTCAGTATCCTATAGGTGACCTTCCATATGTCCTCATGCTTTTGAGTAGTACAGAGGTGCTTCCAGCTGGATGTGGATGTATTTTCTATTGCGTTCTTGTACTCTAGTCTTGCTTGCGTATATTCCGCAATTACCATGTCTCTCCTATTGGGTCTTGCATTCCTTATTCTGTGTCTGAATGTTTTGACATTTTCCTTGGACATTTGGAGATTTCTATCCCACCAACGTTTACCTCGCGTCTTAACGTGGGACACAGGCGGGATCGTGCCTCTGCAGGCTTCGTGGAGTATGGCTTCATATTTTATTATACTCTCCTCGACCAATTCGGCAGTATCTGGTTCTTGTGGTTCCCAGGTGTGTGCAGGTGATTCAGACAGCAGGCGGCTTATGTTAGTTCGGAATTCGCTCCAAGCTGCTTTGCTGGTGTCATACATTCGTGTACTGTTCCTAGCATTAGTTGTACCTTCATTATCAAGTCTAACCTCATAGCGTACTGCTCTGTGATCGGAGATATGCATATAGTCGGGGTCAACCCTCCAATTGAGCACTCTGGGAAGCATGTTTGCAGAACAGGCTGAGATATCTACAATACTTGTGTGCAGTTGTGCTCCTCTGTATTGATGGTAGGTGGCGATACTCCCCGTGTTCAAAATGTTGCCTCCCATTTGATTCAATATGTCCACCAAGGCTTCACCCCTCGAGTCCTCAATCTCACAACCCCACCAGGGACTAGAGGCGTTGAAGTCTCCTCCTATGATGAACTCAACCGCCTCTGAGTCTTCGACTGCTTGCGTCATCTTGATGAGATGCGGTTCCATATCAGCCGAACCTTGTATATAAGCGCTGACCACACATACCTTGAAATACCCTATCGTTAGGGTTACTGCTGCTATCAGCTGTGTTACATATGATGGATTTACAGCGACATTAATAATAGGGTCGAGGATGACCACTGCAGCCTTGACAGGGTTTGTTGGAGAACCTTTGGATTGGACTACTCGATGTCGACTGCCGACCGATAGGAAACCTTTAGAGCCAACGTAAGGCTCCTGGACAAGCAGCAGAGAGGTGCCGGACCGCTCAGCTGCAGTTATACACTCGTTCGTGGCTGCAAACGATCTAGCTAGGTTTGCTTGGACTATCTTGAGTGACCTGAGTTGCGGAATTTGGGTGCCCTCAGCAATAGCTAATGCTATTGCGAGCTAGTCTATCCCAGCGTTGCCACTCAGGGCAGTCAGAGCTGTACGCTGGGTGGTCTGTAAGCTCGGATTTGGTGTTGCCTTTGCAGTTCGTGCAGCGGGGCGGTCCGTCCCTCTCTTGACAATCTCTGGTATCGTGGCCCTCAACTGCGCAATAGCCACAACGTGCTGCGGGAGCCCGACAGTCGCGTGCCCTGTGCGAGAAACCCAGGCATCTGTAGCACTGGAGGACGGGAGATTGGTCTTTAACCG
This sequence comes from Plagodis dolabraria, assembly GCA_963854805.1. Taxonomy (NCBI): domain Eukaryota; kingdom Metazoa; phylum Arthropoda; class Insecta; order Lepidoptera; family Geometridae; genus Plagodis; species Plagodis dolabraria. The sequence continues at coordinate 58,215 of OY978452.1, read as the reverse complement.
TGACTATCTGATAGCCCAGTCGTATTCTCCTACCCTCCAGCGCCCCCCACACTTCTGGGCTCACCTCCAGCACGACATTTTGTATTCTGTCATGACGCCCTTTGGTTCTTCTCAAAACTTTAATCTTGATCCTCTCCGAGGGTACAGATGTCAGTAAGTCTTTGTTCTGGCTACTAACTGCTTCTGTAATCCTGGTGTCAGTTAGATCAGGTGCGACCCCAACCAGTCGGAGCAAGGGATTTCTAATCTTTGGACTCTTGACTGTTAGTTGCTGGCTTATCTTTTTTATCTCGGAAGTCATTATTCCGAGGTCCGTGCTCGTGTTGAGGGTAACGGCCACCTTCCCTCCTGTGCACTTTCGAAGGCCAGTGATTCCGACCCCGAGCTGAACCACATCAACGGTAGATTTAATTTTGTCTATTATGTTTTGGCCTGTCACACGCGGATCAGAGGATTCGACCAATATTGTGTGCCTCGGGGTGATTGCAACTCCTGGTTTAGTTACCGCGGCCGCACGGTTTGCTTTGGCGACTTGCGCCCAGTTTTTCCCACTGCTGCCCGGGATAGTATCGTTTTTTCCGCCAGTTGTTGTTAAATCAGCATTAGTTCGCGCTGTTTCCAGCGATTTGTGCACACAGTTCGATAGAGATGTCAGTTCCATCTCCACCTTCTTTATGGGGACCATGAGTTCCTCCACCATTTCCCTCCGAGAGTCATTTAACTTGTTCTCCAGTGTACCAAGCTTGTCGATTATTAGATCAGGCTCAGTAATGCTAGTTGGGAGGGCCCGTGGTTCTTGCGGTAACCCGGACCTTACATCCCTCACCAAGGCTCTAACTTCCTCCGCAAGGAGCTCCTCGGTCAGTGGAGCTCTGGCTTTCCCAGCATCCTTCCTTCGGAGCATGAGATCTTTATAGAGCTTGCCGACTGGCTCCGCCACATCGAGGTCCATAACTAAGCGAGCCGCGTCCACTTGTTTGGTAAGCGTGGCCAGCCCATCATTTGTGGCTTTCTGGTTCGCCGCGATAAGGTGCAGGGCTCGCTCAGTCCTACTCATGGTATCCTCTAAGGTTCTGTGCTGGGAAAGAGCCTGTTTGGTGAGCTCTTTAGCTGATTTGAGGCGCTCCCTGTTTACCTCTTTCTGCAGCTTCGTGGAACTGTCTAGTAGTTTTAATATAAGGCCTTGAAGGTGATCTAATTTGTCAAAAACAAGTGCCTTCACTTCCCTTTTGAGGTTACCAGCTGCCTTGCCCTCAAGCGCGGCCCTGACTGCTTGGACAGCGCGGTAGGCCTCCGCCGCCTCTCCATATCCAGTAGTTGGCGATGCCCTCGTGGCCATTGCATGAGCTGCCCTAGGAGACTCAAAAATTTCTCCTGATGAGGACCCCGACACCGACGCAGGTAGGTCATGAAACGTCTGTGGCGGAGGGACAGTGACTGATCCACTGGCCTCCCATCCCGCCAAAAAGTCGCCCATAGGTTGCAATTCAGGGGTATTCCCACCCTGCGAATGCGAGTCCATGAATGCACGCTGGTCCTTGGGGTCGGTGTCCCCACACTCAGACATTGAAAGCCTCAGCCTAGCTCTACTGTGTCCCTTCCTGCCGTCGTCCACGTATTTATCCATATTTTGAATTGGAGGGGGGGGGGGGGTATATAAAATTTAGGGGTTTTACGAGTTACCTTGGTAGTGCACGCAACGGGCTATACAGCGGTGAAAACCTCAGCCTTCAGCGACCAACGGTTCGGAAGCAATAGCTACCCAAAGTTTGGGGATTACAAAATCCCCAAAAGTTAAAAACTAACAACTTTCGAACCGTATGGCTCGGAACTATGCGGAAAATTTGTTGGCTTCGGTCGTTAGTAAATTTACAAAAGGTAGAGTCGACTCTACCTGGGAACTCTATGTAGAGCTTTTTTAGCCTGTCTAAAAAATGCTCCGGGTTGGGCCCTACAGTATGCAAAAAGCCGCGTTGCTGTAGGCCTTCTAGATCCGGAGCTATTGGCAGAAGAAAATCGAGATTTTAGGGGTTGCAACCCCCAAAAATCCTTCAAGTCACTTATGTCCCTTACAAAGATGTCTATACCGTTATTAGGCCGTCAAATTTGCGTCGGTAAGATATTTTTTTAAGCTAATTTTTGTTTGAGAACTACAAAATTTTTCTAAGTCCAGAGTCGTTTTTAGGGGTAGGGGGTTGAAACCCCGTCTATATGAAGCGGTGGGTGGTGAAGACTATACGGCTTCTGGATAGTGTGGGGGGGGTTGAAGGGGGGGGGCCCCGGAAAAAAAGGTCAAAAATTGTCTAGCACCCCTAGTTTAGCCGCAAAATGCAAAACAAGGTATTTTGCGGTTGGGTAGTTTTTTGTGTGTACTTTAAGTTTTAAAATTATCCAATAAATATTTAATTTAAAAATCTAATAAAATTTATAGACATTGTAATTGAACTGTTTTAAATTATAAACTGAAATTTTGACTTGTTTTTTATCTAAAATTTTTCAGGGTGAGTGTCCAAACTGAAGGGGTTGAAAACCAACAGCCGCAAAAAGAAACAAAAGTGCTTGCCCTGACTACCCCTTCAGTTTGTCAGTGCAACGAAAAATCACTGAAGTACCTGGGCCTCTTTAACAGCTTATTTTAATGGTGGCAATACCGACAAATTCCTAGAAGTATTTTTAAAAAATTCTCAAAATCACCCCCAAAAAATAAATTTTTTAGTCGTCTTCCCTTTTACGTATGTCCTAATTCCTCGTCCTAGTACAATCGAGTTTAGGCTCGTTTTGTTTGTCCTTTTTTAAGGGACCTAGTTCTGCATTCAATTTTATTTAATTACTTATATATAGCTAATTATAGTCTAAAATATGTATACACCCTATATGTACTAGAATATATTAAAATTACTTAGAATGTACTGAAATATACAGTTTAAAATTTAAAAAATCGATGTATATAGTCTAGAACTAATTGCCCTTTTAATTGGCACTGTCAAAACCCACGCGACTCAAATATTTAGTGAACCAGTATGTACCACGTGACTACACAATTTTGTATGAAAATTTTTTAAAATTAAATTACTCAGAAACTACTTGTTAGAAAAATCCAAAATTTTGCACAACTGTTGCTTAATGCATAAACTACTTTTAAAGTTACAAAAAATATAGGGTCATCGATCTTAATATAAAATTTTAAGAGGTCAAAGTTCGTCAAAAGTTTAAAAACCTTATATCTTCCAGAGGGATGATCCTAGCTTGACGTCCGAGGTGTCCGGTGGCAGGTCTTGATGTTCAGCACGTCGCTCTGCTAGTGGATTTTCCCTCAGGGGTCCGGATCTGGTACCACGTGGCCACGTGGTTTCGGGACTTTTCCTTATATTTCGGCGGGTTTCGTCGCAAAAATTCCGGGACTTTGCCCGATTGTAGCTCCACTCAAGACGCTTCTTTGGGCACTATAAAAAGTGGGGGTTGTCGATCTTGATCGCGCAGCGTTTCACTCCAAATGTATTTCTGCTGGTTTTTGGAGGTTAAAACTCGGTTTTTTTTTTTCCCTCTGGTACTTCCAGGGATTCTCCAATTTCCGAGATTTTTGCGGCACTGTACTCCTTGCGTCTGCGCGCGTTTAACGGTATATCACACAACACTTTTTCACACTTTTTGCCACTTTTTCTGATTTTTCGAGCGTGGAGCAGCCTTAAAACGTGGCGCTCGGGCTTGCGTCTCGAGTGGAACTGGTTAGGTTAGGTTAGGTTAGGTTAGGTTAGGTTAGGTTAGGTTAGGTTAGGTTAGGTTAGGTTAGGTTAGGTTGGGCGGGTCTGGGTTTATTGGGTGGGTCTGGGTTTATTGGGTGGGTCTGGGTTTATTCATTAATAGTTGCTTTGCCTAGCTTGCTTGCCTTGCGCTGCTTGTTTTGAATAAACTCCGGCCTACCTTACTCATCCCGGATGGGTAAGGAGGCAAAGGTCTTAGGGGAGAGCGCAAGTCGTGATGATCCCTAAGGCAAGTCTGACGGATACCTTCCCGTGGTGCTGCCCGTTATTGGTTTGTTTCCTTCTGAAACAAACGTAACAGAACACCGTCAGGCGCCGCGTCATCTGATCTCATCAGTGTCACATTCATCAGTTCCATTTCGTTTCACCCCATTATCTTTCATCTTTTCTCGTTTCCCCTTGCTTCGTATCTCTTTTAAAGAGAGCCTGAACTGTGGTGTGAGATGAGACTTCGTTTCATTTCGTTTCGTTTGTCTTCCATTTGTTTCACTTCTCTCATATTCACCTGCGTCATCCTAATCCAAAGTTTTGATGCCCGGCGATGGGATGGATGGCTGCAGTATGCGCAGTCTCGAGGGTATTGAGGCCGCTACGCCTTTAAAATGGTAAAGAAAGCTAACAATGGACGATTATCAAGAGAAAAGTAAACTACCCCAGGTCGGTAAAGCCCTTACGGGACAATCCGACCCTCCTTCGGGAGGCTGTCCCTCGTATTCTGGGGGGGACACTGATCGCCGCATTGAAAATAAGATTGAAATTGAAAACGCGTGTGTAGCGGTAGTGCGTGCATCTGCACGGCTCCGCGCAAGGTCGGCGGAGGGTGCGTCAGAACGTCCACTATCTCAGTGTAGCGTCGGCCGTAAGGAGATTCGAGGGGTGCTCCAACGTGCTCCGAGCATTCACCGAATCACTCCGGAGGTGAGGGATGGAGTGCACATGGAGTGCAATGATTGTGCCAAACCAGCCACCCCAAACCGTGACAAAACAGCTGAGCGGGAGCGTAGCACTTGCGCTGGACCCGTCTCTGCTGCAGCTGTCACTGGAGAAGCTGCAGCGGAGTCATCCGTCTGCAGCATGGCTTCAGTGGAGTCACTGGCTTCACTGAACCTAGAGGAGACCTGTCCTACCAGGTTTTGGCAACCTCGTAAGAGGTCCAGGGAGGTGGGCGACGACGGCTCTTTGAGCGATCCGTCGGCTCCCTCCCCTAAAGTGGTGGCATCAAAACGTGGCCGCGCCCCGATTAGAAGGCAATATTTGAAGGCCCGCACCGAAGAGACTCGTGAGCTGTCAAAATCACGTGGCTCACTGCAAGAGCTACCTGGTTTCCAACCGGAGTTGGAGACCACAGCGGTACTAGAGAGGAAGATAGTGGACAGCTTAAAAGCTGTGGAAATGGTGGCGGAAAAGTCGTCTCATCTCAAGGGGACGTTTGTTGCGGCGCTCAAGGGCGCCGTCCGTGAAATTAAAAGAGCAACTGAGGAACTAGCACAGCACAGCCTCAACGATGAGACTCGGCGTCTTCAGGCTGCCAACAGTCGTCTCCAAGCCGAGATGGACGACCTGAAGAACGAGATGGCTAAGTTGAGGGTGGCCATGCGACAGCAATCTGCTGCACCACCGTTGCATCCCCAGAACAACTTAGAGGAGATGGAGGCTCGTATCCTCGGTCGTCTTTCGGACAGGCTCAACGCCCGGATCGAAGGGCTGGAGCCACGTCTGAACCCGGAGCCTTGCCTCCGTCCCTCATTGGCGCATGAAAACCGCAAGACCGACACGACAAAAACAGCAGAGACCCTTCGGCGCACGTCAACATCTGACCGCCCACCAGCCCAACAAGGCAAGGTGGGGCCTCAGAAACTGACCAAAACGAAGGCTTCTACTTCAACGGCCAAGACCCTGTCCAAGGAGTTCTTCTCCTCTACGGAGACGAAGAAGACGGTCGTGAAGAAGAAAAAGAAGAAAAAGAAGTCCAAAAAGAAGAAAAGTGCTGGAGAATCCGCTCCAGCAGTGAAGGAAGCGAGTTTGCTGCCCTCAGAGTCAGCGACTATGGCGACGGTCGTGAAAAGAGGCCAGAGAAAGAACGCTTCCAAGGCCAATACAGAATCAGCGCGGAAGTCTCAAAAAGAGAAATCTTCCAAACTGAAGTTGCGTATTCCCAAATCTGAAGCAGTGGTGGTTACCATTCTCCCTGCCGCTGCGGAAAAGGGACTAACGTATAGAAAGGTGATTGCGGAGGCCAAAAAGGGCATTGACCTGACCTGTTTGAATATAGAATCGGTCAGATTCAAACGGGCTGTAACAGGGGCCACAATTATTGAGGTCCCTGGCGCTACAAGCGGCCCGAAGGCGGATCTTCTGGCATCCAAATTGAAGGAGATCTGTGCTCAGGAAGGAGACATATTGGTATCCAGACCTGTCAAATGCGAGGAGCTAATTGTGACCGGCCTGGATGAGTCGGTCACTGGCGATGAGGTGGCAGCTGCCATAACTAAGAAGGGAGGATGTTCGAGTGATCAGGTCAAAGTCGGCACTCCCAGGCAGCAAAAATCGGGTATGTATGCGGTGTGGGTGAGTTGCCCTACCGCATGCGCAAAAAAGATCGCAGAAGGACGTCTCCTTGTAGGCTGGGTGTCGGCTAGCGTGAAGCTCCTGCAGAAGCGTGATCTTCGATGCTTCCGATGCCTTGAAACAGGGCACGTCAAAGCACGGTGCACCGCTACGGTTGACCGTAGCCAACAGTGCTACAGGTGTGGCCAGATCGGCCACCGTGCTTCGAACTGCAACGCAAAACCCCATTGCACACTATGTGCTGAGCTGGGGAAGCCTGCAAACCATGGGCTGGGGAGCAAGTGTTCGGCTCCCAGCCATAAAGTGGCGAGAAGAGGAAAGGCGGCGCAGACTAGGTCGCAGCCCACCCGTCCACCGAACAGGACAAATGAGGTGGAGATGACAATTCCGGGTGATTAGTATGGCTGTCACCGTCCTACAGGCGAATATCAACCACTGCGTCAGAGCTCAAGACCTTTTAGTTCAGAGCGTGGCGCAGTGGTTGATTGATATTACAATTGTTACGGAGCCTTACTTGGTTCCCTCTCGGGATGACTGGGTCGGGGATCAAACCGGGGTGGTTGCGGTGATGGTGCGGCCTAGTGTTGCCGTGATAAGGCGACACTATAAGGGTCGAGGCTTCGTCGCTGTTCTGGTCGGCGAGATAGTGATAATCGGGGCCTACTTCTCACCCAATCGCACTCTCGCAGAATTTGAGAGTTTCCTGGCGGAAATGGACTCCGAGTTGGCATGGTGCAGGTCCCACCCAATTTTGGTGGCTGGGGACCTGAATGCAAAGTCGCCGGCGTGGGGTTCCCCTGTCACTACACCAGCAGGTGAAGTCTTGGAAGAGTGGATAGCGGGAAATGGTTTGGACGTTCTAAATCGTGGGACGACCAGCACGTGCGTTCGGTGGATGGGTGAATCCATAGTGGACGTTACATTCGCTAGCCCACCCCTGACGTGTCGCATTCGGGACTGGGCAGTGTTGGAGGGTGTGGAGAGCCTGTCGGATCACCGGTATATCCGGTTTTCCATCTCCCCCTCCCCCACAAGCTCGAATATTCCCAATCGGCCCACATCAGATTTAGGCCCCCGCTGGGCTCTAAAGTGCTTGGATAGGGATGCAGTGATCGAGGCTTCTCTCGTAGAGGGCTGGACACCGAGCCCGGATACCATCGACGTCAACAGTGAGGCAATCTGGTTTTGCGAGGCAATGTCACATATTTGTGATGTTGCTATGCCGCGGGTAACCAGACTCCCCTCTCACCGACAGGTTTATTGGTGGTCTGAGGATCTCGCTCGTCTTCGTGCAGCCTGCGTGTCAACAAGACGTCGGTACACTAGATATCGACGTCGTAGACTGAGCGGACGAGACGAGGAAGAGGAGAGGAGCCTTTATAGCGCCTATCAGGACGTGAAGAAAGAGCTGCGCACGGCCATTGGTGAGGCCAAGGAGAGGGCGTGGGAGGAACTTCTCGCTTCGCTGGACAGGGACCCATGGGGTAGGCCGTATAGGCTCGTTATGAGCAAACTTCGCCCATGGACCCCACCCCTCACGTCTACACTGGAACCAGAGCTGCTGGCGAGCGTTGTGGGGACACTGTTCCCTCCCCGTAGTGAGCATGTGGCTCCGCAAATGCTCAGTCAGCCCGTGGAGGAAGACGAAACTGAAGAGATCCCGGAGGTATCGGTGGGGGAACTAGGAGCCGCCGTGTTGAGGCTTCAGGCCAAAAACACGGCCCCTGGCCCTGATGGAATCCCTGGTCGCATATGGGTGTTGGCCCTCAGGAATGGTCTTGATGATAGGTTCAGGGCCCTTCTAACGGCCAGCTTCAGAGGGCAAACTTTCCCTGCGAAGTGGAAGGTGGGCAAGTTGGTGTTGCTGAAGAAGGAAGGGCGTCCAATGGATTCTCCGGCAGCCTATCGACCGATCGTGCTGCTCGATGAGGCGAGTAAGCTCTTTGAGCGCGTCATCGCAGCCCGCCTCACCAGGCACCTCGATCTCGTTGGCCCGAACCTGTCGGAGAATCAATTCGGGTTCCGGCGGAGCAGGTCCACCATTGATGCTATTGCGCAGGTGAGGGCTCTAGCTGAAGAGGAAGTCGCTGAAGGGGGGGTGGTGTTGGCTGTGTCATTAGACATCGCCAATGCTTTCAACACCCTCCCCCACGTATGTATAGAGGAAGCGCTCCGATATCACGGAGTGCCCCTATACTTGCGGCGGACAGTCATGACTTACCTAACGGATAGGTCTATAACCTACCCCACCCAAAATGGTTGGGGTAACTGGAAGGTAGAATGTGGCGTTCCACAGGGGTCGGTCCTTGGACCGCTCCTGTGGAACATAGGATACGACTGGGCCATTCGTGGCTGCACTCTTCGGGATGTTCGTGTCACGTGCTATGCCGATGACACTTTGGTCACTGCGCGTGGCCGAACTTACCGGGAGGCTAGCCTGCAGGCAACGGCTGGAGTCGCCCTCGTGGTGGGCAAAATCAGACGATTGGGTTTGAAGGTGGCCCTCAACAAGTCCGAGGCCTTGTGTTTTCACGGGCCTCGAAATGCGCCACCAATAGGAGCTCATCTGATTGTGGGTGGAGTTTCCATCGGCGTTGGGTCGACGATGAGGTACCTGGGCATCGTCCTCGATGGCAGATGGAAATTCAAGGAGCACTTTAAACTCCTTGCTCCAAAACTTTTGAGGGTGACGTCCGCCTTGACTAGGCTATTGCCGAATCTTGGTGGACCAAATGACAAGTGCCGCCACCTCTTTACAGCGGTGGCACGATCGGTTGCACTGTATGGGGCACCCATTTGGGCATGCTCTTTGAGCGCCCCTAACAGGACGCTATTGCGTCGCCCGCAGAGGGTAATGGCTCTCAGGGTGACCCGATCATATCGCACGGTCTCTTTTGAGGCTGCGTGCGTTCTGGCCGGCTCTTTGCCCTGGGACCTTGAAGCAGAAATGCTTGCGGAGGTATATGCGAGAACTGCCGTTGTGAAGAGTCGTGGATCTATGCCGCCGCCTGAAGAGGTCGAGCGCTGGCGACTTAACGCCCGACAAGTGGCCCTCCGCAAATGGGCACTGAGACTGGAGGAGCCGAGCGCCGGACACCGCACTATTGCGGCCATCCGTCCGGTGCTGAAGGAATGGTTGGACAGAGCGTGGGGGTCGCTCTCTTATCGCCTCGTGCAGGTGCTTACCGGGCATGGGTGTTTTGGTAAATACCTATGCAACGTGGCGAGGAGAGAGCGACTTCCACTGTGTCATGAGTGTGGTGCTGTCGAAGACTCGGCGGAGCACACTCTTGCAAACTGTCCAAAGTGGGCAACGGAGCGGTCTATGCTCGTATACGCGGTTGGTCCCGACCTATCGCTGCCGGCCGTCGTCAACGCGATGGTCGGTAGCGAGAGAGCTTGGGATGCGGTTCGAGCCTACTGCGAGACCGTTGTTGCCCAAAAAGAAGAGGGAGAGCGGCGTCGAGAGGTAGACCCATTAGCGGATCCTCTCCGCCGCAAGAGGACCGGGCGTAGACGCAGGGCGTACGCCAGGACTTTCGCTCCCTGATTGGGTTTGTGCAACATGTTGGGGAACGTGGTGCACGCGAAATGACCCTAGGAGGTGGTGGTGTGGTGTGTCAGTGTTCCGGCACACCACACAATAGAGATTAATGTGACCCAGCGTCATCAGAAGTTGAGTCTGAAAACGGACAGACGCTAAACAAGGGAACAGGATAAGGGCAACTGTGACCTTTCCCTTGTCCAAGCGCAAAGGTGGAACACCAGGGTGGTTTTAGTGGGTATTCCTGCCGAGGGGCAGCGAACTTAGCCACGCTGCCCGCCGGCAGGCGAGTCCCACATAACCCGTAAGTTTTTCCCCAAAGCTGCGGGTATACGCAACGCATTTCCCCCTGTAAAAAAAAAAAAAAAAAAAAAAAAGGTTGGGCGGGTCTGGGTTTATTCATTAATAGTTGCTTTGCCTAGCTTGCATGCCTTGCGCTGCTTGTTTTGGATAAACTCAGGCCTTCCTTACTCATCCCGGATGGGTAAGGAGGCAACGGTCTTAGGGGAGAGCGCAAGTCGTGATGATCCCTAAGGCAAGTCTGACGGATACCTTCTCGTGGTGCTGCCTGTTATTGGTTTATTTCCTTCCGAAATAAACGCAACAGAACACCGTCAGGCGCTGCGTGTATTGTTATCTATATGTGTATGTATATGTATATATTGTCTCTGTATATATTTGTATTATATGTGTATATTATGTAGTTCACAGGGCTATTTAACCCCTTATTAGTAACCAAATTGAAAATGCTCGGTACAGACCGGGGCCGTAGTTAGCTGTCTGTCATCTGTATTATACGTGCTAAGGTGCTTAGCACCTCTTTAAGACAGATGACAGAATAGACTTACGGTGTATAAATTGTAGTTTTAAGGCAAGGCTACAGATAATTTGTCATGTTTATGAGTAGATGAAAAACAGTTTGGCAGTGTGTGTGTTAAAATAGGGACCCCTCTAACTGGCAAACACCAGCGCCTACTACTGTCAAACGTATTGTTACATAATCGAAAATAACCGCTGTCTTTTATTTGGTAGTGACCCCTGTTCCGATAACTCACGTTATTGGAGGCGGGGACAAACTGGCTGGACTAGTTCCAAAACCCCGATGATAAGTGTATCCTTAGACTTCGGGAAAATACCTCCAAGGTATTGTCAGTCTTCTGAACTCTAAACTTCCGGAGGCTTGAGTAGAAAGATTGAAGCCTGTCCATTTCCCAAAAAATGTTTCTTATGGTCACGATTTATAATTATTTTTTATAATTATTCTGTTTCTATTTTGCCTGCATATTGTGATCATGTCGAAAGTCAACAGAGACGCGAAAGGAAAATTTGCAAAAGGCCCTTCTCAGGGCCAACCTATTGTTATGTCTGAGGGCCGCTCGAGCGGCACTAATGAGAGCCTGAAAAACGGCCCTTCAAGAGATCCGTCGGAGGTCTCCATGGGGGACGAAGTGCGGTCGGACGTGGAGTCCGTATTTGAGGAGTTATGCGACGTGGGTGACAGCCGGAGGAAGCGGCCTTACTCCTCGTTTTACGTGCCCGGCTACCTAGAGTCGGACACTGAAACCGAGGAGACGTCGGCCGCTAAGGTCAATACGGCGCGTAGGGGAAGGGCGAAGGGCACAAAAACAGGCCCGACGCGAGAGGAGTTTGTGAAGCCCAAGCCACTAGTGGAGGAGCTGGCGGAGGTCCTGCAGAGCAGGAAGTTTAAAAAGGGGCCGGCCGCTGTGGCCGCTGGAAGTCTTTTAGACACCGGAAGTGATTCCGATGTCCTTGCCGGGTTCGGTGACCTCAGCGGGCTAAACGCCCAAGAGCTCAGGGCACAAGCAGGAGGGATGCTCGCCTGCATCCTAGAGGTTGCCAAGAAATCTGGCAACCTAAAAGGCGAATTCGTTGCTCGCCTGAAAAGGTCTGCGTCGACCCTGAGGGAGGTTGTCGACGCACTGGCCAGCAGGAGTGAGGCGGAAGAGACGCGGCGGCTGAGAGCCGAAAATAGTCGCGTGCGCCTCGAGTTGGAGGCCTGCAAGGCAGAGGTGAAGGCGCTGCGGCGCGGCTTCACCGAAGCCAAGACCCAAGCGGCTGCCGCCACGTCTGCTGCTACAGTAGCAGCAGCAGCCGCTGCCGCCGAGACGCCGGCCCCCCCTGCCGTTGTACTGGGGGCAGAGTTAGTGGAGGAGATGACGCGCTCCTTAACTACCACGTTCGGGCAAATGCTCAATGCCCGACTCGCTGGTATCGAGGATCGCCTCCTGCCAGCGCCGGTTCTTCGCCCGCCTCTCAGGGCGGACGCGAAGAAGGCTGCAGCAGCGGTTGCGCCCCCACCCCCGAAACCAACTCCACGTAAGCGGGTTGGCCAGGCCTCGCAGGCTACTGCCACGCCCTCGACTGCGGCTCCCATCGCCCCAAAAACTACCGTGCCAACTGCTGTGGCCCAGGCGGAAACCTGGGTTGCAGTAGTAAAAAAGGGAAAAGGCAAAGGAAAGGGCAAATCTTCCTCCCTAGCAACGCCCGCTCCCACTCCTGTCCCAGCAGCTCGTGCCCTTCCCTCTGCCGTGAAGCCTAAACCAAAGAAGGCTTCCGCTGCCGCCGGGCCCAAGAAGGCGAAGGCCATGAAAACCCCCAAATCCGCGGCTGTTGTGCTGACGCTGCAGCCCGAAGCCGCGGAAAAGGGGATGACATACAAAGCTATCGTGGAGGCGGCGCAGGAGAAGGTCGATCTCCAAGGATTGGGTATCGACCGGATCCATTTCCGCCAGACGGCCACGGGAGCCAGGATGCTCGAAATTCCTGGCTCCCAAAGCAGCGACAAAGCGGACAGGCTCGCGGAGAAGCTCCGCGGTGTCCTGTTCGAGGTGGCCAACGTCTCGAGGCCCGTAAAGTCCGTGCAATTGCACGTGACGGGCCTGGACGACGCCACCACTAAGGAGAAAGTGGCGGCGGCGGTCGCCAAGGTGGGCGGCTGTGACGTTCTCCACGTCAAAGCAGGAGAGGTACAGCGAAGCTTCGGCGGGACCGGCTCCTCCCTTGTTTCCTGCCCGATTGCAGCAGCCAAAGTGTTGCTGGCACAGGGCAGGCTTTTGGTGGGGTGGAGCTCGGTGCGAGTGGTGGCACTGGCGGCGCGTCCCATGCGCTGCTTCAAATGCATGGGACTCGGCCATACGCGCCCCCAGTGTCCCTCGTCGGCAGACAGGGGGGACCTGTGCTTCCGTTGTGGAGGCGCAGGCCACAGGGCGGCTTGCTGCCAGAGGAGGGCCCCACACTGCGCGATATGCGCAGAGTCGGGGCGACCCGCCGAGCACAGGATGGGGGGACAAAACTGTGTCCCCCCAAAGACGAAGGGACAGGCCGCCAGGACCCCGGCCATCCCCCGACCGGCAGCCAATGCCGCACCTGAGGCTGTTCGCCGCGCGGCGAGCATGGAGGTTGTGCCGTCCGATTAATGGATCAAGTCGGACAGCACAATCTCCTCCAGACGAATTTAAACCACTGCGTCAGGGCTCAGGATTTGCTTATGCAGTCCCTGGCGCAGTGGCGGATCGATTTGGCGGTCGCCGCGGAGCCGTACTACATTCCCCAGTCCCATCCCTACTGGGCTGGGGATCTGGACGGCTCCGTAGCGATAATTGGACGTGCCAGTGGCGGCCCCCCCCTCTCGGTGTTAGAGAGGGGTTCGGGGTACGTGGTGGCCAAGTGGGAGAGGTATGCGGTAGTGGGCACATACTTCTCCCCCAATAGGACCGTCGCGGAGCTGGAGGTCTATCTAGACCTCCTGGCCGCGGCGGTGAGAAGGCAGGCACCACGTGAGGTCCTCCTCATGGGGGACCTGAACGCCAAGGCCCAGGCCTGGGGCAACCCCTCCACTGACACTCGCGGGGAGATTGTCGTGGAGTGGGCGGTTGCCGCAGGGCTGACCCTCCTCAACAGGGGGTCGGTCCACACGTGCGTGCGACACAACGGGGGGTCCGTGGTGGACCTTTCGTTCGCCACCCCGGTGGTCGCAGCACGTGTCCAGGCCTGGAGAGTGGAGGCGGAGGTGGCGACTCTCTCGGACCATAACTACATCCGGTTCGAGATCGCCACCTCCCACCAAGGAGGGACTCGGCGCGTGGAGAGGGCGGTTTTTGCGCGCTGGGCGATTGGTCGCCTCGATGCAGAGTTGGCTGAGGAGGCGGCCATCGTACAGTCATGGGTGGCCGCCCCCATGCACCCGGAGGTGGACGTCGCGGCGGGCCACTTCCAAGAGGCGGTGACAGCCGTCTGCGACGCCGCCATGCCGAGGTCCCGACGCCGCCCCGAGCGCCGCCAGGTTTATTGGTGGTGCTCGGAGATCGAGGATCTCCGAGCGCGATGCTCGGAGACGCGCCGCCTCTATTATCATTGCAGGAGGCGGCGTCACGGCCGGACGGACGACCAGCTACCGGCGGAGCAGCTGGCGGCCGAGCAGCTCCTGCATGGCGATGTAAAGTTAGCCAAACAGGAGCTGAAGCTGGCCATCGGCCGGGCTAAGGCCCTAGGCTGGAGTGAGGAGCTGGAGGGCCTCGACAGGGACCCATGGGGGCGCCCGTATAAGGCTGCCCGGAATAAGTTCCGGGGCAGCGCGCCCCCTATCACAGAGTCCCTGGAGCCAGAGCTCCTGGAGAGGGTGCTGGGGGGGCTATTCCCCGACAGCGACCCCCACTACACCCCTCCACCGATGGCCACGCCGTCCTTCCAGGAGGAGGAGGACCCGGCCTCCATTCCGCCTATCTCAGAGGTGGAGATGGAGGTAGCAGTCTCTCGCCTGAGTGGCAAGAAGACTGCCCCGGGACCAGACGGGATTCCCGGGCGAGTCCTCAGGATCGCTCTTAGGGAGATGGGCGGTCAGCTTCGGGAACTGTTCGACGCGTGCCTCACGTCGGGTCAGTTCCCGAAGCTCTGGAAGGACGGGCGATTGTGCCTGTTGCGGAAGGAAGGGCGAGACGCCGACTCGCCCGCCGCATACAGGCCAATCGTGCTGCTGGATGACACGGCGAAGCTGCTGGAGAGAATAGTAGCTTCCCGTGTCATCCGGCATCTGGGGGGAACTGGGCCTGAACTTTCAGAGGCCCAGTTCGGATTCAGAGCAGGGCGGTCGACGATAGACGCCCTGCTCTGGATCAAGGGGTGGACGCAGGACGCGGTCAGCGGGGGGGAAAAGGCGTTGGCTGTCTCGCTGGACATTGCCAATGCCTTCAACAGCCTACCGCACGGAACAATACGGGAGGCGCTCCGCTATCACGGAGTGCCCCTGTATCTGCGTAGGCTGTTGGCTGACTACCTCCAGGACCGCGAGGTCCTGGTGGAGGGACGCGACGGTCTGAGGCGACGTCGCGTGTCCTGCGGGGTTCCGCAGGGGTCGGTGTTGGGACCGCTCCTGTGGAACATTGGCTACGACTGGGTGCTCCGCGGCACGTTTCCCGCAAGTATGCGGGTTGCGTGCTACGCGGATGACACCCTAGTCGTGGTCAAGGGGAGGGACCTCGGGGAGACGGTGCGGCGGGCCACGGTGGCCACGACACTCGTGGTCGGCCGCATACGTGCCCTGGGGCTGGAGGTCGCCCTCTCCAAGACCGAGGCCCTAATGTTCCATGGGCCTCGGGGGGGACCCCCTCCAGGAACGAGGATAGACCTGGACGGGGTCCTGGTCCGGGTTGGGACCCAGATGAGGTACCTGGGTCTCATCCTGGACGGGCGGTGGACTTTTGGGGCCCACTTCACTCAACTGGCCCCAAAAGTCGTAGGCGCCGCTGCCGCCCTTGGGAGGCTGCTGCCCAACGTGGGCGGCCCGAACGCCATTTGTCGTCGCCTGTACTCCGGAGTGATCCGGAGTATGGCCTTGTACGGGGCACCTGTCTGGGTGGACGCCCTCGGTCGCGCCAATAAGACCCTGCTGCGACGTCCGCAGCGGGTCATCGCGACGAGGGCGATACGCGGTTACCGGACGGTGTCCTGGACGGCGGGATGCGTGCTGGCCGGTGATCCCCCCTGGGAGCTCCAAGCGGAGATCCTCGCCGAAGTGTACCACTTCGTGGCGGCGAGGAGATCCCGCGGGGAGCCTCCAGCGTGGGAGGAGGTCACGCGCATGCGACGGCGGGCGCGGGCCGCCCTGTTGAGGCGGTGGACGGAGGACCTGGCTCCACCGGTCCCTGGACAGAGGACGGTGGATGCCATTCGCCCGGTCCTCCGGAGGTGGGTAGGGCGGCGATTCGGGTCGCTGACCTTCCGATTGGTGCAGGTGCTTTCCGGACACGGATGTTTCGGAAGGTACCTGCATCACATCGCAAGACGGGAGGCGACCCCCGCCTGTCACGAGTGTGGAGCGCCAGAAGACACGGCGCTCCACACGCTGGAGGAGTGCGCCGCGTGGAGTCCCATGCGGCACACCCTCACAGCGGTCATTGGCGCAGATCTGTCGCTGCCGAGCGTGGTTAACGCTATGCTCGGCAGCGACAGATCGTGGCAGGCGGTGGTCTCTTTCTGCGAAGCGGTGATGGCGCAGAAGGAGGCCGCGGAGCGGGCGAGGGAGGACGACGTCCTCGCGGACCCGCTCCGGCGTAGACGAACTGGGGGGAGGAGAAGGCGGTTCGGGCGCCTTCTCGCTCTTTCCTAGTGTTGTGCGGATCACCGGTGGAGAGTCGGGGGATTCTCCACTGGCTTGCACGATCCCACACGTCTGGGGGATGGCCCCAATGAGCCGGGTCATCCCTCCATTGGCCGGGGCCCGTCTGCTCATCCCGGGTTTTTAGTGGGTAACCTCACTTACTACCCCCCCGTGGGGGTAGTAAGGCCCTTCAGGCGAGGACTCCCACATAACCACTCCGCTCCCCCCGGGGCGGGTGGTATCGCCCGTCATATCCCGTCTGCCCCCCCAGCAGGCGGGAATGCGTAAATGCATTTCCCCACGAAAAAAAAAAAAAAAAAAAAAAAAGGTTAGGTTAGGTTAGGTTAGGTTAGGTTAGGTTAGGTTGGGGTGGGCGGGTCTGGGTTTATTCATTAATAGTTGCTTTGCCTAGCTTGCATGCTTTGCGCTGCTTGTTTCGGATAAACTCAGGCCTTCCTTACTCATCCCGGATGGGTAAGGAGGCAAGGGTCTTAGGGGAGAGCGCAAGTCGTGATGATCCCTAAGGCAAGTCTGACGGATACCTTCCCGTGGTGCTGCCCGTTATTGGTTTGTTTCCTTCTGAAACAAACGTAACAGAACACCGTCAGGCGCCGCGTCATCTCATCTCATTTGTTTCGTTCTCACCGGTCCCATTTCTTCTCACCCCATTTTCTATCATCTTTTCTTGTCTCCCCTCGCTTCGTATCTCCATTCCGGAGAGCTGAACTGTGGTGTGAGACGAGAATTCGTCTCATTTCGTTTCGTTTCATTCGCTTCCCATTTGTCCCACTTCGTTCATTTCACCCCCATTGTCTCATCTCTTTTCACCTCATCCCAATCCTAAGTTCGATACTCGGCGATGGGATGAATGGCTGCAGGGTGTGCAGTCGCAAGAGTATCACAGGGCCGCTACGCCCCTAAACTGGCAAAACTTAAAATGGCTGGTTGTAACAGAAAAAATCTACCCCAGGCGGGTACGTCGGCTTTAGCCGGGAAATCCCGCTCCTCTACGGAGGACTGCCCCTCGTATTCTGGGGGGGGCACCAACCGCTTTTCTCTTTTACAAATTAACGACTTTGGCTTAGATAAGGACACTGATTGTGCTTACGAAAAGGATTTCAAGACAGGGCTGGCACTAAGTCAGCAACCGGAGGAGAAAACAAGAGGTGTCGTGGCGTTGCGTGCCTCGGCACGACTCCGAAATAGATCGATGGATTGTGGGCCTTCTGATGGCCGGACGAGCAGGTCATCGTCTGCGGGAGCCAAGGGCTCCGCGAGACTGAGAGAGTGCTCGATTGTCGTGGAGGATATCCGGAGTGTGTCGGACGTAAAGTCCATGATTGTGGATGGCGCTGAGAGCGCGGAGACGGAAGGGGACGTGAGACAGAAGCGGTCGGCCTCTTCGTCCCTCGAGCCCGACCATTTAGAGTCGGACACGGAGGCCGAAGGTAAGGCGGCCGCCAAGGTAAGCTCCTTAAGAGGAGATTCGGGGGAGAACTCGACTGAGTCGGACACGTCTGACTGCAGCTTTGAGACAGTCGAGTCGATTTCGACATTGAGGGGTGCGTCGAAGCGCCGGCTTGAAGATGACGATCGCGGAGTCGTTTTGAGGAAAGGACAGACAGCCAAACGAGGCAGGGGCCGGCCACCAACCACCGGCCAGTATATGGGCCTGGCCAAGGCCAAACAGGAGGCCGCGGCTGCCTGTCGCGACGAGATGCGAGCTAGGGCGGAGCTCGAACTCAGCAATTGGGTCGGCAGCACCATGAGACGGAGCCGGAGCAATTCCGCTCTGTCCGGAATCTCGGATGACAGACCGGCCCAAACCCTAGAAGAGGCGGTCCAAACGAACTTGGAGGTCATCCATAGAATTGCCACAAGGTCAAAAAACCTTAAGGGCAGTTTTGTGCATGCTCTCAAAAAGTCGGTGGAAGAAATCCGCTCCGCGGTATTGGAGTTAAAAGACAGGTCGTCCTCGGATGAGTCGAGGAGACTACAGGCAGACAACGATCGCCTGAAAAAGGAGATGGACGAGTTGCGCAAGGAGATGAGTGCACTCCGTGTGATGATGGAGCGGCGAGTATCTAGCTGCCCTGTTGCACCTACTGCACCATCTTCGCCATCCTTGGCTCCGGTAATGCGTCCACCGCCAGCTGGAGGACCGGGAGACAACGTGGCCCCCGAGGTTGCTCCGGACTTGGAGACATTCACTCGGACCATCCTGCTCCAAGTGGGCACAATGATGAACGCGAGATTGGAGGCTCTGGAGGACCGCCTCCTACCTCAGGTGCGGCTTCGCCCTCCCCTTGCGGCGGATAGGAAGACAGCACAGAGTCCTGCGGCTGCTCCTGAGGAGCCATCGACTGTTGCTGGGCCGTCCGGGCTGAATGCCGGACCTCCCAAAACCAAAACAGCGGCGAACCCTGCGCCGTCAAGCGCCAAGGGAAAGGGAAAGGGCAAGGGCAAGGGGGGAAAGAAGAAAACGAAGACCGTCTCCAAGCCCCTGCCAACAGATATAATGTCTCGGCCAGTATCACCGCCAACTGAGCCATTAAATGAGGGATGGAACGTGGTGGCTAGTAGGAAAAGGGGGGCAAAGCGCTCTGGCGCAATACGGGCTTCACAGTCTACGAGCCAGCCCCAACAGGCGAAGACGCAGCCGAAGATGCAGGCGAAGGCCGCGACTGGCTATGGAGGAGCAAAGAGGCTACGCCCGCCACGCTCGGCGGCCGTAGTACTAACACTCCAACCCGGAGCAGAAGAAAAAGGCGCTTCGTACGCCAAGGTGATTACTGAGGCTAGAAATAAGGTTGACCTAGCTGGCCTCGAGATTGCGAGCCTACGTTTTAGACGGGCGGCCACTGGAGCGCGAATCCTAGAGGTGCCCGGAAAGGCAAGTGGCGACAAAGCCGATGCGCTTGCCGCCAAACTGCGTGAGACGTTCGGAGAGGGGGTCGTCCGAATATCCAGGCCCACCAAGTCCGCAGAAATGCGCGTAATGGGTCTGGACGATAGTGTCACTCCGGAGGAGGTCGTGGCGGCGGTGGCACGACAAGGCGCCTGCTCACCGGACTTGGTGAAGAGCAGCGATATAAACCGGGGGGCACGCGGTCTAGGGACGGCCTGGGTAAAATGCCCTGTGGCTGCGGCGAAGAAGGTGGCCCAAGGCCGCCTCCGAATAGGGTGGGTCTCAGCCCAAGTTAAATTACTGGAGACGAGACCCATGAGGTGCTTCAGGTGCCTAGAGCTGGGACACCTGAGGGTGCACTGTGAATCCGAGGTCGATCGCAGTGACCAGTGTTACCGCTGCGGTCGGCCCGGACATATAGGGTCGCAGTGTGACAGTGCACCGCACTGCACCATCTGTGAGGCGGCCGGTCGTCCGGCACAACATCGAGCGGGGAGCAAGGCCTGCGCCCCCGCCCGAGGCAAGAAGACCAAGAAAGCAGGCACCAAGGCGGCTGTTGATGGCTCTAAGGCCCCCTCACAGCCGCCCCGTCCGAACGGGAATTCTTCGTCGTCGGCAGAGGTGATTTGTATGGACGTGAATAATGGATGACACCTCCATATCCTTCCTTCAGGGTAATCTGAACCACTGCGCCGCGTCTCAAAATCTATTCTTTCAGAGCGTGGCGCAGTGGTCGATTCATGTATCGGTGATATGCGAGCCATACCGGATTGTTCCCGGTTGGCTTGGTGACCTGGACGATCTTGTGGCATTGATCAGTCGAACTTCGGCTGGTGCACCGCCACTGATGAGACCGGAGAGAGGTCGGGGCTTCGTTTCTGCATTTGTGGGCGATATCATGGTGGTCGGGGGGTATTTCTCGCCCAGTCGTAGCCTCGCAGAATTCGAGCAATATTTGCTTGAAGTCGGGGCTCTGATTGGCAGGGTGAACCCCCCTCTTTTGCTGGTCTGCGGGGACTTCAATGCCAAGTCCACGGCGTGGGGGTCTCCGCAGACGTTGCCCAGAGGCGAGACCCTGGAAGATTGGGCGTCGGAGAGAGGCCTGATGGTTCTGAACCGGGGCGAGGCCGATACGTGTGTGCGCAGACAGGGTGGCTCGAAGATCGACGTCTCCTTTGCGAGCGCCGCCCTGGCGAGCCGTATCCGGGGATGGCATGTGGCGGAGTATTCGGAGACGCTGTCGGATCACCGTTACATACGGTTTAGCGTCTCCGCAGCCGCGGTGGCCCCTGTGGCCGTGCCCCGGTCCGGATCCGGAGACTGCCCGAGGTGGGCCCTCAAAAAGCTCGACAGGGAGCTGTTAGTGGAGGCTGCGTTGGTGGAGACGTGGGTCTCCGGGTCGTCATCATCAATGGTGGATCAAATAGATGTAGAGGGTGAGACGCTTGCACTCGCGGGTGCCATGACGCGCATCTGTGATGCGTCCATGCCGCGGGCGCGACCGTTCTCGCCCCGGCGCGCGGTGTACTGGTGGGACGCCGAACTCGCGCATCTCAGAGAGGAATGCGTGGGGGCGAGGCGCCAGTACGCCAGACACAGAAGGAGACGGCGTCGTGATGCTGCAGAGGAGGACAGGTTATACTCGGCTTACAGGGATCTCATTAATGCCCTCAAACTGGGTATCTGCAAGGCCAAAGACCATTCAAGGAAAGAGTTACTGGAATCTCTAAACAGTGACCCCTGGGGGAGGCCGTACAGGTTGGTGAGGCGAAAACTGCGTCCATGGGCACCGCCCCTGACGGAGAGTCTCCGGCCGGAGTTCTTGGAACGCACAGTGGAGGCCCTATTTCCGCGCAGGGCTGCGCACATCCCTCCGCCAATGGTACCGCCGTCTGCCTCGACTGCGCGAGAGCCGGACAATGCCGAGGACGCTTCCCCCGAGGTCACCGCGGGTGAGTTGTGGGCTGCCGTGTTTCGGCTCCGTGCCAAAAAAACTACGGCTCCCGGGCTGGATGGCGTGCCCGGTCGGGTATGGGTCATGAGCATGGAGATTCTGGAGGAGAGAGTGAGGGCCCTCTTCAGTGCTATTCTGGCGCAGGGCCGATTCCCCCATCTGTGGAAGACCGGGAAGTTGGTCCTCCTCCACAAAGAGGGTAGGCCGGAGGATTCTCCCTCAGCCTACAGACCAATTGTGCTGCTTGACGAGTCGTGCAAGCTCCTTGAGCGCGTTATCGCTGCGCGCCTCGTCAAGCACCTTACTAGAGTTGGGCCGGACCTCTCCGATGAGCAGTACGGCTTCCGCTGTGGCAGATCCACCCTCGACGCTATCGCGAGGGTGAGGGCCCAGGCGGAAGAAGCGGTGGCCCGGGGTGAAGTGCTGTTGGCGGTGTCACTTGACATCACCAACGCTTTCAACACACTCCCCTGGGCCTGCATCACGGAAGCGCTCAAATATCATGCAGTCCCACAGTATTTGCAGCGCATCGTTGCCAACTACCTATCGGACAGGTCCGTGAGGTACCCAACGCGGGGTGGGTGGTCCGAGGTGGTGATGACGTGCGGTGTTCCACAGGGGTCGGTCTTAGGCCCCCTCTTGTGGAACATCGGCTTTGATTGGGTGCTCCGTGGCTCGAACCTCCGGGGGGTCAGCCTAGTATGCTACGCCGACGATACCCTCGTTACGGCCCGCGGACGCACCTACCGAGATGCCGCGATTTTGGCCACGGCTGGAGTCGCTCACGTCGTCGGGAGGATAAGAATGCTTGGGCTGGAGGTTGCCCTGATCAAATCCGAGGCATTGTGTTTTCACGGTCCTCGGATGGCCCCTCCGGCTCACGCATCCTTGATAGTGGGGGGAACTTCTGTCGCTGTCGGTGGAACGATGAAGTACCTAGGACTCGTCCTCGACAGCCGGTGGAACTTCCACGCCCACTTCGGGCGCCTGGTGCCCAAGTTGATGGGGGCAGTATCTGCGTTGGGTGGGTTACTGCCAAATATTGGTGGACCGGAGGCCAGCTGCCGCCGCCTTTACACGGGGGTTGTCAGGTCAATGGCTTTGTATGGGGCGCCAATATGGGCGAAGGATTTAGATCGCCACAATGTGGCCCTCCTACGCAGACCACAGAGGGTCATGGCAATCAGGGTTTGCCGAGCGTATCGTACGGTGTCGTACGAGGCGGCCTGTCTGTTGGCCAGTACGCCGCCCTGGGACCTCGATGCTGAAGTTTTGGCAGAGGTCCACGATCGTAGGGTTGCGTCGCTGAGAGGGGGACAGACACTTGCGCCAGAGGAACTGCGTCGCTGGAGAGAGCTTCTCCGCGATGGTCTCCTTCGGCGCTGGAACGAAAGATTGGGGGAAGAGCGCCTTTCCCGCCACTGGACAGTACAGGCGATCCTCCCAGTATTCCGGGAGTGGATTGAAAGGAGGTGGGGGCCACTCACCTATCATCTGTCACAGGTGCTCTCCGGGCATGGCTGCTTTGGGGAGTATCTGTGGCGAGTGGCGAAACGGGAGCCCAGGCCAGAGTGCCATCATTGTGCTGGTGCTATAGATACAGCCCGGCACACTCTGGAAGACTGCCCTGCATGGGCTGAACCACGGAGGCAACTCTCCGTGATTGTGGGTGGAAACGTCTCTCTGCCGGCCGTGGTGGCATCCATGGTCGACAGTGAGGCGTCATGGAGGACAGCGCTGACATTCTGCGAACAGGTGATCTCGCAGAAGGAAGCGGCGGAGAGGGCCAGGGAGGAAGATCCCCTCGCTGACCCTCTCCGCCGTCGGAGAGTGGGGCGCCGACGACAGGCACACAATCGTCGACCCCCATAGAGGGCCTCTGGGCGCCGGATATGTGTGGACTAGTCCGGCGCCTGACAGAATAGGTCCTGAGGTGTAAAGCGTTCCCATTTTACAGGAACGCTTCGAGAAAAGATGAGTGGTGAGAGAGGGGGAGCCTTGTACACTTCCCCTCCCTCCCCCCTTCGAGTTGGATCCGACAGTTGAGTTCGGACGACTGCAGACGGAGCTCGCGGACGTGTGCCTCGGCGATTCCCGTGTGTCCGCCCCTAATGCAGAGCGAAGGAACCCCCAGGGTTTTAGTGGGTATGCCGTCTCTTTTACACGACGGAGAGCCCCACACACCCTCGGCCTCCTCTTTACAGGGGCCTTGAGGACGGTGCATAAGGCTGCATTTCCCTGGGTAAAAAAAAAAAAAAAAAAAAAAAAAAAAAAAGGTTAGGTTGGGGTGCTTGGTCAGGATACCTCCTCGTGTGCTTGAATGCTGCTGGTCTCTTATGGATGCCTTTTATCCGGGGAGTGCAGCAGTATTTGGGCCGGTGCACCCTGGGCAGCAGTCAATTACTTCTCTATATGGGATCTTGTTGGCTGCTGGCTAAAATCCTGACACGTAGGTGCCCTCCGCGTGTCCCTATGAAGCTAGCATAGGGCACAGTGGACGGGCAGGCGGTTCATCCGCGGAGTCGGGGTCTCGAGAAGGGACAGCGGACCCGTAGGGTCGTCGGATGGCCGGTCTGCAAGACTGGTGGCGCGTCAGGTTCATCCTGTCGCGCGGGGAGCGACGTCGCGTTTCGACGGTTGGCGCGGCAGGGAGGGTCAACTCGGCCACCCTGTCGGGCAAAATTGGAGGAGCAGCTGCCTTTCCGCAGCTGCAGCGGACCTTCGGGTCGTGGGATGGCCGGTCTGCAAGGCCGGCGGCGCGGCAGGGAGGGTCAACTCGGCCACCCTGTCGGGCACACTCTTGGACGGCAGTCGCCTAACAGCGGCTGCAGCGGACCTTCGGGTCGTGGGATGGCGGGCCTACAAGGCTCGCGGCGCGGCAGGGAGGGTCAACTCGGCCACCCTGTCGGGCATCATGCGTCTCCGAATCCTACGGTTTCGGTGCCCGCCTATGGGATGCATGGCTGGGGGGAACCCGGTCGCGAGGGCACCACAAGGGGACCTCACCCCTCAAAAAAGGAACAAACAACCATGGATAAAAAAGCGATTGTTAATAATCCCCAGGTGGGTAAATCCCACCCTTCGCAAGAAGGCTGCCCCAACGTATCTGGGGGGGGCAACAACCGCTTCGCGGGCTCCGGCCCGCGCACCGACGACCACAGCATTCTGAAAAAGGACACCGATTCTTCTGCAAATGATAACCTTGGCAAGTCAATGGACGAGATAGCACCTTCTAGGTGCAGCGACCTGATCCCGTTATCAAAACGGGAACCTCGAGTGGTACTGGAGCGCATGGACAGCGCCAGACCAGTCACTCTGAGAGCGGACGCCGCGGCAGGGCCAGAGCGCAATCCTTGCGCCACCTCTGCCGCCGCGTCAATGGACGTGAGCGAGGAGGCCACTGCGCCTGAATCAGGCGCAGGAGTCGCCCCGCTGCACGAACTTCTTCGGATCCCGACTCCGAATTTATCGGAGACGGAGTCCGACGAGTCGGCGATGACTTGGGAGACCGTGTCTTCTCGCGGTTCTCCCAGGAGGAGAAAACGGAGGATAGAGGAAATTGATGGGGACCTCAGTGACCCCTTACCGTCACCGAAGGTCCCGGCCGCTCGACGCGGCAAAGGACGCGGCAGGGGAAAGCCGCCCACAACCGGCGAGTATGTTGGCCTGGCGAAAGCCAAGGCCGAGTTGAACCGGGCGCGAGAGGAGGAGCTCCGGCTCATCGCCGAGAAGGAGCTGGCGGACGAGCTGCAGCAGAGGAGGGCGGCATCAACGGCCGCCCAGTTTCTGAAGGTGCCGGAACCTCCGGCCACCAGTCTGAGGCTGGGCGAGTGCGATGCCGCACACCTGGAGAGACTGCTTTTGGACTCGGTGGACACTGTTTTGACGGTGGCCACCAAGTCCAAAAACTTGAAGGGCACGTGTGTGAAGGCCCTGAAGGACGCTGCGATGACCATCAAAGCGTCCTTCCAGGAATCAAGGGCCCGCTCGATGCCCGAGGAGATGGCGCTGCTGGTTAAGGCCAACCAGCAGCTGGCGGCGGAGCTCAAGGAGCTCCGACGTCAAATGGACGAGATGAGGTCGGCACGGGTAGTAGCGCCAGTGGCTCAGCCCCCTATGCCCCTCATTGGCGACGAGGCGATGCGAAAGGTCATGGTGCAGGTGGGCACCATGATCAACGCCCGCTTCGAGGGACTGGAGGAGCGGCTGCTGCCTGCAAAGACTCTCAGACCCCCGCTCGCCGTAGATCGCCGGAGGGTGTCTGAGATGGAGACGCCGGTAGCGACCACTAGTCATGGAGCTGCCCCGGTGAGTGCCCCGAAGAGGACTGGCTCTGGCGCGCAACCAGCAGCGGCTCCAAGTCGTGGAGCCGCCCCTGGGAACACCCCAGGGACAAAGAAGAAGGCCAAAGGCAAGGCTGCGAAGGGCTCCACTCCTGTGCCCGTCGCACTGCTGCCTGCCCCTGCCCCGCCTCCCTTGACCGAGGCGTGGCACGTGGTGGCCAGACGTGGCTTAGACAGGAGGAGGGATAAAGTGACGACCAATGTACAGGCACCAGCTCGCCCGGTGCCTGCGCCGAAAACGGTCCCACCTCCCCCACCACCCACGAAGAAGAAACCTCAGCCGTCCCCGCGCAAACCAAAGGGCACGGCGAAACTCCGCTCCCCCCGAACCGCAGCTGTGGTTATCACGCTGCAACCGGGGGCGGCGGAAAAGGAAGTGACGTACTCCACCGTCTTGGGAGAGGCCAAGGCGCAGATCAAGCTCAAAGAGCTGGGTCTGCCGCCACTAACTATCAGGACGGCAGCTACCGGAGCCCGGATCCTCGAGATTCCTGGTGAGAATAATGCCGCGAAAGCGGATGTCCTCGCCAGAAAGCTCGAGGAGTTATTTGAGGGCCGATCGGAGGTCAAGATCGGCAGGCCGACCACCACTGCAGACATGCGGGTCACCGGTCTCGACGACTCGGCCTCCCCGGATGAGGTTGCGAACGCGCTGGCGGCCCTGGGCGAGTGTCCCGTGGCAGCAGTAGCCGTCGGCACGATACGACGGGGGCCAGCGGGTATGGGGACGGCGTTTGTGCGCTGCCCCGTGATCGCTGCGAAGAAGATTGCGGCCAGTGGGCGCGTTCTGGTGGGCTGGGTGGCGGCACGAGTCTCCATCCTCGACCCCAGGCCGCGTCGCTGTTTCCGCTGTCTTTCGTTGGGCCACTTAGCAGCCCAATGCAAGGCTGAGGTTGACCGCAGCGACGAGTGTTACCGCTGCGGTCAAAAGGCCCACAAGGCCCGAGAATGCTCCGCTGTCCCCCGCTGCTCACTTTGTGCGGCTGCGGGTAAGCCAGCGGACCACCTCTCCGGGGGCAAGGCATGTGCCAAGCCCCCGTCAAAGACAGGGGCTCGGCGGAAAGCCGTCGCGACTGAGGCCGAGGCCCAGCCGCGACCGTCTTCCTCTAACAAAGGACGGGCGGATCGTATGGAGGTTGGTTAGTATGGCCCTAACCTTCCTCCAGGCGAACGTGAACCACTCCGCCCGCGCTCAGGATTTACTCCTGCAGTGCATGGCGGAGCGGTCCATCAAAGTGGCGGTGGTTGCAGAGCCGTACTCGGTCCCACCCAGGAGTGACTGGGTGGGGGGCCTTGACGGCTTGGTTGCAATCACCACACAGTCACCGGCTCCATCCCCCCCTCTCGAAGGGCTATCGAGAGGCAGGGGTTTTGTGGCGGCAGGAGTGGGCCCTGTCGTCGTTATAGGTGTTTATCACTCCCGGAATAGGCCCCGGCACGAACTGGAGGCTCTTCTCGGCGAGGTGGGGACCTTCATAGGTCAGACCCGCCCACGCCCCGTGATCGTCATGGGGGACCTCAACGCCAAATCCTTGGCGTGGGGGTCCCCATCGACCTGTCCGCGGGGCGCTACGGTGTTGGAGTGGTTAGCCGAGGTGGGCCTCTGCGTCGTGAACACCGGGAGTGAGAACACATGTGTCCGCCAATGGGGTGGATCGATCGTCGACGTGACGTTTGCCACCCCAGACCTCGCCTGCCAAATTCGCGACTGGCAGGTGTTGGTGGACGAGGAGACGCTCTCCGACCACCGGTATATCCGGTTTAGCGTCTCCCCGTCCTCGGCGGACACGGTGAGGGAGGGATCCGGCGAGATCGGTCCGCGATGGGCCCTGAAGCGTCTCGACGCCGAGTTGCTGCAGGAGGCGGCCCTCGTCGAAGCGTGGAACGGCACTTCTCAGGAGGGTGACCCCGTAGACTTGGATACGTTGGCGGACAGACTGTGTGCGGCGTTGTCGCGTATCTGCGATGCAGCGATGCCGCGTGCGACAGCCCCACGGTCCAGACGCCAAGTCTACTGGTGGTCAGAGGAGATTGCCGAACTCCGGAGACGCTGCGTGAGGAGACGCCGCCGATACCAGCGGTATCGTAGGCGAAGGCGGCAGGAGACGGAGGAGTGCGAGTCTCTGTATGCCGCCTACCGAGACGCTTCGAGGGTCCTTCGCGTGGCCATTGACGAGGCGAAGCGGCGATCCTGGCAGGAGCTGCTGGAAGGGCTAGAGCGCGATCCGTGGGGCCGCCCGTATCAATGGGCGCGGCAGAAGCTGCGCCCATGGGCACCCCCCGTGACTGCCTCGCTCCAACCGGCTGTTCTCCAGAGGGTGGTGGTAGGGCTGTTCCCCGGTCCTCCGGGAGACGATTTCTCGCCACCTTTCGCCGTTCCCTCGTCGACCGATTTCGCCGAGGTGGAGGAGGAGGAGCCTGCCCCGGTCTCCGAAGGGGAGCTGGGCGCAGCAGTGCTCAGGATGAGGGCCAAGAACACGGCACCCGGGCCAGACGGCATACCGGGTCGTGTGTGGGCTCTCTCCTTCGAGCACCTGGCGCCCGCTCTCAAGGCCCTGTTTGACAGGTGCCTTCGGGAGGGGAAATTCCCTAGGAGATGGAGAAGGGGCAGGCTGGTCCTTATCAGGAAGGAGGGACGTCCCGCGGACGAGCCTTCGGGCTATCGTCCGATAGTGCTTCTCGACGAGGCGGGAAAGCTGTTGGAGAGGGTGATCGCCGCCCGCCTCGTCAAGCACCTCGAGACGTCCGGACCGAACTTGGCGCCCACCCAGTTCGGGTTCCGGAGAGGTCGCTCTACGCTGGACGCGATCTCCCGCGTACGCGATCTCTCCGAGGAGGCGTGCTCCAGTGGCGGCGTGATGTTGGCGGTGTCTTTAGACATCGCCAACGCGTTCAACACGCTGCCCTGGACCACGATACTCGGTGCTCTGGAGTACCACCGAGTGCCGTCGTACCTGCGCAGACTCGTCGAAGACTACCTCTCCTATAGAGAGGTGGTTTTCCCAACGGCGAGCGGGGTGGGTCGGAGCCCCATGGCGCGCGGCCTCCCTCAGGGGTCTGTTTTAGGGCCCCTGCTGTGGAACGTCGGCTACGATTGGGCCCTCCGTGGCCGTGGTCTTCATGGCGTCGGCGTCGTTTGTTACGCCGACGACACGCTGGTCACCGCCCGGGGTGGTACCTACAGGGAGGCGGCAATCCTTGCCACGGCCGGAGTCGCGATGGTCGTGGCCAGGATCAGGAGGCTGGGTCTGGAGGTGGCGCTCCACAAATCGGAGGCCATATGCTTCCATGGTCCCCGACGGGCGCCACCTGCAGACTCATCGATAGTGGTGGGAGGAACCTCCATCCCCGTCAGGACGACGCTGAAGTATCTCGGCGTCGTCCTTGATAGCCGATGGAGGTTCGAGGCGCACATGCGGCGACTGTCCCCCAAATTGTTGGGGGCAGCCGGTGCATTGAGTCGCCTCCTCCCCAATCTTGGGGGTGGGGAGGGCAGCTGCCGCCGCCTCTATACAGCGGTGGTCAGCTCGATGGCCCTATACGGAGCCCCCATATGGTCCGGGGGACTCGATCGGCGGGAGACTGCCCTGCTGATTGCAGCCCAACGGACCATGGCGGTGAGAGTGTGCCGGGGCTATCGGACACTTTCACACAAGGTGGCGTGCGCCCTCGCTGGCCTGCTCCCCTGGGACCTTGAGGCCGAAGTCTTGGCCTCGGTCTACCGCCGCAGAGTGCGTGCGCGGGAGCGGGACGAGCGACCGGCGCCGCGGGAGTTAGCGCATTGGCGCAACAACGCCAGGGCGTTGGCTCTCGAGAGGTGGGAGGGACGGCTCCTCGACGGGTCCACTCAGAGGGGGGATAGCAGTCGACGACTCCTCGACGCTATCCAGCCCGTTCTCCGAGAGTGGATCGATCGGAGACATGGAAGGCTCTCATTTCGGCTGACGCAGGTGCTCTCGGGACATGGCTGTTTCGGGAGTTACCTGCATCGAATCGTCCGGAGAGAAGCCTCCCCGGCATGCCATCAGTGCGGCTACCTGGTAGACACCGCCCAGCACGCGCTGGAGGCATGTCCAGGAGGAGCAGCACCGCGACAAGCTCTGGTCGCGGTCGTGGGGGGGGACCTCTCATTGCCGACCATCCTCGCCAGGATGGTCTCCGATGAGAGCTGTTGGGAGGCAGTGGCCTCCTTCTGCGAGATTATTGTCTCGCAGAGGGAGGCAGCGGAGCGTGAGAGGGAGAGAGATCCTCTCTCTCTTCCGCTCCGGAGAGCGCGGACACGGCGGCGGGCTAATCGAGCCCGCACTCCGTCTCCGCTGAGAGGGCCTGGGTCGTCAGATGCGGGGGCATCTGGCACCCTTCAGAGATAGGTCCTCTCGCGATGGTGACGCCCCCTCCGTGTTCGGGGGGCGTCACATGAGGTGGAGGGGTGTTCCTATTGACACCCCTCACCGAGGAGAGCCCGCCACTTTACAGCGGGCAGCGGCGTCGACGGGGGCTGCGGTATTGAATAACTAGCGGTCCCGTGCCCCCCGTCTTCAGTCGACGACGTCGGAACACCGTGGTGGTTTTAGACGGTATGGGTGCCTTCTGCACCGAGCCCGTCATATCCCGTCTGCCCCCCCAGCAGGCGGGAATGCGTAAATGCATTTCCCCACGAAAAAAAAAAAAAAAAAAAAAAAGGTTAGGTTAGGTTAGGTTAGGTTAGGTTAGGTTTTTTTTTTTTTTTTTCTTGTAGGAAGGAGGAAATCCTCATGGATACCCCGAGAGGAGTGATGTCCGACTCCGCCGGACTCAGCGACCTACGGACTAAAACCATCCTCCCTATACTGATGTCCTCTGACAATAGTCAGAGTCGTTGTACAACGGACATTATAATTTTATAAATTATTTTTTATTTTTGTAATTTTTCTTGTATTGTGTCTGCAGAGAAATGATAATTCTTAAGAACTACATTCTCTGCGTTCATTCTCTATTTATTTTCTTTTATCTCATTAATTATATTTTTTCGGTCTATTACACTTGTTCTTAATCATGAAACTTTTTATTATCTTTGTTTGTACATCTGTTAGTTCTACTTTATTGATATTAATATATTCTATTATAACATACAATTCAACATTTCCAAAAAATATGATTTATAAAGCTATGATTAGTTTAACGACTTATTGATATTAACTATGATTATATTATATTTATGTTATTGGTATATATACTAATTATATATAAATAACATACATTATTTATCTTTATTTCTATTTATTACCGTTTTCGCTATGTTAATACAAAATTCTGTTATTACATTTTGGCTATCTTTGTTTGCGATGAATATACTAATATTTTCTCTACAAATTTTATTTTGTAATATCTGTTCCAGTTCAAAGCGCTGAAGATCATGAACTGGACAGTCAAAAAGAATATGCGGGACCGACTCCATTGCATCCGGGTCACATATGCATGATGGGCTCTCCTTACACTTAAACCGGTTCAAATATTCGGAGAACCCACCATGGCCGGTCATCACTTGAGTCAAGACGCCAGCTGGCTTTATCTGCCGGATCAATTTATGGGCCAATATTGCGTCGGGGAAAAACATTTTTGTTATTGCCGCGGTACCACCTGATTTGTATCTTCGATTCCATTCATCAAGCGTCCTCATGCGAAGAAGACGCTTGACAAATGAAATCGGATAGGAATCATAGTCGGGCTTCTTTTTTGAGTTTATCGCCGCTTCTTTTGCCAACTCGTCAGCACGCTCGTTCCCTGGCAACCCTGCGTGAGCTTTGATCCAGAACAAGGATACATCTTTGTTTTGATTCAAAGCCTCTTTCAGGTTTTTTCTCGCTTCTGCGGCCAGGGGATGCACAGAGCCTTGATTCGTGACGGTTTCGAGCGCTGCCCTTGAGTCACTGTATATGCCGAAGCTGCTTTCTTTTCGTCGGAGGATCTCGCTACTAGCCTTACATATAGCCAGGAGTTCCGCTTGGTATACCGAACAGTATGGGGACAGGCTAAGCTTGAGGGTTTTAGTCTCAGCTTCACTGTTCCATAAGGACAGTGCTGCTCCGACCTTGCCCTCAATCTTACTTCCGTCGGTAAAAATGCGAACTGCCTGTACGTTGTGATTATCCACCAATGTTTGGTCCACCAAGCTAATGAACTCGAGGTCCATATGGTTTGCTGGATGTGGAGCTTCTGCAAATCTCACCACACGTTCAACCTCCCTGTCATCGGGTAGAAGCTGGGATATTCCCCTTTTTGCTTCGTAGAGGGCAGCTGCTTCCTTTATCCTGAGGTCGAGGGGAAGTATACCAGCCAATAGTAGCGCCGAGTTCAAGGAAACTGTGCGGTAAGATTTGCATAGCTTTTGGGCAAATCCTCTTTGGACACTATTTAGCAGCTTCTGCGTACCAATCTTGTCGGCAGCTGGAGCCCAGACGCTCGAAGCATACATGATAACCGGTTCTACAGCTGCTGTGTAGATGATTCTTATCACCTCCGGATGCAGGCCCCAACTTGTTCGAGCAGCTCTGGACAGCTGCTTATAAATGACCACTGCTTTTTTGCATACCTCTGCGACGTGGGTGTTAAACGTTAGCTTGTCGTCGATGGTCAAACCCAGAAGTTTAACCTCTTTCGTCATTCGAATGTCGACCCCCCCCATGCTGAGACGTGGTGTGTCGTATACAAGCTTCCGTGTCAGTACCATAGCGTTTGTTTTGTGCGGTGCGAATTTTAGCTTGTTTGCAACACCCCACTCCCCAACATGGGTGAGCGCGGCATTCGCCTGCCTCTGAGTCTCCAGGGTCGTATCCCCATCGAAGACAAGCACAACATCGTCCGCAAATGCTTGGCAGTAGTCTCCCCGTTTTTCCAACTGTTTAAGCAAAGGGTCCAGGATCAAGTTCCAGAGTATGGGTCCTCCGATCGATCCCTGGACGCAGCCTTTTTGTGTCTCTTTCACATGTTCTACCCCTGCGTATCGTACTCTTACCTTACGGTTCTGCAGATAGCTGTCTATTAGCACTCTTATATTCCTAGGACACCTTTCCTCAGCCAGTCGTACCTTAATAGCCGGCCACCAGGCGCTATCAAAAGCTCCCTCTATATCCAGAGACACCAATATAATCAGCTTTTTCTGATTCAACTTGTTATTTATGTGCGTCATCAGGTTATAGAGGGAGTCTTCGGTGCTCTTCTGGGGCATAAAGCCGTACTGGCAAGTACTCATCCTAGGTATTAGGTGCCACTTCATTCGAGACACTGTCATCTTTTCCAGGATCTTGCCCAGTACAGGTAGTAACCCAATCGGCCTATAAGATTTTGGGTGGGCATAGTCTTCCTTGCCTGGTTTTCTTAGAACAACTACTACAGCCTCCTTCCAGATATTCGGGAAGTGGCCAAGTTCGAGGCATTTGTTTACCAGAGCAAGGAACAACTCTGGATCCTGGAGGATGAAGTGTCTGCAGATATCTGCAGTGAATCCGTCGGCTCCAGGCGCTTTCTTAGGATCAAAGCTTTCCACCGCGGTTTTCAGCTCTTTTAGCGTAAACAATGGATCATGCTGTTCATCATGACCCGATTTGTTTACCAACTTCGCTAGTTCTCTAACGCGTTGGTGGTCGGCTTCATCCTGCTCCTCCGTATCTTCGGGATAGAAAGTATCGGCCAAAAGGGCCGCCGATTCTTCGGGAGTCACAAAAATACCATTTTTCTTAAGAGGCTGATCCTCCTTCCTTTTTTCGGTTCTCCGGATAATCCGGTAGATCCCCTCCCATACTCCTTCTCTATCTTGCTTCTCACAGAACCCCTTCCAACTGTTGATCTGGTCTTCTATAGCTTTATTTTCATAATTTTGTTTTGCTTCCAGGTATTCTGCGACAACCTTCTTCCTTCGAATGGGTGCAGCACATCGAATCCGGCGCTTCAGTGTGACAACTTCATTCTTCATCTTTACGAGTTCCTCGGAACACCCCGGCACGGTAAGTATTTCATTATTTTTCTTTAATGGCATTGCTGCCTTACAGCATTGTGCTAATATTTTAGTAATTTTTTGTACAATATATTCTAAACTTATATTATTGTGTATTGTTTGTATTTGAGTTATATTTATACTATTTTCTGCTTTTAATTTGACTAATTCTTTATTAAATTTATTCCAATTTGCTTTTTTCGTGTTAAAAATTCTCGTAGTTCTATTAATATTCATACCTTTATCTAATTTTAGCTTAATATTAAAGATAATACCGTTATGGTCCGAGCTCGTAAGATCCTGTATTATTCTCCAGTCGTCCACTAGATTCAACATGCTTAAAGAACAGGTTGTCACGTCAACTACGCTAGTGTACAATTTGTTTCCCCGTACAGTTTCGTAGGTGGGAGTGTCACCAGTGTTAAGAACCTGTAAATCAAATTCTTCCAGGAATCCAGCCATTTCTTCACCTCTACTATCTACCTTATTGCTGCCCCACCAAGAATTTTTGGCGTTACAGTCACCACCTATTAAAAGTTTTATATTTCCCATTTTCTCTATCACTGTCTTTAATTGCTCCAGATATGGCTCTATGGGGTCCGGCTTTGGTTCAAAATAGATGGAGACTACAGTTATTTCCCAGGCACGTGTTCGGATCTTGACCACTACGATGTTGTTCGTGGTGAGTTCTGGGCACTGTATCACGTCCATGTCCACGTCAAACACTACTATTGCCGCTTTTACAGTCCCACTTCCTTGAACGGTGTTCTGGTAGACTCTCGCTCCGCGGTAGTCTTTCATTCTGCGAATACCCCCCACATACGGCTCCTGGAGCAAAGCGAAGGCAACCTTGCGTTTTGAGGCCTCAACCATGAGTTCTGTGGTAGCTAACTCTTTTCTCTGTAGGTTTGCTTGGGCTACTACAAAAGCTGATTTATCAGTCACTTTATTTGCGATAGGATTACAAGGGACCACTTTAGCAGTATGCTACTTTTGCTCTAGCTAATGCGTCCCATTTTCTGCGTACTGGGCACTCTTGACTAAACGCGTTATGGTTGCTTGAGTCAAACTTGGCGTGTGCACAGTTAACGCAGGTCGGGGCCACGTCGGCGAGCCAGTCCGCGCACTGACTCTTCATATGGGGTCCCCCACAGTGGCTGCACTTCTCTATGGTCTCCTTGCAGAACCGTCTTCCATGCCCATATCCGAGACAGAGAGAACACTGTACCAACGGGGATTGGTCCGCCACCCTAATTCTCTGCATATCTATATGCACCGTTTCTGCCTTAATCATACGGTTCCACAGCTTGGGAGACACACTCACTATTATGTGGTTAGCATGGTGATTTCTGGCTTTCTTTTTGTACCTTATTTCCATTCTGCCATCCTCTTTGTTGAGGCCGTGGAAAACTGCTTTGTTCTGGTTTCTCAAGGCCGTGATAACGTCCTCATCAGTGTTATATGATAGCACGTCCCTGAGTATTAACAACGGGTCTTTGTTTTTCACTTCCTCAACAATAAGGTGGTTTCCTGCGTTCTTTATCTTTTCCTTGATCTTTTCCCTTGCTTCTTCTGTCTTACACCCTACAATAATTTTCCTATCTTTTGCCTTTCTTATTCTGTCCACTGTCACTCCTCCTTCTTTTGCATTGACTGCTTTTCTTATCCTGTCCAGAACCTCTTCACCCGTCTCGGTTTCGTCTTTAGACGTTATAACAACCGAGTGTAGTGCCGTCTGATCCAGATGTTTTCTTCTAGGCTGGCTTTCAGTTACACTAGCGTAGGTTTTAGTATACACCTCCTGCTGTTTTTCTAAGGTCTCTTTTAAAATTTTCATATTTTCACGGTTCTCTCTTAAGAGAGCACTGTGTTCTGTCAAGATCCGTTCGATATTTTTCCCCACGATATCCGCACCCCCATCTCGATTCGTCTCAGGTTTTGACTCTGTGGTTTTATCCAGGGTTTTGTTGGCCTTTTTTCCTTGACCTGCCTCGGCGTCTTTAACCAATTGATAAAGGCGGTCCAGGGCCTGTACTATACCAGTTTTTAGGTCAGTCTTCAGGTTGCGCGAGTTGTTTAGATGCAACTTTCCTTTGTTAAGACATGCTCTGGCCTCTGCCACTCGGTTCGCGTACTTTGGGGGGCTCAATACTGCGTCTGTGGACGTCCGTCGTGACAAAGTTTCACTCTCGCGCGAGAGGGTGGTTCCTTGATGGCCGGTGGCCGCCAAGGTGTTTTGAGGCAACAGTTTCTTCTTTATCTTGACGGTCTCCCACTCACCTATACTCTTCCTAACGTTTTGGGTTTGGGCTTGTTCGGCATTCCTCGTGGGGCTTGAACTTGTGGTAGGTTGTTCAGCCATCATAGTTGGTTGACTTTCTGTAGTCTCTGTCGTGTTCTTCACGGGTGTGCGGATACCAAACATGGTGAAAAATGCTGAGTAATTGTACTAGAAACTAGAACAAAGCACTTGTCAATTTATGAGTTCAGACAAATTTGTAAAAAGATTTGTCAATATAATAAATAAAATTTTACTATACAGGGCAGCCTGTGCATGTCAGAATCAATCAAAAGTGATTGTAAGATACTAAATACCGTCAATTTTATCACTAAGTGATGTATCAGTCAAATTATATAAAATTACAAAAAAAAAAAATAGCTATATTATTACTCAATTTGTGAGAGTCACGCCACTCTACAAATTTTATGATAAATAAAATCCGAGTCCTTATGCTTGCGCTTATCCACAAAAATTATAAAAAGCGGCAAAAGTTCTAAATTTTTTCAATATATATATGTATATATTGGGTTAGGTTAGGTTAGGTTAGGTTAGGTTAGGTTAGGTTAGGTTAGGTTTTTTTTTTTTTTTTTTTTTTTTTTTTTTTAAAACTTGTTCCTTTGATGTTAAGAATAATCAAAGTCTTCTTGCATTTCTTTCTAAAATTTCAAATGGGATGCAGATATACCATTCCCTTATTGGGTCTAGGGGTTTTTACTCTTAATGTCTTATTCAATTTGCTATATTTTACTAGTTTTATATTTTCATAGCTTGTTCATATGTTTCTTACATTTATTTTATAACTGAATTACTGAATTATATATTTTTTCGCCATCTATATCATTCTTAAATATTTATTTTTGTACCTATATTTCTGAGCTGAACTGAATTATCTACTTTTTTGTTTATACACTGTGTTTTTATGCTGTTTATATATATTATCATAATATATATTCACCATAATTTCGTATCTATTTGTTTCTTCTTCCTACTATATTAACAATTTCAGTACAAAAACTGAGAAATTGGTCCCTCGTTTCTTTACTGGCCATTATTTTGTTTGCATTTTCTGCTGTAATGTCGATATTTAATGACGTGCTGGTTTCGAATCTTTTTAGAGCAAAGACGGGGCATTGAAAGAGGACGTGGACTACAGATTCGCCCTCGTCTGGATCACAGATACACGACGGGTTCTCCTTACACTTGAACCTGTTCAAGTATTCGGAGAACCCACCGTGCCCTGTGAGAGCTTGCGTCGTTTGGCTAGTGGGAACGAAATTTCGGACGACTTTGTAGGCTTCTATGGTATCTGGGAAAAAGACTTTTGTGACTCCAGCTGTTGTTCCGGCCTTGTACCGCTGGTTCCAATCTTCGAGCGCTCCGAGACGAATCAGCCGCTTTGCATAGGAGACCGGGAAGCTGTCATAGTCAGGCCGTCGTTTGCTGTTCTGCGCGGCCTCCTTCGCAAGCTGATCTGCACGCTCATTACCCTGCAGTCCCGCGTGGGCTTTGATCCAAAATAAGGAGACTTCCTTATTTTGGATTTTGCAGGTTCTGAGGTTTTCCCGTGTCTCCTCGGCCAAGGGGTGTAGGGAGCCATTATTAGTGATTGTCTGGAGCGCTGAACTGGAGTCACTGTGGATCTCGCGCGTGGCCTTGCATATTGCCAATAGTTCAGCCTGATAGACCGTGCAATACGATGGCAATTTGAATTTGAGGGCTTTGATCTCGGCATCACCGGACCATAAGGACAGTGCTGCTCCGACCTCACCCTCAATCTTACTGCCATCGGTGAAGATTTTGACCTCTTGGGAGTCGTGGGCGTTTAGTTGTTCCTGGTCTATCAGGCTGACAAAGCTCAGGCTGATATGCTCTGCCGGATGCTTTGTTTGAGCGTATGGTATCTGCCGCTCCACCTCCCTGTCCACTAGCTCTGGTCGGGGTACCCCCCTCTTCACCTCGTACAGTGCGGCTGCCTCCTGTATCCTGAGGTCGAGTGGGAGTATCCCGGCCAGGACCAGTCCTGAGTTCAGGGAGACGGTGCGGTACGCCCTTGTGAGCTTTTGGGCGAAGCCTCTCTGTACCGCGTTCAGCTGTTTCTGGATGCCTAACTTCCTCGATGCTGGTCCCCAGACGCCTGCCGCGTACATTATGACGGGTTCCACAGCCGCTGTGTAAATGATCCGTATGATCTCCGGGCTGAGGTTAGGTTAGGTTAGGTTAGGTTAGGTTAGGTTAGGTTAGGTTAGGTTAGGTTAGGTTAGGTTAGGTTAGGTTAGGTTAGGTTAGGTTAGGTTAGGTTAGGTTAGGTTAGGTTAGGTTAGGTTAGGTTAGGTTAGGTTAGGTTAGGTTAGGTTAGGTTAGGTTAGGTTAGGTTAGGTTAGGTTAGGTTAGGTTAGGTTAGGTTAGGTTAGGTTAGGTTAGGTTAGGTTAGGTTAGGTTAGGTTAGGTTAGGTTAGGTTAGGTTAGGTTAGGTTAGGTTAGGTTAGGTTAGGTTAGGTTAGGTTAGGTTAGGTTAGGTTAGGTTAGGTTAGGTTAGGTTAGGTTAGGTTAGGTTAGGTTAGGTTAGGTTAGGTTAGGTTAGGTTAGGTTAGGTTAGGTTAGGTTAGGTTAGGTTAGGTTAGGTTAGGTTAGGTTAGGTTAGGTTAGGTTAGGTTAGGTTAGGTTAGGTTAGGTTAGGTTAGGTTAGGTTAGGTTAGGTTAGGTTAGGTTAGGTTAGGTTAGGTTAGGTTAGGTTAGGTTAGGTTAGGTTAGGTTAGGTTAGGTTAGGTTAGGTTAGGTTAGGTTAGGTTAGGTTAGGTTAGGTTAGGTTAGGTTAGGTTAGGTTAGGTTAGGTTAGGTTAGGTTAGGTTAGGTTAGGTTAGGTTAGGTTAGGTTAGGTTAGGTTAGGTTAGGTTAGGTTAGGTTAGGTTAGGTTAGGTTAGGTTAGGTTAGGTTAGGTTAGGTTAGGTTAGGTTAGGTTAGGTTAGGTTAGGTTAGGTTTTTTTTTTTTTTTTTTTTTTTTTTTTTTTTTACCTGTCCGGGAGCGTACACCTCGTCCCGGCCCGCGAGCTATCCTACACCTATCCTCTGACTTAGTCAGAGTCCTTTTCTGCTCATTCATTCATCGCGCTTCCTTTCTACATCCTATATCTTTCTTTCTTTCATCTATTCTGTCATATCTTTTACTGGTGGGATGCCAGCATTTAATATATATTTTTATGTACATGGGGATTATAGCTTGGGGTTTCTTTTATTTTTCTTACTGCCTATTTACAATTGCAATTTTTCTTTATTAAACTCTTAATACTAGTTTTACATTATTGCTTAATTCTATTACATTATGTTATTTGCTATTTATCCTAATGCTGTTAATATATATTGTTATAATATATATAACATTCATTTTTAATTGCTAGTTTTGTTGCTTATTATTACCCTATTTCCTATTTTTAAACAATATTCTAACAAACTAGTTCTAACGTTCTTATCTATTAACATATCATTTAAATTTGCTTTTTCCAATTTCATTCCTACTTTATGCTCAAATTCAAATCGGTCTTTCCCATATATGGGGCACTCAAGGAGGATGTGCTCTACTGTCTCTGACGCACTGGGCTCACATGGGCATGATGGGTTTTCTTTACACTTAAAACGGTGCAGGTATTCCGAAAACCCACCATGTCCAGTTAACAGCTGAGTCAAGGTACCTGTCAATTCAATATTTTTTACAATTTTATATGCATTCACTACGCATGGGAAAAACATCTTTGTTACTCCAGCTGTTTCGCCTGCTTGGTATCTTCTGTTCCATTTGTCAATCGAGTTCTTTCGAATTTCTCGCTTAACAAATGAAACAGGACAGTACTCGTAGTCCGGCTTTCTTTTACTTTTAAGAGCTGCATCCTTCGCGAGCTCGTCGGCGCGCTCGTTCTCCTTGAGCCCCGCGTGAGCTTTCACCCAAAACAAACCACAAGTCTTTCCTTGCTGCGCAATAAGTATCAACTCCCTGCGTGTCTCTGCCGCCAAAGGGTGCAGTGCTTGGCTGTTTATTACAGTTTCCAGGGCCGACCTTGAGTCGCTGTAAATGCCGAAAGTCTTTTTTTGGCTCTTTGCTACTATTTTTGTGGCCTCACATATGGCCAGGAGTTCTGCCTGATACACGGTGCAGTGAGACGACAGCATAAATTTCCGAGTTCTGATCTCAGCATTTTCGCTCCAGAGCGAAAGTGCTGCTCCGACCTTACCTTCAATTTTGCTGCCGTCTGTAAATATTCGCACTGCTTGATCTTTGTGTGCGTCTATTTCTTCTTCGCTAGACAAGCACATGAAATCTAGGCACATATGTTTGGCGGGATGGGGTACATTCACGTAAGGCTCCAAACGTTCCATCTCCCTATCTCTTAGAATTGACCGGGGAACTCCTCTCTTCGCTTTGTACAGTGCAGCTGCTTCTTGTACTCTGAGGTCGAGAGGCAGTATCCCGGCCAACAAAAGTGCCGAGTTGAGAGAGACGGTCCGATAGGCCTTGCACAGCTTTTGGGTTAGGTTAGGTTAGGTTAGGTTAGGTTAGGTTAGGTTAGGTTAGGTTAGGTTAGGTTAGGTTAGGTTAGGTTAGGTTAGGTTAGGTTAGGTTAGGTTAGGTTAGGTTAGGTTAGGTTAGGTTAGGTTAGGTTAGGTTAGGTTAGGTTAGGTTAGGTTAGGTTTTTTTTTTTTTTTTTTTTTTTTTTAGCCGTCCTCCTCCACTAGATTGTCTCCCCCGATATTTTTCGGGGACCTTTTTTAGGTTTTAGACTTGAATATTAATTTAAATTTTACGTAGACTTTCAGTTTAAGTCTATTATTAATAAGATAAAATAAAATAACTTTTATATGAAATATAGTACTCTAAGTATTTCTATTTTAGAATATCATACCTTACAAGGTAAGTCATAAATTATAAGTATACAGAAGGTATACAATATAAACTATCAGATATTGTTCATTGCTTCTTACTTCGGAGATTGACCTGTGTGATATTATTGTAATTTTTATGTATTCCCTTATGTTACTCGTACTTTTAACATTCATTTTAGTTACCTATTTTTTACAGCATATGTGCAATCGTCATAGTTCTTAAGAACTATGCGTTGCACATAATTTTTACAGATTTTATTGCAATAACACGCGATGATACTCAGTATCACCGTGTCTTATTCCTGTTAATAACATCGTGTGCCACCTTCGTACAGAAAGCAAACAGGAACGACCTGGAATCTTTTCCGGCCATCATCTTACACAGTGAGGCTTTGGTTAACTTTATACTCGTTGCAGATTCCAGGTCGCACCTGTCTGCGCCGTATTTGGGGCATTCGAGCAGCAGATGGAGAATTGTCTCGTCTTTGCTGGAGTCACAGATACATGAGGGGCTGTCTTTACACTTAAATCTATTTAAGTAAGCAGAGAACCCCCCATGCCCGGTCAGCACCTGTGTCAAAATAGGAGTCACTGGGTTTTCTTTTAAGATTTTATATGCCTCAGTAACATTTGGAAGAAATGTTTTTGTTACTTCCGCTGTTTTTCCCGACATATATCTGAGGTTCCAAGTATCAACAGTGGCTTGTCGTATTATATTTTTAACAAAGGAAACTGGACATTTATCATAGTGAGCCAAGCATTTGGTATAGAGAGCAGCCTGTTTTGCCAGCTCATCCGCTCTTTCATTGCCGGGAATTCCAGCATGTGCCTTCACCCAATACAGTTTCACGTTGCACCCCTTGGTTTTGAGACTGGCAAGATTGCGCCTTATTGCGAAGCCCAAGGGGTGGAAGGTCTCCGGGTTTTGTAACATCTCGAGAGCAGATCTCGAGTCGCTCAGCACAGCCACCGCATGTTGCTTCTCCTTCAGCAGTTGTTCTGTAGCCTGGTATAAAGCATAGAGCTCAGCTTGGAAGACTGTGCAGAACGACTCGAGTCTCATCTTTTTAGATTTAACTTCCTGCCCGTTTCTCCAGTACGTATATGCTGCTCCAACTTTGCCCTCCAACTTACTCCCGTCGGTGTAAATCTGGGTTGACGGGATATCACGTTGCTCCAGGGTGTCGGGCAGCACATCGTCGAGACAGGAGAAGGAAACCTCTTGTTCATGGGCCGGATGTTGAGCTTGAAGATAACAGACCCTCTCCTCCACTACCCATTGTTCGTGAGGCGGCTGCGATGGCTTACCTCTCTTCGCTTCGTACAGCTGGGCCACTTCCTGTATACGAAGGTCCAAAGGAAGGAGCCCCGCTAACACGAGTGCTGCGTTAAGAGACACCGTCCTGTAAGCCCTGCAGATCTTTTGTGCAAAACGGCGTTGGATGGTGTTAAGCTGTTTCTGCACCATGATCTTTTTCGCTGCCGACGCCCATACGCTCGAGGCATACATAATGATGGGCTCTATAACGGCCACGTATATCGTCCTGATGATCTCCGGGTTCAGTCCCCATTCAATCTTTGCCGTCATTGCAAGCCGCTTGTAAATGTCTGCGGCCTTACGACAGACATTTAGCACGTGTTTATTAAAGGTGAGTTTATTGTCTATCGTAAGGCCGAGCAGCTTGATTTCTTCGACGACAGGTATGTCAAGCCCACCCATGTGCATGATAGGGGTATCAAATTGAAGCTTTTTGGTAACGACCATGGCATTCGTTTTGTGTGGCGCGAATTTAAGCTTGTTTATGACACCCCAATCACGCACATACGCGAGAGTCTGGTTGACCTTTTCTTGAATTTTGAGGGCTGAGTGCCCGGAAAACACCAGAACGACATCGTCGGCAAATGCCTGCGTGTACACTCCCTGAGCAGCCAAGTCGTTGAGTAGCGGATCCAGCAGCAAATTCCAAAATGTTGGTCCCCCTATTGAACCTTGGATACAGCCTTTATTAGTGTTCTTGCCATAGGTACTTCCGGCATAGGTGACGACAACCCGTCTACCTTCGAAGTAGCTGTTTACGAGTCGTCTCAGGTTAAGGGGGCATTTTAGTTTGATCAGCTGGGATTTGATAGCTGGCCACCATGCACTATCAAACGCACCCTCGATATCGAGTGACACGATGACCACCATCTTTTTGCTTTTCAAGTTGGTCTGGATCTGCTCCATGAGATCGTACAGCGCATCCTCTGTACTATGTTGGGGGACAAAGCCGTACTGTCTGGGATTGGTCTTCGGGAGGATATGCCATCTGAGTCTTCTCACCATCATTTTTTCTAAGACCTTTCCCAGTACTGACAATAGTCCAATCGGTCGGTACGACTTTGCCTGGCTGTAATCGCTTTTACCGGGTTTTCTAAGCACCACTACAGCCGCCTCCTTCCAGGGCGATGGGAAACAAGACAGGGACAAGCACCTGTTGAGGATCTCCAGGAAGACGTCTTTCGCGGCTAATATTGCTCTCAGGCATATATCTGCCGTGAATCCATCTGGTCCTGGAGATTTCTTGGGGTTGAGGCCACTTATTGTCCTATTTAGTTCAGCCACAGTGAACTGTGGGTCGTCGGTATCGTCTGAAGTTGAGTCGCATAGTGTTTCCGCCAGTCGTCTAATACCTTCGTGGATCTTATGATCCTCGAAGTTATTGTCATCTGGAAAAAACGTTTTTGCTAGCAACTCAACCGACTTTTCTGCACATAGAGTGACTCCATTTTCCTTCAAGAGTTGATCTTCATGTCTCTCCGTCTTGCTTCTAATCACCCTGTAAATGCTGTCCCACATGCTTTCTTTTTCTTGTTTAGTGCAATGCGCTTTCCAACTATCAGTTTGGGCTTTGCTGGCTTCATTTTCATATAAAATTTTTTGGTCCAGGTATTCCTTTACCACGTGCTTCCGTCTTCGGGGAGCAGCACCTTTGATCCTTCGTCTCATCGTGATTACAACACCTTTCAAGCGTTCCAGTTCATCGGTCCACCAAGGTAAGTACTCCTTTTTGTTACTTGGTCTTAGTAGGGGAATAGAATTTTTGCATGCCATTTGTATAGACTCTATGTAGCTTTTTATTTTGAGTTCGAGTTGTTTTCGACACTGTGTATTGGCTATATTTTCAGCTGTGAGACCATTCCCCTCAAGAGCTTTTTTGATTTCCACGGTGAACCGACCCCAATCGGCTTTTCGGGTGTTGTAGACACGAGTAGACTTTGGCTTCCTCACTTCCAGAGGCTTATCCAGTTCGAGATTGAATGCTATCGCGTTATGATCGGAGCTAGTGACCGACTTATCTACTCTCCAGTCCCTGACGTATCGCAGCATGTTTGGAGAGCAGACAGTAACATCGACACAGCTCGTAAAAACGCGGTCTCCTCGAACTGTGTCGAATGTAGGGTCTTCTCCGCGATTGAGGATATGCATATCCATCTCGTCTAGGAAGCCCCTGTAGAGTTCACCTCTGTCATTTTCGCATACGCTACCCCACCACGTACTCCACGCATTGATGTCGCCTCCTATGAGGATTTTGTCCATTTGCACTGTTTCCATGAGCTGTTTGAGTCTGTCTAGGTACGGTTCAAGCGGCAGGCTGTCCTCGAAATAGACCGAGACCAGTGCTATTGAAGATTGTGCAGTTTTTACGCAGGTCATCACTATGTTCTCGGTGATCATGGTCTGGTCATATAGGACTTCGATGTTGTCATCGAATACTACAATGGCTGCTTTTACAGGTTTGGTCCTGTTCCGCTCACATTGTAGTATTCGAGTGCCTTTGTACCGCTTGAGTTCCCCTTCAGAGCCTATGT
This sequence comes from Plagodis dolabraria, assembly GCA_963854805.1. NCBI lineage: Eukaryota > Metazoa > Arthropoda > Insecta > Lepidoptera > Geometridae > Plagodis > Plagodis dolabraria. The sequence continues at coordinate 13,547 of OY978452.1, read as the reverse complement.
AGGGCTCTTGGACGAGTGCAAAGCTAACATCCCTTTTTCGGGCTTCTAGGAATAGCTCCTGTGTCGCCAGTTTCTTCCTCTGCAAGTTTGCCTGCAATATTTTGTACCTCTTTGGTGCATCCATGGTACTTTGAGTGCCCTTGTCTTAACAGTACGCAACACTTGATCTCGCTATTGCGTCCCATCGCTTGCGTACAGGGCACTCCCCATCGAACGCGTTGTGGTTGGTCTCAAAAGATTTGGCCAACCTGCAGTTGCGGCATGTTGGAGTGTCCCCCGCTATGTATGCCGGGCAATCTGCTCGGTGATGTGGGCCGGCGCAGAAGCTGCATAGATCTGCTGGCTCCTTGCATAGCCTGCGTCCATGCCCATATCCCAGACATCTAGTACACTGTACGAGTGGAGACTGATCCTGCACTGTCACATATTGCAGGTCAATGTGAACTCGCTTGGCTGTAGTCAATTTTTGCCACACTGTCGGCGACACCTGGAGCACCACGTGGTTTTCGTGTGGATTCCTGGCCCTACGTCTATACCTCACGATGGCTCTAAATTCGTTTTCTGCCAGGTCACCCAGAAGACTCGCGTTCTGGGACCGGAGTGACGATACAATGTCCTCGTCCTTATTATAAGTTAGGAGGTTTTTGAGAATTATCAGCGGGTCCTTATTTTTTGCCTCCTCTACTTTTAAATTGGTGTTTTTAGCTGTGATCTTTTCCGACAGCTTGGTCACTTCGTCCTTCGTACCACAGCTTATAACCACTTTTTGGTTTTTTATTTTACGGACCCGGGTTACTTGGAGACCGCTCGTTTTTGCGTCCAACGCTTCCCGGACTTTACCGAGTACTTCCTCACTCGTGTCCTTTTCTAACTCTGAAGACACTATGATGGAGTGCTTTGAGCGATATTTCGAAGGACTAGACACGTCGTTTGGTCTGCGAAGAACTTCTGCGTACGAAGGCAAATTTTCCTGCAGGGAGGACACTTTCCTACCGGTCTCCTCTGAGGTCTTGCGCAATTCTCGCACATCGCTAAGAAGCTTGTCCATATTAATGAAAGTGTTTGCACTTTTTAGTCCGTCCGCTTGATTCTGCTCTATGGTCTCTTTTAGAATTCCCAGTTTTTCACTGTTTTCCCTAAGAAGTCTCATATGCTGGTCAATTTTGTTGGAAAGTTCCTGGTCCTTTCTGTCTCTAGGAGGTTGATCGGATTTGTCGGATTCTTGGCGGGGTTTGTTGGTCTGTCCCTTCACCGAATCCGTCTCCTTTACTAGTTGGTAGAGACGGTCAATAGCTTCCGTAACTCCAGCTTTGATGTCGGTCTTCAGGTTCCTAGAGTTCGTCAAGTGGGCCTTTGCTTTACAAACCCACGATCTAGCTTCTGAGACCCTGTCGGAGCATTTTGAAGCCGTTTTCTTCGGTGGGCTCCCCGCTGCCTCCGTCGACAATCTGCGTATTGCCGATGGTTTAGGCTTCGGAGCTCCCACCGTTCCGATCTTTTTGGGGGAGGGGGGGATGGTGCGGGCCTCCGGTTGTCCAGACTCCCATTCCCCAATACTTTTTCGGACGTTTTTCGACTGTCCTGAGGGTCCCGCCTCATTGTCAGACTCAATTGTAACTAACTCCGTGTCGGAGGGGTTTTTTGCTGGTGTTCTGAAGCCGAACATGGTGTAGGTCAGTTAGAACAAAATAAAACTAATATATATATATTTAAAAGAAACAAACACCGCAGGTGCTTGTGTCACTATTATTTTTCACAAAAGTGAAGTCAACTAGGTATAAAATTAATTAAATAAAATAACAAAATATAGCTATATTAATATCCAAATCGTTAGTCATATAAAATAAACTATAGTCTAACAAATGTGATGAGAATGTTTGCGCCTATTCATGAAAATTATAAATATCAACAAAAGTTTCGTAGTAAAAAGTCTACTAGTCGAAAACCTAAATTAAAATAACAGAAAATTGCTATATAAAATAGCATAAGTCACCCGCTAAGGCCAACGGTTATCCAAACAGTGTTTTTTAGTATGGCGTGGTCCACTAAAGTTCTCTTGGGTGGGGGGGCGGGTCCACCTTAGGGTGGGTGGGTGGGTTAAATTTAAGTGGAGAGCTTAAGGTTAGGTATATAACAATTATTTTGTTATATTTCAAAAAGTATAGCTCCGATCGCGCTCAATCCAACGGGACACGATCGGGGACCGCGGCCCGCGTGTTTTGATGCGTGGAGCTATTTAAAAATGTTGAAATTTAATTTTTAATCGAAAAAATACAGTAAATTTTGAAAAATGTAAGTGTAAAACGTTGAAAACTTTTTCACTATTGAATCTATATACCTAAAAACAACGCGGGACGGTCCGCCACCAGCGGCTGCAAATTACCAAACACAAAAACACCACACAGTTAGGAAACGAACAAAGACAACACGAATATATGAAATTTCTTACAAAAATATTTGCAATAACAGGTTTTAGCTGTCTAATGTAAGATTTTGTTATGGGACGATACTATTTAAACTGTTTAGTTAGTTTGCGCTACCAGAGACGCAAATTTTGGTAGGCTACACTCTATATTAGGACGTGAATTTGACTATGTCGTATTCCTAAAGTATGGGGAACGGTACACCTAAGGTGAATTTTCAATGTTAATTTTACTAAGATTTTGCTATATTTCAAAAAGTATAGCTCCGATCGCGCTCAATCCAACGGGACACGATCGGGGACCGCGGCCCGCGTGTTTTGATGCGTGGAGCTATTTAAAAATGTTGAAATTTAATTTTTAATCGAAAAAATACAGTAAATTTTGAAAAATGTAAGTGTAAAACGTTGAAAACTTTTTCACTATTGAATCTATATACCTAAAAACAACGCAGGACGGTCCGCCACCAGCGGCTGCAAATTACCAAACACAAAAACACCACACAGTTAGGAAACGAACAAAGACAACACGAATATATGAAATTTCTTACAAAAATATTTGCAATAACAGGTTTTAGCTGTCTAATGTAAGATTTTGTTATGGGACGATACTATTTAAACTGTTTAGTTAGTTTGCGCTACCAGAGACGCAAATTTTGGTAGGCTACACTCTATATTAGGACGTGAATTTGACTATGTCGTATTCCTAAAGTATGGGGAACGGTACACCTAAGGTGAATTTTTTAAGTGGAGAGCTTAAGGTTAGGTATATAACAATTATTTTGTTATATTTCAAAAAGTATAGCTCCGATCGCGCTCAATCCAACGGGACACGATCGGGGACCGCGGCCCGCGTGTTTTGATGCGTGGAGCTATTTAAAAATGTTGAAATTTAATTTTTAATCGAAAAAATACAGTAAATTTTGAAAAATGTAAGTGTAAAACGTTGAAAACTTTTTCACTATTGAATCTATATACCTAAAAACAACGCGGGACGGTCCGCCACCAGCGGCTGCAAATTACCAAACACAAAAACACCACACAGTTAGGAAACGAACAAAGACAACACGAATATATGAAATTTCTTACAAAAATATTTGCAATAACAGGTTTTAGCTGTCTAATGTAAGATTTTGTTATGGGACGATACTATTTAAACTGTTTAGTTAGTTTGCGCTACCAGAGACGCAAATTTTGGTAGGCTACACTCTATATTAGGACGTGAATTTGACTATGGGTTAGGTTAGGTTAGGTTAGGTTAGGTTAGGTTAGGTTAGGTTAGGTTAGGTTAGGTTAGGTTAGGTTAGGTTAGGTTAGGTTAGGTTAGGTTAGGTTAGGTTAGGTTAGGTTAGGTTAGGTTAGGTTAGGTTAGGTTAGGTTAGGTTAGGTTAGGTTAGGTTAGGTTAGGTTAGGTTAGGTTAGGTTAGGTTAGGTTAGGTTAGGTTAGGTTAGGTTAGGTTAGGTTAGGTTAGGTTAGGTTAGGTTAGGTTAGGTTAGGTTAGGTTAGGTTAGGTTAGGTTAGGTTAGGTTAGGTTAGGTTAGGTTAGGTTAGGTTAGGTTAGGTTAGGTTAGGTTAGGTTAGGTTAGGTTAGGTTAGGTTAGGTTAGGTTAGGTTAGGTTAGGTTAGGTTAGGTTAGGTTAGGTTAGGTTAGGTTAGGTTAGGTTAGGTTAGGTTAGGTTAGGTTAGGTTAGGTTAGGTTAGGTTAGGTTAGGTTAGGTTAGGTTAGGTTAGGTTAGGTTAGGTTAGGTTAGGTTAGGTTAGGTTAGGTTAGGTTAGGTTAGGTTAGGTTAGGTTAGGTTAGGTTAGGTTAGGTTAGGTTAGGTTAGGTTAGGTTAGGTTAGGTTAGGTTAGGTTAGGTTAGGTTAGGTTAGGTTAGGTTAGGTTAGGTTAGGTTAGGTTAGGTTAGGTTAGGTTAGGTTAGGTTAGGTTAGGTTAGGTTAGGTTAGGTTAGGTTAGGTTAGGTTAGGTTAGGTTAGGTTAGGTTAGGTTAGGTTAGGTTAGGTTAGGTTAGGTTAGGTTAGGTTAGGTTAGGTTAGGTTAGGTTAGGTTAGGTTAGGTTAGGTTAGGTTAGGTTAGGTTAGGTTAGGTTAGGTTAGGTTAGGTTAGGTTAGGTTAGGTTAGGTTAGGTTAGGTTAGGTTAGGTTAGGTTAGGTTAGGTTAGGTTAGGTTAGGTTAGGTTAGGTTAGGTTAGGTTAGGTTAGGTTAGGTTAGGTTAGGTTAGGTTAGGTTAGGTTAGGTTAGGTTAGGTTAGGTTAGGTTAGGTTAGGTTAGGTTAGGTTAGGTTAGGTTAGGTTAGGTTAGGTTAGGTTAGGTTAGGTTAGGTTAGGTTAGGTTAGGTTAGGTTAGGTTAGGTTAGGTTAGGTTAGGTTAGGTTAGGTTAGGTTAGGTTAGGTTAGGTTAGGTTAGGTTAGGTTAGGTTAGGTTAGGTTAGGTTAGGTTAGGTTAGGTTAGGTTAGGTTAGGTTAGGTTAGGTTAGGTTAGGTTAGGTTAGGTTAGGTTAGGTTAGGTTAGGTTAGGTTAGGTTAGGTTAGGTTAGGTTAGGTTAGGTTAGGTTAGGTTAGGTTAGGTTAGGTTAGGTTAGGTTAGGTTAGGTTAGGTTAGGTTAGGTTAGGTTAGGTTAGGTTAGGTTAGGTTAGGTTAGGTTAGGTTAGGTTAGGTTAGGTTAGGTTAGGTTAGGTTAGGTTAGGTTAGGTTAGGTTAGGTTAGGTTAGGTTAGGTTAGGTTAGGTTAGGTTAGGTTAGGTTAGGTTAGGTTAGGTTAGGTTAGGTTAGGTTAGGTTAGGTTAGGTTAGGTTAGGTTAGGTTAGGTTAGGTTAGGTTAGGTTAGGTTAGGTTAGGTTAGGTTAGGTTAGGTTAGGTTAGGTTAGGTTAGGTTAGGTTAGGTTAGGTTAGGTTAGGTTAGGTTAGGTTAGGTTAGGTTAGGTTAGGTTAGGTTAGGTTAGGTTAGGTTAGGTTAGGTTAGGTTAGGTTAGGTTAGGTTAGGTTAGGTTAGGTTAGGTTAGGTTAGGTTAGGTTAGGTTAGGTTAGGGGGCGTCGCGTCGGTAGATCTTTATGAGACTTCGTATGTGGGGGTTTTTAGAGGTGCCCTTTCTTGGGAACCCCACATTTAGGGGTCTAGCGGCCCTATTTCCGACACCTCCCATACAACGTTTTGTCATTTTGAGGGTTATTGATAAGTAGTAGAAAAAAAATGCACCAAATTTTTTCAGAAAACCTCTTTATTTGAGAAAAAAATGGATTCCCCGTCGATTGACGCCGGTTTTATAATGGTGCGGTTTAAAATGTCGACTTTAGACCAACATTTCAATTTTTTTATGTAAAAAGTCATCAAAAAAAATAAAAAAAAATTTTTTCATGCTTATTAGGTCCAATTCTCGAGACTACGTGTACTACTACGTAGTACACTAAAGCTCAAAAATTAGGTCATTTCTTTAATATCTCTCGCCATTTCGAAGATAGAAGGTGTCAGTAGAACAAAACTTTAAAACGCAAAATAGGTTAGGGGGCGTCGCGTCGGTAGATCTTTATGAGACTTCGTATGTGGGGGTTTTTAGAGGTGCCCTTTCTTGGGAACCCCACATTTAGGGGTCTAGCGGCCCTATTTCCGACACCTCCCATACAACGTTTTGTCATTTTGAGGGTTATTGATAAGTAGTAGAAAAAAAATGCACCAAATTTTTTCAGAAAACCTCTTTATTTGAGAAAAAAATGGATTCCCCGTCGATTGACGCCGGTTTTATAATGGTGCGGTTTAAAATGTCGACTTTAGACCAACATTTCAATTTTTTTATGTAAAAAGTCATCAAAAAAAATAAAAAAAAATTTTTTCATGCTTATTAGGTCCAATTCTCGAGACTACGTGTACTACTACGTAGTACACTAAAGCTCAAAAATTAGGTCATTTCTTTAATATCTCTCGCCATTTCGAAGATAGAAGGTGTCAGTAGAACAAAACTTTAAAACGCAAAATAGGTTAGGGGGCGTCGCGTCGGTAGATCTTTATGAGACTTCGTATGTGGGGGTTTTTAGAGGTGCCCTTTCTTGGGAACCCCACATTTAGGGGTCTAGCGGCCCTATTTCCGACACCTCCCATACAACGTTTTGTCATTTTGAGGGTTATTGATAAGTAGTAGAAAAAAAATGCACCAAATTTTTTCAGAAAACCTCTTTATTTGAGAAAAAAATGGATTCCCCGTCGATTGACGCCGGTTTTATAATGGTGCGGTTTAAAATGTCGACTTTAGACCAACATTTCAATTTTTTTATGTAAAAAGTCATCAAAAAAAATAAAAAAAAATTTTTTCATGCTTATTAGGTCCAATTCTCGAGACTACGTGTACTACTACGTAGTACACTAAAGCTCAAAAATTAGGTCATTTCTTTAATATCTCTCGCCATTTCGAAGATAGAAGGTGTCAGTAGAACAAAACTTTAAAACGCAAAATAGGTTAGGGGGCGTCGCGTCGGTAGATCTTTATGAGACTTCGTATGTGGGGGTTTTTAGAGGTGCCCTTTCTTGGGAACCCCACATTTAGGGGTCTAGCGGCCCTATTTCCGACACCTCCCATACAACGTTTTGTCATTTTGAGGGTTATTGATAAGTAGTAGAAAAAAAATGCACCAAATTTTTTCAGAAAACCTCTTTATTTGAGAAAAAAATGGATTCCCCGTCGATTGACGCCGGTTTTATAATGGTGCGGTTTAAAATGTCGACTTTAGACCAACATTTCAATTTTTTTATGTAAAAAGTCATCAAAAAAAATAAAAAAAAATTTTTTCATGCTTATTAGGTCCAATTCTCGAGACTACGTGTACTACTACGTAGTACACTAAAGCTCAAAAATTAGGTCATTTCTTTAATATCTCTCGCCATTTCGAAGATAGAAGGTGTCAGTAGAACAAAACTTTAAAACGCAAAATAGGTTAGGGGGCGTCGCGTCGGTAGATCTTTATGAGACTTCGTATGTGGGGGTTTTTAGAGGTGCCCTTTCTTGGGAACCCCACATTTAGGGGTCTAGCGGCCCTATTTCCGACACCTCCCATACAACGTTTTGTCATTTTGAGGGTTATTGATAAGTAGTAGAAAAAAAATGCACCAAATTTTTTCAGAAAACCTCTTTATTTGAGAAAAAAATGGATTCCCCGTCGATTGACGCCGGTTTTATAATGGTGCGGTTTAAAATGTCGACTTTAGACCAACATTTCAATTTTTTTATGTAAAAAGTCATCAAAAAAAATAAAAAAAAATTTTTTCATGCTTATTAGGTCCAATTCTCGAGACTACGTGTACTACTACGTAGTACACTAAAGCTCAAAAATTAGGTCATTTCTTTAATATCTCTCGCCATTTCGAAGATAGAAGGTGTCAGTAGAACAAAACTTTAAAACGCAAAATAGGTTAGGGGGCGTCGCGTCGGTAGATCTTTATGAGACTTCGTATGTGGGGGTTTTTAGAGGTGCCCTTTCTTGGGAACCCCACATTTAGGGGTCTAGCGGCCCTATTTCCGACACCTCCCATACAACGTTTTGTCATTTTGAGGGTTATTGATAAGTAGTAGAAAAAAAATGCACCAAATTTTTTCAGAAAACCTCTTTATTTGAGAAAAAAATGGATTCCCCGTCGATTGACGCCGGTTTTATAATGGTGCGGTTTAAAATGTCGACTTTAGACCAACATTTCAATTTTTTTATGTAAAAAGTCATCAAAAAAAATAAAAAAAAATTTTTTCATGCTTATTAGGTCCAATTCTCGAGACTACGTGTACTACTACGTAGTACACTAAAGCTCAAAAATTAGGTCATTTCTTTAATATCTCTCGCCATTTCGAAGATAGAAGGTGTCAGTAGAACAAAACTTTAAAACGCAAAATAGGTTAGGGGGCGTCGCGTCGGTAGATCTTTATGAGACTTCGTATGTGGGGGTTTTTAGAGGTGCCCTTTCTTGGGAACCCCACATTTAGGGGTCTAGCGGCCCTATTTCCGACACCTCCCATACAACGTTTTGTCATTTTGAGGGTTATTGATAAGTAGTAGAAAAAAAATGCACCAAATTTTTTCAGAAAACCTCTTTATTTGAGAAAAAAATGGATTCCCCGTCGATTGACGCCGGTTTTATAATGGTGCGGTTTAAAATGTCGACTTTAGACCAACATTTCAATTTTTTTATGTAAAAAGTCATCAAAAAAAATAAAAAAAAATTTTTTCATGCTTATTAGGTCCAATTCTCGAGACTACGTGTACTACTACGTAGTACACTAAAGCTCAAAAATTAGGTCATTTCTTTAATATCTCTCGCCATTTCGAAGATAGAAGGTGTCAGTAGAACAAAACTTTAAAACGCAAAATAGGTTAGGGGGCGTCGCGTCGGTAGATCTTTATGAGACTTCGTATGTGGGGGTTTTTAGAGGTGCCCTTTCTTGGGAACCCCACATTTAGGGGTCTAGCGGCCCTATTTCCGACACCTCCCATACAACGTTTTGTCATTTTGAGGGTTATTGATAAGTAGTAGAAAAAAAATGCACCAAATTTTTTCAGAAAACCTCTTTATTTGAGAAAAAAATGGATTCCCCGTCGATTGACGCCGGTTTTATAATGGTGCGGTTTAAAATGTCGACTTTAGACCAACATTTCAATTTTTTTATGTAAAAAGTCATCAAAAAAAATAAAAAAAAATTTTTTCATGCTTATTAGGTCCAATTCTCGAGACTACGTGTACTACTACGTAGTACACTAAAGCTCAAAAATTAGGTCATTTCTTTAATATCTCTCGCCATTTCGAAGATAGAAGGTGTCAGTAGAACAAAACTTTAAAACGCAAAATAGGTTAGGGGGCGTCGCGTCGGTAGATCTTTATGAGACTTCGTATGTGGGGGTTTTTAGAGGTGCCCTTTCTTGGGAACCCCACATTTAGGGGTCTAGCGGCCCTATTTCCGACACCTCCCATACAACGTTTTGTCATTTTGAGGGTTATTGATAAGTAGTAGAAAAAAAATGCACCAAATTTTTTCAGAAAACCTCTTTATTTGAGAAAAAAATGGATTCCCCGTCGATTGACGCCGGTTTTATAATGGTGCGGTTTAAAATGTCGACTTTAGACCAACATTTCAATTTTTTTATGTAAAAAGTCATCAAAAAAAATAAAAAAAAATTTTTTCATGCTTATTAGGTCCAATTCTCGAGACTACGTGTACTACTACGTAGTACACTAAAGCTCAAAAATTAGGTCATTTCTTTAATATCTCTCGCCATTTCGAAGATAGAAGGTGTCAGTAGAACAAAACTTTAAAACGCAAAATAGGTTAGGGGGCGTCGCGTCGGTAGATCTTTATGAGACTTCGTATGTGGGGGTTTTTAGAGGTGCCCTTTCTTGGGAACCCCACATTTAGGGGTCTAGCGGCCCTATTTCCGACACCTCCCATACAACGTTTTGTCATTTTGAGGGTTATTGATAAGTAGTAGAAAAAAAATGCACCAAATTTTTTCAGAAAACCTCTTTATTTGAGAAAAAAATGGATTCCCCGTCGATTGACGCCGGTTTTATAATGGTGCGGTTTAAAATGTCGACTTTAGACCAACATTTCAATTTTTTTATGTAAAAAGTCATCAAAAAAAATAAAAAAAAATTTTTTCATGCTTATTAGGTCCAATTCTCGAGACTACGTGTACTACTACGTAGTACACTAAAGCTCAAAAATTAGGTCATTTCTTTAATATCTCTCGCCATTTCGAAGATAGAAGGTGTCAGTAGAACAAAACTTTAAAACGCAAAATAGGTTAGGGGGCGTCGCGTCGGTAGATCTTTATGAGACTTCGTATGTGGGGGTTTTTAGAGGTGCCCTTTCTTGGGAACCCCACATTTAGGGGTCTAGCGGCCCTATTTCCGACACCTCCCATACAACGTTTTGTCATTTTGAGGGTTATTGATAAGTAGTAGAAAAAAAATGCACCAAATTTTTTCAGAAAACCTCTTTATTTGAGAAAAAAATGGATTCCCCGTCGATTGACGCCGGTTTTATAATGGTGCGGTTTAAAATGTCGACTTTAGACCAACATTTCAATTTTTTTATGTAAAAAGTCATCAAAAAAAATAAAAAAAAATTTTTTCATGCTTATTAGGTCCAATTCTCGAGACTACGTGTACTACTACGTAGTACACTAAAGCTCAAAAATTAGGTCATTTCTTTAATATCTCTCGCCATTTCGAAGATAGAAGGTGTCAGTAGAACAAAACTTTAAAACGCAAAATAGGTTAGGGGGCGTCGCGTCGGTAGATCTTTATGAGACTTCGTATGTGGGGGTTTTTAGAGGTGCCCTTTCTTGGGAACCCCACATTTAGGGGTCTAGCGGCCCTATTTCCGACACCTCCCATACAACGTTTTGTCATTTTGAGGGTTATTGATAAGTAGTAGAAAAAAAATGCACCAAATTTTTTCAGAAAACCTCTTTATTTGAGAAAAAAATGGATTCCCCGTCGATTGACGCCGGTTTTATAATGGTGCGGTTTAAAATGTCGACTTTAGACCAACATTTCAATTTTTTTATGTAAAAAGTCATCAAAAAAAATAAAAAAAAATTTTTTCATGCTTATTAGGTCCAATTCTCGAGACTACGTGTACTACTACGTAGTACACTAAAGCTCAAAAATTAGGTCATTTCTTTAATATCTCTCGCCATTTCGAAGATAGAAGGTGTCAGTAGAACAAAACTTTAAAACGCAAAATAGGTTAGGGGGCGTCGCGTCGGTAGATCTTTATGAGACTTCGTATGTGGGGGTTTTTAGAGGTGCCCTTTCTTGGGAACCCCACATTTAGGGGTCTAGCGGCCCTATTTCCGACACCTCCCATACAACGTTTTGTCATTTTGAGGGTTATTGATAAGTAGTAGAAAAAAAATGCACCAAATTTTTTCAGAAAACCTCTTTATTTGAGAAAAAAATGGATTCCCCGTCGATTGACGCCGGTTTTATAATGGTGCGGTTTAAAATGTCGACTTTAGACCAACATTTCAATTTTTTTATGTAAAAAGTCATCAAAAAAAATAAAAAAAAATTTTTTCATGCTTATTAGGTCCAATTCTCGAGACTACGTGTACTACTACGTAGTACACTAAAGCTCAAAAATTAGGTCATTTCTTTAATATCTCTCGCCATTTCGAAGATAGAAGGTGTCAGTAGAACAAAACTTTAAAACGCAAAATAGGTTAGGGGGCGTCGCGTCGGTAGATCTTTATGAGACTTCGTATGTGGGGGTTTTTAGAGGTGCCCTTTCTTGGGAACCCCACATTTAGGGGTCTAGCGGCCCTATTTCCGACACCTCCCATACAACGTTTTGTCATTTTGAGGGTTATTGATAAGTAGTAGAAAAAAAATGCACCAAATTTTTTCAGAAAACCTCTTTATTTGAGAAAAAAATGGATTCCCCGTCGATTGACGCCGGTTTTATAATGGTGCGGTTTAAAATGTCGACTTTAGACCAACATTTCAATTTTTTTATGTAAAAAGTCATCAAAAAAAATAAAAAAAAATTTTTTCATGCTTATTAGGTCCAATTCTCGAGACTACGTGTACTACTACGTAGTACACTAAAGCTCAAAAATTAGGTCATTTCTTTAATATCTCTCGCCATTTCGAAGATAGAAGGTGTCAGTAGAACAAAACTTTAAAACGCAAAATAGGTTAGGGGGCGTCGCGTCGGTAGATCTTTATGAGACTTCGTATGTGGGGGTTTTTAGAGGTGCCCTTTCTTGGGAACCCCACATTTAGGGGTCTAGCGGCCCTATTTCCGACACCTCCCATACAACGTTTTGTCATTTTGAGGGTTATTGATAAGTAGTAGAAAAAAAATGCACCAAATTTTTTCAGAAAACCTCTTTATTTGAGAAAAAAATGGATTCCCCGTCGATTGACGCCGGTTTTATAATGGTGCGGTTTAAAATGTCGACTTTAGACCAACATTTCAATTTTTTTATGTAAAAAGTCATCAAAAAAAATAAAAAAAAATTTTTTCATGCTTATTAGGTCCAATTCTCGAGACTACGTGTACTACTACGTAGTACACTAAAGCTCAAAAATTAGGTCATTTCTTTAATATCTCTCGCCATTTCGAAGATAGAAGGTGTCAGTAGAACAAAACTTTAAAACGCAAAATAGGTTAGGGGGCGTCGCGTCGGTAGATCTTTATGAGACTTCGTATGTGGGGGTTTTTAGAGGTGCCCTTTCTTGGGAACCCCACATTTAGGGGTCTAGCGGCCCTATTTCCGACACCTCCCATACAACGTTTTGTCATTTTGAGGGTTATTGATAAGTAGTAGAAAAAAAATGCACCAAATTTTTTCAGAAAACCTCTTTATTTGAGAAAAAAATGGATTCCCCGTCGATTGACGCCGGTTTTATAATGGTGCGGTTTAAAATGTCGACTTTAGACCAACATTTCAATTTTTTTATGTAAAAAGTCATCAAAAAAAATAAAAAAAAATTTTTTCATGCTTATTAGGTCCAATTCTCGAGACTACGTGTACTACTACGTAGTACACTAAAGCTCAAAAATTAGGTCATTTCTTTAATATCTCTCGCCATTTCGAAGATAGAAGGTGTCAGTAGAACAAAACTTTAAAACGCAAAATAGGTTAGGGGGCGTCGCGTCGGTAGATCTTTATGAGACTTCGTATGTGGGGGTTTTTAGAGGTGCCCTTTCTTGGGAACCCCACATTTAGGGGTCTAGCGGCCCTATTTCCGACACCTCCCATACAACGTTTTGTCATTTTGAGGGTTATTGATAAGTAGTAGAAAAAAAATGCACCAAATTTTTTCAGAAAACCTCTTTATTTGAGAAAAAAATGGATTCCCCGTCGATTGACGCCGGTTTTATAATGGTGCGGTTTAAAATGTCGACTTTAGACCAACATTTCAATTTTTTTATGTAAAAAGTCATCAAAAAAAATAAAAAAAAATTTTTTCATGCTTATTAGGTCCAATTCTCGAGACTACGTGTACTACTACGTAGTACACTAAAGCTCAAAAATTAGGTCATTTCTTTAATATCTCTCGCCATTTCGAAGATAGAAGGTGTCAGTAGAACAAAACTTTAAAACGCAAAATAGGTTAGGGGGCGTCGCGTCGGTAGATCTTTAT